>CM060684.1:137861140-139253640 GCA_030686995.1 Artemisia argyi
AAGAAATTGAAACCGAATATGTAGGTATATTTATGGGTTGAATTTGAATGAGATTGATTTCTTGCTTGAAATCAGGGATTTGATTTGGGGGTTTTGGTTGAATTGTGGAAGGAGTGTGGAATGAGGGTGGTTTTGGTTGACAGCTAATTTAAATGGGACAAGGTGTCATACTTTTTGGTTTTCACGTATTTCTTAGTTGCCAAGTGACATATATGACATGGCATGTTCCTCTAATATATATATATATATATATATATATATATATATATATATATATATATATATATATATATATATATATATATATATATAAAACAAAACTTTTGTGTAGTAGTGTGCTCTTTTCACTTCAAACTTACAGATTAATGTTATATTAAATATGATAAATCAAACAGATTGGACTATTGTTGTTGTTGTTGTTGTTGTTGTTGTTGTTGTTGTTGTTATTATTATTATTATTATTATTATCTCCAGCTTCAATAAATAAACAGTATTAATTTGTAGGTTCAAAATCTATGCGTTTCGTGTGATACATGGTTAGAAAGCTAAGGATGCGTATTTTCAAGCAAAAAAGGAAGAGTCATTTGGAGTTCTACAAAAATATTTGTACCCATTTTAAAAGCATGTTGAGTGTTCGAACTTACAAATTAGTGTTATATCAGATGTGATATATCAAGCAAAATATTGCACCGAGTAAAAACAAAAAAATACCAAATATAACCAAATAAAAAAGTTTGTCGAAAGTATATATAAACTACACCACTATTGAAAGATAATTAAATACACGTTAAGATGGTGTAAGGTGTAATTTATATAGGTTAACGGTTTATGGTTTTTGAAATATGTAATTTTTTGAAAAGAGATATGGAAGTGAGTTTTAATTAAAAAAAGATGAGTTTGAAATGAGTGAAGTTAATGTTTTTTAATGTATGATCGATCAAATAATTTGTATGATTGAGATTAATCTTTTAAAATGCGAAAAAACAAGTTGATTTAAAATAACTTTACTCCGTAGTTATTAATCGAATAATAAATGTCCAATGTATGTGATGAAAGAAAGAAAGTTGCTTTTATGATCGAGCATACACTTGCATGACCTTATACTCGAGTTTAAAATAAAAATCTCAACAGAAACTCACTTGGCCATATTTTCAAATACAAAAGGTAAGGACTTAATTGTATATTGGTGATATGCCTAAAGATAGTCGTATACAACCCTTTATTTTGAGTCCATTGAGCTGAGGTGAGTCGATACAATGCAAAACTCATCAGTTAAAGAGGTACTTGGATCTCAAATGTCGAGTAAATCTCAACAAAGCTTTCGTTTTTAATCTCGAACTTAGTCGATTAGCTAATACTTTTGGGTTCGACTCGACTCAACTCAGTATTAGCAGTAAAATATTAGTAAAAAACATTCTTTATGGACTAAGTATTTTCAAGACTCGACACAATTTGTATCGGTTAAATTATAAGTTAATTGTATAAAAATACATATACTCAAAGTGGAGAAACAAATGACTCAAACTGTTAAGCTCGACAAAGCTCACAACCTTAACAAGCCGAATATTTTTGTACTCGAGCTCGACTCAAAATTTACTCAGATTCGTTATACTAGACTAAACTAAATCAATCGAAATTTCAGTCGACCTTTAGCAGCTGACAAGTTAGCCCAATTCAATTGCGCTAAATATTAACGAAATGACAATTATATTAGTCCAATATCTTTAAGGGCCTCCAATTATATTTCATATCATATAGAGCAACCCATTCCTTTTAAACACCAGTTGTTTTCTTTATTTACGGTAGCTGGCAGCAACATGATTTAAACTGCAAATTGAGGATATGTTTGGCGCAATACGATGAGGTTGGAGCTGGATTATAAGTCGAAAGTTAAACTTATCTATACTATATATATCTATAGATAAACCCATATTCTTGAAAGTGAAAAACTAAGAAAACTATATATGGAAATCATAAACTTTTATTATTATTTTCGTTTATAACTCATAACTCATAACCTATATTATTTTCATTCAGTTTAGATCGTGATTAATCCAAAAATTCTTAAACTTTTATTATTTTTCGTTTATAACCCATAAACTTTTTTTTATCACTACAACTATCTGTCGCTATAAAATTCCGTTGCTATATACGGGCACTCGTCTAGTATTTTTATAAAGTTGTTTGGCCAATTAGTTAGAGCTGAAACTTATTAATGTAAAATCATGTAAAAATATATCAAATTAGATTTACATATATTTTTAGCTTTTACGTGATAATCTATTCTATTTTGAAGGGTATTTAAGTAATTTGACTAGCTATAAGCCCTCATAAGCTCTTTTCTATGGGCTTGGGCTTATTGAGGCTCATGGCTTATAAAAGCTTTTATAAGCTCATGTGACAAACAAGACTTATTTTATAAGCTGAGTTATTTTAAAAGCTCAAGTCTCCATAAGATCCATAAACCCCGTTCCCAAACATAGCCGGGTGTGTTTGGCGCAAAGGCTTATATTATAAGCCGAAAGCTGGAGCTTATATTTTTATAAAGTTGTTTGTCAAATTAGTTGTAATGGAAGCTTATTAATATAAAATCGCATAAAAATATATCAAATTAAATTCAGATATATTTTCGGCTTTTGCGTGATAATCCATTATATTTTGAAGGGTATTTAAGTAATTTAAATAGCTATAAGCCCTCATAAGCCCCTTTTAATGGGTTTGGGCTTAAGGCTTATATAAGCCTCCATAAACTCGTGTGACAGACAATATTTATTCCATGTTTTATAAACAGGCATATGAGTCCCACCCAAACACAACCTATCTAGAAATGATTACGCCACTGCACCGGAAAATGCGTGAGATGTATACAATTAGTTGTCGTTTCAACGGTTTTAGATACATGCAACAACTTGCATAAGAGAAATGTACAAATTTACGCTTGCACAAAATTTTGCGCATTAAAAGGGCCTACTTTATGCTTTATAAACATACGGCCACCAAAATCTACGAGACGACCCGATTGTCAAACATGTTAATAGTCCACTTGTTATTTTGAAAATATAATAGATTGGTATGAGTAGTTCACATGTTTAATTTTATGTTTTAAAACGAAACAAAGACATATAAGTGTATAATGAAATGTAAATATTAACAGAAGAAGGGGAAAAAAACAAAAAGGTTAAATTTTGAGTGAATTAAGACATGATATGGTCATGCTGATGAGGCGAAAATGTTACGCTTTTAGGGGGTTATTTAAGCCCTAAGTCATGATTATTTGATCAAATATTGCCTCAAATCGTTCATTTTGTCATTTTAGGTACTTTGGAGAAGAAATCTGGAAAATGAAGCATTTTAGACGTTTTTGGAGCAAAAAAGTGAAGAAAACGAAAAAGTCTCCAAAATCAAGCTGGAAACAGTACCTGACGGCGTCACGCTCTACAGGTGACGGCGTCATGAGTTGGTAAAGTGGTGGATATGAAGTTTACACGAGACGCGCCAGAAAGACTTTTGGGTTTAAAGAGTGACGGCGTCACCCTTTGTGACGCCTAGGCCGTCAAGAACAAATTATAAGGTGACGGCCAAGAGAAGTTTATAAAGTGACGGCGTCAGATCTGGATCTAGGCAATCCGAGGAGAGTATTGGCAGCTAGTTGACGACGTCACAGGTATAACGTGACGCCGTCAGATTGTAATCTCTATATATAGTTTTCTAATTTTCATTCATTAGGGAGAGAACTTTTGGAGGAACTTTACTATAAACCCTAGGTCGAATTTTCACCTTCTTGTAAGGGTTTCAAACCCTTCTTTCATCCATGTTTGATTAAAGATAAGTCTTCCATAATCATTCAATATGTCTATGTGTTGTTTGATTCTATCTTATGATTGTCTTTATATTAACATGCTAGGCTAGCTTTGTTTTGTGTTTACTTAGATGTAACGAAACCTAGCTATTGATTGTTTGTTATTAATTGTTGTTGGATGAATGATTTCGATGTCAGGCTTAAGAAAACTGGCTAATCTCCAATTGGTAACTTGATTGAACATCTTAAGAAACATGAATCGAAATATGTGCTACGATTTTAATGGTTGTATTTAATGCATTAGTGACTACTAAGGATGCCATGTTAGGAGCTAGTTGTTGGCTTGACATAGGAAGAGGTAGAAGCTTATAGAGTTGGAGAAGACCGTACACGGCCCCACGAATGGTATTAATGAATATAACCCGTCATCCACGCAATTGTAACAAACTAGTCAACTAATGAAAGATAGCTAGGGAGAAGTAAACACGTTTATCTCATTATAAGGTTTTTCTCAACATTTTATTTTTTTGTTATTTTATTTTCATTGCATTTGTAGTTATTTGGGTTAGTTGACTAACAACTAATTCCGCCCACTCTTTCAATACCCAAGATTTTTACTTGCTTTCCATAAACCATAAAAATACAAAAAGAATCATTCATCACCCCTAGACCTAGTTTAATTAAGTTTTAATCCTAACGAACACTATTTCCCAAGTAGAACGATCAATCCCCCGGTACTTGCCACTACACTATACTACATCGGTCAGGTGCATTGCCTGGTGGGGATTGCAAGCTTCTCAAGATATCTCGAGAGGTAAAACCTTTTGCGTAGGCGCAATCCCATGAATCAAGTTTTTGGCACTGCTGTCGGGGAATAGTTATTGTTTAGGTTAAAAATTTTTTATTATGTCTACTTGCTAGATTCCTTTCTAGTAAGATTTTTATTTTATTTTTATAGGTCTTCTTTAGTCTATCTTATTTCTTCATTCCTTTGTTCGTAACTATTACCATCTGCCATCATGGAAGGTGGTAATATCTTTGATCCCATCAACCCACCACAACAAGATCGACCGCAACCAAACCAACCTCCTAGACCCCGCACTTTAGGAGAGTACTCCCTTCCTAGCCACCAAGGCTATCGAAACACCATTGTGCTCACCCAAGGAGCCAATGTGTCCCCCTTGCGATCCGACACCATCCGGTTGGTGCAAAGCGGATGTGCATTCCATGGACTTCGTTCCGAAGATCCGAATCAACATCTCAAGGATTTCCTCAAAATCGTAGACTCCATAGACCTTGATGTTGAAACTCGAGAGACGACCCGATTGCGTCTCTTCCAATTCTCTCTACGTGACCAAGCTAGTCAATGGCTTGAGCGTTTACCCGCGGGATTCATCACCTCTTGGGATGATCTCACTACTCATTTCCTTGCTCAATTTTTCACACCGGGGAGAACCACCAAGTTAAGGAATGACATCTTGATGTTCCAACAACGTCAAGGTGAAACTCTTTATGAAGCATGGACTTGTTTCAAGGACTTACTCCAAAAAGTCCCTCACCATGGCATCGATCTTTAGCTCAAAATCCAAATCTTCTACGACCATGTCGACTTCCATACCAAGCACATCATTGATCGAGCCGCCAAAGGTAGATTGCGTGACAAGGACGCCAAGGAATCATGGGAAATCATTGATGAGCTTGCATTCGACAATAATGAATTATGGGAAGTTGCTCATTTTATAAACTCGGCTGTCAAAGCAATTTCGTCACCAGAGGGAACCACTCAACTCTCCGAAGAAAGCCTTTGAAAACTTGAGAAAAAGGTTGACTATCTCATGGAAAAACAAAAGGGACCTTTAAGTCCAAGACGAGCAACGATCAACTCTATCTCAGATATAAATCCAACACCGTTGTCCGAATCACCTCTTAGAGAGAATGCCGAAACCTTCCACAGATATGCTCGACCCTATTCGCCTCCTCAAGACCTCAGTCCGGAATTCAAAACTTGAATGAGAGAATATATGTCAACCCACTCTGAACAGTTGGCAAAATTCGAGGAGGCCGTCTATAGACAAAAGGAGGAGATGCAAGAGAAAATGGCGGAGATGATGAGCCTATTGGAGGAATACTCAAAAATAAAAACTCCGGAAAAGGTGTTGATAAGGAAGGAAAGCGTCACCCCCACTACCAAGTTTGTTAACTCTGTATCCATTGTCCACAAAAGCAATGAAGAGGAGGAAACCCCTACTGCACGGACCATTGAGGAACCACCAAAATCTCAACCATTAGGGTACTATCTAAAACATAATATAAATGAGAAAACCATAACCAACTGGATAAGGGGTGACGGACGTAACCAATCCAAAATGGTCCCTAAAGGAAAAGAAGAAGGAGAAGATGAGTATGATACATTACATGGGGGCCAGTGTACGAGAAGCTACTTAAGCAAAAAGTGGCTACGAAGCAGATGGCTTATGGGAACTTCGAAATACCAGCTAGCATTGGGAAATTGCAATATTTGGATGCTTTCTCCGATCAAAGATCAGAAGTAAACCTGATTCCCTTAACCATTTATACCCAGCTCACTGAAGAGGTACCGACCACTACCCGCGTTAGGCTTTCCTTTGCTAGTCACTCTTACATGTATCCTTTGGGAGTTGCAGAGGATGTGTTGGTTAATGTAGCAGGTTTCATGTATCTCGTTGATTTCATGATCATCGATGATAAAGAAAACAAGTGTATGCCAATAATCATTGGAGCACCATTCCTTACCACAACAAGAGCAGTCATTAAGTATGAGAAAGGGGAAATTGAGCTTAAGTTAGGAAAGAGGAAAATTCACTTTCCTATGACCCCACGATATGTGAGAGAAAGCATGATGGAAAGGAGGCTCAAAAACAACGTCGGCACACCGCATAATCATGTTCAAGAAAAAATCCTCGCATGGGAGGCAAGGATTAAAAGCTACAAAGAAGCTAAGTTTGAGAGATGCAGAAGTAGGGATAAAATTCATGTTGAATTTGAGTGCAATCAGCCGATGAAGAGTCATGTTCCGTTTATGGAAGGAGACTTGGTACTCTTAAAACATTTAGGGATAAAAGAGCCTCCCGATAAATCAAACTCCTGGTGGTATGGACCATTCATAATCAAAAACTTAGGTCACAATGGGTTATATTATGTATAGAGTTTGCCGTCGATTTTACGCGAGGTTTGCCTTGATTGTTTTCTCAAGTTTAACAGGTTATATTGGACAAGAAGATGATTTATATTTCTGGAGGGAAGCTTTCAACATTCATTTTCTTAGAGGAGGATCTAACCATGTTAACGCATTATCCACACCGAATGAATCAGGGGAGTATTTGTTTCATACTTTTACCTTCGTTACTTTTACATTCTTTTTATTAAACATTGGGGACAATGTTCAGCCTAAGTATAAGGGGAGGGTAAATGATGATACCTTAGAGAATGTAATTACACTTGATTTATGTTTGTTTAATAGTAGGTGTGTGACATTTGCATTTTTGAGTGCGTATCAAAAATATACACAAAGTAATCGTGAGTGGAATTCGCTAATTAACCTTTAGGAAAAGTTTAACTAGCGAAAACTCGTGAATACAATATATATATATGTGATACCGGGTAAGTGATTACCCGGGTCGTGTCCCAACGAGGTGTGAATGGGCAATATCGTGAGAGATTTGAGATTAAAATACTTGTAAGGAATGGTTTTGATTATTTGGTATTGTGGAATTAAGGTAAATTACAAATAACGTACGAACAATTAAATAAACGTAACTAAAATGCAAATTCAAACAAGGGACGAAAATTAAAACTTAAAAACTACCTAAAAGACTACGGGAAACATAATAGGGAAGCTAGGGAACCCTAAACGTAAACTAATTTTAAAAACGCGAAAATTATTTAAATAAAACGTAAGTGCGCGAATTAAAACGTAAAACGGGAGCAAATAAAGTCCTACGGGTATGAAAATCATTTTTCTACGATTCTAATGATGAAAGAAAATTTTTGGAAAAAGAAAAATATTTTTTCGACTTTTATATTTTTTATAATGAATTAAATACTAAACAAACTCAATTAAATGATTAAAATTACTAAAACTAATTAGAAAAATCTAAATTTTTTTTGTAAAATCTATTAAACTAAAAGGAAGCTAAGAAAAATAAAAAGCTAGAAATAAGCAGTTGTACATAAGCAATAATAAGCAGTCTAAAAGCTGAAAATCAAATAAGCAAAACAAATAACTACATAAAATACATAATAAGAGAAGATATCAACAAGAAGGAGCATTAGCACAGATGGTATAGGCTTGGGTTATTTGTGTGTCTAGCTGAGAAGAGTGACCAGGGTTCGAATCCCTCCCAACCCCATTTTTCAAACTATTTTATTTTTCACTTTTTCTTTTTGCAAACTTACTTAACCAATAAAATTGCCAACTTTTGAAAAGCCACTTTTACTGAAAACACTTTAAACTAGCTTATGGCTAGCTTAAAATCCAACAGTTGGGATGTTACATGTTATGAGTGAAAATAAAATGGAGTAGCAGCTAGACAAAGGTAAGAAATAAATAAGAATTGAACTACAATGAACTCACACAATGTTAAAGTAACTTATATAAGCTGATGACAACATTTCAACAAGCAATGCTCAAGCAAAATCAAAAGAGAATCAACACGCTAGGCTGCTACTAATGTAGCAGCAGTACAACAGCTAGGGGTCCAACTGGGCAACTAAAAGGATAAGAACAAGCAAGTAAATAAGCTATAAAGTGCAAACGAAGCATGAGTCAAACAAGATAGTACTAACGGTTTTCCAAATCAACAAGAAGCGAGAAAAGTGCTCAATAACTGATCAAGTTATGGCCTATTGAAACTAGACCAAAAACGGAAAACCTGGTACAGGGCATTCTCAGTCCTAGGGGGCTAATTTGATGGGGTAAAAAGCTGTTGAGGAAAAATCTAATAAAATAAAATAAAAATATTCTCAAATAAACAAGCAACCAAATAAGTAACATGAAAATTCTAAGATTATTTGAACTTGTGAAAAAGAAATGAAAAATCAAAAGCAAAATGGTTTTGGGCAAAAAAGCAACTGGGTCAGTTTGTAAAAAAAAATGGTTGTGTTTGGGTTTGGTTGACCACTAAAGTCGAAGATCAGGCACTAGTAACATGTAAAACCTCAAGCTTATGCTCTAAGTTTCTTGAAGACCACAAAGAGGCAAGAATAAGCTGCTATGGATGAGCGTATAAACTCAAAAGCAAAATAAACAAGACTAAGTTCAATACCTGTAGCAGCCTAAAGGGTGGTTATGTAGGCGCAAGCTTTGCTAATCAATTGAGCACCTAAATCAAAAACAAACTAAGATATGTGAAAGTAATGCTACTAACTAATTGTCGGCCTAGTTGCAAACATTAATTCTCACTACACCTCACCTAAATCTTAGATTAAAAGGGCCTGTTTGGGGTGACTGGGCTGCGAGAAGAACTTGAAGGAATGGCATTTGGTGCACTGAACTTTTGAAAGCAAAGATCATAATGAGCTAAATTAAAACTTAATGAGCAACAATAATCTATAAGTAAGCAGTTGCAGTAAACCAAAATAAATAAGCAGTTTTAAGAAGAAACTTGACTTTGAATTAATCTAAAAATTTGAGTACATGGAATTCATAAGCTTCAACCTACAACAACTTAAATACTTTTAAATAAAGAACTACTTGACTACTAAAAACCTACTTTTTGACTACTAATAAAAACCTAATTACTTGACTGCCTCTTAGGCTTACAATTCATACTCTATTTATACCACTCCAATTAGGGTTTCCCTTGAGCTCTTTTTGTCCACTTCTACCTTCACAGGTTGTGTTGTTGTTGTGATAGGGATGCTGAGATGGGGCACTTTGGAGTTGTTTGTGCTTCTTTAAGTCAATTGCAGCCGTGTGATTAATCCTTGGTGACCACATCAATCAATTCAAGCCGTAGGATCAAAATGGGAGTTGGGGATTGCTGACATGGAATGGCATCATGTGAAGGAGGGGGGGGGGGGGGACCATGGAAGTCATGTGAAGTTGTTTTGTTTGGTTATCAGAGCTGAGAGTGACAGGTTTGGGAGTTGGGATTGGCGGTTTGTTTGTTTGACTATGAAAGTCAGTTGGTTGTTTTCTGGATAAAGTGAGGGGGAGGGGGGGGGGGAAGAAGGGATACGTTTGTGGTGTTTTGACTAGGTCAAGGAAGAGGGAAGGTATACGTTTTTATTAAAAAGGTATTAGGGTTAGGGAGATGGGCTTGGGGTAAGTTTTGGGCTGGATTGGGGTTATAAGGAGTGGTGGGTTTCATGTTTGGAAAGGGTGTTGGGTTTGTGTTGATTTGGGTGGATTAGTGTTTTGGGTATTATTAATATCTTGGGTCCGTTTGGTATAATGAAGAACACAAGGACCAATTTTGTAAAACTTGCAAAGTTCAAGGACCTGTCATGTATCTTTCCAAAATTTATTATAAGGACCAACTTTGTAAAGTTCCAAAAGTGTAAGGACCAAAATTATTATTTTCCAAAATTTAAACTTTCGGGGACCAAATATGTCATTTTTTTGAAACTTGAGGGACTAGACTTGCCATTTATGCAAACATTATTGTTTGTCAATCTTTTTCAATCCTTTTGCATCTGAAATACGCAAAAACACATTTCAAAGATATTTGTAACATTTTATTGTTTATTTGTGTGCTTTTGGTCGTTTTGACTCAAAAATTGGACGAAAAGATATGTGCAAAAAGGCACATATCAGTGTGTAATAAAACTAAGAGAAACACTTGTTAGGGTAATTTTAGAGCCAAATTTAAATTTTTTTACAACATATAGGAGTGAAGCTTTAGTCTTATTAAGCGTCTCATGGATAGGAGTTGTATGACTAGCACAAAAACCGTACCACTCAAAATTTTCCACCCAAAATATGTGAGGTTCGCCCCTAGATTTATTAGGAAAAGATGCTTATGAGTGTACCGTTAGTACTTAGATTCTAGAACTTGTGATAGTGATGCATCCCGAGACCACATGTGAGACTACATTCGTGTAGTAGGATTTACTACATGATAAGAGGCATTAGGATAACCCTTGTGTTAAACCCGTATCATAATTACTTGACCAATAAAGTCAATACACTTGACTAGTAAAGTCAATTAATTTTCCCACACCTTTGCGATGTACTCATTTTTAGTACACAATACCCCTAGTACACCCCTCCGAGCCTATCTTTTTCGCTTCTAACTTTAAGCATTTTACTTAAAGGTAGAATTTGTTTACAATCCACCCAAAAATTTACACCCAAATCGCCTTAGCTTTCCTTGTATGCACTCATCTTTAGTGCATTATTGTTACATGTTTAAACCCTTAGTTAATTGTCTATTTGATTACATGGTTGCTAAGTCGAGTCATATCTTGTACATATTGTTTTGGGACTTATGGGTAAAGTACTAGTGTAATGGAGTATTGGGGAAGACATCAATTATTACCCCCATATGTGCGTCGATATCTTAAAAAGTATTCCAAGTGTTTTGATTATCTTAATTCGAGTCATTAGAATAGTTGATTGTGAAGTATGTAAAAGTTCAAGTATAAGGGGAATGCAAATTCCCTATGATGTATTATTTTGGATGGTAGGGCAAAAATGTATTAAAAAAATCGAAAAAATCAAGAAAAGGATAAAGAGAAAAAACATACGGACTACCATCCCGTTTCCTTTTATGTTTCTTTTTATGTTTTTGTTAGTTTATGATTAGCTTAAGTCGAGTCGAGTCTTGGCTTAGCAATGCCACAGTGTACATGTAATTGACCAAGATGATTAACTCGCTACCAGTAAAGATTGCCTTTATCCAACAAAATCGTGTTTATCATATCCCTACACCTCATGTTACAACCCTTTAAAAGACCTCTTCGATAGTTTATCCTAGGTGCTTACGCCAAGTGGTGGAGGTTTGATCATTTCCCAAGCCTATGGTAATCTATGTGCTATGACAGGTAGTGAGAGATATTTTTTATTTTCATTTGTGATATATACTTTTATTACACCCGAGAGATGTGAGTATCTAAACACTATTTGTGAGGTACTAGTGTATAATTTTCGTGCTTGTTTTCGTTGAAGTGGAACGATCATTTTTTGTAATTACTTTTATATTAGTGTTAAATGACCTCTAGCAAATCTCAAGTGTAAGGGTATTTGATGAGGCGAAAAGTGTTACGCTTTTAGGGGGTCATTTAAGCCCTAAGTCGTGATTATTTGATCAAATATTGCCTCAAATCGTTCTTTTTGTCATTTTAGGTACTTTGGAGAAGAAATCTGGAAAAGAAAGCATTTTGGACGTTTTTAGAGCAAAAAAGTGAAGAAAACGACAAAGTCTCCAAAATCAAGCTGGAAATAGTACCTGACGGCGTCACGCTCTACAGGTGACGACGTCATGAGTTGGCAAAGTGGTGGATATGAAGTTTACACGAGACGCGCCATAAAGATTTTTTGGTTTAAAGAGTGACGGCGTCACCCTTTGTGACACCTAGGCCGTCAAGAGCAAATTATAAGGTGATGGCCAAGAGAAGTTTATAAAGTGACGGCGTCAGATCTGGATCTAGGCAATCCGAGGAGAGTATTGACGGCTAGTTGACGGCGTCACATGTATAACGTGACGCTGTCATATTGTAATCTCTATATATAGTTTTCTAATTTTCATTCATTAGGGAGAGAACTTTTGGAGGAATTTTACATAAACCCTAGGTCGAATTTTCACCTTCTTGTAAGGGTTTCAAACCCTTCTTTCATCCATGCTTGATTAAAGATAAGTCTTCCAAAAATCATTCAATATGTCTATATGTTGTTTGATTCTATCTTATGCTTGTCTTTACATTAACATGCTAGGCTAGCTTTGTTTATGTTTGCTTAGATGTAACGAAACCTAGCTATTGATTGTTGGTTGATTGTTTGTTATTAATTGTAGTTGGATGAATGATTTCGATGTTAGGCTTAAGAAAACTGGCTAATCTCCAATTGATAACTTGCTTGAACATCTTAAGAAATATGAATCGGATGTGTACTACAATTTTAATGGTTGTATTTAATGCATAAGTGACTAATAAGGATGCCATGTTAGGAGCTAGTTGTCGGCTCGACATAAGAAGAGGTAGAAGCTTATAGAGTTGGGGAAGATCGTACACGGCCCCACGAATGGTATTAAGGAATATAACTCGTCATTCACACAATTGTAACAAACTAGTCAATTAATGAAAGATAGCTAGGGAGTAGTAAAATCTAAGTAAACATGTTTCTCTTATTATAAGGTTTTTCTCAACATTTTATTTTCTTGTTATTTTATTTTCATTGCATTTGTAGTTATTTGGGTTAGTTGACTAGCAACTAATTCCGCCCACTCTTCTAATACCCGAGATTTTTACTTGCTTTCCATAAACCATAAAAATACAAAAAGAATCATCCCTCACCCCTAGACCTAGTTTAATTAAGTTTTAATCCTAATGAACATTATTCCTCAAGTAGAACGATCAATCCCCCGGTACTTGCCACTATACTATACTACATCGGTCAGGTACACTGCCTAGTGGAGATTGCAAGCTTCTCGAGATCCCTAGAGAAGTAAAACTTTTTGCGTAGGCGCAATCCCACACATCACATGCCACTATTTATATTTGGAAATAATTATTAATTGAATAATATGTCTAATGCAAGTGATGAAAGAAAGTTGCTTTTATGATCGAGCATACACTTGCATGACATGTACTCTAGTTTAAAATAAAAACCTCAACAAAAACTCACTTGGCACTAAAAATACCTGCTAAAAAGAACTCCAAAACAAGCATATATCACTAGCTTTCACAAAGGACTAAAGTGTATATTGGTAATATGCCTAAAGATAGTCGTACACAACCCTCTATTTTAAGTCTAATCGAGCTGAGGTGAGTCGATAGTTGATACAATGCAACACTCAGAGGTCGAAGTAGGTACTTGGATCTCAAATGTTAAGTTAAGCTCAATAGAGCTTTTCTACTTTTGCCAAATTGAGGTTCGTACATATCTTAAAATGGAAATGAAGGAATGGGAGACATGGGTTGGTGCGTATTTTGTTGTGATGACGAACCACCAATAAGAGTTTGTGAGACGTAGTTGCAGTTATCAAATGGGAACACGTTTGGTTGTGGGAAGAATTAGCTAAACGCGTTTGTTTGTGAGTATTGGGTAATTTTGTTGTGTGTATGGGTTTCGGTATGGTTGGTTTGGGTAAGGTTGGTTATAGTCAGTGAAGCACGAAACGCCTACAAGGCCGGCGTTCCCGTTTGGAAACGGGGTGGGAACGGATACGCCCCCGAAACGTTTCCAAGCCATTTCCCTAATGTTCGAAACATTTCGTATGAAGTTTCCTAGCCATTTCTGGATTGTCGCCGAAGAATGGAGATAGTAGCTAGTCTAAGAAGATGAAGTTTATTGACTTTATTGTATGGCTAGAAAAATGCTCACGTGACAATAGTCTTATGACATAAGGTAGGGTCAAAAGCTTTTTTTTAATGAGTTACTAACTACCTAAAAAAACCGTGAGGTATTTATATGAAATTGAAAAAAAAGTATATAGAGCTGATATCTTATAATAAAACAAACGAACTAACCCTATAAACATATTGTGTTAGATAAAATAAATGTTTATAAACAAATTGTGGGTTGAGATGCTTTTGATTTAATAGAAGATGTAGGGTTTTTGGAGTTTGTCGATCTCTCACTAGATAAACCGGAATTTGAAAATGATTTGATTATTGATAATTAATTACCTTTGAAAGATTTAGTATTTTTTGAGTTTACAATTCACATCAACATATATCTATTTCGGATTTTCTTTAATATATTTCTATTTTTTTATATTTTTTATTGCCGTATTTATGCCGAGGTTCTCGTATCTTGAATTTTTGATTTTTTCTGTTTCTCATTCATGTATCGTCCCCGTATCCCTTTGTTGTTCCCATTTCGGTGCTACACTGGTTATAGTAGAATAATGGTGGTCGTAAGTTCATTTGGTGGTTTGAGGAGTATTTTCTTGATACATTTTTGTAACTAAAATAAGAAATAAAAGTGTTGAGAGTATGAGAGTATAAAATGGTGAATTTAATGGGTATTTATAAGTAAAAATGGGCTACTGGAAGATTTGATTTGTTTTTTTCTTTTTCTTTTAAATAATACTAACAACGGTCAAATGGTGAATAGGGCTCACTTTTTTTTTCCAACGTTCCGAAGATGAGCCACTCACCTTTCCTCTTCTTTTTGGCCTTCACTCACGCGTGAGGTGGTGTTTGATGTTGTAGGGCTCGTGCGTAATTACCTCCTCACTTGGTGAGAAAAGTCACGCTAATTCCGGGCAGCCTAACATTTCACAAAGTAAAATATACTATTGTTAAGAATAGTGATTGTTGTGAGTAGTTAAGACTATACCTAACTAGGGCTGAGCAAACGGACCGGCCGGACCGGACCGACCGACAAAACCGACCGGACCGAGACCGACCGGACCGGACCGACCACATTCGGTCCGGTCCTCGGTCTAAGCTTTTTGCCAAATTCGGTCTCGGTCCGGTCGGTCCGGTCCGGTCCGGTCCGGACCGACCAAAAACCCGAAAAAACTTGCCTAATTGGACCGGACCGACCGGACCGAGACCGGACCGAGACCGGACCGACCATATTCGGTCCGGTCTCGGTCTATGGTTTTCCGGTTCTCGGTCTTCGGTCCGGTCCGGTCTTGGCCGGTCCGGTCCGGTTTCCGACCGATGATCACCCCTATACCTAACTACAACGGTTCAAATACAATCTCACCACAAATTTGTATTTAACTCTACCACACAAATTTATTAAACATAAAAGGTGATTGTTTTTTAATGCGGTAACAATTGTCAAGTGTGCTAAACTGCAATCCCATTTTAATTTCGTTTCATTTTTTTATTTCATTAAATGAGAACAACTAAATAGCCTTCAGACTTGTAAATAGTTACTGCACACAGTCTTGACAATTTATTTTTATTACATAACGCGCATATGTTTATGTTTATTGAAGAACTGTTATACGAAGTATTTAAAACTATACATAAATATTTGTAAGAAGGTTATAATTTATGTTTGGACTCAAGAAAGATGGTCTACTTAAATAGCAATTATGTTTCACACGAATTTAAATTACCAGATTATGTGATCTCACTTATGATTGATTGATCTCTAAACTTAATCATTATTACTAAAGTGATAAAGCCATCTAATAAACAAAAAGCTATGCTCAATGAGAAATACATCGTAACATTTGAAACTATATGTAGCTTGAATACCATCACAATGCGCGGGCAAAAGCTCCTCGTTCCGTTACATGGCTCAAAACAAAACAACAATTTTTCATTGCATTGTAATGTATTACTGTATTTTATTTGGACTTTGATTCTTACGTATCAAGTAGTATGTAAATAAAAAGAGTGAAAGAATCCATATATCAAAATATGAGTGTCCTAATAAAAAATGAGTGAACTAGACATAAACATGGTCATGCCACTCATGTTCCTTGGAAATGGTTCTTAATCCAAATAATAAATGTCCAATGCATGTGATGAAAGAAAGTTGCTTTATGATCGAACATATCACTTGCATGACATGAACTCTAGTTTAAAATAAAAACTTCAACAGAAACTCACTTGGCCTTTTTCAAATACCAAAGGTACTAAAAATACCCGCTAAAAAAAACTCCAAAACAAGCATATATCACTTTCACAAAGGACTAAAGTGTATATTGGTAATATGCCTAAAGATAGTCGTACACAACCCTCTATTTTGAGTCTAATCGAGCTGAGGTGAGTCAATACAATGCGTAACTCATCGGTTAAAGAGGTACTTGGATCTCAAATGTCGACTAAAGCTCAAGAAAGCTTTCGTTTCTAATAGAGGTGGCAAAACGGGCGGACCGGGCGGGCACGGGCCATGGGTCAAACGGGCTACAAGCTAAACGGGCTCAACGGGCGCATGTTATACGAATCGTTTTAGACAATACCCAAAACGACGAAATAAATTTCTCAAACTTAACACCTCATTTATATTTAAAAAATTAAATATATTATATCTAAAAAGTTTTATTTAAAAACAATTGTAATGTTAGCCAATTGAAAGAAAATATGTGTCAATTTGTGCCCATTTAACTTTTAAATGGGCAATATATGCCTATTTCAAAAGAAGGAGGGGGATCAAATGTGCCCAAATCTTTTAAAAGTTTGCCTATTTAGCTTATTTTTTTTTTTTATTTTGGGCACAAATTGCCACCTATAATTTCTAATCTCGAACTTAGTTGATTAGCTAATACGTTTGGGTACGACTCGACTCAACTCGATATTAGCAGTAAAATATTAATAAAAATCATTATCTATTGACTTAGTATTTTCAATATTCGACTCAATTAATATCGGTTAAATTCTAAGTTAATCATAGAAAAATGCATATACTAAGTGTAGAAACAAATGTCACAAACTGTCAAGCTCAACAAAGCTCACAACCTTGACGAGCCGAATATTCTTGTACTCGAGCTCGACTCAAAAGTTTACTTAGATTCTTTAAACTAGACTCAACTAAATCAATCAAAAAATCAGTCAATCTTTAGCGGCTCCCAAGTTAGCTCAATTCAATTGCACTACATATTAACAAAACGTTAATTACATTCATCTATAATCTTATCAAAATTTCTCAATACAATCACTGCAATAAAAGTCACTTAAGCACATTATAAAAAAGTTTAGTATTCAGATCTCACTGATACACATTTAAAAATAACCAATAAAAAAGTCATAAAACAATCACAAAAATACCTCAATTACACCACTTATGTCTTAGTTAAAAGATGAATGATACAACCACATAAAAACATCCAAAAAATCCTCCACAAAATAACGTGTCATGCAGTGATTAGCAGATCTTATTATAGTTTCTCTCTCTTCTCTTTAATTAAACTAATCATTTTCTAACACGTTATTTTGTAAAAGATTTTGTAGATGTTTTTATGTGGTTCTAGCAAAACTCGAACGCACTTTCCCAGATACTATAAAAGTCAAACAACCAAAACATAAACAAATTGCAACTCCAACTTGGTCAAAGGACCAAATTTGCAAACTCAATAGAAACAAAAGTTAGCTGAAAAACCCAAATATAAGTATGAACCCTCGCTTCACTCCATCTCAAAACCCTACACCATTTTCCAGACAAAATCAAAAACCCCCAAAATTAATTAATTATGAGCTAATCTAATTATTTAATCAATCAAAACCCTCTTATAACCTAATAATAATACAAAATGGTTTCAAATCGAACATCCGAACCGGAAATCGAACCAGTAACCGAACCGGAAATCGAACCGGGGACCGGAGAAGGTGATGATGATGCTGATTCACCGAAGGGTGGTGGTGTTAGTGTTAGGTCAAGTGACAGGATTCGGAAAAGGCCTAATACGTATACTCGGTTTGTTTATTCGAAAAGGAGTTCGGGGAATGCGAATGCGAATGCGAGTAATAAGACGAAATCGAGGACTTCGGCCGCGAGTATTGCGAAGAAGATTCAGAATAATGGAGTGGTGAGATTGGATTGGTTTTTGTTTGAATGCATGTTGTGTTTATAGGGGTTTAGGTGTAAATGTGTGATTGTATCAAAATGCGGTTAGTTTGTTGGATAGCGATGAAATGTTGCTTAGTAGTGATAGTTTTTTGCAAAAAATCCCGACTAGTTAGTACTTGTTTAGTTAGTTGAATTAATAGGTGAAAAGTAAACTTAGGTTTTAGCTAAAGCCCGGGTAAAACGGACGAGATTGACTTAGATGTACGTGGCCTAACCGGGGTAGTCCATGATTGTTTCCGACCCTTCCCTGGTCACCCCTATATTTGTATCTAATTAGGTTTGAACGCTTGACCTCTTGTGAGGATGTCAAGCGTGAAGCGCCATACCACTAGGCTAATTGGCGGTGGTTCTAATTAAAGCCCGGGTGTCATTTTTTATTTCTCTTATATTGCATTTTTATAATTATTGTGCTCTTGGTTTTGAGCTATGTTTGGCGGCGGGTTTTTCTTGTAGATTTTAGCTTTAGTTTTAACAAAATAGCCTTTTATACAAAAGTTCCGAAAAATACCCTTTAAATAGTCATTTTTGATATTTGGGTATGTAGTTTGACAATTTCCAGCTACAACTAAGGCGAACAACTCTATATAGATAAAAGTTGTAGTACTGCTCTAAGTAAAAGCTTTAGCTACTTTTGCCAAATATGCGCTATATAAGCAGGTTTGGTGATTTTATCTAAATGCAGTGAATCCGTTAGTTATTAGAGACCTGTGTGCTTGATTATTTGATGGATAGGTGTGTGATGGTACCGAATTGAATTCTATGGTAATTAGAAACAGAGCGAAATTGGGTATAGATTTTGAACTGGAAGAGGTTAAATTGAGTTTATACAGCTTAAGTTTAAGAATAACATTAATTTTCCTGTTACTGCTAAACATATTGGTTAAGTTTACTGGATCTGTAATAGGTTATAGGCAGTTTCTGAAATTATACGCGGACACATCACTATGCACACACAAAATGTAGTGTTTATTACATGAATGACATTAGGTGGGGGTGGGGTTGTGGTAGAATGACAAGTGCAGGCAGAAACACCTTAAACTTATACTATGCGAAACAAACCAACTAATAAATGCTTAAGCTGATAGATGGATGACATGATGTTTTTAGGAGTTTATAACACTCTTCCTTTCCGTAAGGTAACTAGTACACTGGTTGGATGGAAAGTAGACGCCTGGTTACGGCATCTGTGATTCCATGACTGAGAATAGTGATAAGTTATTCCGCTTATTCAACCTGCTTGTATATTTGGTGGCTGCCATGTCGTATCGTCCTACACCTGTTTACTTGGTTTTGTTATTAGTTAAGTACTTCAGATAACAAAAGTTGAATGTAAAGAGCCTCAAATCCTCTCTGCCTTCGTTCAGTGAAAAATAATAATGATTGCTATGATGAATTCAGAAAATAAGTTTCTTTTTCTCTTCCCTATTTGTAATATGTTTCTAGTGTTATTGTAGTCTGCTGAAGAGAATCCTAGGCGTTCAAATAGAAACAAAAGAGTTCCTATAAAATTTGAAGAAGGATACACAGACAGTAGCGGATCAGAGGATAATGACCTAATGGTGAGTTCTTTAACACTTTTTGCGAAATGATTTTATTTCTGGTGGTCTAATGTATCCCATGTATAACTTTTCAGGGTCCCAGAAGCCGAAGTACTAGAAAGCGGAAAAGTAGCAGTGCTCGACGTAAAGAGAAGTTACCTCTGCGTGAAGGACTCAGACCTCGCCGGGACGGTCTCCGGCCTCGTCGCTCTAATACAGGTTCTAGAGGAAAGATAGTTCTTGAATCCGAGGATGAACGAGATACTTATGAGGAGAATAATGGGCAAGAAAACGGCAATGAGATGGAGGATCTTGATGCAGATGACGGTGAGAGCGAGGAAGAGGGCGCTGAGGGAGATGGGGATGACGAGGGTGAAGGTGAGGGTGAAGACGAAGGAGAGGAAGATGAAGGAGAGGAAGACGGTGATGATGAAGATGGTGAAGAAGAGCAGGATGGCAGGAGACGGTATGATCTTCGAAACCGGGCAGAGGTTCGCAGGCTAAATCTTGAAGAGGGTAAGAAAAGACCAAGATCTCCTAGAAGAGTACTTCAGCAAGGAGTAGGAACAAAGCACAGTAGGGATGTTAGAAGAGGTGGATCTCGAGTTCATAAACGTCACCGCATATCACGAGCTGAAGATTCTGATGATTCTCTTCTTGTGGATGAGTTGGATCAATCAATGCCAATGCCTTGGTCAAGAGGTGCAAACAGATCAGGTGCCCCACCGTGGCTTTTAGGGGGACCAGATATGCACGGGTCATCCGCGTGGGGGTTAAATATTGCTGCATCCGGTTGGGGTAATCAGGGTGATGTTTTGGCTAATTTAGCTTCTGGTGTTCAAACTGCGGGGCCTAGTTCCAAGGGAGGGGCTGACATCCAACCTTTACAGGTCGACGAGAGCGTAAGTTTT
Source organism: Artemisia argyi (assembly GCA_030686995.1). Lineage (NCBI taxonomy): Eukaryota > Viridiplantae > Streptophyta > Magnoliopsida > Asterales > Asteraceae > Artemisia > Artemisia argyi. Next base: position 137,882,063 of record CM060684.1, read on the forward strand.
GATGACATAGGTGGGCTTTCAGGTTACATTGACGCTTTAAAAGAAATGGTCTTCTTCCCATTGCTATATCCTGATTTTTTTGCTAGCTACCACATTACCCCTCCAAGGGGAGTGTTATTATGTGGTCCTCCTGGCACAGGGAAAACACTTATTGCCCGAGCGTTAGCTTGTGCTGCTTCAAAGGCTGGGCAGAAAGTCAGTTTTTATATGAGGAAGGGTGCTGATGTGCTTAGCAAATGGGTAGGCGAGGCTGAAAGACAACTGAAGATGCTTTTTGAAGAAGCCCAAAAGAATCAGCCATCAATAATTTTCTTCGATGAGATTGATGGGCTTGCTCCTGTTAGGTCTAGCAAGCAGGAACAGATTCATAATTCTATTGTTTCAACTCTGCTCGCCTTGATGGATGGTCTTGATTCACGAGGGCAGGTGGTTTTGATTGGGGCAACCAATAGGATTGATGCCATTGATGGAGCACTGAGACGACCTGGTAGATTTGATCGCGAGTTTACGTTTCCTCTGCCTGGTTTTGACGCCCGTGCTGAAATATTAGACATTCATACTCGAAAATGGAGAAGACCTCCAGTGAAGGAGTTGAAGTCGGAGCTTGCTGCTAGTTGTGTTGGCTACTGTGGTGCTGATCTTAAAGCTCTCTGCACTGAAGCTGCAATCCGTGCTTTTCGTGAAAAATATCCTCAGGTTTACACTAGCGATGATAAGTTTCTCATAGATGTAGAATCGGTTGAGGTGGAAAAGAAGCATTTTATGGAAGCCATGTCAACAATTACTCCTGCTGCCCACAGAGGCTCTATTGTTCATTCTCGACCATTATCTCCAGTTGTTGCACCATGTCTACAAAGACATCTCCAGAAGGCCATGAGTGTTATATCTGATATTTTTCCCGCTCTTGATATTTCATCCGAATCCAAGAAATTTTCAATGCTCGTTAGTGGTTTTGCTCTTCCTCTTGTGTACAGGCCTCGGCTTTTGTTGTGTGGCATGGAGGGTGCTGGGCTGGTAATTGTTTTCTTGGGTTCAGATGTTTATATATCACTCATCATCTGTAAGATATGGTAAGTGAACTCACTACTTCATTTTCAGGATCATGTGGGCCCTGCTATCTTGCATGAACTGGAAAAATTTCCTGTCCATTCTCTCGGACTTTCTTCTCTTCTATCTGATCCGAGTGCTAAGACGCCAGAGGAAGCTTTGGTTCATGTATTTGGCGAAGCCAGGAGAACTACACCTTCAATACTCTATCTACCTCAGTTCCATCTTTGGTGGGAAAATGTAAGTGCACATATCTGCACACTTTTTAATTCTTACTGCTTATATAATAGAGTAAAATGAAATTACGTTATCTAGGATTGGCATCATTTTGTTATAAATGACAAATTGGAATCTCATTTTGTGAATTCAGGCGCATGACCAACTTAGGGCTGTGCTATTGACATTATTGGCAGAGTTGCCGTCAGACTCTCCCATATTACTGCTTGGAACATCCTCGGTTCAGCTTAACGAGCTGGAAGGGGACACATCTTCTGTTTTTCCGTCTCGCAACATGTATGTACTTATTCTGCTTCTTTTTTTTGGTAATACGTACCATGAAGTTTAAATCTATGGATGTTTTGTTTGAATATTTCAAGTAGGAAATCATTAATTTTGGTGGGTTGCAGTGGATACTGTCCTTCTCCTAAACGTGGAATTATTTTTTTGGATGAGTAGAGAAATATAAATCTTGTTAATTAATATTGATCCTTAAATGCATGGAAGACAAAAAACTTGCATTGGTTAGGAGAGCTTGTTTGCTTCGTTTAACTCAAACTAGGAACACATATGATTAGTTATTGCTGAACATTTTTGGTTATCAAGATCTATGCATTCAGATACGCATCCAGTATTCAAGTATTTGTGACTGCTTTGTTTATATGCTCATCTTAATATCAATCTATCTAGGCCAGCTTTACATATTAAAATATTAATGAGTTCATATATTTACCTATTACAGTTATCAGATGGACAAGCCATCAATGGAAGATAAGGGTATGTTTTTTGACCGTCTGATTGAAGCTGTTTTGTCAATACCATCAGAGGGAGCTGCAAAGAAGTCCCAAAAATCGGTTGCTGTTTCTGAACTCAGCAAGGCACCAAAGGTAGACACTGGCCCAAAGATCTCTGAACTAAAAGCTAAAGCTGAGGCCGAGGGCCATGCCCTCCGCAGATTGAGAATGTGCCTACGCGATGTTTGCAACCGGTAAGCTTTTTCTACTGTGACTACCAACTATTCACTAGATGCTAAAGATTTACCCCTGGCACAATTTATCATCATCATCATCAATATAATGACATGCAAAATATTCAGCACATTCATGACTTAATGAGATTACCATGCTGGATTCTAAAAATAACAACCCATAACAATCAGATTTTAGCATCACATTTAATTTGTAAAATGTTATTGGGAATATAGAATTAAGTATGTTCTGGATACATGTATGGGCATTCTGAATTGGAGTCTGATTCTTCTATGGCATTCTGAGTGGTGTCAAAAGTATTCTGGGGCTATCTTCTTGAGACAGGGAAAATGATGTCCAAGACAGGAACCTAATCCAAATATGGAGGCAGGAACCTAATCCTTGGTCAGATGGCATATTTAGTCCACAAAGTACTCTTTTGTTTCATTATGGTACTAATGTTAATGGAGGCATGCTCACTCCATTTGCACTGTTAAGTTCAATCCAAAAGAAATGGAGATTGCAGCTTCCAGTGATACCATTTGCATGCACACATCCAAATATAATGCATTTGGGGTATTGTTTGTCATCTTTATGAATGGCATCAGGACTCGTATTCTATGGGTTGAGTGCTTACCAAGCTGGTGAACCTATAGCTTGGCAGAACATTTGCTTATGTTAAAACTTGCATCCCACTCTGCATTGACTTTTTTCTATTTCAGACATCATTTTACTCTCATGTAGCCTGTTACTTGTAGTTATCAACGTTGTCCATTCAGGAAATATCATAATGCTACTCATTCACTAGAATTGTTTTTTCTGGTGCAGGGTTTTATATGACAAGCGCTTTAGTGCCTTTCACTATCCTGTGTTGGAGGAAGATGCCCCAGACTATCATGCAGTTATTCAAAACCCTATGGACATGGCTACCCTTCTACAGCGTGTTGATGGTGGAAAATACATTACATGCAAAGCGTTTTTGATGGATTTTGATCTCATTCTAGCAAATGCCAAGGTACGTTTTTTCAGTGTTCACATGCATGTTTAACATCTGTCTTCCCTTCTGCTACATTTTCTTTTGAGACGGGGCTTAATTTAATACATTTGCAAAGGTACACATGCTTTATAACCTTTTTAATGTTTTTCTTTTGTTCATGCAGATATATAATAGGGATGATTACAATGGAGCTAGGATTGTCAGTAGGGCTTATGAACTTCGAGATTCGGTATGTGTTTCTGTTGATGGGAATAAAGTTCCATTTATGCCATTGTTTTCAGTTTTGATTTGTTTGAAGTATTTCTTTTTGTAGGTCCACGGGATGCTATCCCAGATGGACCCAGCATTGGTTTCTTATTGCGAGAAGATTGCTGAAGATGGTGGTCCACTGACTCTGCCTGAAGATATTGCTGGGTCTTCTTTCCAGCAGGTTCCTGTTGTCCAGATGGCAACTACGACTAGGGCTAGTGCACGTCTTCGTCATGTCCAGCCAGAAGTTGATTTTGATAAGAGCTATGAAGCATTAAAACGACCAAAGAAGACTGTTGATCCTTCACATACAGGTTATTACATTCATACATTTTTTTCATTTATTATTATTTTATTGATAGACGTATTGGTGGATGTGAACACTTGCACCTAGGTAGAGAGTGTTCTGAAGTACAATCTATAAAAGTAGACCTGATAGAACTAGGAATTTTCTCTCCTCAAAGTCCAACTCACTGCTAAAATAACAAATAGAGGTGGCAAAATAGGCGGGTGGGGTAACAGGGCAAAACATTTAACATGGTTAAATAAAAATTCACTGTGAAGATCGGGTCGACCTACCATCAAATAAGATTATAAAAATATTAATGGAACTGCTTTCTTGATAGAGCAATTTGAGAGGCATTAAGCATTTGTGAACACTTTGGGCAACTTTAGTTCTGTTTGTCCCAGTCGACTCAATCACATGTTTCAGTTTATTCTTGTTTCAAAATTATACCTATTTCACCAGTTGGAGATTATAGATGACCCAAATCAACTCAATTTTTTTTTTTTTTTAAATAAGTAGACCTAAGTGATCCAATTTAGAAGGCAGCTTTACTGTTGATGCTAAATGATAAACACGGTACTCTTTAAATGATACTTCTTGTGTGTAATAATTAGATTTACACTTGCTGTTATTTATTACTATTTGACAATCTGATAATCTTCAATTGGAGAAAAGGCAAATGACATAGAATATTAAACTACACTGGTACTGTTCCCATGGTAGGTCATTGTACCCAACTTATAAGAAAAAAAAATGATTTTAGACGGTTCTACATGTTAAATTTTTAAAAGCAAGTAGTTTTCTTAATAGAAGACACGTAATTGGTTACTACATAAACTGGTAACTTTCTTTCCAACATAATGGTTTTCTGCAATTTATTTATTTATTATTTTTTTTTTTGTAAGCAAAAGTAAAGTAGAACAACCTAAATGGAAATAACACCAAAGCATATCGTAATTTTATGCAATTTGCATATTGGAGAATAGAGAGAGTTGGCACACTTGGAGATTGTTTTTTTTATTAAGGCGAAGACATCAACTATATTGATAGCTGTAGGGTATTTAAATGGCCAAACCATAGGTTGATAACTATGCATGAAGCTATGTGAATGCGGCGTTTTATCTACTATATTAGGATTCTAATCTTCTATGTGGCCATGTTATTTTTCTGTGTGATGATGAGTCCCAGTTATGCGGTATGAGCTAATGTGATTATGGGTCCTATTTATTTGGGGATAAATGGATGAGGACTAGAGGGGGAACAAATGAAAAATGTATAAACGAGTGGAACCTAGTTTGCTTCAAGTCTGGTATATGCTCATGCATATCCGGCTACAACTTTTATTAGATTTGTTTTTCTCTTATTTCTCGACACATATATATGACCGTGTTACATTTATTTAAACTTAAACAATATCTAAACTTAAATGTTTGGATTTTCAGCTTCAACAGCTGATGAAGGATCCCAACCTCAAGAACCCGCAGTTGAACCAGCAGTTGATGACCAAAATGATCCAAACCCTCCTAGCTCACCTCCTACTTCAATTGAAATTGACACCAATTCCAATAACGAGGTTAGTGAGCCCAAGTCACAAGATGTTATTATGTCAGATGTTGAGATTGATAGCAAAATCGAATCTGCCAAGAAGCTTTTGTTGGAGCGCACAACCGATTATGGAGTTCCACAGCTAGAAAGACTGTATACCCGAGTCGTAAAAGGTGTTTTTGAGTTGAAAAATGTTGAGCAGGACAATATCAAGCCTCAAATATCTGACTTTTTATTGAAGTTTGCCGAAAACGAGGCTAATTTTTGAAGTGAACCAGTTCTTTTCTGCTGGATAGATTTTGTTTGGTTTTTAACCAATTTATTTATTTTAAAGCATTTTAGTAGATTCCAATTTGAATCCACTGTGGGAATGGTTCACTTTCTCTATCTGCCCCCACCTCATGCTGATCGTAACCGAACACTAAATTCTTTTCACGTGCGGGTTGTTAATACTTTGGTCCTTGCAATGATCCAAAACCTGAGTAAACTGAGACCAAACTTGAAACCAAGTCTTGGGTAGTTTGGTAGATTCCAATGTGATAAGTGAAGGACTGAATTTTTTTGGCTAAAAGAATGAGTTTTTATGCAAATCCCTATTTATAACTTTCATGTTTTGCTAATTGTTGTATATAAGGCTGGCCATAGTAAGATGACCCAATCCCTCCATTTTTTCCTGCTGCAGCGACCTGCAGGCCAAGTTCATTTTTTTTTATTTATTTTTTATTTTTTTTACACAAACTAAAACTTCATTCATAATTAAAACATTACATATTAATTCAAATAAAATAAAAACATTACAACACTTATTAAAACATTATAATACTTATTAAAAACTAATAATCTAGGTTGTTACTAAAACATTATAACACTTATTAAAAACTAATAATCTAGGTTGTGTTGTTCCTTGATCGAATATTTGATTTCTTGCATTTTTTGTCGTTGTAATGCGGGCAAAGATGGGTCGATTGGTGTGAGATAGAAGATGAGGTCATTTTGATATTTCGTTTGTCGCTCAAATTCAAGTTTTTGTTCTTCCATTGCCAATATTCTTTCTTCTTGTTCCGCTTTCTTTTGCTGCAGCTCCAACTCCTTATCCGTTTGCTCCAGCTCTTTTTTCTTCAAGTTGTAGTATTACCCAATGCCATTGGCTTAATGGTTTTCCATTTGTCGGCTACCCCATCCAAATTCCAAGACTTGGAATTCTTCGACGATTTCTTCTTAGTAGCCTTATTTTTCTTAGCTGCTTCATGACCAACTGGTCGCTCATTTTGAGGCTCTTCATTATCAGGCACATCCGAGCCCGTTTCAGAAGTCATTGGTTTTTTTCGAGCCTCATTTTGGTTTAAAAAAACTGGCATTTCATTTTTCTTCCAAATCTGATGGTCCCTCAAAATCTCCCAACAATGATCCAAATGAAAGGCATGCTTCATCATTATTTCATATTCTTCACACGCTCTTTGGTAAATAGTGAGATCATTCTCACCACTTCCAAAATTCGTATAACAATTGTTGTAAATAGCACAAAATGCACCAACTCTAGGACGAATCCTATTTTTCCACTTGTTAGTAATTGAGTTATACGATCTCCCTTCACCAACCTCATTTCCAAAGTATGTAATCATTTTTTTCCAAAATCCCTTAGAATTTTGGTTGGTTCCAACTATGCTATCCTCCGACGAATCACACCAAGCCATGCACAACACGATTTTTTTTTTTTTTTTGTCCAAATCGCCGAATCATTCAAGGTGTCTTTCTCAACCGCCTTCTTCTTACCATTTGTAGCACGCTTCTTAAGTTTGACCGGTGACATCTCTTCAGAAATAGTGTTGTCGTCGTCATCACCAACAAGATCATCATTGGAATCGAATCGTGATACGATCCGTGACCCGAACCTTGATAACCCGATGATATATGTTGAATCCACTCCGGATTGTTGCATAATTGTTCCATAAAATCGCAAGCATCAAGATTGATGTGGTTAACCGGAGAATAATTTTGATAATTAGAATAGGAAGACGTTGATGAGGCCATTGTTGGACAATACAACGATTCGGGGGAGCCATACATAGATTGTTGGCTTCGACGGGAGTGGCTTTGTTGTGGTTGTTGGTTGTTTCGATACGTTGGAATGAACGGACGATTAACATTACGATGCATAGCAAATGGATTGAATGTTTTTTGTTGTGGAGGTTGTTGAGATTGATAATCAAGAGTAGCGGGTCGGAAATTCACGTTTGGTGAGACACCGGTTAATCGGAAAGTCGAATCCGGTGATAATTGCGGGTTGTTTTGTGGTAAACGGGATTTTCGGCCTTTCGCTTGTGGTGTTTTCTTAGACAATTTGAATAGAAATAATTGTGAGATTATGTGAATTGAAGTGTGTTTATGTTGTGTATTTATAAGGTAATTTAAAAGAATTATTTATTTATTTATTTTTATTTTTATTTTTTTTGGTGCCAAACGGCTAGTTTTCAAACAGTATTTTTTTTTTTTTTTTAATTATTATTATTTTTGTTGTTGTTTGTTTGTTTTTGTTTTTAGCTCAAATGACTATATACATTTAAGATAGTAAACGTTTGGATAAAGAAGCAAACAAAATGGGATTTCCCATTCGGTCGAGATCACGACCTCTTGTCATTGTTTTCCTCCCTCAACTCGGTCGCGACCGAGTGTGCACAAAAAGGCCGACCGAGATCGACCTACACGACCGACTCGGTCGTTAACATTACTGTGGGCAGCCTAAGATGTTTAACCTGACTAATTCCATTTAACCTGACTAATTCCAATGTGTTTCATTACAACAAAAACGTGCTTTAGTTCTACCAGTCTATTAAAATGTAACTTAATTAGAACCTGTGCCCTTTGGACATGACATTGCAGAGTGGGTGTCAATTGGCACTAATCTAATACGTACATTTTTTTTTTTTTTTTTTTACATCAACTTGGTTAGTATATCGAATCTTTAATTATTTAATGGAGTATTAGAAGTTGCAGAATAAAAAAAAATTTATATTAGTTATAACATATACGACTTATACGAAACTTTGGATCATCTATTAAATATAGAGGAAATTCCCTGAACATAGTCCACTTTCTAGAAGAAGAAAAAAAAAATCTAAAATAAACTAGTGCGACTGAACAATTGTGCGACTCCACTAATTTTTTGACATGTGTTCATCATTTTATGACAAATTGAGACTTCACTAATTATTTGACATGTGTTCATCATTTTATGACAAAACTACAATGAGATGCTTTTGTCTACTACAGTATAAAAGGACAAATATATTCTTAACCCATTTTTGTAGTACATGTGTCAAAAGTTAGGGAGTAGCATACTACATTATAAAAGAAAACAAGTTAACGGTGTATTTATCATTTTATAGTAGACAACAAAATATTGTACCAAAATTAAATCAATAACTCATTATATTTTTGTCGTAAAATAATGGACACGTGACAAAAGTTAGGAAGTAGTATAGTCGGTTAGTCGTATTAGTCTATTTTGAGATTTTTTTTCCTCTCTCATAAACGGATTATGCTTTCCTTTTGAGGTATTTATGGAATTTACTCTTAAATATAAGTAATGAGTAGGTAACATATATCACACTCAGATCATATTTACTTTTATATTTAATACTACGTATTAATTGGGTGGGTACCTGTATAGTGGTAACGTTGTGTAGTTTTGAACTTTCGATAATATCAGATAGAGTCGATATATTTTATACAATATTTAGATATAAGGTATTGCCTAATTTGTTGAACATCTTTGTTTTCGCTATGATATCTAGAAGTTCAATTCGAGGGCTCTTCTTTTCTCTTTTAATCTTGTTTTGGATTAAAAAACTCGTACATTATTTTTTTTTGACAAACTGTACAGAAGTCATAAGGTACCTTGACGCAACGCGAGAGGCAATCTTACCTTGGTGACCATAAAAACATGAAACATGTGTGCAATCGTCAATAGTTGTTTACACACCGACTTTTCGGTTGTTGTTACTCTTTTTCTAATATCACTTTTGAAATGACATATGTGATTGGTATATTTTGATGATGAAAGTAAAAGAGTGATTATTATGAATTATAAACACGAGAAAAGTTAAAAAGAACACTGATGTAACAGTAATGTGATATAAGTGATAGTAAATATCGTTTACACAACACCTAACAAATGCTCCAACGACATAGTATTTCATAAGAAAATGCCGTGGTGAAATTCAACGTGGAGCTGAAGTAGCAACAAACCACATTAACACCCTTTGCCCCCTCCATTTCCGAACCTAGATATCTCTTTTGGAGAAAGTTCTCCGAAAACCACCTCTCTATGTTTCACACAGCAACGATACCCAATTTTACATCACGAAGTGTACATAAAAAACCAAAACTCATAATAAAAAAAGCACATGTCCTTCGAAGACTTTTTACAAAGAATCAAATTCCTTAATCAACAAGAAAAAAGGACAATATAATAATGACATAACTATTCCACGATTATACCCTTTATTAATTAAAAATAAAAACAATAAGTGTAATAATAAAAAAAAAGAAATGGAGAAAATACGTGGGGAGCAAACAATGACTTTATATATTTCCTTCAACACCGCTTCTTCAGTCACCAAAACAAAATGAAAATATAAAAAGAAATAGAATCACTGCTGTTTCATGTCACAATAATCAGTAAAGGTAAAACCGTCCGATCTTTTTATTTTAATAATATTGGTTTCATTTCGTTATTTGGTTGTTTTTAGATGCTGACGATATAATGTTTGTTTGAGTTTGTTATTGAAGTTTTAAGTAGAAAGATTTATTGTTCACTTTATAAAATTTGAACCAGATATTGAATTTGTTATTTTATGGTACGATGATCATATTTTTTTTACAAGTTACTGTAGTAATATTGTTATCATATGCATACTAAGGTGGTGAATTGGTGATGTGGGTCGTGTTCAGGTTGGTGGGTTGACAAGTCAGAAACCCAACCCGCTAACCTGAACAAAACATGTTGGGTCGGATGTGTCAACCCTAACCTGTGACCTTTTTGGTTGGTGGGCTAAAAGTCTAAAAGTGTTGAATAAGTTAAATGGGTAAGTTGTAGACCCATTTATTTAAGGGGTGTTTGTTTCGGCTTATACAGCCGGGTTATGGCTTGTTTGGTTTTGGGCTTATGTTTCATAAGCTCATTTTTTGTGGCTTATTTTGAAACTTTTCGGCTTATATAAGATTTATATGACAACAAATTTATATAATCCGAAATATTTCAGAATAAGCCACAAAAAGTGAGCTTATGAAACATAAATGCAAAAACAAATAAGCCGACTATATAAGCCGAAACAATCATTATTTTTTTATTAAACGGGTTAAACGGGTATGCGGATCGACCCGTTTAACCAAGCACTACCATTTTAATAAACGGGTTAAATAGGTTTGTTTTTGGATCGTTGCGTTATGTTTTGATTTGTCGCCCCATTTATGCATCATGTAATTGTTACTTTTAGATGGGGTTAGTGATTAGTCTAGGTTATTGTACTTTTTGAAAATGTTTTATCATTGTATTATTGTTTTGTTCGTTTACTCGTTTAGGTTATTATACTATAAAATCAGATAATCTGTTCATTAAAAACCGGATTTTAGAGTTAGCCAGTCAAATATGATGAGCTAGACAGCATTTTAAAACATGCACAGTGACTTGAATGTAATATTTTAAAAAGCTTAGTGATTAATAGTTATGAAAAGTACGGAAGAGATTCAACGAGAAGAAAAAATAAAATGAGAGAGTGAAAAGAATTTCTAGCCACACAATTTAAATAAGGAGAGAAATTAAGAGGAGATGCATATATTTTTGTTGGTGCAATTGAAATGCGTGGTTGTAGTTTCTTCTCATTTTGATTTTATTTCTCACTTGATCGTAACTCATAAAAAGTGTAGTTACAATGACCAAAATGAACATTTTCGCAAAATGACGTTAGACTACATTAACCTTTTTTGAAGACATGAAGTTTATAAGATCTTGTTTAAATACTGCTACAGTTCTAAATCTAACTTTTATTTTTATACAATTGTTGTAGGAAGTGTATGGATCTTATTTTGCGATAAGTACGTGTTTCTAATCAGACTTATTTGTTTATACAGTTGACACATTTCAATCCGAACTGCCTTTTTCTCAAAGGTATCTGAAAATCTATCCACTTGATATATTTTTATTTGCTTTTTTCTTATAGATAGTTTGTGAATTTTCTGCATTATGAAAAATGAAAATAAAATATGATGTTTTGTGTGAAATCTCATAACGAGTATGAAGTAGCTCTTTCATTATTACTTAGAAGATATTGCTGGATATATGGGTCATTTTGTTGTTTAGAATCTCGGTTTTATATTATCTGCAAGTTCTGCTGTTATAGCATTGTACAAGCATAACCAACTATTGGTAGTAATTTTGAATAAGAATTGAGTAGATGATCAGGATATATGTAATGGGTATATTAAGTTCGGCATTAAGCTTTATACAAGGGCAACTAGCCAGTTGTATATATAGTTTTTTTAAGTGATAAGCTAATCTGGAGTTGGGCAATGGTCCACAACGGGTTAGGTCAAAATGGGTAACATTTTGTGTAGGCTGATTCAATACTACTGGTCACGCTTAAACACATATCCCATATCAACTGCCCAACCAAACATAAACATCCTGATCTTTAGTACGGATTAAGGGAAGGGATCAGATGAATCAATTTGGGTTAAACTTATAGAAAGAATGATTTACAAGGTTTTAAAAGTACATTTCCGGTGACCCATTTTACCTTTTTTTCTTTTAAGGTATTTTATAATTTATCCGTATGACCCATTAGAGTCATAATAGTCTAAATAATCTCAGTTATAGTCTTATAGATATAAAATCATTAAGAATGTAATATGCATAAAAAAAAAAAATCTCAGCGACTTTTGATGCATTTGACTTGTTTTCTTTTGAGCTAATTTGTTGATTTATCTGTATGGCCCATTAGACGTGCTTCTTTTGTATTTTTTAATTTTTACTTTGTAAAACCAGGAAATCAAAGAGATCCTTGAATTCATATGACTGCTCTACGGTAAAGCATGAGACAACCAACTGAAAGAGAGTTGAGCTGGTGACATAAAAGATAAGCAGGTCCAATCTTACCAGGAACATACAATAAGGAGTGGTCATATGATTAAAATTACATGTAAATGCATTAATTATTTCTTGCAAGATAAATATCTTCCGAAATTTGACTAATCATTCTTTAGCAGGTCTAATCTTTTGCGCTGTTACAAATCTAGTTTATCTTTGTTGAAATAAGATATCATAAGGCGCACCCTTTTGATAGTTTTAAAAGATGCCTGCAATTCAATGTGAGGTGCATCTCTACACATGACCTATGTAGGAGGACAAAGCATATTCACTTATGCAAGTGATGCAACTAAAACAAAAATACACGTGTCTGCAGCTTTTTAAAATTTTGTTTAAGACAACTGTTTGTGATATACGGGTGATGAACATGGTATCTTAATTGCAACTCATGTTAGCAATCAAATAGTGGCATTATATCTTTTATTAATATTACAATTTGTGAAATTACATGGTCTGCAGGCAACGACTTCAATTTTTAAAGTAATAAATCAACCAAGTTTCTTTCGTCAGTACCAAAATGAACTTTCAACTCTCTCCCACCTTCTCAACGGAAAACACCATCTCTGACGACGATACTAATCTCGTAGACTCCATTACAACTGACACAGATGTACTTTCTCTCAACAATCAGTCGCTAATAACCTTCACTGAAAACAACTCAGCTACCTATATAACCTCTCAAAACCCCTGCCTCGACTTCTTCTTCCACGTCGTACCTGATACGCCATTACAAGATCTTATCAGCAAACTACAATCATCATGGAACCACGATCCACTACTCACGCTTAAACTCATCTGCAATCTCAGAGCTGTACGTGGAACCGGAAAATCAGATAAACAAAGTTTCTACACAGCAGCGATCTGGCTCCATAATCACCATCCAAAAACCCTGTCCTTAAATATTCCAGTTTTGGTTGAATTTGGATACTTTAAAGACTTGTTAGAGATCCTATACCAGATTATCAAAGGTTCAGAAGTTCGAAAAGTTGCAAAACAGGATTGGATTGCGAAAAAATCAGTTAAAGGTAAAGGTAGGGCACGGAAATATTATTTTCTTGCGAAGAAGAAGGAAAGGAAAGAAAGTAAAGACGAGATGAAAGTTAAAATTAGGGAAAGTAAGACTCGTGAACAGAGGATTGAGGAAAATAAGGCACAAATGGAGGCGAACAGACAAAGAGCAAAAACATTGAGGAAAGAAAAGGACTCCTGTATGAAGGAAAAATTGCAAGATATGTGCACTTCAGATCAAGGATTTAAGATGTTGCATGATCAGGTATCCAACTTTTTTGCTGAATGTTTAAGGTCTGATATTGAACTGTTGAATACTGGTGAATGTGCCAAGATTAGTTTAGCTGCTAAGTGGTGTCCTAGTGTTGATTCGTCGTATGATAAGGCATTATTGATTTGTGAATCGATTGCTCGGATTCTGTACCCTAGGGATTCAGATCATGAATTTGATGGAATTGATGAGTTTAGTTATGTTGTTAGTATTAAAAATCGATTGAGGAAACAGGTTCTTGTTCCCCTTCGTACTGCACTGAAGTTACCTGAAGTTTATATGAGTGCAAAGCAATGGAGCTCGATAACTTACGAGAGGGTAGCTTCTGTTGCTATGAAAAACTATACTGATATATTCTTGCATAGAGACAATGAGCGGTTTCGTAGTTATTTAGAAAAGGTACAACTCGGTGATGCAAAGATTGCTGCAGGAGCTTTGTTGCCACATGAGATCATTGGTTCTTTGGAACGTGGGAGTGGGGCCAGTTTGGTTGCTGAGCTACAATGGAAACGAGTGGTTGATGATTTGTTGAAAGAAGGGAAATTAACTAATTGCATTGCGGTTTGTGACGTTTCTGGTAGCATGTCTGGGAGACCAATGGAAGTTTGTGTTGCGCTTGGTTTGTTGGTTTCGGAACTTAGTGAAGAGCCATGGAAAGGTCATGTGATTACGTTTAGCGAATCGCCTCAGTTACACTTGATTGAAGGGCGTGATCTTAAATCAAAGACGGCATTTATTAGAAACATGGATTGGGGGATGAATACAAATTTTCAGAAAGTGTTTGATACGATGTTAGAAGTTGCTGTTACTAATAAGTTGAGTGAAGATGATATGGTGAAAAGGGTGTTTGTTTTTAGTGATATGGAGTTTGATCAGGCATCTTCGGATCCATGGGAGACTGATTATGAAGCGATTCAGAGGAAGTTTAGGAGTCACGGGTATGAGAAAGTGCCAGAAATTGTGTTTTGGAATCTTAGGGACTCGTCTTCTACTCCAGTGACTGCTAACCAGAAAGGGTGGCTTTGCTTAGTGGGTTTTCGAAGAATTTGTTGACCTTGTTTCTTGAAGGAGGTGGTGTGATCGATCCTGAGGATGTACCCAAGACGACTAGTGATGCAGAAGGGGACGATGGGGGTTTGAATCCTGTAGAAACCATGGAAGCTGCTGTATCTGGAGAACTGTATCAGAAGCTAGTTGTGTGTGACTGATGTGGGATACCCAATGTTCTCAACCTGGTCTACTAAGGTATGGGTTAAAAGGTGTACTTTATGAGTTGTAGAAATGAGGTTTTTTTTAGTAGTCTAATAGTACTTGTTTTTAGTATCTCATCATCTCATGGGTAGAAAACCATATATGTTAATAAAAAAGAAGCCTTGGATTGACTTGTAAGGTTACATTATCTATGATGAGAAAGTAATCTGTTTTGAGTTTAGGTGATGTATATATCGATTTATGTATACCCTCCAATATCAAATCTATGATGTTGCAACAAACTTGACAATCCAATTCCCAGTATCTGTAATGGTTCAAACATACACAGAGTAGACCCATTGCTGTTTTTATATTTAGCTTTGGGTTTGCATCAGTTGATTTGTTTTATATTTTGGTAACCGATCGTTATCAATTAGCATTATGCAGAAACCAAACCAAATGACCATTTTGGTTGCTTGATTGGCATGTAATCACTGTTGCATTCTGACTAATATTCTATAAAAGTCAACACATTTTGATGGAAATAAATCTATGAAAAATGACAAAAATACTCAATTATACAAATCTGCTTCATCAAATAGTCATTTTTGTATCCAAAAAGCTCTTACACCCATGAAACAAGGTTTTGCGAATATTTGCGGATTTTTAGAAAAATTGCAAGGTTTACCTTGCTACTTTTTCTAAAAAAATCGCAAGATTTACCTTGCTACTTTTTCTAAAAAAATCGCAAGATTTACCTTGCTAGTTTTTAAAAAATTTTGAGGACCTTAAAAAATCAGCAAAACTTATATGTTTTTGAACTTGCCAATTCTTAAAACATACAAAGAAAACTCGTAAAGGGTTTTTGTCGATTTGTCAGCCAAATCATGAAACATCCAAATGCAAATGTGAAACGCCCGGAATTGTATTAATTTTTTATTATTAAAAAAAAAAACCCCAAGGCATGAACCGAAGTGACCTACCGTTAGTTCTCAAGTATACTTTTAAAATTATACTGTAATAAAAAGTATACTTTTAAAATTATAATAAGATTCAGAATATGGAAGCATTTCTATGTTAAAGTAGATTCAAAAAGCTTTCCGACGATAGGTGACACGACCTCTAACGAGCCATATATCATTTTATAACAAAA
The DNA here is from genome assembly GCA_030686995.1 of Artemisia argyi. Taxonomy (NCBI): domain Eukaryota; kingdom Viridiplantae; phylum Streptophyta; class Magnoliopsida; order Asterales; family Asteraceae; genus Artemisia; species Artemisia argyi. The sequence continues at coordinate 137,898,141 of CM060684.1, forward strand.
TTTAGAAGTTGACCGAAAACTGCAATGTTGCCTCAGAAGACCCCCAAGGCTGTTCTCAGTCGCGGCTAAGACCCTCACAGCCGTGGCTAAGGCCTACAGTCCTGCACCACACTTCTCTACACTTGGGTTTTGACCCAATTTTCCAACATATACTACTTCAACAATACATCAAAACTTCCAGAAATCATTAACATAATACATAAGTTTCATAATTGGAAGCGTACATGTTACGGATGTGGTTTATAACCAAAACACCAATAGTTTGACCCATTTTCAAAATACTTGTTCTAAATGTATACAATGATTTCAAAACTTAACTAATACAAATCTAACACTTAATCATAAAGTTTTGGGGCGTTAACAAGCTGAATAACAAAGAATGGTTGATATGCTCGTCACTTATATACCCGAGCATATCGATCCTTAAGTCACCTTCTTAATCTACAAGCCCTACCATCCTTATGACCTAACCTTCAAAACATGGAAACTGAGCACGGTAAGTCTAAATCATTGTGAGCTATAGTATATATATGAGTTTCTGCATGGGTGCACAAGCACAGTTCTGAATCTAAGGCTATATCTGAAATGACACTTACAATTCTAAACATGAACATATTAATCTACAACATGCTATAAATGGTACGACCTTTAGTCGTCTTGCAACTTGTACATGGCATATATATTTCAGGTTCTAACTTTCATAATCATGACCTTATATCTGAGCACGCGCATTCTAGCTATACGAATGTTTAATCATCTTGTTATGAGTGATAACTTCCCCAACCGACGAGTACTCTTCTTGGTTTTCTAACTTGTCAACATGCTTTTCTAAACTTGGATCATCCACAAAGGATGCTTCTGTGGGATTTCTACATCGTGCACTTCTTAGGCATGCTAGATGACTTTTGGTGCATTTCTTAGGCACCCGTGACTTGAAAAACGATGCTTCTTGTGATCATCCTATACGTGAATTGTTTTCGGCTATATTCGAATATATGCATACGTTCTAACATCATGTCAATTATGATAACACGAAGCTAAAATCTGTTACTCACCTTGGTTGGCTTAGGCACTCCTCGGTCACTCATGGACTTCCGAGATCACCTAAACACTATATTATTCTATAGTCATTAGAACCTGCTATAACATCCGTACACATAACCTACATCATTTTGCTAATTTATGTGAAATAGCAAAATCTTCGTTTTCTGGACAGTCAGCTGTAAATTGTGGATCTGACCCACTTAAACTTGGAATTAGAACCTGAAAGTATGAAACCAATTGCATTAGAAAGTAGACTTAGAGAGCTACAAGTTTGGAATTAGAATATGACAAAAGGTTAATTCTCTACGATCCTTCAAAGTATACTAAATTTTCTGCAACACTTTATTGTCCTAAATTCATACATCACTAAAACGACCCAAAATCAACATAAACCAATTCTAATCACTTTTATAACTTAACATGAACTTATTTAACATCTTAAAGATCATTTTTCAACAAGCCTATAAGCAATTTCACTAATTTAAGCATTATTTTGGCATTGTGCCAAACACCTCTTTAAGGTTATTGACTCCATTTACTTAAACATGAACTCCATAACTTCTCAAACATAATCATTCTATAATGTAAAATCTTGCCAACTTGGTTTATGAACATCAAACAAGAACAAAACTTTGTAATCTTTACTAAAATCATAACTTACATGCTCATATATAAAAACCTCAAAATTTCCACCGTAAATCTTGAAACTAAACTGAGAATAAGCACATACCTTGATGGGAACATGTTAAGAAGACTTTTTGCATCATGTATCTATCATAAACATCTCCATAATTCATCCTAAAACATCATTATCAAGGTTTCTTCATGGTAAGGTTTTCTCCATGGTTTCCCTCTCAAAATCTCACATATAACACGTGTAATATTAGTAGGATTTCTAAACTTATAAGTTATCTAAATATTTTGCATTGTTAACTTTGCATTGTTAGTCCATGTCGTTAAATATTTTGCACCGTTAGTCCTTTTTTGTTGACTATTTTCACTGAATGTCCTTATTTTTAATAAAACTAACGGAAAGAATTTTCTAATATTCTAATAGCAATATAGAAGTATATTGCTAAAACTTATAAAAATCGAGGTGTTACAAAATGCGGTACGTTTCATCCTTTATTCATACAACAATCATATTAATTATAGTCGAATTAGGGTGTTACTTGAATTGGGGATTTATACATGTGAGTAAAATATTAAAAAGAATTATAAACGTCTCAATTAGGCATGGTTTGGTATATGTGTTTACATGCTGTTTGTCGATGTTTAAAATACCACAAACACACAAATTTTATGAACCAATCAATGGTCATGCAAATTGGGAATTTTCAGGCATGTCGAGACAATTCACCGACTCCACACTATTGGAGGTCATGTAATTGTAACACATATCGGGGGAAGTGAACTTTTGTCAACTTTTCATGATCAATCCTATTAAGGTTATTACTGGATCTAGGCTATATATCACGTAAAGTACTAAAACATTCTTCAAAGTTTAAAATCCGATATGCTTTACATGCTCTCCAAAATACTGATTTCTTAATTATAAATCGAGTGCACTTTGCACGTAAGCTTATCAACAAGTGGCTACAACAACGACCGTGAAACGCGTTTGGAAATACATTTTTAATGTTCAAAGTAACGGATCCGGCTCCATCATAGTTGATCATTAAGTAATTATCATGCTTACCAATTATACATTCCTTAAGTCTCATAAAAAATCAATCGCAAGATTTATAGCGGCAAGCAATTATTGTTAAATTATTTTGATTAAGTGTTTAATGTAACGTTTAAGTATACAACACAAAATAATCAAATTGTAGCGTACGATAATTCAACTCAAAGAACAAATTTTTAAAATGTATCTAAGAACGAACAAAAATATTTAGTAAATTTAAAATGAAACATGACAACAAATAATTAAAACATTCATCTTCTTCTATATATATATTTTTTCTTTCTAGTTTTTCTACGTATGATGTGTTATATTACCTCCGTTCTAAAATAAGTGTCATGTTTTTTGTTTTTTTTTTTTTTTTTTTTGTTTTTTTTTTTTTTTTTTTTTCATTCAACTTTGACCTTAAATATTTCTGTTTATTTAATACCTGATGAAATTATAGCAATGAAAATACATATAACTCAAAATATTCATTATATTTTGCATCAAATAATATATAACACAAATAAAAATATTTAATATCAAACTTGAGAAAGAAAAATTTCAATAAGTCAGAACATAATATTCATTTTGGGATTAAGGGTGTATACCTATAATTAAATGATAAGTATATACTGTACTATTGTATATATTAAGTGTGATTGGTAAACTATTTAATGATCGTATTAAGGCAAATTTTCTAAAAAGCAGTCAAACTTTCTTTGGTTGGAAGCGGGTGCTTTAGGTATAAATTTTTAAGTTTTAAGCTTTAAACAAAAACATTTATGTTTTGCATATAGTAGAGATACTTTTTATATAATATTAGTTTTTTCAAAGAGTTATTATAAATTTTCGCTCCGGGTCTCCGAAATTTTGAGGACGGCTCTAGCTATTCAGGGGCGGCTCAACCTTCACGGAGGCTTAAAGCGAAGCCTTAAAACGGGGCCTTTTTATAAAAATTATTTGCCGAAAAATTGTTTATATGAAATTTAATTTTCTAGCTTTTTTTGATGCGAAATCTTTATTATTTTTTTAAAATCAATATCGTATAATATATCATTTTCAATCGATAAGTGAGCCAATTCATTTAATCTTTCTTATAACATTTTTAATCTTAAATAAATTTTAACTATAGTTTTAAAAAACTTCTTTCCGCCGAAGCAACTGTCACCGGAAAGGGGGCCTTTAACATTTATACAAAATGGGCCTATTGGGTTCAAATTTTTACAACTTGTAGACATAAATATTAGAAAGAAAAGAGGCCCAAATCCTCGACTATTTAACATTTATCGGCTATTTGAAGTTTTAGATAATTGAATCTCTAAAGATGATGGTGTAAAAACATGTGAGTGACTATATATATATAATGTTCTTGAAAATCGGGGGCTTTAAAAAATCAGGGGCCTAAAGCGGTTGCTTTACTTGCTTAACCCTTGAGCCACCCATGTAACTATGGTAAGGCAACCCGTTTTTATTTTTGTATATTCTTTTGCTATTAAAAAATCAGTATATGGTTCATTTTTGTTTGTTAAATGTATATATGCCGAAATTATTTATTAAACCAACTAGATATTTAAAATATATATCTTTCTATAACACAAAAAGATTATCTAACAACCGAATACGTTACAAAAATAAGCTTCTTGCCCTAGATTAAATCGTGAGAATACTTGGCCTACAAGTAAAAAGTCCTATATATATCGAAACACACATCGCTCAACTTTCATTCATCATACAACTTCCACAATGAATAACAGGTTCACCGCAATCACTACAAAACCCGACAGTGACAGCGAAACAAGCTCCGACACCACAACCACTTACTACTCCGACTCCTATTCCTCCTCTGACTCCGATGTCTCACTAGCTGAGTACAAAACCCGTACTGAAAACAACTCAGCCACATACAACACAACCCTAAACCCTAACCTAGTTTCTTTTTCCACATCACACCTGACACGTCGCCACAAACCCTAATCACTAAGCTAGAATCATCATGGGCTCATGATCCTTTAACTACACTTAAACTCATATGTAATCTTAGATGCATACGTGGCACTGGCAAATCAGATAAAGAAAGCTTCTATACGTCTGCTATATGGCTCCATAATAACCATGCAAATACCCTTGTGTGTAATATTCCTGTTTTAGTTCAGTTCGGTTATTTTAAAGATTTGTTAGAGATTTTGTATAGGCTAGTTGAAGGCGAGGATGTTAGGCAAGTGGCGAAAGAGTTATGGATGGCGAAAAAGTTGTCTAAAGGAAAAGGAATGGCACGGAAAATGTATTTTCTTAACAAGAAAAGGGAGAAAAGGGAGAAAAAAGAGGAGATGATGAAGTCTAAAATTATGGTGAAAAGAGGTAGAGGTAGAAGGAATAATAGGAGAGACATGCGAGAAGATAAAAGTATGATGAAAAAGACTCGGGAGGAGAGGGTTGAAGAAAATAGGAAACAGATGGAGAAGAATAAATATGAAGCGAAAAGGTTAAGGAAAGAAAAGGAATTTGCTATGAAGGAAAAGTTAAATGATAGGTATGGTTCAGATCATGAATTTAAGATGTTGCATGATCAGATATCAACTTTTTTTGCCGAATGTTTAAGATCTGATATTGATATGTTGAAATCTGGTGAAAGTACGAAGATTAGTTTAGCTGCTAAGTGGTGTCCTAGTGTTGATTCATCATATGATAAGGCGTTGCTGATATGTGAATCGATTGCTAGGATTCTTTACCCATGGGGTTCGGATAGTGAGTTTGAAGCACTTGATGAGTTTAGCTATATTGTTAGGATTAAAAATAAGTTGAGAAAAGAAGTACTTGTTCCTCTTAGGAATGCGTTGATGTTACCTGAAGTTTATATGAGTGCAAAAGAATGGAGCTCAATTACTTATGAGAGAGTAGCTTCTATTGCTATGAAAAACTATACTGATATATTTTTGCATAGAGATAATGAGCGGTTTCGTAGTTATCTAGAGAAGGTTAAACTTGGTAATAAGAAGATTTCTGCAGGAGCTTTGTTGCCTCATGAAATTATCAGATCTTTACAAAGAGGAAGTGGGGGTGGTATGGTAGCTGAGCTACAATGGAAACGAATGGTTGATGATTTGTTGAAGGAAGGGAAATTAACGAATTGCATTGCGGTTTGTGACGTTTCTGGTAGTATGCATGATACACCAATGGAGGTTTGTGTTGCGCTTGGTTTGTTGGTTTCGGAACTTAGTGAAGAGCCATGGAAAGGTCATGTGATTACGTTTAGCGAATCGCCTCAGTTACACTTGATTGAAGGGCGTGATCTTAAATCCAAGACTGAGTTTATTGAAAATATGGGTTTTGGATATAATACGAATTTTCAGAAAGTGTTTGATAAAATGTTGGAAGTTGCTGTCAGTAATAAGTTGAGTGAAGATGATATGGTGAAAAGGGTGTTTGTTTTTAGTGACATGGAGTTTGATGAAGCGTCATCGTCTCCATGGGAGACTGATTATGAAGCGATTCAGAGGAAGTTTAAGAGCCATGGGTATGAAAAAGTTCCAGAAATAGTGTTTTGGAATCTTAGAGACTCGCGTTCCACTCCTGTGACTGCTAACCAGAAGGGGGTGGCTTTGCTTAGTGGGTTTTCGAAGAATTTGTTGACTTTGTTTCTTGAAGGAGGTGGTGTGATCAATCCTGAGGATGTACCGACAACTAGTGATGCAGAAGGGGCCAATGAGGGTTTAAATCCTCTGGCTACTATGGAAGCTGCTATATCCGGAGAACTGTATCAGAAACTAGCTGTGTGTGAGTGATGTGGAATTCTTTCTCTAAGTACCAATGGTTCCATCTAGATGCCCTCCATGGAGGGACACCGAAAATTCTCAACCCGCGTCTACTCCAGTAGCATTGAATTTACAAGTTTTACTTTTTGTAATTTTCACTTCTTGCTCCTTGCTAATATGTTATCAATGGATTGTCTTTAGAAAAAAGAAAGAAAACAAAAAGATTCAAGTTATCAATAAATTGAAGAGACGCGGCTGTGTTTTTTTAGTATAACACAGTCTTTTTTTCTTGAGTAGAATAATCATATATGAGTTTCTGCACAATTATGAGCTTCTGTTTTAAACCTTGTTCTAACGCAGCAATATCGACAGCACAAATTCGCAAATATGTATTATAGTTTTTTTCAGGCTAAACTAGCAGTCTCACAATATAAACATACACATGACACTGATTGTTGAGACATTAAAGAAGTTAATATGCATATATCTTAAAAGAAACTTAAATTCGTAAATCGTAATAGTGTTACAAGGTTTGTTGATATTATGGGATTGAAACATGACTTAATGATCGAGTCTAATGAAGATACCAACTTGTGGAAAACAATAAGCGCATTATCAATTGATAAGAGTTGGCATTAGATCATGCAAAAGTTAGTATACCACTGAGAATCAATTAGCATTGGTGTTTTAGAGAATCTAACCATATTGATATTGATTTATAAGTTGCATAAACAGAGAACCTAGGGCAAATCGGTGATATGATGGATGTTCATTGGCATGGAATCACCGTTACTAGCGACCACTTTTTCAATTACTAGTATTTGATTGTACAGGTTTGATTAAGGTTAATCTAATGTCGTAGTTGAATTAATCATAATACCAGTATACTGAAGAAGTGTGGCCAAATGGCCAATGTTAGTTTTCAATATCTACATGGCAAAGTAATTGAGGAAAAAAGACATTATGCAAAGTCCATAACAACAATCAGTCTGAGAAGGTTAATGGAAAAGGTATTGACAAGTAGCCAATGCATAGGTGCAATCAGCTCAAGTCCATAATTTTCCTTATATATGCGTTGGATTAAAGTTAATTTGGTTGCTGTACAATTGTGTGTCACAACTATGAGTTAACGAGTTCAATATATGTGGCCATATGTAATCCAAATATACATTAACTCATAGCAATTATTCTCCCCTTTTTATCACACATTTTTATTGATTTATATACCAAACGCCCTAGTGAAACTAGTAAACCTAAAGTTTGGGTCGTTTCTCTGGTTCCATTATCTCACAATGAATGCTTCAATTTCTTGAACGGTTTATAAGTCTAGGAAATTGAAGAAGCTTATTTTGACTTCATAATATGCAAGTCTCTTTTCACAAGCCAGCTGGCCGGCTTTACGAAATTAATCGATAGAGGTAAAAAGATCCGAAGATTTTGACAAAGTGAGAATCTAGATTGATTACAAGAGTTGTGTAATTTCTATTCAAGAACAGCTTTTTAAATCGTAACAATGATTAAAAAAAAAAAAAAAAAAAAAAAAAAAAAAAAGGTGTCTATGGTAGCCAGAAGGAGTCCCATTGTCCTCAATCTTAACACTAGAGGGACCAAAATTTACGCTGAAACTATATATAAAGACCGAATTCGAAACAATAGAAAGGTTACATTGGACCTCACATGAATACTATGAATAGATAAGCCACAAATTGACGAACATCATCAAACTTATTGAAAGTCATCATTGAGAACATCAAACTTCAATTGTTATGTTTGAAGGTCATGAATCATCTCAAGTCCTTAAAGTTGCTCAAAGATGGGATGTGATGATGAATTACTCAAAGAATAGGTGAAATGCCAATGGTACAGTGTTGATAAGGAGTGTTTGGTATAATGGTTGTGAGCAGAAGGCCTTGTATCTTGGTCATGGGAACCTTTCTGCAAAAGTACATTCTCTGATAGTGGTGGATGTCTGATGAGTCATTGCTATAGGAAATGAGAACTATGCAGTTAAAGGCAATACCTATGGCCATATAGTAGGTTACCTGCTGTTTTTTGGTGGAATGCCATCCTGATGATGCCCAGTTTCTATCCTGTTTCTTATTGGTCGTAATGGTTGGATGCTGTGAAGGATAGAGATTTGGGAAATGTAGTCAGGAGGGATGTATCCTTGAGCAACTCTTTGCATATTGAGTGATGCCAGAAATGGAAATGTAGCTCAGTGCAATAGAGCCTCAATGAAACAGAGTTTTTCTTCCTTGTTTGATGATGCCCATGGTAAGAGCCTCTGAGTATCATCTGCATGGGCTACTGGTGATCTCGGGAAGGGTATTTACTCATATGGAAATGTAGTCAAAAAGGATATTTTCTCCATGGTTGCCTAGTCATAGCATAGCTACAAAGGTGCTGGTACTAGAAGAATGATGAAATTCTTGAATCAGTGTATTGTATTTCTCGGATAAGTCTTTGATAGACTGAATGTCTGTTGTGATATGGCTTTACGGATATGTCCATTTAGCCTTTGAATTCTTGTAACTTGCTGATTCAGTCATAAATATAATTTCACCATTTCAGAGAAAAAATTGATGATACTCCAATATGATTAATAACACTTTTAGGAGCTTTAAAGAGAGAGAAGTAGTAAGCCCCTAAAGCGTTTATAACCAATTTTATGAGTTTAAGCCTAACTTCGTAAGCGAGGGTCTTTGTTTTTCAAGAGGTGAGATGTTTGTTGAAGTTAATAGGATTCCAGTTTCAGCTCTTATTAATAAGCGAGGGTCTTTGTTTTTCAAGAGGTGAGATGTTTGTTGAAGTTAATAGGATTCCAGTTTCAGCTCTTATTAATATTTGCACCGCTGGGGAGGCCAAGGTATATACAAGGAAAACTTGGAAGCTTGGCACCATATACTCTACTTCTTGAGAAGTTTCCTTTTAACCCAAAGCCAGGTTGAAATATCTCAAATGGGACAAAGATGAACATAGTCAATTTACCGATTACCCAAACTGACAACATCTTGAAGGCGTGATATTAGCAACATTGACGCCTTCAAATATGCCTTTAGGCTTGCCTTCTTGAAGAGAAACATGAAGAGTCTCAATCCCAACTATAAAAAGAAATGGAGAAAGAGGTACACCTTATTGAAGAACCTTTTGAATTGTAAAGTCAATTGTTGGGGACTGATGAGTGGCCTTTTACTCATCATTTTACACCCGTTAAACACACAAAAATTGCCAAAAACATCCAAATATACCAAATTATATTGCAAATATAGTGTGTTTTTATGTGTTTTAGGTACAAAAGGGTTGAAAACAAGCCAAAAACGGACAAAATCGAGCTTGGATGGGAAAAAGAGCAAAAAGGAACATTTTCGGATCAACTCGACAACGTTTACATTTAATAAAGTGAAGACGGAGTCAAAGTCAACCCTGGGATAGGGCATGGGAATGAGCATGGAAAAACGAACCTGAAACCAAAATTACATTTTTACCCTTAATCCTAAAACCTAATTTCAAAACCAATCCTAAAACAATTTTCAAAATTAATCCTAAAACTAATTTTGTTAAATTTCCTAAAACCCTTTTTGTTAAAAATTAAATCTATTTCCTAAAACCCTAGCATTAAACAAACCTAAACCTTTTATCCTAAACTAATAAATATTAAAACCTTTTTATTATAACTCATCCCATTTCATCACCCAAAACCCAATCCAGTAAAACCAAACCCAACCCAAACCCTTTATTATCACAACCCGGTCAAACCGAGGTCAAACCCATACCCTTGTTAATAAAAAAGGGTGAAAGTCAAAATTGGTCAAATTCCAATCCCATTATCCCATTTACCCGCCAAAACAACCCCTTTCCGTGTCCCTTTCCCCCTGCACCACAGTCCATGTTTCGCAGCCATGCCATCAATCCAAGGGGTCAAATTCCCATCCAACAACTGAGATTAAAAGGAGTGGAGGCCAAGTATTGATCAAAGGCTGTGATGACATCCAAAAAAGCACAAGGTGGAATTAAGCTTGATTCCACTCATAGAACAAATATAGAAGACAGAGGAAACCCTAGCTTTTAGTTTGATATAAATAGGATTCTCTTGTAAGCCTTTTGTTGGGAACACTTAAAGTGACGATCATTATCGAGTCAATGAGTCTTGTAATATGGTCATGTAATAGCTCGTTAGATTGGTAAAAATATAGTCTACGCGATAGTAGAAGTGTGCCGTCTAGTTTTGTCTTAGTATTTACATTAATGTCGAATGAGTAAAATATGTAAACACGGCACACTTCCCGTAGTCTATGTCATGTAAGACTATATAAGCTTGTAACCTCTCATTTGAGAGGTGTTGGTTCACATGGAATAAGAAATCTCTCTTATTTTCCTCTCTAATTCTCTCTCTCTCTCTCTAACATATTACTTTCTCTCTCTAAACATATCATCTTTCTCTCTCTATATCTTAAACATAAATCATAAGTGTGGAATGATATAAAACTTGGGATCCAACAATTGGCATCAGAGCTAAGTGATAGATTAGGTTGTTTTAGTTTAGATTTGGTTGAAGTTTTGGGCTTAAAAAGTGAGTTTTTCTCGGTTTCAGCGAGTATCTTTTCTGTTTCTGCGAGTTAGTTTCAATTTCTAGCGAGTTAGGTTATGTTTTTTAGTGAGTTAGGCAGTTGTTTAGCGAGTTAGGTCAGTTTGTTAGCGAGTTAAGTTTACTATTCTGCAAGTTATATTTTCAAAGTTGGCAAGTTTGCCTTATTAGCGAGTTAGCTAAAAATTCCTTATAGTTTAACTAGTAAGGAACTCATTACAACCCTCAATTAAGGCAAAATCTTGTTAGACTAAACCTTGTTAGCGAGTTAAGACCTTTCTCAGCGAGTTAGAGACTTGTCTGAGCGAGTTAAGACATTTCCTGCGAGTTAAGACCTTTCTCAGCGAGTTAGAGACATTTCTCAGCGAGTTAAGACATTTCCTGCGAGTTAGAAACATTTCTCTAGCGAGTTACAACCTTCCTAGCGAGTTAGAACCATTTCTGCGAGTTATAATCTTCTCTTGCAAGTTACACCTTTCTTGCGAGTTACACCTTTCTTGCGAGTTATAATTCTTTCTGTGAGTTACAAGTATCTCCAGTGAGTTAGAACTTTAGCTAGTTAAGTTTTTGTAACTACTTCGTCTTCAACTTTCGCTACAACATCTAAACTTCTACAACAACCTTATTTATCCTTCAAAGATCCACCTTTAAAAAAAATTTAATTTTTGAATAAAATTTAATTTTTACAGGAGACTAAATGTTCAATTTTTACGCGAAATTCAAATTTTGGTATAACGGTGAAAATTTTGGCCCAAAATTCAAATTTTTAGGTCAAAACTCAAAATTTTTCGGTAAAATTTGGCGGCAAAATTTTTGAAACTCAAAATTTTTTAGTAACTTTAGAATTGCATTTTATAGTGATTTTCAAAATTTTGGGAAAGAAAATTTTCAAAATAAATTTTGGAGGGAAAATCAGAAATCACTATTTCGACCTTGTGTGTGTTATATCAACTATACATATTTTAGTTTGATTATTTCGATTACATCGAAACAATCACGGGGGAGATAAAATGTATCAATCAAGGTCGCTAATGTATCAATCAAGTTCGTAAGAGAGAAAGATGTCTAAAGTTGTGAAAAAAACCATCTATTCAAAGGAAAATTGTTTATCACATTTTGAAGTGGTTAAATTTCAATGTGTGGCTCTCTCAGAAGCAAGTCAACCATTATGGGGTTCTGCATTTCTTAGAACTTTTGAGACATTCTTCGGATCTAAAATGGACTTTATAACCTTCAAAAGGAAACTCCGAGACAACATAGTTCAACTAGAAAAGCAAATTGAACAGGGAATTGATTGCATGGTAGAATTTAGAGCGCTCAAGACACAGTTAAAATGGTTCATGACCAATGATTTTAGAATGTTTAAGAATTCTCGGGATTATGCTTCAGCATGCAGAATATGGAAAGAATGCATCACTAGCATGGAAGTTGAATTTTTTAGAAACCAGTTGCTTACACATATGAACTTACTAGAAATGGTGCTTAATGCATGATCACTTCATCTAAGGGAGATGCTGGAAAAGGAGAGAGAGTCAAATGGAAAAGAATTGCATGTAGGAGAGTTAAAAGAAAAAGAACGAGAAATTATTAAAATGGAGATGCAGATAAAAGCAGGAATGGTCGATGAGGAAGGGACATCAGATGATGATTTGGTTTTTATGGGTAATAATGCATTATCACATAATGGAAGAAACACTCTAGGGAATGATTCGGATGCTAACGGGAAACTCAGCCCTAAGGATGATTTGAAGACTGTTGCTGCTGATGTCGGACCTTCACATTGTTCAGACATATTGGTTAAGGTACATCAATCAACTGATGATGTCAATATATTTGATAATGTGTTTGCTTATGAGACACAAAGTCATGGACAACCTGAGTACATTAATGGCACATATGTGGTGAATCAGGATGATAGAAATATTACTCCTGAGACTCCACATATGGATCCTAATGGAGGTACGGTTGAACATAACAATGTGAATCATGATCAAGAATGTGCTTCAACTGCTTTGATAATTAAGAATATGCAAAATGAATTTGCTCGATGTAACAAGCTCAATTGTGAACTAAAAGTACAAAATGCGTCATTAACAAGGGACATTGAGTGCTATAAAATACAACTGTCAAATATTGAAAACAAAGTAAAACGGGTAAAAAGTTTTGAAGCTGCGTTTCATGAATATTACGACAAAGAAAAAAATCTTCAGCATCATATGCGAGAATTAATTGAGTCAAATGGCAAATTGGTTTCTCAAATGGAAAAAGAAAACTGCGAGCTCAAACAACAAGTTGAACAACTTAAAAATGAACTTTCAAAAACAAAAACTGAGTTGTCAACTTGTAAAACGGACTTTTATGAACATAAAGTGAGCAAAAGGAAAAGGGAAGACTCGTATCTTAATGACATTGTTGATTTAGAAGCTAAATTGAAAGTTTTTTGAAAAAACTGCTTGTGATAAATCGTTAATTGTTAAGTCTGAAAACTTAAGAGTGGAAAATGGGATGCTGAGACACGAAAATGAGAAAATTCTAAAAGATTCAAGCGACATCCAAGAGAACTTAAACGTCAAATATTTTCTCTTGAACAAAATTTTCAAAGATGTCAAGCACAAAGCATTAACTTTGAGCTAGCTTTACAACACAAACTTGAAAAGCAGTCTTTTAAAAACCCCTGGATGTCGAAGCTTGAATAAGTTGATAATGAAAACGTGTCAATGAAATGTCAAATTTCAAAATACGAAAAAGAGATTGAGCATTTGAAACAAATTTATAAAAACCTGTTTGATTCAATCAAACGTTCACGAGTTCAGACACAAAACTCAAACTTGAAACAAAAAGAGACTGAAGATTTGAAGTCCCAATTGTATGAATTCGCTGATAAAAAGTTTGAAAATGCTTTGCAAAAGATTGAATCAATGAAAAAGAAAAATGTTGATTTTCAAATTACAAAAGTTTCATTTCCAAAACCCCTGATCGATTCTAATACTCCAAATTTTAAAAAGGAAATGGGGGAGAATATGTATCTTGTAGAAAATGAAAATCGTGTGCTTCAAACGAAAGTGGTTGAGCTTGAAACGCTTTTAGCTCAACAAACAAATGATTTTGAGGATGCCAAAACTGACTTTTTCAACAAAGTAACCAAATTTGAAAATTATTTTGAAAGACTTGCAAAAGAAAATGTTGAGTTCGAACGAAAATTGGCTCATAAAACGGATGATTCTAAAGCCGAAAAGATCAACTTTTGAAACAAATTGCTTCTTTAGAATCAAAATTGGCATCCCAAGATCATCTTTTTCTTCAAAAAGAATACAATGATTTGAGAACTTCATACAATGCTTTAAAAGTGAAGTTTGATACTCTTAACCGATCAAAGGGAAAAGCTTCAATTTCAAATGTTTCAACACCAGAAGTGAGTGTTTCGAAGAAGGTTTACACGGGTGAATCTTCAAAACCATTTTCGAAAAGGGTTTCTTAGTTTACAACCTATTCTTTGCAAAAAGGAAGGAAGTTTTCAAAGAGACCAAGTTTTTCTGAAACATTTACTTCTAAAAGGTTTTCAAATCCAAATGCTTCAAAAGAAAAGAATCATGTTTTTCAAACTCCACACTCTCGTTTTTCACCGGTAAAGCAAGTGTGGAGACCAAAGCAAAGTCGTTCAAAACATTTCAAATATTCAATATCAGAATTGCTTTCGCTGCAACATGAGAATGACTCTGCTTTGAACATTCCAAATATCGGAAGGTTTCCATTTATCACAAAAACAAATCTTCAAAGAGAACCCATGAGGTTCAACTCTAGAGGGAAATCTGCTTCTTCAGATTTTAAAACTCCAAGAGAGAAGCCGGGTTTCTCAAACAATTTTCAACGGAAAAAGAGTTTTAAATAACCATTGATTCCACGAGTGTTATCTCAAAATGAAACACCGGTTTTCAGTCCTCGTTGGAATTCAACATCTTTAAATCAGATTGACACAACTTACAAATGGATTTCAAAATTTGGTAAACCCGTTGGCGCCGTGCTTAAATGGGTTCCCAAGGTTGTTGTCTAATCTAAACTAATGGCTTGTAAGTATTTCAGCTTACAACCCGGTCTTAAACATTACGACTTGTGCACACATTTCAGTGTACAACTCGGGTTTCAAATAAAGGAAAGTGCCTTGCTAAACCATTCTTTAAAACCAAACGTGCACCTATCTTTGAAAACAAGAAGAAGTTCTCACGCAAAGTTTATCTAATACTTCTTAATCTTGAGCAAAATTTATTCAAACTTTTTCAAAAGGTTTTTCAAAACTTTTCAAAATTTTGCTCAAGATTTTTCAAATCTTTACTCCCCAATTCGCTCCAAAGTTTAAAAATGTCAAAACATACGCTAGTTTTGAGGGGGAGTATTTCAGTGTATAAAGTTTTAGTTACCTTGAAGCAAAATTTATTCAAGAATTTTTCAAACTGAAATTTCTAAATCTTTCAGAATTTTGCTTCAAGAAGACTCCTTCCCTCAAACTTTAAAAAGTTTAAAATTCTCAAAACATATGCGAGTTTTGGGGGGGAGTATTTCCAAAACAAAATGTTCCGTCAAAATCATGCTTAAAGGCTTGTGCACACATTACAGTGTACAACCCGTTCTTGTAAAGAAAGGACCTTGAGGTACGCTTCAGTGCCTCTATCCTAATATAAGGAGCGAAGGTTTTTTACTTTTGAGTAGAATTAATCAAATTTTCTAAGTTTTTCATAATTCTGCTCAAAAGACAAGTATTTCACCTCAATAAGTATTCACTTTTGAGGGGGATCACTTAAAAACTCATCGTTCTTAAAATCAAAGTTGTTTGTTGATTTCTCCCGATAAGACTTAAAAAACATATTTTAATCAAAAGTTTATCAAAAACAACATTTAGTATGCTATTTTTGAGGGGGAGAAAAGTGAAAGTGATTAAAATATGAATGTTCAAAGTTGCTTAAAGTTGAATCTCATGTGAGCTAGACTCAGAATTGACGAAACACAAAATTTAATAATCGAAAAGACTTATCCTCGATGGGTAATAACATCAAGTTAGTTACTAGAGCTAGTTGTCACCTAAAAGCTGACAATGGAACTCTCTAACTAGCCACGTAAGCGTGTTTCGAAAAGGATTTGTCTAAGTAGAAATGTACCATTTCGAGAAACTTTCTATGGACTCGACCAGGCCGGGTAATAACTTCAAGCTAGTCTAACTAGTGATGTAAGCGTGTCTCGAATCGGTCTTGTTCACTAAAAGTGGATCAATTCAAAAGGTGCTTACTCCTCCCGCATGTGCAAATTTATTAAACAATCATGAGCACATGTGAAGGGGGAGTCCTTCAAAAGTAAACCAAAACTCTCAAAGTGTTAACAAAACTTGACTTATAATATCAAACACTTTGAGAGATTTTCAATAAATGGTTTCATGGCAATTATAGGATAGTCATGGTGTTATAAGGTGACTAAGGTTAGGAAAAACCGTCCTATGATCCGCCAGATATGGAGGGATCTACCCAAGGACATTACCAATAGTTAGAAATAGAAGTCCTTAGGTATGATATGAAAAAAGGAAAAAAGAATGAAAGGAGAAAGAAGGGGTTGAAGAATTAAAAAGAAAAGTAAAGAAAAGGGTGAAAAGAAATAGCCCTCAATATGTTCAACCTTAGGGCAGACACCGGTTTCAATTCGTATGCTATTGGTTGTTGCTAAGGCAACACCAGTATTAAAGACAAAGATGTCATGGACCCAGTGACGCAATGCACTAAACCTTCTTAACCACTCAAGTTCTCTTAAAAGAGCTTGTTTCATTATCACGGGGAACCCCGAGTAATCTATCGACCGCTCATTACGAGCCATGTTGATATTGAAATAGGAGACGCCTCCCCAGTCTCCGACGACTAAATAAAGCACTTATCGAGTCTAGACCGCGAGATTACATAAAAAGATCTCTTAGAAACACTTAATATTTCTACAACTGGTGTTCTACATCAATGGACACCAGCTGTAAACTATCGAGTCCTTCGCAGATCCTAGCAATCTGCTGAGAACATTTATGAGAGGATATACTTATGTATTCCTCAATGATTGAATGGAAACTCCTGCCAGGGTCAACATCAAACAGCCCTGACAGCAGGTCACTTTGGTAACTCCTTGTTGTTACACTTAGTGTTCGCGGTGGTTCCAAAATGGTCTACAGTCGTGGGGTGATCTCCAGCGACTCACCCATTCGTTGATCTACTTAGTAGATCTTGTAAGCCCTCTCGAGGGTATCCGAATTGGGAACGGCCTTGGTAAGGGTTAGAAGGAGTCTTCACACTATGATGTTGACGATCTCTAATTTCGAACCTGTAAGTGCCGGATGCTTTATTGCTAACTGTTTTCATGCATGTACTTATGGAGACCGAGAATTCCACTATCATCAACCTCACATCAGTTTCCACATGCTCATACAAAAGTCAAAGAAAAGTTCTCTTCAAAGATCAAAGCAAAGAAAAGTTTAGAATGATTCTATACCAAAAGTCAAAGAATCTACAAAGTCAAAGACAAAGATCAAAGACTCAAAAACGGATAACTCGTTACTGATGAAGAATCAAAGTCAAAGAAGTATGAGCATGTTGGAAAGGCGTAAAGACACCAGAGACAAAGACGTTGATGAAAGGCAGATAATACCATCATTTGATCACAACAACAAGAACGAAGAACAAGGATCAGAAAGCATGATTGGAACAAAGAATCTAGCAAAGCTATTACACAAAGACTCAAAGTTCAAAACAACAAGCATCAAAGAAGTCAAAAGATCAGTCATTTCTATTGGCGGACCCATAACCCACAGGTCACAAAAGAGATCTCAATGATCACCCCTTTAGGGGGAGATTGTTGGAAACGCAAAAGTGATGATCATAAATGCAATCAAAGAGAGATCTCAATGATCGTTCCTTAGGGGGAGATTGTTGGGAATGCTTAAAGTGACGATCATTATCGAGTCAATGAGTCTTGTAATATGGTCATGTAATAGCATGTAATAGCTCGTTAGAATGGTAAAAATATTGTCTACGCGATAGTAGAAGTGTGCCATCTAGTTTTGTCTTAGTATTTACATTAATGTCGAATGAGTGAAATATGTAAACACGACACACTTCCCTTAGTCCATGTCATGTAAGACTATATAAGCTTGTAACCTCTCATTTGAGAGGTGTTGGTTCACATGGAATAAGAAATCTCTCTTATTTTCCTCTCTACTTCTCTCTCTCTAACATATTACTTTCTCTCTCTAAACATATCATCTTTCTCTCTCTAGATCTTAAACATAAATCATAAGTGTGGAATGATATAAAACTTGGGATCGAACACCTTTTGGCAGTTAGTCTTAGTTTTTTTTAAGTAAATTTTAAAATTTTAATTTAAGTTTTCATTGTAATGTATTCTTTTTAGTTTTAATGAAAGTTTAAGTTTAAGTTCAATTCATGTCTTTTATATTTTTCATTATTGCAAAAATTTTAGATAAGCTCTGATAAGCTTATTTACTGTAGCTTAAGCCCAATAAGCTAATCAATGGTTTATTTGGGGGTTAGGTATCTTGTTTGTTTAAAATTCAAAAGCCTTTTCATTTTCAAAGAAAAAAATGCTTGTGGATGATAAGCTTAATAGGGAAGAGCTTATGGGTACCTACTGGCTTGTTTTAAACAATCTAGAGCCAGTAGATTGTTATTTACCCTTGTTTTGAGCAAAGGGCTTTTGTAAGTTCAATTTTCTTTTAGCTTTTTGAAACTGCTTATCTACTTACTGCTTATCTGTCATATTAGCTTATTATCTGTCTATTTACCTTAAATTTGCTTATTTAAGTTGCCTAGTTTAGTCTTATTAGTTTTTCTTAGTTAGTAGTTAGTTAAAATTGATTTTCATTTAAAACTGCCTAAATTCAATAAGCTTGTGCTTATTGGATTTGTGGTTATTTTTTGTCTTAAAATTAGTCACAAGTCATAGGTTAGTCTAAAAATTGGTTTGCGTTAAACATTTGTTCAAAGGTTTGGCATAAATCATTTTCAAAATCAAAATAGTTAAGTTAAGGGGGTGTTTGGCATAGTGTATGGTTTTTGGTTAACATCAATTTTTTTTCATTGGATTTAATTCATTTAGCTTTAATCTAGTAGCAGTAGTGTTTTAAAAGTTAATGTTTGCTGTTTCATTAAATTTTATAACTTATAAACTAGCTTACAAAGTTTCCTGATCTCAAAAGTTTTTAAACTGCTCATTGTGCAAAAATTTGTCATAAGGTCTTTCAAGTGTTGTTTTTGTTCAAAAAGAGTCTAACAAAGTTGTTTCAGTGTCTTGGTCATGTTTCATTAGGTCTTAGGTCTATTTTTCATGTTAGTGTCAAAAGTCCTAAAAACCAAAAACAACCTAACTAGCCCTTTTTTATCTCAATCTTAGTTAACTTAAATTAGGATTTAGCTTATGATATTGGTGTTACAAGTAGTATGTAGGTAGTGTAAGTGTTTGACAGAAATTCCACACTTAGATATGAATTAAGTAGAAGATATAATGATAGAGAAGGTAAAGTGAAAATAGAATTGGAAAGGCTGGAGTGATGTATTCCAGCTTCATATTGAACTTCTATTTATAGGCTTACAAAACTTACTACATAGACTTTACTTTGCTTCTAAGTATTCTTAGCAAGCAATGACTTAATAGCTAAGACTTGTAGATATTTAAGTATTCTTGACAAGTACGAATACTTCTTAGCTAAGGTTACTAAATATCTAATATCTTTAAGAGATAAGGATACTTAATAGTGAAGTATCCTTCAAGACTAAGATAACAAAATATCTCCTAGATATTATTTTACAACAATCTTAGATATTTTAACACTCCTCCTTAAGATTGTTGTTTGATGTCATAAGCTGAGCTTTGAAGTAATTTAGCTTCTTTCCGGTAATTGACTTTGTAAGCAAGTCTGCTAGTTGAGTTTCAAATGTGCAATACTTCATCTTGACTTCTCCATTCTTCTCAGCTTCTCGAATGGCATGATACTTGACATTTATATGCTTTGTTCTTCCATGCTGAACGGGATTTTCTGCTATAGCAATAGCAGACTTGTTATCACAGTAGATCACAGTTGGACCTTATTGTGTTAGCTCCAAATCGGACAACAATTTTCTAATCCAAATTGCATGATTTACAGCACCCGCAACAGCTATATATTCTGCTTCTGCAGAAGATTGTGCGACAATGCCTTGCTTTTTGGAGTTCCAACAAAATACACCTGAACCAAGAGTAAAAATATAACCATAAGTACTTTTTGAGTCATCAATGCTTCCGGCCAATCACTATCATCATATCCTTCAAGTATCACATATTTGTTTCTTTTGAACATAATTCCAAGATTTAGAGAACCTTTCACATATCTTAAGACTCTCTTTGCAGTTCCCAAATGAGAACTAGACGGTTCACTCATAAACCTTGATAGAAAACTGGCTGCAAAGGCTAAATCTGGTCTTGAGATTGTTAAATAAAGTAGGCTCCCAAAAATACTTCTATATCGCGTTGGATTTAGAAGTTTCTTTCCATCTTCTTTTGACAACTTGCACTTGTAGACTAGTGGTGAAGCAACTGGTTTGCATAAGAACATCTTGAATTTTTTGAGCATATCACTAGCATACTTTCTTTGAGAAATATGAACACCGTTAGGTAGTTGCATGATTTCCATGCCCAGAAAATAGGATACTAGTCCCAAATCTGACATATCAAATTCAGATTCCATTTGTTTCTTAAATTGTGCAACAAGATCATCGTTGATTCCAATCACAAGTAAGTCAACAACATAAAGAGAGATAATCAGCCTTTCTTGAGAATTAAATTGCTTGACATAAAGAGTTGACTCATTTGAGCTCCTCCTGAAGTTATGATTCAGCAAATGAGCATCGATCTTTGCATACCACGCCCTTGGTGCTTGCTTACGACCATAAAGTGCCTTGTAGAGTCGATAAACTTGTTCTTCTTGATCGACTACTTCAAAACCTTCAGGCTGTCTCACATAAATCTCCTCCTCAAGTTCACCATTGAGAAATGCAGATTTGACATCAAGATGGTGAATCTTCCAATTTCGTTGATCAGACATAGCTAATAATAACTTGATTGTATCATGACGAGCAACGGGAGCAAAAGTGTCTCCAAAATCTATACCAGCAACCTAAGAATAACCTTTCACAACCAATCTTGCTTTATGCTTGTAAATTGATCCATCAGGCTGAAATTTGGTTTTGTAGACCCACTTCACACCTATTGCATTTTTCCCTTATAGCAAGTCAACAAGCTTCCATGTCTTGTTTTTCATGATCCTTTCAAGTTCAGATTTCATTGCTTCAATCCATTGAGAATGTTTTGAGGCATCCAAATAGCTTTCAGGTTCAGTAACAGAATTATATGACTCGTAAACATCAACAAGCGGTCTTGTTCTTAACATATCAGTGTCAGTTGTATCTTCAATATCAAATTCGGGAATATCAACTTCATCATGACGTGTTTCTTCTGAAAACATATCTACATGCCTTTTAACTTCCGCATTCCAATCCCAGTAGGCTCCTTCATCGAAAGTCACATCTCTACTGATTGCAATTTTACTATTAATGAGATCATAAATTCTGTATCCTTTTGACTCTGTTGCATAACCGACAAAGATCCCTTTTCTGGCTTTTGCATCAAGCTTTGATCTTTTGATGTCTAGAATGTGATAATAAGCAATAGAATCGAAGATTTTTAAGTGTTGAATTGACGGTTTGATTCCCGACCAAGCTTCAACTGGAGTTTTACCACTCACGGATTTTGTTGCTAATCTGTTCAGCAAATATACAGATGTAGCTACCGCCTCGGCCCAAAATGTCTTCGGTAGTTTCTTCTCAAACAACATTGATCTCGCCATCTCCAGAACTGTTCTGTTCTTTCTTTCAGAAACACTGTTTTGTTGAGGCGAGTATGGAACTGTAACTTGGTGAATTACTCCTTGTTGTCGAAGGAATTCTTCAAACTCGTTTGATGTGTTTTCTCCACCATTATCGGTTCTTAGAATATGCAAAGTACTGCCGCTTTGTACTTCAACAAGTTTCTTGAAACTTTAAAGATTGAAAATACCGAAGCTTTGCTGTTAAGAAAATAAACCCAGCACATTCGGGTATAATCGTCAATGAAAAGAACAAAATATTTATTACCGTTCCAAGATGGTGCAGACATAGGACCACAAATATCAGAATGAAAAATTTCCAACTTGTGGGTGGCTCTCGTCACACCAGCTTTTGAGAAGGGCAACCTGCGACTTTTCCCCAGTTCACAACCTTCAGACTTAGAATCAACTTCGCTGATGGGAGGTATATCTTTCACCAATTGAGTAGTATACATATGCTTAAGTGTTCTGTAATTGAAGTGGCCAAATCTTTTGTGCCATTTCATACTATCATCTTCAGTAACACTAAAAGCACTAGTATTTGCTACATCAAACTTCAAATAATAGCTATTATTTACCATATCAAGGCTAGCTATTTCAGTATCACTAGAATTAGTGATAACGCATTGCGAGTCCTTCTTAAAATTAACACCATAGCCATTCTTTATCATTTGTGGCACACTTAACATATTTTGATCAAGTTCAGGCACATATAAGACTCTAGAAATGTATTTGGTACCTTTCTTTGTGTTGATAGCTATAGTACCTCTTCCGTTTGCTCGAGCATAATATCCATCTCCCAACTTCACTCTTGGGTTGTCTGTGGTGTCGAGACTCTTAAGAAAGATCTTTCTGGAGTCATATGACTTGTGCATCCACTATCCATAAGCCAAGTAAAGCTGTCCGGATGTTTATCAAGATGCGACGCCATGAACAAGTGTTCATCATCAACCTGATCTTCTTCGGAAATATTTGCTTGGTGATTTCTTTGTGTGCAGCTTCGAGTTTTCTTTGTTCTACAATACTTCTCGACATGTCCAAACTTATTGCAAAAGTTGCACTTGAAGTTTGGTTTATCTTTGAACCAACAATCAGCTTCTTGATGGTTCGTATTTTGACAAATATTACATGGAGGAAAAATACATTTCTTTAGTGCTAAAGAAGAGTTTTGGGAGGTAGAACCTCTGTTGTTTCCTTTGCTGAAACTTCCTCTTTTGGAAGTGTTCTGTTTGGAATTTCCTACCTTGTTACTTTTAAAAAATACTCTAAAAGCACCTTTAGCTTTCTCCTCTAATCTAATAGAAACTCTTTGCTCTTGTGCTTGGAGTTTACTAGTTAGTTCAGAAACAGTAAGCGTATTGAGGTCACATGATTCTTCTATGGCAGAAATTTTTGCTTCAAACTTTGAAGGAACGCTAATCATCATCTTCTCCACTACTTTCTGGTCTTTCACAACTTCTCCATGAAGTCTCATTTAATTACCACGTCCATCATCCTTGCTGAGTAATCTTTCACCAGCTCGTCGTCTTTCATTCTTAATAATTCAAACTCTCTTTTGAGAGTTAATAATCTGATAGCTTTTACTCTATCAGTACCTTCAAAGGTTTCTTGGAGTTTATCCCACACAGCTTTTGGTGTCTCCAAGTCCATTATAGAGGTGAAAATTTGATCGGCGATACCTGAATGCAAATAGGTTAGTGCCTTGTCCTTCTTTAGCGACTCAGTCTCGAAAGTTCTTAACTGAGCAACTGTTGCGTTGTCTCCGAGTGCCCGAGGACTTTCATCAGTCTCTACAACCTTCCATAAACCTTGAGATTTCAAATATGTCTTCATTTTTACTGCCCAAATATGATAATGCACTCCAGAAAATATTGGAATTACAGGAGCAGCAGATGCACTAGATGCCATGTCTAGGCTGAATTTTTGTTGAATCTCGAAGGTGTTTTACTCGAGTAATAGCACAGCCCCTTAAGAAAATAAGCTCTGATACCACTGTAAGTGTTTGACAAAAATTCTTCACTTAGATATGAATTAAGTAGCAGATATAATGATAGAGAAGATAAAGTGAAAATAGAATTGGAAAGGCTGTAGTGATATATTCCAGCTTCATATTGAACTTCTATTTATAGGCTTACAAAACTTAGTACATAGACTTTACTTTGCTTCTAAGTATTCTTACTAAGCAATGACTTAATAGCTAAGACTTGTAGATATTTAAGTATTCTTGACAAGTACGAATACTTCTTAGCCAAGGTTACTAAATATCTAATATCTTTAAGAGATAAGGATACTTAATAGTGAAATATCCTTCATGACTAAGATAACAAAAAATCTTCTAGAAATTATTTTACAACAATCTTAGATATTTTAACAGGTAGAACTTTATATGCTTCAACTTATTTTAGGTTTTTGAGCTTTTTTTTGGTTAGCTTATTATAGTCCGCAAGTGTAGGAATAGCTGTTTTCAAAGTTCAAAAAACCATAAATTAGTCTGAGTAGTTGTTTTGACAGCTCATTTTTAAGCAACAAACAAGTTCGAAAATACTTCAAATTTTGTTTACAGGTCCTTTGGTTGATGATTTTGATTATCTTTTGAGCTTTTATGCATGGCTTATCAGTTTTAGTAGCTTTTTGATTGCTTAAATGTGCCATGTGGGTCTGTTCTTGCATCGGTTTTAGTATAGCTTATTTTGTGCTTTTTATGCTTATGTACTTGTTTAGTTAGTTTTTTACAGTTTATATTAGCTTATTGAGTTAGGATTTAGGTAGCTTAGTAGCTTTTAGGTCTTGCTCTAGCTTACTTGATGCTTATTTGCTAATAACAATTAAGCATTTTTTTTTTGTTTTTCAAGCTAGTTTCAAATCTGTTAAGCATATCAGCTTGTTCTAGCTTATTTGGTGATTTATAAAAAAAAAGTGGTTTTACAAAAGTCTCTTATTTTTACCTGCTTAAAAAGTTTGTTTCGAAATTTTTTCCAAAAAACATAAATTTCACAAAAAGAGGCCAAAGGATTCGAACCCTAGACTTCTCTACACCCAGCACCTCACACACAACACCCTTAACCAATTGTGACCGAGACTTGCAAGATCTATTTGCAAAACTAATTATTTAACACTCATTTTTTCATTTTAGCTTATTTGCTTATTTTGCTTATTTTCAGCTTATTAACTTAGGTTTTTGCACACTTTTATTTTTCCTCAATTCCTTATTGTTCAAAATAGTTTTTTGAAATTTTTCATATTTTTCTAAAGTCATTTAGTATTTTTTTTAATAATTTAATTAGATTAAAATAGTACCTGGCATAAGGATTCTAGCTCGCCCACATAGAGCTGATGGAGATTCTCGGACAGGGAAAAGCGGCACTCGACATTTATTAAACAAGACCAAGAACAAAGCCATGCCATGCCCTCAGGAGAAACTAGTGATGATTGCCATGAATGCGGATTTAGAATGAATGCTGGGCTGGGCCACCTCGAATGGCATGAGCCCCATGCAGGGAGACCTGCACGTATGGGTTTTAGGGGGATCTGGTGGAAAGACCGGCCGGCGCCCACCTGACTAGAGGGACTGAGAAATTAATAGAATACAAAACTTATCTTCAAGCTTTACCTTATTCTGATCATTTCAAAAAAATATAATTCTTTTTTTCAAAGTTTTCTATTATCATTTAGGATTTAGGAAAATTAGCTTTGCATCCGTAGGGTTATGTTTTAAATATTTTGGTTTTCGGGCCCGTAACGAGCCCATTTAAGGCCCAATTTTAGTTTTAATTGCATTTGGACATATTTATGCTTAGTGTTTTTGTTTTATATGCTTTTTAGTTACTTTTTAAATTCTCGTTATCATTTTTAGGTTAATTTTGTGTTTGCTTTATTTTCCCGTACTTTAATTTAAATTTTAAAATCAAAACAAAAACCAAAAATCCATTTTTCAAGCATTTTAATTACAAGCCTCAAATTATGTCCTCGATTCACACCTCTTTGGAAAACGACCTGGGTATCTCTTATCCGGATTCTTATATCATATTGTGTTGTGTTTTGCACGTTGACCTTTTTCTTAAAAGTTTGACTTGTGTATCTCACGACCCAATCGGGGACCCATTGGCAAAAATGGAACCATACTAATTCACTTTCTCCATTGTCGGCTAAAACCCATTTGCTCCATTACATGGTCCAAAAACTTTCAATCAAGTGACCCAAAAGATTTTTCAAAGTCGCCTTTAAAGAAATAGACATATATATATATATATATATATATATATATATATATATATATATATATATTTTTTTTTTCTTTTGGAGGCCCATTAGATGATTTCATTGACCATAAGAGCACCATAATATTTGTGTACCACAGTCGTCTGAACCTCACTAACAAGTAAACTAACAACTTACAAAAGTCTATTATCAGGAATTAAAGCAATTACCTTGTATTTGCATTGCATCCAATGAGGCTAATAGGACGATAATTGTTGACGTGAAGAGGATATTTCGTTTTTGACACACGGGCAATAAAATATGGATTTCAACCCTTTTGGTAAAACCCTATGAGTTTCGAATCATTTCACCATGTTGATGGAGTCATTGCCAATGTGTCCCAATAGTGTGTAATGAATTTAAAAGTGAAATCATCAGTCCCGACACTTTGTTTGCACCACACTTGCAAATTGCAACTTGAATTTCATAGCTAGTATCGAGCATCAAGTAGTGAGATTTTGTCAAGAGAAAGGGTTTTGAAATGGTTGTTTGTAAATAATGACTGTTGTGCATGTTCATTCCAAAGTCTTTATTATAGAAACTAAACATTTTATCTACAATAAGTGGTCGATGCAAGATCCACAAGCCTTTGATAAAGAGCCTATTAATTCTTGACTTGTATGTGGAAAACTAGAAGGGGGGTTGAATAGTTTTACCGGTTTTTCGTTTAATTATCTTTTGTCTGTTTAATCAAAGATATAAACACAAAGACAATATATAACATGCAAGTATAAAGAAAGAAACGATCAAACCACAACACGAGTATTTATCGTGGTTCGGCTACAAGGACTCTTTTTCCTTGCCCTACGTCCACGCCCCGAGTATCCAACTCGAGAGTTTCTTTCACTAGTCAACAAGCTCCTTTCACCGGCGGAGAAAACCTTACACGTCGCTTACACGATTACCGACACTAAGCTAGATGTCGAGTTCTTTTGCAAGGGTACAACCACTCCCGTTAGTTCTTTTACAAGGGTACAACAACTCCCATCACACTATGTATTTTAAGGCCTAAAATACTAACCGATCACAACTGAAAACACACAATCAAATGAAGTGTAAACTACACAAAGTCTACACGATGCTAAGCAAACAAGTCTTGCAACGTTGTTTTGAATACTTGTAACTTTATATGTACTTGTGAACTTCTTTGCTACAAAAGAATCTTCACACAAAATGAAATGTTAAAGGGTTAGATGAATGATATGAATGTGTATGTGTAAAATGTAATGAGAAGTGATCAAACCAAATTCTAACAAATGGCTTGGTATTTATAGCAAGACCTTCAGTAGCACTGACGGATACGGCGAAACCCTCAGATGGGTTCCGCCCGTGTACCTCCAAGGTTCCGCCAGGCTGACAGTATGTTTTGCAATAAATCTTTCCAAACCAACCAAGGTCACATCAACTTATTTCTAGTCAAATACTTACTTGTGTAAGAAAACTTATGGTGAGTCAAACACACAAACTTACCATAAATGCATGATGTGATGTTAACATTTACTATATTAAGAAATATGTAAATGTAATATTTTTATATTTTAAGAAATATAAAAAGTGTTGTGTTTTATATGAAATGTAAATGTAGCAAATGTCTAATTATGCAAGTCTTTAAACTAAAAGTATGTTTTACTAAAAACTAAAGTTTACACTTTGTCGTTAACAAAACTTAGCAAAGATCGAGTTACATAAGTTTTACCGAGTAAGGCTGCATCAACCTTATCGTTTATCGAGTAAGGATTTCACTTGAGTTTACCTAAATGAAACTCTGCTAAAATTTCTCTAGGTTATCGAGTTTGGGAGTTTCTTATCGAGTTAGGGTAACAGCTTATCGAGTATGGTGCATATCGAGTAAGGAAGTTATATCGAGTAAGCGTTGTCAGAAATATTACCGTGTAAGCAAACTTTCTACGAGATAGAATTTCATACTTCACCAAAAACACACCACGTATTGCTTAAAAGATCCTGATCAAGAATCACAATCAAATGACAACGGCTAGTATCAGATTTTGTGATTATGGGGATAATTCTTTATCACTTTTCTGGGTTTAAAGTTCATTTCAAGGGTGATTATGGGGATAATTCTTTATCACTTTTCTGGGTTTAAAGTTCATTTCAAGGGCATGTGTACTTATTTATCTCAAATTCTAGGGTGGATGGATGCACGACTTTCGAAGATACTTGTTTGAGAATTCACTGGTAATGATAGTGATTAAGACTTGGATTATCTAGTTATATCCGCTGTAAGGAGTTACATTGTAGTGCTCACGGGTTATAGCTATCACTATAAGGAGTTACATTGTAGTACTCAGTGTCGCACGAAGTTGTGGATAGTTTAAGAGGCGGAGATTTCATATATTATTTGCACGTTTGAGTATATGGATCTACCTATGCTTAAAGGAGTTACGTTGTAGTGCTCAGTATAGGTTCTTAGTCACACCATCGTACAAGATTAAGTCACATATTTATGGGATGTTTACTTCATTTTCAGATTGGTTATATTGGGTTGTTTCTCTAGTCATTGGTCATTTACTAGCTAGTTGGAATTTGAAGAGGTTGCTTATAGGTTGAAGAGAACAGAGGAGATTGTAGATAAAGAGAGTCATATCTTAGCGACATATACTCACAGAATGTGCTCCAAAAAGCTGTTATGGCTTCTAAATTGCATTAGAAGTGTAAAGTACAGGTAATTGTATGGCATGTACACAAGATTATGATGATTCCGATAACTCGCAACCATCAGGAGGGAGAAGAACATGCCAAAGAAGTAGTGTTTCATCTTCAGTACGTTGGTTGATCGAGGGAACTGTGCTTAATACCAGAGAAGTACCATGAGGTACCAAGTATGTGTACATCGGATCTTATTATCAACCTTCTATGCAATGTTATGTGAGTTATATTGTTGTGTTGTTCCCCAAACGACAACCATGTTCCAACACTTTTGAATCTACTTTATCCATTGCGAGATGAAAGAAGAGTTGTCGGTTCAGGAGGGAGCAGGAAAAAGAATAAAGGCTCACTAGTTAGGAGGGAGTAATAACCTAACTAGACCATTACAATTGAAGTTCAGAGCTACAAATACCTTTGCCGTCAGTGTCAAAGATCATACGCCGAGATCGTCAGAAGAGAGAACTTCAAGTTTGCCTCAGTATCTAGACTACAGAGACTCTGCGCTTCAAACAATGTCAACATAGTTTACTATTGTTGTAATTTACATTGTTTATGTATTTATAGGTCTCATGTAATCATTCACGTGTGACGATATCTTGGAGGGAGATTTTTAGCCTCGCTATTTTATAAAGATAATGTCACACAAGTGAAATGGACTAGACATGTAGCATGTTGTGTCCTTAGGGACTACTTATGTAGATTAGGCAAACATGTAGTGTGATGAGCCTATAAATACCCCTCATGACTCTCCATGTGGGGTGTGGGAAAGTGTGTGTAAGCTTTACTTCATTTATTCATTTCAATAAAACATATTTTCTTCACCTTTCTCTCTCTAGAATAATCATGTATTTCGATCAACCGCGACCTCCGGAACGTGTTTCTTGGTCATAACAGCTTTCGTCCACAATCTTTTCATTATCCATCACAACTACCACAACCCAATCAAAGTGAAAAGTTGTTTTCTCTTAATCGTCCATTTGTCCCACCGCAACGTGTTAATACGGATTATCCCCAAGAACCAAGTGGGTCATCTAATCGTCCTAACATGGATTTCTTGCATTGTTCCCAACCGTATCAAGATTATTCTCCGATTTGGTCTGTAGGATCTACCCTTGATAGATCTTGAGCCAATGGATCGATAGCTTACTAATGTAATCACTAGCAAAACTATATGGCCAATCTTTGTGAGCTTGTATCTATTGCGGAATATAAATAAAAACAGTATACTAAATACTTTGATCCTCTATGGATCGTTTTATTATTCACTAAGAATGTTTTTGACACGTACAGAATACAATAACCTTAGGTTCCTTCTATACTATAAGAAACCCTAGCCTCTTTTACAAGAAACGTATATTCATAAAACTCTAGAAGATATTCTACATATCTTATCCTAAAGTAACTAACTCTTATCTACGGATTAACTATATCCGCAGAAACTAATACATCAGCAGAATCTATATAAGCTTCAGCAGAATCCTGTCAGAAGTATCTATATGCTGACTTCAATAATTCCTTACACGGTCTACTAATCTTGATATGAATTTGGATGATTGGGGAGACTATCCGACTCAATAATACTCGACCAAAGACTAACCGAGTCAAGATGCTTCGATGGGGCAAGTTTCGGGTTACGGTTCTTACCACGGTTCTTTCCATGGTTCCATGCCCTTTGATGACGATGACGATGATGATGACGATGTCGAAGAGACATCACCCGTCAAGCCAAAGAAGCCTTCGCGGCGTGCTACAAAGGCGAAGGACAAAGGCAAAGAACCCGAACCGAACAAAAGGGTCGAACCATGGTCAAAGGCGGAAGAGATCGCGCTTTGTAGAGCTTTCATCTTTATTTTCGAAAATCACAAAAAAGGAAACACTCTGAACCGGGACAAATTTTGGGAGTTGGTGATAAATTACTTTAAAAAAGAAACTGGTTCAGACCGGACATTCAACTCGATCATGTCCAAATGGAAGACTAGGATTCGTGGTCTAGTTGTGAATTTTTGTGCTATTATGGATAATGTCAATTATACGCATGGAAGTGGTGAAAATGATGCAGAAGATAGAGACAAAGATCTTATGTAGTATCGTGTGCGTTACGATCATGATTTAAATTTTTCAGAGTGTTGGAAAATATTAGGGAGTCATGCTGCTCGGAAGAAGGAGATGCCCATTTTCCAATCGGGCAGTTGGAAGAAATCAAAGGGTTCAACAACTACGTTGGGGTCAACACAAGGTCCCCCGAATTTTCAAGACTTGGATGATAATGATAATATGGAGGATGATACTAGAGAATCACGACCACAAGGTCGTGACGCAGCCAGGAAGAAACCATCCTCCTCCTCTCGTGATCCATCACAATCATGGACAAGTTCGCTAGCATCAAACTTTTGTAAGTTGAAGCCGTCAAAACCGTCAAAATCGGAGAAAAATAAAGAGCGTGAAGAGTCGTGGAAAGCATTCAAGAAAAAAGAGCTATTGATGAAAAGAGAAAAAATAGAACAAGAGCTAGCGATCAAAAGAGAGAAAAATGTTTAATTTAAGTGTACAACAAATGTGTAATTTGCTTGCACTATATTTTTCACGATTCTTAAAGATTGCGAACGTTTTAGTTAAATTTTCCACACTTAAAAACATGTATAAAATTAATACTGCATGATGTTATATAAAATATTATTATATTTACACAAATAATCTTGTAAAGAAAAATGTTTCGCATTTATATGCACGTATAATTGTAAAATTACTCAACTTAAAAGTAGGAAAAAATTTTCGAAGTGGTCCAGTGACCTAATGTTCTTCCTTTTTCTAGCCGAACAAATAGATGTTGAATAGTAACTTATTAATCCATGCAAGTCAAGAATATTTAGCTTATGTATGTTTGTATAAAGTTAAAGGGTCTAGTATGTTTAGTTAATAGTAAATAACCGAATGACAGTTAAATTCGGTTATAACAGTTAAGATTCGAAAGTTGTGTCTGTTAGAAAAAAGTCATACCTATTAGTGAACCGGTGTGATGGTTCGTAAGTGTCGGTTGATGGGTTATAAATACCCATGTAATTTAGTCTGTAATTGATGATGGTTTTACCAATAAAATTCATGTGATTATTATTGTGATTCAATCATTCATAGAAAGTATAGAGAAGTGATACCAATAGTGGCATCAGAGCCGAAGGTTAGATTTAGAAAAAGAGAGACACGATTCGAATAAAGGAAAGATCGAATCAGAGAACAAGAAAAGAGGGGAGAAATAAACGTACCCAGTTGTGCGAAGGAGAAACCGCCGCTGTGTGCTAGCCAGAGAAGAGAACAGACAAGAGTAACCATCATTATCAAAGAAGAAAAGTGAAACACCGATTAACCACCACCATTTCATTAGAAAGAAAACCACAAGAAGGACCATAGACGATTATAGTGGCGCCCTAATTGCGTGTAGAAGAAAGAAGGAAGCAAGCAAAAGCGGGCTTTATTTGGGGATATAAAAGGAACACAGTTTATCATTTGGGAACAAAAGAATGCCACTTTATAAAGCCCACAAGATTTCAAAAGTCCCAAGGGAAAATTAACAGGTTTTATATTTCCAATAATTGTTTTTTTTTCTATTAGAGGAATAAATTAGAAAAATTTAGAAGTTGCATATTACTACTGTGGATTAGACAGAAAGTTTTAAGTTCGACTGTTATTAGAATTATATTGGTTTTAGAAGAAAATCAAATCGAGAGATATGTCGGGAGATAATAACAAAAACAAAAATATTGTTTATAGAGAAGTCGCCGCACCGTTAGCATCATATCAATGCCCAGTTTTAAACAATACAAATTATACATTATGGGCATTCAGAATGAAGAAGATACTATTAGCAAATGGAGTATGGGATTTAGTAGAAGGAACAAGAACATCAAAAGAGATTGACGTAAAAAAGGATAAATCTGCATCAGCATACTTATTTCAAGGGTTACCAGAAGATTTGCAAATGCAAGTTGCGGGATGTGAAACAACGAAAGAAATTTGGAACTCTCTAAAGTCCAGATTTATTAGGACAGAAGATGTACAACAGGCACACTCGCAACAACTTAAATCAGAATTACAGAGACTTGTGATGAAAGAAAATGAATCAATAGATTCATTTGCCGGTAAGTTGATGAATATTATTACAAAGGCTGCTACATGTGGATTAACGTTTGATGAGCAAACGAAAGTAAGGAAAGTAATTAATGCAGTACTAGATAAATTTGTACCAGTAGTAGCAACCATTGAAATGATTGTTGATTTTAGGACCGTAAAGTTGGAGGAGATTATTGGGAAACTTAAGACTTATGAAGAAAGGTTTAAGTTTAGAAAAGGAAGTTAGGAAGATAATAGTGAGAAGTTGCTATTCACACGTCATGGGAATGACAGAAATTATGAACGCAACGATGGAAATGAAAGACGAGTGGGTGGTAATCAGACACAAGGAAGAGGCCGAGGAAGATTCGCAAGAGATGGTAAGAATGAAGATAGTTATGATAGAAGAAGGAGAAACCATGGAGCTCAGAACTACCATTGAAGAGACATCAGAGAAATAGAATGTTATAATTGTCATGAGTTTGGACACTATGCGAAAGATTGTCCAAAACCAGATCGTAGAAGAGAAATATCAAACCTTGTGTATGAAGATAATGAACCATCATTATTGATGGTTACATCATTAGAAGAAGAATCGACATGGAATGGAATTGGCATTGAAAGGGATGAAATTCCGAAAGAAAAGTTAGAATGCATAAGGTCAGAAATAGAAATAGAGTTGAAAGGCAAACTAGAGTTATGAAAGTTAGGAATACTTCAAGAAATAGAAATGGAGAAACAAGAGTCTGAAAAGAAAATGAGAAATAAAGAGATAGCATTTGAGAAACAAATGCAAGGACAGTTAGAGAACCTATAGAAGTTGAAAGATTACACAAGCAAAGAGATGAAAGAGTTAAAGACAGAAAGAGAACAGTTTGAGAGAGAGAACCAGGAAGTTGTTTCATATAAGAAACATATAAAAGAAGAACCAAGTGTTGACAAGGGCGAATGCAAAAAGCATCTAGAGGCGCCATCAAGATTTTAGAAAGAGAACCAGATTGAGAAAGACATTAAATCAAGTAACAAGAAAGTTAAACCAGAAGATCGTGATACAAGTACTACAAGAAACAAATGTTGGAGATTCAAGATTGTGAAGTGATACGAATAAAAGAAGATGCTAATGACGCTGACAAAGATGATCGAGATGAGATTGAAAACAAGGAAGAAAGAATTCAAATCCAAGAGCAAATTCAGGACATAGGTTGTGTTAAAAACAAAGACAAAGGAAGTGGAAACAAGCCAAAGTTTAAAGAGCAAGACTTGCTGCAACCTGTCCAAGATAAAGATAATGGAGCTGGAAGATATTAAAGGCATGGATTAATAAACTAGGGGGAATGTTGAATACTAACTTATTAATCCATGTAAGTCAAGAATATTTAGCTTATGTATGTTTGTATAAAGTCAAAGGGTCTAGTATGTTTAGTTAATAGTAAATAACCGAATGACAGGAAAATTCGGTTATAACAGTTAAGATTGAAAAGTTGTGTCTGTTAGAAAAAAGTCATACCTATTAGTGAACCGGTGTGATGGTTCGTAAGTGTCGGTTGATGGGTTATAAATACCCATGTAATTTAGTCTGTAATTGATGATGGTTTTACCAATAAATTTCATGTGATTATTATTTTGATTCAATCATTCATAGAAAGTATAGAGAAGTGATACCAATAAAAGAAAATTATAAAGTTAGCCTAGGGTAACCCGGCAATTGGACACCACCTTAATAGCATGACACATACCTATTTTTGAAGTACAAAAAGTACCGAGCGACTTGGTTTTTTTAGGCGACTTATACTTTGGGTGACTTATTTTTGTCTTTTAGTGAAAAAAAGTGGGACAAATGTTAAACATATAAGGTGGTCGCTCAATTGCCAGGTAGCTATAGGCTTTTTATTTTA
Source organism: Artemisia argyi (assembly GCA_030686995.1). Lineage (NCBI taxonomy): Eukaryota > Viridiplantae > Streptophyta > Magnoliopsida > Asterales > Asteraceae > Artemisia > Artemisia argyi. Next base: position 137,933,047 of record CM060684.1, read on the forward strand.
TTTTATTTTATTTTATTTTATTTTATTATTATTTTTTTAAAATAATTCTCTGGTCTAAAAAAGGAAGGACCATTGGGTCAATGAGCTACTTTAGGAATTAGCTCTAAATGTAAAGGAGTTATATATTGATTTCTACATATTTAGATGTACGATATTTTATGTTTGTAAATAGTTATATGTGAACACTTTTTTTTTTACTCACAAGCATAAGTGCATAAGTGTGACAAATGTTGTTTTTTCCTTACAAGTTGATGCGGGCCCAAGCATTGAAGAACAGGCCATTTTATTTATGGAGGCCCAAAATCATGTGAAAAAGAGGCATCACTAGGGGTGTTTATCGGTTCGGTTTTCGGGTTATTTGGTTAATTCGGTTAAAAGTTTTTTAGGGTCAAATCGTGAACCGAACCAAACCGAATTCAAATTCGGTTTTCGGTTCGGTTTGGTTCAATTCTAGTTCGGTTTGGTTTGGTTCGGTTTTCGGTTTAATCCGAATTACACACTTTATTTAAACAAAAAGAAAAAAAATACAAATATATTTAGCCAAAATAGTTATTTCAAACATAAAAAGTATTTTTTATTAGGATAAAATTTTATTGTGTGTGTATATATATATATATATATATATATATATATATATATATATATATATATATATATATATATATATATATAACAGGATGTACATGACGTCATCAATGCCACATATGCAACCATAATGCCACCTAAGCAACATGCCATGTCAACATGCCACATAAGCAAAGTTTTATCATTTATTTAAATTTTTTATTATTCCAAATTTATTCGGTTAATTTTTTCCAAAAAATCATGAAGGTAGATTCGAACTAAAGACCATGTATATATTATGAGGTATCTTAACCACTAAACCACCACAATTTTTTGGTTAGATTCTGTAACTCAAAATGTATATAGGATAACAAGAATTTATGTATTTTAAAACGCAGGCAATATGTAATTTAAAACAGGAAATTATTCTATTTTTCATATTTGATAAGAATGGAGATTATTCATTGTGATCTTCTATTTTTCGTATTTGATATGTTTGGAAAATTATGTGTTGTGATCTTATCCCACAGCCAACCTTCAAAAAAAAGCAGACGTTTATCTTCTGACAAAAGAAAACCCTAATAATCAAAACTCTCTCCAGAAAGAAAAATCCTTCATGATTTTAGGGATTTAATGATTTTTAAGGTGTTTTGTGGAGGTTGTAATTATAACATCTAAAGATAGGTGTTTTGCTATTGTTAATTATAAAGATTAAAAAACCAGGTAACAAAAAAAAGCACGCCTCCTTTTCCTCCTAACCCTAATGATTTTTTCTATGTCTTCTGATTTTCTGTTTATGATGTTAGCATGCTTGAATGTTGAGGATGCTTCATGTCAATTCCTTATCACAGGTGAACAATATTTGATATCATTAGTAATTTAGTATTCATGTACTTATATTAATCGTTTTGAATGGTATTCACAGTAGTGTGTCGAGAAGAAGCATGAATGATAGATACTTAGTATACGTGTGAACTGGTGAAATAGATACAACTCAAGCTTATATCCTAATTTCCACGTCCATATCAGAGGTCTGTGTTTGCTCATGTTTGTTTTTGATGTCATTTTTATACTAATTTAACTGAATTCTGTTTCATGCGAGGTGGTGATATAGACGGAAGAGTTCATTACACAGAGTTGGTTGCAATGAACCCTTCATTACGGGTACAATACAAATCTTTATTATCATAGATCACTGTGTGGATACCATTATAGTTGTAGTCCACATCTTTGGGTTTTGTTAATGAATTTTTGACAACTTCCAGAATATCGTCGGCAAAGGCTGTACGTAGTGGCACCCGTCTGTTGAACTCACCACAATTGTCATCGCATTCTTCAAAGCAACATTATGGAGGGTGAGTACCTTAATCCGTAAAGTATCAGTCATAATTGTTTCTCATTGTTACTCATGTTATTTTAATTATTGATCTCAAACAGAGTGTCATCTTCTGCCTTGGAGATGTTGGTTCTTTGTCATGCAGTTGGTAAAGTGATGGGTAGAGTTGGAGCCAATGTGGATATCATTTTCTAAACTTAAATGGGTTGTTTTATATTCACAGGACCAAGGAGATGCTTCTATCACTACCACATGAAGCCACTAACCTCAAAAGTTGGAAGAGTTTTTCATTCCATTGCACGATATAAGGAAATGGCACATTCAATGCCAAAGGCCTTGATAGCTTCATCAAGCAAGTCAAAATGACTGAATGCGGGCTTTCGTACGTTGTTATTATCATGGAATCTCAAAGCAGTGGTATGCTTTCTATAATCCGTCAAACAGTAAACTTATTTGACATTTAATTTATAATTCTAAATCAAGTCATTTATCCTGTAGCTATGGTGATACAGTAACATCCAGTGTTATCATTTTAGTACCCCATCTAAGTGTTTGGAAAGTTATTATCGAGATTGTGTTACAACTTTGTGTGTGTTTTTATAATTGGGAAGAGCACACTTCTGAACAATCTATTTCACACAAACTTCAGGGAAGGTATGTATACGTTTTGCTGCGTGATGTGTGATTGACCTGAAACGGTCAACTTTTATTAGTCAACCACTTGTGAACGGTCAACCGTAAAAGTCAAACTAATCAAGCCAATGCTCCCATGGAATACAGTGTTTCCCTGGGTCGTAATGTCCCAACGAGGTGTGCGATGTTTTATTAAAAACAAATCTGTGATTAGTGAATGTGAACAGGAAAGATATAAAAGTGTGTGTGTGTGATTACACTAGGGTTTTATAACTTAAAATAACTTAGGTAAACTATTAGAACGATTATGTGAAACCTAGATATCTAAAACGTTTAAACGTACACCAAATTAAAATCAGACGCGATTGTGTGCTGAGAAAAAGGTGAGTTTTTAAGAAAAATAAACTACAGGGGTTAAAAATGAAAATCCTATAAACTTAAACATAAAAGAAAATTAAATTTAAAAAGAAAATTATTTTTTAGATTATTTTATTATTTATTATTAATTATTTAATTAAAACTATTTAACTATTTAATTAAAACTAATTTATATTAACCTAAAAAATGATAAACACTACAATTTAAACTAAAAACTTGTAAAAATAATTTCTAAACTTAAAAAATGAACTTGAAGAAAGTATAAAAAAATAAAAATAAATATTTTTGTCTTTTTATAGATTTTCTATTAATTAAAAACTATTTATATTAATTAAACTAATTAAACTATTTTAAATTACAAATAATACTAAAATGACTTAGAAAATTATGAAAAAATTTTTAAAACTATTTTATAACATATAAAAGCTAGGAAAAATTTAAAATCTAGGTTTTACCTTATAAAAATTAATTATGCTATTTATAACTTAATTATTGATTAATTATTAATAAAACTATTTTTAATTCTAATAAATACTAAATTACAAAATAAAAATCTGAGAAAATTATTAAAAATACTTTAATATAAAAGGAAATTAATAAAAATATAAAATTACAAATTACTTAATAAAAATCTAAAAATGAAAATTAAAATTAAATTAAATTAAATAGAAACTATCACTTATTTTTATATTGTCTTTTCTGGATTTTTCTTTTACAAAACTATATTATACCTAAAAATAAACAACTTTTGTAAAAACAATTATTTTATAACTTATTAATAAGCACTCTGGGGGCTTAATACCACCGGTTTTTATTTTTAAAACTGAGCTTGTGTGGGACCCACTATGGTGAAATCTAGTCCAAATAAGTTGTGTGAACTAGTTTGAGTAAGTTTAAGCACTTGGGGTACACTGAATAAGTCAATAAGCCACAATAAGCACTTGCTTATTGTGGACTGAGACAGAAAAATGGGACAAAGTTCAAGTCTGAATTCAAGTGGGGTCCACAATGATCTAGGTCAAACAAGAGGTCAATACTGAAAGCCTACTAGGAGGGGGGTTGGGAGAAACTAATTTGGAAGTGTGGGGCCCACTGTGGTGGTCACAAATCATCACCAAAGTGGTGGTGATGGACTGAGTCTGATGGAGCAGGGCAATACCTTGCCCTGCAGGTTACTTTGAGAGTGAGTGGGGCCCAGGGGAAAATTCCTAAAATTATAAGCTATGTGGAATATTAAAGATGAGCTGGTAGACTATTACTACAACAATTTTCAGACTTTGAAACCTAACACAAAATCCACAAGAAATCTTGGAGTTTTTAGGATTTCCTGCACAAGCACAATTTGACTTTTGATATTAACTACCTAGATTGACTTTATTGAGATTCTAAACTATATTACTGATTAATTAAGTTATAATAAGCTATGATAGACCTAAAATAAGCTAAAGCTTAAAGATATAAGCTAATAGGTAGGTTTATGGAACTAAAATCCTTGACAGTTAACTGTCAAGGGGTTTGGAATTGGATTTTGACTTTTTTATACTATGACTACTAATTTTATGTTCTAACTAGTCTAATATTACCTAATGAATCATGTTCCAACCAGTGTTAACAACAGAAACAACAAGAGTATAGCAGACAGTCTTAAACCAAACACTCCTTAATATGATTGATTATACTACAACCTATGATTTCACAACTAAATCTACTAATTTTACTCTTGCAACAGTTTACTTACTCACTAATTAAGTTATTAAAACCAAAGAAACTACTAATAACAACAAGAACAAGATTATGCAAAAATCAAATTAATAACTTACAGTTGATATATGACTGAAATGATGAAACCAAGGACCAAGATCTATCCTAACAACCTTCCACAAGGTTTCTAATACCAGACCAATCCAAATCACACCCTGCTCAATCCTTCTTCCTCTCTTCCCTCTATTTTTTTTTTTATTTTTCTCTATTTAATTTATTATTTTTGGTATTTTTGCTTTTCTATTCTAAACAGCTAAGTAAGGTTTTCTTAAGCTTATTTGAGCCTTGTCAGAGCTTATATGAGCTTAAGCTTATCTTTGTAATCAACTGCAAACAACATTCATCAAACTTGATATTTCTTGAAATAAAAATGGTACAATCTGAAAATCCAACTGAAACTTGAAATTAATGATTGAAAAAGTTTAAAGATACATTAAAACAGCTTAATTGATTACTCAGAAGCTTTAAATTACACTAGGAAGATTAAATTACACTATTCGACACTACTCTAACTAAAACTAATCTAATCCTTCTCCTCTTCTGCTTCTTTTCCCTTTTGTAGAGACTTTAAAGGTTTGTGGGACCCACTATGTCATTTCCCACCATCTGTGAGCCATTGTTTTGGTCAATTCAATCCAAGCCGTTTAAAAGTATTTTTGGCGCGAAAAAGTCATAGGGGTAGCGCGTGAGTGTTTTACGGGCATTAAAATGGGTTTGGGAGGTTGTGTGAGGTGGAGAGACAGGTGGGACATAGGTGGTAGCAAGTTGGGTGGAATACCAGTCGAGGTGGAGGTGGTGGTATTGGTTGTGAGGGAGATGAACAGTGTAAGTGGTTTACCCGGTTTTTATTTTTAAAAGGGAGTGGGCTGGTGAACTTGGGCCAGGGAAATAAGGGTGGGTTGGTGATAGTTTGTGTTTTGGATTTGGTTTTGGGTTATAATAAAAACATAGGGTCCGTTTGGTTTATGTAACATAAGGACCATTTTTGTAATTTGGGAAAATTATAGGGACTGAAAATGTGAATTCCCATAAGTAATCATAATGACCTATTTTGCCATAAATGAATAGTACACGGGTATTTTTGATATATTTCACTTTTGAAATATCCGAGGACTATTTTTGACAAACTTGAAACTTCAGGGACCAAATGTGTAACTTCTTCAAAACTTTTACCCAGGGATCAAATTTGACAACTTGTGACTTTCTAAGGACCAAAGTTGACTTTTTATCCAAAAAATTTCACCAGGGACCAATTCTGCCATTATTTGAAAGTCCAGGGATCAAAATTGCCAATTCACCAAACTTCAGGGACTAAATATGCAATTTCACCAAACTTCACACCAAGGACCATTCCTGGAAAATATTATTAGTACAAGGACCAAAATTGATTTTTCTCAAAGTTTTTACATCCCAGGGACCATTTAAGTCAATTTCCAAAGTATAGGGACTAAACTTGTAATTTTATGAAACTTTGCACCAAAGGACTAAATATGTAACTTTGTGATTAAAAAGGACCTTTGGTGATTTTTTCAAGTTTTTAGAATAACTAGGGACTAGTTTTGCCAATTTATGAAACTTGAGGGACTGAAACTGCCAATTATGCAAACTTTGTACGTTTTTCATCTGTTTTTGCATATTTTGCATTTGAAACATATAAAACACACTTCTAAGATATTTTAAGTATTTTGATGTATATTTGAGTGTTTTTGGATGTTTTGGCAGTTCAGATTGATATAAAATGATGAGTATTTAAACACTCATCAATGTGGCTCTTTTTCATCTGTCGTGAGTATTGCTAACTTACTGCATTGCTCCTTTAGTAGGTCTCAAACCACCAAAGGTATTTAGATGGCAAAATGTGTTGGTATTGAGCCTTGCACCATAGTAATGGATCTTGATAGCATATGTAGATACAAGCTTAATGTAAATTTTAGCTTCTTTACTTATCATGTTTTGTAGGTGGTGTCATGATATTGGACGAGAACAGGCTGCAAACAAACCTCTGTTGAAGACTGTTTTCCAGGTAAATTATACCATGTACATGTATTTTAGCATTTGCATACATTAGCAGCAGCATTTCTGTGCAAGTTTGGTTTAGTATACGATACCGGAATTGACGATGCTAGAGAACTGAAAAAGTTAGAAGGATATTTGGCTTATTCAAGAGAATCATAGGTAACAACTTTTGCTTAGTTTTGTGTTGTTATTTGACAGAAGAGGTTGAAAAATGGGCGAGTCGAGCCTGTTTGAGTAAACGGGTCAGAATTGGTCTGGGTCGAAACAGGCCATCTTATGGAACGGGTCAAATGTGTTAGGGCTAACCCACATGTAGCTAAATGGAGTCTATCAAAACAGGCCATCTTATCTCCACATGCTTCTAAACATTCCCCCCCAAGGTTTGTTGACCTTATATATTGGAATTTCTGTTTGTTTACTAATTTGGGTACATGATATATATTAATGATTTTCTTTTCTCTCCAGCTTTATTTCAAGGATTTTTGGTCTCGTGTTTGATGATTCTCATTCAAAATCTGGACATGTCAGCTCATTATCTAAAATGGAGGTTCTTACAACAGGCCATGAGGCACTCGAGGATGCCTCATATGATCTTGATGATGTTACGGTATGTGAGAAATTACAGATGATCACAATAAACATTTTTGAAAAGGATTCAAAAATAAAGGAACTCAGCTCATGTTTAGAGGATACGAAAAACCGTTGTAATGATATGGAGGGCACGTTGAGGTCATTAGAAGGGGCAACTTTAGCAATGTCAGAAGCACACCAACAGGACTGCAATAAAAAAGATCAAGTTATCTCTTTTTGTCATCGTACTTAAGTGAGAAAGGTTGTATGACAATTTAGTTAAATAATGCAATCAAAGAAAGGGAGGAACAAATCATAAAGGCATCTGTTTGTGCAATGGGCGCATTTGTGATTGTGAACAGGCTCTCGGAGATAAAAGATTGTTGTCTTGAAGCTTTGGCTAAGAAATAAGCAGAACTTGATGAACTCAAAAGAAATCACAAGGTACCTTTTTAGGATTGTTGTTTAGTATACTGACATACATCTTCATTTGTCCTGTTTAGGCATTGACTATAAAATATGACATTCTGACCCGTTTAGGTCATTTTGTAACCCTTAAGCTTCACATTTTTAAAAAAACTTAGCATCATACAAATCTAACACTATTATAAATAAAATGAACATTTTTATATTGGGTTTTAGGTTTTTTATTGGGTTACAAAATGACCCAAATAAATCCATTTTTTTTACAATTTCTTTTGATACAAGAATTGAATATTTGGGCAAGTTTAAAATCTTAGCATGTTCTTGAATAACATTATAATCTATTGAATTATAGGTTCAGACATGCAAGGAGTTCAAGAGATGCGAGTCGTAGGGATGAAACCATTACTCTTTTAAAGAAAGAAATTGAGAATGCCATTCAGAGTCTTAATAGGGTGAAGACTGAGATGGCAAGACTTCGTTCTGAGAAAGAAGGGTTAGGCTATCTGAGAAACAGAGTCGGGACAGTATTGAAGTTCTTGTGCCGCAGGTTCTGGCATTACAATATGTTGTTGATCACTTTGAAAAGCAAATTGGAGTAGCAATGGTTTCTTTGGATAACAAGATACAAAATGTTGAGGAATTTATGCAGGAATCGTGCAAATCCTGCTTATACAGAAGAAAGGTATGTAACTCATGCTTACAGGCAAGGCAATTGTCCAACAAGATTCCTTTATTTTTCTTTATTCACATATTTTAGATATATGACAAATAATTAAGCATTTTAGACACTTACGACATATTGATTGTTAAATGGTTGTAGAAGTGAGAATATGGCCTAATGGCTTAAAGTGGATAGTTTATGTTGTTATTATATAAACAACCAGTATGTCATGATTAAACTTCTGTAATATTTTTTTTGGTATAAACAGTTTTTTTGTATTTTGCCTTAAAAATGCGCTTTGTGTTTGTTTCAACTGTTTAACCAGTTTACCCATTTCCTTTGAAAGTTTTTAGTTTGCGTGTTAGAGAAAAGTAGATGGGTCGGAATTGCCTCCTGACAGATCAGTTAGTGTTACTGATTTTACTCGATACGTGTATGATCTAACTTAGTTATATGAAGAAGGATCCTCTTTCAATAATCCCACGGGAAAATGGCATCAAACTGCACCATTTATTGACGTGCTTTATGCAACAATGACTACGAGCTCAGGTAAGCAGCAGCAAAGGAGGCTCTTGAGTGGTTGGATCAGAACCAGCCGGCTCAGAAAAAGGAGTATGATGAGAGGCTTAAAGAGAACAGGTGGTGCCTCTGGTGGTGGAGCTGATTCGACAGAAGACGATGATTGCGTTGGACACTGGCTGTGGTGTAAGTAGACTCTATGATAATATCTCTTACTCTAAATTATTCATTCGTATATTCTATGCATTGCTTTTTAACATTTGGTGGTTTCCGTAGGTTGCAAGTTGGTACGCCTACATGTTAAAATTTTTTTTGATAGCTATGTCATTTACACCAAGGGACTCACATGAAGCACAAGTTCAATTTGCTCTTAAAAGAGGTTTTCCAGCAATCATTGGTGTTCTTGGAATGATAAGGCTTCCATATCCTTCGAGATCCTTTGACATGGCTCATTGTTCTCGGTGCTAGCGTTGGACACTGGTTGTGGTGTAAGTAGACTCTATGAAAGTATCTTTTACTCTAAATTATTTATTCATATATTCTATGCATTGCTTTTTAACATTTGGTGGTTTCCGTAGGTTGCAAGTTGGTGCGCCTACATGTTAAAAAAAATTTGATAGCTATGTCATTTACACCAAGGGACTCACATGAAGCACAAGTTCAATTTGCTCTTAAAAGAGGTTTTCCAACAATCATTGGTGTTCTTGGAACGATAAGGCTTCCATATCCTTCGAGATCCTTTGACATGGCTCATTGTTCTCGGTGCTTGATACCATGGGTTGGATATAGTAACCTCATAAACCTTTAATCTTTATTTTTAATAGTACATTTTACATGGATATAAATACCCGAAAAGTTGAATTGTGTTAGTCGCAATGTATATGATGAAAGTTGACCGAACCTGAGACCTGGTGGATATATGGGTTCTTTCTGGTCCTCCTATTAACCGGAAGATTAATGTAACCACCACACTAATTCAGTTGTAAAAACAACCCCAGACACGCCATTTATTCAGCTATTAACACATTCCCAAACACCCCTCTATTTGAGCTATTTGAACTGTCTCAAATAGTCCCAAAACACTCATTTAATTCATCCATTAAAATAGTCCAAAATACTTGCTATTCAGGTATAAAAAACAATCCCAAACACCCATAATAATTATTTGACTAACTAAGCAGAGAAAAGTTAAAAAGATATAAATAATACCGTGATAAGTTGATATTCGATTAATCGATTGTGATTTGTAGCTGAAATGATTAAGATTAAGAATAGTATATCACAAGAGTTTCTATGACATTATTCTTAGCTTTTTCCATGGTGAAGTGTAGGTACTGGCTAGAAATATTGGAATAACCTGTACGCTTCAAAGGGCATATAACGGAAATGATGATGTACAATTAGTTTACAGCTTTAAAGGGCATATAAGCGAAAATGACGAGGTACAATTACCTTTTCCTTATTCTTTTGCTTTTATTTGATATATTTTATAACATTGGGTATTTGTTTGCATCCGTCACGAATTTCATTGTCAGAGTGTGTTTTTGCACCCTCAATTGCTCACCGATTTTACTCACAGTACATACGTTAGATTTGTGACAAAACACCACATGGGCATGTTAGAGAAATGACATGTAAAGCTTGATTACTTCTCGGTTACACATGAAAAACTACTCATAGGAGTGGCTGCAAAGGAGGTAGATTATATTGTTTGAAAAATTATATTGGATTTATGAACTTTTGTATTACTGAAACTTGCAAATTTACATGTTATATTGTTAGCAATGGAAGTGATGATCATTATTGTATCAACGAGTCTTGTAATAATGTTGTAATAGTCTTGTAGTTTAGTTAAGGGTAAACGAGCTTGGTTTAATCTAACATTGTATTAGTTTATGTCTAGTCCATTACATAAGCCCAAGCCCGGCCCATCTCTTTATCCTAACTATATAAACCTCCAAATACTACCATTTGGAGGTGGTGCTTCTATGTTATTTTCTCTCATTGTATTCTTCTCTCTTAATCTAATATATCTTTCTTTCTCTCTCTAGAAGTTGCCATCTTTCTTATCTCTTCATCTCTCTATTAATCTATCTTATAATCTTATTAATATGTGTGAAATGATATAAGTTTTGGGAACCAACAAGTGGTATCAATAGCCTAAGATGATTTAGAAGTGTTTTTATTGTCAAAAAATATCATCTTTAATTTTTTTTGGCACCCTTTTTTAGTCATGGTTTTGGTTTATTAACAGTTTTTTACTGATAATTTGGTACTACTAAATTTTTTTTAGTCCTTAATTTGTTCAAACTTTTATGGTTGAAATTGTCAGTATCTAACTTTACTCTGTCCATTGTCTCAAACTTTATTACCTGCTTATTTCTGTCTAAATAGTACTTACTTTTTGTCCAAAGAATTATTTTTTACGAGCTTATTTTTTGCTTATTCAGTCCAAAAGTCCAAACAGTTTTCTTGTGCTTATTGGTATTTTTTTGAGGTCGGAAAACTGGTCAATAAACTGTCGGAAAAGAGCCTAGTCGGAATCTGGTCGGAAAAAGTAAAAATCACCTTTTTACGCGTAGTCGTACACCCACTACCCAACTTTTTCGCTGAAAAAGGTACAATAGTACTGTCTACGCTTTATGCAACAAACTCTTTTCTTACGCATAACAAGCAAAGTCTACACGAAACTCGTCATCCTACGCATAACTTCTAGCTTGGAAAGTTAGTAAGTTCGTTTACGCAAAAGTCTTACGCGTAAGACCAAGCTTTACGCTTAACATCTACGCAAAAGATTTTACGCATAAGATCTCTACGCTTAAAGTTTACGCACAACTTCTACGCATAAAAAAAAAAAAAAAAAAAAAAACCGAGAACTGATTACTCCAACTGACCACCAATCCAATCTAATCCTATATCCCAATCATCATCAAAATAATCAACTACAACATCTAACATACATCATTCCACTGTCTCAACAACAGACAGCGAGCTCCTTCACACATCAACCAACAACAAACTCACTCACCTCACCTTTATTTTCACAGAATTAGAACAAGAAAACCTACCTGGGTTCAATACTCACTTCTTCAGCCGTTGTCTTTGTAGTTTCTTAGTGGGTAAAGAAGAAAGTTTGAAGTGTTATTATGCTTGTGTTCGGATTTATTTTCACAGAATCAAAGGGACGAAAGTTTTAAGATACGTTTGGTGTGAGAAGAAAGAGAAAGTGGCTGCGTTTTCTTTTAAGGATTAGGGTTATTTGTGTGAGAAAGTTTAGGTAGTGTGCTTATATAAGAGTGTGTTAGGGTTAGGAGTACTTAGTTTGTGTTGGGTTCGACATTAGTACAAACGACTTTGGGTTTTTCATTTTAGTAGAAACGAGTTGATTTGGGCTTTCATTAATATTGGGATACGTCTGTATGACTGTTAAACATCTTTGACTTGGGCTTAACAATCAATTGTTGATTTTTGATATTGGACTGCTGCAACTACGTGAGTTCTAATTGGAATAGGGACGAGCGCTATATTATTGGAATTGGGAAATACTACTTATAGTATTGTGTTGAGCTGGCAAAGTTTAAAAAGGGACGAATTTGATTATGTGTTGGGCTGATACGTTTTTGGTATTGTACTACTAAATCCAACAAGTTGTTGGTAATTTCTTTTGGACTAATAAAGGAAGAATTTTGGTATAGGTGTTGGAATTAAGTGTTATTTTGAGACCGTGGTTGTGATTAAGCTTCGATAATCCGAGACTGAGAGTTATTTTGGGATTAAATATTTCGAGTTCGTTGAACATAACTACCATGGTAGTTACTGTTTAAACTCGTTTCGAACAAAAATCACTTCTTTATCGTCTACAAGATCCGTATTCATTTCACACGTTTAAAATGTCTTTCCTCACAAATTTCTTTTCATCAATAGATATGGATCCTCTTGTTCAATTTTTTGCTCCAATTCCTAAGACAGAGAAGTCAGTGACTGAGACTGAGGAAATATTGACTGAGACTGAGAAGCAGTTGACTGATAATGAACAAGACGTTGATGAAAATGAGCTACCAGATTACGTAAAATATCTTGACCTGAGATTTCCATTCACACTCGTTGAGCATATGAAACGACCACCTTTGACTGTAAAGGCACAGAGTGTTGAAGAATCATGTGAACATAAGTCAGAAGAACCTGAAAATGAAGAACCTTCTTATGACTCCGACACACCAAAAGAGAAGTTGACTATGCAAGAAACACAAGCTGAGACTGTTGAACCTAGTTATGATCTTTTTGCACCAACTGATACGGAACTTCCAGAATCAACCTTTTCCCCATATTCTGAGAATGTGAAGCAGAAATAGTTGGAAGAAAAACTTGCCTACAAGGCTAGGTTTGATGAAGCAATGTTGAGACAAAAGCAGCAAGCACTTGAGGTTCTAGCAGAAATGTTTCCAACTGACTTTACTCGGAATCAAGGTACACTGGCAAATGAACATGTTATTGGGAATCAACATAGATATGCTACGAGTACACAGACAGGGATTCAGATAAGGGAATATGTTGGAGATCCGATGGATCAGTTTGAGAGTCAGAATGTGGTCAATCATAATGGGAATGATTGTTGTTTCGTGACTTCGATTCAGAAACCTACATCAGCAACTCACAGCAGTGATATTGGTATTAATTACAATGTCAATGCTATGACGAAGGTAGAAAAGATCCAGTACTTGTTGATGCTAGCCAATAAAAAAGAATCGGGAATACCGTTAACTGCTGAGGAACATGAGTTTAGAGCTACAATAAGAATTAATGACAATTCAGCAGATCTTAATGAAACCTACAACTTTATGGCAAATCAGCAGGCAACAACATCAAGCAGTGATTCTGATCTTCCACCTACTTATGATTCAGATCCATTCCATGAGGTACCAAATTATGGTAATGATGCTAATCGGTTTGCTCATGAGAAGCTACATTATGTGCCACCTGAACCTAATTATGATACATATGTGGGGGAACAAGTTAATAGCAATGTTAACTATGAAACTCCATACATGGATCCTAATGGAGTTCAAGTTGCACAAAATGGTGCTAATGATGAGGAAACACGTGCTTTATTTGAATCATTATTGAACAATTGTCGTATTGAAATTGAAAATGTGCAAAAGGTCAATCGCGATGTTAAAGCTGCGAATGTTAAATTGACCGCTGAGCTTGAGAGTTACAAGGAAAACGTTAAAGCTTTTGAGTTTCATAACAAAAGATTGTCTGAATTAGAAACTGGTTATCAAAATTCCGTTTCAAGGGAAAAAAAATTGCAACTCAAGTTTGATACACTTGATGTTAATTCTTTCAAGAAGATAAAATCTTTAAACACGGAAATTTCTGATTTACAAAACCAACTTTCTAAACAAAAAACAGCTTATACCAATCTTGAAAAAGAAATGGATGAGCTGAAAAAGGACTTTGCAAAGAAAGAAGACAAACTTTTGGCTGAAATCGTAGAGTCAAAACACATGATTGCACATTTAGAAGAATTAGTGGTTAAGTCGGGTCAGTCAAGTCAAACAATGAAAATGATTTCAAATCAAACTAATCCGATTTACCATACGAAACATAAAGTGGCTCTTGGTAACAACACCCCCAGTAATCTCAAGAAAGCTCAGCAAGAACAGAATGTTTTGTATAATGGTAATATGATTTACACCAAACATGATCCTCCCGTCGTTCGGGATTCTGTGCAAATGATGGAACTTGTCGAAGAGAGCATTACTAAAATGAAACAAAAGGATTTGAAACCCATTGATTACAACAAATTGAACAAACTTTCGGGAATTACTTTTGTTTCACAAACAGAACCATCTGTGTTTTCCATAAAACGACCGTTCGTGAAATTCTTGTCTAAAAAGAAAGTTGTTTCCAAATCTCTTTCAAAAATGGAACAAATGTCCTCTACCAACACTTTTAATACAAGTGAGGCTAGAGAAATTCTTGATGACGTTAAAAAGAGAATTCAAGAACTTCAAAATATTGTTAAATCTAAAACTACTATCAATATTAACAACTGGCATTCTAGTTTCATATCGAACAGAAAAAAGTGTTTGAAAACGAAATTACTATCCCACTTAATAACATCAGTGCGAGGGTAATCCATTTTGAACAAGCTTTCTTAAAAGAAACGGCCGACTTTGTCAAGGACCACAAATCCCTGGTAAACGAAGCTAATGATACTCGTGAAAACATGAATGTTTTGGAAAACCTAAATGATTCTCTCTTCGAAGCCGTTATGGCTACTGATATAATGTCCATCATTTTACAAACATACTCTGTTGAGGACGATGAAAGACTGCGAGCTGAGACATCTGAAATTGTTTTAAAATATGAAAATGCTCTTGTAAAACTTGAAAAAGAAAACATGTCATTTTTCAAACAACTTGATCGAAAATCAGAGGAATGCAAGTATGACAAATTGTCGTATGAGCATGCCTACAAGGACATGAAAGAGCAAAATGATCTTTTGAGAGCTCAGCTTGTAAGTATAAAAGGGAAGGGTGTGGATACTAAGTTTGCAAAACCATCGACTTTAGAGAAACCAAATGTTTCAAAAACGGTTGAGAAACCAAAAATGTCTATTTCCCAGTTTGCTCCAAAAGTCGATGCGAAAAAGGATTTGTCAAAACCAGTCACTCCACAACCCTTGCCCAAGCAAAAGGAAATTGAAAAGATTGTTGATAAACAAAAATTGGTTGTTGAAAGAAACACAAATGTGAGTGCACCTAGCACTTCTAGGAATAGAATACCAAATGTGGCCACAAAAACTGTAAAGGAATCTGTTGGTTCTAATGACATGGTCCACAATCACCATCTAGAAGAAGCTAGGAAAAGGGCACAACTTCGAAAAGACGAAATTTTAGGCGCAAAACCTAGTGTGCTGAATTCTACAAGATTCCAAAGCACTGCTAGTAGTAGTAAACCATTACCTAGGAACAATCAACAAAACACTAGGGAGTGGCTTGCATCTAAGAGTAGTTGCGAAAAAGAGAATGTTAGGCACGTAGATCAAAACACCATGAATCCAAAGTCTTCTTCAAATAAAAATCAATCGCCAAATGATTGTAGTGACAACGTTAAGGTTGCAGTTTTAAACAAAAATGTTGAATTTGTCTGTCATACATGTCAAAAATGTGTTTTTTCAGCTAATCATGATGCATGTGTTGCACAATATATCAAGAAAGAAAATGCTCGTGCTAAGGTACAATCCACTAAGAAACCGAATAGAAACAAACCCGTTGATGAGAAGCAAAAGGCTAAGAAACCTAATAGGTGGATCTCTACAGGACGTAGTTTTTCTCAAAATGAGACTTCCGCTGCATCTGAAAAGAAAACAACTCCTAGATCTTGCCTTAAGTGGACTCCCACGGGAAAAGTTTTTAACACAGTTGGTCTTAGATGGATTCCCACAGGGAAGATTTTCGATGCTTTCACCAAGACAAATAATAGTGAAAATCATCAGGATAAGGAAGTAGAAATCACTACAACCGTTGATAGTGAACACCCTCAATGAGAGGAAACATGTACTTCTTCTTCTGTGGATGCAGGTACTTGTGAAAGTGTTGAGGGTTCATACACCCAATGTGGTAAAGAAGAACTTTACGCCAACATCACATGTGGAAATCCTTTTCTAATTCCACTCGTAACGCCACTTTTACTTGTCAAACCTTAATTTTTCTTTCTTTCTTCAAATCTTTTCTTTGTAAATATTTTTTGAAAAAAAACAAAATACAAAATTTGAAAAACCAACAAAAACAAAATACAAAAATATAAAATTTTCAAAAAAATGCAAACACAATATAAAATCAAAAAATCCAAAAATATTCTTCTCATGACATGTCTCTTGTATAATCGATATTCTGTACGTTTCTAGAAATGTCATTCAACAATGATACGGATATGTACAGATGCTTGAGCGAGAGTTCTCTAAAATGTTTTTTTTTTCTAAAACATGTCGTTTCTCAAAACGTTTCTTCAAATGGCTTTCGTATACTTCAGTACGAAACCCGTGCTACAAAGTGAAATATTTTCAAAACATGGGTCCGGGTATAATAACTCGAAAAGATTTCAAATAAGGACCCTAATGATGACTTCTGATTATTTTCAAATCAAGGACTCGTACGTTCATTGACAAAATCTTTTTCAAAAAGTTCGAGTCTAAACAAACGAAAAAGATTTCAAGCATAAACTCATTTTCAAAACAAAATTCTTGAGCACTTTTTCAAGATTGTTCAAAAGATTTCTCAAAATATCTCAAAATTTGTGCTTAAGAAAACTCCCTCAAAACCCTTAAGTAATTTTAAAATGTGCTATCATTAAGGGGGAGTACAAAAACAAAAATGTTCCGAAATCATGCAAAAACAAATCCGTCTTTCTCTCCAAAAGCTTTTTCTTAATCAGTTGATATCAAAAATATCACGACATGCTATTTTTGAGGGGGAGAAGACATGATTAAAATGTGATCAAAGTGATTTAAGATTGTGGCTGTATCTCAAAAGAGCTCGACTCAAATTGTACCAATGAATTGACGAAGCTTAAAATGTCAGTAATCAAAAAGACTTGTCCTGGACGGGTAATAATTTCAAGCTAGTCTAACTAGTGATGTAAGCGTGTCTCGAATAGGACTTGTCTAAGTAGAATGTACCGTCTCGAGAGACTTTCTTTGAATTTGACCAGGCCGGGTAATTACTTCAAGCTAGTCTATCTAGTGATGTAAGCGTGTCTCGAATTGGTCATGTTCATTGAAAGTGGATCAATATAAAAAGTGCAAACTCCTCACGCACGTGCAAATTTCTTAAAAAATTCATGAGCACATGTGAAGGGGGAGTCCTTCAAAAGTTGCAAAACTCTCAAAGTGGTAACAACAATGTGTTTTATTATCATAAACACTTTGAGAGATTCTTCAAATGAATGGTTTTATGGTAACAATAGGATAGTCATGGAGTTATAAGGTGACTAAGGTTAGGAAAAACCGTCCTATGATCTGCCAGAGCCGGAGGGATCTACCCAAGGACAAATCCAATAGATTAGAATTAGAAGTCCTTAGGTATGATTGAAAAAAGGAGAAAATGAGAAAGGAGAAAGAAGGGGTTGAAGAATTAAAAAGAAAAGTTATGAAAAAGGGTGAAAAGAAATAGCCCTCCATATGTTCAACCTTAGGGCAGACACCGGGTTCAACTCATATGCTACTGGTTGTTACTAAGGTGACACCGGTATTGAAGACAAAGACGTCATGGACCCAGTGACGCACTGCACTAAACCTTCTTAACCACTCAAGTTCTCTTAAAAGAGCTTGTTTCATTCTCATGGGGAACCGGTGTAATCTATCGATCTGTCTCTTAGAGATGATTGATATTGAAGCAGGAGACCTCTCCCTAATCTCCGCATAGGAAACCAAATGTGCACTTATTGAGTCTAGAGCCCCGAGATTCATCAAAAGATCTCATAGGAACACATGATATCTCTACACTGGTTGTTCATCATTAAGAATGCCAGATGTAAACTTAAGAGTCCTACGAAGATCTTAGCAATCTGCCGAGAACATTTGTGAGAGGATTCACTTTTGTAATTCTCAATGATTAAATGGAAATTCCTGCCAGGGTCAACATCAAGCAGCCCTGACAGCAGGTCACTTCGGTAATTCTTTATGGGTTACGCTTAGTGTTCGCGGTGGTTTCAAACGATCTACAGTCGTGGAGTGATCCCCAGCGACTCACCCAGTCATTGAGCTACTTAGTAGGTCTCGTAAGCTCTCTCGAGAGTATCTGACATGGGAACGGCCTTGGTAAGGGTTAGAAGGAGTCTTCACACTATGCTGTTGACGATCTCTAATTCCTTATCTGTAAGTACCGGTTGATTTATTGCTAACTGTTTTCATGTAGCTACACATCACCTCCATGGCGATAGATTCCACATGCTCATACTTACATCACTAAGTCAATGAAAGCTCCCTCAAAGATCTAAGCAACACAAAGTTCAAAGAAAGATTCTACGCCAATAAGAAGAATCTACAAAGTAAAGAGACAAAGATCAAAGTGAAAGAAAGGGAACTGCTAAGGTAAAGACATTTGAGCATGTTGGAATGGCGGACAACCACCACAGACACAGAAGTGACGAAAGGCAGATGACACCACATCACAATAGAACAAAGAACGATGAAAAGTCAATTATCAAAGATCACAAAGCATGAAGGAACAAAGACTTAAAGACTATTCTACAAAGACTCAAAGTTCAAGACAACAAGCTTCAAAGTTCAAAATCAAGATCACAAAGAGAGATCTCAATGATCACCCCTTAGGGGGAGATTGTTAGCAATAGAAGTGTTGATCATCAATGGAATCAAAGAGAGATCTCAATGATCGCCCCTTAGGGGGAGATTGTTAGAAATAGAAGTGACGATCATTATTGTATCAATGAGTCTTGTAATAATGTTGTAATAGTCTTGTAGTTTAGTTAAGGGTAAACGGGCTTGGTTTAATCTAACATTGTATTAGTTTATGTCTAGTCCATTACATAAGCCCAAGCCCGGCCCATCTCTTTATCCTAACTATATAAACCTCCAAATGCTCCCATTCGGAGGTGGTGCTTCTATGTTATTTTCTCTCATTGTATTCTTCTCTCTTAATCTAATGTATCTTTCTTTCTCTCTCTAGAAGTTGCCATCTTTATCTATCTCTTCATCTCTCTATTTATCTTTCTTATAATCTTCTTATTATGTGTGAAATGATATAAGTTTTGGGAACCAACATATATTCAGTGGTCAATTCGTCTTTTCAATCGGCTACTATATTTGAGGTGAGGTACATGTCCACAATGAACGCCAATGGAAAGCAGAAATCCAAAAGTGAGCAAAATTATTTCTTTTCAATTTTGTTCTCTATAAATACCAATTGTATTCTAAATTGTATGACTTTGACTAGAGCTTAAATGCCACATTGTTAACTATTTAAGTTATCTGATTTGTATATTTGACTATATATCAACCCGAGTTCATTCTGGACTATTACCAAACCCGCCCATTTGCCACATTCAGTTATTGTTTAGATTAAACCCTTTTATTAACTTCTACAACTATGCATTCGATTTCACTCTGTAACTGCCCATCTACTACGGTTATTACGTCTATAAGTTTCATTATGTCACAAATCCGAGGGAATACAGTTGGTCATTGTATGGACGTAAGCAAGGTGAATCACATGGTATTTTTTTTTACATGTACCTGTTAGACCCATTTAAAAATATCATAACACAGATTGACCCATTCCTAAGTTGAGTCACATGTTAAGTAACTTCCAATATCTTTTGGAAATATAAGATTTTAGTATTTTAGACTTTGAAGTTTCATATTGGTTGGATTCAAATACCACTTTGTTGGCGAAGATATTTTTTCAATTATCTTAATAGGGAAAAAAGCATGCCATTTACACATGCAACATTTACCCACAAATATGCATTCACATATACACACTTACCAACACCGACACATAATGCATTGGCCATGCCCTTAATTAGTTAACTAATTGAATCATGGACCCATTCATGAACTAAATGAATATCTGGGTCTAAGCCATTATGTTGTAGAAGTAGAATACATGTATATGTCAACAATAATTATAAGTCATGCCCGCCCAATGGAAACAAACCCCGTCAATATTCGGTCATACAATTCATTGTCAAATATCACATACCTAAATGAAATGTTTCAACAGGCTGTTTAATAATAACAATTCAACATTCGAACATATAACTAAATATCACATATAACACGCAGAGTAGTGATTTTCTTAATAAAAGGACATTGGACTGAAATCTAAACCAATATATATATTTAAAAAAAAAAAAAAAAAAAAAAAAAAAAAACCCACCCATATTAACAATAGATCAAAACATAATTAAATGATAAAGTCAAGTCCTATTTATAAAAATTGGGGTTTTCTAATGGAAGCAACAAAACATACATAAAATAAATACTTATGCATTAAAGTTTGATACAAAACATTATTTACATGGTTGATTCTTTGATGTTGTTTTATGTGTTGTTTTCGGTGTCTTTATTTTATGATGATGGGGATCCTATTAAAAGCAAAAGGTGTGCATAGAAGAGTGCTTGACATGGTCCATAGTTTCTACAGTGCACATGACAATGAAAAGACTTTGTTATGGTTTTTTCCCGGGATTATAACTTGGGTTCACTGTTTTGTTGGAAAATAAGTCATCAACCACATAGACAATGTTTGATGGTTTAGTCTTTTTTGATTCAATATAAGAAAACTCGATATAATTAATAATAATTAAGTTATACATTAGAGCAAATAAAAGGGAATCATCGAGCCATTGATGAAAGAAAGCAAAAAGATTACAAACATAAAGATGGGGGATGAAAGAAGAAAAGAACATTATAAGCGAGATGATGATAGCTACCACAGATCAAGGGTAGAGAAAAGATTACAAGAGAGATGAGCGGGATTATAGGTCAAGTAGGAATGATGATAGATATAGGAACCGTGAGGATGATAGGAGGCAAGATAGCAGAGATGATAGTAAAAGATACAATGATGATGACAATGACAGTAAAAAAAGGTCAAAGAAATGAGTCGTACGGCCGAAAAATGCCTCCAGATGATGTTGCCCATAATAAGACAAGTAGCGGTGAAGACCGAGACGGTGTAAAAAGAACAAAAATGATATATGATGATAAGGAGCATAAGAGGGGGTAATGGTTAATTTTGGATTCATGAGGAAGGATATGAGTTGGATAATGAATTTTGAAACCCGTCATGTTGGAGTTTGGTCTTAGTGAATTGCATATGTTTCTTCATCAAATTTTGACTGCTGTAGGTGCATTATGTCACACCATGGAAGTACTTATGGATCATTTTTATTTACAACTGTTCGCATATGGTGGGTAGGCTTATTGTTTATTGGCATTAGCTAACTAAAAATGACCCTCTTTTTAATCTAAGTGTCTATCAAACTATGATTGCTCTATGCTTGACATGCATTTTATTATATCACAG
This sequence comes from Artemisia argyi, assembly GCA_030686995.1. Taxonomy (NCBI): domain Eukaryota; kingdom Viridiplantae; phylum Streptophyta; class Magnoliopsida; order Asterales; family Asteraceae; genus Artemisia; species Artemisia argyi. Next base: position 137,954,969 of record CM060684.1, read on the forward strand.
AGACACCTCCAACATCTGGAAACGGCTCCAGGGCAGTCTTTTTTCTTACATAACTTATAAGTGTAAAAGAACACTGACATCTGTACATAACTAAATTAAAATGTAAATTACAAAGCATGCCCGCCCATTATCATCGAATGCCACAGACGCAATGATTGGAAGTCTTTTTTACCGAGTAGTACATTTAAATCAATTAGTACGACCATACTCCTTTTCATCTTTTGCAAGCAGACGCAATGATTGTTTGCTTTTGTTTAGCCGTCCACCATTCATACAACACTTTAATATACCATTGCTCAACATAATATACAAAAATTAAACATTAATTTTTTTATATAGTGATATATGCAAACGGTAATTATAAGTCATACATTGTGCCCAACGGGCTTACAAAGCATGCCCGCCCATTGGGCGGGCCATGACCACTAGTATCTATATATATATATATATATATATATATATATATATATATATATATATATATATATATATAGAGTGAGGATCACGTGCGGATACAAATTTTTAGTGCGGACGTGCGGATGGATCTGGACCGCCCATTCCAGATCTGATCTTGACTTTTTGTAAAAAAGTCAAGATCTGACGCTAATATCACGGTACCAATTGATCATGAAAACGATTTTTTTGATTTTTTTCCTTCTCAGCGATCCTTACTCTAGTTGTGTTCTTTTATTTTTTTATTTTTTCAGATTTTTCTGAGCATTTTTTTCTTTTTTGATTATGAGTGATAATGTGATATTAACGATAATATGAGTGGTACCGTGATATTAAGCTTTTTTACATGTAAAAATGAACCGTGATATTACGATATTAAGAAAAAGTTAAAGTGATATTAAAAAAAATTAACTTTTGATATTAAGAAAGTATGATAGTTACGGCGATATTAACAATTTTTATTAAGAAAAAGTTTTTACGATATTGAAAAAGTTATTGTGATATTAAATTTTTTATTAAAAAAAAAGTTTTCAGAATCTGATTTTGAATTTTTTACAAAAGTCATGATAGTTATGGCGATATTAACAATTTTTATTAAGAAAATTTTTTTACGATATTAAAAAAGTTATTGTGATATTAAATTTTTTATTAAAAAAAAAAGGTTTCAGAATCTGATTTTGACTTTTTTACAAAAGTCAAATCAGATTCAGATATCACAATACCTTTAACGATGAAAAAGATTTTTTTTTTTTAAAATTTTTTTTAGCGATTCTTAATTATTTGTTGTACTCTTTATTTTTTTAATTTTTTCAGATTTTTTTGAATTTTTTTCAGAAAAAAAGCTAATACGATAGTAACGATCTTAAAAAAAGACGGGATATTTACGATATTGCCACTCCGCCTTTTTCAGATGGTTGACTAGATGGAGGGCTGAGATTCGTCCGTACCATCCACACTAAAAGACAAAAACGTACCTGATCCTCACCCCATATATATATATATATATATATATATATATATATATATATATATATATATATATATATATATATATATATATATATATATATAACATTTTATTGATCTTTTTATATATATAAATATATAATTTATATGAATTCGGTTTTCGGTTCGGTTTTAAGTTTTGACTACCAAAACCATATCCAAACCGAGAACGGAATTAAAAGTTTGGTTTGGTTCGGTTTTGGAAAATTCGGTTCGGTTATTTTCGGTTTTGGTTTTCGGTTTATTTGGATTTTTTGGTTTTTCTGCTCACCCCTAGGCATCACTAAAAGTAGCATAACTTAGGGTATGTTTGGGGAAATGGGTTGGGGCTGAGGCTGGGGCTGAGGCTGGGGCTAAGGCTGGGGCTGGGGCTGGGGCTTATATTAGAAGCCGAAATTAAAATTTGTATTTTTATAAACTTGTTTGGTAAATGGGCTGGGGCTGGGGCTGGGGCTGGGGCTGGGGCTGGGGCTTATTATTACAAAATTACTAAAACGAAGATAATTAAATGAGTTTTTGTATATGTTAGATATTTTTGTGGGTAAATATGTAATTTATTCTTCAAAAGCCTCGGGCTAAAGTTTTTAGCCCCTTTTATGGGGCTAAAGTTTTTAGCCGACTTATTTTATAAGCACCATGACAAACGAGACTTATTTTATTAACCGACTTATTTTAAAAGCTCAAGCCCCTGTAAGCACTTTGCCAAACACAACCTTAGGCTATGGGGTTTCGTTTCAGGCCAATGACTCGTCGATTCGAAGTTTGGAACAAGGAGAACGTTATGGAAATGATTTTGTCAGTTTACGGAACTTTTAGACCCCAAAACACTTTATTTTATGAGTTATACGCACTTTTATGTTTTTTCTCGGTTTATTGGAGTTTTGTTTATTTGAAAATTTTTGGCCCGTTTATCTTTTAGGGCCCATTTCAATTTTGTATGTCTATTTAATCTATTTTTGGCAATTTGCTAAGAATTATCCTTGTAATCGTTATTCAATTGAATCAACGATTATTGAAAGAATTGTTCCCGGTATTCGTTTGAATCAACATGTTCGATTTGTGTTTGTATCAATCTAGTACTGCACCACAAGTGTAATAAACTTGTATATACATTTGCAAGTGCGAAGATAGTGAATTTTTGGTTCGCACTTTTATGAAAGCTTGATTAAAGCGTAAAGAGTGAAACTAGCTTTTACAGTTTTGCAAATAATATTTTAAATGTAGTAACCACTTGGTCTAGATCAAGTATACTGGAGTAATTTTGGGGGTTGTTTCTTTTGGAGGTCTCGGGTGTAAGGCTTGTCAATGGGGCTTTCCTTTTAGGTGAAGCGGAAAAAAAGGAGTGGGGTTTATTCCCCAAAGATGAATATACGAGGAAGGCATACTTCCCGCATGAATATCACTGCATGACTTGAAACGCTTCTATTCCTGAGTATGAAATGGAAAGAAGAGAGATGGAGAGGGAAAAATGAGAGAAGTAAAGAGGAGAGAAATAAGAAATTATTTTTTTTATCTTGTATTCCTGAGTTGAAAAGAAAAGAGAATGATGTAACAACGAAAGGCTTTAAAATCAACTTCGCTTCATTTCGTCCCAATTTGAGAAGTAAATTTGGAGAGTAATTTTGGTGTAATTTATTATCATTTTTTTTGGTGCAAAAGGTGAATGTATTGTATTAATTACCAACAACTATTACAAATAAGAGTAGAGTCAAGATTGGACATCTCCCAATCTTGTGATACAGAACATGGAAAATACAACTCAAAAGTTCTACCCAATACACTACTAGAACTGATATTTGACCTTACTAGACATTATCAGACAACAATCTCAGACACCATACTATCACTGGATCAATCAGATACATCCACATTCAAGTCTGTAATTCACCATAAGTGCACCTACCATCTAGCTACATTTCTCCATCTCCAATCCATTAAGCCACTCAACCTGCCACCACAGTAGCATAATAGATATGGAGTGAGGCTTCACTAGGAACCCATAACCCATCCATGGGGGGCTCTTCTAAACAGCCTACATTTCCCTCTCATAGGAAGGCTTCAACTGTTTAGTAACACACACCCTCCATGATGACCAACCATTCCTCCTTTGATGATGTATTGGGGGGACCAAGAAGGTTCATCTTTCACACCTCTCTATTCCCCCCATCATACACCATCCACCCAAGCTACTTACCCTTCACAATGATCAACATCTCTATTATGGTACATCTCACTGAATTAGACCTCCTTCCTTTCCCCATAAGCTCAAATATTTCCTCCCAAGGCCAAATATTAGAGACATATGATTACTAAGAAGGTACCGTCATACCAATGAAACTCCAAGTACAAGATTTGATCCACTGTAGTAGCCTGCACATATATTCCGTAATGAGATACTTCATAACTAAACACTCTAGAATCAGCAGTGTTTTATTCTCCCAAACACCCTTCCACAAATCCCCTGTATCATCACTCAAGCATAGATCACATTAACACACCAGGATTGCTTTTAGAAACAACATTAAGCTTAACATTCCATCTTGCCTGAGTATCATAGACAGCTTTTGATGGCTTATCTTTTAGGCTTATCAATCTTAGCTTGATAATTTCCTCAAAAAATTTATAGAGCTCTTCCACTTCTCTTTTCTCACCTTTAAACAATCTATAGTTTCTTTCTTGCCAAATCAAATATACACTAACAGCCAATCCAAGTCTTTGAACAATACTTCCAATGTTGTTTCCACTATTCTGACTAGAAAAGTGACTTACAACTTCATTCCAATTATTAGCTTCACACTTCATTTCCAGTTTATCCTTGACTTTCTCCCAAAACTTCATTGCATACTCACATTTGAAGAATAAATGAGTGTGAGAATCAGAATCATTATGGCATAGTGAGCATACCATCATATCATAAGAACCCCAACTCTTTATTCTGTCTTGTGTCATGAGTCTATTTTGCACTGCTAACCAAAGTACAAATGCTTGTTTAGGGATGTTTTGTGAGAACCATATTACCTTACGCCATGGAGATTCTCCATTCACATTATGTAAATCCTCATAGGCTTGTCTAACTGAGAAATCACCCATTTGACCATTATTCTTCTTCCACATCAGCCTATCACATTGTGAATCATCCAACATGGGAGCTTGTAACTGTGCAATCAATGGAAATCTTTCATTCCATTCAATGGGCCAGTTCCAATTTTCATTCTCCACCATATCATGAACATTTAGATTAGCTAGGAGTCTTGCATCATACATATCTCTGTATATTACCAAGTTGTTCAGAACTCCAATGTTGCTCCAGTTGTCAAACCACAGTGATGTTGTTCTACCATTCCTAATTTTCACAATCATGTGATTTTTAGCAATCTGCCTTTGCTTCAATATATTCTTCCACCCCCAACTATCAGTTTTCTCCTCATTAATAGCCTAAATACTTATTCCCCTTAATTTGACAGTATTGACCCATTTAACCCATAGAGAGTTTTTATCCACTGCTATATGCCACAAATGTTTTAATATCATAGCCTTATTCCATATACTAAGATCTTTTAAACCCAATCCTCCATACTGTTTAGGCCTACATATATTATCCCATGCCACTTTTGCTTTACCTTTTGAAGTATCACCATGATTCCATAAAAATTTCTTCAGCAACTTATTTATGTCATTAATCACAGTGTTTGGCAGAAGAAACACAGAAGCCCAATACACATGGATGGACTCCAGAACTGAAGCAACAAGCTGCATTCTACCAGTATAAGACAAACATTTGTTCTTCCAATTATCAATTCTGTTTTGATTTTATCTATCAATACCTTGCAGTCTTTAACTCCAAGTCTTCTTGTGATTAAAGGAACTCCAAGGTATCTTACTCGGAGTTTTTCAACTCTAAATGGGACCACATCCAGAATATTTTGTTTGTCTTCTTCTTTAAGACTACCAAATATAACAGTACTTTTATTATAGTTTGGTAACAAACCTGAAACAGAGCCAAATTCTTCCATAGCATCCTTGTAGACATTAACTGAATCTTTATCACCATGGCAAAACATAAGTAAATCATCAGTAAAGCAAATGTGTGTAATCTTCAGTCTTTTACACCTAAAGTGATACTTGAAATTGTCACATTCATTCACCTTCTTTTGCACAATTAAGTTGAGGATCTCCATTACAAGAGTGAATAGATATGGTGACATAGAGTCACCCTGTCTCAATCCTCTTCCACCTTTGAAATAGCCAACACTTTCACCATTTATGCAAATAGAAAAAGATGTAGTAGTAACACATTTCATTATCCAATCAACCATCCTATCATGAAATTTAAAGCCTTTTAAGATGTCTTCCAAAAATTGCCAGTTAACAGTATCATAAGCTTTTTGGATGTCAATTTTTAGAGCAACTCTCTTAGGCCCTTCCTTCTTGTCATATCCTTTAAACAACTCTTGAGCTAAGAGTATATTATCCTGAATTTGCCTTTTAGGAATAAATGCACTTTGATTCATACTAACAAGCTTATTGAGAGAACCCTTAATTCTTTCTGTAATGATCTTGCTTATACACTTGTATAGGACATTGCAATAAGCAATAGGCCTGTACTCAGAGACCTTTGAAGGAGAACTATTCTTAGGAACCAGAGTAATGAGAGTGGAATTAATCTCCTTCAACATTCTGCCAGTATTAAAGAATTCTCTTACTGCACAGCAAACATCTTTACCAACTATGCTCCAAGCTTTTTTGAAGAATTTAGATGAAAAGCCATCAGGTCCAGCAGCCTTATTGTCATCTATATTAAACATAGCCCTCTTAATTTCCTCATCACTAACATTCCTCACTATATCATTAGCTTCACCATCGGTCAGTTTATTCACCAACAAATCTTCAATATGATTAATGCTGGCTACAGGAGTGGAAATTCCCAAAAAGTTTTGGAAATGACTAATAAATTGACCAGCCACAGCAGTACCCTCATATTTATTACCCATTTCATCATTGATAGCCCCAATTCTATTCTTATGCTTTCTATTCTTGATAGTTTTGTGAAAGAAGGAATTGTTCCTATCTCCAAAACTTAACCATTTGACCTTTGCTCTTTGAACTAACAGTTTTTCCTCATCCTTCATAGCCTCCTCATACTCTTTTAATATATCACATTCTTCCATTCTCAATTTTTTATCATAAGGATCATTATCAATCTTGGTTTGCACCTCCTTGAGCTGCTCTCTCAACTTCACAACATTAGCAAATATATCCCCACTCTTCGAAGCCAATTTCTTCAAATGACCCTTTAAGCTTCTAAGTTTCTTGACTGTTCTAAACATATGACAACCATCCCATTTATCTATCCAGTGCTTTTCCACCAATGGCAAGAATTCATCTTTATTAGCAACAAAGTTAGCAAATTTGAAGGATCTTTTCTTTTTCTGAATAGCTTTAGGAATAACAAGTAGCACTGGACAGTGATCAGAAATTAAGTAGGGTAAGAATACAGTATAGAGGGGAACTTACAGATGACCTCTTCATTTCCCATTGATCTATCCAGCTTTTTTAAGACCCCTGCATAAACTCCAGCTCTTACTTTATGAAGGTTTTTAGTCCATGTATAAAATAGCCCATTACTAGAAATGTCTTCAATCTCAACTTGATTCACACACTCTTTGAATTCTGTCATATCACTAGTCATATAAGATCCACCAGCTGAATGTTCATTAGGATTAAGAGTGACATTGAAATCACCAATTAGAACCCAACAACCATTACCCACAATCCTCTTGTATATATCCAGATCCTTCCATAGCATTCTTCTTTCAATACCACTATTGGCAGCATATACAAATGAGCAGAATACTGTTATATTACCATCCACAGATTCAATTTTGCAAAAAATAGACTGTTTAGCACTATGTAGAATAGTCATATTAACTTCATCACTATGCCACCCAATCATTATTCTGCATCCTTTATCACACTGGTTCATGTTAGTTATCTAATTCCAATTACCAAAGATACTATTCCCAGTTTTCTGAAGCTTCCTATTCTTCACATGAGTTTCTAATATAGCACAAACTAACAAATTCTCATCCACAATAAACTTCCTAATTTTAGTTTGTTTATCAGAGGTACTCAGTCCTCTGATGTTCCAAGCACCAATTCTGCAATCCATTAAGAAAAACATACTCACATCACATCCTTCCCTTCCAAGACTCCATTATCCATACCATTTACTACATCATTCTTCATACTTTGAGCTATCTCACTAGTATCCTCAAATACATCTTCCTCTATAACAACTTTTTTGCCCTTTGTTTCTATCATTTCCATACTCTTTTTGTAATATGCATACATGTTTATATCCTACTTTTCCATCTCTTCTTCAGTAGGGGTTCTCTTATTTCTCAAGAATTCATCAACAACTTCCTTATTGCACAACTCCTGTAATTCATTCTAATTATTGATATCATACATTTCAAGAATAGATTACTTATTAGATGTCCTTTTCATAGCTTCTAGTATTTCACCATGCACTGACCAGGCTTTCCTATTAGGACTACTACCCTTAGCTTCAACAGGTTTGTTAGCTTGTGTATTCTTATCAGGGCTTTTATCTCCACTCTTAAGATCCTCTTTTCTCTCAATCTTCTTAGGTTGAAATTCATACTTAGCAGCTGGCTTCACATTATTCAACCCTTGCCTAGTACCACCAGTCTTGTTATGTTGAGGGTTATGTTTGAAATTTGGCCTTTTGACCTTATTATCTAACACTCCTCTTTTCCTGTTATTGACTTCCTGAAAACCTTCCTTATCGGCACTTTCATTCTTATTTGTTTCATTACCACCATTCTTAACTTCCTCTTTATTTAGTGTATTCTTTCCACAGTTATCAATTGTATGGCCAAAAACACAACAAGTATTGCATTGAGTAGGCTTCCAATCATAAATCACCTTGACTGATTTTCTCAGAATCTCTTCTTTAGCTTCATTCCTATATACTACATCCACCACTTCAGGCAATTCTTTCTTAGCAGATACTTCAATGAGGACTCTAGCATAACCAACTTTACCAACTCCTGACTTGCACATGTTTGCAGTGACATTGTCCATGACCATAGGCCTACCAATTCTACTAGCTAGTGCACTGATTCCTTTAGTGGTCCATGCTTCTAAAGGTACATTACACAATTTGACCCAAATTGGTAGACTATCAGGTTCAGTTTTATCCAGAGACATGGTAACATCCCACTTTTGCACAATAAGAGGTTTACTATTGACCATCCATGGACCATTATTGACAATAAAATTCAACCCATTCTCATTATGAAATTTCATGAAGAAAATTCCATTATTACTGTCAACAATGTCCTTAAAACCATATTTAGCCCACATTTTCCTGAGATTAAATCTAAGCTCATGCACTGGCATACTACAACCCACAAAGTACCCACACAAAGTTAACTCCCACTTCTTAGAACCCTCAGTTACCATAAGCTCATCAAAAATCACCACCTCATTACCATTACTGTCAATCTTAGTAGGAATACTAGTCAATACCTTCTCAGCATTATTTGCAATAGGACTAGTTGCCTTATAATTCCCATTTCCCATTCTACCCTTAGCCAAATCAGCATAACTTGGCTTAGTTCCTTCATTAGTAACACTATCAACTTTACTAGTTTTAACAGTTTCACACTGTACATTCACAGGTAAAGTTGAAGGACTTACTCCAGAACTTAGATTAGTAACATCAGCATCTGTACAATTCTCCATCTCCTTGTCACCCTCACTATTGCCAGTTATATCAACTTCACACTTATTATCCACATTCATCTCCTGCACATTTTGCTTATCACAACCAATACTTTCCTTCCCATCCTCCATGGTAACACATTGTTCAACATTCTCATCTAAACTCTTCTTTTCATCACCCTTATCCCCCTTACAAACCATATCTTCCCCTAATTCACCACTATTCTGACACAAATTCCCCGTTTTTACCTTATCCTCCACAATTTCCTTCTCAGTTCCATTATTTCTCCCATTATCACCCTTACTATTTCTTTTCCTAGTACTAAACTCAGAATTCGCATACCTCCAAGGCCTCCTAATATTTCGCTTCAATCCTGGTCTATTTGATGACATTTTCTAATACGTACTCAAGAAAGTAACTCAAAATAGCGAAGAAACGTGCTAAGAACCTAGTAATTATAAAGGTAATACTAAAAAATGAATAATTGAAAAAATCACTTTTGGAGCCAAAAATGAATTATTTCAATTAGTGTATGAAAATTGGGGAAAAGTATATAGTAGTGATCGGAATGAAAAACTGAATCGATCTATTGGATTCAATTTGAAAATTAATGGTTAGATCGTGATTAATTGAAGCTTTTGTCGAATTTTAATGGTGGATAAAGTGGTGGAAATTTGTTAGAGGAGAGAATTTTGAGAGTGAACTTTGTTCTAATTTCAACTCTCTTATAAAATCTAAAATCTTAGGAACACATTTTTTTTTATTATCATTTCAAACATTTTCCATTTCACTCCAAAAAATAAACTCGATAACAGGGAAAAAAAATGAAGTTGATTAAGCCCACCAACAATGTTTGCATTGTCATTTTTGAAAGAATACAAATCTTTTACTTTTTACGTTTGTGCAAGTAAAAAAAGGCATAATGAAGCTAAGTTGGTAATTCTAAGCGATATATATGCATAATTTTTAGAAAACAAACTAAACAAGTCAACATGAAATAAAATATCTAAAAATCGAAGAAGAAACAAAAAAAACCCTTAGACCTATTAATTCGTGAAATTACTTAACCTACAAGCAAAAGACGTAACCTACAAGCAAAAAGTCTTATATATATTGAAATCACACATTGCTCAACTTTCATTCACCATATAACTTCCACAATGAAAGACCGATTCACACCATTAGCCGACTACTTATCGGAAGCCGATGACATCTACTCCGATTCCGACGACGAAACCAGCACTGAAAACAACTTTGCCGCATACAGAAGAACCCAAAACCGGTTTGCCACATACAGAAGAACCCATAACCGGTTTGCCACATATAGAAGAACCCAAAACCGGTTTTTACGGAAGCCACCTACATACCGGTTTTTACGGAAGCCGCCTACATACCGATACCCACCATTAGCCAACAACTTTTGGGAAGCGGCCAACATCTACTCTGATTCCGACGATGAAACGATGTACAAAACCCGCACTGAAAACAACTCTGCCACATACAGAACAACCCAAAACCCAGGGGCGGAGCCGAAAAAAAAATTTAGGGGGGGCAATTTTTTTTTTTTTTTTTTTTTTTTTTTTTTTTTTTTTTTTACATCAAGCTTGATTTTGAAGGAAAATATATGCGCGCTAACTTAAGAATTTTTAATTTATTAATCAATATGTAAAAAAAGAATTGCAATCATTAAATAAAACAATAAAAGCTACTGTAAAACTTTTATTATACTCGATTAATGGTGAGACTCAAAATAAAGAACACCATACACAAATAAGCTACACCTTCTTAAAAAAAAAAATAATAATAAAGAACACCATATACACAAATAAGCTACTACTCGTACTACAGAATTATAAAATCAAATACTATAAACTAAAGAAGGCTTGAGAGGTAATTAAAAAATAAAAAAAAGGACAACTCTTAACTCATCCATATGACTAACCAAAACATGACAAAATTTATTTTTCTTCTTTCACTTTCATCTTCTCCGATTAGACACCTCCCATTCACCATTAAAACAACTTTCATTTTCAGTTTTAGATATCCATATCTCACCAATTCATCAGAACCGAAGTGACGAAAGTACTTGTGAGGGGGCAAAATGCCAAAAAAAAACGAGAATCTGGAAAAAAACACACTACGCCGGAAAGTTTTGGGGGGGCACGTGCCCACCGTGACACCCCCCCCCCCCCCCCCCCCCCCCCCCTTAGCTCCGCCCATGCCAAAACCCTAACCTGGATTTCTTTTTCCACGTCACACCTGACACGTCACCACAAACCCTAATCACTAAGCTAGAATCATCATGGGCTCATGATCCTTTAATTACACTTAAACTCATTTGTAATCTTAGAGGCATACGTGGCACTGGTAGAACAGATAAAGAAAGCTTTTATACATCTGCTATCTGGCTCCATAATAACCATGCAAGTACCCTAGTTTGTAATATTCCTGTTTTAGTTGAGTTCGGTTATTTTAAAGATTTGTTAGAGATTTTGTATAGGCTAGTCGAAGGTGAGGATGTTAGGGAAGTGGCGAAAAGGTTATGGATGGAAAAAAAGTTGTCTAAAGGAAAAGGAATAGCACGGAAAATGTATTTTCTTAACAAGAAAAGGGAAGAAAAAAACAAGAAAAGGAAGGAAAAAGAGGAGATGATGATGTTTAAAAAAATGGTAAAAACGGGTAGAGGTAGAAGGAATAATAGGAGAGACATGCGAGAAGATGAAAGTAGGATGAACAAGACTCGGGAGGAGAGGGTTGAAGAAAATAGGAAACAGATGGAGAAAAATAAATACGAAGCGAAAAAGTTAAGGAAACAGAAGGATTTTGCTATGAAGGAGAAGTTAAATGATAGGTATGCTACGGATCATGAATTTAAGATGTTGCATGATCAGGTATCAACTTTTTTTGCTGAATGTTTAAGATCTGATATTGATATGTTGAAATCTGGTGAAAGTAGGAAGATTAGTTTAGCTGCTAAGTGGTGTCCTAGTGTTGATTCGTCATATGATAAGGCGTTACTGATTTGTGAATCAATTGCTAGGATTCTTTATCCATGGGATTCGGATAGTGAGTTTGAAGCACTTGATGAGTTTAGCTATATTGTTAGGATTAAAAATAAGTTGAGGAAAGAAGTACTTGTTCCTCTTAGGAATGCGTTGATGTTACCTGAAGTTTATATGAGTGCAAAAGAATGGAGCTCGATTACTTATGAGAGAGTAGCTTCTATTGCTATGAAAAACTATACTGATATATTTTTGCATAGAGATAATGAGCGGTTTCGTAGTTATCTAGAGAAGGTTAAACTTGGTGATGCCAAGATTTCTGCAGGAGCTTTGTTGCCTCATGAAATTATCAGTTCATTTCAAAGAGGAAGTGGGGGTGGTATGGTAGCTGAGCTACAATGGAAACGAATGGTTGATGATTTGTTGAAGGAAGGGAAATTAACGAATTGCATTGCGGTTTGTGACGTTTCTGGTAGTATGCACGGGACACCAATGGAGGTTTGTGTTGCGCTTGGTTTATTGGTTTCGGAACTTAGTGAAGAGCCATGGAAAGGCCATGTGATTACGTTTAGTGAATCACCTGAGTTACATTTAGTAGAAGGGCCTGATCTTAAATCCAAGACAGAGTTTATTGAAAGAATGGATTGGGGTTGTAATACCAATTTCCAGGGAGTTTTTGATAGAATGTTGGAAGTTGCTGTAAAGAATAGGTTGAGTGAAGCCGATATGGTGAAAAGGGTATTTGTTTTTAGTGATATGGAGTTTGATGAGGCGTCGTCGCATCCATGGGAGACTGATTATGAAGCTATTCAGAGAAAGTTTAAGAGTCACGGGTATGTAAATGTTCCAGAAATAGTATTTTGGAATCTTAGAGACTCGCGTGCTACTCCTGTGACTGCTAACCAGAAGGGGGTGGCGTTGCTTAGTGGGTTTTCGAAGAATTTGTTGACCTTGTTCCTTGAAGGAGGTGGTGTGATCAATCCTGAGGATGTACCCAAGAGGAGTGGTTTGAATCCTCTAGAGATTATGGAAGCTGCTATATCTGGAGAATTGTATCAGAAACTAGTTGTGTGTGACTGATGTGGGATTCCTTCTCTCTGCACCAATGGTTCCATCTTGATGCACTCTGTGGAGGGACACCAAAAGTTCTCAAGCCAGTCTACTCCAGTAGTATAGAGTGTAAAAGTTGTATTTTCTTGTAAATTTCACTTCTTGCTCCTTGCAAAAAAGATTCAAGTTATCAATAAATTGCACAGATGATGCGGTTGTGTTTTTTAGATAACACTTGTTTATTATCTCTTGAGTAGAAAAGCCATATATGGTTATAAAAAATAATTAAGCCTTGGTTTGAATTTTATATTACATGTTCTATCATCAGAAGCTCTGATTGGTTTGAACTGTGGATATGCATCAATACATTATGAGCTTCAGTTTATATCTATTGTATTACAGCAATATCGACAGCACAAATTTGCAACTTTATGACTTTAACAATTACATTTTATTTTTGAAACGACAAAGAAACTCATAAACATACGTCAAACGGAGTAGCAAATTATCTATTGATTATATGAGAGTTAGCAAATGGATCATGTAAGATTTAGCATAAAAGGGAATGATGTGCTGTTTTTTTACACTACTTTTGATTTGCATCAGTGGTTCTCTTTTAGAATTAAGTACACCTCAGTATCACTGAGCTTGATTTTTTTTTCTTTGCAGAAATCGAACCTAGTTAGAACAAACCAGGTGTATGCTTGATCTGCATCTGTTACAGTAATGTGTTTTCCGGTTTAAATTTGTATTTGGGAAAATTGCAAGACCTATAGACTACAGTAATGTGGCTAATGTTACAGTGATCTATTAGTTCTGCAAGTTTGTCATCCATTGTTTTTTAGTTATTAACAATTATATCTAAACTTGTAGCCATGTAAATATTTTCTTGAAGGGGCACGTGAAGCTTAATTAGCGTTTGTGATTCATCAATTCCCTCTGGAATATACCAAAGACCTCTTGGTCTTTACCGGTATATATGTGAGTGGCCCAACAACCTAGAGGTTGTGTGTTCAAGTCTCGTTGGAGACCTGTGACTCTGTGAGATATAATGTGTGAGATAGGCTGTGTGGGTTGTAAAAAATTAGCCTTTCAAAAAAAAAAAAAAAAAAAAAAATTGTCCGTGGAATTTGGTTAGGGAATATCAGATATATATTCAGCAGACCATTGTTTCATTATTTATTCCAATAAGAGAATGATCATAGGACTAAAAAGAAAATTAATTAAATATGGACCCAAAAAGGGAAAATTAAACCACCCTTAAAAAAACTTGGAATATGGTTATATAGGGAACATCAAACTTGGAACCCAATTAACCAAAATAATACTCCATCCGTTACAAAATATAAGTACAATTTGATTTTTTGACTCAAACTTTGACCTGAAATATTTTTAATTGTATTTTATAATACTTGATGCAAAATACATAAATGGATTGTGTTTGAGATGCATTTTCATTTGATATAATTTTCATCAAGTGATATATAATACAAAGAAAAATATTTAATGTCAAAGCTCGATTGAAAAAGTAAAAGTGAACTTACATTTTGGGACGGAGGTATTATATATCATCAAGTGATATATATATATATATATATATATATATATATATATATATATATATATATATTACAAACTAGCTGATATTATTATACTTGAACAATCCGTAACAAATATCATTCAAATTAATTTTCACAGAACAAGAATGATGTAAGATTACTCCGGTTTCTAAAGAAAACATCTGAAAGAATGATGCATGTATATTCGTGATGGATATACCAAAAGCCTTTTGAGTGAAAGAACATTTACATTTGCATTCATATTTACATAGAAAGTATATACCTTTTGGGTCAAAATTTTCGTTTCATCTTCCCAAATTAAATGTTACAAACCATGGAAACTGTTTATGGAACAAAAATTATGTTTGAGATTGAAAGCTCTGGCGAGATTGATAGTTTTCAGTTGGTTACTCATGGCACAGAAAAATCAACGTTAGAACTTATATATGATTTTATTGCTAAAGGCGCAGCGTAGTAAACACTTCAGATGATTACATAATTCAAAATGGTGGTATCTCTTTAAATGTGTTTGTGTTTTATGATTCCAATAAACGTATCGATCTTCAAGAACATTCAGATACTATTTTGTCATATATATGAACATACATGATACATGCTGTTGGTTGTATAGCTGCAAAACAGTTCCAGATTAGGGTTAAGATAATCAATGAAGGTACCGGATATTCACTTGAAATCGTGGTATCACTTTCCAATAGAAACTATTCGACCCTATGCCTGGGTTACACGAATATCTCTATGGGATAAGACCAAGTGAAGTTCTTGTTTTAGGCACAAATCAAGAACCAGATGCGTATTTAGTGTTTAGGGTTTGTATTCTTCTTTTTCATGCAAATCAGTTATGACCTCTATTTATAATAGAGTTTACTCAAACCCTAGCCCATGGAATTATGTATAATTAACGGCCCATTAATTATATCATAATAATTTCCATAATTATAGGATCAGTGGTTATCAGTGGAAACATTATCACTAGCAGTGGTAATGTTAACACTAGCAGTGGTAACAACAACCCTTGCAGTGGTAACAACAACCCTTGCAGTGGAAACAATAACCCTTGCAGTGGTAACGTTAACACATCAGTGGAAACACACTAGTAGCTGAATCAACTAGCAGCAGATTCACAACATAACCACTATTGAGTCAGGGGATTCAGTGACCAAATGGGTGTATACTCCATACCTCCAAACCCATTACCAGGTGTGAATTGATCCCTCAAGTGCACTAAATTTTCCAACAATCCTCCCCAAATTTAGTTCACTACCTTTGCATGAAAATTCAAACACAAAAACAAAACAAGTGCATAAATGAAAATATCCTGAGGATTGAATTTTCACATTAGTACATATACTTTCAAATATTCGAGAATCAGGGTGTTCTAAGAATTGAACCCTTCAACCCATTTGAATACCTGATGATAAATACACACAAGTTTTCAAACACTTAAATACTCCTGACACTATACAAGCCATGTGTCCATATCCAATTCATAAATGTTGTAAAAGCTAAAAGTCCAAAGCTTCCTGAAGCGGCAAAACTTCAACATTCACATAGGTGGTTCATCTTTAATTCATGCTCCTGCTTAGCACTTTTTCAAAGAAAATTAACCATTAAGAAGTGAAGACTTCATCCTCCTTTCAGCAGGTAACAAACACAACCTTGGGATGTTTGTGATACATGTGCTTCAGTCCACCAAATGATCAGCTTTCCACATTGAACTCAGCTTCCAAGTTTCCTTAGAAGGGAGTTGGGTATCCTTGCATTCAGTGACTAGTTGGACTTAAACCCATCCCTTTAGCAGACTTCAAAACCAAGTCTCTAGCCAAACCCTTCGTCAAGTGATCAGCTAAGTTTTGTTGAGATTTAACAAACACTATAGATACCACCCCATTCATGATAAGCTCACGAATCATGCTATGCCTGACACCTAAGTGTCTAGACTTCCCATTGTACATCTGGCTATAAGCCTTTGCCAATGTAGCAGCACTATCACAACGGATAGAAATAGGTGCTATAGGTTTAGACCACAATGGAATCTCAAGAAGCAAGTTTTTCAACCATTCAGCTTCTTTGCCAGCAGCAGCTAAAGCCACAAATTCAGATTCCATGGTTGAACTGGTAATGCAAGTTTGTTTCTTGGATGCCCAAGAAATTGCACCTCCACCAAGTAGGAATACCCAGCCACTTGTAGACGAATTGTCTTCAGTGTTACTGATCCAACTTGCATCAGTATATCCTTCTAATACTGAAGGATAACCAGTATATGAGAGACTATAATCCATAGTTCTCTTCAAATACTTAAAGACCCTCTGAATTGCTTGCCAATGATGAGCACTAGGATTACTAGTATACCTGCTCAGTTTACCCACAGCAAAAGCAATATCAGGTCTTGTACAAGTCATGGCATACATCAAGCAGCCAATCACCCTAGAATACTCAAGCTGAGATACAGCTTTGCCAGTATTAGGCATTAGCTTCTCACTTGTATCCATAGGAGTACTCACTGGAGTACAATCAAAGTAATTAAATTTCTTTAACACCTTCTCAATATAATGAGACTGAGAGATAGAAATTTTGTTACTTTCATGTTTAATCCTTATGCCAAGGATAACATCTGCCTCCCCCATATCCTTCATGGAGAACTTTGATGACAAAAATTCTTTTGTAAGATCAACTTGATTTTGGTCAGTGCCAAAGATCAACATGTCATCAACATATAGACAAATGATGACTCCTTTACCAGATTCATCAAATTTGCTATATACACATTTGTCAGCCTGATTAAGTAAATAACCACTAGACAAAACCACTTCATCAAACTTTTGATGCCATTGCTTAGGTGCCTGTTTCAGTCCATAAAGAGACTTAATCAGTTTACACACCTTGTTTTCATTGCCAGGCATGATGAAGCCCTGAGGTTGGTTCATGTAAACCTCCTCATCTAAATCACCATTCAAGAAAGCTGTCTTCACATCCATCTGATGAATAATCAGATTGTGAATTGATGCCAAAGCAATTAGCAATCTTATGGTACTGATACGTGCCACTGGAGCATAAGTATCAAAGTAGTCTATTCCTGACTTTTGTTTAAAGCCTTGAATAACTAATCTTGCCTTGAACTTTTCAACAGTTCCATCTACCTTCATTTTCTTTTTGAAAATCCATTTGCTACCTAAAGGTTTGCAACCAGGTGGTAGATCAGTCAACACATAAGTGTTATTGCCCATGATGGAGTCCATCTCATCATTAATTGCTTCTTTCCAGAAAGCAACATCCTGGGACTTCATTGCTTCTTCATATGTTTTGGGATCATCCTCCACAATGAAGCAATAAGAGTATTGGTCAGAGACCTCACTCCTTGTACCTTCAATTAAGTATAATTGAAACTCAGGTCCAAATGATTTTGGAGTCCTCACCCTATTGCTCCTTCTAAGCTCAGGTTCAGGTTGTTGTTCCACAACCTCAGCAGGAACCTCATTAGCAGGAACCTCATCAGCAGGAACCTCATCAGCAGGAACCTCTGAAACACCATTGTCATTGGTTCCATTTGGAATCCTTTGACTTGGTCTAGGGATAGATGAGAATCTGTTCTCATCAAATAGTGCATCCCTTGATTCAATTATTGAGTTAATTGAAACAGACTCATTAGGTTCTATAACATAAAACCTATATGCCTTGGAATGCTCAGCATATCCAACAAAGATGCATTCAATGCCTCTTTCACCCAAAGTTTTCTGCTTTGGATCAGGGAGTCTTACAACAGCCCTACAACCCCATATCCTAAGATAATTAAGGTTAGGTTTCTTTTTAGTCCAAAGTTCATAAGGGGTAACTTTGTTCCTTTTGTTGGGAACCCTATTTAATAAATAGCAAGCTGTTAACATAGCTTCACCCCAGAACCCTTGACTCAGCCCTGAATAGGACAACATGGAATTAACCATCTCCTTCAGCACCCTGTTTTTCCTTTCAGAAATACCATTTTGCTGAGGAGTATAAGGGGCAGTCGTTTCATGGATTATACCAACAGACTGAAAATACAGAGTATCCATGTACTCACCTCCCCTATCAGTCCTTAATCTTTTGATCAGGGAACTTTGTTGCAATTCAACTTCAGTTTTAAATACTTTAAATTTATCTAATGCTTCATCTTTAGAATGTAATAAATAAACATGACAAAACCTAGAAGCATCATCAATAAAAGTCACAAAGTATTTCTTATTCCCCAAAGAGGGAGTTGCATGTAAATCACAAAGGTCACTGTGAATTAACTCCAAAACTTTAGTTTCACGTTTTACTCCTTGAAAAGGTTTCTTAGTTATCTTGTTCAACATACAAGTTTTACACTTTTCAATGTTCACATCAAAGGCTGGAATTAACCCATCCTTAGACATATCTTGCATTCTTTTAAAATGTACATGGCCAAGTCTTGCATGCCAAAGGTTTGAATCATAAAGTTTAGATGTAGATATAAAAGCAGAATCAATATTATCATGAACAATATTAAGTCTGAACATTTGATTACATAAATAACCAAAACCAATAAACACACCATTTTTAGATAAAACAAACTTATCAGATTCAATAACCTGTTTATAACCACAATTATTTAAAACACTACTAGAAACCAAATTCTTTCTAATATCAGGAACATGTAAAACATTAAATAAAGAAACAATCTTTCCAGAACTAAACTTCAACTCAACACATCCTTTTCCATGCACCAGGGCAGTTGACTCATTTCCCATGTGAAGAATAGAACCATCATTCATTGACTTGTAGGTCTTGAACCAGCTTCTATCTTTACACACATGAATTGTAGCTCCAGAGTCAACCCACCAAGCAACATCATCATCCTGCACAAAGTAAATATCAGATATATATGTAACATAATAAATCTTAAAAGACTTATTAAACACATTCTGACCTTTCAGAGAATTGGTGTTACCATTCCCTCCACTTGTGCCTGATCCATTGGATTTGTTTCCAACTTTACCACCCTTGCAATCTTTCCTGAAGTGTCCAGGTTTCCCACACTTCCAACAAGTCACCTTAGGTTTCTTGTTAAGATCAGATTTGGTGTTATCTTGATGCTTACGCTTGCCCTTGTTGTCATTGTACTTGGTGGAGTTGTTATGCTCTACCATATTGACAACTGATGGACCAGTAGCAGTGCTACTCTTTGGCTTGTCAATGTCTTGAGCTTTGAGTGAATCCTCAATGCGCAAGTGACTGCCCAACTCAACAAGAGTTAACTCCTCCTTCTTATGCTTAAGCATATGTTTGAATTCTTTCCAAGAAGGAGGTAGTTTATCGATGATACAAGAGACTGAAATAGCCTCATCCATGTTCATCTTGTGTTGTGTGAATCGACCAAGTATACTAAGAAGTTCATTGTATTGTTCCATGACAGGTCTAGAATCAACCATTTTGTAATTGTTAAAATTACTTACAAGGAACTTCTTACTTGATGCATCCTCAGCCATATATTTGGCTTCCAAGGAATCCCATAGTTCTTGAGAAGTTTCAACATTCTGATAAATATCAAAAAGAGAATCAGACATACCATTGAGAATTAAACCTCTGCATATGTAGTCATCATTCTCCCACTTGCTCCTTGCCCTCATCTGATCCATAGTAGCATCATCTCCATGATCTTCTGGAATCTCAGTCGTGAGAACATACACCAC
Source organism: Artemisia argyi (assembly GCA_030686995.1). Lineage (NCBI taxonomy): Eukaryota > Viridiplantae > Streptophyta > Magnoliopsida > Asterales > Asteraceae > Artemisia > Artemisia argyi. The sequence continues at coordinate 137,975,493 of CM060684.1, forward strand.
ATTCATACTTGACAACAAGAAGTGCATCTTCTTTTGCCATCTTCTGAAATCAACACCTTCAAACTTTTCCAACTTGGAAAAGTTAGCAGCCATTTGTCTCATAGCAGCAGCCATTGATTATCACTAATAGTTTCTATTGATTGTTGGTTGTTTAGCTGCAAAACAGTTCCAGATTAGGGTTAAGATAATCAATGAAGGTACCGGATATTCACTTGAAATCGTGGTATCACTTTCCAATAGAAACTATTCGACCCTATGCCTGGGTTACACGAATATCTCTATGGGATAAGACCAAGTGAAGTTCTTGTTTTAGGCACAAATCAAGAACCAGATGCGTATTTAGTGTTTAGGGTTTGTATTCTTCTTTTTCATGCAAATCAGTTATGACCTCTATTTATAATAGAGTTTACTCAAACCCTAGCCCATGGAATTATGTATAATTAACGGCCCATTAATTATATCATAATAATTTCCATAATTATAGGATCAGTGGTTATCAGTGGAAACATTATCACTAGCAGTGGTAATGTTAACACTAGCAGTGGTAACAACAACCCTTGCAGTGGTAACAACAACCCTTGCAGTGGAAACAATAACCCTTGCAGTGGTAACGTTAACACATCAGTGGAAACACACTAGTAGCTGAATCAACTAGCAGCAGATTCACAACATAACCACTATTGAGTCAGGGGATTCAGTGACCAAATGGGTGTATACTCCATACCTCCAAACCCATTACCAGGTGTGAATTGATCCCTCAAGTGCACTAAATTTTCCAACACATGCATGCTGTTTTACGTTTATCATCAATTGGTTGTAGGTTCTTTAGACTCGCTGGTTTGGTTTTCTTTTGTTTTTATTTTCCTAAAATAGATTGAAAAAGAAACGAAACTAAACCAATTTTAGTTTTAGTCTAGACCAAACCAACCGAAAAATCACCTAAAAAAGGCGGAAGCCAAAAGTATGTTTAGCACGGAGCAATTTAGAGCATTTAAAAAGGGTTTGCATCTTTTATATTTATATAATAAAACAAAACTCTTAATTGAAATTTTTTTATTTTAAAAAAATCAATTCATACCTTATTAAGTAATATTATATTAATATTATTATTATTTTTTAATATGTTTAATTAAAAAAACCCTTAATACTTTCTATATTAGCCAAAAGTGTTGATAAATTCGTGTTTTAAGAAAAATTGAGCTAAAAATTATATGTGTCAAAAATATAAAAAATAAAAACTTTAAAAAAGCGGGGGTTATCTTCAAGACTTGGGGGGCTAAAACTGAAAATTTAGAAAATACAAAACGATACAAGAACTCTGATGTCGACCCATATATCCAACCAATTTTTTTTCAACCCACAGTTCCAAGTCAATCCTAAATAAAAAATTGAGTAAACTACACCGTTCGTCCTTGTGGTTTGCGTTGACCGACGTCCTTCGTCCTTTGACCAAAAAAATTGCACCGTTGGGCCTTAAGTCAGAAACGTTATGCACCGTTTGTCCCTCCATCCAACGGGGCCACTAACGCTCGTTAACCATAAGGGTATATTCGTAATTTCACATCCATTTTAATATATAAACCATTTAATTACTTATTTATTTCATTTTTACACTAAACTCACACACACACTCTTTCTCTCTCTAAACCCACCGGAATCTTCATATTTTCCAGCAAACACCAGCAGATTCCGGCACCGCCGTCGCCGGAGAATTTTCCGGCGAGACTTTTTATTCACCAAATTGATAGATCGGGACATCCCCATTCTTTATGGAGCGTTTTAGCTCACGGATCCCCCTACAACCACCTCCGCGCGCAACCACAGTGACCACCGCCACCACCGAGACTCTGCCGCCCCTTCCTCTTTGTTTTTCCGACAGTAATCTACCCCTACGCGCCCCCTATCTTCTTTTTCATTAACATTTTAAAAATAACATATATAGCAACATTCAATTCCTAATATGACATAAACTAAACAAGTTGTCAATTAATCATGTTAATGAGTTTATACAGAAATTGCAAGGTTACAAAACCTTATTTTTCTATAGCTCATAAGCTTCAACATAAACTTATTTCATGGCTGAAGAGGTTGTGATGTTGGGATTAGGATTAGTTGATTTTGTTGAGGTTGTATTTCATTCGGATGTGGAGTTTGGATTGGTGAGTGAGCCGATTGGGATTTGGATTTGTCACTTGGATTTGGAGTTGAGATTTAGAGTAGTATTTGGATTTGTTGTGTTAGTTTGGATGTGGATTGGTTGTTTGTGTTTGTGTTTGTGTTTCGGATTGAGCGAGGGTATAATTTTGAAACTATTTTTATTAAGTTTTTTTTTTTGATAGATTTTTTTATTAAATTTTTGAAAATGAAAAGTGATCATAATATTTACTAGTAAAAATGTGAATATAAAGTTTATTTAAGAATGGATAAAAACGGATAATAATGGAAAAAAAACGGACGAAAACGGGTGACAATGTAAAAAAACGGACGAAAACGGGCGAAAACGTAAAAAAACGGAAGAAAACGTAAAAAAAACAGACGAAAACGTAAAAATATGGACGGAAACGTAAAAATACAGACGAAAACGTAAAAAATGGACAAAAACGTAAAAAAAAACGAACGAAAACGTAAAAAACGGACAAAAACGTAAAAAAAATGGCGAAAACTTAAAATAAACAGACGAAAACGTAAAAAAATGAAAGAAAACGTAAAATAAACGGGCGAAAACGTAAAAAAATGTGAAAACGTGAAAACCGGATGAAAACATAAAATAAACTGGTGAAAACGTAAAAAAAAATGGATGGAAACGTAAAAAACGGGATAAAAACGTAAAAAAACGGACGAAAATAGGCGAAAACGTAAAAAAAAATGGACAAAAACGGGCGAAACCGTAAAAAAAACGGAAGAAAGCGTTAAAAAATGGACTAAAAGCGAAAAATTGCACCGTTCGTCCTTGCACCGTTCGTCCTTATAGTGCAAAATGACTATTATACCCTCATAAGCAAACAAGTTAACGAGCGTTAGTCCACCCCGTTAGAAGGAGGGACTAATGGTGCATAACGTTTCTGAGTTAAGGATGAACGGTGCAATTTTTTTGGTCAAAGGACCACAGGCTGCGGTCAACGCAAACCACAAGGACGAACGGTGTAGTTTACTCTAAAAAATTGGTCGTTTTGAAAATTTAAAGTTGATATCAATGACTATGTCGATTCCATCCCAAGTAAGTAAAGATCGAATTTTTTTACTTTTTTTTTTTTTTTTTTTTTTTTTTTTTTGATTATCTGTATTGTTCTTTTCGGAGGGAGGCAATGATACCAATTGACTGGTCAATATAAGTAAGTTAATTTGATGATTTTAATTTGGGTTTATGTGAATTTAACTGGGTTATTTTCCTTGGATTCTTCATATTATATCACTGAATTATGCCTATAATGAAGAATCAACATCCACTCATATGTAGACTCCTAATATGCAATGTCATTGCTATGTAAATTTCTATTTGATCACCACTTTCATACGTTATTAAAACTGAATAGAAGGGGTTTTTTGCTGTTGCTTATAGGAATTGGTTATAAAAGAATGTTTGAATAATAAATCCCAAACAGCCCTTTAGTATGTATTATATAGGGTTATTCGTCAAAGTTTTCATATAGTTTAATCCATTTATGTTTTATTTATTCAATTTATTTGGGGTTTGAGCAGGTCTCTGCTTTAAAATTTTGAGGATGCTAATGCGGCTATAAATTTGTTCTTCACCTGTAAGTATTGAATAATGATATGTGTACTCCAATGAAGATTATATGATTATCAAGTTGTGGTTGTATCTTCTTATTCCCAAACCCACCAAATTTTGCAAGCAACATAAATATATTTGTAAAATTGTATGATGAGTTTATTTTAACCAGGTTAACCAAATGTGGGTTATTTATTATTGGCCATTACTATAGAAGTAGTTGCCTTTGTATAGACAATTTTAGGGTGGCTATGAATCTCAGATTAAGCATTATAATGATTCCATTGGTATGTTTTAACATTTTAACGCCTATATGAGTGTGCCAAGCACCTGATGTGTATTTTCATAAATTTATTGTCAATCACTTGCATTTATCCATAAAATGGGAAAATGGATGAGGTTTTCCCTGTCAGGTTACCCGGGAAGGCGGGCCTTTTTGACTTACATGTACACGGCCTCACCGGGTTAATCCCGTGACTGTTTATGACCCTTCCTTGGCCACCTCGAAATATACACCTAGCGAGGTTTGAACACTTGACCTCTTGTGAGGAAACCAAAGATACCACTAGGCCATTTGGTGGTGGTTTTTGTAGTGTATTTCTATGCATTGCTTTCTTAATCTCACTATATTTTTGTTACTTTTCTTCTACTTATTTTGATTATTTTGTTTTTACAGGTATTTGACGAATTTTTGCTCTATTTCATGTTTCTCGAAGTCATCAGGGCTAAAAAGTTGATGCAGAAAATATTTTGCCCATAATGAGGATCAATGTCTACAATGCCATTGTTATGAAACAACCTAATGATATGCAAGCCACTGATATTAACGTGGTGAGAAGCTAAGTACGAACCCATTTTTAGCCAATGAAGTCAAAGAAGACATTGAATTGCAAGAAAGAGCAGGAAACGTTCTAATTTTGATTAAGATATTGTGATACAGAAAATTAGAGTTGGAAATTTCAATCCCATTACTTATGAATGGTCAGTTTGGGTAATATTTGATATTTAACGGGTCAAATGGGTAACATAAGCCTACTTTCTTCATTTATTGTTTGTTAACAGTTATTTCTCAATGATTACAAAGGGTAAAATAGGTAATTCAATGGCCTAAAGCATGCAAAAAGAAAAATGTTGAAATTTTCGTGCGACATCCAAATTTTGTAATAATAAGTTGATACATTTAGACTTGGTAATACCTTAGTCGTATTATAATGATTTATTTGGTGTCTGTGGGTGAATTTTGACCTCTCTTATGTTGCAGACTCTTGGGACCATTGAAGCACAAGAAATATGGTTTGATTCTAAAAGCCATTCACAGATTCACTAAGGTGAAGCAAAACTACAGTACGTTGACTAGATCTTTTTATCTGTTAAATTAGATTAAATATGTCTACATAAGTAGCAAGTGAAGCTCAGTCTCCAAGAGACCCATATTGACAGCACAATGTATTTTCATCTTTCTGCGGGTTAGTGGCAGAGTGAAAAGACTTTTTACTGAGGTAGTCTTTTGGGACTGAAGTAGTGTTTTAAAGGTAACCTTGATAATGAACTTTAGAGAGGAGGCCTCACTATGCATATAGCATAAAGTTCAAGGAAACAATCTCCACTAGGCTCATGCGTACAGGTGATAAAATGGGCTGGGTGGGACTGAGGGTTGGGTAACGCCTCAAAAAAGGTGCAAATGAAAACTGTAGAACTTTAGGCAGGTGAAAACAAGTTGGGTTGACCAGCCAACACTTTTTCACCCATCTCTATTATAAAATATCGTAAGCCATTCAAATATGAAATATGATTGCAGAAACTTGCGTTAAAAAACTATCTATTTTTTTTTTTTTTTTTTTTTTTTTTTTTTTTTTTTTTTTGAAAAAAACAATTGAAAGGTTGTATTCACTTGAGTATACTTTGAACTTCTCTAAAACCATTCGACCCATTTCCACTTTAAGCCGATTTTGTAAGTTTACCTACTGACCCATAACCAATAGAATATTACATAAGTTTGACCTGTTTTCACATGAATTAGTTGAAATTAACCCGCTCAAAGTAGTATGGAATGCCTCGAATACATGTCATTTTAAACGAATTTCAATCCTCATATATACTCAAATCATGGTCAATCATGTTCCTACGATATGTGAGGGGGAGGAAGTGTGAGGGAGACTGCTTCTTCAATTATAGGTACATGGCTCTTATGAGTTTGTTACCTCCTATAAATAAACCTTCAGGCTTTTTAATTTGTACTTTTTGTGTTTTTCTGGGTTCATCTAGATTTCAAATATATTTGTAATACCTATCAAGTGTTATATTAAACGGCTCACCAAAACTATTACTTAAAATGGCTTATGGATTAGTAAAATACCAATTCTCTTGATTTTCATTGTTATATCTTACTAATAAAGTGTAACAATTCGCAATTTCAGGTTAACTTTTATTCCCGAAAATTTCACTATTCACTTTTTACTATTCACTTTTACTATTCACATCAAAAATTTTTATTTCATATTCTCGTAAGTTAAACTATTTTAATGATAATCCGAGAGTTTAACGCTCGTCTGGTCATTTCTGCAAAAATCACAAAGCCGTGTCCGAGATTTACTTTTAGGTTTAAACGTCATTCCAGCATCCCGATATGTCCATAAAACATTATAAACAATAGAAATATGATTTTCTCTCATTTTAGGACAATTCCAAAAGTTTCGGAATTTTACGTTTTCCAGTTCAGCGTTTTGCGCGAATTACGCGTTTTAGACCCGTGTTTCCAGTTTTTAGCAGGGTTTTAGCACCCGATAGAACCTACCACTCATTTTATATTTTATTATGGACTATATTGACATGTTTAACAATACTTTCAAATTTCATATTTTTACGATACCCGGTTTTACGTTTTGAGGCTTAATCATTTACGGTTAGCGATTTACGGAGTCAAAACTAGCTACATACTTAGGATAATACCATCAAAAGTCCACACCTTGTTCTCCAAGTTCATGAACCGCCACTAGGGGGGGCATTCACACTTGTGGCATGATCTCATGACTTTAGCCATTAGATCATTTTTAATTACAACTTTGTCTCCAAGTTTAGGAAGCTTACTAGTTACCTTCCTAACCTCCTCATTCATAGTATAAATAGCAAGCTAATCCCTTCCTTTCTTCATCACCAAAAACGCCACAACATCAATCCCTAGCACCATGATCCTTTGATCTTCAAACTACAAGTTACACTACAAAGTTCAATGTCTTAGTATTCTCTACCTAGTTCTTAAGTTTGTTTGGTGATTCCATGGTTGAATTAGGAGCTACACAAGGTTACTAGGGCTGAAGTTAAATGGTTTTCACAAGGTTTATATCAAGTCTATCAATGGTTACAAGAGTTATGGTGAAGGGTTTACAAGCATAGGTTTAGTGTCCTAGTTCATACTTGACTTCCTTTCTTAAGTGAAAGCCAAAAGTTGTAAGCAAACCCTAACATACTCCTTGCTTGATTATCTTTTTCATGCTCTTTGTGTTCTTTTCATGCTATATATGTTCTTGTTATTGTGTTCATGATGTTTAAAAATGGATAAAACGAGTATTGGTATACATATGTTAACTTATGACAAGCAAACAAGCAAACTAGTGATTTTTATGAAAAACCACGACCACAATAGTATAACTTTGATATTTGAAACTTACTTACTGTTAAAGAGGACTTAACAAGGAAAACATAGCAATTTGAATCACCCAAAACGAGTACACGAGTCAAAAGTTATGACCATAAGAAGTTAGCGACACCAAAACGCCGAAACTGCCTAAACCCTACTGTTTGCATTCTGCCAATTTGAAAGTCCCACTTCTGGTCCGATTCATCAAAAAGTTAAAACACGAAAGTTGTCCGTAACGATGTTTTCGTTCAGGAACAAAGAAGCTCGAGACCTGAAAATGCTTTCTGAGCGATAATTTTCTTCAAATTCTTAACAGCCCATTTTTAGACCAAAGTAACTATATAATTGTTATAATTAGATGAGACCAAGAGGTCTAATGACCTAAAGCCAAGACCACAACCATGGCTAAAGCCAAGGTTGAGTCTCAAGACCATGGAACAATGACCAAGGTCACGGCAAAGCCACGGCTAAAGACCATATAACTTTTAAAGATCAAAAAGCTTATATATATATATATATATATATATATATATATATATATATATATATATATATATATATATATATATATATATATATATATATATATATATATGTGTGTTATCAAATACTACAATAGTAGGGAGCCTCATGTGAGGAGTTCATTGAGTAAGCCGTCGAGACGAGTTGTGGATTTACGAGTTAAAGTGTCCTGGCTCCTCGAACATTTACTCCATGACTTCTGAATTATGTCGGCCCGAACGGTAGTAAGAGATTTATAACCTATACACGTTTCATAGACCACTTATATTCAACGACTTACACTATATACTAAGTACTACATCATGAACATTATGCAAGACATATATAGGCAATTCGTCGTATTCTTAGACGTTACTCCAAACCTAAGTCGCAACGTTCTATTATAGTCTGCTCTTAGAGACTTTCGCGATTCGACTACCACTTTCATTTCTCATTACATAGACTTAAGGTGAGTCATAGCCCCTACTCTTTTCATACTTGTTTTAACTCTTGGGGGGGATACATGCTCAACTACTTGCTTACTTGTACAAATACTCAAAACATTTATACTTGATTGTCTTATACTTGATGGCATTATACTTGATTTCATACATACATGACTGTCTTTTATCTTTGGGAAGTGGCTCCCAGTAATCTTTTATCTTTGGGAAGTGGCTCCCAGCAAACTTTTATCTTTGGGAAGTGGCTCCCAGTTTTCTTTGGGAAGTGGCTCCCAGTTGTCTTTGATACATCCTAACATTTGCGAATGTTTGGATACATCATAAAATTGAGGTCTTCGGAGATGAAGTAGAGACTCACTACTAATTGCTTAATTGTCTTGATGAACTTATACATGTCTTTATTATACTATATGTTAGCAGTGGGTTGTGAACACACAGGTTACAAGTCTCTTATGGCGGGACTTGTAACTGAGTGGATTCACGATGCCTTTGCTGTGTGATCATTCTTTAAGGCTTTTTCAACTGTTTTAAGACAAACTCTATGAACTCACCAACCATTGTGTTGACACTTTAGCATGTTTATCTCAGGTTAGTAAGGCGATAGCTAGTGAGTGGAACTTAGAGTCAAGCTGCATATTCTGAAGACTTACGCTTTTATCATTTACCATTCAAAACATTTTGTATACATTTATGTATCATACTTTGGAATCTCATGTTTGTAACTTTGAATTCATTAATCGAATGGTAACTTTTCAAAACGTCTCATTTAGAGTTCGTTTTCTATAACTTGTACTTTGTATTATGAAGTAGCACCCCAATGACACAGTCTTCCGCTGCGGTATTTTGGGGGTGTTACAGATTGGTACCAGAGCCTTGGTTATAGAGAACTAGGTTGCATTTAGTGCCTAGACTATAACTGCTATATACGTTGGGACCTTCCTCTTTATTTGCCTTACACACAATACATACACATATGCTTTTTGGTTAGAGGTTTGCTTAGTTCCACGCTGTTAGATGATGTGACTTTAGTATTATAAGGAGCCCCAGAGATTCGTCGAGTCATTAAAAACATGGAGCTCAGTAATAACTAATTAGTTAACTTGATCTTGTGACAGTTCTTGTTTGATGAGACACAAGATTGAGTTAAATAATATTATTGCTTAGCTTTAGGGATTTGATGACTTGATTATCTTACTATCGGCCTCAGAAGGCGGATTTTGTGTCGGAAATTCTTAAGTAGGATGATTTAGAATCTCCTTATTTAAATGGATTGGGACGCCTCTTCAGTTAAATAAAGAAATTATAAATCACCGAACCATAAGTTTATGAGACCTTACTTACATAAATTTGGACGCTTCTTTATGTAAGTAATGTGTTATAAATAAGTGGGCTTAATTGTAGCCGATACGACTCCTTAACCAGAACCTTAGACAAATCAGAGTGAACACCACTATTTTAGAGATCCTGAAATCCCGAATTCTCTTAGACACACCGTAAGTAGTTAACATCAACTGAACTTCGGGACGAAGTTCTCCTTAAGGGGTAGAGACTGTAACAATTCGCAATTTCAGGTTAACTTTTATTCCCGAAAATTTCACTATTCACTTTCACTATTCACTTTTTACTATTCACTTTTACTATTCACATCAAAAATTTTTATTTCATATTCTCGTAAGTTAAACTATTTTAATGATAATCCGAGAGTTTGACGCTCGTCGGGTCATTTCTGCAAAAATCACAAAGCCGTGTCCGAGATTTACTTTTAGGTTTAAACGTCATTCCAGCATCCCGATATGTCCATAAAACATTATAAACAATAGAAATATGATTTTCTCTCATTTTAGGACAATTCCAAAAGTTTCGGAATTTTACGTTTTCCAGTTCAGCGTTTTGCGCGAATTACGCGTTTTAGACCCGTGTTTCCAGTTTTTAGCAGGGTTTTAGCACCCGATAGAACCTACCACTCATTTTATATTTTATTATGGACTATATTGACATGTTTAACAATACTTTCAAATTTCATATTTTTACGATACCCGGTTTTACGTTTTGAGGCTTAATCATTTACGGTTAGCGATTTACGGAGTCAAAACTAGCTACATACTTAGGATAATACCATCAAAAGTCCACACCTTGTTCTCCAAGTTCATGAACCACCACTAGGGGGGGCATTCACACTTGTGGCATGATCTCATGACTTTAGCCATTAGATCATTTTTAATTACAACTTTGTCTCCAAGTTTAGGAAGCTTACTAGTTACCTTCCTAACCTCCTCATTCATAGTATAAATAGCAAGCTAATCCCTTCCTTTCTTCATCACCAAAAACGCCACAACATCAATCCCTAGCACCATGATCCTTTGATCTTCAAACTACAAGTTACACTACAAAGTTCAATGTCTTAGTATTCTCTACCTAGTTCTTAAGTTTGTTTGGTGATTCCATGGTTGAATTAGGAGCTATACAAGGTTACTAGGGCTGAAGTTAAATGGTTTTCACAAGGTTTATATCAAGTCTATCAATGGTTACAAGAGTTATGGTGAAGGGTTTACAAGCATAGGTTTAGTGTCCTAGTTCATACTTGACTTCCTTTCTTAAGTGAAAGCCAAAAGTTGTAAGCAAACCCTAACATACTCCTTGCTTGATTATCTTTTTCATGCTCTTTGTGTTCTTTTCATGCTATATATGTTCTTGTTATTGTGTTCATGATGTTTAAAAATGGATAAAACGAGTATTGGTATACATATGTTAACTTATGACAAGCAAACAAGCAAACTAGTGATTTTTATGAAAAACCACGACCACAATAGTATAACTTTGATATTTGACACTTACTTACTGTTAAAGAGGACTTAACAAGGAAAACATAGCAATTTGAATCACCCAAAACGAGTACACGAGTCAAAAGTTATGACCATAAGAAGTTAGCGACACCAAAACGCCGAAACTGCCTAAACCCTACTGTTTGCATTCTGCCAATTTGAAAGTCCCACTTCTGGTCCGATTCATCAAAAAGTTAAAACACGAAAGTTGTCCGGAACGATGTTTTCGTTCAGGAACAAAGAAGCTCGAGACCTGAAAATGCTTTCTGAGTGATAATTTTCTTCAAATTCTTAACAGCCCATTTTTAGACCAAAGTAACTATATAATTGTTATAATTAGATGAGACCAAGAGGTCTAATGACCTAAAGCCAAGACCACAACCATGGCTAAAGCCAAGGTTGAGTCTCAAGACCATGGAACAATGACCAAGGTCACGGCAAAGCCACGGCTAAAGACCATATAACTTTTAAAGATCAAAAAGCTTATATATATATATATATATATATATATATATATATATATATATATATATATATATATATATATATATATATATATATGTTATCAAATACTACAATAGTAGGGAGCCTCATGTGAGGAGTTCATTGAGTAAGCCGTCGAGACGAGTTGTGGATTTACGAGTTAAAGTGTCCTGGCTCCTCGAACGTTTACTCCATGACTTCTGAATTATGTCGGCCCGAACGGTAGTAAGAGATTTACAACCTATACACGTTTCATAGACCACTTATATTCAACGACTTACACTATATACTAAGTACTACATCATGAACATTATGCAAGACATATATAGGCAATTCGTCGTATTCTTAGACGTTACTCCAAACCTAAGTCGCAACGTTCTATTATAGGCTGCTCTTAGAGACTTTCGCGATTCGACTACCACTTTCATTTCTCATTACATAGACTTAAGGTGAGTCATAGCCCCTACTCTTTTCACACTTGTTTTAACTCTTGGGGTGGATACATGCTCAACTACTTGCTTACTTGTACAAATACTCAAAACATTTATACTTGATTGTCTTATACTTGATGGCATTATACTTGATTTCATACATACATGACTGTCTTTTATCTTTGGGAAGTGGCTCCCAGTAATCTTTTATCTTTGGGAAGTGGCTCCCAGTAAACTTTTATCTTTGGGAAGTGGCTCCCAGTTTTCTTTGGGAAGTGGCTCCCAGTTGTCTTTGATACATCCTAACATTTGCGAATGTTTGGATACATCATAAAAGTGAGGTCTTCGGAGATGAAGTAGAGACTCACTACTAATTGCTTAATTGTCTTGATGAACTTATACATGTCTTTATTATACTATATGTTAGCAGTGGGTTGTGAACACACAGGTTACAAGTCTCTTATGGCGGGACTTGTAACTGAGTGGATTCACGATGCCTTTGCTGTGTGATCATTCTTTAAGGCTTTTTCAACTATTTTAAGACAAACTCTATGAACTCACCAACCATTGTGTTGACACTTTAGCATGTTTATCTCAGGTTAGTAAGGCGATAGCTAGTGAGTGGAACTTAGAGTCAAGCTGCATATTCTGAAGACTTACGCTTTTATCATTTACCATTCAAAACATTTTGTATACATTTATGTATCATACTTTGGAATCTCATGTTTGTAACTTTGAATTCATTAATCGAATGGTAACTTTTCAAAACGTCTCACTTAGAGTTCGTTTTCTATAACTTGTACTTTGTATTATGAAGTAGCACCCCAATGACACAGTCTTCCGCTGCGGTATTTTGGGGGTGTTACATAAAGTATCACTTTATGTTATTAAGTTATCTATTGCAGCATGTGGCATTAGAATATGGACTTGTGTAGAAATTCATCGACTATATTCAAACTGAAACTAGATTTTAGATGCCAAATGGACATAGTTGTGTTATGGGTGGAGTTTTATCTATGTTTATGCTGATGGTACCTGCATATTTTTTAAAGCAATGGATATAAGGCAGTTCAAGTACTTTCATACACCCCTTTATTTTGGCCGGATAAGCATTGTATTGTGTGTTTAAATAAACTGCTTATTTCATTTTTGTGATAATTTCAGAATGAAAAATGTTTATTCTGTTTAGGGATGTTTAGCTTCTGTTTGAGTTTTGAGTATTTTACTAATGTGTTTTGTTATAGTAAAACTGAATCATCATGTGTAGTTCAAGGGTGTTTATGATTTCTTATTTTTAAGATTATCCAAGTTTACTTTTAGCGGATAACCAGTTTTGAGTACCGGATGAAAGTGTTTATGTATACAATGTATTTGTATGTATGCTCAAATTAAAACACGTTTACCGTCACATGCATAATTATCAAGCCTAATCGGGTAATGGTGTTCTACAACAACAATGATCTCCATGTTTCTTCTATATTAGCTGCAGGATCCCATAGGAGGGGGTTTTGACTTTAGGCGTTTTTCTTAGCTTAAGGTCAACTCATGAGCTTCTAATTGAGGTTGCCGCCATGGAAAAAATAAAGCAAAATGTTCAACAAGCAGATAAGATTGGAGATTTAGAGTGTATTTGAGAAATTATTGCTCTTGTGACCCACATGAATGATTGCTTGGTTGAGCCCTTATAAAGCTTCACAACAACGAGTGTACATGAAAACTTATGGTGAATATTCAACTTAGAACATGCAGCAGCAAAACTAAATTGAAGAAAAAGGGGCAAAGGGGAAAAATATAATGGGAGTTGCTTATTTAAACCGGTGATCCGGTTCTTTCTTCTAATCCATAAATAAGAAGAACTGCCAAACTCTCAAACAACTGCTTATATGCTTATTGTGTTTCATTACAGAACAAGCAAATCTAAACACTATCTCCTACACTTGTGTTTCAGGTAATCATCGCTGTTACAACTTACTTTAGAATTTGAATCATTTACAGTAATCAATTTTGTAGTTACTGAAACTCATGGTAACTAAAAGCCAGGAAGGGTTGAAGGTGACTTTTAACCTTCAATTCGTTTGGCTGTTTTGTTTTAAGTTATTACACATAATATTATCTGATATGTTAGATATCAGACACAATCCAAACCGACCCACTTATAAGTTTATTAATAAACAGATTGGGTAAGGGGTCAAAAGGGTTTGGATTAAAAAGGGTTGCTGTTTTCCATTGTTTGACATTTCATAATGATTTTCTCGCAATTGGCAATTTATTATTTTAAACAACTTTTAGTAAAGCGAGATGCAAGGTTGGCCGCCTCAGTTGTGCCTTTGCCATTAACTACCTTTAATCCTAGCTTCTCATCATTCCTTCACTTGGCGGGGCTTCCGAAATAACATGAAACTTACTTGCATGCATTAAATTTGCAAAATTTTAGTTTCTGTTGCAGATTTTGAGGTTTATAAAAGAACAAGACGTGCACTTATAATTATTTCAAGAATATCGATAAAATACATTATTAATGCTTTCTTAATTATGTTACACTCGAGAACTGAAACGTGTGTAAGTCTAGCTGCTATTTAGACTTAATCACAAGGACCAACAAAACAAAATATTACCAAGTATATAAAACATACTATAACTGAAATAAATTATCTACTTAACCAGTTATTTTACCATGTTGTTTGCCACATCAAGTTATCCCCTACACTTTCAGTAACATAAAAAGGTCTTCATTAATAAAATAGTCTTTGTTTGCAGCTTTTGTTTTGTAGTTTACAAAGAGATTAGTGTTGTATTTTACAAAGGGAGTTTTTCCATTGTTTGCAACTTTGCATATTGTGTACGGATGTAAATAATTATTTGCAAGTTAGTTGTAACTTTGCATTTGCCCTAGCTATATTTATGCCAGCTTTTTTACAAGAACTTTATTGCTGTAATATTCTTTTTTTTGGTAACCATGATTTCTCATCTTTTGGCCCAACTAATCCACGGGGTTTGAACCCACCCCTACACACACTCAAACTACCCTTTTCAGAAGGTTAGCGTGGCCACTTAAGGTTGTTTGCACCTAGAAGGAATTGGACTTGAGACCTCATACATTTTAGAGTGAGTCACAATGCTGTAATATTCTTATTTTTGTTGTAGACAACTATGTGCATGTGCCATTGAGATTTTCTGCAGACGATGAAAGCTTATTGGCTAAGGCTATTGCTCTTTTTGAGCTGCAATTCCGAGTAATTAGACATAGTATGTCACCAAGTCAATATCTTTCACTCTTACGATTCAATTGTAAAAAAATGTACATGAAGAGATATAATATCATTTTTAGAGAGCCTAAATGATCTATGTTAAGTAAATTCTGGGTAAGGTTATTGTTATGTTTATTTCTAATTGATGTGTGTTTATAATATCCATAATAGGCTTATTGCTTAACTGACTGCTCAAAAAATGTGTTAACATCTTGTGCAGGTGACTGATGTCAAAGTCTTCTAAATTATAGTCAAGTGAAATAAGAGGATTCATGTTGTGCTTGGATATGTGTACAAGTCAAATAAGAGGATGCAAAGTTACTTCTAAAGCAAATGTATATTTGTTCAATCAGTTTATATAGGGTGTGTTTGGTAAAAGTAGCAGTGAGCTGTGAGCAGTAGCGACAGCTCACAACTTCTTAAAGAAGCATTGAAAAAATGAGCACTCCTAAAAATTAGCAAAGCTCACCGCTCATTTGCCAAACAAACAATAAAAAACAAAGAGCTCATTGTTTACAGCTCATCGCCTCAAAAAGCTCCGCGCCAAACATGGTAGTTGAATTGTCTCTTTTCGTGTATGGTGTCAAAAGTTTTGAATTGCTAAACTTCGAGTTATTTTTCTTATGATCGTTGACTTAAACATTGATTGTATGGGATCTATAGGCAGTCAAGTCAAAAACATGGACCGTAAAATTGATATTGTACTAGCTTTAAATTAAACAAGTGTTTCTAACAAATTTATCAAACAGTCATATAATACCTTAGTTAAAAAACTAAAACTTAATAATATATCTAAGACAATTATAATACAAAATAGCCAAATGTAACGTGTACAATTTTACTCGTCACAACATAATTGACTTGACCCATTTCGATCCACTACTATTTGCTCAAAGTTGAGAGCTTTCATAGATATAAAAAAAATAGTCCATACTCTTTAAATTTCACTTCGTGCATCATTAAGTGTCACAAAGCTGTCATATGTATGTTTGATTAAGTTGCTTCAATTTAAGGGTGTCTAAGAACGCTTTTTAAAGACTTTGCTTATTGCATATTTTAGCATTTCAATGGAACCCTTTATTCACGTAAAGGGTTGTTAAGGATTTCTTATGTAAGTTTGTGCCGATTGTAATGCTCAAAGCTTTTAAATTGCATCATTCTGAAGCTTTTAAAAGGATTTAGAACTTAAAAATAAGCGATTTCATACTTGCATATTACCGATGTAATTAAGGTATTGGTATTGCAGGTTAGTATCCGTATTATTTATGTAATTAGGGTGTTATTTATCCACTCTTTTAGAGCAAATACGCATCTTTTTAGTAATTAAATGCAAAAAAATCATAGCGTAAAAGGGTGTTTAGGATTCTCGGACAATAAAAGAAGATAAGATCGTTGCTAAGAAGTTATTATAATTTTATTTTAATCAACAATAATATATAACGGAAAATTTTAGAAAAAATCCTGTGCGTGCACGGGTATTATAACTAGTTTATAATGCAATGTTTCACTAAAATTTTGCTTTAAAATTCTAATGATACTTTTTCCTAGCGCTATTAAAATCAACTTTCAAATTCTAACTCTAATTTTTATTTTATAAATAATAATTACAGCTAACTTATCAAATACTTTTATATATACAATTGCTACTAGCGTTGCCGCTGCTTACTAAAACTGCTATTGCTTATGATTATTGCTATGTTTGCCGAAAATACCCTTATTCCTATCTATAAAGAATATTTACATGTAATAAAAAGAACAAAATTTAGAAAATATAACTTACACGGAGTAAAGAAAAAATCGAATCTGCATTAAAGAAAAAAACTTTGCATAAATAAGACTTTGAGATTGTCTTTTTTGATTAATTTCCACACTTACTCAATGTTAATTGACAATAATCATAGAATGTTTGTTCGAATTAAGTAACATATATATCTCATTTAATATAATAAACTCGAATTTATGAAGTTTCAATTCCATTTAAATTTATAATCTCTACAAGATGTTCTTCACAGAACTTGCAATTTTCTCCAAGAAAAAATGTTGAAATGACAAATAAATATCCATCACAAATTGCCCAAAACTAGCTATATGCCCCCAACTTTTCATGAAATGAAATCCAAACACATATCGATTAAAGTTCAACAACTTTTATAAATAATGAGTTGTAATTTACAATCGTTGTTTGTTAAGACATGTAATAAACATTAGTACATATATAATTAATGAACACAGATCACATAACTAATTTAAGCTACAAACAAAAATTAATAAATTAACGACAAATAGTTAGAAAGTAGTAATAATGTCCAATTAGTTTCAACTTTTTTTCCAAGAACGACTTAGTCTGAGTCATATTACAACTCATTTTCGCGACCTCGCCATCTCCTAAGAAAAAAACACACAAACACAATGACTCCTCCGAATTAAATAATTTGTATCGTATTTATGTTTTTGGTTTAGTTCTTTACTTTTATTTATACCTACAGCAAATGAAATATCACTATTTAGTAACGTGCGCGATGAACAATTAGATAAAACCTGTGTGCATCGCACGGGTCCTGACGCAGCCCAAGTTATATATGACGAAAATTAGTGCCAAACATTACTCTGTGAACACTTAGATACAGCACGTGTGCATCGCACGGGTCTGAATATCATTTTGAGTTTTTGACTCGACCTCAATTAAAAGTGACGAAATAAAAATAGCAATATTTTTCATGTCATGCTAACAAAAGTTGTGGTAATACACTTAGGAACTTATTGACCAACAAAACCCGACCATCACCAAAAAATGAGAGTTTCAAACATGACAAAAATTAGTGCTGAACATTACGGAAGAAACAATTTGATCCAATCTCAATGCATCGCACGGGTCTAAAAAATTAGTGCCGCAAATTAAGAGAGGAGCAAACAGACCCAAAGTGTGTGTAACGCACACTTATTGAGCAACAAAATTCATCCATGATCAAAATGATGAAAATAAGTGTCGAAGATTATGCTACGGACACTTATATCCAGCCCATGTGCAACGCACGGGTCTTCATGACTAATCGTTTCATAAAGTAAGTTATCATTATACAGCATTTACCATATCCTTTAATATGATATGGGGTTATAAGTGCTGATTTTATTCCTACATTATTCAAAAATATATGAAATTTAAAGACAACATAAACAAACCCCTAAAACATTTGTGTAGAGTAGGGGTGTTAACGATCCGAGCTTTTAACGAGCTACTCGAGCTCATTTAACTCGAGCTCGAGCCTAATACTCACGAGCTCGAGTCGATCTCGATAAAAAATTAGAGCTCGATTAGTTTGACGAGCCGAGCTTTAAAAACTAATATTTGGCTCGGCTCATTCGAAAACTCGTTTAATAATCACGAGTCGAACGAGCTGAACGAGCTAGTCGAGCTTAACGAGCCGAACGAGCTACTCGAGCTTATCAAGCCAACACTTAATCTATATAAGTTTTTAAGTTTATTTTAAAATTTTAAACATATGCTTCTAATATGATTTAGATTCAAGTTGTAGCTTAATATTTCTAAGTTATATTTACTTGAAAGTAAGCATCCTCCTTTTACTTGGACTTTGTTTTATAGGCTCTTTATTTGTCTTGTTTTCTTCTCTCTTCCTGTGGGATGTATTTTCTTTTAATTCTTTTTCTTAACATGTTTGTTCTTTTACTTACATCTTTTATATCTAATACATTATTTTTTTTAGTTATTACAAGTTTATCAATCAACTAAATGACAACTCTTTTAAGTTTAATTTATATAAACACATTCGGGGCATAAAAATGTCGAGTCTAATTGGTCCCCTTTATTTGGTCCATTCGTCTCCTCAAGTCCATGCCTATTATTTTGAATATGAAGATGTACAATAAATGCGTAAGCCTAAAGGCATAGTGAGGTCGTGTGTTGTATACATAAAATATCGCACATATGATTCAAATGCATAAAAAATGATAACATAACATATAACTTATGGGATCTCGCAATTATGTTACGGAGTATTAATAATTTGTTACTGACCCTTTTTGCTAGTCTTATTGTTGATAAAGTCAAAATCACAAAGATAGAGACTAAAAACATAATTGAAATGTTATCAGAGCAATTTCATTCAAATTGTATTGGTTAAAACAATGTAAATGCATAATTTCATGAAATGCAAATGCACATGTATATAACAATAAATCACATAGATGCCACAATAATGATATGCAACACATAATCAAGGATTATAGTGTACATCCCCGTTTAGTAAAAGTCACGAGTACTCACCTTAATTACAAGGTAGTTGCGTTTGTAATTATCAGAACCTATATCAATTTGGTATCACGAATTAATCATTTGACATCTAGTTGATACTTACATGCTTTCTTGATTTTAGATGAGTTCCTCCTCTAGAAATTTTTTATTATATTTATAAAGCATGATCTAAGCAAAAAGAACTAAAGTCATGAGAGGAAACAAGAGTGTATAAACATATTTCATGTCTAGTTTATGGTCAGCATTCTTCCAGATTGCAACAGTCGACTTTAGAAGGTCATAACTCTCTTAATATGTAAATAAATGTAGTGAAATTTCTCCTAGAATTTGGATCTATGAGTTAGCTTTCAAACCCAGATGGTCTCATCTAAAAAGTCAAAGTTTTTGACATCCACGCCGTTGTCAAAAGACACGTGTGCAAGCAGCTAAACTTGTTATGATTGTTGGTTGTATAATTTTTTTAACGACTTAACCATATCCAAAAATTGTAAGTTGGGTTTTCAAAAACTTTTCCATATTTTGCATGTGTTTTTGATCTAGTTCGATCATTTGAGTGAATAGTTAAAGTTAATCAGTTAGTTATGCAATTTAAACATTTATAGTTTGCACTCACCACTTTTTACGATTTTTACAATCATATGCATTAAGGAATTGATTTGTAGGATCTATAGTTAAACCAATGATGAGGCGAAAAATGAACCACTTTTAGGGGGTCATTTAAGCCCGGAATTGAATTTATTTGATCAAATATTGCCCTAAATCGTTCCTTTTGTGATTTTAGGTACTTTGGGAGTGAAATCTGGAAAAGGAAGCAATTCGGACGTTTTTGGAGCATAAAAGTGAAGAAAACGCCAAAGTCTTAATTTTCCATGCTGGGAACAGTAGGTGACGGCGTCAAGAGTAACATCCTAACGGCGTCAAGAGCAAAATTCCATGACGGTCCAGTAGAGAATTGACGGCGTCACGAAGTAGGGCGTCAAGAGTAAAAGTCATGACGGCCTGGAAATGATTATCACATGACGACGTCAAATGTAGATCAAGGCAGTCCGAGAAGAGTTTTGGCAGCGAGGTGACGGCGTCACAGGTTTAGTCTTGACGTCGTCAGACCCCTTTTCCTATATATAGTTTTCTAATTTTCACATTTAAAGAGGAGAAGTTTTGAAGAAACCCTAAGTACAATTTTGGTGCGAATTTTACAGGTTTTTCAAGGGTTCCAAGCCCTTGATACCTTTCATGTGTAATTGAGATAAGTGTTCTTTTAATTCAATCAATATGTCTATGTGTTTGTTGTCTATATCTTGTTCTTGTCTTAATTCCATCATGCTAGGCTAGATCTATCTTGTGTTTGCTCGGATCTAATGAAACCTAGATGTTCATTATGTGTTGATTACTTGTTTATACTTGTCTTGGATGAATGATTTATATGTTAGGCTTAAGAAAACTGGCAGATCTCCAATTGGTAACATGCTTGAACGTCTTAAGAAACATGAACCGACGCGCACTAGGTCTTTATTGGTTGTATTTAATGCATGAGCCACTGTTTATAATCCTTATGGTTGTGCTGGGCATAGTATAGGAGGAGATAAGAGCTCATAGAATTGGGGAGTTAAGTGTGCCACCCCATGAATGGTATTAAGGAATACGATCCGTCATCCATGCAATTATAACAAGTAATTAACATGTAAAAGATGTCTAGGGAGTAGTGAAATCTAAGTAAACACATTTTCTCCACTTATTGCTCACAACTTTAGTATAATTTAGTTTATTTTCATTTCTAGTATTTTATTTTGATTGCATCTTTAGTATTGGGTTAGTTGATTAGCAACTAATTCCGCCCAAATCCTTCAAACCCGAGATTTTTAATTGCTTTCTAAAAAATATAAAATACAAAAATAATCATCTCTCACCTTTAGAACTAGTATTTAGGTTTTCTAATCCTAGCGACACTATTCCTAAGCTGAACGATCAATCCCCCGGTACTTGTCACTATACTATACTACAACGATCAGGTACACTGCCTGGTGGGGGTTGTAAGCTTCTCGAGATCCCTCGAGAGGTAAAGCCTGGTGCAATTCCCACGCATCAACCATCATCGTAATTACGATTCACAATCTTTCAATGTTAAAAGAAATCAATCACAATTAGATATTTTCTTAGATTTTAATCAGTAAAGTTGTTTGCTTAGATTTATTATGAATTTAAAATTGTTTAGATTTAGTGTAAATTTGAATAACTCACAATGTACCCTTACTACCCAAACATTATTTGTATAGAAAATAATCCATGATTTTAGTTTTCGATTCACTCTTCTTATTTACATCCATGATAATAAATACCTATTTATATGTTGTTGATACAAAAGTTGGGCGTTCCTGATTATGGGCTTTTGCTCTTGTACCAATTCGCTTTCTTAATGCTTGAAACCTGCGCACTAAGAAAATAAACAACACCGTTAGGCTTATTGTGGGATTGTCTCCCACGATTAGACTCCGGCATGAGAGTAAGTAATCGATTTAGGGTTCTCGTAAAGAGTTTTAGGGTTTTGGATCGTACCTTTAATGAGAATTATGTTATTCCTTATATAGGCGCAGAATCCTTGTAGGGTTCGTGCTCCTTATGTTTCGCACACATGGTGCTTATCCGGGTTAAGGATATCCATTCCATAGATAGAAGATCTCTATCTATTCCGTATATAGTTTGGTTGGGCTTGCGTGAGCCCACTCCATTATTAATGTGACCCAAGTTATAATAGCCCACATATGTTGGCTTTGGGTCTTAGTAATGTTTAATATTTGGGCTTGTGGCCCATATATAGACTATACGTCATCATGTCCCCCCAGTCTATGTGAGTGGCTCGTAGCCGTGGATGCTAGACTAGTCACAACAGCGGTAAGCGTGGCGGGAGAATTTTGAAATATTGCCGCCCAATATTGAGTAGAATGTACCTAGTCACAGATATTTCAAAGAGATGCCTCGAAAATCGGAGGTTGTGTCCACGTGTCCCTCAGAAAATGGGATAAAGTGCATGTACCGTTTCGGTTTCTAGCCACACGTTTTGTGAGTGGGATCCACGTGGGCGTCATCTAGGGTTTTTGGTCTCCCTATATAAGAGTCACCGCCCCCTTTTTACCCAAAACACACAGTAAAAACATATACTCACCCTTGCACACTTCTTCAAAGCATTTTTTTGCAAAGAAAGTAACTGTTTTATTAGGTAAATTTGTGTGCGTATCTTAGTAAATTTATGAAAATGGTTGCCCAATTAGAGGATTTTCGCTCTGCGATGAGTGAGGATGATGTGCGTCAGTTTTTGTCTGACTACTTTATTTCTCTGGATGTGCATCCAGAGGCTCCAGACGTTGATGTGTGTATAGCCGATTTCCCCGAAGGGAAAATAAGACTATACAAGCATTTTTTCGAGTACGCAAATTACCGCGTACCGATATCTATTTTCCTGAGCGATTTGCTCAATCACTATCGTCTTCACATCTTACAGCTGCAGTGTATAGGTGCGGCTAAGGTGTCGAATTTTGAGGTAAACTGCCGTTTACTTGCGATAGAGCCGGCCATTGCCTTGTTCCGCGCCTTCTACCACACAACGTGGTCGCATGGCTGGGTGTCTTTTGCGAAGCGCGCGGGGGCGCTTCAGTGCTATACTGAGAAGGTAGACTCCCTGAGACATTGGAGGGAGTACTTTTTCTAGGTTGATGACATAGTGTTTCCATCACCCTTTGAGTTTTATAAGCAAGACACGTTTCTAAGGGATGGGCGCCCCGCACCCAGTTCCTATAGTTTGACCGATGCGCAGACCCTTGATGCCAACCGCATTCCCATTAACCCTTATCCGGAGGAGTTTTTGGTGCATGTGGGGTTGAGTCGCAATTACTTCGGTGGTATTGACGAGGTTCCAACCTTTATTGATGAGGAAGGCCGGGGTGGGTGTTCGTCCCTTCTGCTTCTAATCATGCAAGTTTTTCTATATGCGCGCGTTTAGTAACTAATCCCTTCTTTTACTGTTTGTTTCTGTGTGCGCAGGGATGGATCTGTTTGCTATGGTAAAGCTGGAGAAGCCAAAGCAGGTGACTGTGGGGGTGCACCCTCTGAGGGAGAACGAGCAGCCACTTCTGGAAGCGACCCAGGGTCATCTGACTGTGTTGGGGGATGTTGGCCACGAAGACTCGCCACCTCTCCAAGTAACACCCGTTCAGAGTGTAGAGCCAGCTATGGAGACAACGCATGTGGAGGAGGTGCACTCTGAATCTTCGGATAGTGTAGAGATCCTGAAACTTGAGGAGGTGTTGAAGGAGGAGGTAGCGCAGAATCTAAAGTGCAAAGGAGAGGCTGGTAGCAGTGGTACTTCTAAGAGACGACGCCACCTTATTGGAGATGCGGAGTCATCTGTGGAGGAAGATACATCCGCTCATGGCGCGGATAAGAAGGCTGCCGAGGCCTCGCCATTTATGTAAGTAATTTGTCGCATATTATGTATATTACTTGTCGTAATATTTTTCTAACAGTTTGCTTTGTGTTTATTGTAGCGATGATGCCACGAAGGATGATGGGGTCTTCGTGGATACGGTGGCCCCTCCTTAGAATGAAAACAAGGAGGAGGAGGAGGCAAAGGATGATGAGGGCGTATCTGCGCAGCAACTAATGGATGAGTTGGCTGCTACTGCTATGTGTCAAACTGAGCTGGTGGCTCAGTTGAAGACGAGGTACGTCGGGGAGAGTAGCACTCCCGCCAAAAAATATGAGGAGATAGCTGTTCTCCGTGCGCAGCTGGCTGAAGCGCAGGCGGAAGTGGGGTCCTTCAGGGTTTATACGGACAAGGTCACGAATGAGAAGTTGACCGCATTGGTTGAGCTGGAGCAAGCGCGCGGCAGCTTCATCAATTCAGGGCCAACCTTACTTGGGCAGTAAGGTATCTTGAGGAGAAGAAGGAGGAGCACTTCGCGAATATTACTAAGTTCAAGGAGCGCATGGAGGAGATTGTTCAGGTGCAGGAGGATAAGCTGCGTGGCCTGAGCATAGAGTATGATGAGGAGTTATACCCTCATCTGATGTCGACCATTGCTGAGCGCAGGTATGTCCTTTTCAGCTTTTTATGCTTTATTATATTTTGTTTTTATGTTTCTCTTTAACACAAGTTGTCCTTGTTGATGTAGGTGGTTGATCAGTCATGGACTGCGCCTGGCCGCTATGGGCACCTTGGAGTCCCAAGAGGTATTGGGGGCCTTTGGAAAGGTGGTGCAGTGCGCTGTGGAGTGTGGGAGGTCGCAAGCTATGGAAGATCTCCATGAGTCCAAGTTGTTAAACAAGGCCTTGACTGAGGTGCCTGGCTATAACGCGAGTGCGTATGACGAGCTGGTGCAGGCCATGGAGGGGATGAAACTTCTCGAGATGCCTCACATTGCGCAGTTGGAGCGCGACCAGGACAACCCCATAAAGGTAATTATGGAGGGGTTGACCCTGGAATGCCATATTTTGGAGGATGTCGAGGCGCAGTCTGACTACTTCCTTAAGCCCGACGAGTCGCAGCTGCAGGTTCCAGTGTTTGTGCAGCCTCGCCACATGTTGAACCCCTTTGCTCTTGAAAAGGAGGTACCTATGAAGGAGGTATTGGAGCGCCATGCACAGAGAGCTGCTCATAAAAAAGGGATTAAGGGCAAAGCTGTCCTATGCGGTGTTGGCGCTGCACACATTCCCAGGTCTGATGGGGTTCCTGTGAGTGTAGCGACTGTATCGCCTAAAGATGCGTTGCTGTTGAGGAAGCTTCAAGAGGCAGGAAGTTCCGTTAAACCGGAGGATAGCCCTGAGCATCGCCATAGCGTGTAGGCTGTGTTTTGTATATGTATTGTGTAAATTACAAAGTGTATCTTTTGCTTGTAATTTTGTGTAAAAATATTGAATAAGATACTCTTTTATAAATTAAGTGCGTGACTTAAAAAAGATACTTGCATTAATGTTTGCTAAGTTTTATTATTTGACCAAGTGTCTTGGCTCGTTATTTGCTAAGCTTTGTACGGTGTACTTAATATTTGCGCACCCTTCGTGGGATGCGCACAGAAAACTTACCTCAACGTCTCAAAAGTAAGGTGCTTAGCAAGGATACGTGATCCAATGTTGATGGGTTTGCAACCCTCTTACTCAACGAGTGAATTAGTAGGTTTACTCATCCTTTATGCCTTTGTGGGTCTTAGTTAGTGCATGCACGCCATGTAGGCAAAAATATATAACAATATTGACATATATAAGTATGTACGCAATAAAGTGAACTACGTTATGGAGTTAGCTAGAAACCGTAACATTTTATTGATACTTGCAAGTTTTTTGAAAAAATAAAAATACAATTCCTAAGAAAGAGAAGAAAAACAAACACTTATTTGGGCACATCCTAAAGTGCAAAAGGTGTCTGTGTATTGGCCGTAGCCTCGCCTAAAGATAGCATCTTTTAAGATTGCAGATGTTCCAGGTGCGCGCTAGGCCGTGACCTTCCATATCCCGCAGCCTGTATGCGCCATTGCCTAGCGCATCAGTGACCTCGTAGGGTCCTTCCCATTTAGGTTCGAGTTTGCCTGTGTCTTCTGCGTGGCTCGCATCATTGGCGCGGTATACAAAGTCTCCTGGCCTGAAGGAAGTGTGTTTGACCTTTGCAACATAATACTTCTTCATTTTTGCCTTAGCCTTTGCTTCGCGTATAGCTGCGCGTTCACGTCTTTTTTCCAGTAAGTCCAAGTCTATGCGCCGCTCCTCGTCATTTGTTGTGACATTGACCTCTGTTGTTCGTATAGTTGGCATTCCTATCTCAGTTGGTATGACGGCTTCTGTTCTATAGACAAGGGAGAATGGCGTGTCTCCAGTACAAGTTTTGATTGTGGTGCGATGCGCCCATAAGACATGTGAGAGCTCGTCCACCCACCTTCCTTTGTGTTTGTCAAGGCGTGCTTTTATTCCTTCACCTAGACTGCGATTTGCTCGCTCAACCAAACCATTGGTTTTTAGGTGTTTTACTGAAGCGAAGTGTTGTGTGATGTTCAATTGTGCGCACCAATCTTTGAATGGGTTGTCGCAGAACTGCTTCCCATTGTCTGATATAATTTCTCCAGGTAGTCCGAAGCGACAGACAATGTTATCCCATACAAAGCGTTTGACCTGGTTGCCCGTGATGCTCACCACCGCCTTTGCTTCAATCCACTTCGTGAAGTAATCTATGGCTACGATGAGGAATTTTAGCCCTCCTGCTGCAACTGGAAAGGGTCCTGCGATGTCAATGCCCCACTTGTAAAATGGCCATGGTGAGGTAATGGGTGTTAGCTCTTGTTGTGGTTGCCGTGAAATTGGCCTGTGTACTTGGAAATTGCTGCACTTCTTTATCATATCGCGCGCGTCGCGATGGATAGTTAGCCAATAATACCCCGACCGTAGAGCGCGCGCTACAACAGATCGCGGTCCTGAGTGCATGCTGCATGCTCCAACGTGGATTTCTCGGAGTACATAGTCTGCCTGAAGGGGTCCGACACATCGTAGCCAAGGTTGCAAGAAAGAACGTCGATAAAGGATGTTGTCCCATAGTTCAAATCGCTGCGCTGTGCGCTGTGTTCTTCGAGCGTCCTTATGATCCTGTGGTAAGACTCCTTTGCTAATGAACTCAATGTTAGGTGTCATCCATGTAGGATCTTGTTCTTCTATCACCGTGAATACTTCCATCTCCAAGATTGATTTGTTTTGTAAGGTTTCTACCAATACCTGTTTTGATAAGTGCGCAAAGCTCGTGGATGCGATCTTGCTAAGCGCATCAGCCTTCCTGTTGTCCCCTCTAGGCACTTGTTTTATTGTGAACCTGTCACAGTTTTTAATTAAGGACTTGGTCTTGTCCAGGTATTGGATCATGTGTTCATCCTTAGCTTCATATCCACCTAGCACATGGTTAGCGACTAGCCGAGAATCTACGTTTGCCTCCAAGTTGCGTACACCCATTTGGATTGCAATGCGCAGTCCAGCTAGTAGGGCTTCGTATTCTGCCTCATTTTTTGTGGCTGTGAATTCGAAGCGCAGCGCATAGGTGAATTCCATACCTTCTGGATTTGTGAGAATAAGGCTTGCGCCTGATCCATCCACACATGAGGATCCATCTGTGAACAGAATCCAGGGTTCTGGCAGATCTGTTTTGGTTGTTGAGGTTGGACTATCCGTATCTGGCTTCTAGACAATAAAATCGGCTAATATCTGTCCCTTAACAAGACACTCCACTTTTGTAGCCGTCCTGATGTGTCAGGTTTAGAGATAACTTGTTTGATTGGCTGGTCTGTTATCACAGCTATTGGATGCGCTTGAAAGTATCTGCGTAGCCTTTTAGCTGCGAATAATAAGGCTAGGACCAGCTTCTCCATGGCGCTGTAGTTAGTCTCTGTCTTCTTCAATGCTTTGCTAACGAAGTATATGGGTGTCTGGATGGAGTTTCTATCTGTCAATAGCACTACGCTAACTGGTCCATGGGTTGTAGATAAGTACATGATTAGCTCTTCCCCTGGTCGCGGTGCGACAAGTTTTGGGAGTGATGCTAGGTGCTGTTTTAGCTGTTGGAAAGCTTCTTCTACTTCCTCAGTCTAGCGAAAATCTCCCTTTTTAGTACACTTCGTGAGTGTTTTGAAGAGAAGGAGTGGTTTGTCCGCTGACTTTGATAGGAAACAGTTTAGCCCTGCTAGTTTTCCGTTTAACGACTGGACTTCTTTGAGTGTGCGCGGTGAGGGGAGATCAATAACAGCTTTGGTTTTTTCTGGGCAAGTCTTAATTCCATCAGGTTCTATTAAGTATCCGAGAAACATGCCTTCAGTTGCGCCAAAGGTGCATTTTTTGGGATTTAACTTCATGTTTATTTGTGCCAATGTTTTGAACGTTTCCTCGATATCGCGCACCAATTCATCCTCTGTGTGGCTTTAGATGACAAGGTCATCCACGTAGACTTCCAAGTTTTGACCCACTTGTTTCTCGAAAGCTGTGTCCACTAGTCGTTGGTATGTTGCGCCTGCGTTTTTTAAGCCAAAAACCATTTTTGGGTAGCAGTAAACCCCTTGACTGGTGTGAAAAGCTGTTTTTTCTTCATCTTTGACTGCCATCTGGATTTGATGATACCCTTTGTATGCGTCTAAGAAGCATTTGAAAGGGTATCCGCACAGGGATTCTACCTTCCAGTCTATTTCTGGCAGTGGGTAGCAGTCCTGTGGACATGCTTTGTTAAGGTCTGTGAAGTCCACGCACATCCTCCAACTGCCATCGCTCTTCTTTACCATCACTGGATTAGAGAGCCAGTCGTGGTAGTATACTTCGCGCATAATGCCTGCATCTACGAGTTTGTGTACCTCTTCCAGAATAGCTTTTGCACGATCTGGGGCCTGGCCGCGCTTCTTCTGTCGTATTGGAGGGTATCCTTATCGGATTTGTAGCTTATGCTCCGTGATAGAGCGTGGCACTCCGGTCATGTATTTTGGTTCCCATGCAAAGATGTCTAGGTTCTTTTGCAAGAGTGCGCACACGGCTGCTTTACCTTTGTCAGATAAAGATCCTCCAATCGAAACTTGTTGGTCCGGGTAATCGAGGTGAATAGCGACCTTTAGGTTTGGTATTTTTTCTGTGAGCTGTTCTGGAATATTTTCCACCTCAGTGGTTACTGCGTTGCATTCTTTTGGTGGTACTGTTATGTTGTAGAGGGTAACGACTCCTCCTTCCACTGGGAATTTGAGCATCCCAAGTGCTGTGGATGGCACAGCGCTCATGGATGATATTCCAGGTCTCCCAATGATGCCATTGTATGGTGAGGGAGACTTGATTACCATGAATTTTATCCATGTTGCTGTTGAGTGTTGTTCATCTCCTACAACCACTAGCAAGCGCAATTGCCCCATAGGCCAAATCTTTTCTCCTGTGAATCCAGTCAGCGACGTTGTTGCTAGTATCAATTGACTTTGGATTTCAGGTCGCAGTCTTTTGAAACAATGATCGTATAGGATATCTGCGGATGCTCCTCCATCAATGTACATGCGGTGGATATCATGTCCCCCCGTATGTATTTCAATAGTTAGAGGTTCTACCACTGCGTTGTCCGCAGCTAGAGTAGGGAAGGATATCTCTTTTTCTGGAGAGAATTTTTGACTGACTTTTTGTTTTATCTTGCGTTGCCATGACTGTATCATGTATATGACGTCAGCTTTGTCTTTAGGAGGTTCTTTCTTGCCCCCATTCCTTTGTTTGTCCTTTCCCACTTTGATGTTTTTTACGAGGTGGTCCATTCTGCCTTCCCTTACTAATTTTTCAATTAGTTGTCGTAGCTGGACACACTCGTTGGTTGTATGGCCTTTTTGACCATGGTATTTGCAGTATCCATTTCCTATGCGCTTTTCCTCTGCGGTGCGCATTGGTGGAGGTTTTGGGAAATTTGCACCTTCTGTTACAAATATTTCCTTCGGAGTTTTGTGAGAGGGGCATATTTGTCATTATCTCTTCCACTGTGATAATTCCTGCTGCGGTTGTTACTCTGATCATTTGATTGTCTCTTAGGCTGTTCTTGTTGTCTATAATTCGAGTAACCTTTTTTGCTGTCCGCAGCGGCTGCCTCTCCTTGTATGAAGGATCTTGTGCGCTTTGTTAGCTCATCGAAAATTTGGAGAACCTTGTCGTTTAGCTTCCGAATAAGCTCTGGGTTGTTAATCCCATTCATGAACCCTGAAATTTTTAGAATTTCGGGACACGATTTGACCTGTATCCACTCATCCTTAAAGCGTTCCATAAAAGCACTGGTTGATTCCCCTTGGCGCTGTTTTACTCTGGCTAGTTCAACAGGGTTTTTAGCGCACTTCTTTCTTTGGGTAAAGTTTAGACGGAATGCTTTCCGTAATTCTTCAAACCCACCGATGCTCCGTTGTGGGAGTTTGCTAAACCATGTGCGCGCATTTCCTACTAATGTAGAGTTAAACATATGGCACCACACAGGTTGTGGCCAATTTTTGATAGTAGCAGCTGATTCGAAAACCTTTAGATGGTCATTCGGATCACCTGTCCCATCATATGTTTTCACATTAGTGGGCATGCGCCTCCTTTTGTGGTCGGAGTAATCGCTGATGCGTCGTGTAAATGCATCAACTTTCTGGCGACGCCATGGGAGAGACATGTCTTCATTTTCCTCTTAGCGACGCCTTCCTCTTGACTTCCAGTGTCCTGTTTCTCTATCCTCGTTGTCTGAGGAGTCACTGGAGGAGTAGTTTCTTTTTCGGCGCTTGCGCCGGCTTCCCTCAGAAGAAGAGCTTGAGGGGCTTTCACTTGGTGACATTCTTTTCCCCAATCTGTCGTGAATTCTCTTGCTCCCAGATTTGGAGGACCCTTGGCTTGGTGAATGCTGAGGTCCTAATCGGTCTTGTATTGCTCGGCTGCCAAGTCTGGAGTGAACATTAGTGTGCCTTTCGCTGCCTTCAAATTCCTCTAAGTATTGTGAATCAGATGTCATACCCAACCTATCGTGGATAGTAGTACGTTTTTCGTTATCTGCGCGTATTCCTTATGGGTGGCGCGGTGGTGATGGTTCGCGTTCAGGACCAAAATTGAGCCGGGCTTGAAGGCTCACACTCGACCTTCTTCTTACTTCTTCTTGCATGAGGGCAGTCAGAGTTTCATAATTTTGGGATACAAAATTTCCCAATGTTAGGTCAGGTGTATCCTCAGTTGCTGCAAGAATATTTTCCTCAGTGTTGGGCGCCCTATCTCGGTTAGGCGCGCCTAGTGGTACAGTGTTGTCCACTGTAGGTACGGTTTGGTGAGGAGTAGTGAAGAGGGTGCGCTGGAGTTCCTCAACGCTTGGGACCACTGTGGTTTGGGTAGTCCTTACAGGCAGTTCTACTACTGGAAGAGGTTGGGTTGTACCCGTCTCTTGGTGACCAGGTGCGCTGGTTGTCCCAGCAGCTTGCCTAGGGGTTGAATCTTGTTGATTCTTCCTCTGGGGGTCACGTGTTTTTTCCAGCTGCGGAGTCCGCTGGCTTGAATTCTTATTCTTCGTCATTCTAGTTCCTTAGTTCTTAGTAGGGGTCCCACGGATGGCGCCACTTGTTGATACAAAAGTTGGGCGTTCCTGATTATGGGCTCTTGCTCTCGTACCAATTCGCTTTCTTAATGCTTGAAACCTGCGCGCTAAGAAAATAAACAACACCGTTAGGCTTATCGTGGGATTGTCTCCCACGATTAGACTCCGGCGTGAGAGTAAGTAATCAATTTAGGGTTCTCGTAAAGAGTTTTAGGGTTTTGGATCGTACCTTTAATGAGAATTATGTTATTCCTTATATAGGCGCAGAATCCTTGTAGGGTTCGTGCTCCTTATGTTTTGCACACATGGTGCTTATCCGGGTTAAGGATATCCATTCCATAGATAGAAGATCTCTATCTATTCCATATATAGTTTGGTTGGGCTTGCGTGAGCCCACTCCATTATTAATGCGACCCAAGTTATAATAGCCCACATACGGTGGCTTGGGTCTTAGTAATGTTTAATATTTGGGCTTGTGGCCCATATATAGACTATACGTCATCATATGTATCATTTAATTGAGATTTATTAATTTTGATAGTTGGGCATTGTAGAGTAACAAGAAAAAGAATGATATTGCAATTAATAGAGTTAAATCATTTGTTTCATTATGTTGGGTGACTATTTAATGAAATAGAAAATCTATTACAACTTTACAACCTCGAAAGTAATTGTATATACTATATAGTGCATTTTATGAATAGAAATATATAGTTGTCGATTTTCGGTTGGAAGTGATTGGTTATTAATTTGAATTCTTCATTATTTTTGTTAATACATGAATGATAAGAATCATATCGGTCGAAGATTTTAAAAGTGGAACTGAGTTTTGGTTCAGAAACCTCTATGTAGCCAATTATCAAAAAGTGTTAGTGTGCTTGATATAATTTTGACATTTGTTGTGTATTAGCTTAAGGGATCTTCAATTCTTTTTTTGAGTAGACTCATGTGTTCTTGTGTTATGATTTGTCGTTGCATTGTTGGTGTTGCACATAAATAAAAATGTATTTGTAATTTGGCGGAGTTACTAATAAATAATGTTTAGGTGCTCAATTGAACTTCAGAATATGAATGTCACAAAGAAATTTAATATTCCATTATTGATGGTATAATTGTTATACATTGTTCTCTTTGTATTTGGGCTATACAGGAAATTTCAACTAAATATGATAATGTTCGGGTAAGGACGATGGAAGAAATCAATATAAAGGTTATATATGACATTTTAAAGAGGATTTTCACCACCAAACACTCTGGATTGGTGGCTCTAGCTAAATGGATTTGCTGAGGTATACTATTTATTGATTCATAAAAACAATACGAAAAAAACCCCTAGTTTGTAATCACTTTGAGGTTTTGTATTCAATAAGAGTCTTTTGGTTTCAAACATAACATATATATGGTCTAAACTACTATACTATATACTATTCCCTAAAAAACTTAATCCACAATGAATTTAAATTTTTAGGGTTATAATACTCAAACACACAAAAATCAAATCATCCGTACATATGCTAATGCACCATCATCTTCAAACTGTAGTTTCTTCTAGATCGAGATATGAGATCGTACATGTATTTCAGATTCAATGTGTATAGATTTTTTTTTTTTTTTTTTTTTTTTTTTTTTTTTTTTTTTTTTTTTTCATGGTGTAACAGTACATGTTGTTGTTTTGAGCTTGCATACATTTCACAGGTAAAATTCTAATTGTCTCCGGTGTTTATATATGAAGGTTCGGAAATCAGTTCCATAATAGACCTTCTCCAATTTCAAGGTTTGAGGCAAAAGAGTCCAGGATTTGAAAGATCGTAGAGTTAGATGATGAGGGTGTTGTTGAAGATTATGATGTCATCATCATCATCATCATCATCATCATCATCATCATCGTTATCATCTATCTAAATGATCTCTAGAAGCTTGGATTCTTTTTCATCATGTATTGAAAGTAAAGGGTACAATCACCATGGGAAATTATTTTGCCTCAATTAATGGGATACGTTGAGGTATGCTATTTATTGCTTTCATGGAAAATTTAAATTTTCTTGCTTTCTAACATGGAATAGTTTAATCAACTCAATAATATACCCAATATGCACTCACTTCACAAGTGAAAGACCATTACCAACACGTGGCACCTACTATGCATCTGGGCAAGAACCGGCTATTTTAGAAGCAATGATTGATGTATCCTACTAACTATTTCCTCATAAGAAGCCGATGACCTCTTTACCAGATCAAGCTGATTTTACAAAGGTTCCTGAAGATGATTAGATTGTTGATAAGAAGTATGTAATAGATACAATTAATGTATAACATAGATACTCTATGCGATTATTCCGGATTATACCAATAGCAAATCAGCAAGTACTGAAGCGAAGAAAAATGAAAACGATTTTGTGTGACTTTATATGTATCTTACCAACAAGAAGTGAAGCCAAAAATAAATGAAAACGATTTTTTGCAACTGTATATGTATCTTACCTACAAAAACAAGTGGTTTATTTCCAATAATTATTGTTTTCTCTTCTGTTTTTCCGATGGCTACATGTTTCGTTCAAGTTTAGATCTTTTATTAGAAATCCATTTATGTTTTTACTCCAAATGGACAAAACAGGTCACTACTTTGTTTTCAATTTGTGCGCTTCTAAGAAGCATTAATTAGTGCTGAAAAGTTATTGATGTCGCTTTACAAAACTCAAATCATAACGACTCTACTTTTCTAAAACCATGTATAGTTGTATAACTATTAGATGATTATTAGCATTATCGCCACTCTTCATTAGCCAAGCCAATTCAGATCAAGCTGGTTAGCATTTTTAGACTAAAAAAAAAGTGAAAAGGTGGATCCGGTACTGTTTAGAAGCCACCAATTTATAAGCCAAATCAAAGGTATCATCACTAAGCTCTCTTGTTTTCGTAAAAAATTTGGTTTTCGAACACATGCAATACTATCATATACAAATGCTCCGCCACAATGCGCGAGTTGAAACCATCATTTTTTGTTTACAAAAGGGAAAGAAAGAAAAAATAATTAATCAAGAAAGAGGGTTGAATCTCATAAATATTTTAGATTTAAAAAAAAAGTTACATTATTACGCTTATAATTTTGAAATTTTTTAACGCTAAAATACGGGCTTGAAAAGTTGCTTGTAGCACTATCGGGTGGACATTGAGACAATTGTTGGTAGGATGTATTCTAAGAATCCTTTCAAGTTTGACTAAATATGACTAGTCTTGTTAAAACCATTACTCAATTAAAGGTAGAGTTGATTTAATCCTTTCAAATTTGATTATGACAAGTAGGCTTGCTAATTCGGCATAAAATTATATAGCATTCTCTCTCTATTTAAATTGAATTAATTTCTCTTTTAGTTTTAAGTTTTGTTTTTTTCTTAGTTTCATTACAAAAAATGTTTGAGGAAATGGTAAGTTTGGTATTCGTTGATGATAATCAATAGATACATATCATACATAAATAGCCGTACACGGAGTATTCTAGAACTCGGGCTTAAGCCCAATGAAAATAATATATATACTCAATACCTTTACTGACTAACATTCCCCCGCAGTTTGAGCAGGAGGACACCGAACGCTTAAACTGGTATGAAATTCTTCAAAAAAAGCCGAAGGCAACCCTTTGGTCAAAATGTCCGAATACTGATAATGAGATGGTACATGAAGAACTCGAACCTGACCAGCAGCAACCAAATCTCGAACAAAGTTAATGTCTATCTCAATATACTTCATACGTTGATGCTGAACCAGATTGGAGGACAAATACATAGCTAACATTATCACAGTAGACAAGCGTAGCGGAAGACTAAGGAGTATGCAATTCACGTAGTAGATTCTGTAACTAACAAGTCTCAGCAACCGCATTGGCAACTCTACGATACTCTACCTCAGCACTAGACCAAGAAAGGTTGACGCCTAGAGAACCAAGAGAGTAAGTTGTTGCCAAGAAAAACACAATAACCGGAAGTCGATCTCCGAGTAGTAGGGTAACCCGCCCAATCGCATCTGAATAAGTAACCAAAGAAGTAGTAGATGACGAAAACAAATGTAGCCCATAATCTAAAGTACCACGGACATATCTCAAAATCCACTTGAGACCCGAGAAACGAGGCTCCCAAGGATTATGCATATGTAGACAAACCTGTTGCACCACGTAATAAATATCTGGACAAGTGAATGTAACATACTGAGGAGCACCCGCACGAATTCGATAAGAAGTCGGATAAGAGACTGAATCACCATCATCACCCAGTTTAAATTCAGTATCAACAGGAGTCCTACTGGGATTACAGTTAGCCATATGTGCCCGCTCAAGGATCTCAGCAGCATACTTATGCTGGGATAAGAACATCCTCGAAGAATCCCATGTAACAGAAACACACAAAAAAATAATTGAGGGAACCGAAATCTATGATAGAAAATTCCGTATGTAAGAAAGCAATGATTTGTTGTAACAAAAACTCACAAGAACCAGTGAGAACAATGCCATCAACATACAGTAATAAATAAGCAGTGTCAATCCCCTGTCGATAAATAAATAAGCAGTGTTAGTCGATAAATGTATTGAGTCGATATATTATTTGTATTGGGCTCAAGCCCGAGCTCGAGAATACTCCTTGTAGGCTATTTATATATGTATGATACGTATTCATTGATGATAATCAATACATACCTATCATACATAAATAGCCCTACAAGGAGTATTCTTGAACTCGGGCTTGAGCCCAATACAAATAATATATCGACTCAATACATTTATCAACTAACAGAAACGCATGATGGTTTTATGCTTAACAAAAACTATCAATACATTTGTTAACCAAGAAAGTAGTGATCTATTTGATCACCTACAGAGATGAGCAAAAACCAAAAGCAAACCGAAAAAAACCGATCCACAGCAAAAACCAACGGTTCGGTTTCAGAAAATAGAAAAACCACATTCTGTGTTACAGTTTCGGTTTTTACTGAAATTCCAAATCGCAATATCGCACCCAACCAGTCTGCTATATTCATATAACTTATTAAATTTCATAATATTAATGTGATAAATTGCTTTTTTTATACTTTCTTAATTAAGTATATCAAACACATTTTATTAGTTAATTATTGTATGAGTTTTTAAGTCATAACAAAATTTCTCTTTTTTTGCTTACAATTTATCATTGAAGTTTTTAAAATTCTACATTACATTTGACTTTTACTATTATCTACATTTATACTTCATAATAATGCATAACAATTTGTATATATGTTTGCAACACATCATGTAACATTATGATATATACTAGAAAGATAATCTAGAAAAAGTGAACTTTAAAAACGAAAAAACCACAATAGCCAAACTGAAAAAACTGTAACTGACGGAAAACGAAACCGCAAAAACCGTGCGTTTGTGGATTCTCATTTTGTAAGTTTGATTTGGTTTTTTATCAAAAACCGCACCAAACTGCATCATGCTCGCCCCTAGCCAAAACAAGTAAAAAGAAAAACGAAACGAAAATATATGTGTTCATGTGCTTGTAGGTATGTAGGTAATTGTTGTTGTGAATTGAATTAGATTCGTCTTGCAAAATGTTTTCGTGATTCAAAAATGGATTCATTAGTTTAGATTTTCCTTTTTGTACTTTTTAATAACATTAGTTTAGCTTTGAATTTCAACAATCTTCTTACTCACGTTTTGTTTTCTTGTTGGAATTTTTTAAACAACGATTGCATTGTTAGAAAAAGAAAAAGACGATAATCACAATATCTCTATGTTTTGTTCAATCACTCGTACTAGATTGGTCATAATTACAAAAGAAATATTTTTGTTACTAAAAAATTTAAGAATTCTTTATTTAGAGAGTACTAAACTTTTTATAAAATAGTATAGATAGGATCAATAGGTGTGCTTATTTGAATACTTTGACGTATTTATAAGTTTTAAAAACTTATTTAAAGATCACAAGTTACAACCTGAACTGAAGCGAACCTCCTATCTTCGTTGAAAAGATAGGTAAGACAAGAAATTGCATTAACTAAAATTTAAAGATTAGAACTAATATCCTAATGCAATGTGAATTGCAATCTTTTATATAATAAAAGAATTACATTATTTTGGAATGTTTTGCTCAAAACAATCTCATTGAAAAAAATTAGAGCAATAAAAAAGCTCGATTTTGCCACGTAGGTGAAATAGAGCAACGCGATTAGTCAATAAAATGTAAAAATTAAAATAGAATTGGTATGCGTAAATTCGTTTTCTGTAAAGTTAGCTGAAAAAATATATGTGTCAAAATTAAAAGAAACAAAACTTACAACAAGCGAGCGTAAAAACTAAAGAAAAAAGAGTCTCTGCACTTTAGTTCCATTCCCTTTCTTCATCGACACAACAAATAAACCCCAATTAGACATAGTAGATCAATGCATTAACAATATACAAACTTTAAAAATAAAAGCATTCAACCTCTCAAACTGTCCTTCACCCTTATTATATCATTCTGAAATCAAATTGAAAACTCGATTGAAGAAGGGGTTATTAGAGTTACTCGAAATTTGATGAGGTATAGTTTTTTGGTAAATAAATTTAAGGTATATTAATCTGTGACTTTTTGATTTATAAATAACCTTTTTTTTTTTTTTTTTGGCAATTAAGTTATGGGTTTGTGTTCTTGTGCTTTTAATTGATGTGGTATGGCTTAAATGGTGGGTACAATTTTGTGTTAATTTGCTAGGGTTGTGTTTAGTTTGCGAGATATGATTTTTAATGTATATTTTGTTGATTATGTGTTAGATCAGTACTTGATCTTTAAAATTAATTATTTGTTAGCTCACTTAATTCCATCAAATAAACAAAAAACAACTAAGATTTTGGAAGCAATCAATTATTTTAGCAACAATATAGTAGCTTTTTTGGATTATAGATCCATGTATTGTGTTTTAAGTTCACGGACTTCCATAATCCTAAAGTGAACATATAACTATAATCACTCCAAATATGATCTCCTTAGAAGTCATGAAACACAAACAAAAGTGCGCAGTAGAATGTTGAGAAATGTACCAGTTTTTTGTGCTCCAAATTTATCATCCCTATTATTTAGATAGGTGTGACGGGTATTAAGTGTACCTCCTTAATTTCGATAGGCATTCATTCTTTTAGGTGTGACGGGTATTAAGTGTACCTCTAATGGAGCAAAGGCAAGTTTTAGGTGCATGCTTAAGCTGATTACGGTTTTGATGTCATACCCTTTTTTTTTTTTTTTTTTTTTTTTTTTTTTTTTTTTTTATCTCTTAAGATCTTATAGTAGGATTGAGTTTGCCATCCAAAAGGGGGTTGCGGCACAGCTTATTATTCGTTTGCCTGCCATCTTACTGTAATTAATATTTATCAGTTTATATGAAGTCATTTGATTAGAAGCAAAAAAAAATATATATTGTATTCCCCTAGCATGGAAAGAAGCCGAATTTGCATATAATGGATATATAAGATATAAAAAAGGCTCGAGAAAACATAAGTTTTTAGATCGGTAATTAACTTGATATTCAATACTCCGTCGTAAGTGAACTAAGTGTCTCTCTCTTTCACAAAATAAGCATATACTACTAAATAAGGAAAGAACCTTTTTTTAATAGATTTCGGTTTTTCACTTTTCCGCTATTGCGAGATAACATTTTATTTTTTGTTTTGCAACCTAATTCTTTAGGACCTTTAAACTTGGATGAACGATCGTGTAGATATACCGATGACATTACTGAGGGATAGCCTTGGAGGTTCCAATTGCCTTATTAACAACAGCCTTGACACTTTTGCAATTTCTTCATTTTTTGGGTTACAAGAGAGAAATAATGGACATGATGGAGCCTTCCCTGCAGTTCCTGAATCAGCAATAACTGCAACTAATGCACCACATGGTTGTGATGAAATAACAATAAACTCGAAAGAATAGTATTTTAAAATTGAAATTTTCAATCTGAAAAGTGGAATTCCATTGTTCCAATTAAGGGTAATTGTAACCTGCACGTATAGTAAATGGCGTGGTTAGCATCTTCACTTCCAAAACATATATGTTATATATATGTAGATTTTATAGCATTTACTCTTTTATACTAAGTTTATGCCATACATGATTGTTCTATTATTGGATAGACGAGCCCTCCATTGCTCTATATTGGATGTTTGATCCTCGCCCATATCTCTTGCAGAATGTGACAAACGAGTACATGAAAAGATATACACCATCCTCAAACGGAAGAAGGTAATTACATAGACACCATCTCCACTTGCCATGTTTTCCGTTCATTATATTAGCTTCTATCGAAGCATAAATGCAAACTCTTTATACTTAGCATTTGCTTTCAGGAACTACTTACTGTATGAGAACAATATGGATTAAATTACGTGTGAGCGACTAAAAAGGTAATGTGCACATTTTAAATTTAAAAAGGTAATCTTTATATCTCCTTGAGCTTTTGAAGTGAATTTTATCGACACATAGTTTGTGTTTTCGCATTGAATAGTAAATTTAAATGATGTGCACATTTTTGGTAATGTGTAAAATCGAAGAACCCAATACTTTCTACGTTCTTTAATACCTTTGTCTGGCTTTTTGGTTTCATTACAGTAAAAAGTAAGATAAAAAATAGTTGATGATGGATAATTGTGTAAATGGTCAAAATATGGTGCAATATTTTGTGTTACGTTTCATTCTTGGCAACGTCTTCTAAAGGTGACACTCTTGCGAAATAACTTAAAGAAAAGTCATTTTTTTATTATTTATTTATTTATTTATTTTGAACGGCTAAAGAAAAGTCATCTACGAAGTCATTTTTTGCTTGATAAGTTGTACTACCTTTTAAAATTTAGCCTAAGCGTTGTTCCTTTCATTTTTTTTTTTTTTTCTTTTTTCTTTTTTTTTTTTCTTGTTTTGTTTCCTTTTCTTTTCATTGTAAAGATTATGCCTTGATAGTAGTAATAGCTTATCTTATATATATGGTAATGATTGATATGATCTGTAACAATTGCATACAGTCATCCTATTTTGATAGTAACCAACATATGCTTTTCCAGTTGCATGCTTCAATTCAGATTATGATGTTACCTAAGGATTTTTTTAACTCTAAAACCATAATTAAATATGATTAGCTATCAACTTATTGGCTCTTGTGGTATCTATTAAGATTTCTTATATGTGTCTGCCATAGTGATTATTCAAGGGGTTTGTCAGCCAATCAAATGACCTTTCTAATCATGGTCACAATGCTGGCCGGTTTATTCATGATTATACACCGTTTACATACTTTTCCAACTTCATATTCAGGTAAGAACTGGTTGGGTCAAACGGAAAATAACCTTTTCCTCCCAACAAAGGAGTTACCGGTATACCGCCTTCGCCAACTGCCACAAGTCATTAGAAGCTAAAATCCCAGGAATTGTCACATGTCCCCCGTGTAAACAAGAATCAGAAGTCCAAATAATGTAAGAAGTCCACTGAATGTAACAGACATTCTACATTATATCATTTCACCAATAACATCCACATAATTACTGTCCAGGTCTCGGCTCACATTTGTGATTGACGACGGAACTTGAAGCATACATGGCAATATGTCGACACCCGATGTGGAAATATTGACATATTTATGCTACCAGCTCTCAATTCAGTATAATCTCCCCAAGTTAGATTTAAAAACTCGACTACGCTATTGATGATGCACGGACGTTTTGGAAAAATTGATAACGGTAATGTACGCCTCCTTTTGTAATAATATTTTTTTGGGGCTAAGTTTACTTATCAGGGAGATATAGTTGAAACCTTACACATTAACACACAAAAAAGAAACGTATATGTATTGATTCTCTGAGATTTTGATTGCTAGACCATTTGTACTGTGTTCCTACAGATACAATTGTTGGCAGACCTCGATTCGGAAAAGACTCCTCAATTGGTTGAATTGGTTTGTGATAACCAGTTAATGGAACATTCTTTCACATATCTTAAGGATGTGCTTCTTTCAATAGACTACGAGATTTCTAAGTTTCTGTTACCATGGAAATCGTTGCTTTCGTGTTTGAAAAACGCGATATGTAAATGTGCAGCAAATGAGTCTTATACCTTTGTAACTCTTTTCTATTAATGCTATCAGGATGAGGAGGAGATTATGTGTCTACCACCCGAGAAGATTCTGCTTCAATGGATGAACTTTCATCTAAGGAAGACATATTACAAGGAAACAATGACAAATTTCTCATCTGATGTAAAGGTACACGAAAGTGTTCCCCATGGTCTTTAGTGACCTATAAAGCTTCACGAATCTACTTTGAGAGTTATATTTTCTAAAATAAGAATACACCTGGTAGTGAGTTTATGCCCGGAAAAGGTTGTTATACCCGGAAACTGCTGATATTACAGTGGGT
Source organism: Artemisia argyi (assembly GCA_030686995.1). Lineage (NCBI taxonomy): Eukaryota > Viridiplantae > Streptophyta > Magnoliopsida > Asterales > Asteraceae > Artemisia > Artemisia argyi. Next base: position 138,017,551 of record CM060684.1, read on the forward strand.
AACGGGTCAAAACTGGAGGGGTTTTTTTTTTTTTTTTTTTTTTTTTTTTTTTTTTTTTAATTTATGTTTTGCTAAAGTGGAGTTTGTCAGTTACAAATAAGTTGGTCTATGTTTCTTAAGTTATTGGTTGCGTTTTGTCAACATTGTTGTTCGAAAGTGCTCGGAAATGGCCGTTTTACCTGAAATATAGCTGTTGTCACAGTGGATTAATGGATAAAAACTGGAATTTTACTTTTTACTTTTTAAAGTTAAACGGTTCTCTACCCGGTTTAGTACCGTTTTACCCGAACCCTATGCCGCGCCTGTTATGGTAGTAGCCATCACATATTACCTATTTATGAACCTAACGATGCCCCTTTCTTCACGTTATATCCGTACCCACCATTTTTTTTACATCATCATACCATAGCCTTACTAGTTACTTTCAATCCAACTTGCTGGTCATTTTAGCAAGATACAATTAAGAGCTGATAAATCACACACGTACAATGACATTCAGGTAATCGCCAAAATCAACTACATTCATGAAAAGAAAAAAGGAGAATCTGTATTTTGGTTTTCACAATAGCTCATACACGAATCATTAGTAACTAGTTACAGACCGTTTTATAAATAAACACATATTAGATTGTACGGGTACTTAGCAGTTTGGTTTAAGTTTCCACAGTTCATTTGCTTGGTTCTGTTTTAGATCAAAACGATATCGACTTTGTTTCAGTTCAAGTTAATTTTAATTTTCAATTGGATACCAATATTCGTGAACATATCATATTAAAACTTAACTGATCTTGATCGCACCCATAAATCTAAAATCCATGTTTCTAAAGCAAAGTAGGTTTTAAGTTATGAGTGTTCGAGATAATTTTATTCAAACATTATCAAACAATTTAATAGCAATAAGAGCACTGGGTGCAGACGGGGAAGCAAGCCTCGCCGTCCGAGGTGGCACTTCCAACGGCGAGCCGTTGCTCGCCGCCACACCGTTCATGCCTCGCCGTTAGCAAACTCCCCGTTGGGACGGCGAGGTGAAATCCTGACAAAATTACTGTTTCCTTTTTTTTTTTTTTTTTTTTTTTTTTTTTTTATTTTTATTTTTTTTTTTTAAGTTTGAATAGTGATATATAAAATGTATGTGTATATGTATGTTTTTATTTGTAACATGTATATGTATATGTATATGTGTGTTTTTATTTGTAAAATGTATATGTATGTTTTTTATACGTATATTTTTTTTTGAATAATACAACTATATTAAATATAGGATTAAAATAACTTGAAATAACATACAATTATTTTACAAATACGATAACAACATTAAACTTAAAAACGAAAATTAAAAACCATAAACTACCATACGATAATAAAAACTATGATTCAATAAAATGAATCATCCGACACGTATCCCTCTTGACTCGAGTAAGAGGCACTTGAGTCGTCCTCACTGGATGGGACAGGTGGAAGTCCCTGAGCCCAACGCCATTCGGCTCTTCTGTTCCTGCGCTCTTGTTTTCCTTTGAGGTACACCTCATGCTCCCTTTGCTGACGGTCTTGTTCAGCTTCATATGCCCGTAGCACTTCCATATCTAGCTCATACTGTTCTTGCTCAGTCAATTGACGAATGATGGGCTGGTTTGCAGGTTGATTGTTTGGTTGTTGGTTGTTTGGCGGTGGAAACATAACTTCTGGTGGAGTTGCAGGTGGTGGGTTGTCGTACTGAAACACCGGAAATATATCTTCCGGCTGTGTGTTTTGAGGTGGAAACATAACTTCTGGTGGAGTTGGAGGTGGTGGGTTGTCATACTGAAACACCGGAAATATATCTTCTGGTGGTGTGTTTTGTTGGGAATTGTTTTGAGGTGATGCGTGGTGAGACATTTTTCTGGAAGAAGAAAGGAGAATTGTTTGATGATTGTGGGAATTGTGTGTGTTTTCAGATTTTGGATACGTATTTATAGAAGGATTTTTGGAAATATCCCGCTATATGGTTTGAATTCAAATTTTGAAAAAATCCCGCTCTCTGGTTTCAATTCAAATTTTTGCAATTTGCCCGTTTTGAATTTGAATTCAAATTTTTGCAATTGTCCCGTTTTGAATTTGAATTCAAATTTTGAAAATATCCCGCTTTCAATTTGAATTCAAATTTTTGAAATTATCCCGCTTTCAGTTTGAATTCAAATTTTGAAATTATCCCGCTTTCAATTTGAATTCAAATTTTGAAATTATCCCGCTTTCAATTTGAATTCAAATTTTGAAATTATCCCGCTTTCAAAAAACCCTATTAATACCATATTATACCATTCAGTTTTAGTCACTTTTCAATATTTATCATTCAGTTTTACAATGGCTAATCGTTGGTCAGTGGAAGAAGAACGGTTGCTAGCAACTGTATGGCTTGAAGTTCACGATTTTGAAGAACTTGTGAATGAACGTTCTTTTTGGAATGCAGTTACACAAAGGTTCAACAATCAGACAGAAGGTCAGGACCGTAATAAAAATAGTATTACGGCTCAATGGAACAGAATGAACCTTGAATGTCGTAGGTATAATTCTATTTACAAAGAGTTGGAGCGTACAAGTGCAGACCCTAATCGTCTCAGCAATGCAAACCGTATTTATCATGAACGATATGGTAAAGGGATTAAATATCAACATGTGTGGTTCGCTCTTAGAAACACGTTTGAATGGGACAGATTCGATGAGTAATGGTGGATTTCTTTTATGTACTTTATGTTAACTAATTATGTATCATGTGTACTCGTTGGTCTATTGATGAAGAATGATGGCTAGCCGAGATGTGGCAAAACGTTCACGAATTCCATGCCAACGAAGGACCTTTCTGGCAAGTTGTAACAGAAAAGTTCAATGAACAATCTGACGGTCCAACTCGTAGCAAAAGCCAGCTAATGGGTAAGTGGGCAAGAATGAACTCAGATTGCCAAAAGTTTCATGAAATTTACTTGAATTTGCAACCGACACGTGAGCCAGATGATCGTGTTGAAGATGCGTTGAATGTTTACAAAGAACGCCATGATGGGAGAGATTTCAAATATTTTCAAGTTTGGTTGATTTTGAAGAGCAACACCATCTGGAACCGATTTATCAATTAATCGCATTTGTATTATTGTATCGTTTGTTGGTTTATGTTAAGTATTTCCGTTTCGTTTGTGATGTTATGTCAGTGTACGTTTCAGTTTGAATAAAATGCTTAACGGCTAGTTTCTTCAATAAAAATATCAACGGCTAGTTTCAATATAAATACCAGCTTTACTCAACTTCTTATTATCAAACAACTGAAACTAAATTCCACACATACACTATGGCTAACCAACCATCTGAGGTGCAAAGAAGAATACTTACCCGATTACGCAATGAACAAGAAAATGAACTTAAGTTGATTAACAACTTGTTGGGTGAGATAGCTCGAATTATTCGACAGAGGGAGTCTCGTACTCCAGAGGTCGAAAGGTTACGTGAGCTACCTCAAGACCATCCAATAGTCATGCTCGGTGTACAAACCCTTTTAAGAAATGATGAAACAGATTTGGAACTTCAAGTCGCTTTGAGAATGGTCAGGGAACAAGTATTGCAAGTTTGGGAAGAAAAGTCAGCACTCATCGATAATTATAAGGCTTTATAAATTATTGATGATGTTGCATATCATATTTATCGGTTTATTTATTTTCGTGCCGTATCGTATGTTTTTTTTTTTTTTCGCAAATCGTATGTTTTTTTTCTTCCGTATTGTAACTTTTTTTATTTGATGAAATAAAATTAGTATGTTTTGTTATTTTTTAGTATTTGTGAAATGAATTTAATTTATTTAATGAAATAAATAAAAAAATAAATGTGTAAGAGGTGGGGCCCTAATGGGGAAGTTAAGGTTTGTTGTTTGGTGAGGGGGGTTTGTTGTGGTTAGTTGAAGTTGAGGTGTTTTGGTGATGTGGCATGATGGGGCCGAATGGGGAGGCAAAAGCTTGCCGTTGCACCTAGTGCTCTAAGCGTGACACTGAGGTTTAATATTTAAGGGACATAAACATGTTAATTCGACTTTGATTATACTTGTGATGCAATAATATTAATAAGCGGTGGGGATGATGGGATATAATAAAACTGTGGCAACGGTGATGTTAGAAATTAAAGGGTGGGAAAATATGCAGTGGATTTATCAAATAGAGTGAATTTATCAGCTCCCAATAAAAAACCGAAGATGAAACCATAAAAACCCTTAGACCTATTAATTCGTGAAATTACTTGACCTACAAGCAAAAGACTTAACCCACAAGCAAAAACTCTTATATATATATATTGAAATCATAATATACCGATTCACATATAATTTCCACAGACATCGTAATACCGACTGATCACAATATAATTTCATCCACCATATAATTCCACAATGAAATACCGATTCACACCATTAGCTGACTACGTATCGGAAGCCGATGACGTCTTTGCCAGATACAGAAGAACCCAAAACCAGTTTGCCACATACAGAAGAACCCAAAACCGGTTTTTTCGGAAGCCACCGAAGCCGCCTACATACAGATACCCACCATTAGCCGACTACTTATTGGAAGCCAGCACTGAAAACAACTTTGCCACATACAGAAGAACCCACAACCGGTTTGCTACATACAGAAGAACCCAAAACCGATTTTTACGGAAGCTACCTACATACCGGTTTTTACGGAAGCCGCCTACAATCTACTCGGATTCTGATGATGAAACGACGTACAAAACCCGCACTGAAAACAACTCTGCCACATACAGAACAACCCAAAACCCTAACCTGGATTTCTTTTTCCACGTCACACCTGACACGTCACCACAAAACCTAATCACTAAGCTAGAATCATCATGGGCTCATGATCCTTTAACTACACTTAAACTCATTTGTAATCTTAGAGGCATACGTGGCACTGGTAGAACAGATAAAGAAAGCTTTTATACGTCTGCTATATGGCTCCACAATAACCATGCAAGTACCCTAGTTTGTAATATTCCTGTTTTAGTTGAGTTCGGTTATTTTAAAGATTTGTTCGAGATTTTGTATAGGCTAGTTGAAGGTGAGGATGTTAGGAAAGTGGCGAAAAGGTTATGGATGGAAAAAAAGTTGTCTAAAGGAAAAGGAATGGCACGGAAAATGTATTTTCTTAACAAGAAAAGGGAGAAAAAAAACAAGAAAAGGAGAGCTAGAAGGAATAATAGGAGAGAAATGCGAGAAGATGAAAGTTGGATGGACAAGACTCAGGAGGAGAGGGTTGAAGAAAATAAGAAACAGATGGAGAAAAATAAATACGAAGCGAAAAAGTTAAGGAAACAGAAGGAATTTGCTATGAAGGAAAAGTTAAATGATAGGTATGGTTCAGATCAAGATTTTAAGATGTTGCATGATCAGGTATCAACTTTTTTTGCCGAATGTTTAAGATCTGATATTGATATGTTGAAATCTGGTGAAAGTACGAAGATTAGTTTAGCTGCTAAGTGGTGTCCTAGTGTTGATTCGTCATATGATAAGGCGTTACTGATTTGTGAATCAATTGCTAGGATTCTTTATCCATGGGATTCGGATAGTGAGTTTGAAGCACTGGATGAGTTTAGCTATATTGTTAGGATTAAAAATAAGTTGAGGAAAGAAGTACTTGTTCCTCTTAGGAATGCGTTGAAGTTACCTGAAGTATATATGAGTGCAAAAGAATGGAGCTCGATTACTTATGAGAGAGTAGCTTCTATTGCTATGAAAAACTATACTGATATATTTTTGCATAGAGATAATGAGCGGTTTCGTAGTTATCTAGAGAAGGTTAAACTTGGTGATGCCAAAATTTCTGCAGGAGCTTTGTTGCCTCATGAAATTATCAGTTCTTTTCAAAGAGGGAGTGGGGGTGGTATGGTAGCTGAGCTACAATGGAAACGAATGGTTGATGATTTGTTGAAGGAAGGGAAATTAACGAATTGCATTGCGGTTTGTGACGTTTCTGGTAGTATGCACGGGACACCAATGGAGGTTTGTGTTGCGCTTGGTTTATTGGTTTCGGAACTTAGTGAAGAGCCATGGAAAGGCCATGTGATTACGTTTAGTGAATCACCTGAGTTACATTTAGTAGAAGGGCCTGATCTTAAATCCAAGACAGAGTTTATTGAAAGAATGGATTGGGGTTGTAATACCAATTTCCAGGGAGTTTTTGATAGAATGTTGGAAGTTGCTGTAGAGAATAGGTTGAATGAAGCCGATATGGTGAAAAGGGTATTTGTTTTTAGTGATATGGAGTTTGATGAGGCGTCGTCGCGTCCATGGGAGACTGATTATGAAGCAATTCAGAGAAAGTTTAAGAGTCACGGGTATGTAAATGTTCCAGAAATAGTATTTTGGAATCTTAGAGACTCGCGTGCTACTCCTGTGACTGCTAACCAGAAGGGGGTGGCGTTGCTTAGTGGGTTTTCGAAGAATTTATTGACCTTGTTCCTTGAAGGAGGTGGTGTGATCAATCCTGAGGATGTACCCAAGAGGAGTGGTTTGAATCCTCTAGAGATTATGGAAGCTGCTATATCTGGAGAATTGTATCAGAAACTACTTGTGTGTGACTGATGTGGGATTCCTTCTCTCTGCACCAATGGTTCCACCAAAAGTTCTCAAGCCAGTCTACTCCAGTAGTATAGAGTGTAAAAGTTGTATTTTTTTGTAAATTTCACTTCTTGCTCCTTGCAAAAAAGATTCAAGTTATCAATAAATTGCACAGATGATGCGGTTGTGCATAGAAGAGTGCTTGACATGGTCCATAGTTTCTAAAGTGCACATGACAATGAAAAGACTTTGTTACGGTTTTTTCCCGGGATTATAACTTGGGTTCACTGTTTCGTTGGAAAATAAGTCATCAACCACATAGACAATGTTTGATGGTTTAGTCTTTTTTTATTCAATATAAGAAAACTCGATATAATTAATAATAATTAAGTTATACATTAGAGCAAATAAAAGGGAGTCATCGAGCCATTGATGAAAGAAAGCAAAAAGATTACAAACATAAAGATGGGGGATGAAAGAAGAAAAGAACATAATAAGCGAGATGACGATAGCTACCACAGATCAAGGGTAGAGAAAAGATTACAAGAGAGATGAGCGGGATTATAGGTCAAGTAGGAATGATGATAGATATAGGAACCGTGAGGATGATAGGAGGCAAGATAGCAGAGATGATAGTAAAAGATACAATGATGATGACAATGACAGTAAAAAAGGTCAAAGAAATGAGTCGTACAGCCGAAAAATGCCTCCAGATGATGTTGCCCATAATAAGACGAGTAGCGGTGAAGACCGAGACGGTGTAAAAAGAACAAAAATGATATATGATGATAAGGAGCATAAGAGGGGGTAATGGTTAATTTTGGATTCATGAGGAAGGATATGAGTTGGATAATGAATTTTGAAACCCGTCATGTTGGAGTTTGGTCTTAGTGAATTGCATATGTTTCTTCATCAAATTTTGACTGTTGTATGTGCATTATGTCGCACCATGGAAGTACTTATGGATCATTTACATTTACAACTGTTAGCATATGGTGGGTAGGCTTATTGTTTATTGGCATTAGCTTACTAAAAATGACCCTCTTTTTAATCTAAGTATCTATCAAACTATGATTGCTCTATGCTTGACATGCATTTTATTATATCACAGAGACACCTCCAACATCTGGAAATGGCTCCAGGGCAGTCTTTTTTCTTACATAACTTATAATTGTAAAAGAACACTGACATTTGTACATAACTAAATTAAAATGTAAATTACAAAGCATGCCCACCCATTATCATCGAATGCCACAGACGCAATGATTGGAAGTCTTTTTTACCGAGTAGTACATTTAAATCAATTAGTACGACCATACTCCTTTTCATCTTTTGCAAATAGACGCAATGATTGTTTGCTTGCTTTATTCTTTTGTTTAGCCGTCCACCATTCATACAACACTTTAATATACCATTGCTCCACATAATATACAAAAATTAAACATTAATTTTTTTATATAGTAACGGTAATTATAAGTCATACATTGTGCCCAACGGGCTTACAAAGCCTCAGGCTAAAGCTTTTAGCCCCTTTTATGGGGCTAAAGTTTTTAGCCGACTTATTTTATAAGCACCATGAAAAACGAGATTTATTTTATTAGCCGACTTATTTTAAAAGCTCAAGCCCCTGTAAGCACTTTGCCAAACATAGCCTTAGGCTATGGGGTTTCGTTTCAGGCCAATGACTCGGCGATTCGAAGTTTGGAACAAGGAGAACGTTATGGAAATGATTTTGTCAGTTTACGGAACTTTCAGACCCCAAAACACTTTATTTTATGAGTTATACGCACTTTTATGTTTTTTCTCGGTTTATTGGAGTTTGTTTATTTGATAGTTTTTGGCCCGTTTATCTTTTAGGGCCCATTTCAATTTTATATGTCTATTTAATCTATTTTTGGCAATTTGCTAAGAATTATCCTTGTAATCGTTATTCAATTGAATCAACGATTATTGAAAGAATTGTTCCCGGTATTCGTTTGAATCAACATGTTCGATTTGTGTTTGTCTCAATCTAGTACTGCACCACAAGTGTAATTAACTTGTATATACATTTGCAAGTGCGAAGATAGTGAATTTTTGGTTCGCACTTTTATGAAAGCTTGATTAAAGCGTAAAGAGTGAAGCTAGCTTTCAAGTGTAAGACTTGTCTCGGGTGTAAGACTTGTCAATGGGGCTTTCCTTTTAGGTGAAGCGGAAAAATAGGAGTGGGGTTTATTCCCCAAAGACGAATATACAAGGAAGGCATACTGCCCGCTTGAATATCACTGCATGACTCGAAACGCGTTTGTTCCCGAGTATAAAATGGAAAAAAGAGAGATGGAGAGGGAAAAATGAGAGAAGTAAAGAGGAGAAAAATAAGAAATTATTTTTTTATCTTGTATTCCTGAGTTGAAAAGAAAAGAGAATGATGTAACAACGAAAGGCTTTAAAATCAACTTCGCTTCATTTCATCCGAATTTGAGAAGTAAATTTGGAGGGTAATTTTGGTGTAATTTACTATCATTTAATTTCATCTCTCCTAAAAAATAAATAAGAAATTATTTTTTTATCTTGTATTCCTGAGTTGAAAAGAAAAGAGAATGATGTAACAACGAAAGGCTTTAAAATCAACCTCGCTTCATTTCATCCAAATTTGAGAAGTAAATTTGAAGGGTAATTTTGGTGTAATTTACTATCATTTAATTTCATCTCTCCTAAAAAATCTTAAGAACATATTTTTTTTATTATCATTTCAAACATTTTCCATTTTACTCCAGAAAATAAACTCGGAAACAGAAAAAAAAATGTAGTTGATTAAGCCCACCAACAATGTTTGCATTGTCCTTTTTGAAAGAATACAAATCTTTTACTTTTTACGTTTGTGCAAGTAATTAAAAAAGGCATAACGAGGCTAAGTTGGTAATTCTACGCGATATATATGCATAATTTTTAGAAAACAAACTAAACAAGTCAAATAGCGTTCCATGAAATAAAATATCTAAAAATCGAAGAAAGAAAAAAAAAAAAAAAAAAAAAAAAAAAAAACCCTTAGACCTATTAATTCGTGAAATTACTTAACCTACAAGCAAAAGACGTAACCTACAAGCAAAAAGTCTTATATATATTGAAATCACACATTGCTCAACTTTCATTCACCATATAACTTCCACAATGAAAGACCGATTCACACCATTAGCCGACTACTTATCAGAAGCCGATGACATCTACTCCGATTCCGACGACGAAACCAGCACTGAAAACAACTTTGCCGCATAAAGAAGAACCCAAAACCGGTTTGCCACATACAGAAGAACCCATAACCGGTTTGCCACATACAGAAGAACCCAAAACCGGTTTTTACGGAAGCCACCTACATACCGGTTTTTACGGAAGCCGCCTACATACCGATACCCACCATTAGCCAACAACTTTTGGGAAGCGGCCAACATCTACTCTGATTCCGACGATGAAACGATGTACAAAACCCGCACTGAAAACAACTCTGTCACATACAGAACAACCCAAAACCCTAACCTGGATTTCTTTTTCCACGTCACACCTGACACGTCACCACAAACCCTAATCACTAAGCTAGAATCATCATGGGCTCATGATCCTTTAATTACACTTAAACTCATTTGTAATCTTAGAGGCATACGTGGCACTGGTAGAACAGATAAAGAAAGCTTTTATACATCTGCTATCTGGCTCCATAATAACCATGCAAGTACCCTAGTTTGTAATATTCCTGTTTTAGTTGAGTTCGGTTATTTTAAAGATTTGTTAGAGATTTTGTATAGGCTAGTCGAAGGTGAGGATGTTAGGGAAGTGGCGAAAAGGTTATGGATGGAAAAAAAAAGTTGTCTAAAGGAAAAGGAATGGCACGGAAAATGTATTTTCTTAACAAGAAAAGGGAAGAAAAAAACCAGAAAAGGATGGAAAAAGAGGAGATGATGATGTTTAAAAAAATGGTGAAAACGGGTAGAGGTAGAAGGAATAATAGGAGAGACATGCGAGAAGATGAAAGTAGGATGAACAAGACTCGGGAGGAGAGGGTTGAAGAAAATAGGAAACAGATGGAGAAAAATAAATACGAAGCGAAAAAGTTAAGGAAACATAAGGATTTTGCTATGAAAGAGAAGTTAAATGATAGGTATGCTACGGATCATGAATTTAAGATGTTGCATGATCAGGTATCAACTTTTTTTGCCGAATGTTTAAGATCTGATATTGATATGTTGAAATCTGGTGAAAGTAGGAAGATTAGTTTAGCTGGTAAGTGGTGTCCTAGTGTTGATTCATCATATGATAAGGCTTTACTCATTTGTGAATCGATTGCTAGGATTCTTTATCCATGGGATTCGGATAGTGAGTTTGAAGCACTTGATGAGTTTAGCTATATTGTTAGGATTAAAAATAAGTTGAGGAAAGAAGTACTTGTTCCTCTTAGGAATGCGTTGATGTTACCTGAAGTTTATATGAGTGCAAAAGAATGGAGCTCGATTACTTATGAGAGAGTAGCTTCTATTGCTATGAAAAACTATACTGATATATTTTTGCATAGAGATAATGAGCGGTTTCGTAGTTATCTAGAGAAGGTTAAACTTGGTGATGCCAAGATTTCTGCAGGAGCTTTGTTGCCTCATGAAATTATCAGTTCTTTTCGAAGAGGAAGTGGGGGTGGTATGGTAGCTGAGCTACAATGGAAACGAATGGTTGATGATTTGTTGAAGGAAGGGAAATTAACGAATTGCATTGCGGTTTGTGACGTTTCTGGTAGTATGCACGGGACACCAATGGAGGTTTGTGTTGCGCTTGGTTTATTGGTTTCGGAACTTAGTGAAGAGCCATGGAAAGGCCATGTGATTACGTTTAGTGAATCACCTGAGTTACATTTAGTAGAAGGGCCTGATCTTAAATCCAAGACAGAGTTTATTGAAAGAATGGATTGGGGTTGTAATACCAATTTCCAGGGAGTTTTTGATAGAATGTTGGAAGTTGCTGTAGAGAATAGGTTGAGTGAAGCCGATATGGTGAAAAGGGTATTTGTTTTTAGTGATATGGAGTTTGATGAGGCGTCGTCGCGTCCATGGGAGACTGATTATGAAGCAATTCAGAGAAAGTTTAAGAGTCACGGGTATGTAAATGTTCCAGAAATAGTATTTTGGAATCTTAGAGACTCGCGTGCTACTCCTGTGACTGCTAACCAGAAGGGGGTGGCGTTGCTTAGTGGGTTTTCGAAGAATTTATTGACCTTGTTCCTTGAAGGAGGTGGTGTGATCAATCCTGAGGATGTACCCAAGAGGAGTGGTTTGAATCCTCTAGAGATTATGGAAGCTGCTATATCTGGAGAATTGTATCAGAAACTAGTTGTGTGTGACTGATGTGGGATTCCTTCTCTCTGCACCAATGGTTCCATCTTGATGCACTTTGTGGAGGGACACCAAAAGTTCTCAAGCCAGTCTACTCCAGTAGTATAGAGTGTAAAAGTTGTATTTTTTTGTAAATTTCACTTCTTGCTCCTTGCAAAAAAGATTCAAGTTATCAATAAATTGCACAGATGATGCGGTTGTGTTTTTTAGATAACACTTGTTTATTATCTCTTGAGTAGAAAAGCCATATATGGTTATAAAAAAGAATTAAGCCTTGGTTTGAATTTTATATTACATGTTCTATCATGAGAAGCTCTGATTGGTTTGAACTGTGGATATGCATCAATACATTATGAGCTTCAGTTTATATCTATTGTATTACAGCAATATCGACAGCACAAATTTGCAACTTTATGACTTTAACAATTACATTTTATTTTTGAAACGACAAAGAAACTCGTAAACATATGTCAAACTTACATTTTACAAGGTTTATTGGTATTATGAATTAAAATTTACCTGATAAGTTTTAACAAACTTACCAACTTGCAGAGAACAAATACGGAGTAGCAAATTATCTATTGATTATATGAGAGTTAGCAAATGGATCATGTAAGATTTAGCATAAAAGGGAATGATGTGCTGTTTTTTTACATTACTTTTGATTTGCATCAGTGGTTCTCTTTTAGAATTTAGTACACCTCAGTATCAGTGAGCTTGATTTTTTTTTTTTTTTTTTCCTTGCAGAAATCGAACCTAGTTAGAACAAACCAGGTGTATGCTTGATCTGCATCTGTTACAGTAATGTGTTTTCCGGTTTAAATTCGTATTTGGGAAAATTGCAAGACCTATAGACTACAGTAATGTGGCTAATGTTACAGTGATCTATTAGTTCTCTAAGTTTGTCATCCATTGTTTTTTAGTTATTAACAATTATATCTAAACTTGTAGCCATGTAAATATTTTCTTGAAGGGGCACGTGAAGCTTAATTAGCGTTTGTGATTCATCAATTCCCTGTGGAATATACCAAAGGCCTCTTGGTCTTTACCGGTATATATGTAAGTGGCCCAACAACCTAGAGGTTGTGTGTTCAAGTCTCGTTGGAGACATGTGACTCTGTAAGATATAATGTGTGAGATAGGCTGTGTGGGTTGTAAAAAATTAGCCTTTCAAAAAAATAAATAAATAAATAAAAATTGTCCGTGGAATTTTGGTTAGGGAATATCAGATATATATTCAGCAGACCATTGTTTCATTATTTATTCCAATAAGAGAATGATCATAGGAGTAAAAATAAAATTAATTAAATATGGACCCAAAAAGGGAAAATTAAACCACCCTTAAACAAACTTGGAATATGGTTATATGGGGAATATCAAACTTGGAACCCAATTAACCAAAATAATACTCCCTCCGTTTTAAAATATAAGCCCAATTTGACTTTTTGACTCAAACTTTGATCTGAAATATTTTTAATTGTATTTTATAATATTTGATGCAAAATAAATAAATGGATTGTGTTTGAAATGCATTTTCATTTGATATAATTTTCATCAAGTGATATATAATACAAAAAAAAAATATTTAATGTCAAAGTTCGATTGAAAAAGTAAAAGTGGACTTACATTTTGGGACGGATGTAGTATATATCATCAAGTGATATATAATGCATTTTCATTTGATATAATTTTCATCAAGTGATATATATATATATATATATATATATATATATATATATATATATATATATATATATATATATATATATATATATATATATTATATATATATATATATATATATATATATATATATATATATATATATATATATATATATATATATATATATATATATACAAACTAGCCGATATTATTATACTTGAACAATCCGTAACAAATATCATTCAAATTAATTTTCACAGAACAAGAATGATGTAAGATTACTCCGGTTTCTAAAGAAAACATCTGAAAGAACGATGCATGTATATTCGTGATGGATTTACATTTGCATTTATATTTACATAGAAAATATATACCTTTTGGGTCAAAATTTTCGTTTCATCTTCCCAAATTAAATGTTACAAACCATGGAAACCGTTTATGGAACAAAAATATGTTTGAGATTGAAAGCTCTGGCGAGATCGATAGTTTTCAGCTGGTTACTCATGGCACAGAAAAATCAACGTTAGAACTTATATACTCCGTATGATTTTATTGCTAAAGGCGCAGCGTAGTAAACACTTCAGATGATTACATAATTCAAAATGGTGGTATCTCTTTAAATGTGTTTGTGTTTTATGATTCCAATAAACGTATCGATCTTCAAGAACATTCAGATACTATTTTGTCATATATATGAACATACATGATGCATGCATGCTGTTTTACGTTTATCATCAATTGGTTGTAGGTTCTTTAGACTCGCTGGTTTGGTTGGTGCCGGATCAATTGCAAAGTCACAAAATTCTACAAAGTATAAAAAGTAATTTGAGTGGTTGGATCTTTTTATGATTTAATCAACGGATGTAATTCATCCCTTGCTAACTGATTGGGAAAACTCTTTATAAGGGCAATTAAGTAATATCATCACCTAAATATTCACACCTAACCTACATGGGTTTCATCACCCACTTCTTCAGATCTCAGATCAATACTTTTCTCAAAATCTCAAATATCCTTTCTTTACAAAATTATCATGTCATCATTTTTTTTACTCCATAACATTTTATAATGACTTTGTAACTGAGCGATTAAATGTGAGATCAAAGGGTTCCAGCGATATGTTCCGGCGAGACGAGTTGGTCACAGTAATCCGGCGAGAGGTTCCAGCGAGATGAGTTGGTCACAGGGTTCCGGTGAGAGGTGGTTTCCGGCAGCGAGCTAAGGATGACGTGCGTCGTTGTCTTCAAACCTTCGTAAACTGGTAAACCGAATAGGCAAATTAAATGAGAGATAGTATATGAATGTTTGTTTCACAGATTTTTTGTCATAATGGAAAGATAAAGATTCTTGTGAGAGGGTAAGAATATGGGAAATTTGAAACTCAAAAGAGGTCACGTGATCCACTTTGTTGACCAATATATGAACACATTTTTTCATTTTAGTTTTCTTGATTTTATTATTCAATTTTTTTTTCTTTTTTTTTTTAGTATATGCACTGTCGTGGGTCATGATAGGAGGCAAAGTTGACATTGTAATAAAAGTTGACATTGTAATAAAGGTTATTTTTTTTTAGTGTTGTTCATCAATTTTCTAATAAAAACATAATGTTTATCAGTTATGTTTGATATTGTTCATCAGTTATTTTTAATAATGTTCATCAATTATTTTTTATAATGTTCAGTAGTTTTTGAAAAAAATAAGGTTTATCAGTTATTTTTGATATTATTCATCAGTTATTTTGATAACGTGCATTAGTTATTTTTTATGATATTCAACAGTTTTTGAAAAAATAACGTTCATCATTTATTTTTGATATTGTCCATCTTTTATTTTTTATAACATTCATCAGTTATTTTTTATAATGTTCATCAGTTTTCGAAAAAATAACTTTCATCAGTTATTTTTGATATTGTTCATCTGTTATTTTTTATAACGTTCATCAGTTATTTTTTATAATATTCAGCTATTTTCGAAAAAATAACGTTCATCAGTTATTTTTTATGTTGTTCATCAGTTATTTTTTATAACGTTCATCAGTTATTTTTTATATAGTTCATCAGTTTTCGAAAAATTAACGTTCATCAGTTGTTTTTGATATTGTTCATCTATTATTTTTTATAATGTTCATCAGTTATTTTTTTTATAATATTCAACCGTTTTCCAAAAAATAACGTTCATCAGTTATTTTTTATAATGTTCATCAGTTATTTTTTATAAAGTTCATCAGTTTTCGAAAAAATAACGTTCATCGGTTATTTTTTATAACGTTCATCAGTTATTTTTTAAAATGTTCACCAGTTTTCAAAAAAAATAGCGTTCATCAGTTATTTTTGATATTGCTCATCAGTTATTTTTTATAACGTTCATAACGTTCATCAGTTATTGTTCATTTTTAACGTGCGATATCTCACTAATATCATATCGGATTTGAGTCATTCAAATTCTTAAATAAAGAATAACCAAAAAGCTACAACTTTCGTCTTTTAAGTTTTGCAAAATTCGGCCTTTAAATTAGAAAAAATTAGAGCTTAAAATGCTAAAATTTTCAAGAAAATCAACACACACTTAAAAAGTTGAAAAAAAAAGTTACGATTTATATATCATAATGCATACCAAATTAAAGAGAATTCAAAATAAAAAATTATGGTGAAATCGATTTTTCATAAAAGTTTATTGTTTGAAAGTTATTTACGTTTGAAGTTTTAGTGTGGAATAAAAAAATTTGTTAAATTGACCAAAATGCCTCCTAACAGAATTTAATAAGAAAAAAATGAGGGATTTGGTGGGGGACACATGGCACTAGATGATAGGTTTGGTTTTCTTTTGTTTTTATTTTCCTAAAATAGATTGAAAAAGAAACGAAACTAAACCAATTTTATTTTTAGTCTAGACCAAACCAACCGAAAAATCCCCTTAAAAAGGCGGAAGCCAAAAGTATGTTTAGCATGGAGCAATTTAGAGCATTTAAAAAGGGTTTGCATTTATAATGCAATGTTTCACTAAAATTTTGCTTTAAAATTCTAATGATACTTTTTCCTAGCGCTATTAAAATCAACTTTCAAATTCTAACTCTAATTTTTATTTTATAAATAATAATTATAGCTAACTTACCAAATACTTTTATATATACAATTGCTACTAGCGTTGCCGCTGCTTACTGAAACTGCTATTGCTTACGATTATTGCTATGTTCGCCGAAAATACCCTTATTCCTATCTATAAAGAATATTTACATGTAATAAAAAGAACCAAATTCAGAAAATATAACTACACGGAGTAAAGAAAAAATCGAATCTCCATTAAAGAAAAAAACTTTGCATAAATATGACTTTGACATTGTCTTTTTTGATTAATTTCCACACTTACTCAATGTTAATTGACAATCTTAATCATAGAATGTTTGTTCGAATTAAGTAACATATATATCTTTCATTTAATATAATAAATTCGAATTTGTGGAGTTTCAATTCCATTTAAATTTATAATCTCTACAAGATGTTCTTCACAGAACTTGCAATTTTCTCCAAGAAAAAATGTTGAAATGACAAATACATATCCATCACAAATTGCCCAAAACTAGCTATATGCCCCCAACTTTTCATGAAATCAAATCCAAACACATATCGATTAAAGTTCAACAACTTTTATAAACAATGAGTTGTAATTTACAATCGTTGTTTGTTAAGACATGTAATAAACATTAGTACATATATAATTAATGAACACAGATCACATAACTAATTTAAGCTACAAACAAAAATTAATAAATTAACGACAAATAGATAGAAAGTAGTAATAATGTCTAATTAGTTTCAACTTTTTTTCCAACTCGGGACGACTCAGTCTGAGTCACATTACAACTCATTTTCGCGACCTCGCCATCTCCTAAGAAAAAAACACACAAACACAACGACTCCTCCGAATTAAATAATTTGTATCGTATTTATGTTTTTGGTTTAGTTCTTTACTTTTATTTATACCTACACCAAATGAAATATCACTATTTAGTAACGTGCCTGATGAACAATTAGATAAAACATGTGTGCATCGCATGGATCCTGACGCAGCCCGAGTTATATATGACGAAAATTAGTGTCAAACATTACTCTGTGAACACTTAGATACAGCCCGTGTGCATCGCACGGGTCTGAATATCATTTTGAGTTTTTGACTCGACCTCAATTAAAAGTGACGAAATAAAAACACCAATATTTTTCATGTCATGCTAACAAAAGTTGTGGTAATACACTTAGGAACTTATTGACCAACAAAACCCGACCATCACCAAAAAATGAGAGTTTCAAACATAACAAAAATTAGTGCTGAACATTACGGAAGAAACAATTTGGTCCCATCTCAGTGCATCGCACGGGTCTAAAAAATTAGTGCCGCAAATTAAGAGAGGAACAAACAGACCCAAAGTATGTGTAACGCACACTTATTGAGCAACAAAATTCATCCATGATCAAAATGATGAAAATAAGTGTCGAAGATTATGCTATGAACACTTATATCCAGCCTATGTGCAACCCACGGGTCTTCATGACTAATCGTTTCATAAAGTAAGTTATCATTATATAGCATTTACCATATCCTTTAATATGATATGGGGTTATAAGTGCTGATTTTATTCCTACATTATTCAAACATGTATGAAATTTAAAGATAACATAAACAAACCCCTAAAACATTTGTGTAGAGTAGGGGTGTTAAAGATTCGAGCTTTTAACGAGCTACTCGAGCTCGAGCTCATTTAACTCGAGCTCGAGCCTAATACTCACGAGCTCGAGTCGATCTCGATCAAAAATTAGAGCTCGATTAGTTTGACGAGCCAAGCTTTAATAACTAATATTTGGCTCGGCTCGTTCGAAAACTCATTTAATAATCACGAGTCGAACGAGCCGAACGAGCTAGTCGAGCTTAACGAGCCGAACGAGCTACTCGAGCTTAACAAGCCAACACTTAATCTATATAAGTTTTTAAGTTTATTTTAAAATTTTAAACACATGCTTCTAATATGATTTAGATTCAAGTTGTAGCTTAATATTTCTAAGCTATATATTTATATTTACTTGAAAGTAAACATCCTCCTTTTACTTGGACTTTGTTTTATAGGCTCTTTATTTGTCTTGTTTTCTTATCTCTTCCTATGTGGGATGTATTTTCTTTTAATTCTTTTTCTTAACATGTTTGTTCTTTTACTTACATCTTTTATATTTAATACATTATTTTTTTAGTTAATACAAGTTTATCAATCAACTAAATGGCAACTCTTTTAAGTTTAATTTATATAAACACATTCGGGGCATAAGGATGTCGAGTCTAATTGGTTCCCTTTATTTGGTTCATTCGTTTCCTCAAGTCCATGCCTATTATTTCGAATATGAAGATGTACAATAAATGCGTAAGCCTAAAGGCATAGTGAGATCGTGTGTTGTATACATAAAATATCGCACATATGATTCAAATGCATAAAAAATGATAACATAACATATAACTTATGGGATCCCGCAATTATGTTACGGAGTATTAATAATTTGTTACTGACCCTTTTTGCTAGTCTTATTGTTTGTAAAGTCAAAATCATAAAGATAGAGACTAAAAACATAATTGAAATGTTATCAGAGCATTTTCATTCAAATTGTATTGATTAAAACAATGTAAATGCATAATTTCATGAAATGCAAATGCACATGTATATAACAATAAATCACATAGATGCCACAATAATGATATGCAAGGCATAATCAAGGATTATAGTGTACATCCCCGTTTAGTAAAAGTCACGAGTACTCACCTTAATTACAAGGTAGTTGCGTTTGTAATTATCAGAACCTATATCAATTTGGTATCACGAATTAATCATTTGACATATAGTTGATACTTACATGCTTTCTTGATTTTAGATGAGTTCCTCCTCTAGAAATTTTTTATTATATTTATAAACATGATCTAAGTAAAACGAACTAAAGTCATGAGAGGAAACAAGAGTGTATAAACATATTTCATGTCTAGTTTATGGTCAGCATTCTTCCAGATTGCAAAACTCGACTTTAGAAGGTCATAACTCTCTTAATATGTAAATAAATGTAGTGAAATATCTCCTAGAATTTGGATCTATGAGTTAGCTTTCAAACCCAGATGGTCTCATATAAAAAGTCAAAGTTTTTGACCTCCACGCCGTTGTCAAAAGACACGTGTGCAAGCAGCTAAACTTGTTGTGATTGTTGGTTGTATAATTTTTTTAACGACTTAACCATATCCAAAAATTGTAAGTTGGGTTTTCAAAAACTTGTCCATATTTTGCATGTGTTTTTGATAGAGTTCGATCATTTGAGTGAATAGTTAAAGTTAATCAGTTAGTTATGCAATTTAAACATTTATAGTTTGCACTCACCACTTTTTACGATTTTTACAATCATATGCATTAAGCAAATTGATTTGTTGGATCTATAGTTAAACCATCATCGTAATTACGATTCACAATCTTTCAATGTTAAAAGAAATCAATCACAATTTGATATTTTCTTAGTTTTCAATTAGTAAAGTTGTTTGCTTAGATTTATTATGAATTTAAAATTGTTTAGATTTAGTGTAAATTTGAATAACTCACAATGTACCCTTACTACCCAAACATTATTTGTATAGAAAATAATCCATGATTTTTGTTTTCGATTCACTCTTCTTATTTACATCCATGATAATAAATACCTATTTATATGCATCATTTAATTGAGATTTATTAATTTTGATAGTTGGGCACTGTAGAGTAACACGAAAAAGAATGATATTGCAATTAATATAGTTAAATCATTTGTTTCATTCTGTTGGGTGACTATTTAATGAAATAGAAAATCTATTACAACTTAACAACCTCGAAAGTAATTGTATATACTATATAGTGCATTTTATGAATAGAAATATATAGCTGTCGATTTTCGGTTGGAAGTGATTGGTTATTAATTTGAATTCTTCATTATTTTTGTTAATACATGAACGATAAGAATCGTATCGGTCGAAGATTTTAAAAGTGGAACTGAGTTTTGGTTCAGAAATCTCTATGTAGCCAATTATCAAAAAGTGTTAGTGTGCTTGATATAATTTTGACATTTGTTGTGTATTAGCTTAAGGTTATATAAGGGATCTTCAATTCTTTTTTTTGAGTAGACTCATGTGTTCATGTGTTATGATTTGTCGTTGCATTGTTGGTGTTGCACATAAATAAAAAGGTATTTGTAATTTGGCGGAGTTACTAATAAATAATGTTTAGGTGCTCAATTGAACTTCTGAATATGAATGTCACAAAGAAATTTAATATTCCATTATTCAGGGTATAATTGTTATACATTGTTCTCTTTGTATTTGGGCTATACAGGAAATTTCAACTAGATATAATAATGTTCGGGTAAGGAGGATGGAAGAAATCGATATAAAGGTTATATATGACATTTTAAAGAGGATTTTCACCACCAAACACTCTGGATTGGTGGCTCTAGCTAAATGGATTTGCTGAGGTATACTATTTATTGATTCATAAAAACAATACGAAAAAAACCCCTAGTTTGTAAACACTTTGAGGTTTTGTATTCAATAAGAGTCTTTTAGTTTCAAACATAACATATATATGGTCTAAACTGCTATACTATATACTATTCCCTAAAAAACTTAATCCACAATGAATTTAAATTTTTAGGGTTATAATACTCAAACACACAAAAATCAAATCATCCGTACATATGCTAATGCACCATCATCTTCAAACTTTAGTTTCTTCTAGATCGAGGTATGAGATCGTACATCTATTTCAGATTCAATGTGTAATTTTTTTTTTTTTTTTTTTTTTTTTTTTTTTTTTTTTTTTTTTTTTTTTGGCATGGTGTAACAGTACATGTTGTTGTTTTGAGCTTGCATACATTTCACAAGTAAAATTCTAATTGTCTCCGGTGTTTATATATGAAGGTTCGGAAAGCAATTCCATAATAGACCTTCTCCAATTTCAAGGTTTGAGGCAAAAGAGTCCAGGATTTGAGAGATCGTAGAGTTAGACGATGAGGGTGTTGTTGAAGATCATGATGTCATCATCATCATCATCATCGTTATCATCTATCTAAATGATCTATAGAAGCTTGGATTCTTTTTCCTCATGTATTGAAAGTAAAGGGTACAATCACTGTGGGAATTATTTTGCCTCAATTAACGGGATACGTTGAGGTATGCTATTTATTGCTTTCATGGAAAATTTAAATTTTCTTGCTTTCTAACATGGAATAGTTTAATCAACTCAATAATATACCCAATATGCAGTCACTTCACAAGTGAAAGACCATTACCAACACGTGGCACCTGCTATGCATCTGGGCAAGAACCGACTATTTTAGAAGCAATGATTGATGTATCCCACTAAGTATTTCCTCATACGAAGCCGATGACCTCTTTACCAGATCAAGCTGATTTTACAAAGGTTCTTGAAGATGATTAGATTGTTGATAAGAAGTATGTAATAGATACAATTAACGTATAACATAGATACTCTATGCGATTATTCCGGATTATACCAACAGCAAATCAGCAAGTACTGAAGCGAAGAAAAATGAAAACGATTTTGTGTGACTTTATATGTATCTTACCAACAAGAAGTGAAGCCAAAAAGAAATGAAAACGATTTTTTGCAACTGTATATGTATCTTACCTACAAAAACAAGTGGTTTATTTCCAATAATTATTGTTTTCTCTTCTGTTTTTCCGACGGCTACATGTTTCGTTCAAGTTTAGATCTTTTATTAGAACTCCATTTATGTTTTGTTTACTCCAAATGGACAAAATAGGTCACTACTTTGTTTACAATTTGTGCGCTTCTAAGAAGCATTAATTAGTGCTGAAAAGTTATTGATGTCGCTTTACAAAACTCAAATCATAACGACTCTACTTTTCTAATACCATGTATAGTTGTATAACTATTAGATGATTATTAGCATTATCGCCATTCTTCATTAGCCAAGCCAATTCAGATCAAGCTGGTTAGCATTTTTAGACTAAAAAAGTGAAAAGGTGGATCCGGTACTGTTTAGAAGCCACCAATTTATAAGCCAAATCAAAGGTATCATCACTAAGCTCTCTTCTTTTCGTAAAAAAGTTGGTTTTCGAACAGATGCAATACTATCATATACAAATGCTCCGCCACAATGCGCGAGTTAAAACCATCATTTTTTGTTTAAAAAAGGGAAAGAAAAAAAAATAATTAATCAAGAAAGAGGGTTGAATCTTATAAATATTTCAGATTTAAAAAAAAAGTTACATTATTACGCATATAATTTTGAATTTTTTTAACGCTAAAATACGGGCTTGAAAAGTTGCTTGTAGCACTATCGGGTGGACATTGAGACAATTGTTGGTAGGATGTATTCTAAGAATCCTTTCAAGTTTGACTAAATATGACTAGTCTTGTTAAAACCATTACTCAATTAAAGGTAGAGTTGATTTAATCCTTTCAAATTTGATTATGACAAGTAGGCTTGCTTATTCGGCATAAAATTATATAGCATTCTCTCTCTATTTAAATTGAATTAATTTCTCTTTTAGTTTTAAGTTTTGTTTTTTCTTAGTTTCATTACAAAAAATGTTTGAGGAAATGGTAAGTTTGGTATTCGTTGATGATAATCAATAGATACGTATCATACATAAATAGCCGTACAAGGAGTATTCTAGAACTCGGGCTTAAGCCCAATGAAAATAATATATATAGTCAATGCCTTTACTGACTAACATTCCCCCGCAGTTTGAGCGGGAGGACACCGAACGCTTAAACTGGTATGAAATTCTTCAAAAAAAGCCGAAGGCAACCCTTTGGTCAAAATGTCCGAATACTGATAACGAGATGGTACATGAAGAACTCGAACCTGACCAGTAGTAACCAAATCTCGAACAAAGTTAATGTCTATCTCAATATACTTCATACGTTGATGCTGAACCAGATTGGAGGACAAATACATAGCTAACATTATCACAATAGACAAGCGTAGTGGAAGACAAAGGAGTATGCAATTCACGTAGTAGATTCTGTAACTAACAAGTCTCAGCAACCGCATTGGCAACTCTACGATACTCTGCCTCAGCACTAGATCAAGAAAGCGTAGGTTGACGCCTAGAGGACCAAGAGAGTAAGTTGTTGCCAAGAAAAACACAATAACCGGAAGTCGATCTCCGAGTAGTAGGGTAACCCGCCCAATCGCATCTGAATAAGCAACCAAAGAAGTAGTAGATGACGAAAACAAATGTAGCCCATAATCTAAAGTACCACGAACATATCTCAAAATCCACTTGAGACCCGAGAAATGAGGCTCCCAAGGATTATGCATATGTAGACAAACCTGTTGCACCACGTAAGAAATATCTGGACAAGTGAATGTAAGATACTGAGGAGCACCCGCACGACTTCGATAAGAAGTCGGATAAGAGACTGAATCACCATCATCACCCAGTTTAAACTCAGTATCAACAAGAGTCCTACTGGGATTACAGTTAGCCATATGTGCCCGCTCAAGGATCTCAGCAGCATACTTATGCTGGGATAAGAACATCCTCGAAGAATCCCATGTAATAGAAACACACAAAAAAATAATTGAGGGAACCAAAATCTATCATAGAAAATTCCGTATATAAGAAAGCAATGATTTGTTGTAACAAAAACTCACAAGAACCAGTGAGAACAATACCATCAATACACAGTAATAAATAAGCAGTGTCAATCCCCTGTCGATAAATAAATAAGCAATGTTAGTCGATAAATGTATTGAGTCGATATATTATTTGTATTGGGCTCAAGCCCGAGCTCGAGAATACTCCTTGTAGGCTATTTATATATGTATGATACGTATTCATTGATGATAATCAATACATACCTATCATACATAAATAGACCTACAAGGAGTATTCTTGAACTCGGGCTTGAGCCCAATACAAATAATATATCGACTCAATACATTTATCAACTAACAGAAACGCATGATGGTTTTATACTTAACAAAAACTATCAATACATTTGTTAACCAAGAAAGTAGTGATCTATTTGATCACCTACAAAGATGAGCAAAAACCAAAAGCAAACCGAAAAAACCGATCCACAGCAAAAACCAACGGTTCGGTTTCAGAAAATAGAAAAACCACATTCTGTGTTACAGTTTCGGTTTTTACTGAAATTCCGAATCGCAATAATCACACCCAACCAATCCGCTATATTCATAATAACTTATTAAATTTCATAATATTAATGTGATAAATTGCTTTTTTTATACTTTCTTAATTAAGTATATCAAACACATTTTATTAGTTAATTATTGTATGAGTTTTTAAGTCATAAAATTTCTCTTTTTTTGCTTACAATTTATCATTGAAGTTTTTAAAATTCTACATTACATTTGACTTTTACTATTATCTACATTTATAATTCATAATAATGCATAACAATTTGTATATGTGTTTGCAACACATCATGTAACATTATGATATATATTAGAAAGATAATCTAGAAAAAATGAACTTTAAAAATGAAAAAACCGCAATAGCCAAACTAAAAAAACTGTAACTGACGGAAAACGAAACTGCAAAAACCGTGCGCTTGTGGATTCTCATTTTGTAAGTTTGATTTGGTTTTTTTATCAAAAACCGCACCAAACTGCATCATGCTCGCCCCTAGCCAAAACAAGTAAAAAGAAAAACGAAACGAAAATATATGTGTTCATGTGCTTGTAGGTATGTAGGTAATTGTTGTTGTGAATTGAATTAGATTCCTCTTGCAAAATGTTTTCGTGATTCAAAAATGGATTCATTAGTTTAGATTTTCCTTTTTGTACTTTTTAATAACATTAGTTTAGCTTTGAATTTCAACAATCTTCTTACTCACGTTTTGTTTTCTTGTTGGAATTTTTTAAACAACGATTGCATTGTTAGAAAAAGAAAAAGACGATAATCACAATATCTCTATGTTTTGTTCAATCACTCGTACTAGATTGGTCATAATTACAAAAGAAATATTTTTGTTATTAAAAAATTTAAGAATTCTTTGTTTAGAGAGTACTAAACCTTTTATAAAATAGTATAGATAGGATCAATAGGTGTGCTTATTTGAATACTTTGACGTATTTATAAGTTTTAAAAACTTATTTAAAGATCACAAGTTACAACCTGAACTGAAGCGAACCTCCTATCTTCGTTGAAAAGATAGGTAAGACAAGAAATTGCATTAACTAAAATTTAAAGATTAGAACTAATATCCTAATGCAATGTGAATTGCGATCTTTTATATAATAAAAGAATTACATTATTTTGAAATGTTTTTCCCAAAACAATCTTATTGAAAAAAAATTAGAGCAATAAAAAAGCTCGATTTTGCCACGTAGGTGAAATAGAGCAATGCGATAAGTCAATAAAATGTAAAAATTAAAATAGAATTGGTATGCATAAATTCGTTTTCTGTAAAGTTAGCTGAAAAAATATATGTGTCAAAATTAAAGGAAACAAAACTTACAACAAGCGGGCGTAAAAACTAAAGAAAAAAGAGTCTCTGCACTTTAGTTCCATTCCCTTTCTTCATCGACACAACAAATAAACCCCAATTAGACATAGTAGATCAATGCATTAACAATATACAAACTTTAAAAATCAAAGCATTCAACCTCTCAAACTGTCCTTCATTAACCCTTATTATATCATTCTGAAATCAAATTGAAAACTCGATTAAAGAAGGGGTTATTATAGTTACTCGAAATTTGATGAGGTATAGTTTTTTGGTAAATAAATTTAAGGTATATTAATCTATGACTTTTTGATTTATAAATAACTTTTTTTTTTGGTAATTAAGTTATGGGTTTGTGTTCTTGTGCTTTTAATTGATGTGGTATGGCTTAAATGGTGGGTACAATTTCGTGTTAATTTGCTAGGGTTGTGTTTAGTTTGCGAGATATGATTTTTAATGTATATTTTGTTGATTATGTGTTAGATCAGTAGTTGATCTTTAAAATTAATTATCTGTTAGCTCACTTAATTGCATCAAATAAACAAAAAACAACTAAGATTTTGTAGTTCTTGGAAGCAATCAATTATTTTAGCAACAATAAAGTAGTTTTTTTTGGATTATAGATCCATGTATTGTGTTTTAAGTTCACGGACTTCCATAATCTTAAAGTGAACATATAACTAGAATCACTCCAAATATGATCTCCTTAATTACTAAAAAAAGGAAATAGTTTATTGGAAGTCATGAAACACAAACAAAAGCGCGCAGTAGAATGTTGAGAAATGTACCAGTTTTTTGTGCTCCAAATTTACCATCCCTATAATTTAGATAGGTGTGACGGGTATTAAGTGTACCTCCTTAATTTCGATAGGCATTCATTCTTTTAGGTATGACGGGTATTAAGTGTACCTCTAAGGGAGCGAAGGCAAGTTTTAGGTGCATGCTTAAGCTGATTAAGGTTTTGATGTCATACCATTTTGTCCGTTTTTTTTTTTTTTTTTTTTTTTTTTTCTCTCTCTCTCTCTCTCTCTTCTTAAGATCTTATAGTAGGATTGGGTTTGCCATCCAAAAGGGGGTTGCGACACAGCTTGTTATTCGTTTGCCTGCCATCTTACTGTAATTAATATTTATCAGTTTATATGAAGTCATTTGATTAGAAGCGAAAAAAAAATATTGTATTCCCCCAGCATGGAAAGAAGCCGAATTTGCATATAATGGATAAGATATAAAAAAGGCTCGAGAAAACATAAGTTTTTAGATCGGTAATTAACTTGATATTCAATACTCCGTCGTAAGTGAACTAAGTGTCTCTCTCTTTCACAAAATAAGCATATACTACTAAATAAGGAAAGAACCTTTTTTTAATAGATTTCGGTTTTTCACTTTTCCGCTATTGCGAGATAACATTTTAATTTTTGTTTTGCAACCTAATTCTTTAGGACCTTTAAACTTGGATGAACGATCGTGTAGATATACCGATGACATTATACTGAGGGATAGCCTTGGAGGTTCCAACTGCCTTATTAACAACAACGTTGACACTTTTGCAATTTCTTCATTTTTTTGGGTTACAAGAGAGAAATAATGGACATGATGGAGCCTTCCCTGCAGTTCCTGAATCAGCAATAACTGCAACTAATGCACCACATGGTTGTGATGAAATAACAATAAACTCGAAAGAATAGTATTTTAAAATTGAAATTTTCAATCTGAAAAGTGGAATTCCATTGTTCCAATTAAGGGTAATTGTAACGTGCACGTATAGTAAATGGCGTGGTTATCATCTTCACTTCCAAAACATATGTTATATATATGTAAATTTTAAAACATTTACTCTTTTATACTAAGTTTATGCCATACATGATTGTTCTATATTGGATAGACGAGCCCTCCATTGCTCTATATTGGATGTTTTATCCTCGCCCATATCTCTTGCAGAATGTGACAAACGAGTACATGAAAAGATATACACCATCCTCAAACGGAAGAAGGTAATTACATAGACACCATCTCCACTTGCCATGTTTTCCGTTCATTATATTAGCTTCTATCGAAGCTTAAATGCAAAATCTTTATACTTAGCATTTGCTTTCAGGAACTACTTACTGTATGAGAACAATATGGATTAAATTACGTGTGAGCGACTAAAAAGGTAATGTGCACATTTTAAATTTAAAAAGGTAATCTTTATATCTCCTTGAGCTTTTGAAGTGAAGTTTATCGACACATAGTTTGTGTTTTCGCATTGAATAGTAAATTTAAATGATGTCACTACACCAAATGAAAGCCTTTGGGACGGGGCAAACAAATGGGACGACATATGTTGTCCCAAATGGACAAAGGGTCCCACTTTCTTCAACAAATATAGCAGTCAACGTGAATGTTTTGGGCCCACTCATTTTAGAACAACAATGTCGTGTCAATGGTTTAAAAATCAATTTTATTTTATATAAAGACCAAAGGAACGACATTGTCGTTCCTTCCGAGGTTTTTTTTTTTTTTTTTTTTTTTTTTTCATTTATCTGTTGTGAAAAAATCAATTTTATTTTACATAAAAACCAAAGGAACGACAATGTCGTGCCAATGGTTTAAAAATCAATTTTATTTTACATAAAAACCAAAGGGACGACATTGTCGTTCCTTCTGGGTTTATTTTTTTTTTTTTCATTTTTCTGTTGCAAAAAATTTTGGTGAAACCCAAAGGGACGACATTGTCGTTCCTTCTGGGTTTTTTTTTTTTTTTTTTTTTTTTTTTTTTTTTTATTTTTTTTATTTTTAATTTATCTTTTTTATACTAAAAATGATTTTAATTATTTAATTAATACTAAATAAATAAATAATGATTTAAATTATTTAATAAAATATATTTAAAATTATTTAATTTAATTTAAAATTAAATCCAATAATCTATGCATAACATGTTAAACGGATGAGTCGAGTTATTATGGCTATGCATAACATGTTAAACGGATGAGTCGAGTTGTTATGACATGCATAACATGTTTAGCGGATGAGTCGAGTTGTTATAGATATGCATATATAACAAGTTTAACGGATGAGTCGAGTTGTTATGACATGCATAACATGTTTAGCGGATGAGTCGAGTTGTTATGGATATGCATATATAACAAGTTTAACGGATGAGTCGAGTTGTTATGGATATGCGTAAAATGTTTAAGTCGAGTTGTTATGGATATGCATAACATGTTAAACGGATCAGTCGAGTTGTTACGGATATGCATAACATGTTTAACGGATGAGTCGAGTTGTTATGGATATGCATATCATGCTTAACGAATGAATCGAGTTGTTATTAATATGCATAACATGTTTAAGTCGAGTTGTTATGGATATGCATAACATGTTTAAGTCTAGTTGTTATGGATATGCATAACATGCTAAACGGATGAGTCGAGTTGTTACGGATATGCATAACATGTTTAACGGATGAGTTGAGTTGTTACGGATATGCATAACACGTTAAACGGATGAAATTGCAACGAATCCCGACATTAGTTTTCATAACAACAACAACAACATTTTATTAAACAACAACAATAACACAAACAACAACAACAACAACAACAACAACAACAATGACAAACAAACAGCAACAACAACAATAACAACACTACATACGAAGATAACAGCAACAACAACAATAACAGTACTACATATGAAATTTATCCATGTCACCTAAAAGGTCACGGAGTATTGCATCCGACTGACATGCGTGGTCGTGGTTGGGATACGTTGCCATGTCAAGTTTTGCCTCCAGCATCCTTAATTTTGTCTCTAGCACCTGTTTTTGTGCCTCCAGCACCTGTTTTTGTGCCTCCAGCAGGTTTATTCTAAGATCTTTTTCATGATAGTTTGAGCACATTGTTGGAGCAGATCCAGAGCCGCTTGATGTTGAAGCTCCCAGAGAACCGGTCATCAGTTCCTCTTTCCATAAAAAAAAATCACATCCATGGTCATTTGTCCCAAGCTGTTAAAGAGTAAAAACTATTATTTTTAACAACTAACCAAATTATTCTTATAATACACGAAAAAGTATGTAATTGTTCACCTTCGAGAAAGGACACGCATAGTATAGTTTACCACGGGAGTAAGATCTACGCGATTCTCGTAGAATCACGTCTCCTCGTCCACAAGGACAAGGAAAAGCTTCAAATTCTGCCATCTTCTTCACCATGATAACAGTGTGTGTTTGTGGTTGTGAGGTTGAGTGGTTGTGAGTGGTTGAATCGTGACCGGGGTGGCCCGATCTACAAGTTGAGGTGATAAAATGTGGTGGCCAGAAAAAGATTCTGGCGGCCGGAAACTGCTGGTGTCGCCAGAAAACGGAAACTGCTAGAGAGAGATAGAGAGAGAGATATATAGTGAGATGAGTGTGCGTGAGAGTTTTTATTAGTTAGATGAGTGTGTGTGTGTGTGTGTGTGTGTGTGTGTGTGTGTGTTTATATTGTGAGGATAAGTTGTTAGGTAGGAAAAATTTGGTGGGAAATTAAGGCATTGGGACGACAATGTCGTCCCATTTTGTTCATAAAAATTTAGTAGGTATAGAAGAACACAGTTCTCTCATCCACGGGTCAGGTTTTTTTTTTTTTTGATTCAAATTAGGCAAGATTGTCTCGTTTTTGGACGCGATTTATTTTTTATTTATTTAGTCTTAATTAAATAATTCAAAACAAGATTACAACATCTATTTAAATAATTTTAATTTATTTAAATATTTTTTTAATTAATTTAAATCATTATTTATGTATTTAGTATTAATTAAATAATTTAAATCATTTTTAATTTATTTAGTATTAATTAAATAATTAAAATCATTTTTAGTATATAAAAGATTAATGAAAAAAAAAAAACCATAAGGAACGACAATGTCGTCCCTTTGGTTTTCACCAAAATTTTTCGCGAAAATTGAATGAACCCGCCATGAATATTAACTGATCCCGCCACAATATTTGGAACGACATTGTCGTTCCTAATGTTAAAAACAATGAAGCTAAAAAAAAAAGAAAAAAAATCACACCCTTTGGTACGACAATGTCGTTCCAAAGGTAATAAAAACAAAAAAAAAATACCCCCACGCCTTGGGACGACATTGTCGTCCCATTGGGCTCAATTATTGAATAACCCTGGCCAGTCCAACGATTGTTCATTCTTGCATCCTTTATCCAAAAAAAAAAAAAAAAAAAAAAAAAAAAAAAAAAAAAAAAAACAAACATGCCCCATTATCATCTTCTTCTTCAATCCACACCACCATAACCAAATTAATACCACATTCGACATCACTATCACCTCAAAACACCAATTACACACGCACCACTGTGCACAATTTGTTTAATTTTTGTTAATTTGGTTTGTGTAAAGGTATGAATTTTTTGTTAATTCATTTTCTTAATTTGTTTTGTTATTGATATTCCAAGGTTTGATAATCTTTGTTTCTATTTTGTGTTGTGTTTGTGTTGGCGTTAGATGGCAGCAGCACCACCACCACCGTGAACCACCACGGCAGCAGCAGTACCGCCGTCAAAGGTATTTTTTTTTTTTTTTTTTTTTTTTTTGTTGTTGTTGTTAATTTAAAGGTATGTTTTTTTTTTATTGCGTTAAAGTGTTTTGGTACGACAATGTCGTCCTCAAAAGTTATGGACAGCCGGGACAAAGTTATGGACCACCTCTAGCTTGTGTTTTTTTTATTGTATTAAAGTGTTTTGGTACGACAATGTCGTCCTCAAAAGTTATGGACAGCCGGTATTAATTTAGCTTGTGTTTTGTTAGACATTGTAGTAAAGTTTACAAGTATTGATGTGCTAAAATGATGTTGGTATTAATTTAGGTTGTTTTTTTTATGTGTATGTTTTTGGTTAGCCAGGACAGCCGGGAGAGCCGGGACAACACCTCTTTTCCTCTTTTACTCTTTTCTTCTCTTCCTCTATTTTAGCCGCGAACTAGGTATATAATTTAATTACTCTTATGATATTGTAATTTAGTTAGTATAATTGTTAAACTTATGTGAATTGTAATTTTTTTTATGAAATGTATGTTTGTGTAGGACCATCGCAAAAGCACCACCTCTCTATCTTTCTTCCTTTCTTCTTCTCTTTGAGCCGTGTACCAACTGTGACATCTAGTATGTTTTCTTTATTTCCATATTTTGTTTTTGTTTATTAGTATGTAATTTAATTAGTAATGTATTTGTTATTGGAATGATATTGTATTGTTAAACTTATGTGACTTTTTTTTAGGATTCTAGTGATTGATTTCGGACAACCCCCATCTGAAATTAATCATCCTACAGAAAACCTGTCCGAAATTAATTTATTAGAAATTAATTTCGGAAAGTCCCCTGTTTGGGACTGCTTTTTGAATGTTTTGTCTCATTTAGGATATGGATGCGTATAACTGTTTTACTATTTGAGAGAAATTCGACATTATTTCCCTTTCACTCCTACGAATATGTCCTTGATGATGATGATGTTGACGTGTCTGATGATGATGAAGTGAACCCAACGATTGTTGTTGAAGAAGTTTTATCTAGCGATGATTCGGATGATGAAAATTGTTCTTAATTTATAATTTGAATGAAACTGTTACTATATGTTTAAACGTGTAGTAACTTTTATTTGAATGAAATTGCATGTTATGTTATGTTTAAATGTGTATATTTATATGAATGTGTTTATTAGTATTAATTGGTCCACGAAATTGTGTGTTCTTGTACTTATAATTTTACAGATGGCGTGTGTAGGTCCCTGATACGTGGGAATCGCACCAGGCTTTACCTCTCAAGGAATCTTGAGAAGCTTACAACCCCCACCAGGCAGTGTACCTGATCGTTGTAGTATAGTATAGTGACAAGTACCGGGGGATTGATCGTTCAGCTAGGAATAGTGTCGCTAGGATTAGAAAACCTAAATATTAGTTCTAAAGATGATGGATGATTATTTTTGTATTTTTATATTTTTTTAGAAAACAAGTAAAGATCTCGGGTTTGAAGGATTTGGGCGGAATTAGTTGCTAGTCAACTAACCCAATGCTAAAGATGCTATCAAAATAAAATACTAAAAATGAAAATAAACTAAATTAACTAAGGTTGTGAGCAATAAATGGAGAAAATGTGTTTACTTAGATTTCACTACTCCCTAGACAACTTTTACACGTTAATTACTTGTTATAGTTGCATGGATGACGGATTGTATTCCTTAATACCATTCATGGGGTGGCGCACTTAACTCCCCAATCCTATGAGCTCTTATCTCCTCTTATACCATGCCCAGCACAACCATAGGGATTATAAACAGTGGCTCATACATTAAATACAACCAATAAAACCTATTGCACATCAGTTCATGTTTCCTAAGACGTTCAAGCATGTTACCAATTGGAAGTCTGCCAGTTTTCTTAAGCCTAACATCGAATTCATTCATCCAATAAAAATATAAACAAGTAATCAACACATAATTAACATCTAGGTTTCATTAGATCTAAGCAAACACAAGATAGATCTAGCCTAACATGATGGAATTAAGACAAGAACAAGATATAGACAACCAACACATAGACATATTGATTGAATTAAAAGAATACTTATCTCAATTACACATGAAAGGTATCAAGGGCTTAGAACCCTTGAAAAACCTGTAAAATTCGCACCAAGTTCGTACTTAGGGTTTCTCCAAAACTTCTCTCCTTTTAATGTGAAAATTAGAAAACTATATATAGGAAATAGGGTCTGATGGCGTCAAGACAAAGCTTGTGACGCCGTCACCTCGCCGCCAAAATAATTCTCGGACTGCCTTGATCTACTTTTGATGCCGTCAGGTGTTATGCATTTCCAGGCACTCATGAACTTTACTCTTGACGCCCTTCCTTGTGACGCCGTCAAATCTGTACTGGGTCGTCATGGAAATTACTCTTGACGCCGTCAGAAATTACTTCTTGACGACGTCACCTACTGTTCCCAGCAAGGAAAATTAAGACTTTGGCGTTTTCTTCACTTTTATGCTCCAAAAACGTCCGAATTGCTTCCTTTTCCAGATTTCTCTCCCAAAGTACCTAAAATCACAAAAGGAATGATTTAGGGCAATATTTGATCAAATAAATTCAATTCCGGGCTTAAATGACCCCCTAAAAGTGGTTCATTTTTCACCTCATCATATACCCTTACACTTGAGATTTGCTTGTCCTCAAGTAAATGCGCTTTTATTCTACTCAAAAGACAAGTTAGGGGTCATTTAACACTAATATAAAAGTAATTACAACAAATAATCGTTCCACTAAAGACCAAAGACAAGCACGGAGGTCATATACTAGCACCACAAATAGTGTTTAGATACTCACATCTCTCGGGTGTAATAATGTATAAATCACAATATGGAAACGGAAGATATCTCTCACTACCTGTCATAGCAAAATAGATTACCATAGGCTTGGGAAAGGATCAAACCTCCACCACATGGCGTAAGCACCTAGGATAAACTATCAAAGAGGTCTTTTTAAAGGGTTGTAACGTTAGGTGTAGGGATATGAAATACCCGATTTTGTTGGATAAAGGAAGTTTTACTGGTGGCGAGTTAACAATCTTGATTAATTACATGTACAATGTGGCGTTGCTAAGCCAAGACTAGACTCGACTTAAGCTAATAATTGAAAAATAACAAAAACATAAAATAAACATAGAATAAAAAGGGATGGTAGTCCGTATGGTTTTTTTCTTTTTATTTTTCTATTTTTTTTTTCTTTTTTTCTTACTTTTTTCGTTTTTTTTTTTTTTTTTTTTTTTTTTTTTTTTTTTTTTTTTTTTTTGCATACACTCTTACCCTACCATCCAAAATAATACATCATAGGGAATGAACATTCCCCTTACACTTGAATTTTTACATACTTTACAATAAACTAATCTAATGACTCGAATTAAGAAAATCAAAACACTTGGAGTACTTTTAAGATTAACGTATATACGGGGGTAATAAATGATGTTCTTCCCAATTACTCCATAAAATAAGTACTTACCCATGAGTCCCAATCGTCCCAAAACAATATGTACAAGGATATGACTCGACATAGCAACCATGTAATCAATAAGATAATTAACTTAGGGTTTAACAAATAACAATAATGCACTAAAAATGAGTGCATACACGGAAGGCTAAGGCGATTTGGGTGTACATTTAAGTGGGGTGTAACAAATTCTTCCTTTAAGTAAGATGCTTAAAGTTAGAAACGAAAAGATAGGCTCGGAGGGGTGTACTAGGGGTTTCGTGTACTAAAAATGAGTACAACGCTAAGGGTGTGGAAAAAATTAGTTGACTTAACTAGCCAAGTAATATGACTCAAATGGTCAAGTAATTATGATATGGGTTTAACACAAGGGTGATCCTAATGCCTCTTATCATGTAGTAAATCCTACCACACGAATGTAGTCTCACTAGAGGTCTCGGGATGCATCACTAACGCAAGTTCTAGAATCTAAATGTTACCGGTACACTCATAAGCACTAATAGTAAATGCTTTTCCTATCAAATCTAAAGGCGAACCTCACATATTTGGGTGGAAAATTTTTCTGAATATACGGTTATATGCTAGTCATACAATCTCCTATCCATGAGACGCTTGCTATGACTAAAGTTTCACTCCTAAATGTTGTAAAATTTTTTTAATTTGGCGCTAAAATTGCACTAACAAGTATTTCTCATAGTTTTATTACACATCTACTATTAAACATAACAAACTCAAGCGAAAGTGCATATGTAAGGTATCATCTTTTTACCCCCCCCCCCCCCTTACACTTAAGATGAACAGTGTCCCCAATGTTCAAGTAAAGAATGTAAAAGTTAAAAAGTAAAAAGAATGAAATCAAATACTCCCCTGATTCGCTCGGTATGGATAATAAGGTGGCCAGGTTAAATCTTCCTCCAAGAAAATAAACAATCAAAGCTTCCCTTCCAGAATATAAATCATCTTCTTGTCAAACATAACCTGTAAATCCTGAAAAAATACACAAAACAACCTCGCGTAAAATCGGCGGCATCCTATATAAGTTACTAAATCCTAGAAAACAAGATAAGATATAATGCTTGTGGAATGAAGTTTGCAGATCTCCTGGAGATTATAAAACTTAATAATTCACAAAAACCATAAGACTCCGTTAGAAAAACAAAACTAGTAAAATTTCCAGATTTTTACACGTGACGCCGTCAAGAGTTAACTCGTGACGCCATTAGAAGTGACCTGCAAAAATTCTTATGTTAAGTTTCCGGAAAATTTCTGGAAAAACTTGGTCCTACTTCCTGGAAAATCCTGCAAAACTTCATTGTGACTCAATATAAGCATTTGACTCTAACAAATACGAATATACATGTTCACTTAATATTGTGGAGAATCATGATCGGTTTGTTTCTTAAAAACATATTTGGGGTTTCCCCTTACACTTATCTTTTGCAAAAATACTTCTAGGTGGAGTTAAGACTAGGCCAAAATAACAAAGTAAAGTATTTCCACTTATTTAATTTAGAAACATGATCTACCAACAATAAAAATCAAGCATGCATACGGAAGCAAATAACAAACAAACAAAATAAAATCACACAAAACATGGGTTGCCTCCCAAGAAGCGCTTTTCTTTATTTACGAGTCTTGTAGCTAGACTCAAGGTCATGGGTTACTATGTGACCTCATCCCTTGAAATGATATACCCCATGTAGTTGCGATCATTATTATCATGGTGGTAGTGCCTTAACCTATCGATACTTGCAATCACCATCCCACCTACTTCACTTCTTAAGTTAGCTATCCCATCTTGGCTCACGCCTTCAATTGTGAAAGGCCCATACCACCAAGGACTTGGTTTATCGGGTGGTATTGTTGTTTCCAAGTGTCTCAAGAGTACCAAGTTCCCTTCCTCAAATGGTACATGATTTTCTGCAGGTTGAGTATGTTCGAAGTCGACCTGAACCTTATTGCTTTTGCTTCTTTCATTTTTAGCCTCCTTATAGCTTTTGATTCTTGCCTCCCATGCAAGAATTTTACGAATGGGTGTCGTGTCAATGTTGTTTTTGATCTTTCTCCAACTCAAACTCTCATGCCCACTTCGCGGAGTCATGGGGAAGCTAATCTTTCTTTTTCCAGATTTGAGCTCAATCTTCCTACCTTCATACTTAATGACAGCCCTAGCGGTGGCAAGGAATGGTGCCCCAAGGATTATTGGCATGCATCCATCTCCCTTATCATCGACGATCATAAAATCAATGGGGTACATGAATCCTGCGACATTAACTAATACATCTTCTGCGATTCCTAGGGGGTAGATGTACGAGTGTCCAACGAGGGATAACCTAACACGAGTAGGGGCATGCATTTTTGACGTTAGTTGGATGTAAATAGTTAGGGGCATAAGATTTACTTCCGATCCTTGGTCGGCGAAAGCACTAAGATATTTCAAGTCCCCGATGCTAGTTGGTATCTCAAAGTTCCCACATGCTATCTGCTTAGTAGCCACTTTTTGTACCAATAGCCTCTCGAATACTGATCCCCCAGGTAACGTATCATACTCATCTTTTACTTTTTCCTCTTTTTCAGAACCCTGTTTGGAAGGTTGGTTACGCCCATCACCCTTAATCCAATTTGTTATGGTGCTTTTGTTTATATCATGTTTCAGGTAGTGACTCAAAGGTTGGGACTCTGGTGGTTTTTCTAAGGTCTGTTTAGTGGGGGCTTCTACCTTCTTGTTATCCTTGTGGACAATTGTGATGGAATTAACAAATTGGGTAGTGGGAGTGGCGCTTTCTTTCCTTAGTAGCATTATTTTGGGGGTTCTCTGGTTGGCATACTCCTCTAATAGACTCATCATCTCATTCATTTTTTTCTGCATTTCCTCTTTTTGCTTATAAACTGCTTCCTCGAACCTAGCAAGCCGATCTGAGTGAGTTGCCATATATTCTCTCATCCTAGCTTCAAACTTCGAGCTAAGCTCCTTGGGAGGGGAACAAGGTGGGGCATTGTTCTGAAAAGTCTTGACATTTTCTCTAGAAGGTGATTCAGATAATGGTGCCGAAGTTGGTTTTGAGACAGAATTGACAGTAGCCCGTCTAGGACTTAAAGGTCTCCTTTGCCTTTCCTCAAAATAGTCAACTTTTGCCTCGAGTTTGCATAGGAGTTCATCGGGGATTTCGGTGGTTCCTCCAGATGTTGAGACTGCATTGATGGCCGCTTTTATTGTATGATTAAACTCCCACATCTCATGATTATCAGCGGCGAGCTCCTCGATAATTGCCCAGGACTCCTCGGCGTTCTTATCACGCAGTTTACCTCCCGCAGCCCTATCGATTGTGCGCTTAGTGTGGTAATCAACATGGTAGTAGAAAATCTGTACTAATAACCAAAGGTTTATACCATGATTAGGGACCTTATGGAGGAGATCCTTAAAACGGGCCCATGCTTCGTAGAAAGTTTCTCCTTGATGTTGTTCAAACATCAAAATGTCATTTCTAAGCATTGCAGTCTTCCCCGGTGGGAAGAATTGAGTAAGGAAACAAGTGGTGAGATCATCCCATGTGGTGATGGATCCCGCGGGTAAACGCTCAAGCCATTGACTAGCTTGATCCCGTAGAGAGAATTGGAATAGGCGTAATCGGGTTGTCTCTCTAGTTTCAACACCTAGGTCTATGGAATCTATGATTTTGAGGAAGTCCTTTAGATGTTGGTTTGGATCTTCGGAACGAAGTCCATGGAATGCACATCCGCTTTGCACCAACCGGATGGTGTCGGATCGCAAGGGGGTCACATTGGCTCCGGTGAGCTCAATGGTGTTTCGGTAGCCTTGGTGGCTAGGTCGGGAATACTCTCCTATGGTTCGGGGCCTAAGGGGTTCTAGTGGTGGGTTTTGTTGTGGTGGGATGACGGGTTCAAGGATGTTCCCATCGTCCATGATATCGGGTGGTGA
The DNA here is from genome assembly GCA_030686995.1 of Artemisia argyi. Taxonomy (NCBI): domain Eukaryota; kingdom Viridiplantae; phylum Streptophyta; class Magnoliopsida; order Asterales; family Asteraceae; genus Artemisia; species Artemisia argyi. The sequence continues at coordinate 138,056,595 of CM060684.1, forward strand.
AGAGTTACGAACAAAGACACAAAGAAATAAGATAGACTAAAGAAAACCTAAAAATAAAAATAAAATCTTACTAGAAAGGAATCTAGCAAGTAGACCTAATAAAAAAAGATTCTAACCTAGACAAAAACTATTCCCCAGGCTGCGGCGCCAAAAACTTGATACGTGGGAATCGCACCAGGCTTTACCTCTCAAGGGATCTTGAGAAGCTTACAACCCCCACCAGACAGTGTACCTGATCGTTGTAGTATACTATAGTGACAAGTACTGGGGGATTGATCGTTCAGCTAGGAATAGTGTCGCTAGGATTAGAAAACCTAAATACTAGTTCTAAAGATGAGGGATGATTATTTTTGTATTTTTATATTTTTTTAGAAAACAAGTAAAGATATCGGGTTTGAAGGATTTGGGCGGAATTAGTTGCTAGTCAACTAACCCAATGCTAAAGATGCAATCAAAATAAAATACTAAAAATGAAAATAAACTAAATTAACTAAGGTTGTGAGCAATAAATGGAGAAAATGTGTTTACTTATATTTCACTACTCCCTAGACATCTTTTACACGTTAATTACTTGTTATAGTTACATGGATGACGGATTGTATTCCTTAATACCATTCATGGGGTGGCGCACTTAACTCCCCAATCCTATGAGCTCTTATCTCCTCCTATTCCATGCCCAACACAACCATAGGGATTATAAACAGTGGCTCATGCATTAAATACAACCAATAAAACCTAGTGCACATCAGTTCATGTTTCCTAAGACGTTCAAGCATGTTACCAATTGGAAGTCTGCCAGTTTTCTTAAGCCTAACATCGAATTCATTCATCCAATAAAAATATAAACAAGTAATCAACACATAATTAACATCTAGGTTTCATTAGATCTAAGCAAACACAAGATAGATCTAGCCTAGCATGATGGAATTAAGACAAGAACAAGATATAGACAACCAACACATAGACATATTGATTGAATTAAAAGAATACTTATCTCAATTACACATGAAAGGTATCAAGGGCTTAGAACCCTTGAAAAACCTGTAAAATTCGCACCAAGTTCGTGCTTAGGGTTTCTCCAAAACTTCTCTCCTTTTAATGTGAAAATTAGAAAACTATATATAGGAAATAGGGTCTGACGGCGTCAAGACAAAGCTTGTGACGCCGTCACCTCGCCGCCAAAATAATTCTCGGACTGCCTTGATCTACTTTTGACGCCGTCATGTGTTATGCATTTCCAGGCCGTCATGAATTTTACTCTTGACGTCCTTCCTTGTGACGCCGTCAAATCTGTACTGGGTCGTCATGGAAATTACTCTTGACGCCGTCAGAAATTACTTCTTGACGCCGTCACCTACTGTTCCCAGCAAGGAAAAATAAGACTTTGGCGTTTTCTTCACTTTTATGATCCAAAAACGTCCGAATTGCTTCCTTTTCCAGATTTCTCTCCCAAAGTACCTAAAATCACAAAAGGAACGATTTAGGGCAATATTTGATCAAATAAATTCAATTCCGGGCTTAAATGACCCCCTAAAAGTGGTTCATTTTTCGCCTCATCAATCCCCAAGCACACGGCGGGGATGCCGGTGGTGATCTACCACCACCACACCGACCCTATTTTACTACGCCGGGCTACTGTTTTGGTAAGAAATTGTGATTTTTATTTGAAGTTTTTTATTGATAAAACTAAATTTTTTTACTTGTATTCTCACGACTCAATAACTTATATTTGTAGCTTCGGTTCCGAGTGTGACCTCAAATCGGGTCATAAGGAGTGCGTTCAAATCGAACGGTAATCGGCCTTTGCCCATCGGCTTTGACATTGATGATCTAGGTACGTTTACAGCTGTGGGCACGTGGGCACCGCAGTTCAGTAGTCTTTTGGGGGAACTAGTTAGTCCACTTCCCTTTGACTGCGAGCACTGGGAGCAGATTCCGGAGCCTTTTATGGCTCACATATTTCCCGCACTCCAGGTATTAATTGTTTATTATATTTGTATTCTTATCATTATCGACCGTTTAGATATGCGTGCTATATTTAAATTGTTTGTTTATTTAAATGTGTATATTTATTTGCAGACTTATTTCGAGCTCACGCCTTGGTTAAACAGGCAGGACAATATAAAGGTTGGGCAGTGTTTCTACATGGTTGGGGAACGGATAAGTACTGGGATTGGGCTTCAGCTGCAGTTACTATGGCGCAAGCATAGAAACAGGATAAAAACCGCATACTTTGACACACAACCGACACCCGAGACGGCAAAGCAAAATCCGCCGCCGTCGACAGTGTGGGGTAGCAGAAGCCAAGCGGAGTGGGAGTCGTTGGTCAACTGGTTTTCTGATCCGAAACGAATGGCGAGATCTGCAAAAAATGCAGAAAACCGGGCAAAGAACAATGCTAAAACCCACCAAGGGAGGAAGTCGTTCGTACAAGGACGAACGGAGCGCGTAAGACTCATTATAATTTTTTGATTTTCAAATGTCTATATAATGTTTATATATAACTCGTTATTAATTTATTTTATGTTGTATGTATAGCGGGTTGCGAAGAACGGGCAGAATGAAGAACTCGTGGAGACGTATAGGATAGGCCATACAAGAAAAGATGGCGTCTTTACAAGTGAAGAAAACGAGAAGGCTTATGTAAGTAATTTATCTCCTAACATGCGTAATTAATATCAAGTTACTTGTTTTTTTTTAACTTACCTCTTTTTTTTTTTCTTTTTTTTTGGTTAACATATATATATATATATATATATATATATATATATATATATATATATATATATATATATATATATATATATATATATATATATATATATATTTGACTTACACAGTTGGCGATGAAGGAGTTGTGGCAACAAGTTAAAGCCGGTACGGCCCCGTTGATGACTGAGAAGCAAGTACTCGATAAGACAGCCCACAGTAACAACCGGCAAAATTTTAAGGGCATTGGCATGCTAATGCCGGGTGGCGGCAAAGCTTCATCGAGGTACTAACATTATCCGCTTCAACAAAACAATGCTACTGAGGAGGCTATTTCGGCGGTGTTAAGACAAAAGCAACAAGAGAATGAATTGTTGAGGAGGCAAAATGAAATACTCCTACTTCAGCAGCAACAGATGCAGTCTCGACAAGTCAACTTCGAATCTATGTTTGGCCAGTTTGTCAGCCACTACAACAACAACAACTCTGGTAATCCGTTTCCTGTTGACTTTTCAGGATTACCACCAAATCCCCCATTTCCCAACCCTAATTCCTTCGACAATTGTTATCGTCCCGTCTTTCCCAACTCTACTACATGCCCGGGTACTAGTTCTAACCCGGATCAGAATCTTAATTATTCCGACCCGACACCTGACCTTAACCAATATATACGACAAACTAATCCTCATATGAGCCACATTCCCGAGAATTTTAATGCTAGTGGTAGTGAGGAGGAGGGGGAGGAGGAGGAGGAGTAGGCGTAGGCGTAGGCGTAGTTTAATTTGCATCGTATTTGTTATTAGTTATGTAATACTAGAATCTATATATTGCCGAATCTTGGTTTGTTTTTGTATTAAGTTCGTATTTGTTAGTTTAATTTGTATCGTATTTGTCGAATTTAAGTCATAGATGAGTAATTTGGTATTGTATCATATTGCCGAATTGGTATTGCGGATATTGGTTGATTTACAGCTTGTGTAATGGTAGGTTTTCTCCGAAAAATATTCCGGAAAAAACCTGGAAATGCAAGCTGCTGCTGCATTTTTTTTTTGCATACTTCACAAAATGGGACGACAATGTCGTCCCAAAATTACAAGCAAATAATCGTTCCAGTTGGTAAAATGTTTAAATATTTAAAAACTTTGGAACGACAATGTCGTTCCATTGGTTATTTTCCAAAATATTTTTAGTATTTAAATAACTAAAAAACGAAAAATAAATCAAGGTTTGGAACGACATTGTCGTTCCATTGGGCATTTTCCAAAATACTTTTAGTATTTAAATAACTAAAAAACGGAAAATAAATCAAGGTTTGGAACGACATTGTCGTTCCATTGGGCATTTTCCAAAATATTGTTAGTATTTAAATAAATGATTTGCAAAAAATAAATAAAGATTTGGAACGACAATGTCGTTCCAAACGTAATATTCATGTTTGACTGGCTAGTGGGTCCCCTTTCTATGTCGTGCCATTCGTTTTAAAAATGTCGACCCAAACGTTTTTGGGACGAGGAAAATGGTACAACCAAAAAGGGTCGAGATTGTCGACCCAAAACGTTTGGTACGACCCCACTTCATTCTTTGGGTCGAGATTGTCGACCCAAATCGATCCCATTTTTGTAGTGTGTGCACATTTTTGGTAATGTGTAAAATCGAAGAACCCAATACTTTCTACGTTCTTTAATACCTTTGTCTGGCTTTTTGGTTTCATTACAGTAAAAAGTAAGATAAAAAATAGTTGATGGATAATTGTGTAAATGGTCAAAATATGGTGCAATATTTTGTGTTACGTTTCATTCTTGGCAACGTCTTCTAAAGGTGACACTCTTGCTAAATAACTTAACGAAAAGTCATCTTTTATTATTTATTTATTTATTTTGAACGGCTAAAGAAAAGTCATCTACGAAGTCATTTTTTGCTTGATAAGTTGTACTACCTTTTAAAATTTAGCCTAAGCGTTGTTCCTTTCATTTTTTTTTTTTTTCATTGTAAAGATACCTTATATATGTATGGTAATGATTGATATGATCTGTAACAATTGCATACAGTCATCCTATTTTGATAGTAACCAACATATGCTTTTCCAGTTGCATGCTTCAATTCAGATTATGGTGTTACTTAAGGATTTTTTTAACTCTAAAACCATAATTAAATGTGATTAGCTATCAACTTATTGGCTCTTGTGGTATCTATTAAGATTTCTTATATGTGTTTGCCATAGTGATAATTTAACGGGTTTGTCAGCCAATCAAATGACCTTTCTAATCATGGTCACAATGCTGGCCGGTTTATTCATGATTATACACCGTTTTCATACTTTTCGAACTTCATATTCAGGTAAGAACTGGTTGGGTCAAACGGAAAATAACCTTTTCCTCCCAACAAAGGAGTTACCGGTATACCGCCTTCGCCAACTGCCACAAGTCATTAGAAGCTAAAATCCCAGGAATTGTCACATGTCCCCCGTGTAAACAAGAATCAGAAGTCCAAATAATGTAAGAAGTCCACTGAATGTAACTGACATTCTACATTATATCATTTCACCAATAACATCCACATAATTACTGTCCAGGTCTCGGCTCACATTTGTGATAGACGACGGAACTTGAAGCATACATGGCAATATGTCGACACCCGATGTGGAAATATTGACATATTTATGCTACCAGCTCTCAATTCAGTATAATCTCCCCAAGTTAGATTTAAAAACTCGATTAAGCTATTGGTGATGCACGGACGTTTTGGAAAAATTGATAACGGTAATGTACGCCTCCTTTTGTAATAATATTTTTTTGGGGTTAAGTTTTTCAGTTCCTTATCAGGGAGATATAGTTGAAACCTTACACATTAACACACAAAAAAGAAACGTATATGTATTGATTCTCTGAGATTTTGATTGCTAGACCATTTGTACTGTTCCTACAGATACAATTGTTGGCAGACCTCGATTCGGAAAAGACTCCTGAATTGGTTAATTGAATTGGTTTGTGATAACCAGTTAATGAAACATTCTTTCTCATATCTTAAGGATGTGCCTCTTTCAATAGACTACGAGATTTCTAAGTTTCTGTTACCATGGAAATCGTTGCTTTCGTGTTTGAAAAACGCGATATGTAAATGTGCAGCAAATGAGTCTTATACCTTTGTAATTCTTTTCTATTAATGCTATCAGGAAGTGGAGGAGATTATGTGTCTACCACCCGAGAAGATTCTGCTTCAATGGATGAACTTTCATCTAAGGAAGACATATTACAAGAAAACAATGACAAATTTCTCATCTGATGTAAAGGTACACGAAAGTGTTCCCCATGGTCTTTAGTGACCTATAAAGCTTCGCGAATCTACTTTGAGAGTTATATTTTCTAAAATAAGAATACACCTGGTAGTGAGTTTATCCCGGAAAAGGTTGTTATACCCGGAAACTGCTGATATTACAGTGGGTAACGGGTCAAAACTGGAGGGTCTTTTTTTTTTTTTTTTTTTTTTTTTTTTTTTTTTTTTTTTTTTTTTTTAAGTTATGTTTTGCTAAAGTGGAGTTTGTCAGTTACAAATAAGTTGGTCTATGTTTCTTAAGTTATTTGTTGCGTTTTGTCACACATTGTTGTTCGAAAGGAAATGGCCGTTTTACCTGAAAAATAGCTGTTGTCACAGTGGATTAATGGATAAAAACTGGAATTTTACCTTTTACTTTTTAAAGTTAAATGGTTCTCTACCCGGTTTAGTACCGTTTTACCCGAACCCTATGCCGCGCCTGTTATGGTAGTAGCCATCACATATTACCTATTTATGAACCTAACGATGCCCCTTTCTTCACGTTATATCCGTACCCACCATTTTTTTTTACATCATCATACCATAGTCTTACTAGTTACTTTCAATCCAACTTGCTAGTCATTTTAGCAAGATACAATTAAGAGCTGATAAATCACACACGTACAATGACATTCAGGTAATCGCCAGAATCAACTACGTACATTCATGAAAAGAAAAAAAGAGAATCTGTATTTAGGTTTTCACAATAGCTCATACACGAATCATTAGTAACTAGTCACAGACCGTTTTATAAATAAACACATATTAGATTGTACGGGTACTTAGCAGTTCGGGTTAAGTTTCCACAGTTCATTTGCTTGGTTCTGTTTTTGTTGACAATAATGAGTTGAGAGAATCACACATTTCACACACACACACAAGAGTGAAAGTGATTTCATTAAGCTCAAGAATGTAATGAGTTACAGAGTATATATACAAGGAAGAAACTAATAACATAATATTTACAACACTAGTCCTTCAACTATCTAATTGTTAACACTTCAGTCCCTGAACTATTATCCAACTCCTCTTTGACACTCCCCCTCAAGTTGAGAGGTGGAAGAATTGGAAACTCCCAACTTGGACATAAGTTTTGAATGTTGATCTTCAGGTAAAACTTTTGTAAATACATCTGCAAGCTGTTCCTTTGTAGACACATAAGAAGGACTGACTTGACCATTCTTCACTTGATCTCTTACATAGTGGCAGTCTACCTCTATGTGCTTGGTTCTAGCATGAAATACAGGATTAGCAGCTATGTACAGAGCTGCTTGATTGTCACACTTCAAATCAACTGGACCAAGATCTTTAATTCCCAAATCTTTTAGCAATGAAACTAACCAAGTCACTTCACAACAAGTTAGAGCCATTGCTCTGTATTCTGCCTCAGCAGATGATCTTGAAACAACACTTTGTTTCTTTGATTTCCATGAAATAGGAGACTGACCAAGCAATATACAATATCCAGTTGTAGATCTTCTAGTCATTGGACAACTAGCCCAATCACTATCACAATATGCAGTCAGATGAGCAGCAGAATCATTAGCTAGCAAAATTCCTTGACCTAGTGATTTCAACAAGTATCTCAACAAATGCTTAACAGCTTGCATATGTACTGAGGTAGGATTTTGCATAAACTGACTAAGAAGTTGTACTGTGTAGCAAATGTCAGGTCTGGTGATAGTAAGGTAAATGAGTTTTCCAATGTACTTCCTATACACTTCTGGATCAGAAAGAGGAGTACCAATGTCAGCCTGCAACTTCACATGAGGATCCATGGGCAGCTTATAGGTTTTAGCATTGGATAAGCCTGCTTCATGCAGCAAATCAGTAGTATATTTCTTTTGTGAAATGAAGATGCCTTGATCCTTTTGGACACTTCCAAACCTAAGAAGTAGTTCAATTCTCCAAGATCCTTCATATGAAAATGAGAACTTAGCTGAGACTTCAAAGCTTGAATCTCACTGCTGTCAGAACCAGTTATCATCAAATCATCTACATACACTAACACAGCTGTAAATGATGTACCATTTGATTTGACAAACAATGAATAATCTGCCTTTGACTGAACATATCCAAAGGAAACCAGGGCTGATGACAATTTGGCAAACCATTGTCTTGGTGCTTGCTTGAGACCATACAAAGATTTCTTAAGTTTACAAACAAGGTTTTGATTGGTAGGAACATCTTGCACATTCTCCCCCTTACCAACATAACCTTGTGGCATCTGCATGTAAACTTCTTCAAACAAATCACCATGTAAAAAGGCATTTGAGACATCCATTTGACAAATATCCCAACCCTTCATGGCTGCAATAGCTAACAAGGCTCTCACTGTCACCATTTTGGCAACTGGAGCAAAAGTCTCTTCATAGTCTACTCCTTTTCTTTGTCTGTTTCCATTTACCACCAGCCTTGCCTTCTTTTTGTCCTCAGAACCATCAGCATTGTACTTTATTTTGTATATCCAATGACAAGCAATAGCCTTTTTGTCTTTAGGCAAAGTTGTCACTTCCCATGTTTCATTATCTTCCAGAGCTCTAATTTCCACATCCATTGCATTGCCCCAGGCAGGAATCTTAATAGCTTCTTTGAAAGATGTTGGTACAGTGTTAGCTAACAAGGCACACAAAAATGCTTGAAACTGAGATTGCAATGAAGTAACTGAGACTTGATTGGCTCTTGGCAAATGAGGAGTAACATAGTCTTTAAGCCAACTTGGAGGAACTGAAACCCTGGATGACTTCCTTGTTGGTTCAAACACTGGTGGAGCAGGATGTTCAACTGGTTGAACTTCTTCTCCATGAATCTCAGTCTCAGTACTAACTTGTTCAGAAGAATGCTGATTCTGCTGATGAGTTTCTGCTGACAGCTGATCCTGCAGATGTGATTCTGCTGACAGTTGATCCTGCTGATGAGATTCTGCTGACAGCTGATCCTGCTGATGAGATTCTGCTGACAACTGATCCTCATACCAAATAGAAGATGACATAGGAGCAGGTATGGGTTTAAGTACTTGATTCATACTAGACTGTGAATAAGGAAAAATATGCTCATAGAATACCACATCCCTGGAAACAAACCTGGTATGGGTGAGCAAATTGTACAACTTGTACCCTTTTTGATGCTGTGGATAACCAAGAAACAAACAAGGTACACCCCTGGATTCAAACTTATCAGTAACTCTTGTTGGATTGCTTGCAACAGCCAGGCACCCAAAAACTCTCAAGTGACCATAATCAGGCTTAGAATACATCAAAATTTCATAAGGTGTCTTGAATTTTAAAACAGCTGTAGGAAATCTATTGATGAGATAAGTTGCAGTGATAACACAATCTCCCCAATAATGCACAGGCAAATGAGCATGTAACCTTAATGCCCTTGCAATCTCCAAAATATTTCTGTGCTTTCTCTCTACTCTTCCATTCTGCTGAGGTCTATCCACACAAGAGGTTTGATGCTCAATTCCCAGAGATTTCATATAAGGGCCTATTGATCCTTTGAGAAATTCTAGAGCATTGTCTGACCTTATTACCTTAATGTCTTTCTTAAACTGTGTCTTAACAAAAGTATGAAATGACTTTAAGACAGTGAAAGCATCTGATTTCTTAACCAACAAATATGTCCACACAGCTCTACTACAATCATCCACTATGGTCAGAAAATACCTATGATGCCCTATAGTTGGAACTTTATAAGGGCCCCAGATATCAATGTGAATGAGATGAAATGGAACTTTAGAATGTGAGACACTAGTAGGATAAGGAAGTTTAGCAAACTTAGCCATAGGACAGGTCAAACAAGCTTTATTACTAGCATTAGATTGACACTGAGGTATAGAATCAATGTGCTTAAGAGTAGAGTTAGAAACATGACCAAGCCTATGATGCCATAGACTATATGAATTGTTGAAAACACTGAAAGCAAATGTATCAGGAACAGAACAGTTTGCAAAGAATGAATACAAGCTACAATCTTCAAGTGCAGACATAACCATAGAAGAGAGTTGAGCATGCACTTGCTCCAATGGAAGATTGAGCAAATGATAGAGACCAGCCTTCTTCTTACCCAAGCCCAACACCTTCCTGGTTTTCAAATCCTGAATAACACAAAACTGCTCATAAAAAGTGACAAAACATTGAGAATCTTTTGTCAATTTTGAGACTGACAAGAGTCTGAATTTGAATGAAGGAACAACCAGGACATTTTTGAGCTCAATTTTGTTTTCTAACACCTTATTTCCAACTTGTGAGATGATAGATGTGTGACCATTAGGCAAATTAATCATTTGTTTATACTTAAGGGTCTGAACATCTATTAGATCCTCACTATCAGGTGACATATGATCACTAGCTCCAGTGTCAATTATCCAACCTTCTATCACACCATTTGTGCAGGAAAAACAATAAATTGTACCTTCACCAAATGGATGATCCATTTCAGTTGGTTCTTGAGCATTTTGATTGAACTGTGGCAAACTTTTCATGAGTTGCTCAAACTGTTTGGATGTAAACACAACATGACCACTGTTTTCAACTACTGCAGCAGTCCTTTTTACATTTCCATTACCATTCTTAACCACTGTTTTTCCTTTCTGACCTTGTTTATACTTATAATGCCAAACAGGATAACCAATTTTCTCCCAACACTTCTCTGGTGGATGCCACTTAAATCCACAGATATTACACTTATCTTTTATTTCACCTTTGCTGTAAAGAGCAGTTGAATCCACACCCACTTGTGTTGCACTTCCAAACACTCCTCTTTGAGATTCTTCTTGTTGAAGCAAAGCACAAGTAGTTTCAACACTTGGTAATGGAGTATTTAACAGCAACTGACTTCTTTGACTAGCAAAGTGATCATCTAAACCGTTCAAGAACTGAAACAATCTTTGTTCCTCTTTTTGTATATTCAAAGCATTTAAGAAAACAGCAACTTCAGGAGTGATATTGACAATTCTTGGCAACTCAGTCATCGAATCCAACTCCTCCCACACACACTTCATGCTTGTATAATACTCACTCACAGGCTTACCTGACTGCATGATCTCATAAGTCTCTTTATTCAACTTGCACTTATGAGACCCATTGCTAAGTGCAAATCTTGTTTCTAACTGAAGCCAGATAGCATGAGCAGTACCCATAAACATGATGGATTTAGCAATTGACTCAGACACAGAATTCATCAACCAACTAATCACTAGATTATTGCAAGTATCCCACTGTTCTTGCAGATTAACATCATCAAGTGATCTTGGAACTGTGCCTCTAATGAATCCCAACTTTCGTTTAGTGGAAAGAGCAATTTCAACAGACCTTCTCCAAGAACGATAGTTCTGTGCACCAATTAGCTTCTCACCAATTATAAGAGTGCCAGGACCATCAGAAGGATGAAGAAACAGAGGATTTTGAAACAACTGGGTTTGATTGTTCATATTATTACTAGAATCAGATGTAGAAGATGAATTCACCATGATTATGATAGCGGAAGCGTTCAATAGATTCAAGAAACCGTTACAGAGAAAACCTATTGATTCACGAATTCAAGAAACATGAATTGAATCAATTACAGGTGTTTGTGAAGAAATTTGATAGAGATTAGTGAAAGAATTATGAAATTTGGTGTAGAAATGATGTTAGAAATGGTGGTTTTATGAAGATGATCGGAAAAGTTAGTTACGATGGTTTACGGTGGTTGAAGGTGATCGGAAAAATTAGTTAGAGTGGTTGTAACGGTTGTAACTGATCAAGAACTCATTATTGAGCTATGATACCATGTTGACAATAATGAGTTGAGAGAATCACACATTTCACACACACACACACAAGAGTGAAAGTGATTTCATTAAGCTCAAGAATGTAATGAGTTACAGAGTATATATACAAGGAAGAAACTAATAACATAATATTTACAACACTAGTCCTTCAACTATCTAATTGTTAACACTTCAGTCCCTGAACTATTATCCAACTCCTCTTTGACAGTTTTAGATCAAAACGATATCGACTTTGTTTCAGTTCAAGTTCATTTTAATTTTCGATTGGATAGCAATATTCGTGAACATATCATATTAAAACTTAACTGATCTTGATCGCACCCATAAATCTAAAATCCGTGTTTCTAAAGCAAAGTATGTTTTAAGTTATGAGTGTTCGAGATAATTTTATTCAAACATTATCAAACAATTTAATAGCAATAAGCGTGACACTGAGGTTTACAGTATTATTTAAGGGACATAAACATGTTAATTCGACTGTGATTATACTTGTGATGCAATATTAATAAGCGGTGGGGATGAGGCGATATAATAAAACTGTGGCAACGGTGATGTTAGAAATTAAAGGGTGGGAAAATACGCAGAGAAACATGGATATGAATATATGAAGTACAAGGGTATAAATGTAATCTTATATTCAATTGCAGTGAATTTATCAGCTCCCAATAAAAAACCGAAAAAGAAACCATAAAAACCCTTAGACCTATTAATTCGTGAAATTACTTGACCTACAAGCAAAAGACTTGACCCACAAGCAAAAGCTCTTATATAAATATTGAAATCATAATATACCGATTCACATATAATTTCCACAGACATCATAATACCGACTGATCACAATATAATTTCATCCACCATATAATTCCACAATGAAATACCGATTCACACCATTAGCTGACTACATATCGGAAGCCGATGACGTCTTTGCCAGATACAGAAGAACCCAAAACCAGTTTGCCACATACAGAAGAACCCAAAACCGGTTTTTTCGGAAGCCACCGAAGCCGCCTACATACAGATACCCACCATTAGCCGACTACTTATTGGAAGCCAGCACTGAAGGTGAAAACAACTTTGCCACATACAGAAGAACCCAAAACCGGTTTGCTAGATACAGAAGAACCCAAAACTGATTTTTACGGAAGCTACCTACATACAGGTTTTTACGGAAGCCGCCTACAATCTACTCCGATTCCGATGATGAAACGACGTACAAAACCCGCACTGAAAACAACTCTGCCACATACAGAACAACCCAAAACCCTAACCTAGATTTCTTTTTCCACGTCACACCTGACACGTCACCACAAACCCTAATCACTAAGCTAGAATCATCATGGGCTCATGATCCTTTAACTACACTTAAACTCATTTGTAATCTTAGAGGCATACGTGGCACTGGTAGAACAGATAAAGAAAGCTTTTATACGTCTGCTATATGGCTCCATAATAACCATGCAAGTACCCTAGTTTGTAATATTCCTGTTTTAGTTGAGTTCGGTTATTTTAAAGATTTGTTAGAGATTTTGTATAGGCTAGTTGAAGGCGAGGATGTTAGGGAAGTGGCGAAAAGGTTATGGCTGGAAAAAAAGTTGTCTAAAGGGAAAGGAATGGAACGGAAAATGTATTTTCTTAACAAGAAAAGGGAGAAAAAAAACAAGAAAAGGAGAGCTAGAAGGAATAATAGGAGAGAAATGCGAGAAGATGAAAGTTGGATGGACAAGACTCGGGAGGAGAGGGTTGAAGAAAATAAGAAACAGATGGAGAAAAATAAATACGAAGCGAAAAAGTTAAGGAAACAGAAGGAATTTGTTATGAAGGAAAAGTTAAATGATAGGTATGATTCAGATCAAGATTTTAAGATGTTGCATGATCAGGTATCAACTTTTTTTGCCGAATGTTTAAGATCTGATATTGATATGTTGAAATCTGGTGAAAGTACGAAGATTAGTTTAGCTGCTAAGTGGTGTCCTAGTGTTGATTCGTCATATGATAAGGCGTTACTGATTTGTGAATCAATTGCTAGGATTCTTTATCCATGGGATTCGGATAGTGAGTTTGAAGCACTGGATGAGTTTAGCTATATTGTTAGGATTAAAAATAAGTTGAGGAAAGAAGTACTTGTTCCTCTTAGGAATGCGTTGAAGTTACCTGAAGTATATATGAGTGCAAAAGAATGGAGCTCGATTACTTATGAGAGAGTAGCTTCTATTGCTATGAAAAACTATACTGATATATTTTTGCATAGAGATAATGAGCGGTTTAGTAGTTATCTAGAGAAGGTTAAACTTGGTGATGCCAAAATTTCTGCAGGAGCTTTGTTGCCTCATGAAATTATCAGTTCTTTTCAAAGAGGGAGTGGGGGTGGTATGGTAGCTGAGCTACAATGGAAACAAATGGTTGATGATTTGTTGAAGGAAGGGAAATTAACGAATTGCATTGCGGTTTGTGACGTTTCTGGTAGTATGCATGGGACACCAATGGAGGTTTGTGTTGCGCTTGGTTTATTGGTTTCGGAACTTAGTGAAGAGCCATGGAAAGGCCATGTGATTACGTTTAGTGAATCACCTGAGTTACATTTAGTAGAAGGGCCTGATCTTAAATCCAAGACAGAGTTTATTGAAAGAATAGATTGGGGTTGTAATACCAATTTCCAGGGAGTTTTTGATAGAATGTTGGAAGTTGCAGTAGAGAATAGGTTGAGTGAAGCCGATATGGTGAAAAGGGTATTTGTTTTTAGTGACATGGAGTTTGATGAGGCATCGTCGCGTCCATGGGAGACTGATTATGAAGCGATTCAGAGAAAGTTTAAGAGTCACGGGTATGTAAATGTTCCAGAAATAGTATTTTGGAATCTTAGAGACTCGCGTGCTACTCCTGTGACTGCTAACCAGAAGGGGGTGGCGTTGCTTAGTGGGTTTTCGAAGAATTTGTTGACCTTGTTCCTTGAAGGAGGTGGTGTGATCAATCCTGAGGATGTACCCAAGAGGAGTGGTTTGAATCCTCTAGAGATTATGGAAGCTGCTATCTGGAGAATTGTATCAGAAACTAGTTGTGTGTGACTGATGTGGGATTCCTTCTCTCTGCACCAATGGTTCCATCTTGATGCACTCTGTGGAGGGACACCAAAAGTTCTCAAGCCAGTCTACTCCAGTAGTATAGAGTGTAAAAGTTGTATTTTTTTGTAAATTTCACTTCTTGCTCCTTGCAAAAAAGATTCAAGTTATCAATAAATTGCACAGATGATGCGGTTGTGTTTTTTAGATAACACTTGTTTATTATCTCTTGAGTAGTAAAGCCATATATATATGGTTATAAAAAAGAATTAAGCCTTGGTTTGAATTTTATATTACATGTTCTATCATCAGAAGCTCTGATTGGTTTGAACTGTGGATATGCATCAATACATTATGAGCTTCAGTTTATATCTATTGTATTACAGCAATATCGACAGCACAAATTTGCAACTTTATGACTTTAACAATTACATTTTATTTTTGAAACGACAAAGAAACTCGTAAACATACGTCAAACTTACATTTTACAAGGTTTATTTGGTATTATGAATTAAAATTTACCTGATAAGTTTTAACAAACTTACCAACTTGCAGAGAACAAATACGGAGTAGCAAATTATCTATTGATTATATGAGAGTTAGCAAATGGATCATGTAAGATTTAGCATAAAAGGGAATGATGTGCTGTTTTTTTACATTACTTTTGATTTGCATCAGTGGTTCTCTTTTAGAACAAACCAGGTGTATGCTTGATCTGCATCTGTTACAGTAATGTGTTTTCTGGTTTAAATTCGTATTTGGGAAAATTGCAAGACCTATAGACTACAGTAATGTGGCTAATGTTCCAGTGATCTATTAGTTCTGCAAGTTTGTCATCCATTGTTTTTTAGTTATTAACAATTATATCTAAACTTGTAGCCATGTAAATATTTTCTTGAAGGGCTTATGAAGCTTAATTAGCGCTTGTGATTCATCAATTGCCTGTGGTATATACCAAAGGCCTCCTGGTCTATAGCGGTACGTATATCAATGACATCATATTACATACTGAATGCATTGCGAAAACTCAAAAATAAGAACGAAAAACGTAACTAATGAAGTCCAAATGCTAAATCCATATAAAGTTTACCTCAACTCACACTTTATATGACTTGGTGACTCGCACATTTTAACCCTTTTTTTATCACTCACTTAGATAAGAAAAAAACATGTGATTTACTTCAGCTATTTAGCGAAATCATATCTATATCAGATTAGAATGTACTGTTTATACCTATTACTATATGCATTGACAAGTAACACTACCATTTACCATATACTATGAAAACTTTACATCATGCAGCTAGCTTTTTAAGAGTTTCTAGAAACATATTTTGCAGATTCTAAACTCTATTTGAAGATGACCAATAAAGTGATAACCAAAATGTTGTCAAACAATGCAGGGGCAATAAAAAACACAAGCTTCGGACTCTCTTGATTAAAAGATCAACTAAAAAGAAATAGACAAGCCACCTGTCATACTTTCCAACTCAAATTGCCAAATGTGCTACAAGTCATTCATCACTTCAAAAATGTGACGCAGATGTTCAATCGCTATCTATCTGAGTACACCTTCGGTGCCCCAATACAAAGGTCTGGCATGACATAAACTATAGCAAAAAATTGTACATGTAGCAGATTAATACCAATCTCATCTACAGTCGGTAAGTTCATCACTAGGTTCAAAATGCATCCTCATTTTTATGCCTCAATAGCTAGTGTTACCATGAAGTATAGGATTAACAGGAGATAGATAAGTGCACCCTAATTCAAGATCTTTTGTGTGTAACTGATGTTGTCAAGCAACTATAACGGCTAGATCATTTGCTGGTGCAGATCAGCAGCCTGCTGAGCAAGCTCCACGACCATAGCTTCGTCAAAGAATTTATTGATGCTGACGTCTTCGCTCATTCCCTATTAAATAAAAAAAAGACAAGAAGTCAATAAACTGCACAGCTTATCAACTTAACTAAAGAGTGATTAAGGTGAAAATAAATTCTTAATTAATACAGCCGTACACTATTTCCCCACTTCTAGCTTCGGGGTCCTATAATTTCATTAGCTTGGGAATGATGAACAAATTTGCTACCATGCTAACTGTTACATTAAGAATAATTTGATAGAAGCTACAACGTATTGGCAACATGGGCAGGTCAAGTAAGTTGGGTGTACACTCAGACTGCGTTGAGCGGTGTTTAGTTAGCCTCAAACAATATTTGTCCAAGATTCCAACTTTTTTTTCTTTAAATAGGTTGTCAAATATGACAACACAATGTATATCATTCTAAAAAAAACAATTTTTTTGATGAGAGAAATTTGAAAGATTTGATGTATTAGTGTATTACAAATACACTTGGGGCAATTTCAACCCATTTGACCCAATCGACCAATTTCAAATTAAGCAATTCTTTATTCAGCCCGCTATATGGGTCAAAATTTCCCCTTTAAAAGTATGATCAAATAACTTGAAAATCAGAAGAAACTGGAAAAGCAAAAGATAGAGAAGAGAAGTTAAACTCTACCTTTCTACGCCTTGTTTTCACCATGAACTCGCGCACAAGGTACTGTATTGGTGCAGGCTCAAGTGGCCTTAATACAATTTCTTTGTCCAATGGATCACCAGGCACAATGGCCCAGTGATCAAAAGCCGAAAGTGCAAAAGCCTGGCCCTGTGTATGATACCTTAAATCCGTCTCAAAACCGAATGATTCAATCACGGGTAGGAATGCCTGAAAATTCATACGATCATCAAACAAACTACAATATAGATAATTCATCACATCAATACCAAACTCACAAAGCTAGAATACTAACCTTGACTATACAGGCTGGGGTTCCTGGTTGAGGAACATCACCAGTAATGTGTCCACGCCTTTGAGACAGAACCGTGAATATGGCAGAAAGACAATCTGCAGGTGTTTGTATCTGAAATGGAAATCAAGGATTAAATTTTTTGAAAAAACAAAAACCGAGCATATTGAATAAATAAAATATGCCTGAAATTGCTGAACTTTATTAAACACTAGACAGAGCCTAGAAACCAACTGCAATATAAAAACGAACATGTATAATTAAGTTTCAGGGAACTTCTTAGTGTTGTTACCTCCACATAATACACAGGCTCCATAAGCCATGGTGTTGCCATAAGAAAGGCTGAGTAGGCCACACGCCTAGCGGTTGGAATGATTTGACCAGTTCCATGATGCAATGGCTCTAGTGCAACATTTGCATCTACTATTTTGAATTTAACATTGCGGATGGGCTCATCACAAAGCGGACCTTCGCGTGCATCCCATTGAAATCTGTTTCAAGTTTATATTAGTGTCATATCACAAAAGGAAGGTTGATAGTCCATTTATTTCCAAACTAGTTTCATTAAATTTCTGTTTACTTCCAAAATAAAATGTTTAGAGTTTAGACATTTGAACTGGCAGCACAGTTTTAACTTTTAATTCAGTAGGGAACATTAAAAGATGAAGAACCTACTTACCCCTGCACAATAGAATCCTATACCGCATTTAACAATCTTTTGTCGACTTCACTCGAAAGGGTGTCATCGAACAATATATTAGGTCCCTAAAATGTTAGTCAAACGAACTTTAGAAGAGCAAATTGTATAAAAAATGACTGATATATTATTATACATGTTTGTCTGGTCCAAAGGCCCAGATAGATCTATCAGCAAGAAGATCCCAATCATACTTGGTTTGGAAAAAGTCACCTAACTTCTTTCTGGGACAATCAAGACTTACAATTCCATTCTCTATATCCTCTGCAAGGCCTGTCTCCAATGGCTCAGCAATCTAATCAATAAAACAAAGATGAATATATTTCTCGATAAGATAAAGTAAAAAACATCACAGAAAGCACTACAAGAAAACTAGTGACATTACATACCATGGTGATTTTATTTTTCTTGTTAGGCGTTCCAGCAAAGCATTTCATCGATGAAGACTCCACCACCGTTTCACAGAATGAGACAACTGGATCCGCCACCTGTTTAATCCATTAAAACAGTTAAAACATAAAAATGGTAGATTCAAAAGGAAGTATAAATTACAAAAATAACAAAATATAATACCTTGACTTCAACTTCTAAATAAAGTTCCCTAAGATCCTTCATAATAGAATCTAGATACAACTCTCGAGTACCTAAAATAGTGTGCTCTCCAGACTCCTCAACTTTAGTGATAGCTAATGGATAGCTTTTGCTGATTTTTCGAAGACCTTCAACCATTTTTGGCAACTCGCTTGGATTTAAGAACTCGGTTGCAGTTTTCACCACCGGAAGAGTATTGAATTGAAGAGGCCTAAAGATGTAAACATCCTGATCATATTCAGAATTACAAAGTGTGGCAATTTTCATTATTGAAGCGTCAACACCTTCTATAAGAACCCAAGAACCAGGAGGGGCCAATGACCTTTCTGCCCCGCCTGTGGGTTGTGTTTTCTTGAAAGTTCTGGTAGCAGGGTCATAATAGTAATCTCCCCAAAGTCAAGATGCAAACTTGTTAGCATCGAAAGTTATGTCATGAAGCTTAACATATAGCTTCGCGAATGACTGAAGACTGAAGCACCATCCTGCACTTCCACTAGCAAAACAGATGTTTCCCACTGCTGGATCAATGACTTGAATATTGCCAGCAGTTGAAGAGACTGCAGTGATGTGATTATTGATGACTTCAATCGTATGTCGCAACTTATGATAGGCATCTTTAGGAGGTAGTTTAAGTTCAGTTATTAATCTGTCAACCTACATGAACGGACAGCATTGAAACTTTAACAAAGAAAACCAATTAAAAAGGCACATCGGTATTACACATAATGATGCAACTTGCAGCAACAGGTATAAGGAGCTTAAATGATCATATCAAAAGTGGAAGATAGTGACTTCTATTTTTTGATGTTGTACTAACCACATAAACATTTGAGCATTTGACAAATTCAATTTACTTGAGGATTCAGTAAATAATACGATCAAAAAGAAGATTTTGTAAAATGCCAGATGCATGTACGAGTCTCTCAAACTAGGTTAAAGCAGGGGTGCATAAGCACTTAAGTTTTCCCATATATAACAAGTTTTTTGCAGCTAGTATGAAAATGATTAATTAATTCATACATATTCATAGACAGTTGCAGAATTATCCACGCACTAAGAAGAATGATTATTGCTATACTTCACATCACAAATAATCATAAAACCAGTTGCAAAAAGAAAATTTAGATGGAAGACTACCTTGTTTATCATGACAACTATAGGTAGGCGGTCCTGGATCTCATGCCTGATTGCTCGCTCTGTGTTCACTTGTACATTTATTCATGTCAGATATAATTTTTATGTAATACAATTTTAATTTATATCAGTGATCATAAACATACATAATAACATATTATATATTCTCATCATATAAAAACTGTATGAAATGACTTACCATGACACCTTCAGTGGCATAAACAATCAACACCGCCCCACAGCAAGCCTTAGAGCAGCTGTCATCTCATCTGAAAAGTTTACGTGTCAAGGTGTATCCATAATGTTACACATATAAGACATGGAATTACTATCCTCAAGAACCAATGACATAGGAACCGCTTTGATAGATATCCTTCTATCCTGCTCATCCATCCTAGTATCCATATACCTCATATGCTTCTCACTATTCTGATCAAAATTCGAAATATGATAGAGTCTGCTCAACAAACATATCCATAAAAACCGTCTTCCCATGCTGCAAATGCCCCAGCAACGCAACATTCCTAACCAAAGTCGGATTCGACATAAGCCCCAATAAACACTGTGTGGACACATACGTCGATGAATCCTTAATACCAACTTCAAACTTGATATCCTTAACAGGCTTAATGATAGGCATCTCTAACGACTGCTCATCTTCATCCATAACAAGCGTCTCCACTTCCTCACCATACACCTCCTCAGTTGTCGGATAATATTTATTGTCTTCTGCAAGAACAATCTGATTAGAGATAAAGTCGGATTCGACATAAGCTCCAATAAACACTGTGTGGACACATACGTCGATGAATCCTTAACACCAACTCTAATGATAGCTGGAGTTGGAAATGTTTGCTGGAAATTAGAGATAAAGTTGCAAACCACTTACAGTACACGATTGGGAATGGAAGAAATATTTGTATGTGGATTGATAGGTGGCATGATGATGGGCTTCTTATTGAGAAAATTTCACACAGAGATCTTTATGATGTGAGGATGTCCAAAATGATCACGATCAAAGAGATGATTGAAGAGGGTGTGTGGCAGTGGCCTCCAGAATGGTTAGAATCAGGATTGGAAGTGACAAATATCCAAACTCCTTTATTAAATGAAAATACTCAAGACAAGGTCATGTGGAGGAAAGAAGATAATAGCTTAACCCCCTTTCATATTCAACATGTTATGGGCAATTTCTGCTCTCATATGGAGGAAGTCAGGTGGCATGAAGTGGTTTGGTTCAAACAGTGTATCCCTAAACATTCATTTTGCCTTTGGTTAGCTATGCTTGGAAGACTTCTTACTCAAGATAGAATCATGTCATGGGGAACTCAAACTGGTTTGCTATGCTCACTATGTAATGAGGTGAATGACTCACACCCTCATCTATTCTTTCAATGCAAGTTCTCTCATGAAATTTGGGAAAGGATGATATGCAAATTAAATCTTAACAAGATTTCTTTCAAAATAGAAGAGATTGTGGCTGAGTTATTAAGACTAAAAAATGGCAACAATATATGGAGTGTTGTTAGGAGGTTAAGCTTGGCAGCAGTCATATATTACATTTGGCATGAAAGAAATCAGAGAATATTCAGAGGAGAAAAAAGAGAAGCCAAGAAGCTCTTTGAAGAAATTTTTGAGGTCATCCAACTCAAACTTATGAGCCTGAAGGTAAAAAAGATGCTGGATGAGTGTTGCTAATATTTGGGGAATTCAGTTCAATACAGGCTGCTAAGTAGTAACAAAAGAGTGTTGGGACAGTATAGAGGTGAATTGAGAAGTATCTGTTTTGAGTCTTGAATGAGTATCTGCTGTAAGGGGTGTTTGGGATAAGTAATGTTGTGTATCAGTAACAAAGGTATATGTTGGAATAAGCATAGAATCATCATAGTTTTGTATATGCAGACCACTACATCGATGCAGTACCTTGTAACTTGGAGTTTCTTTGGTATGACTGTACCTATTTGAACATATACTCTTTTCCAAACTTGGCCTTGGGAGGAAGTTTGGTAAGATATATGGTTAAATAGGAGGTCTAAATTCAAAGAAATGTACCATAAAATAGGGCTGCTCTTTGTGAAGGGTAAGTGGTTTGGGCGGCCAATGTATGATGAATGGAATAGCGAGGTGTGCAAGATGAACCTGCTTGGTCCACTCAATACATTGGCATAGGAGGTAAGGGTTGGTCATCATGGAGGGAGAGTGTTCCCAGAGCAGCTGAAGCCCTTCTTTGAGAGCTAAATGTAGGCTGTTTTGGCAGAGCCCCCCATGGATGGGTTATGGGTGCCTAGTGATGCCATTATCCATTTCCACCTTGACTACTGTGGTGGCAGGCTGAGTGGCTTGGCGGAATGAATCAATGGAAATGTAGCTAGATGGTAGGTGCTTCAAAGGTGAATCTTGTATGTTGAGAATGGATACATAGAGGAATGAGGCTGATATAAGAGTGTTTGTCCTCTGGTTGGAATATCTGTCTGAGAATAGTTATGTTAGACTTGGTGCTTTAGTATATGAGATGTTGTTAAACATCTGATGTATAAGCTTAGAATGTATCTGTGTTTTAGTATCTGATTTGGGGACTGTCCAATATCAGGTTATGTTTATTCTCATGATGTAAAGTCATTTGGTATTAATATAATTCACCTTTGCACCAAAAAAAAAAAAAAAAAAACAATCTGATTATCCATATCAACGTCACCATAACGATTACTAATCCATCCATTACGTCCTGCGACTGCAACCACATTCTCTTCATCAAACTCGACACTATCAACCTCTGACTTATCAGGAAGATCCTCATCTTCATCGTCTCTATCACTCTCTACATCAAACTTGATGTTATCATCTGATCATGAACACATAAACGATACTTTTAACATCACTTGCCACTTTTCCTCTAAATTCATTCCTACACCATGGTCACCCCGATTAGGACCATGATACTTTTAACATCACAATAGTACCTTCTTGTTTGAGATTTTTATTAACTGGCATTTCCTCAAACACCTTTTGTGCATTATAATCTTTTTCATCAAATTTTTTCAAAATCACCTCTTTGCAATTCACCCAAGGCAGATCTCCACGAATTATGCTGTGAAGCTGCTTATGCCACTTCAAAGCTATGTCATATAAGTGTATAGAAACGAGATTTACCTTGTTCTCATCAGGGATGTTGTGAGATGGTTTATATGAGTTGGTTTAGTTGAATGTGTGAGAGTAGGTGCAAAATGACCAAAATATCCCGTTGCTGGTTGCCCAAAAATAACAAGTTGCCCAAAAAACAATACCTTCAATGTATGTACATTGTACAACAGTCGATGCTGTACTTTAGTCGGACACATGGCGTCCCATGGTTAGCTATATTCGAGTTGCAGGTTGCCTTGGTATAAATACGGAAACTTCAAATTGTGAGGCAAATAAGTAAAACACTTAGGCAATGAGGGCATATGATAGAATTATTAGGGGTGGCAATTTCTGACCCGACACGAAACCCGACCTGAAACCGACACGAAAATTAAAAGGTCGGGTTGAGCTAAATAGATTTTGGGTCAGGTTTGGGTCGACATGTCTAACCCGTTTATTAAATAGGTCAGGTTCAGGTTGAGAATAAAATAAATGGGTCGACCCGCCAACCCATTTAAGTTTTTTTTCTTAATTAAAAATTATTTATATTTAATTATACGGGTTAAATGGGTTAAATGGGTTGACCCGCTAACCCGTTTAACCCATTTAACTAGTTAATGTGCTAACTTTTGTATATAAAACGGATTAAATGGTTCAACCCCAAAACCCGTTTAACATTTTCAACCCGTGGAACCTATTTAACTAGTCAACCCAAGTATATATATGGGCTAAATGGGTCAGGTTCGGGTTACGTGTAAACAGGTTAGGGTTGACATAGCTGACCCGATGATTTAAATGAGTCAGGTTCGGGTTGATGTTTTCTAACCTGCCAACTTGACAACCCGAACCCGCCAACTCGAACCCGACCCGAATTTTCACCCCTACAGGTACTGTTCCCAGCAAGGAAAATTGAGACTTTGTCGTTTTCTTCACTTTTATGCTTCAAAAACATTTAAAATGCTTCCTTTTCCAGATTTCCCTCCAAAAGTACTTAAAATGACAAAAGCAACGATTTTGGGCAATATTTGATCAAATAAGCTCGAATTCGGGCTTAAATGACCCCTTAAAAGTGGTTCACTTTTCACCTCATCAGTGACTACTAAGGATGCCATGTTAGGAGCTAGTTGTCGGCTCGACATAGGAAGAGGTAGAAGCTTATAGAGTTGGGGAAGATTGTACACGGCCCCATGAATGGTATTAAGCAATATAACATGTCATCTACGCAATTGTAAAAAACTAGTCAATTAATGAAAGATAGCTAGGGAGTAGTGAAATCTAAGTAAACATATTTCTCTCATTATAAGGTTTTTCTCAATATTTTATTTTCTTGTAATTTCATTTTCTTTGCATTTGTAGTTATTTGGGTTAGTTGACTAGCAACTAATTCCGCCCCTCTTTTCAAAATCGAGATTTTACCGCTTTCATAAAATATAAAACACAAAAAGAATCATCCTTCACCTTTAGACCTAATTGACTTAGTTTTCAATCCTAACGAACACTATTCCCCGAGAGAACGATCAATCCCCCGGTACTTACCACTCACTATACTACATCGGTCAGGTACACTGCCCGGTGGGGATTGCAAGCTTCTCAAGATCCCTTGAGAAGTAAAACCTTTTGCAAGGTTGAAAAACCACGCATCAAGTTTTTGGCGCTGCTGCCTGGGAATAGTTATTGTTTAGGTTGAAATTTCTTTTTATTAGGTCTATTTGCTAGATTCCTTTCTAGTAAGATTTTTATTTTATTTTTATAGTTTCTCTTTAGTCTATCTTTTTCTTTGTTTCCTTTGTTCGTAAACTCTCTCGATGGATAACAATAGCATTGATCGTTTGATTCCTGTTATTCGTGTTTTTCGTGGAAGGATTTTCCAACTACCCATCCCAATCCCTGTAGTGGAAAATGGGAACCCACCTAACCGCTCGCCTGACCATCACTTTGACAATAATTCTGAGATAGAAGAGTCTGTTGGGAACGTAGTTTTAATGTTTATCAAGACTCGGTCATATGTAATAATTAATAGGTTGCTTAGCTATTTTATTATCATGTTTTATGTTAACTAGAAAGGCCCAAAAGCCCATAAGGCTAATGCCAAGCCCACGAATGGGAGGAAGGGAGAAGGGTGTGTTGCCCTAGCTCCTTCTACTATAAATAGATCTCATATGTAACCTTTCTAGTTTTTGGTTATTTTGATATGCTAATGAAACTCTTGCTTTTCTATTTCTCTCTTATCATATAATCAACCATCTCACATTCTCATCTCCTTTCTCTCATTATATTACTTTTGTTTACATAAATGGTGACCTAACAAGTGGTATCCTTCGCTAGAAGAAAGTGTAGTATTTGTTTTTGTACCAAATCGATCCAAAAAACCTTTATTTATCTCGTTATTTTTTGAATTTTTTTTTGTATTTTCTTGTTTGTTTCTTGGTTTCCATCACATCTTTTCTTACAAACTTGTGTTACAAACCATTACAAACAAAAAGATTCAAACTTTTCTTCAAAAACCAAAGATTCAAATTTGTTGTACTATTTTTCGAAAATTATCAAATTTTTTGAAAAGTTTGTCAAGTTTGCAACTTTCTTTAAGTTTTCATCATTTTAAGGCTATTTATACAAGAATCTTGGATTTAAAACTTGTTTTTGGTTAGCTTTCTTCAAAAACAAAATTTCTACCAAGTTTCGAGAATTGATTTATATTTTTTTCGAGAACCTTAAAGCCAAAATTTCGAGAATTCTCATCTTTGCTCCTTTGGTGTTACCGATTGTTTACTCAGTGTTTTCTCTCTTGTATAAGAAAGAAAACACTTCGACTTGGTGAATATTTTCGAAATTGTACAATTTCAAAATTTTTTGTGTCTGGCATTCTCGAAAAATTCAAAAGTTTCGAGAACATCATACATTTTCGAAAAATTCTAAAGTTTCGCAAATTCAAAAAGTTTCGAGAACATATTACATTTTCGAAAAAATCTAAACTTTCGAGAACACAAATTTTCGAGAACCCTCACAGTTTCGAGAAACCCACAATTTTCGAGAACCCTCAAAACTTTCGAGAACACATGTAACACCCCCAAATTTGTAAGTAAGCAGCGGAAGACTAATTGGGGTATTACTTCTCGGATCGTAGTCATAACCATAGAAAACGGCTCAAAGGAGACGTATTTATAATAGTTTAGTCATCATTAAATAAACTTAACATAACATGACACAAAGAAGTTTTACGATAAATTTAGAGTTACAAATAAAGCGGTTTCTGATAAAAAAAGCAAATGATAACATTATTAAACATGGTCCATAAAGAGGGGTCATTTGCCAATCTCCGTGCCCGATTTGCCTTCGTCAATTACCTGAGATAAACATGCTAAAAAGTCAACACAACGGTTGAGTGAATCCACAGTGTTTAAGTTGTAATAGTTGAACACAAGTCACATAGTAGTAAAAACAATAGCATCGCAGTGTAATATTTATATATTGCCCTAAGCCTCATGACACACAAACCTTAACATCGGGTGTAATGTAAATAATCCCACACCATAAAATGGTGTAGGTGATAATGCCCTCGTGTAATAGGAGTTTGTCAGGCTCCTTAGTTAATTCAAATAAAGTGCATTTGGTTACTTACCCAGCAAGTCAAATGGGGCGTCAACTGCCAATAGATCTATTCACCAAATTCGCGTTCACTCGCAAGTGATTAATGGTTCATGATATGAGGGACTTTTTTTGACAATTGGTAACTTAGGCAATATTAATCAGGATAGCATACAAAAAAAAAATACTTGTGTTCAGTTTTGTAGCATGTATCTCCCCATGGAATTTTGGAAATATAGTAAAAAGTGGGACTATGAACTCACCTTAGTAGTACAGTGGTAGTGATAAGGATCTCAGTTACGGTCAAGGAACGGCTCCAACACACAACCTAGATAGTACGATAAGGTTTAGTGTTTTGATAGTCCAAAAGTGATTTTCGCGAAGAGTTTTAAGAATAGGATGTTTATTGGTGTGACGATAACAAATCACGTAGTTTAAATGATATGAGCGAAATTTAGAAATGATGTATATATATATATATATATATATATATATATATATATATATATATATATATATATATATATATATATATATATAAGTAATAATGTATATCTATATATGCTTATGAAACTAAAATAAGAACTTCGAAATGCAATGCAATGATATGAAGGTCGGAAAATGGAAAATGGAAATAAATGTGAGAGTCTCGAATATAGTCCTTGGTCCAAGTCCTTGTCAGATTTCAACTTTTTACCCTAACGGCATTAATGCTGCGCCGTTAGTCCTCGTTGTATAATATTTTCTTTAACAGTCCTCTACTTGTCCAACTATACGATATGAGCTTGAAATTTATTACTTTATCATTTTTGGTCCTATAGTTCTGTTTTTACAGTTTTGGTCCTTGTTTTCACAGCTTTACACTTTTAGTCCCTATAAGTGACGACGCATTTTTAGTCCTTTTTCATAAAAATCGTTAGAATTTTTATAAAAAAAACTTTTCCGAGGCTTATTTTAATCTTAGAAAGCTTATTTGCACAGCTTAAACATCAAAAGTGCTTATTTTTGGCTTAATGGGCTTATAAGCCCACTAATCGACTCATATATGTTTTATTCTGAACGAGTTTTCCTGCCAAACAAAAGGACCTTTTTAACGTGTCAAGATGTCGTTATTTTTAGAAACTTAAAACACGAATTTGATAGCTTGTTGGGTGGTCTATTGGATTGAACAAAGATATAATGTGTTCGTTAGTTTGGATTGCAAGATATTGAGGTGTTTCTTAGCTACCTGAGTCGACTAGTTCACATGAAATAACAAGGTTCTATCTTTTTCTTTTTGAATCTGGTCGTATGTATGAGTAGAGAAACGGTTAAGGACGGGTTATATGATTGCATGTAATGTGAAATAAAGTGTAAACAGCGTATAACGAGACTCCTATGCCTTCCATGGAGGTGGCGTGTCTCGTTACAACCATATGCATTTTGTACGCATGAAATAACCAAGTTTTATTTCTCTTTTTCGTAGCTGATTACATGTCGGGTAGAAATGATGGTCACTCGTTAAGATTCATGATGCATGTGACGTAAAATAAATATGTACTAACGCATAACGTGACTCCTAGGCCCTCCAAAATGGTGGCTTGTCACGCTATGTATCTAAGTATATATATATATATATATATATATATTTATATATATATATATATATATATATATATATATATATATATATATATATATATATATATTTATATATATATATATATATATATATATATATATATATATATATATCGTACGTATGAAACAAATGGAAACGTGACTTTGTATGTATGAATGAAGGATTAGAAGAGGTTGAATATTCTTACCACACCTCAAGGGTGATGAAAGGGCCGAGTAAAGTGAATGGAAGAACACAGTGGTCTCTTGGTTGGCTTCGAACCCAAGTCGTGGTCGCAAGGAAACAACTCAACACGAGGTTGGCTTGTTTCTGGTCGAGCAGCAGTGGGTCTTGAAGTGTGGGAGAAATGGTTTTCGAAAATATAGATGGGGTGCATGGAAAAGAGAAGAGGTGCAAGTTTATATAATAATGGAACTAGTGACATTTCCCAACCATTTTACTGTGACAGCAGGGAGTACATTTTGTCATGGAACTATTTTTTTTTTCCAAGTCTTAGCTCTCTCGTCAGCTCAAATCAAGGGGAGTGTTTCATGGGGGAAATTTTATTTGTACTTCGGTAAATAAATAATATACGTATGAAGATTTGGTTTTTATTTTACTTTATTTGCTCATGTGAAGTAACGAGAATCAATAAGTTCAAATAAGTTTAGAGATGACTAAATACTCTAGTACGATCGTTTAAAATTATAACAAGTCGAAATGATTTGGCAGAAATAAATATTTTGGGCGAGTTGATTTCTAGTGTATCGAGTGGTTTATACGCTCAGCTTTAGGGATTTTTAGCGTAGTATTCGTACAAGATAAATAAAAATAATCATTGTTCGTGATTCTTGGGTGTGAGGTTAATCAAGATACGTAATAATGTTGACATGTTGTTTGCGAGGTATCGAAATGTTTGGGGCTGTTTTGGTTGCTCTTGCTCGTCGGTTCCAAAACAGAAGGAATAAAAGAAAACTAAAACTAAAACTTGGGCCAGGTTTGATAAACGGGCCGAGGGAGTTGGGTTGAGCCCATTGGTTTGTCGCGTGGGTTTTTGATGGTGGGCCGAAGTAGTGGATTAAGGGTCCATTTAGAGTTAATTACGTTTGGTAAGTTTAATGAGGATTTAGGTGGGTTATTTTCGTAAGTCCGGGAGTTGGTCGAGTGCGGTTTTAGTGAAATGACGTCACGTGATATTGTAAATGACAAAAGTTAAATATTTTCGCGATTTCGGACTATCGTAGAATGTGTGTGAGCATCGTTCTAATGATATAGGTGATCACAATGTAAATTGTGATTATTAGTAATAAAGTCTATTAGTCGAATAAGACATTTGTTGTTGTCATAAATGTTATAACATAGCGAAATGATATATTAGACTTTGATTAGCACATGATATTCATAAGGAAAAAAAATAGCGGGAGTTACAGTATCAACCCCTTATTTTGAATTCCGTCCCGGAATTCTAGTCTAAGATAGTTGTTAGGGACGACTACGGGAATAGATGTGGATATTTAGCGCGAATCTGGTCTTCACGCTCCCAAGTGTACTCCGGTCCTCGCTTAGAGTTCCACCTAACTTTGACAATGGGGATACGGCTTTGTTTCAATTGTTTGACATCTCGGTCCATGATCTCTACTGGTTCCTCAACGAAGTTAAGTTTGTCGTCGACCCGAATTTCTTTTAACGGAATGACAAGAGATTCGTCTGATAAACACTTCTTTAGGTTTGATACGTGAAAGGTATTGTGTATTCTACTGAGTTCTTCAGGAAGTTCAAGCTTGTATGCCACTGGGCCAATCCTTTCTAGGATTTTGAATGGCCCAACGTATCTGGGAATTAACTTTCCACGTTTCCCAAATCGAACCATCCCTTTCCAAGGAGACACTTTCAACATAACTCTATCTCCAACTTGGAATTCCATGGGTTTTCGCCTCACGTCGGCATAACTCTTTTGTCTATCTCGGGCTGCTTGTAAGCGTTGTTTGATTTGCACGATTTTGTCAGTGGTTTCCTGAATGATGTCGGGTCCCGTGATTTGTGCATCTCCGACTTCTGCCCAACAAACTGGTGATCAGCATTTCCGGCCATAAAGGGCTTCAAATGGAGCTGCCTTGATGCTAACGTGATAGCTGTTGTTGTACGAGAACTCTGCTAAGGGTATGTGTTTATCCCAACCCTTACCAAAATCGATCACACATGCTCGAAGCATGTCTTCCAAGGTTTGAATAGTTCTCTCACTCTGACCGTCGGTCTGTGGGTGATACGCAGTGCTCATATCCAGGCGGGTACCCAATGCCTTCTGTAATGCCTGCCAAAAGTTTGACGTGAAACGGCTATCTCGATCCGAGATAATGGAAATTGGCACTCCATGTCGTGAGACTATTTCTTTCAAATATAAAAGTGCGAGGGTGCTCATCTTGTCGGTTTCTTTTATTGGCAGAAAATGTGCTGATTTGGTAAGGCGATCAATGATGACCCAAATGGTATCAAACCCTCTTGGTGTCTTAGGTAGTTTTGTGATGAAGTCCATTGTAATCCTTTCCCACTTCCACATCGGGATCTCGGGTTGTATCAACAAACCGGATGGCTTTTGACACTCAGCCTTTACCCTTGAACACGTCAAACATTTCCCGACATACTCGGCGATGTCGGCTTTCATGTTTGGCCACCAGTAAAGTTTCTTGAGATCCTGATACATCTTATCAGACCCTGGGTGAATGGAATATTTAGATTTGTGAGATTCATGCATGATGAGATCCCGTATTCCCCCATAGAGTGGAATCCAACTTCGGTCCTTGAAACACAACCTTCCGTCTGATTTCTTCACAAAGCCATTCTCACTTTCTGGCATACCGTAGATCTTCTCTTTTGGTCTGTTCTCTTCCTTGAGAGCTTCGGTTTGGGCCTCAAGGATCTTTGATGGAAGCGGTGATATAATTGTCATCCCCAGAGATCTGACCCTGAGAGGTGTAAGTCGCTCCTTTCTACTTAAGGCATCTGCCACAACATTTTCCTTTCCAGGGTGATAGCGAATCTCGCAATCATAGTCACTGAGTAATTCCAACCATCGGCGTTGTCTCATGTTCAACTCCTTCTGGTCTAGAATGTGTTGTAGACTTTTGTGATCTGTAAACACCGTGCACTTGGTGCCATACAGGTAGTGTCTCCACAGTTTAAGAGCAAATACTACTGCTCCTAACTCGAGATCATGGGTGGTATAGTTCTTCTCGTGGGTTTTGAGTTGTCGAGAAGCATATGCGATAACTTTGCTCCTTTGCATTAATACTGCGCCTAAACCTTGGCATGATGCATCACAATACACCACGAAGTCTTCGCTACCCACTGGTAGTGCCAAGATCGGAGCTTCACAAAGCTTCTGCTTTAAAAGTTGGAATGACGATTCTTGTTCTTCTCCCCAATCAAACTTTTTCTTCTTTTGCGTCAATTCCGTCAATGGTTTGGCGATTTTTGAGAAACTTTCGATGAATCTACGATAGTATCCTGCAAGTCCTAAAAATTGACGTATCTCCGTGGGGTTTGTAGGAGATGCCCAATTTTTGATTGCTTCGATCTTTGCGGGGTCCACGTGAATGCCCTTGCTATCAATCACGTGTCCAAGAAATTGTACTTTCTCTATCCAAAAGTCACACTTGGAAAATTTGGTGTACAATTTCTCCTTTTTGAGTAGTTCCAAGATACTTGTTAAGTGCTCTGCATGCTCTTCCTTGTTGCGGAAATAAATGAGGATGTCGTCGATGAACACAATTACGAATTTGTCCAAATAAGGCTTGCACACTCGGTTCATTAGGTCCA
Source organism: Artemisia argyi (assembly GCA_030686995.1). Lineage (NCBI taxonomy): Eukaryota > Viridiplantae > Streptophyta > Magnoliopsida > Asterales > Asteraceae > Artemisia > Artemisia argyi. Next base: position 138,088,802 of record CM060684.1, read on the forward strand.
TAAACACAGCTGGTGCATTAGTTAGACCGAATGGCATTACTTGGAATTCGTAGTGGCCGTATCGTGTCCTGAAGGCCGTTTTTGGGATGTCTTCTTCCCTAACTCTTAGTTGGTGATAACCCGATCTCAGATCAATCTTCGAGTAAACACTCGATCCTTGAAGTTGATCGAAAAGGTCATCGATTCTGGGTAATGGGTATCGGTTCTTTATTGTAAGTTTGTTCAACTCACGATAATCAATACACATTCTGAAAGATCCGTCCTTCTTTTTGACAAATAACACCGGAGCTCCCCAAGGCGATGAACTAGGTCGAATGAACCCTTTATCTAATAATTCTTGCAATTGTTCAGATAGTTCTTTCATTTCGGATGGTGCCAATCTATAAGGTGCTCGCGCCACTGGTGCTGCTCCTGGCACTAAGTCGATCTGGAATTCCACCTGGCGGACGGGTGGAAGACCGGGCAACTCGTCGGGAAATACTTTGGGGAAGTTCTTTACTACTGGCACATCTTCGGGTCGCTTCTCCTCCAACTTCTTTTCTGCCACTTGTGCCAAAAAGGCGTGACATCCTCTATCGATATACTTCACCGTTTTGACGTATGATATGATGCCGAGTCAGGTCTTACTTCGTTCACCACGGATGATTAGGGTTTCACCTTGTAAAGGGATGTGGACGACTTTCTCGTCGCAGATGATTCTAGCATGATTCTTGGATAGCCAATCCATGCCGACGACCACGTCGAAGCTGCCAAGCTTAATCGGCATGAGGTCTATATTGAAAGGTTCGTCGAGTAAGAGTAGGGTGCAACCTTGGATTTCGGTATTGGTGCTTACTAGTTCTCCATTGGCTAGTTCAATTTCATAGGTGGTGTGTAGTTCGGTCGGGTGGATGTTAAGTAAAGAAGCAAGCAAAGTAGATACAAAACTTTTATCGGCTCCAGAATCAAATAAAACTTTAGCAGGATGATTGTTAAGTAAAAACGTACCCGTAACTACATCTGGGTCTTCCTGAGCATTTCCTCTTTCCATCACAAACGCCCTCCCCCGAGCGTTATTGTTCTGGTTGGCAGTTTGGTTCGGGCACCGGTTCTTGTAGTGCCCCTTCTCACCACATCCATGGCACACCACAGTCACTGGCTGCAAGTTGGCGCCAGTGGCTTTGCAGTCTTGAGTTTTGTGGCCGGTTCTTTGGCATTTCCCACACTTAGCGAAACAGGGCCCATTGTGGTGCAGCTTGCAGCGGTTACACATAGGAGCGGGTCCAGCATAACCCCCAGTTCCAGCGGGTGCAGCGATGTAAGCCCTGGCGGCTTCCTGCTGGTGGTTCTGTCGATTGTGATGGTGGTTACGGTTCTGTTGGTAGTTCTGATTGTTGTTGTGGTTGTAGTTGCGGTTGTTGTTGTGGTGATTGTTGACATTGTTGTTGTTGTGAGAGTTGTTGTGGTTGTTGTTCCTGCGGTCATCAAACTTCCGTTTGTTGTCATTGCTTCCTTGGCTTTGTCCGCGCTTTATTTCTCGTTCAATCAACCTCTGAGAAATTGACATAGCCTCCTCTAGGGTTTGAGGCTTAGATGCGGTGACATTACCTTCAATGTTTCTAGGAAACCCTTCGATGTACCTCTCTAGCAGTTTCTCAAGGTCTGGCACCTTAGTTGGGCATAGTAAGGCAAGTTCTTGGAACCTGCGATCATAAGTCTTAAAATCATACCCTTTCACCACCAAACGATCAAACTCATCCTCTAACTTCCTGATCTCGGTACGAGGGCAATACTTCTTCAACATCTTTTGTTTGAAATCGGCCCATGAAATTTGATATGCTTCCTCTATACCCATGTTCTGGGCAGTAGAGTTCCACCAGGACAAAGCATCGTCCAAAAGGGTTCCCGTAGCAAATGAGACCTTGCAGTCGTCAGCACAACCACTTCTCATAAAAACTGTCTCAGAACGCTCGAACCATCGGGCGAGCTCAGTCACTCCTTCAGTTCCTTTGAAGTAGGTGGGCTTGCAAGCCATGAAATCCTTGTAGGTGCATTTGCGAACTACGGCCACCTCGTTTTCTCCGGTTGGCCTATTTGTGCTGCTTGCACGAGCCATTGCGGCTGCCTGAGTCTCTAGTGCTGCAGCCACACTATCAGTAATCAATTTTTGGATTTCGGCAGGAGTCATGGGCGTTGTTGGTGTTGCGGCTGTTGTTTTCCCACGAGGCATATTTCTATTAATACCACAAGAGAAACACACGTTTAGAATTCACATAATGACCGTGTCATGTTGAAATGTTTTAATAGCAAGGTAATATCGTAATGATTGTGCCATAGTACGGAAATCACAACAGGCTGGGTTCATAAATTTCTCGGTATATCCAGATACTATCATGTTACACATGGATTTTATGAAAATAACCAAAACAACATAAATTAACGTCAGTTTATAGCAATCATAATCAACAACAGTGCCTTAATAACTTGTTTTAATTGTTTACAAAACAATTTATTACAAGGTCTTTTATTATCGCCACATGTGGCAATTTAAGATGTTCAAGCCATAAATAATGCACAGATAATCTATGAGTCACTTGGCGTGTCTCCCAGTTTGCGTTGAAGATCTCGAACTATCTCGGTCAGCTCTTCAATTTTCTGGTCCCTGACCCTTTCCCTGGCCTGGGATTCTTCCACCATACGCTCAAGCGTCAAAATGCGGGTGTTGGTTGTAACAAGTTCATCAGCCTGTCACTCATTTATGTCCTGCATCATTGCGGCAATGTCCCTCAGGTCTCGCACCTCCTGTCTCTCATTCTCAAGTTTCCCTTCCAACTCTGTAACAACCTCAAGAGTTCCCTGCAGCTGAGTACCCATCAGGTTAAAGACCTCGTCCATAGCTATCCGTCCCATCACTAGATTTCCCACTTCCCCTTCAATGCTCTTGATACGCTCAAGGGAAATCTCGTTATTAAAATCCGCGATCCCATTAATGCTATTTTCGTGTCTTCCACGGGGTCGGGCCCGATCAGCCTCGTCCGCACCCTCAATGTGAGAATATGATAGTGGGGGGGGGGGGTTGAGAAATGTGCTCCATCGCTGAGTGGTAATGGAGTACTGCGGGCACGTTGTGGTCGGGCAAGAGATGATAATGGAACCGTGGTGGTCTGGTAGTAGAAGACAGTGGGCGGTGGTACGGAACGTCTAGGTGGTGATTGTGATATCATCTGTAGAGGTGACATAGGGGACGTAGGTGACGACGGTGGTGCTGGTGGTGGGTGTATGGGAGCTGTTGGTGCTCGTACCCGCTTTCGAGTATAGTAGATCGTAGCGGAGCCTCGTCGCTGAACTGGTGCAGGTTGAGGAAGTGGTGGCAATTGCGAGAGAAAGTTGGAAGATTCCGAGTCAGATGAGTCATTATCTGCCTCCGAACCTGAAGAGCGAAGGGGGGTCGGAATGGCTGGTGAAATCACTGGGGTGGCGGCGACTTCATCCTCCTCGAATGGTTCAGTCTCTTCAGACACCACCATTGGCGAATTAGAAGTCGGAATCATTGGTGATGCTGGTACGGTAGCGGGGGATGTGACCTCCTCGATTTGTGAGTCGAATTGTGGAACAGTAGGGTAGGAATCTGAAGACATGATACTGTAATAATCCCGAATATAATAACATAAGTATAAGTTATTGATATAATAATTATTTTAATTCACCATGATGTCTAATAGTTATGCGTCATCTGTTAAGCAAAATTCAATGGGGAATGTTGGCAAAGTTTTGGCACGGAGGGCATTAGGTATCAAGGTTTAAATGGTCCATTTTTAGAGCACAGTTATAGTCCAGTGTTTTGAAAATACACTTGGTTCTCTATAAAACCTGGCTCTGATACCAATCTGTAACACCCCCAAATTTGTAAGTAAGCAGCGGAAGACTAATTAGGGTATTACTTCTCGGATCGTAGTCATAACCATAGAAAACGGCTCAAAGGAGACGTATTTATAATAGTTTAGTCATCATTAAATAAACTTAACATAACATGACACAAAGAAGTTTTACGATAAATTTAGAGTTACAAATAAAGCAGTTTCTGATAAAAAAAGCAAATGATAACATTATTAAACATGGTCCATAAAGAGGGGTCATTTGCCAATCTCCGTGCCCGATTTGCCTTCGTCAATTACCTGAGATAAACATGCTAAAAAGTCAACACAACGGTTGAGCGAATCCACAGTGTTTAAGTTGTAATAGTTGAACACAAGTCACATAGTAGTAAAAACAATAGCATCGCAGTGTAATATTTATATATTGCCCTAAGCCTCATGACAAGCAAACCTTAACATCGGGTGTAATGTAAATAATCCCACACCATAAAATGGTGTAGGTGATAATGCCCTCGTGTAATAGGAGTTTGTCAGGCTCCTTAGTTAATTCGAATAAAGTGCATTTGGTTACTTACCCAGCAACTCAAATGGGGCGTCAACTGCCAATAGATCTATTCACCAAATTCGCGTTCACTCGCAAGTGATTAATGGTTCATGATATGAGGGACTTTTTTTGACAATTGGTAACTTAGGCAATATTAATCAGGATAGCATACAAAAAAAATACTTGTGTTCAGTTTTGTAGCATGTATCTCCCCACGGAATTTTGGAAATATAGTAAAAAGTGGGACTATGAACTCACCTTAGTAGTACAGTGGTAGTGATAAGGATCTCAGTTACGGTCAAGGAACGGCTCCAACACACAACCTAGATAGTACGATAAGGTTTAGTGTTTTGATAGTCCAAAAGTGATTTTCGCGAAGAGTTTTAAGAATAGGATGTTTATTGGTGTGACGATAACAAATCACGTAGTTTAAATGATATGAGCGAAATTTAGAAATGATGTATATATATATATAAGTAATAATGTATATCTATATATGCTTATGAAACTAAAATAAGAACTTCGAAATGCAATGCAATGATATGAAGGTCGGAAAATGGAAAATGGAAATAAATGTGAGAGTCTCGAATATAGTCCTTGGTCCAAGTTCTTGTCAGATTTCAACTTTTTACCCTAACGGCATTAATGCTGCGCCGTTAGTCCTCGTTGTATAATATTTTCTTTAACAGTCCTCTACTTGTCCAACTATACGATATGAGCTTGAAATTTATTACTTTATCATTTTTGGTCCTATAGTTTCTGTTTTTACAGTTTTGGTCCTTGTTTTCACAGCTTTACACTTTTAGTCCCTATAAGTGACGACGCGTTACATTTTTAGTCCTTTTTCATAAAAATCGTTAGAATATTTATAAAAAAAACTTTTCCGAGGCTTATTTTAATCTTAGAAAGCTTATTTGCACAGCTTAAACATCAAAAGTGCTTATTTTTGGCTTAATGGGCTTATAAGCCCACTAATCGACTCATATATGTTTTATTTTGAACGAGTTTTCCTGCCAAACAAAAGGACCTTTTTAACGTGTCAAGATGTCGTTATTTTTATAAACTTAAAACACGAATTTGATAGCTTGTTGGGTGGTCTATTGGATTGAACAAAGATATAATGTGTTCGTTAGTTTGGATTGCAAGATATCGAGGTGTTTCTTAGCTACCTGAGTCGACTAGTTCACATGAAATAACAAGGTTCTATCTTTTTCTTTTTTAATCTGGTCGTATGTATGAGTAGAGAAACGGTTAAGGACGGGTTATATGATTGCATGTAATGTGAAATAAAGTGTAAACGGCGTATAACGAGACTCCTATGCCTTCCATGGAGGTGGCGTGTCTCGTTACAACCATATGCATTTTGTACGCATGAAATAACCAAGTTTTATTTCTCTTTTTCGTAGCTGATTACATGTCGGGTAGAAATGATGGTCACTCGTTAAGATTCATAATGCATGTGACGTAAAATAAATATGTACTAACGCATAACGTGACTCCTAGGCCCTCCAAAATGGTGGCTTGTCACGCTATGTATCTAAGTATATATATATATATATATATATATATATATATATATATATATATATATATATATATATATATATATATATATATATATATATATATATATATATATATATATATATATATATATATATATATATATATATATATATATCGTACGTATGAAACAAATGGAAACGTGACTTTGTATGTATGCATGAAGGATTAGAAGAGGTTGAATATTCTTACCACACCTCAAGGGTGATGAAAGGGCCGAGTAAAGTGAATGGAAGAACACAGTGGTCTCTTGGTTGGCTTCGAACCCAAGTCGTGGTCGCAAGGAAACAACTCAGCACGAGGTTGGCTTGTTTCTGGTCGAGCAGCAGTGGGTCTTGAAGTGTGGGAGAAATGGTTTTCGAAAATATAGATGGGGTGCATGGAAAAGAGAAGAGGTGCAAGTTTATATAATAATGGAACTAGTGACATTTCCCAACCATTTTACTGTGACAGCAGGGAGTACATTTTGTCATGGAACTATTTTTTTTTCCAAGTCTTAGCTCTCTCGTCAGCTCAAATCAAGGGGAGTGTTTCATGGGGGAAATTTTATTTGTACTTCGGTAAATAAATAATATACGTATGAAGATTTGGTTTTTATTTTACTTTATTTGCTCATGTGAAGTAACGAGAATCAATAAGTTCAAATAAGTTTAGAGATGACTAAATACTCTAGTACGATCGTTTAAAATTATAACAAGTCGAAATGATTTGGCAGAAATAAATATTTTGGGCGAGTTGATTTCTAGTGTATCGAGTGGTTTATACGCTCAGCTTTAGGGATTTTTAGCGTAGTATTCGTACAAGATAAATAAAAATAATCATTGTTCGTGATTCTTGGGTGCGAGGTTAATCAAGATACGTAATAATGTTGACATGTTGTTTGCGAGGTATCGAAATGTTTGGGGCTGTTTTGGTTGCTCTTGCTCGTCGGTTCCAAAACAGAAGGAATAAAAGAAAACTACAACTAAAATTTGGGCCAGGTTTGATAAACGGGCCGAGGGAGTTGGGTTGAGCCCATTGGTTTGTCGCGTGGGTTTTTGATGGTGGGCCGAAGTAGTGGATTAAGGGTCCATTTAGATTAATTTAGAGTTAATTACGTTTGGTAAGTTTAATGAGGATTTAGGTGGGTTATTTTCGTAAGTCCGGGAGTTGGTCGAGTGCGGTTTTAGTGAAATGACGTCACGTGATATTGTAAATGACAAAAGTTAAATATTTTCGCGATTTCGGACTATCGTAGAATGTGTGTGAGCATCGTTCTAATGATATAGGTGATCACAATGTAAATTGTGATTATTAGTAATAAAGTCTATTAGTCGAATAAGACATTTGTTGTTGTCATAAATGTTATAACATAGCGAAATGATATATTAGACTTTGATTAGCACATGATATTCATAAGGAAAAAAAATAGCGGGAGTTACAACACACAATTTTGGAGAACCTTCAAAATTTTCGAGAACATTCAAATTTTTCAAGAATTGTCTTAGTACAAAGTTTCGAGAATTTACTTGGTGCATACTTTCGAGAATTGGCATTACAACTATACCTTCTACAAGATCCATAATTACACAAGTTTCTTTCTAATATCTTCTTACTATTACTTAAAAAAAATTCAAATTTTTACGCGAAATTCAAATTTTTGGCAGGAAAATTTGAGTAAAATTTAATTTTTACAGGAGACTAATCGTTCAATTTTTACGCGAAATTCAAATTTTGGTATAACGGTGAAAATTTTGGCCCAAAATTCAAATTTTTAGGTCAATTCAAATTTTTTCGGTGAAATTTGGCGGCAAAATTTTTTAAACTCAAATTTTTCCTGTGACATTAGAATTGCATTTAATAGTGATTTTCAAAATTTTGGAAGAAAAACATTTTCAAATTAATTTTGGAGGGAAAACCTGAAATCACAATTTCGACCTTGACCGTGACATTTTTGTTTGATTATTTCGATTACGTCGCAACAATCAAGGGGGAGAGAAATGTCATTTACAATGTCTCAATCACCTTCTTCCAACTACCTTCCTCACCAATATTCTCATCAGCAACAGTACCTTCTTCCAACTACCTTCCTCACCAATATTCTCATCAGTAACAATCATCAACAACAGTTTCTTCTTCAAACTACCTTCCTCACCAATATTCTCATCATCAACAGTATCATCAACAACAAAGTCACAACTCCCTCATTCGTCATGTTCTGCTCTTTGGCAATGAATCAAGGCCTCCAATATTGCTTCCAGGAACATACTCCGATTGGAAACGGAGATTTCTACAATGGCTCACAAATCGTCCTGCTGCAGATCTCATGCTTAAATCCATTCAAGATGGTCCATGCAAAATGATATTCTTGCTGACTCAACAGGGATTATCAGACTACAAATTGATGAAGATTTGAATGCTACTAAACTCGCTCAGTACAATGCTGACCAACAAGCTGCATGGTTCATGACATTAGCCCTTCCCAATTCAATTTACATGAATATGGACTCTCAAGCCAGTGCTTATAAAATGTGGAAATATCTTGAAGCTATGCATCGTACAGAAGAACTTCATCACATCAGAATGAAGCAAATTCTTGAATCTTGTTTAAGCATGAATCCACTGAAGACCATTCTCCCTGCTCCACCATCTCCAGTTGTTGACCATGGATCCTTAATTTACACTCTAAATGGTCTATTCTTCAATCCTCCTAACACTGGCTTGAGCCTATCTTCATTCCACAGGACCATCTTGCAACACTAAATAATCATATGCAATCTCTTCTGCAAAATCTTGTGAAGGTTGGACAAGTATCTACTAAGAAAGGCAAAGGCGAAATGACTTCAACTTCTGAATGCTTAAACACAATGGAAGGTACTGATGATGAAGAAGATCTTATTGAATCAAGCATGGAATTTATGGCATATATGGATAATATTGCAGATGTGGAAGCTCAAGATTATGATTCAACTCCAATCTATGACGATAATGTTGAATACGATGCCACACTTAGTCAAATAGAAGTTGAAGGGGGTAATCTCAATGCTGTTTTGCAAAGTGTCATGGGAGATATTCCATCTGATGATGAATATGCAAATTTGGAAGCTTATACAGCAGATGTGATGTTAATGGCAAACATGCAGATATTTCACTTGAATAATACAAGCCCAGAGAATGATTCTGTTGATTCCGAAGATCCATTTGTGAGATTAAACAAAGAGAAAATGTATCAATCAAGGTCTCAAATGCATGAACAAAGTCACAGCTCCATCATCTAAGAATTCATACAAATTACGAGTCAGGCTTTATCAAATTCCCGAAATCCCCGAAATCGAGCTGTCAAGCAAGGTGAAAAAGTTGCGATACAAGGGAGGAATGCTGAAAGGACTGTTGGGAATATTATAGATGTTGGTAATGCAGGCAATAAGGTTAAAGTATTGGATAAACAAAATGACAACAGCAGATTGGGGAATGATATAGATGCAGACTATGCAGAGATCAGACCCTCCTATGACTCGGAACCCAACTTTGACAAAGAACAGATGGATGAAGAAGATGTCATACCCATCTATGACACAGAACCTAACTTTGACAAAGTGCAAATGGTTGAGGTACAATCTACTGTTGATCATATTATGCCTACAAATAATGAAGGAGAGGTTGGCTAGCATGCTGTACAATGTCTTGACAAACGTTCTGAGTCTGAGTCCTTACCTGATAATCCAATAACTGAAACATCATACCAAACTCTTGAGTCAGAAAACATTCTTCTCAAAAAGACCATTGCCCAGTTTCATAAAGATTTTTTAAAACTAGAGGCACATTGCATCTCACTTGAACTTAAATTGCAAAACAAATCTCTAAATTCGAGCAACAATGATCAATTTTTGAATGAACAAAGTAAACGTGTGGATACATTAGTTAAAGAAAATGAGCTTTTAAAAGGTCAAATTCAAGCAAAGGTGTTTACACATGCTGCATTGCAAAACAAATTAAGAAGACTGACTGGCCAGAGTATGGATACTAAGTTTGCAAAACCATCAATCTTGGGGAAACCGCCTTCTCAAACAATCGGAAAACCATTAGTGGTTAGACAACCAACTTCATTTAAATCTAAACGACCTAAATTTTCAAAATCTCGGTTTGCCTCCCAAGTTGTTGAGAAAAACAATTTGAAAAAATCAGTCACTCCACATTCTTGGCCTAAGGAAAATGCATCTGTGTCTGCTAAATCTCAACACGTGATTATACCTGGATCATCTAGGATTAGTTCAAAAACAGTGTCTAAAACGAGCATTAAAAGTAAAAAGTCTTATGACACATATGACATGTACAAGAACTATGATCTAGAAAAGGCTAGGAAAAAGGCACTATTCAAAAGGATGGAATTCTAGGTTCTAAACCTCGGGTGATGCCTTCCACTGTAGTACAGAACACTGCTTGTAGTAGCACACCAAAGCCTAAGAGTATACAAAAAACTAAAAGGAATTGGCTACCTTCTAAGAGTAGTTGCGTAAATAATCATGGTGTCTGTGCTTTAAAATATCTTCAAAAAGGAAATTTACGTGCAAAGGCACAATCGACTAAGACAAACAAACCTGTTGAATCAAAAGTCATAAGTCAGAAACCTAAGAAATGGATCAATATAGGAAGTAGGTTTTCACATCCAAGTGATGCTCCCACTGCATCTAAAAGGAAAAAATCTCCGAGACCTAACATTAGGTGGGTACTCACGGGTAGAATTTTCAAATCAATTGGTCTTAGGTGGTTTCCTACAGGAAAGATTTTATACATTTGCACCAAAACTAATGTGAAATCCACAACATCTATCCCTGAGGCGAGAAAGGAAATCATTGATATAGTGTGTTCGAGTGTCAAGAAGATAATTGACACTACATCTTTATGCTTCTAACATCCGGAACCCAATTACACTTGGGGATCCATGTTCTCTATTTTGTCTATTCTTTCTTCTTTTCAGATATAATAGGAATGGCTTCAGAACAACTTAGTTTCAGACCCGAGCTTAACATTATGGATTTTGAGCACAATAGCTTAGGACCCGTAACCAACTGTTTAAAGCAATTCAGCGATGGCTTCTGAGCACAACAGCTTAGGACCCGTAACCAACCGTTTAAAGCACTTCAGCGATGGCTTTTGAGCAAAATAGCTTAGGACCCGAATCCAACCATCTTAACTTTCTAGATTCTTCAGCTGAACCATTGTCTCTCAACCGCAAAGAATTGGAAACCCTGTTTGCTCCATTATTCGATGATACAATTGAAAACCGTCCTTCTGAGGTCTCACCAATTTCCACTGTACAACCTTAAAATATTCAAGTACCTGACTCACCTCAACAAACTACAACAACTGTTGAGAAAGACGGCCCTCCAATTGCATCTCCAATAACAGCAGAACAAACCGCGTCCAACTCACGACAATCGGCTGAAGATCCTACACAACAATCAGTTCCACAACCCGCAGAGTATGATCCAAATGCGTTCTTTAACCCGTTTGCACCAGCTCTAACAGTTCCTGAAATAGCTAAGTCGTCTACACACAATTTGGATCCTGCTAACATGTGAGATACCTATCAATTTCACCCTTCGACACACAAATGGACTAGAGATCATCCCTTAGTTCAAATTATTGGTCATCCAGATGCTCCAATCATGACAAGACAACAACTTCACACTGACGGTGAAACTTGCATCTATGCACTCACAGTTTGTCAAGATGAACCAAAAAACATCAAACAAGCAATGACTTATGAAAACTGGATTGAATCTATGCAAGAGGAACTTCAGCAATTCAAAAGATTAGAAGTCTGGAAATTAGTTGAAAAACCTGATAGAGTCTTTGTCATTGGGTTAAAATGGATTTGGAAAAACAAGCTGGATGCAGAAGGCAATGTCATACGTAACAAATCACGCTTGGTAGCTAAAGGATACTTCCAAGAAGAAGGAATCGATTTTGAAGAATATTTTGCTCCAGTGGCTAGACTTGAAGCTGTTCGGATTTTTCTAGCATATGCTGCTCATCGGAACATGGTTGTTTATCAAATGGATGTGAAAACGGCATTTCTGAATGGTCAACTCTGTGAAGAAGTTTATGTCAGCCAACCTGAAGGCTTCGTCGATCCTGAACGTCCTAATCACGTTTACCGACTCAAAAAGGCTCTCTATGGACTCAAACAAGCCCCAAGGGCGTGGTATGACAAACTATCTGCTTTCTTGCTGGCCAATAAATTTTCTAAAGCTTCGGTGGATCCAACGTTATTTACAAAAACATACGGGGTGGACTTACTTATTGTTCAAATTTATGTTGATGACATTATTTTTGCTTCAAAAAACAGAAGTTACTCAAATGATTTTGCAAATTTAATGAAAGATAATTTTGAAATGTCCATGATGGGTGAACTTTCATTCTTTCTAGGACTACAAGTTCATCAATCACCCCGTGGAATTTTTCTAAATCAGTCCAAATATGCTTTGGAAATTTTTAAGAAACATGGAATGATGAGCTGTGATACTTACAATACACCAATGGCCTATACCACAAAACTAGATGCTGATATACATGGGACTCTTGTAGACCCTACCAAATACCACAGTGTTGGGAACATACTTTTGTATTTAGTCAAGTCTCAGTCATTACCTTTTGTAATAGGTTGCTTAAGTTATTTATTTCATTATGTTTAAGTTACTAGGCTTATGTATTTATGTCCAATGGGCCTTGTAGCCCACGTTCTAGAAGAATGAGGGAGGAAGGGAGTGTTGCCCTACTCCTCCCCTATATATACTAAGCTTATGTAACCTTGAATATTGTTGGTTATTTTGATATCTTAATGAAACTATTGTTCTTTCACTTTTCATAATTCTTGTAATCAACCAATCCTTATATCTATCTCATTCTTTACTTGTGTAACATCAATATGGGCACCTGACAAGTGGTATCATTCGCCTAATAAAGATTGAAGTGTTGTTCTTAGTGTTAGCGTGGGTTTAAGGGTGTTTTTTCTTTATATTTTTGCTTTTTCTTTGTTTCTTTCACTCAAATCTTGAAGCTTGGACAAGTTTCAAGGTTGATATAGTGATTAGAAGCTTAGATTTTGCATAAAGATTTGATCTTTTAAAGTTTTTAGTAGTTTTTCTCCTAGTTTATTGAGTTTTGTAGCTTCTTTGATATTAGAAAACTAGTTTTTGGTAGCTAAATCTTTCATATTTAGTGTTTTCTAAGTGTTGGGGAAGTTATTTGATCAATATAACCTTATTTCTAAGCATATTTCTTCAAAAAGTAGTGATTTTTACAAGTTTCTGGTCATTCTACGCGTAAGATTTTAGTATAGTACAACTTTATAGCTGTCAACAATATTTTGTGGTCAGTCTACGCATGAGTTTTGCCAAAAACCCCATTCCTACGCATAAGATCACTGTTTACACTTAAGTTTTGGTGGAAAACCCCTTTTCTATGCCTAAGATACAATTCCTATGCTTAAGATACAGATCCTACGCTTAAGTTGCCAGTTTACGCAGAACTTGGATTCTTACGCATAAGATTTAATCTTACGCGTAAGTTACAGATTTTCTATTAAGCTTCATCAACCGTCTTCTCTTCGTGCTACGGTGACTCAGTATTTCCCTAGCTTGGATAAGTTAGTGGAATACTTCGACTACGGATATCTTTCAAGCTTGGACAAGTTTGAAATATTTGTTTGGTCTTTGAACCTTACGCATAAGCTTAAACTTACGCGTAAAGGAATCTTACGCATAAACTTACTGTTTACGCTTAAAATCAACCTTTATGCAAAACTTTTAAGTCTTCGCATAAGTTTTGTGTTACGCGTAAGATTCTCATCTTTGCCTAAGGATTCTTGATCTTAACCAAAGGAACGTACATTTCAATCTTCTACAAAGATCCAACATTACACAAGTGTTCTAAGATGTCTCAACCACCAAATTACTACTTCTCTCATCCTCAGCAACAGCAACATCAGCAGTATCAGCCACAGCAATACCATCAGCAACAATCGTATCAACAACCATCATAATCACACTTTCAGCAACAACCGTTTCAACCAAAACAACAATATCTCATGATGTAACAACATCAAATCATTCCTCAACAACAACCATATCCAATGTCACAACAAACCACTCAGTATTCATCCAAACAACCTCACTGGTTTGATAGAATGTGTGAAGTTATAACAACTCAACAATCCAGACATGAGGCAGGATCGCTTGAAACACCTCCAATGCTAAAACCTAGGAACTATGTTCAGTGGTCAAGTCGATTCTTACGATTCCTTGAACTAAAGAAACCCCATGGGAAATTCTTGAAACAAGTGATACTTGAAGGACCATTTGAGTGGCCAACTAGACTTGAAAGTGGAGATCCATCTGCTGATCCTCCTCGGGCTCCTGTAGAAAAACCCATTCCAGAATCTCAACTCACAGAAGATCAGAAACTACATCGTGAAGCTGATGAATATGCAATGGCCTATATACTTCAAGGAATACCAAATCCAATTTATCAGAGTGTTGATGCTCAAAAAACGGCTAAAGCTATGTGGGAACATGTTCATCTCCTAATGGAAGGCACTCAATTGAACAAAGATGATATGGAATCTAAACTTTACATGGAATACACTAACATCTCAATTGAACCAGGGGAGTCACTTGAATCCTATTATCATCGTTTCACTAATGTGGTAAATGATTTGGAACGACACAAAATTACAGTACCAAGGATCGCAGTGAACTCCAAATTCGTCAGTAGTCTTGGTCCGGATTGGCAAAAGTATGTGACATTCGTTCGACAAACCAAAAATCTTCATGATGCACCGTATGGCTTGTTGTATGACTTTCTGAAACACCATGAACCTGAAGTAGAGAAAGATCGTGCTCTTCGAGGAGGTTACTTACCACCACCAACACCAAATTCTTTGGCACTCGTAGCTCAATCTCAGTATACTCCAGCTCCAATGTCAAATCATGCTTATGTTTAGGAACAGAATTACTTCAGCTACCCACAACCTACATCAGATGATCCCATATGATTCTTCACAGCAATCTAATCAACCTATTCCCTATGAAAACAGTGAGTCAATGTACTACTCTAATTCTAATAACGATGAAGATGATGACTTCAATACGTTGAATCAAGGACTTTCTCTCATTGCTCATGGCTTCAGCAAATTCTCAAACAAGACAAACAACCGTCTTCGCTCTTCATAAAAAACTAGGAATCAAGCTGTCATTCAAGATGGGAGGGTTGAGATACATAATCAAAATTATGGTCGATCAGGTATTTATTCGGGTAATTCTGGAAATGAACAAAGGTTCAACAACAATGGAGGGTTCAGAAACAACTCTGGTGCTACTCAGAAAAGGAATGAAAGTGTTGCAACTGGGAACTCGAACTTTAGGAATGCAGTATGGTGCTACAACTGCAATGAGAAAGGTCTTTTTGCAATAGCATGTCCAAAACCGAGAACTCGGGGCAGTAAGTTTCGCAAGCTGGCATTACTCATGGCTCTCAAAGATGAAATGGAAGGACATTTCACTGAGCAGGAGAACAGCTTCATGGCAAATGCGTACAATGATGATGACATGGAAGATCTGGAAGCAAATGCAGCTGTGATGCTTATGGCCAACATGCAGGAACTTCATATGAATGATTCAAGCCCGGTGTATGACACTGATGGCTTGTCTCAGGTACATGATCTTAATATATGCCTAACACATGAAATAGCATCACCCTCTGCTTCTGAATCAGATAAGGCGCAAGTTGTTCCATCTGACTCATCTTTATCTTCTCAAGAAGATGAACAAATGAACACAGTAGTTACATTTGATGATCCAATTGAGAATGATAAAAATGATCCTGTAGAACAACATGAACCATTGTTTGATCCAGACCCTGACCTTATATTGTTGTCTAAACAACTGAACGCTCAACAATTACAAATAATGAAATGCAATGAGAAAAATAAAGGTTTAAAAGAAACAAATAAGTCACTTACAAGAGACATTGAGTGTTATAAAATACAACTTTGAAATCTGGAACACAAGGTTAAACATGAAAAAAGTTTTGAAAAGGCTTTTCAAGAATATTACAATAAAGAACAAGATCTTCAATACAAAATGCAAGATTTGATTGAGTCAAATGGAAAGTTGGTTTCAAAACTTGAAAATGATAAGTCTGAACTTCAAAAACAGGTTGAACAACTCCAAAAAGAACTTTCAAAAACACAAACAGAGTTGTCAATTTGCAAAAAGGATTTTTATGAACATAAAGTGCGAAAAAGGAAATATGAAGAAAAATTACTATATGAAATTATCGATCTAGAAAAACAACTTAAAGAATTTCGTAATGTTGTTTATAAAACCGGGGGCTCTGTAACAACAATTCAAAATTTTACTTTAAAACCGAGACCCGATAAGGGTTTTGCACTTGGTGATTACAAATCAATGTTTCTTCATAAAGAGTTCAAAGAAAATCCTAAAATCTACAGTATGGAATATATGCATGATGATACGATTGTGCGTACTATTGTTTATGATATTGAGGAAGAGGAAGAACTTGAAGAAGAGAGTTGATAAAAAATGAGTCAAGTTGAATATTGGAAACCATATGATTATTCAAAAGCTCCTCACATTTCTAAATCTTTTGTTCCTTAAAAGGAAATACCTGAGAAATTTTGGTTTGTCACTGAGTCATATGTTTCATCTTCTAATGCGGCTCCTGTCCAAACTGTGGCACAAGTAAATGGTCCTTTACCATCTTCTGGTGAAGTTACACCTTTACCAAAAAGTTGTCGTGTTTTAAATTATTTCAAAACTTGTATGGAAGACATCGAAATTTTGGAGGAAACAATTGAACGTAATTCATAAATAAAAATTGAAACTTTTCAATCCGCTTACGAGCGAGAAAAGATAGATATTTTTCAAAAACAAATGTTGCCAATCATTCAACACCTCCGTCATTGTGCTACAAGTTGGGAACAGCATCTTCGAAAAGAAGTCAAATCAATGATAAATGTTTTCAAATCAAATGAAAATGCAATTTTGGTTCAAAAGCATTGAAACAGAGTTTTGAAAAATGATGCCGATCGACTGTTGGAAGAAGTTCTCAATGCTGATATTTTGTCTATTATCATGAATGATCTCTATAAATCTGGTACTTCTATGCTTATGGAAGATCACTGTGCTGATAATGATTTGCTGAATACCGAAATTGAGGCATTAAAACAAGAAAATGATAAAATAAGACAAAATAATGATGATGTGAAAAAACAATTTTCAAAAGAAATTTGTCAACTCAAACAAAGGCTTGAATGGTGTCAAGCTCAAAGTCTTGAACTGGAATTACAACTTCAAAGTCATAATGTTTCAAAAACTTGTCAGATTTGCAAAAACAATGAATCGTTCAAAAATAAATGTTTTCAATATGAAAAAGAAATTGCGGATTTAAAAATTGAAAACGTCGAGTGGAAACCAAACTGCGATCACATTCATTATTGCAATGGTTTACTTGAGTCTGATATTCAGGATAAAAATCACATCATCATTGATTTAAAAGAGAAAATTAAGCTACTTCAAAAAGGAAAGTTTGTTGACACCACTGTGATAGTACCAGAATTGTGCCAAGTAGATAAAACTGATAAGGGAAATGATGTTCAACACACTAATGTTGACCCTTCCACTTCCACAGGACTAGTCTCCACTAATAGCGTTAGCAGACCCAAGCAAAAAAATAACAAGAAGAATAGGATCTTGCAACGTAAAAGAGGAACACTAGAAGCTCAAGAAGTAGAAGATCAACTTAGGAATTCGAATAAAACTCATGTTGCATCTGATTTAGATTCTAATCTGGCAAATTGTAATCAAAATTTCAATTTAACAAATGATGAACCTTTGAATGTTTTGAATATTAATGCATCTTGTGTGTTTTGTCGTAAAAGTGTATCATCTGGTGATCACACAAAATGTGTAGCTAATTCTCTCTTAAATCATCATAAGAAACGTAGGACAGGCATTCCTTTTAGGCCCATTATTTCCTCTAAGTCAATATTAGGAAAACCGCCATCTACGGCTTCTAATGATGTTGTAGTTACCCCCATAATTGAAAAGAATAAATCTAGGAACAAGCACATAACTAGTGAGTTCACCAAAAAGAAAGAGAGAACTAGTTGGAATTGGCAACGTTGGTTGCAATATAAACCAGAATTTAAATGGATTCCTAAATTATTGAATACGTGTGCTTCTAACCAACAGGAACCCGTACTTTCTTTGGGTTCCACCCTTACTTCTGTTCCATCCTCGTCGTCTTCTTGTGATGCAGGTGGTGCAGATTGTTCTCTGGATTGTTGATAGCGGATGCTCCCGACATATGACAGGCAATCTCAAACTGTTAGTCAACTTTGTTTCAAAGTTTATCGGAACTGTCAGATTCGGGAATGATCATTACGCTTTAATCATGGGATACGGTGACTATGTCAGTGGGAACATTGAAATCAGTCGTGTTTACTATGTGGAAGGCTTAGGTCACAACCTCTTTTCAGTCGGTCAATTTTGTGATGGGGATTTAGAAGTAGCATTTCGTGAGAAAACTTGTTTCGTTCGCGACTTACAAGGAAATGATCTTACGTCCGGCTCACGTGGTTCAAATCTTTATACTATATCAATGTCTGACATGATTGCAACATCTCCGATATGTCTTCTCTCCAAAGTAGAATCAACTAAATCTTGGTTATGGCATAAACGTCTTTCGCACTTAAATTTCAAAACTATGACTGAACTTGCTCGTCATAAACTTGTTGATGGTTTTCCAAGATTCTGATTTACCAAAGATCACTTATGTTTGGCCTGTAAACAAGGAAAACGTACTCGAGCTCATTTTCCTTCTAAAACCGAGCATAGTACAAATCATGTTTTACAATTGCTTCATATGGATTTGTGTGGCCCAATGCGTGTTCAAAGCATCGATGGTAAACGCTACATACTTGTAATTGTTGATGATTACTCCAGATGGACTTGGGTTTATTTTCTTTGAAGTAAAGATCAAGCTCTGTTAGCATTAAAATATTTATATATAAAAGTGATGGTCATTCTCATATTGTAACTTTGTGTCGTTTGTTAAGATTAGTAATAGTTTAGTCATTGGGCCTTGGACTTGGCAAGCTAATATGTCATGTGCTATGTTTCATAAGCCTTGTTATCCAACCATGTAACCAAGTCCAAGCCCAAGTCCATTAGAAAGCCCATGAGGCCTTTCTCTCTAACTATATAAGGCACCTTACCTCTCATTTGAAAGGTGTGCTTGTGTGTGTATTGTGTGTGTTTTTTAATAAAAAGTTCTCTTCATCTTTACCTCTCTTTTAAACTTATTAACACCACACCTTTATAACATCAAGTCACCATCTTTGCTTCATCTAGTGCTTATATTTGTGTTAAAGTTGATATATCTAAGGTCCTACAAGTGGTATCATTCGCCTAACAATGATTTAGGAGTGTGTGGTAATCATTGTTTTCAAGTTTTTTCTTAAAAAGTTGCATTTTTTCTTGTAAAAGTGCACTTTTTCTTTAAAAAGTCTTGATCTTTAAGTGTTTTAGTGTTAAAGTTGTTGTTTTTCTTGAAGCTTTAGTGATTCTAAGTGTTTTGGGAAAGATTTGATCAAAAGAAACAAGTGGAAAAAGTGTTTTTGGTTGAAAAAATCGGATTTTTCAAGCTTTCTGGTCTCCTTACGCGTAACTTGGGTGAATAGTACGAATCTATAGCTGTGAACAGTACTTTCTGTCCTTTTTACGCATAAGATTTGGTCAAAACCCTTTTCCTACGCGTAACTTTAGTCAAAACCCTCTTTCTACGGATAAGTTGGAAGTCTACGCCTAAATCCTACGCTTAAGTGAAGATTCTACGCCTAAGTCCTACGCAGAAGAGTTTCTACGCCTAAGTTCTACGCATAAGTCAAAACTTACGCCTAAGTTTAATCTTACGCGTAAGTACCTATTTTCTACGCTTAAGTTTCTTCAAAGGTTCTCTCTTCGTGCTACGGTGACTCGGTACTTCCCTGACTTGGATAAGTTTGTGGAATAATTCGACAAGGGATATCTTTCAAGCTTGGACAAGTTTGAGAGATCAATTTGGTTGAAAAACCTTACGCGTAACTTTTCTTACGCATAAACTCAAAGTTTACGCGTAAAAATCAAAGCTTACGCATAAACATTTTGTTTACGCATAACCTTAATTTTTACGCATAACCTGAAAGTTTACGCATAACTTTTCATACGCGTAAGATTTGAAGTTAAGCATAAGATTTGAAGCTAAGCGTAAAAAATCACTGTTTACAGGGGTTTACGCGTAAGTTTCTTGATTTTTTACAACCAAACTTCAAACGGCCATAACTTTTGAACCGTAACTCCGTTTTCAACGAATCAGCTGTCAAAACGACCGTGAGACCGAGAAGAAGGACACGTTGAATCATCGAAAGATCATTCAAGCCAAGCTTCGAGGCCCAAATCCACTCCGAACGGAAGTTATTGAGGTTTTAAGGTTTCAGATCAAAATTTTCACCATAAAAACTTGCATCAACTTACACTAAACATAACTCCTACTTCGTTGAAACGATCCAAGAATCAACTTTATCAATCTACACTTCATCAATGGCTACTCAGCAAGATATTCATGCAGCCAGTGCGGAAAACCAACCTCCAATGCTTGAAAAAGGTGGATATCTCCCATGGACAAGCCGCATGCTTCGTTACATCAAAACAAAGCCTGATGTTAAATTAATGATCAACTCCATTACAAATGGTCCATTCAAGCCAAGACAATTCAAATTGAAGGTAATCCAAATACAACACCTCCTACTCAACCATTCGTGCGTGAACAAACAGAAGCAGATTACACAGAGGAAGACAAGAAGCAGATCGCCGTTGATGATATGGCAATGCATTTAATCCAACTTGGATTACCACGGGAGATCTTTGCTGCGGTCGACAGTTGTGAAACTGCTTATGCTATGTGGGAACGTGTTAGAAGGATATGTCATGGAACAGAGATTGGACAACAAGAGGTTGAGAACAAACTTCTTATTGAATGGGAGAATTTCACATCCACTAAAGGTGAACAGATTGAATCCTACTACACAAGGTTTTGCACTATGATGAATGAGTTAATCAGAAACAAGTTGACACCTCGAACAATTGCAACAAACATCAAATTCATCAATAACCTTCCAGAAGAATGGGGTCGTTATGTTACAATTGTCAATCAAACAAAGGATTTACATAAGGTGAATTATGATCAACTCTATGACTTTTTGAAGCAAAACCAAGCTGAGGCTAATGAAGTAAGGAAAGAAAGATTGGCTAAGAATCATGATCCTCTCGCATTAATTGCTAATACACCAACACCATTACCAGTGAACACTCAACCACCATCATCATCTTCCACTCACAACTACATGCAACCATCATGCATTCTAC
Source organism: Artemisia argyi (assembly GCA_030686995.1). NCBI lineage: Eukaryota > Viridiplantae > Streptophyta > Magnoliopsida > Asterales > Asteraceae > Artemisia > Artemisia argyi. The sequence continues at coordinate 138,110,233 of CM060684.1, forward strand.
AACCAACACCGGTCTACCAACAACAGTTCTACCCACAACAAAAATAAGTTATTCCACAATAGCAACACCCACAATTCCAAGAACCGGAATTCACTGACAATGATGAAGCTACTGCAGCATTGTCCCAAGCGTTTGCTTTTCTGTCAAAGGCATTCCAAGGACGCTATTCTACACCAACTAATAACAACCAAAGGATTTCATCGACTACTCGCAACAAGCAGATTGCTCAGCCGAGTTTCAATATGGGCAACGGAGGCCAAATGGTTGGAGTTTATGGGAATCGGCAAGGATATGCTACTGGAATTAACATGGGGAATCACAATATGCTGAATGCAGGGAATCAGAATGCAGGAAATCAGTATGGCCAGTATGCAGGGAATCAGTTGGGTCAGTTTGTTGGAAATCAGAGGGGTCAGAATGTTGGTAATCAAGCAATGGGTAATCAGAATAGAAATGTTGCAGCTCCAGTAGTTGGGAATTTGGGAAATATGAATCAGGGTAATCCGGTAAAGTGTTTCAACTGTCAGGGTGTAGGTCATATGGCAAGGAACTGTCCTACTAAGCCAAACAAGAAAGATCTAGCGTACTTGCAGAAAGCAATGATGTTGGCACAAAAGGGAGAGGCAGGATTTTAGTTGAATGCAGAGGAGAATGACTTTATGGCTCTTATGGATGACATGGAAGACAGAGAGGATATCGATGTGAACTGCATTTTTATGCCACATCTTCAGGAGGCAAAGTATGACACAGATTCTGACACACCTCCGGTCTATGACATCAATGCAGTCTCTGAGGTATCAAACTTCAACACATGTCACAATAATGATATATTTGATATGTCTCCTCATGAGGAACAGCATTCTGAGAAGCTAGCATCTAATTATGATAAATATCTGGACACGCCAAGTAGTAGCAATACTCCTTCAGCAACTCCAGATGTGAATCATAATGGAGGCTTCGTTTCACAGCATGCTGAGAATGATGAGGAAACACGTGCTTTATTTGAATCATTATTAAATAACTGTGGTATTGAAATCGAAAAAGTGAAAAAGGTCAATCGCGATGTTAAGGCCGCGAATGTTAAATTGACCGCTGAGCTTGAGAGTTACAAGGAAAACGCTAAAGCTTTTGAGTTTCATAACAAAAGATTGTCTGAATTAGAAACTGGTTATCAAAATTCCGTTTCAAGGGAAAAACAATTGCAACTCAAGTTTGATACACTTGATGTTAATTCTTTCAAGAAGATAAAAGCTCTAAACAAAAAACAGCTTATACCAATCTTGAAAAAGAAAGGGATGAGTTGAAAAAGGACTTTGCAAAGAAAGAAGACAAACTTTTGGCCGAAATCGTAGAGTCAGAACACATGATTGCACATTTAGAAGAATTAGTGGTTAAGTCGGGTCAGTCAAGTCAAACAATGAAAATGATTTCAAATCAAACTAATCCGATTTACCATACGAAACATAAAGTGGCTCTTGGTAACAACACCCCCGGTAATCTCAAGAAAGCTCAGCAAGAACATAATGTTTTGTACAATGGTAATGTGATTTACACTAAACATGATCCTCCCGTCGTTCGAGATTCTGTGCAAATGATAGAACATGTCGAAGAGAGCATTACTAAAATGAAACAAAAGGATTTGAAACCCATTGATTACAACAAATTGAACAAACTTTCGGGAATTACTTTTGTTCCACAAAAAGAACCATCTGTGTTTTCCATAAAATGACCATTCTCAAAAATGTTTTCTAAGAAAGTAATTGTTTCCAAATCTCTTTCAAAAATGGAATAAATTTCCTCTAACAACACTTTTAATACAAGTGAGGCTAGAGAAATTTTGGATGACGTTAAAAAGAGAATTCAAGAACTTCAAAATATTGTTGCTTCTAAAACTACAATCGATATTAACAACTGGCATTCCAGTTTTCATATTGAGCAGAAAAAAGTTTTTGAAAACGAAATTACTATCCCACTGAATAACATCAGTGCGAGGGTAATCCATTTTGAAAAAGCTTTCTTAAAAGAAACGGCCGATTTTGTCAAGGACCACAAATCCCTGGTAAATGAAGCTAATGATACTCGTGAAAACATAAATGTTTTAGAAAACCTAAATGATTCTCTCTTCGAAGCTATTATGACCACTAACATTATGTCCATCATTTTACAAACATACTCTGTTCAAGACGATGAAAGACTGAGAGCTGAGACCTCTGAAATTGTTTCCAAATATGAAAATGCTCTTATAAAGCTTGAAAAAGAAAATGTGTCATGTTTTAAACAACTTGATCGAAAAAAGGAAGAATGCAAGTATGACAAACTGTCGTATGAGCGTGCTTTCAAGAACATGAAAGAGCAAAATGATCTTTTGAGGGCTCAGCTTGAAAGTCAAAAAAGGAAGGGTGAGGAAACTAAGTTTGCAAAACCATCGACTTCGGAGAAACTAAATGTTTCAAAAACGGTTGAAAAACCAAAAATGTCAATTTCACGGTTTGCTCCTAAAGTCGATGAGAACAAGGATTTGTCAAAACCAGTCACTCCACAACCCTTGCTCAAGAAAAAGGAAATGGAAAAGAGTGTTGAAAAACGAAAATTGGTTGTTGAAAGAAACACAAATGTGAGTGCACCTGGCTCTTCTAAGAATAGTACACCTAATGTGACTACAAAATCTGTAAAGGAATCTGTTGGTTCTAATTACATGGTCCAAAATCACCATGTAGAAGAAGCTAAGAAAAATGCACAACTTCGAAAAAATGGAATCTTAGGTGCCAAACCTAGTGTGATGAATTCTACAAGATCCCAAAGCACTGCTAGTAGTAGTAAACCATTACCTAGGAACAATCTACAAATTTCTATGGATTGGCTTACATCTAAGAGTAGTGGCACAAATGTGAATGCTAGGAACGTAGAATGCAACACAAAGAATTCCAAAGTCTCATCAAACATCAAACAATTTCTCAAGAAAGGAAAATCAAGTGTCATGACACAATCCACTAAGACACCAAATCGAAACAAACCCGTTGATAAGAAGCAAGAGGTTAAGAAACCTAATAGGTGGATATCTAAAGAATGTAGTTTTTCCAAGACTGAGACTTCCGCTGCATCTGATAAGAAAACTACATCTAGATCTTACCTTAGGTGGATTCCTACCGGGAAAGTTTTTAAAACAGTTGGTCTTAGATGGATTCCCACAGGAAAGATTTTTGATAGTTGCACCAAGACAAATAATAGTGATAATCTTCAGGATAAGGAAGTAGAAAGCATTACAACCGTTGATATTCAACACCCGCTGAGTGATGATTCATGTACTTCTAACACTGTTATTTGTGAAACCTCTTCGTCTTTGGTTGCAGGTGCTTCAACTATCTCAGAACCCAGTTCATCAAAGGGTTCAAATTCTGTAAATTCTATAAAATCATTCTTTCAATCTTCTATTTTTGATTTTCCATTTCTTTTATAAAAACAAAAACAAAATACAAAAATATAAAATTTCAAAAAAATACAAAAACATATAAAATCAAAAAATCCAAAAAATTCTTCTCACGACATGTCTCTCTTATAAATCAATATTCTGTACGTTTCTAGAAATGTCATTCAAAAATGATACGGACATGTACAGATGCTTGAACGGGAGTTCTTTAAAATGTTTTTCTAAAACATGTCGTTTCTCAAAACTTTCTTCACGATGGCTTTCGTATACTTCAGTACGAAACCCGGACATTAAACGATGACTTCTGATTATTTTTCAAATCAAGGACTCGTACGTTCAATGATGAACTCTTTTTCAAAAAAGTTCGAGTCTAAACAAACGAAAAAGATTTCAAGCATAAACTCGTTTTCAAACAAAATCCTTGAGCACTTTTTCAAGATTGTTCAAAAGATTTCTCAAAATCTCTCAAAATTAGTGCTCAAGATAACTCCCTCTAAACCCTTAATTGATTTTAAAATGTGCTATCATTAAGGGGGAGTATATAAAAAAAAAAAAAAAAAAAAAAAAACAACTAAAATGTTCCGATTTCATGCAAAATCAAATCTGTCTTTCTCTCCAAAAAGCTTTTTCTTAATCTGTTGATATCAAAAATATCACGATATGCTATTTTTGAGGGGGAGAAGACATGATTAAAATGTGATCAAGGATGTTTAAAGTTTGTGACGGAATCTCAAAAGAGCTCGACTCAGAAAGTACCAATGAATTGACGAAGCTTAAAATGTCAGTAATCGAAAGGACTTGTCCTGGACGGGTAATAATTTCAAGCTAGTCTAACTAGTGATGTAAGCGTGTCTCGAATAGGACTTGTCTGAGTAGAATGTACCGTATCGAGAGACTTTCTTTGGACTTGACCAGGACGGGTAATAATTTCAAGCTAGTCTAACTAGTGATGTAAGCGTGTCTCGAATCGGTCATGTTCGCTGAAAGTGGATCAATTCAAAAAGTGCAAACTCCTCACGCATGTGAAAATTTCTTAAATAATTCATGAGCACATGTGAAGGGGGAGTCCTTCAAAAGAAATGCAAAACTCTCGAAGTGTCAACAATGTGTTTTATTATCATAAACACTTTGAGAGATTTTCAATAAATGGTTTCATGGCAACAATAGGATAGTCATGGAGTTATAAGGTGACTAAGGTTAGAGAAAACCGTCCTATGATCCGCCAGAGCCGGAGGGATCTACCCAAGGACAAATCCAATTGATTAGAATTAGAAGTCCTTAGGTATGATTGAAAAAAGGAGAAAATGAGAAAGGAGAAAGAAGGGGTTGAAGAATTAAAAAGAAAAGTTATGAAAAAGGGTGAAAAGAAATAGCCCTCCAAATGTTCAACCTTAGGGCAGACACTGGGTTCAACTCATATGCTACTGGTTGTTACTAAGGTGACACTGGTATTGAAAACCAAGACGTCATGGACCCAGTGACGCACTGCACTAAACCTTCTTAACCACTCAAGTTCTCTTAAAAGAGCTTGTTTCATTCTCACGGGGAACCGGTGTAATCTATCGACATGTCTCTTAGAGATGGTTGATATTGAAGCAGGAGACCTCTCCCTAATCTCCGCATAGGAAACCAAATGTGCACTTATCGAGTCTAGAGCCCCGAGATTCATCAAAAGATCTCATAGGAACACTCAGTATTTCTACAACTGGTGTTCTACATCAATGGATACCAGCTGTAAATTATAGAGTCCTACGCAGATCTTAGCAATCTGCCAGAACATTTATGAGAGAATTCACACAAGTGATTCTCAATGATTGAATGGAAATTCCTGCCAGGGTCAACATCAAACAGCTCTGACAGCAGGTCACTTCGGTAATTCCTTATGGGTTACGCTTAGTGTTCGCGGTGGTTTCAAACGGTCTACAGTCGTGGAGTGATCCCCAGCGACTCACCCAGTCATTGAGCTACTTAGTAGGTCTCGTAAGCTCTCTCGAGAGTATCTGACATGGGAACGGCCTTGGTAAGGGTTAGAAGGAGTCTTCACACTATGCTGTTGACGATCTCTAATTCTTATCTGTAAGTACCGGATGTTTTATTGCTAACTGTTTATATGCAGGGACACTTCATCTCCATGGCAACAGATTCCACATGCTAATACATACATCTGGAAGTTAAAGAAAGCTCCCTCAAAGATCTATACAACACAAAGTTCAAAGAAAGATTCTACGCCAAAAAGAAGAATCTACAAAGTATAAAGACTAAGGATCAAAGTGAAAGAAAGGGAACTACGTGCATATGAATATCAAAGTCCAAAAATGTATGAGCATGTTGGAATGGCAAACAACCACCACAGACGCAGAAGTGACGAAAGGCAGATAACTCCACATCACAAAGGAACAAAGAACGATGAAAAAAATCAGTTATCAAAGATCACAAAGCATGAAGGAACAAAGACTAAAGACTATTCTACAACGACACACAAAGTTAAAGACAAAGAACACGGAAGACCCACTCACGTGGAGCATCATTCGAATGACCACCCCTTAGGGGGAGATTGTTAGCATTAAAATATTTATATATAAAAGTGATGGTCATTCTCATATTGTAACTTTGTGTCGTTTGTTAAGATTAGTAATAGTTTAGTCATTGGGCCTTGGACTTGGCAAGCTAATATGTCATGTGCTATGTTTCATAAGCCTTGTTATCCAACCATGTAACCAAGTCCAAGCCCAAGTCCATTAGAAAGCCCATGAGGCCTTTCTCTCTAACTATATAAGGCACCTTACCTCTCATTTGAAAGGTGTGCTTGTGTGTGTATTGTGTGTGTTTTTTAATAAAAAGTTCTCTTCATCTTTACCTCTCTTTTATACTTATTAACACCACACCTTTATAACATCAAGTCACCATCTTTGCTTCATCTAGTTCTTATATTGTTATTAAAGTTGATATATCTAAAATCCTACAAGCTCCTTCAATGATCATCACATTTCTCACTAAAATTCAAGTTCAGTTACACCACACAGTCCGAATGGTTAGAACTGACAATGGTACAGAATTTAAGAATCAGACTCTTCGGTCATATTTTGAGAAAGTGGGAATTGAACATCAAACATCTATTGCACGAAGCCCAGAATAGAATGGAGTTGTTGAAAGACGCAACAGGACGTTAGTGGAAGCTGCAAGAACCATGTTGATTAATGCTCAATTACCAGATTACTTATGGGCGGAAGCTGTTTCAACTGCATGTTACACCCAAAACCGTTGTATGATTACAAAACGCCATCGCAAAACACCTTATCAACTTGTTCACAAAAGAAAACCAAACATCGATTACTTTCATGAATTTGGAGCACTTTGTTATCCGAAAAAAGTTCGTCATGATTTAGGTAAAGTTAAAGCAAACGCTGACATCGGAATGTTCATAGGATATAGTGAAAATTCAAAAGGCTTTCGGATATGGAATCGTTGTACAAGAGAATTCAAGAAATTATTCATGCTAATTTTGATGAACTCACACAAATGGCTTCTGAGCAAAACAGCTTAGGACCCGAATCCAACCGTCTTAACTTTCCGGACTCTTCTGCTGAACCATTGCCTCTCAACCGCAAAGAATTGGAAACCCTGTTTGCTCCACTGTTTGATGATAAAATTGTATACCGTTCTTCTGAGGTCTCACCAATTTTCGCTGCACAACCTGAAAATATTCAAGTACCTGACTCACCTCAACAAACAACAACAACTGTTGAGAAAGACGGTCCTCCAATTGCATCTCCCATAACAGCAGAACAAACCGCTTCCAACTCACGACAATCAGCTGAAGATCCTACACCACAATCAGTTCCACAACCCACAGAGTATGATTCAAATGCGTTCTTTAACCCGGTTGCACCGGCTCCAACATTTCCTGAAATAGCTGAGTAATCTACACACAATTTGTATCCTGCTAACATGCGAGATACCTATCAACTACACCCTTCGACACACAAATGGACTCGAGATCATCCCTTAGTTCAAATTATTGGCCATCAAGATGCACCAGTCATGACGAGACAACGACTTCACACAGATGGTGAAACTTGTATCTATGCACTCACAGTTTGTCAAGAAGAACCTAAGAACATTAAAGAAGTAATGACTTATGACAACTGGATTGAATCTATGCAAGAGGAATTTCAGCAATTCAAAAGATTAGAAGTCTAGGAATTAGTTGAAAGACCTGACGGAGTCTGTATCATTGGGTTAAAATGGATTTGGAAAAACAAACTGGATGCAGAGGGCATTTTCATACGTAATAAATCACGCTTGGTAGCTAAAGGATACTTCCAAGAAAAAGGAATTGATTTTGAAGAATCTTTTGCTCCAGTTGCTAGACTTGAAGCTGTTCGGATCTTTCTGGCATATGCTGCTCATAGGAACATGGTTGTTTATCAAATGGATGTGAAAATGGCATTTCTGAATGGTGAACTTCGTGAAGTAGTCTATGTCAGCTAACTAGAAGGCTTTGTTGATCCTGAGCATCCCAATCACGTTTATCGACTCAAAAAGGCTCTTTACGGACTCAAGCAAGCCCCAAGGGCGTGGTATGACAAACTATCTGCTTTCTTGCTGGCCAATAAATTTTCTAAAGGTTCGGTGGATCGAACATTATTTACAAAAACATACGGGCTGGACATACTAATTGTTCAAATATATGTCGATGAAATTATTTTTGCTTCCACAAATAGAAGTTACTCAAATGATTTTGCAACTTTAATGAAAGAAAATTTTGAAATGTCCATGATGGGTGAACTTTTGTTCTTTTTAGGACTACAAGTTCATCAATCACCCCTTGGAATTTTTCTAAATCAGTCTAAATATGCTTTGGAAGTTTTAAAGAAACATGGAATGATGAGTTGTGATACTTATAATACACCAATGGCCTATGCCACAAAACTAGATGCTGATTTACATGGGACTCCTGTTGACCCTACCAAACACCGAAGTATTATTGGGTCACTCATGTATCTCACAGCTAGTAGACCTGATATAGTATTTGCTGTCTACATGTGTTCTCGTTATCAGTCCAAACCAACTGAAAGGCACCTCAATGAGGCTAAACGAATCCTTTGATACATAAAGGGAACCATTAACTTGGGAATCTGGTATCCGAAGGATTCTGGTTTTGAACTAATTTCTTTTTCAGACGTTGACCATGCAGGATGCTTAGACACACGCAAAAGTACATCTGGTGGATTACAGTTTCTCGGAGATAAACTTGTGTCTTGGAAATCTAAGAAGCAGGACTGCACATCACTGTCGTCAACAGAATTTGAATACGTAGCTATGTCTGCTTGTTGTGCTCAAGTCATCTGGATGAGATCACAACTTAAGGACTATGGCTACCTATTCAATAAGATTCCGATCTACTGTGACTCCAAAAGTGCCATTGCCATTTCCTGCAACACCGTTCATCATTGCAAATCCAAACACATTGATCTCCGCTATCATTTCATCAAGGAGCATGTCAAAAACGGTACAATTGAATTATATTTTGTGGGAACTGAATACCAGTTGGCAGACTTACTCACTAAAGCATTACCTCCAACAAGGTTTGCTGATTAACTCCACCAAATTGGTATGCGATGTTTGACTCCAGAAGATCTGGAAAAATTTTTAAAATACAAATGATCGTCAAACATTAAAACTATATTTGTAAATATTCTTTTCGAAAAACAAAATATAAAAAATAAATAAATAAATAAATAAATATAAAACCAACAAAAACACAAAAAGATTTTATCTTTTCTACTCTTTCACTTTTCATAAAAAAATGCAAGTACCAACCTCTCTTTTCAACACTATATTTTTACAAATTTCTAAAATATTTCAAAAACAAGTGTTGAGGGGGAGTTATGGTAATTTTAAATTTTCAATACTTTTACTTCGTACTTGCATTTTTACCAAAAATATTTTAGCTTTATTAAATTAAATGTGTTGCTTAAAAGTTTTTTCGGGTTACTCTCCTTGACTATTGAAACAAAAATTTTCAAATCAACAGGACATCGGTCTAAGGTCAAGGGGGATCAAATTTATCCAAAATTGTTCTTTATAATGCTTGGTGTAGTTAACAATTGTTATATATGGAAGTTAGTTAGGCATTATGCTTGATAAGTATCCTAAGGTTAAGGGACTAATATTGTCATAAACTGATACTTGCTTTATCCTCAGTCAAAAGACTTTTGACCAAACACATTTACTACACTCTAAAACACATTTACTCTTACCACCAAACTTATCAACGACTCAAAATCAACCTGTTAATCCAATCATTGTTCTTCAAATCTGTAAGTGACAAAGTGTTTTGATCATGTTTCTTATCATTGGTTTTTAATTTCATCTAGATCAAACGGCTAGTTTTATCTATAATCGTTAATATGGCTTTAGGGTTTGCGTAAAATTACAACTAATGATTTGGAGTGTTTGTGATTAAATAGGCTGGTGGGATTTGATCCTAAGATGAATCTAAACATGTTATTAAACTTTAATCACACCCAGAAACATTCTTGGATGAAAATCGGATTTAGGGTTCATACGTATGAATTAGGTGTTTTTAATCTGTGATGATTTGGTTCAATTAAATGATTAGGATTATGTTTATATGTGTTTATTATCATATCTTAGTACTTTAATTATTCCAGAAACATGTTTTGAGGTTGAATTGATGAGTTTAGGTTGAATCGACACTAGCAGCTATGGTTTTGGGTTTGTGTAGATGACACGTGTTATAAATTGATCAATAGGTTCCTTAACATGTATTAAACACTCACCCAACTTCTATTCATACCCAGAATCAAGTTTTTGTGATTTATGATTTGGTGTTCTTGCATTCTTACACGAAAGTTTGTTTTGTGCATGTCTACGCATAAGAGTTTATGATTAAAGCATATGGGATGTATTTGGATAAAGTATTGATCAGTGGTTGTGTTTTAAATCTTTCAGGTATCCAAGTAACATAAGTTTTGAAGGTGATTTTTCAATCAGCTCATTTCTACGCAAAAGATGTATCATCTTATGATGAAATCTTACGCGTAAGATTCGACCCATTTGAAAAACTTGTCTTGGATAAGACAATGTTTACGCAAAAGAGTATTTCTTACGCATAAGTTTTTCTTACGCTTAAGTACTTATCTTACGCATAACTCAAAACTTACGCATAAGTTATAACTTACGCACAAGGTTAAAACCTTTGCATAAGCTCAAATCTTACACAAAAGATTTATTTCTACGCATACGAATTGGCCTATGCAAAAGTTTGATCTTACGCGTAAGATATAAGTTAAGCGTAGATTCTGATCTTACACATAATATAATTTCTTACGCATAAGAAATGTTATGCGTAGGATTTCCAAATTTTACGCGTAACATTGGCTGATTCCTTGAAATTTGTCTAAGTGTTGTAATTTTTCAAATGTATAAACTCTTGTATTTGTTAATACATATTGTGCCTTGATTGTAATCAAATTCTATTAAGTTTTAACATCATATTTACAAGTTTATCATATAACAACATTTTGAACACAAACACCTACTGATCAATCCTATCATGCATAAACAAGTAAATTAATATATGAGGTAACAAATTATATTATTGCAATGTCTATGTTTGTGTATGATCAATTCAAATGGCCCAACAAGCAAACATTCCACAAGAACCAGAACCTGAACCAAAGCTCACTTGGGAGGAAACTTTTCCCGAAGATTACACCAGAGAGATTGAAAAGAACAACTTAAGGGTCAACTTCAACAAAATCACATGCAATGAATCCTCTTGCATTGTAGCTGTGGATGCTTTAGTCTATCACCCGAACAAAATCCTGCTCACCAAATCAGCATCAGTAGCTTGCTTCTACATTAATGATGCGTGGGAATTGCACCAGGCTTTACCTCTTGAGGGATCTCGAGAAGCTTTCAACCCCCACCAGGCAGTGTACCTGATCGTTGTAGTATAGTATAGTGACAAGTACCGGGGGATTGATCGTTCAACTCAGGAATAGTGTCGCTAGGATTAGAAAGCCTAAAAACTAGGTCTAGAGGTAAGGGATGATTCTTTTTGTATTTTTATATTTTATGAAAAGTAAGTAAAATCTCGGGTTTTGAAAGAGTGGGCGAAATTAGTTGCTAATCAACTAACCAATAACTAAAGATGCAATCAAAATAAAATAACAAAAATGTAAATAAAGCTAATTAAACTAGTGGTGTGAACAATAAATGGGAAAATTGTATTTACTTAGATTTCATTACTCCCTAGATATCTTTTACAGGTTGATAGTTTGTTACAGTTGCGTGGATGACGGGTTATATTCCTTAATACCAATCGTGGGGTGGCGTACGTACTTCCCCAACTCTATAAGCTCCTACTTCACTCCTATGTCGAGCCTGCAAGAAGCTCCTAACATGGGATCACTAGAATTCACTCATGCATTAAATACAACCATAAAAACCTAGTACGCATTGGTTTATGCTTCTTAAGACGTTCAAGCAAGTTACACTATAGAAGTCTGCCAGTTTTCTTAAGCCTAACATCGAAATCATTCATCCATAACAACTATAAACAAGCAATCAACCTATAATCAACATCTAGGTTTCACTACATCTAAGCAAATACACAAGAGATCTAGCCTAGCATGTTAAAATCAAGACAAGCGTAAGATATATTCAAACAACACATAGACATATTGAATGAATTGAAAGGATACTTATCTTAATTGAACATGAAAGGTTTCAAGGGGTGAAAACCCTTGAAAATACTGATAAAATCGTGCTAGGGTTTCTCAAGTCGTCCCTAAAATTGTCCTCTCCCTATGAATGAAAATTACAAAAGTATATATAGATTTTCCAATTTGACGGCGTCAAGAACAAAATTCTGACGCCGTCAACCCGCCACCCATAATAAAATCGGATTGCCTAGATCCAGATCTGACACCGTCAAGAGTAGTTTTCTTCTGGGCTGTCATGAGTAATGGGACCATGACGGCCTATGGTGACGTCGTCACGCCCTAGTGTAAAAACATTCTGGATCGTCATGGACTCTACCCTAAAATCACAAAAGGAACGATTTAGGGCAATATTTGATCAAATAAATTCAATTCCGGGCTTAAATGACCCCCTAAAAACGGATTATTTTTCGCCTCATCATATACCCTTACACTTGAGATTTGCATGTCCTAAAGCAAATGCGCTTTTAATCTAATCAAAATACAAGTTAGGGGTCATTTAACACTAATATAAATGTAATTACAACAAATAATCGTTCCACTAAAGACCAAAGACAAGCACGGAGGTCATACACTAGCACCTCACAAATAGTGTTTAGATACTCACATCTCTCAGCTGTAATAAAGTATATATCACAATAAGGAAATGAAAAGCATCTCTCACTATCTGTCATAGCAAAATAGATTACCATAGGCTTGGGAAAGGATCAAACCTCCACCACATGGTGTAAGCACCTTGGATAAACTATCAAAGAGGTCTTTTAAAGGGTTATAACGTTAGGTGTAGGGATATGGAAAACACGGTTTTGTTGGATATAGGCAATCTTTACTGGTGGCGAGTTTATCATCTTGGTTAATTACATGTACAATATGGCGTTGCTAAGCCAAGACTCGACTCTACTTAAGCTAATAAATGAAAAATAACAAAAACATAAAATAAACATAGAATGAAACGGGATGGTAGTCCGTATGTTTTTTCTCTTTTCTCTTTTTCTCTTTTTATTATTATTATTATATTTTTTTATTTTTTTATTTATTTTATTTATTTATTTATTTATTTATTATTTTTTTTGCATACACTCTTACCCTACCATCCAAAATAATACATCATAGGGAATGTACATTCCTCTTACACTTGAATTTTTACATACTTTACAATAAACTAATCTAATGACTCGAATTAAGATAATCAAAACACTTGGAGCACTTTGTTGACATAAATAATGCATAAAAATGTTATTTATATTTTTCGATATCTCTATGTTTTGACGATCACAAAATGTAAAATCATCAAACGTAAGATTACTACGTAAACAAGTATTAAGCTAGTTTATATCAATTTATCCAATTTAATCACTAAGGTATGAATAAACAAGTGCTTAATACATCTCATGATCAAAGGGGTATTTAATTAATTATTACAAAGTTTATTTAATTATAAAACATATTATATATTTTTGAAAAACACTTTTGGTAATAAAGAAAAATGTTTTAATCATACTAAATATATGAATTCAAATTTTTAACCAAAATCAGTTAGTTTTTCACCAAATAAACTTTCCCCACTAAAAGACAGACTTTCTGGCCGTTACAGCTGGGCGGCCCCCTTAATTATAAGGGGCGGTCCCATTAAAATTAAGGGGACCAGCCATGAATTAAGAGGACCGGCCAGACTCCAGTGTCAGAATCTGTCAGAATTTTTCTCCTATAAATACCACCTTAAATCTGGAATTTTTCCCCACCTTTTGCATGAAAATTTCAGATCTAAAACTCTCTAAACATCTTCCAAAATCCTTTGATCATTTGATTACTAAACCTTGTTTCAAGTGATTCAATCCCTTCTCATCCATCCTCATCCAAAGTGCAAAAGAAGAATACTCCTTCTACAACTAAGTTCAAGAAGTATTGAAGAGTAGTTGTGTATATTGTGTATATTATTTGTAAAGTTGTGAGTGTGCTTGTAATAAGTAGTTTAGGAGATAGGGAGAAGAAGTTGCTTAGTAGTGAAGTAGTGTAGTTGTGAAGAAGATTGGTGTGAAGAAGATTGGTGTGAAGTAGATATGTGTGAAGTAGGAAGTGGTGAAGTAGATTGGTGTGAAGAAGCTGTGTAGAAGTTGTGATCAAGGTGTGACGAAGTTGTGGTGTGTATATTGGTGTGTAAGGTTTTCTCCGCCATAAGGGAGTTTGTTGACATAGTGAAGAAAACTCTCGAGTAGGTGTCTCGGGGAGTGGAGTAGGAACAAGGAAGGTGACCTTGTAGCCGAACCACTATAAATCCTTGTGTTATGGTTTGATCTTTCCAACTCTTTTCATTACTTACTTATTTACTTATACTATATTAGCTTAGTTAGTTAGTTACTATATAATTGTTCATATCGTGCAAGTATTGAGATCATATAAACTAGAATCAAAGTTTTTAAAACAAACTTGTTTTTATAAATTTTAAAACGGACATAAAACTATTCAACCACCCCTTCTAGTTTTCAACAATTGGTATCAGGAGCCACGTCTTGTAAGATCTTTAAAATATATTGTATTTTAAAACTTGTAACGATCTATGGAATCTGAAAAATATTTAGAAGGGCAATCTATGCAAAGACCACCACTATTTGAAAGTGATGAATTTTTATATTGGAAAAATCGATTTGAAAGTTATGTGAAATCAAAAGATCTAGATCTTTGGCATGTTATTACCAATGGTGATTTTTTACCTATGCAAAATAACCCCGAAACAAAGAAAGATGAAATCGTACCTTTTGAAAAACAAAATGATGATTTAAAAAGAAAACTTGCTAAAAATAATGAAGCAAAAATGGTTATTTATAATGCGCTACCACGTAAAGAGTACGAAAGGATCTTTATATCTGAAACCGCAAAAGAAATTTGGAACTCTTTATTAATAACTTACCAAGGCAATAATCAAGTCAAAGATAATAAAATAGATTTATTTGTCCAACAATATGAGGAATTTACAATTCCGGAAGAGGAATCAATTGATAATGCTTTCGCTAGATTTAACACTGTCATCACAAGTTTAAAAGCACTTGATGAGAATTTTTCTAGTAAGAATTTTGTTAGGAAGTTTCTTAGGGCTCTTCATCCAAAATGGCGAGCTAAAGTGACGGCTATTGAAGAATCAAAGAATTTGTCAACATTGCAACTTGATGAATTAATTGGAAATTTGAAAGTCTACGAAGTAATCATAAAGAAGGACTCCGAAATGGTCAAAGGAAAACGAGAGCAAAGCAAGTCAATCGCCTTGAAAGCTAGAAAGGAATCCAACAACAAAGATAGCTCATCTTCCGAAAGTGATGACGAAGAATATGCCATGGCCGTAAGAAACTTCAAGAAATTCTTCAAAAGGCGAGGAAGATTCGTTAGACAACCACATGATGAAAGGAGAGCATCTCAAAAGAATAAAGATGACATGTATAGCAAGAATGAGAGAAAGTGTTTCAAGTGTGGTGATCCGAATCACCTCATTGGAAAATGTCTAATGATGACAAGAGATCAAAATCAAAGAGCATTTGTTGGAGGAGCTTGAAGTGATAGCGATGAAGATGAGAAAAAAACAACAAAGGAAGAAACATGTCTCATGGCAATAACATCAAGTGAGGTACGTTCCGAAACTGAATACTTTAGTGATGAAAATTTATCATTAGATGAAAAAGATTTAGATAGTGAATACAATAGATTATGCAAACTAGGACAACAAGTAAAGGCTATAAACAAATCACTAAAATACATAAACAACCAATTAGAAAATGAAGTACTAGAACTAAAAATTAAAATACATCAACTTGAAAAAGGTAAAGAAATTTTTGAAGAATGTAAATCATGTCAAGAACTTAAAAGCGAAAATGAAAAACTCAGGGAAGAAATTTGCAAACTTGATAGATTTGAAAATAGTAGTCACTCACTTAATAAAATAATAAGTATTCAAAGAGTATCCGGAGATAAAACCGGTTTAGGATTTAACTCAATCGAAGCTTCAACAAGTGAAATTAAAAATGTTAAATTTGAAAGTGAACTCAAGGAACTAAAACCTCTAAAATCTAATCCTAAGTATATACTCATAAATGATAAGAAAATACCTCTTACTAGTGATGAAGTAATGAAACCGTTTTATAAACCATCTTTAAAAACCGATATTGAATCGTCTAAACCTAAAACAAGATCTAAAACTCCACCACCTA
The DNA here is from genome assembly GCA_030686995.1 of Artemisia argyi. Classification (NCBI taxonomy): domain Eukaryota; kingdom Viridiplantae; phylum Streptophyta; class Magnoliopsida; order Asterales; family Asteraceae; genus Artemisia; species Artemisia argyi. The sequence continues at coordinate 138,126,609 of CM060684.1, forward strand.
GAAAATCAAATAATTCTTACCCTAGATCTAAGACACCTCAACCAAGAGCAAACCAAAATAGACGAAACCTTAACAATAATCAACAAATGTGGAACTTCAATCCGTGGGGAATGTTTCCACCATATATGCACCCAAGTCAAATACAAAACATGTTCGGATCAAATAACTTTGGTCAAATGAGACAATGGGGACCAACGTAGAAAATTCGCCATTCAAACTTGGAAAGTTCAGTTGTCACCTCCTGTTCGTACAATCCCATGAAGACCTTGAAGAAAAACGCATTGAAGACGAAAGGTAGACATTTCTTTTTATTTCCTTGTCAAGAAATGCATGCTTAGTTTAGTCTCTAGTATTTATGTGATTTTGTTTGGCTTATAGTTTCTTCAAGATTATATATATATATATATATATATATATATATATATATATATATATATATATATATATATATATACTTAGCTATATCTACGATCTTATAACCTAGAAAACTCATTTGTTGACTTTCTAGAACTAGAAATTGTTCGTTTACGAACCTTTTCTTTCCCCCCATTTGCCTTATTGAACTTCAATGTTCAACGACACTCATGCTGATGTAGAGAGATAAGTCGAAAAATCTATGGATGAAACAAACTCCGGTCTTCCGTTGCATACGTCTCCCTCCTATATTCTCGTCTTAAAAGCCCATACTATATATATATATATACTTATAAGCCTTCCACAACTCTCTCGTCCACTTGACAACTTGATAAAGTTCATCCGAAATGATCAAGAAATTTTAATTGCCGAAATGTCAAGTAAAAGTGTCAAGTAATTCCTTTTGTGCGAATACTCTCCAATGTATTTTTGATTAAATATAAATCTAATATATATATAAAAATTTTCTTGTTCTTTCCAGAAACCAAAACCTCAAAATATCAATTTTTGGAGGACGGCCCCCTTAATGTTTAAGGGGACCGGCAGCCAAATAAAGGGCGGCCCCTTAATGTTTAAGGGGGCCGGCCATCTGATTGTTCCAATACGATTTTTCTCTTGTTTCTTTTGCCAAACACTCGACTTTTTCAACATCCCTTCCTTCTGCTACTGCTGTGACGTAAAACCAAACCAAAAAACACCTAAAACCACTTCTAAATCACATAATTCGGGTTATTTCGCAAAGGGGGAATTCATCTAACACGATCACCATTACATATTGTAAGTTTTTCATAACACATTTCATCTAATTTGGTCAAACTCAAGATTATGCATGTTTTAATAATTTTTTCAAATTCATAATTTCTTTCGAATTGGGTCTAAAATTTCCATAACTAAATGCTTCCCTTAGGATTAGGATGCCTAATTAACACTAGAAACTAGTAATTATAAACCTTCTTGTCGAAAATTTTTGAAAAATTTCATACACTCATTTTCAAAATTTTTGGTAAACACATTGTTGAATAATGCTATAAAAACTTGTTAAAACTAATCACATTATATTTTTATAACTTTTAAAACATGTAACTATATTTTTCAACTAAGTAAAAATATTTTTGTACACGATAAGAGGGTGTTTGGATTATGTCCAAATAATGTCGAAATTAAGTCGTTATAATTTTTATAAAACGTGGTCAAGATTATAAACCTAAAACTTGTAATTCGGACTTGTCAAGATATATAATTAATATATATATATATATATATATATATATATATATATATATATATATATATATATATATATATATATATATATATATATATATATATATATATATATATATTGACATACTTGTAGTGTAAGTGTCTAGTTAAGAAAGCGTTTGGTTTAGTACGAAAAATGACATTTTTGAGTCAAAATATAAACCATCTTTTTCGAAAACTAATCACATGCATAAGAAACTCGTAAGAAATTACTAGTTTTACAACCTAAAGTAAATCTAGTAAATTTCATGATATTAAGATGTTTAAAAGGGCGTTTGGATTTGTCCATAACTACTTACTAAACATCATAAAATATATCTAGAATGAGTTAAAAATAATATTAAGGAACATGGTAAACTACTTCTTAGGATTATCATCTTAGAGTCGAAGTATGTTTACGTTCCAACATAAGTCTTAACAATATATATACACTTTCATTTTTTATTTTTATTTTGTCCTTTCGTATTGTTCTTGTGTTTAGGTGAAAATGCCCAAAGTGATTACTGAAGATATTTCCTTAACCAAAAACTACATTCCCAAAGTCTCTCAACTTCCCACTACCTCTCCCTCCATTGCACGTATCTATCGTCATATAGAAGATAGAAACATTCATGAAGGTTGAGTCGTAAATCAAGCTTACTATCAATCCGATTTCATCGAAAGTTCATTCACTAATATCCATTTTGAATGTCTCTTCCAAATTAATGAACCCATCATTCCTCGCTTCATTCTTGACTTCTATAGCCAAGTCACGGTTCAAACCGACGACTTTGGTTCCATCTTCATTTCATTCATGATCCAACATGAATTTATTACTCTCACTCTTGCACAATTTGGTCAAATCCTTCAAATTCCTTTTTCCGGTCAATCCGTATTCACAAATGAATGGGATCTTTGCACTCTCCAACGTTCTCGTCCTATTCATGGTCCTTATGTCTCTGAAATTCCATCTCCCGAAGATATCCGTCAAATGCTCGGGTTGGAATGTGAAACTTCCACCCCAAGCATCATATCCAAACATGTCTCAAATCCTAAAAATCAAATTCTTCGTAAAGAATTAAGGCCCGAAATGGAGTATTGGGAATAACTAGTTCGTGAGAATGCGTTTGGTTCCTAAGGACACTCCGACCATCTCCTGGCTTGTCTCTCTCATATGTTGTATTGTATTGTTGCCGAGCAACCTTACAATTTGGCTTACTTCTTTATCAAACGTATTGAATGTGCAAGAGCAAATCCTAAAGCTATTCTTCCGTATGGTATGTTTCTCACTCGTCTCCACAAGCATGTCATTGAAAACTATCCCGATCTCGATGATAGTATTTATCAATCTATCTATCCAACCCTCCGTCCTCTCGTTCTTCCTCAAACCCTCAAAACTCATAAGTTTAAATCTAGTCATCCTAGCATTTTTGTTTCATTCTCTTTTCCAAGGGATGACGATGAGGAAGACTTATAGTCATTTGCCACTGTTGTTGATGGGGTGCTAGGAAAGAAAAAGTAGTGATGATGACTATGAAGTTGGCTTTATTATTCCTCTTAAACAATTTTTAATATGTTACTTATGTGTTGTTTGTTGCTATGTTTCTAGATATATTTGAACTATATTGCCACTTACTTCTTATTATTATTTGCTCTTCATGTATGCATGTTTTATACTTGCTTTTAATCTATGCTTGCATGATTTGTGTAGGATTATATATATATATATATATATATATATATATATATATATATATATATATATATATATATATATATATATATATATATATATATATATATCTAATAGACCAAAACAAATGTGAAATGTCCAAATAGAGCTTGCTGCAAAAACAAAACAGAATATAACGTTTTTCCAGAAAAATTTTAAAATTTTTTGATTTCTGGGTCATCAGATGGGCGGCCCCCTTAATTCATAAGGGGCGGCCCCCTTAAATTTAAAGGGACCGGCCTGTATTTAAGGGGACCGGCCACCCATACAGTAATCTTTACTGTTTTCTTTTGCAACTTGTGACTTCTTTTGCTAGTCCCAGCTACCATTTCCCATAAAAACTAAACTGATTTTGGAATCTAACAATGCAATTTCAAATTAATACCATTTCTAATCATGATTTCATGTTATATAACCCTCTCCATCTTCATCCAGACTTCCTTATCATCATCAACCTCAACAAATTCATCATGTCATCACCAAAAACCACCACCTCCAACAATGCCAAGAAACAAAAACTTGTTATCATTCCACCAAAACAACTCTTTATTGATCTCACAAATGAAGACAATACCACTCCATCACCACCACCTCAATGCTCATCTCCTAGTGCTCCAAATGCACCATCCAAAACACCATCAACACATGGAACCTCCACCTCTTCCATACCATCATCATCATCCATCAATGACTACATTAACACTCACCTATCACCTCCACCAAAAATTCCACCACCATCACCTCTTGAAAATGCAACCTTAGACATAACACTTTCATTATCACCCATCACACCTCTTGATGCACAATTTTCGCCATCACCACTGAATCCACCAACCTACAATCCCATCCCATGGAGCTTGCTTGAAGCTCATGGTGATACTTGTCTTTGTTTCATCCATAACCGCACCATCATCTTTGGATTAAGAGATGAAATCCGTTACATGTTTTCATATATTGAAAACTTGCTTCCTCAACCTCAACCAACAACATCCACTCCTCCACCACCAACATCAAACAATCCTCCATCAACTCCATCATCTCCACCTACAACATTGCTCCTCCCAAATTAAGCATGACTCATGGTTGAGAATAATTTTGTTTAAACCATTTTGATGACAAGCTCTAGGAAAAACATTGCTATTGGAGTTTTGGTTTGTTAGTTGTATTAGTTGTATTGTTGTATTGTTCATGCATCTTGGATGTATAATGCTTGTGTTTTTATCTATTTAATGAATTGTTTTCTTCCAGGTTTATATTGCTTGCCTTATCTTTATATATAATTGTTGCATGCATATATATATATATATATATATATATATATATATATATATATATATATATATATATATATATATATATATATATATATATATATATTGTTTGTTCTAAATATTTTTGCAAGCATTCCATTTCTCGATTCTTTTATGACCTCAAAACGAGGGGGAGTATACAGAAAGGGGGTGCTCCATTAAAATCGGGATAACTGTTGGGTTTTGAGTTCTGCTGCTGAGTGAAACTGCTGCTGTGATGAAACTGCTGCTAAGGTAAATGATTATGCTGCTGATGACAAGTGCTACTAAGGGAAAATGCTGCTGAAGGAATCTACTGCTAAAGTGATAAGCATGTATTCGAAGTAGATAATTGTAGAATAGATTGTGTGTATATAATATACGTCTAGAATATTCTTATCTTGCATAGTAAGTTATTATAAACCTATTAGGACTCCTTGGCCTATAAAAGGAGGATCCTAGGGTTAGATTGAGTACGTATTGTTTTGTTTTCATTTACACTTCAAGGTTGTAAAACCCTAGCATTGTCGAGTGCTCGTATTAATAATATTGAAGTGTTGATAGTGAATTGTTCTTCTTAAGTTAAGCTTTTATATTCCGCATTCTAGCTTAAGTGTTTAATACAAGTCAACTTCTATATAAAATCGTTTGCTTAACTGGGATCAACAAGTGGTATCAGAGCTTGTGATCTAGAAATTGTATTCAAGAAGAAACTGTTCCTTGCAAGTTTGCTGTTCCTAATCAACTGCTAAAGATGGGTGATGACACACATATGGTGACTGCTTCAAAGGTTCCCATGCTCAACCCTGGAGAATATGAGCTGTGGAAGATGAGAATTTGACAATACATTCGCATGATTGACTTTAACATGTGGAATGTGATTATCAATGGTGATTATTTACCAAAGAAAGGTCCTGATGGTAAAGAGATACCAATAAAGTCTGCTGAAGAGAACTCAGTAAGGAAGATGGAGATCAAGGCACACAATATTCTCTTAATGGGAATACCTAATGAATTTCAGTTGGACTTTGATAGCTGTGAGACTGCTAAAGACTTGATGGATGCTGTTGAATTCAGGTTTGGAGGGAATGATGCTACCAAGAAGTCAAGGAAAAACATGTTAAAGCATCAGTTTGAGAACTTTACTGCTGAAAGTGAAGAGAAGATTAATGGCACTTACAACAGGCTCAATCAACTTGTCAGTCATTTAAGGCTTGTTGGCTATGTGGTTCCACAAGAAGATGTAAATCTCAAGTTTCTTAGAAGTCTTGCACCTGAATGGAGTATGCACACTGTTGTTTGGAGGAATAAGCCTGACTTTGAAACTATGAAGTTGGAAAGTCTCTATAACAACTTCAGAGTGTATGAACCAGAGTTCATCTACTTCATCTTCTAGTGCACAAAATTTTGACTTTGTATCTTCAAAGTCAAAGGGGTCTAAAGAATCTCACTCTGCTGCTTATGGAGTATCCACTACTGATGGATCTGCTGCTAGTTCAAATGACAATAATTCCACCAGTGATATTGCTTTGTTTGCATTCTTGGCTGATCTTACTACAAGTATAAGGTCACAGGCTATTAATCAAGATCTAGATCACCTTGATCCTGATGATCTTGAAGAGATGGATCTTAAATGGCAAATGGCCATGTTGACCTTGAGGGCAAGAAAATTCTTGAAGAGAACTGGAAGAGAAATCAAGTACAGACCTAAAGAGAATGTTGGCTTTGACAAGTCAAAGATAGAGTTTTACAACTGTAACAAGAAGGGTCACTTTGCCAGAGAGTGTAGAGCTCTAAAGAAAAATGCTGAAGAATCAAAGAAGACTGAAGAAACAAAGAATACCACTACTGCATTGGTATCTTGTGATGGATTGGGAGAGTATGATTGGAGTGACTTGGCTGATAAAGAACCAAATTATTCTTTGGTGGCTCAAGTCAAGCCTGAAGTGCATAACTTTGCACTGATGGCATATGCATCATCATCTTCTGGATCTGACTCTATGGTATCTAATGATTCTGATTTATCTGTGTGTTCTTTTAAGTCTTGTGCTGACACTATAGAAGAACTTAAACCTAGGAATAAGAGTCTAATTAGAGAAGTTGAAAACCTAAAACTGGACAACCTAGGTTACAAAGTAGGTATTCAAAATGTTGAAAGAAGGCTTGAGTACTTGAAAGAGTGTGAGCTAGAATATGTAGATAGAATTAACCAACAAGATGTTGAAATTTTTAAGAAAAACAGTGAAATTGAGTTTCTTAAAAATAAATTAGAAGAAGCAGAAAGAGATAGAGATGTAGCTCTTGCTGAAAAAGAAAAACATATAGTAAGAGTAAACAAACAACAATATGCTTCTGATTTGGTTAATAAATTTATTGAGAGTACAATAATGAGGAAAGGAAGTGGAATAGGTTACAATGAGGTTGCTCCTCCTGCTAAGAGTGCCTATGCTCCACCAGGAAAAGAATTGTCCTTTATCAGTGAGTTGAACATTGAAAAACCAATAGGTGAGTCTAGTACAAGTGTCTTAGAAACACCTAAGGTAGAGGGCAGAAAATTTCCTGATGCTCCCATCATTGAAGATTGGTACTCAGATAGTGATGAGGAACAAGAACAGGTTGAACTAGAACAAAGTGTAGAAAAGGAAGAAATTCCAGCTAAAGTTGAACCTAAAATTGAACAGGTGAAGTTTGTGACCTGTGTTAGGTAAGGGTATCTCTAGGAAATTGGTTGAATATAATGAGATTTCTAGAGATAGAATGAATGGTTTTAATAATAAGCCTAGGGGTAATCAGAGAAACTTTAATAACCTAGTTTCTAACAAATTAGGCAGTGAGTTTCAATGAAAGAAAAAGGCTTGTTATAAGTGTGGTAGCTTTGAACATTTGATAAATAGCTGTCCTGACCACAAGAAACCTGTTTGGAATCAATACTCTATGGTAAATCACAAATATGTTAATCAGAATACTCACCCTCATCCTAATAGAAACATGATTCCTAGGGTTGTGTTGTTAAGATCTGGTGCAATTAGATCCATTTATGCTGCTAAATCAAATGGTGCTTTTAAAACCACAACTGGTTCTGTTGCTGGCTCTACTGCTAGTAAGCACTCTGCTGCTAGTAAGCATTCTGCTACTAGTAAGCAATCTGTTGCTAGTACAAAACTTTCTACTTCTGGGCCAAAAGTTTTATCAAATACAGTTGTTGGAAATCATTTTTATGCTGTTAAGGCCTCAACTTGTTGGGTTTGGAAACCAAAATCAACTGTTACAAACAATGTTTCCAAAAACAGCAGTGCATCAAGTGATTTAAAGAAATTTAACTATTTTGATGCACAAGGCAGATCTAAGTCAGTAATGGCTTGGGTCCCCAATAGAAACTAATTTCTCTATTTTCATGTGCAGAGTAATCTACTGGATGATCTTAAAGATATGGTTATAGTGGATAGTGGATGCTCTGGACATATGACAGGGGATGAGTCTCAGCTTGAAGATTTTGAGGCTTTTGAAGGTGGTTATGTTGCTTTTGGGAATGATCCAAAAGGTGGAAAGATTGTTGGTAGAGGCACTTTAAGAACAGGGAATTTGGACTTTGAGAAGGTGTTTCTTGTGAAAGGGTTTAAGTTTAACCTCTTTAGTGTTTCACAAATGTGTGACAAAAGGAATTTTGTTCTTTTTACAGACACTGAATGTATGATCCTTTCTCCTGATTTTCAGTTGCCAATTGATAAATTTGTGCTATTGAAGGTCCCTAGAAATGAAAATATATACAGTGACCATATTAAGAACATAGTTCCCAAAAGAGCTTTAACTTGTCTGATTGCAAAAGCCACTATGAGTCCAAATTATGGCACAGAAGAGTTGGGCACCTAAACTACAAGACTATGAATAAGTTGGTGAAAGGAAATCTTGTGAGAGGCATGCCAACAAAGTTGTTTGAAAATTGTGAGACTTGTGTTGCCTGTCAAAAGGGTAAACAACATAGAGTCTCATTCAAGTCTAAGACTATGAACACAAATACAGAGCCCTTGCACTTACTTCACATGGATTTATTTGGGACTGTTTTTGTGAAAAGTCTGAACAAGAAGTCATATTGCCTAGTTGTCACAGATGAATTCAGCAGGTTTACTTGGGTGTTCTTCTTAGCCACTAAAGATGAAACCCCAGAGATACTTAAAGAATTCATTACAAGAGTTGAAAACCTGCACAACCACAGAGTGAAAATTATCAGATGTGACAATGGTACTGAGTTCAAGAATAGTGTGATGAATCAATTCGGTGTGGGAAAAGGAATTCTAAGACAGTACAGTGTTGCAAGAACTCCACAACAGAATGGTGTTACAGAGAGAAGAAATAGGACACTTATTGAGGCTGTAAGAACAATGTTATCTGATTCTAAACTACCTATACCTTTTTGGGCTGAAGCTGTGAACACTGCATGTTTTGTGCAAAATAGGAGTAAGGTAGTGAAGCCTCACAACAAAACTCCATATGAGCTTTTTCATGGGAAGAAACCATTGATTGATTTTCTCAAGCCATTTGGATGTCGTGTCACTATTCTGAATACTAAAGATACGTTAGGTAAGTTTGAAGAGAAAGCTGATAAAGGTAATTTGGTTGGTTACTATGTAGATAGTAAAGCTTTCAGGGTATATAACAAGAGAACCAAACATGTGGAGGAGAATTTGCATATCAAGTTTAGTGAGAACACATCTAATGCTGATGGAAAAGGACCTGAATGGATGTTTGACGTTGATATCCTGACCAATACAATGAATTATGTACCTGTTATTGCTAGTGTTGACACTAACAAACCACAAGAAGACATTGTTTTGATTGAGAAACTGAATGTTGGTCCTACTCTCTTACCCTTACAGAAAGATCAAGATATACAAGAAGATGTTATTACTCCAGAGACACCTAAGGAAGCTGAAGCAGATATTGAAACTTCCATTGATGCAGCAAAGATACCCAATGAAGCTCCAAAAGTTGTTGCCGATGACTCTCCTACAAGGCCAGAAGACTCTACTGCTGACTCAGAAGACTCTACAGCTAGACTAAAACAAGCAACTGCTGCTTTAATCAACTCTGCTGCCAAGCCTATTCACTCTGCTTCTACATCACAGTTTCCTTCTTTGGACACTCAGGATAAACCTTTTGCTGATTCAAACTATCCTGATGATCCAAATATGCCTCCTCTAGAGAATATCTATGATGACACAGATGATGAAGCTCTTGATGGTAAATTGTTTAGAGCTGAAGTAGATTATACTAATTTGGAACACAACATTCCTGTTAGTCCCACTACTACTACAAGAGTTCACAAGGATCATCCAAAAGAACAAATTTTAAGTGATCCTCAATCATCTGTACAAACAAGAAAAATGACTAAAGAGCTCAAAGATCTTCAACATCAAAGTTTCTTTGCAAGATCTCTACATCAAAGAAACAGTCACAAAGATCTACAAAATTGCTTGTTTGCCTGTTTTCTGTCTCAAATTGAACCCAAAAATACTTACAAAGCCTTACAAGAAGCAAGTTGGGTGGAAGCAATACAAGATAAGCTTCTGTAATTCAAACTACAAGAGGTATGGACTTTGGTTGATTTGCGAAATGGAAAAAGAGTGATTGTCACCAAATGGGTTTTCAGATGTAAAAGAGATGAAAGGGGGATAGTCATCAGAAATAAAGCTAGGTTAGTAGCTCAAGGATACACACAATAAGAGGGACTTAACTATGATGAGGTATTTGCACCAGTGGCAAGAATAGAAGCCATTAGACTATTCTTGGCTTATGCTTCATTCAAAGATTTTATGGTGTATCAGATGGATGTAAAGAGTGCTTTCCTTTATGGGACCATTACAGAAGAAGTTTATGTTTCTCAACCACCAGGTTTTGAGGACCCTGATTATCCTTACAAAGTTTACAAGGTGAATAGAGCAATGTATGGTCTACATCAAGCTCCTAGAGCTTGGTATGATACCTTGTCAACATATTTTTTAGACTCTGGGTTCGGTAGAGGAATGATTGACAAGACTTTGTTTCTCAAAAGACAAAAAGATGATATTTTGCTGGTTCAAATCTATGTTGATGACATCATCTTTGGTTCTACAAATAAGGCAATGTGTGTTGATTTTGAGAAGCTTATGAAGGATAAGTTTGAAATGAGTTCAATGGGAGAACTTAACTTCTTCTTGGGACTACAAGTGGTAGAAAAGAAAGATGGCATATTTATTAGTCATGATAAGTATGTTAATGAAATTTTGAAGAAGTTTGGATTTGAAGATGCTAAGCCTGCTAAGACAACCATGGATACCAACAAACCTTTGTTGAAGGATGAAAATGGAAAAGAAGTAGATGTTCACTTGTATAGGTCCATGATTGGCTCATTGATATATCTTACAGCATCAAGGCCTGATATTATGTTTGTTGTATGTGCATGTGCAAGATTCCAAGTATGTCCCAAAGAATCACATCTTAATGCAGTGAAAAGGATTTTTAGGTATCTAAGGCATCAACCTAAATTGGGCCTATGGTATCCTAAGGATTCACCTTTTGATTTTGTGGTATATTCAGACAGTGACTATGCTGGTGCTTGCTTGGATAGAAAGTCTACAACTGGAGGTTGTCAATTTCTTGGAAACAGATTGGTGTCATGGCAATGCAAGAAACAGACAGTGGTTGCAAATTCTACAACTGAAGCTGATTATGTGGCTGCTTCAAGTTGTTGTGGTCAAGTGCTTTGGATGCAAAATCAACTACTAGATTATGGGTACAATTTCATGAACACCAAAATTCATATTGCTAACAACAACACACTTTGCATAATTAAAAATGCTGTTTTTCATTCTAAAACAAAACACATTGAGATAAGACATCGTTTCATAAGGGATTGCTATGAAAAGAAGTTAATTCAAATTGTTAAAATTCATACTGATAACAATGTTGCTGATCTTCTCACAAAACACTTTGATGTGGGGAGGTTTCAATTCTTAATTGCTAATATTGGTATGATTAATCTTTGAAAATCTTATCTCTTATGTTTTTGTAAAGTGTGTAAAGGTCCTGTGATGTTTGTTAATCTGTTTCTGCTGCTTCTTAAGAAGCATATGATTAAGTTGAAATGTACTCTGCTGCTATTTTACTCTACTGCTAGTATATATTCTTTTATACTTTGTGGTGTTTGGACTAACATTTTACAGGAAAAGCTAAAAATTGATGATTTGCAAGTTCACAAACAGAAAATAAGCAACTTTCATTGATCATCAAAAGAGTACATTCAAACTGAGTACATCCACATCAATTTAGTAACAACAAAAGATTGCTACACAACAAACTAAAATCAAAAGACTTCAAACATCAATTTCTAGGGCATGGAAGCCCAACTACAATCTTCCTCTCCTTAGGAAGAGGAGGGTTTGCCTTTCTTGCCTTGGCTGATATCTTGGGTCTTGGCCTTGATAATTGTGGTCTTTCAGGAGTGGAAGGTGGATTGTTGTGTGGCTCATCCTCATCAGATGAAGTACAGAGGAAGGGGGAAACAAGCTCCATTGAGCAGGGTCTTCTGATGATTCTGAAGACGTTAGATACTTGGGGGACATCACCTCTTTACCCCTAGAAGTGCTTGGGGTTTGATTCAAGTTTAAAAGATCTTTGAGGACAGGGAGATCGTGCTTCCTCTTTCCGGCTTGTTCCTTGGTTCTACATCCGTTATAAGGAGGGCGGAAGGGAGGAACATAGGTTTCACATGGTGCTTCATCCTCAGAAGAAGAATCGGATGATATGTTGATGATTTCGGGGGAAGATTTCATGGTTATTGTGACATTTCAAAAATTTCATGTCATTTATTTTAATAGTTTATTATTCAACTATTCTATTTTTAAATAATTAACTTCGTCGGAAGTTATCCGCGTACGTCATGATACGTTCAATTAATTCAACAGCGACTATACTATGTCCATTCTATAATTTTTATGCACTTTTGGTTCCTTACAATCCTATTTTAAAAGTCCTAATTTAATTTTTCTAATTTTACGTAAACCTTGCACCTTTCATGTTTTACACGATTTAAATTTACGTTTTATGATTTTAACAACGTGAACCAACCTAGACTATGATGATCTTACATATTCTATGCATTTTAAACCTATTTTCATGTTTACAATTAAATTTTATACTTGTCATTTCATTTTATAGTTTACGTCACTTTTATCAAGAACCGGTGTCACTAAACGCGTTTTCAACTCACGGTTTCAGTTTTAACGATTTTTAAACCCTTCGATGAACTCACCACTCATCTAAATTACTCAAATAAGTTATGATAATAAGTTTTAATATTTTTATATGTTTTACATTTTATACACTACTCAGTTTTACGTTACGCGTCTTAAAAACCCTACGTTTTAAATTACCAGGATCAAAAACTACACTTCATAGCTCAAGTTTTATACAAAATGATCACCAAAACCATCCACTATCACCAAACCCACGAAATTATCATAATAAATAACTCAGTTTATGAGTCATTGGTGTGGTGTCTTTCATTTGTTATCATGCATGGCACTTGTCCATAATCTAATGCATGTATACAAGTAAAATCTTGCACTTCACTTTGTTTTTATCACCCCTACACCAATTTCTTGTTTTCTCCTCCATGTGAACGACCCAAATACACCACCTCATCCCACAAACATCTTCTATAATTGTTTTTCACTTGTTTTCTCACTCTTATATTGAAGATCATGAGTTTCTAGCTTGTATATGTGTTATTTCTTCACAAAACCACAATCAAATCTCATCATTTCTTGGTTTCTTTGGGAAGTTGTTACAAGTGTTGATCAAAATGGTTTAAGGGCTGTAATTTCAAGATATTTTCAAGGGTAAATCAAGGGTATAAGTCTTGGGTAAAAGATTGAAAGAAAAGGGTGCAAGAGTTATGGGTAAATCTAGGTAGTGGTCCATTGTTCTTAATCTTTATCTTCATTCTCCAAGGATTGTAAGGATACTAAACCCACACTTTTCATTTTATTTTTATTTTCACTCCTGTAAATTTTATATTACTTGATGTATTTGAGCCTTATATAAATTATAATGCTTGGTTAGGCTTGGTACATAAGTTTAATCACTAAAAACCCTAAAGGACTAGACATGCAAACTGTGAATCTGATTCAGGGGTAAAAACAGAATAAACTGATTTAATCAGTAAACATTGGACCTAAACTAAAAATATGTAGTTATAGCCCTATGTCTTGTGGTCATTTTGACGGGTATTTCATCGAATAACTCTTTACGATGATTAAACTAGAATTATTTTTGGGAAACATGTCACATTCTGAGTAACAGATTTGAAACGTGTATAAGTCATTTTTTTTTATAAATAATCCATTGTTACTCAAAACATAAAAGTTTTAGATAACATCTTAACTTAAACGTGGCCGAAAGCGGGAATTAATCGGGTTAGTAAAACTCTATATATCGCACTTTCCGCGGGACAGTTGTAAATCTGAAAACTGATGGACTGAATATTATGGACAAATAAATAGTTTTACTAATGTAATCAAATTTTTGACTCAGTGGGACCTACAAAACTTGTTAGTACAGATGTATACCTTTCCGAGGATATAAAGAACGAGATTTTTGGACTTACGGTTTGTGAGTAACGGATTTTTGAAAGTGAATAAGTTATAAACATTTTTGACAGCTTTGGAATTAAAAGTATAAAAATGTTTAAGTTTTATAAACTTTTGAACTTTAAATATATTTTGATCCACTTAAGTTATTTTGGACCCTTTGGCTTAAATGGAACATTTGAATTAAATTTAAACCTTAGGACTAAATTGGACACATAAAAAGTATAAGAATTAGTACCAAGTATAAGTAAGAGTATAATTTATATACAACAAAAATACATCAATACTTATTTTCTAAAACCTAAGACAACGTATATATGTTTAGGTTCTTCGTAGAGCTTCGCGGCTATCTTTCTTCGCTTGCTTGATTGTGATTATTCCTCTTTGTTCACGGTGAGTTCATAGCCTCGCCTTTACTAATTTAATTGTTTTATAAACCTCGCGAGGGGGATACATGCTAGTTTTTACAAACAGAATACAAGTAGTTTTTGGTATGTTGGACCCGATTATATGATTATAGTGATTGAATGCTTCTTGCCAATTAAGTCCCCACCATGAAACCGTTAATTCCGTAGGGAAACGCTATTATTATGGATATGCATATTAGGCTTGGCCGGCTTTGACTGGGTACGGTCACATAATCTTGAGAGTTTGGGGTAAACTGGCAATTTTTACCTCGGGGCACAAAAACATGGTTAAGGTTTTGGTTTCATAATTCTCAATACTATAATCTGATTACCCGACATGTATTTGTTATATGTCTATTGATAAATAATACTTGTATTCAACTGCTTACTTATTAAACTCTATGAATTCACTCAACCTTTGTGTTGACTTTTAGCATGTTTTATCTCAGGTCCGTAAGTGGCTTAAGCATGGATGGGTGGCGCAAAGAAATGGATATCTACTTCATGGCTCATGTTTAATAAAATTTCTCATTCGATAATGTTTCAAACTTTTAAACTTATGTAACTTTAGATTATGTTAAAAACTTTTGGGACCTTTGTTAACTCTGATAAATTATCGAATGTGAAGTTTTAAAAACAACTTTGTTTTAAAGTTGTTTACTATATTTGTACAATGTGACCAAATAGCACCCCATGTTGTATTCCGCTGCGTTCCTAAAATGGGGGTGTTATAGTTATCAAGATTTGATTTGGGTGATTGAGATTTGATTTGGTTATTGATTGCAATTAGGGTTTGATCGTGTTGAATTAGGAAAAGATTTAGTCCATTTTTATAGGGATTACGGAGTATCAAGTGCATTTATTGTTGAAGGTTCTTGACTTTTTGACCAAGTTTGATTAGTCAACTCTGCTGCTGGCTTAATTTCACTCTGCTTTTAGTTTTTTCATTCAGCTGCTAGTTGTGGATGACATGGTTATGCTGCTACAATTGTAAGTAAGAGGGTGGGATGTGTAACTTCTTCTATACCGTTTAAAACCTAATTAATCTTCACAATTGGTTTTAACACGCTCCAAATTAAAGTTCTCACAAACCCTAACACTCCATTATTCTTAAAGTCAATTATCCCCAATTTCTCTAAACCCTAATTCATGGATTGTACACGTACCTAGGCAGAGTAGCACAATAGTGTGGTCGTTTTGGATGAAGAGTTGGTTCCTGAAGGTTTCAAAGATATGGTAAAATTCTTGAATGCTACTTCTCTTAGGTATGCATTAACTGTGAATCCTACAATATTTGTTTCCTACATCAAACAGTTTTAGCTTACTGCTAAAGTCAAAACTATGAATGAGGAAAAATATGTCAGTGCTATAGTAGATGGTCAAAAGGTTCGTGTAACTGAATCATCTATAAGGGAAACTCTTCTCTTAGATGATGAAACTGATGGGGTGAAAAATGAACCGTTTTTAGGGGATCATTTAAGCCCGGAATTGAATTTATTTGATCAAATATTGCCCTAAATCGTTCCTTTTGTGATTTTAGGTACTTTGGGAGTGAATTTTGGAAAAGGAAGCATTTTGGACGTTTTTGGAGCATAAAAGTGAAGAAAACGGCAAAGACTTAATTTTCCATGCTGGAAACAGTACCTGACGGCGTCAAGAAGGAAGATGTGATGGCGTCATGAGTAAAATGCATGACGACCCCGAGAAAACGTGACGGCGTCAGAAGTAGGGCGTCAAGAGTTATTTTGGTGACAGCCTGAAGAAGGATTACACGTGATGGCGTCAGCTCCAGATCTAGGTAGTCCGAGAACTTTATTGGCGGCGAGATGACGGCGTCATAAATTTACTCTTGACGCCGTCACCTCACAAAATCAATATATACTTTTCTATTTTTCATTCATAAAGGAGGAACTTGTGTGGAGATTACTAGGGTCGAACCTAATAAACCCTAGGACGTTTGTAACAGTATTTTCAAGGGTTTTCACCCCTTGAAACCTTTCATGTTAAATTAAGATAAGTCTTCTTTCAATTCATTCAATATGTCTATGTGTTGTTTGAATATATCTTATGCTTGTCTTGATTATAACATGCTAGGCTAGATCTATCATGTGTTTGCTTAGATGTAATGAAACCTAGATGTTGATTATAGGTTGATTGCTTGTTTATAGTTGTAATGGATGAATGATTTCAATGTTAGGCTTACGAAAACTGGCAGATCTCCATTGTGTAACTTTCTTGAACGTCTTAAGAAACATGAACTGATGTGTACCCGGTTTTTATGATTGTATTTAATGCATGAGCGAATTCTAGTGATCCCATGTTAGGAGCTTCTTAGCCGGCTCGACATAAGAGTGAAGTAGGAGCTTATAGGATTGGGGAAGTAAGTACGCCACCCCATGAATGGTATTAAGGAATACAATCCATCATCCACGCAACTGTAACAAGTAATTAACTTGTAAAAGTTGTCTAGGGAGTAGTGATATCTAAGTAAACACAATTTTCCCACATATTGCTCACACCACTAGTTTAATTTAGTTTATTTTCATTTTTATTATTTTATTTTGATTGCATCTTAGTCATTGGGTTAGTTGACTAGCAACTAATTCCGCCCACTCTTCCAAAACCCGAGATTTTACTTGCTTTTATAAAAATAGTAAAAGAATCATCCCTCACCTCTAAACCTAGTTTTTAGGCTTTCTAATCCTAGCGACACTATTCCTGAGTTGAACGATCAATCCCCCGGTACTTGTCACTATACTATACTACAACGATCAGGTACACTGCCTGGTGGGGATTGTAAGCTTCTCAAGATCCCTCGAGAGGTAAAGCTTGGTGCAATTCCCACGCATCAAGTTTTTGGCGCCGCAGCCCGGGGAACAGTTATTGTCTAGGTTCGGATTTCTTTTTAGTAGGTCTACTTGCTAGATTCTTTTCTAGTAAGATTTTATTTTTATTTTTAGGTTTTCTTTAGTCTATCTTATTTCTTCGTGTTTTTGTTCGTAATCTTTACCATCCCACATCATGGAAGGTGGTAACGTCTTTGAACCCATCAACCCACCACAACAAGACCACCTAAAAAACCCACCACTAGCTAACCAACCTCTTAGACCCCGAACCCTAGGAGAGTATTCCTGACCTAGCCACCAAGGCTATCGAAACACTATTGAGCTCACCGGAGCCAATGTGTCTCCCTTGCGATCCGACACCATCCGGTTGTGGCAAAGCGGTGTGCATTCCATGGACTTCGTTCTGAAGATCCAAATAAACATCTCAAGGACTTCCTTAAAATCGTAGATTCTATAGACCTTGATGTTACAACTAGAAAGTCAACCGGATTACGCTTATTCCAATTCTCTCTACGTGATCAAGCTAGTCAATGGCTTGAACGTTTACCCGCGGGATCCATCACCTCATGGGATGATCTCACCACTCGTTTCCTTACTCAATTTTTCCCACCGGGGAGAACTACTAAGCTTAGAAATGATATCTTGATGTTCCAACAACGTCAAGGTGAAACTCTATATGAAGCATGGACTCGTTTCAAAGATTTACTCAAAAAATTCCCTCATCATGGCATAGATCTTTAGCTCCAAGTCCAAATCTTCTATGACCATATCGATCTCTCCACAAGGCGAACCATTAACCAATTGGCCGGTGGCAAGCTATGTGATCTAAGTGCGGAAGAATCATGGGAACTCATAGAAGATCTTGCTCTCTATGACAACGAATGTTGGAATGATCCCCGTGATTTGAACAAAATGGTCAAGGCAATATCTTTGCCTTCGAACAATTCTAGCACTCCCGACCGTAGGATCATGGAACTTGAGGACCAAGTCAAGTTTCTCATGAAATCTTACGAAGCTCCCAAGCCTTCAAGCCAAGTGAATAAAATCAATTCTTCATGCGAATTATGTAGTGGTCCCCATGACACTCCTGATTGTATGGAACTCCCCGGAACATCTTTTGCGGACTACGCATCCTCGCGTACCGACAAAGCGGGAGATAAGTGGTACACTTTCAAGCCCGAGCCAAACCCTTACGATGATTCCTACAACCCCTCTTGGAAAAATCACCCGAAACTTAGGTGGAAACAAAACCAAACCAATTCTTCCAATCCGCCTAATCGTTACCAACCAAACGGTCCACCCTCCAACCGTACTTTCAACAACAATCCTTCTAACAACTATGGTAGTACCAATAATCTCGAAGGATTGATGTCCAAGTTTATGGCATCTCAAGAAGCTCACATAGCTAGGTTTGAAACCGAATTCAACCAACAACAAATGGAGATGACCAATAAGATTGACAACTTGTTGAAACTCCTCAACAACCAAGTGTTAACTACACCTAGGAAGGACACTAGTGACGCCAATAGTGGAATCCAAACTAAGGACCCCTCGTCATCCAAACACGTCCACTTTGTCAATGTTGTCACCATTAAGCCAATAGATAAGGATGAAGTTGGAGTAGAAACCAAGACTAGAGATGAAATTAGGGAAGTTGAGGTTAATAAGGGAGAAGAGTTACAGGAAATTGAGACTGTAGAAGAGTACTTTGATAAGTTGCCCACCAAGGAAGAACGGGAATATCATAAGGATTTATTCGATGATCCTAAGACACCATATATCCTTGGCTCACCCCTTATCAAAATGGGAGAACCCTCTAACATCAACATACCATGCAATAATGGGCATATGCATATATGGAAAGCTTATATCGATCTGAGATCTCCTATAAACATCATGACTAAGACTTATTATAATTGGGTAATGAAGAAACAACTTGGTTATTGGATGATGCCCAATAAGAATTTGATAAGGAAGAGTGAAGGGATTGCATGTGATTGTCGGAAATTTCACATATGAGATCGATTTTATGATAGTAGAGGATACTCGTCCTGTGATAGATGCTTGCCTAAGTCAAGTAGTGTTCGGAAAACCATTCGTTGAGGCCACTAAGATGAGTTATGATCCGACTTTAGGGATAGTTAGGTTCAAGGAAGAGAATGATGAGATTGCCTACCCAATGCCCTATAAGAATGAGCAGTACCGCCTCCTGTCAAACATAGAAAAAGAACACAAACAAGCGGCCTATTATAGGAATGATGAGGATAGACATATAGGAGTAGAGTATGTGACGAATAGGATGCTTGGTTTCTATAAAGAATGCTTGCAACTAGGTCTGGAATACAAAACTGGTATAGGAGATGACCTAGAGAGTGAAACCAACGATGAGGTCACGTAGTAACCCATGACTTTGAGTCTAGCTACAAGACTCGTAAATTAAGAAAAGCGCTTCTTGGGAGGCAACCCATGTTTTGTGTGATTTTTATTTTGTTTGATTGTTATTTGCTTCCGTATGCATGCTTTATTTTTATTGTTGGTAGATCATGTTTCAAAACTGAAATGATGAAAATACTTTATTTTGTTGTTTGGCTTAGTCTTAACTTCATCCAAAGGTATTTCGCAAAAGATAAGTGTAAGGGGAAACCCCAAATATGTTTTTAAGAAACAAACTCGATCATGATTCTCCACAATATTAAGTGAACATGTATATTCGTATTTGTTAGAGTCAAATGCTTGTATCGAGTCATAATGATGTTTTTGCAGGATTTTCTAGGAAGTAGGATGAAGTTTTTCCAGAAATTTTTCCGGAAACTTAACATAAGAATTTCTGCAGGTCACATCTGACGGTGTCAGGAAGAAATTCCTGACAGCGTCACGTGTAAAATTCTGGAAATTTTACCAGTTTTGTTTTTCTAACGGAGTCTTAAAGTTTTTGTTAATCCTTTAGTTTTATAATCTCCAGGAAATATGCAAACATCATTTCACATGCATTATATCTTACTTCATTTTCTAGGATTTGTTAGCATATATAGATTGCAGCCGATTTTACGCAAGGTTGCCTTGTCAGTTTTCTCAGGTTTAACAAGTTATGTATGACAAGAAGATGATTTATATTCTGGAAGGGAAGCTTTGATTGGTCATTTTCTTGGAGGAAGATCTAACCTTGCTACCTTATTATCCATACCGAGCGAATCAGGGGAGTATTTGATTTCATTCTTTTTATCTATTTTACTTTTACATTCTTTACTTGAACATTGGGGACAATGTTCATCCTAAGTGTAAGGGGAGGGTAAAATGATGATACCTTACAGATACGCTTTCGCTTGAGTTTGTTTGTTTGATGGCAGATGTGTAATAAAACTATGAGAAATACTTGTTAGTGTAATTTTAGCGCCAAATTTAAAATTTTTTACAACATTTAGGAGTGAAACTTTAGCCATAGCAAGCGTCTCATGGATAGGAGGTTGTATGACTAGCACAAAACCGTACCACTTAAAAAATTTTCCACCCAAATATGTGAGGTTCGCCTTTAGATTTGATAGGAAAAGCATTTACTATTAGTGCTTATGAGTGTACCGGTAGCATTTAGATTCTATAACTTGCGTTAGTGATGCATCCCAAGACTGCTAGTGAGACTACATTCGTGTAGTAGGATTTACTACATGATAAGAGGCATTAGGATCACCCTTGTGTTTAACCCGTATCATAATTACTTGACCATTTAAGTCATATTACTTGGCTAGTTAAGTCAACTAATTTTTCCCACACCTTAGCGTTGTACTCATTTTTAGTATACGAAACCCCTAGTACACCCCTCCGAGCCAATCATTTCGTTTCTAACTTTAAGCATCTTACTTAAAGGAAGAATTTGTTACACCCCACTTAAATGTACACCCAAATCGACTTAGCCTTCCGTGTATGCACTCATCTTTAGTGCATTATTGTTATTTGTTAAACCCTCAGTTAATTATCTAATTGATTACATGGTTGCTAAGTCGAGTCATATCCTTGTACATATTGTTTTGGGACGATTGGGACTCATGGGTAAAGTACTTGTGTACTCCAAGTGTTTTGATTTTCTTAATTCGAGTCATTAGATTAGTTTATTGTAAAGTATGTAAAAATTCAAGTGTAAGGGGAATGTACATTCTCTATAATGTATTATTTTGGATGGTAGGGTAAGAGTGTATGCAAAAAATAAAAAATAAAATAAAAAAAAATAAAAAAAATGAAAAATCAAGAAAAAGAAAAAAAAAATAGAAAAAGGAAAAGAGAAAAAACATAAGGACTACCATCCCGTTTCATTTTATGTTTATTTTATGTTTATGCTATTTTCATTTATTAGCTTAAGTCGAGTCTAGTCTTGGCTTAGCAACGCCATGTTGTACATGTAATTACCCAAGATTATTAACTCGCCACCAGTAAAGACTGCCTATATCCAACAAAACCGTGTATTCCATATTCCTACACCTAACATTACAACCATTTAAAAAACCTCTTTGATAGTTTATCCTAGGTGCTTACGCTATGTGGTGGAGGTTTGATCCTTTCCCAAGCCTATGGTAATCTATTTTGCTATGACAGGTAGTGAGAGATGTTTTCCATTTCCATATTGTGATATACACTTTATTACACCCGAGAGATGTGAGTATCTAAACACTATTTGTGAGGTGCTAGTGTATGACCTCCGTGCTTGTCTTTGGTCTTTAGTGGAACGATTATTTGTTGTAATTACTTTTATATTAGTGTTAAATGACCCCTAACTTGTATTTTGACTAGAATAAAAGCGCATTTGCTTGAGGACAAGCAAATCTCAAGTGTAAGGGTATATGATGAGGCGAAAAATGAACCGTTTTTAGGGGGTCATTTAAGCCCGGAATTGAATTTATTTGATCAAATATTGCCCTAAATCGTCCCTTTTGTGATTTTAGGTACTTTGGGAGTGAATTCTGGAAAAGGAAACATTTTGGACGTTTTTGGAGCATAAAAGTGAAGAAAATGGCAAAGACTTAATTTTCCAGGCTAGAAACAGTACCTGACGGCGTCAAGAAGGAAAATGTGACGGCGTCAGGAGTAAAATGCATGACGACCCAGAGAAAACGTGACGGCGTCAGAAGTAGGGCGCCAAGAGTTATTTTGGTGAAGGTCTGAAGAAGGATTACATGTGACGGCGTCAGCTCCAGATCTAGGCAGTCCGAGAACTTTATTGGCGGCGAGATGACGGCGTCATAAATTTACTCTTGACGCCGTCACCTCACAAAATCTATATATAGTTTTCTATTTGTCATTCATAAAGGAGGAACTTGTGTGGAGAATACTAGGGTTGAACCTAATAAACCCTAGGTTGTTTATAACAGTATTTTCAAGGGTTTTCACCCCTTGAAACCTTTGATGTTCAATTAAGATAAGTCTTCTTTCAATTCATTCAATATGTCTATGTGTTGTTTGAATATATCTTATGCTTGTCTTGATTATAACATGCTAGGCTAGATCTATCATGTGTCTGCTTAGATGTAATGAAACCTAGATGTTGATTATAGGTTGATTGCTTGTTCATACTTGTAATGGATGAATGATTTCAATGTTAGGCTTAAAAAAACTGGCAGATCTCCATTGTGTAACTTGCTTGAACCTCTTAAGAAACATGAACCGATGTGTACTAGGTTTTTATGATTGTATTTAATGCATGAGCGAATTCTAGTGATCCTATGTTAGGAGCTTCTTAGCCGGCTCGAAATAGGAGTGAAGTAGGAGCTTATAGGATTGGGGAAGTAAGTACGCCACCCCATGAATGGTATTAAGGAATACAATCCGTCATCCACGCAACTGTAACAAGTAATTAACCTGTAAAAGATATCTAGGGAGTAGTGAAATCTAAGTAAACACAATTTTCCCACATATTGCTCACACCACTAGTTTAATTTAGTTTATTTTCAGTTTTATTATTTTATTTTGATTGGATCTTAGTCATTGGGTTAGTTGACTAGCAACTAATTCCGCCCACTCTTCCAAAACCCGAGATTTTACTTGCTTTTAAAAAAAATATAAAAATATAAAAAGAATCATCCCTCACCTATAGACCTAGTTTTCAGGCTTTCTAATCCTAGCGACACTATTCCTGAGTTGAACGATCAATCCCCCGGTACTTGTCACTATACTATACTACAACGATCAGGTACACTGCCTGGTGGGGGTTGTAAGCTTCTCGAGATCCCTCGAGAGGTAAAGCCTGGTGAAATTCCCACGCATCAGAAACAGAGACCACTTGTCTTGTCAATTCTGCTATTTTTCAGGGATTAAAAGATTTTGGAATATGAGGGAAAGCATACTAATTTAAAATTTCAAAAAGCTCTCCTCTGTCCTCAATATAAGTTTTTGGTACACCTTCTCCTTCATTGTTTGAGTCCTAAAACTTCTGGGTGGCTTGAGTTTAGTGCTACTATTGCTTCTGCAATGGTATGTCTAAGCAAAGGCAATCTATTCAATTTTTCAAATATGATCTTGGAGGGGATTGTTAAAAGTGTTAAAGAGTCTGGTTCTTATTTGCTTTATCCAAGATTTATCCAGCTCTTTATTGAAAACCAACTTACAAATTTCAGATCACATACTACTACTTTTGATGCTCCAAAATTGGTTTCCAAAACTTTTACTTTCTTGATTAAGCATGGAAAAGGTTTTTCTGGCACACATACAAATCTTACACCTTCTATGGTGAAACTTGTGCAAAATATTCAGGGTGAAGGATCAGGAAATCCCACTGATTCCCATCACACACCCAATTTTAATGCATCTGTTACTCAACCCAAAATACACTATACCCGTAGGAAAACCAAAAAGAACACTGATCTACCTCAGGATAGTGTTAGTATGGCTGTACCAGATGAGGCTGTCCTAGTTGATGGAGGGGACATGTTGGCAAGGGCTGTCACTACTGCTTCTAGCTTAGCAGCAGAGCAGGACAGTGATAACATAATTAAGACCCAAACCAAGGCAACATCTAAAGAAAAGGATTCTTCTGAATCTAATTCTCAGGATGGTAACCCTAGCCAAATGGAAAATATAGGGGGCTCAGATGATTAAACTAGGTTTGATACTGAGTTTGTGTCCCAAGAATCACCTCTCGGACCAGGTCACACAGATCGAAGTGATGAGGACAGGCCAGTAACAAATGAATTGACGGAAAATCTTGTACATGATGACAATGTCCATGATTCACCTCTCGGACCAGGTTACACAGGTCGAAGTGATGAGACTACTATGAAACTCATTCAGGAATTGGTGGCTACTTGTACCAAATTGGAGGTGAAGTGTACTACATTGGAAGATAAATTTCTTAGTCACTCTACTGTTGTTGATGGTCAAGCCAAGCTCATCACCAAATTGCAAAAATAGATTAAGAACTTTAGGAAATCAAGATCTTCAACCTCCTTGAAAATATTGAAGAAAGTGGGCACTTCTTAAGTTATAAGTTCACCTGAACTCTTTACTCAGTTGAGATAGGATGCTTCCAAACAGGGGAGGAATGAAGATGTAATGGGTTCAGAGGAGGCAAATTTGAAGAGGGTTAATAGTGCTCCAGTTATGAATGATGAAATGGTTTCAGGGGAGGTTCCAGAGATTGGAGATATGGAAGTGGAAAGTCCTCAGGATGCTGAAAATTTTGTGATTGCAGATAAATCAGGGAATGAGGTTGTAATGGAAAAGGTGATTGGTACTCAAGAAAATGTGGTGGAAAAACTCAAGACTTTGGAGCCTGAGCAACTAGTGAAGGCAACAGGGTTGATGGGTCAAGCTTTAATGACTTTGGGTGATTCTATGGTTACAGAACTTGAAAATGCGCTATTGCTAACAAGATTGATGACTCTGCTGCTCATGATTCTACTGCTAAAGATTTTGCTGATCCTGCTGCTAGTGGAAAAGTGAATCCTGCTGATGCACAAGACTCTGCTGTTGGGTCTAGTGACAATGCTGCTGCTAAGGCAATGGTTTTGTTAAGTAAGAAGACTACAAAAGTTCCATCTGAATCATCTTCAAAACATACACCACTAACAGCTCAATCATTATCACAACAACCAACAACCAACAACCACAATCACATCATCAACACCAAGAATGCCTCTAAAAGGAGTTGTATTTAGAGAACCTGCTGCTCAACCAAAGAAAATTGTATCATCATCTACTGATAAACGGAAGGGCAAGCAAGTTGAAGATCCTAATTGGATGTATAAACGGTGTGATTACTCTGAAATACCTTTTCATATGTGGCCCAAGGAATTACAAGTTGAACATGACTCAGCTGTTGCATTAAAAGAACAAGAATTGCTTGATCAAGAAGAACAACAGTTGGTTCAAGAGGAAAAGGAAAGGGTTGAAAAGGAAACTGAAGATTTAAGGAGGTATGAAGAATAGGTTGATGAGAAGATAAGAATAGATGCTGATATTGAACTCTCCAAGATGATTAAAATTGAAGAGAATGAAATTCCAACCTTTGATGTGCAATCTTGGATAAGGGAGTTCACTGCTAAGAAAAGGAAAGAAGATGCTGCTACTAGAAGGAAGAAAAAGGTACTTAGGGGTCCAACTCCATTGCAACAAAGAAGAGAGCAAGAAAGATACATGAAGAATATGAAGGGGTGGAAATTGGTGCAACTAAAACCTAAGTCTGATAAAGAGGTTTTTGATTTGTATCAACAAGCTAAGAGACAAACATATACCTTCTATCCTATGGGTTGTGCTGAAGATTTGGAACATATTGCTCAGATGAATAAAAAGTTGGTACCTGATAAAGTGGCTAAAGTAGAGCATGTTCAAGAGGCAGATAGTGTTAAGCAGCTTGATGTTAGTGCAGATAAGACTACTTCTTCTGTGCAAAGTGGTAAAAGAAAAGGTGTTGTTCATAAATCCTTTGCAAAGAAGAAGAGGAAAACAAGAGAAGGAAGCAGTTCTAAGCCAGAAGGAGATGAGTTCAAGAATGATTATGATCATATTCCTCCTGAGCATTTAAAGGAACAATTGAAGGTTTTCACTATGGTTAGCAAGATGGAAGAACCTGAAGTAGTTGATGCCATACCAATAGGAATTAAATATCCTATTATCAAAGTAACTACAGGATATGATACTAAAATAGGAGCATTTCATGATGTTGAGAGATCTGATGGAAAGACTCACAGGTTTCTTAGATTTCAACAGATGCTATATTACTTTGATAGAGAGGATGTAGATGATTTGTGGAAATTATACAAGGCAAAGTTTGGAGCTGAAAAATTTGATGGTAAAAAGTATTAAACAGAGGACCTTGATTATATTAAGACTATGGCTGATAATGTTCTCTGGAGAGCTCTAAAACTTATGTATGAACCTTCAATGGATGATTCTGAATGGACAGAGATACTTTGTATATGCTGGCTGAAAAGGATTACCCAGTGGTAAAATACTGGAATATTGTCAATCAGATAGTTAATGGTGTTGGATTACTCAACTTGCAGAACGATTATGATACTGATGATCAGGCATTTAATTTGATGTTAAAGTATAAGAAGATACTTGGTCAACAGACATCTCAAGACTTGAGTGTTTAGAAGCATCCTCCTAGTGTATGATTGTGTTTTTGATGAAACTTAATGATTTAGTGATAAATATTAAGTTTAGGGGAGGATTGTTGGGTTTTGAGTTCTGCTGCTGAGTGAAACTGCTGCTGTGATGAAACTGCTGCTAAGGTAAATGATTCTGCTGCTGATGACAAAGTGCTGCTAAGGGAAAATGCTGCTGAAGGAATCTACTGCTAAAGTGATAAGCATGTATTCGAAGTCGATAATTATAGAATAGATTGTGTGTATATAATATAGGTATAGAATATTCTTATCTTGCATAGTAAGTTATTGTAAATATAGTAGGACTCCTTGGCCTATGAAAGGAGGATCCTAGGGTTAGATTGAGTATGTATTGTTTAGTTTTCATTTACACTTCAAGGTTGTAAAACCCTAGCATTGTCGAGTGCTCGTATTAATAATATTGAAGTGTTGATAGTGAATTGTTCTTCTTAAGTTAAGCTTTTATATTCCGCATTCTAGCTTAAGTGTTTAATACAAGTCAACTTCTATATAAGATCGTTTGCTCAACTGGGATCAACAATAACCTTTTTGATGCTAACAAAAAGGGGGAGAATTGATATAAACTCACAATAATACTTGTATATATATACTAATTTTCGCTTAATGAGTTTAGATTTTGTAATCATCAAAAAGGGGGAGATTGTTGACATAAATAATGCATAAAAACGTTATTTATATTTTTCGATATCTCTATGTTTTGACGATCAGAAAATGTAAAATCATCAAACGTAAGATTACTACGTAAAAGTATTAAGCTAGTTTATATCAATTTATCCAATTTAATCATTAAGGTATGAATAAACAAGTGCTTAATACATCTCATGATCAAAGGGGTATTTAATTAATTATTACAAAGTTTATTTAATTATATAAACATATTATATATTTTTGAAAAACAGTTTTGGTAATAATGAAAAATGTTTTAATCATACTAAATATATGAATTCAAATTTTTAACCAAAATCAGTTAGTTTTTCACCAAATAAACTTTCTCCACTAAAAGACAGACTTTCTGGCTGTTACAGCTGGGCGGCCCCCTTAATTATAAGGGGCGGTACCCTTAAAATTAAGGGGACCGGCCATGAATTAAGGGGACCAGCCAGGCTCCTGTGTCAGAATCTGTCAGAATTTTTCTTCTATAAATACCACCTAAAATCTAGAATTTTCCCCCACCTTTTGCACGAAAATTTAAGATCTAAAACTCTCTAAACATCTTCCAAAATCCTTTGATCATTTGATTACTAAACCTTGTTTCAAGTGATTCAATCCCTTCTCATCCATCCTCATCCAAAGTGCAAAAGAAGAATACTCCTTCTACAACTAAGTTCAAGAAGTATTGAAGAGTAGTTGTGTATATTATTTGTAAAGTTGTGAGTGTGCTTGTAATAAGTAGTTTAGGAGATATAGAAGTTGTGTAGGGAGAAGAAGTTTCTTAGTAGTGAAGTAGTGTAGTTGTGAAGAAGATCGGTGTAAAGAAGATTGGTGTGAAGTAGATAGGTGTGAAGTAGTAAGTGGTGAAGTAGATTGGTGTGAAGAAGCTGTGTAGAAGTTGTGATCAAGGTGTGATGAAGTTGTGGTGTGTATATTGGTGTGTAAGGTTTTTTCCGCCATAAGGGAGTTTGTTGACATAGTGAAGAAAACTCTCGAGTAGGTGACTTGGGGAGTGGAGTAGGAACAAGGAAGGTGACCTTGTAGCCGAACCACTATAAATCCTTGTGTTGTGGTTTGATCTTTCCAACTCTTTTCATTACTTACTTATTTACTTATACTATATTAGCTTAGTTAGTTAGTTACTATATAATTGTTCATATTGTGCAAGTATTGAGATCATATAAACTAGAATCGAAGTTTTTAAAACAAACTTGTTTTTATAAATTTTAAAACGGACGTAAAACTATTCAACCCCCCCCCCTTCTAGTTTTCCAAACACTTTTTAAGATTAACGCACATATGGGGGTAATATATGATGTTCTTCCCCATTACTCCATGACACAAGTACTTTACCCATGAGTCCCAATCATCCCAAAACAATATGTACAAGGATATGACTCGACTTAGCAACCATGTAATCAATTAGATAATTAACTAAGGGTTTAAACATGTAACAATAATGCACTAAAGATGAGTGCATACACGGAAGGCTAAAGCGATTTGGGTGTACATTTAAGTGGGTTGTAACAAATTCTTCCTTTAAGTAAGATGTTTAAAGTTAAAAATGAAAAGATAGGCTCGGAGGGGTGTACTAGAGGTTTCGTGTACTAAAAATGAGTACAACGCTAAGGGTGTGGGAAAAATTAATTGACTTAACTAGCCAAGTAATATGACTTAAATGGTCAAGTAATTATGATACGGGTTTAACACAAGGGTGATCCTAATGCCTCTTATCATCTAGTAAATCTTACTACACGAATGTAGTCTCACTAGCGGTCTCGGGATGAATCACTAACACAAGTTCTAGAATCTAAACGCTACCGGTACACTCATAAGCACTATTAGTAAATGATTTTCCTATCAAATCTAAAGGCGAACCTCACATATTTGGGTGGAAAATTTTTCTGAATGGTACAGTTTTGTGCTAGTCATACAACTCCTATCCATGAGACGCTTGCTATGGCTAAAGTTTCACTTTTAAATGTTGTAAAAAAATTTAAATTTAGCGCTAAAATTACACTAACAAGTATTTCTCATAGTTTTATTACACACCTACCATCAAACAAACAAACTCAAGTGAAAGTTTATCCTATAAGGTATCATCATTTACCCTCCCCTTACACTTAGGATGAACATTATCCCCAATGTTCAATTAAAGAATGTAAAAGTGAAATAGGTAAAAGAATGAAATCAAATACTCCCCTGATTCGCTCGGTGTGGATAGTGTATCAACAAGGTTAGATCTTTCTCCAAGAAAATGAACAATCAAAGCTTCCCTTCCAGAATATAAATTATCTTCTTGTCATACATAACCTATTAAACCTGAGAAAACAAACAAGGCAACCTCGCGTAAAATCGGCGGCAATCCATATATGCTAATAAATCCTAGAAAACAATGTAAGATATAATGCTTGTGGAATGAATGTTTGCAGATTTCCTGGAGTTTATAAAACTAAAGAATTAACAAAAACTTTAAGACTCCGTTAGAAAAACAAAACTAGCAAAATTTCCAAAATTTTACACATGACGCTGTCAGGAATTAATTTCTGACGCTGTCAGAAGTGACCTGCAGAAATCTTTATGTTAAGTTTTCGGAAAATTTCTGGAAAAACTTATATCCTACTTCCTGGAAAATCCTGCAAAACATCATTATGACTCGATACAAGCATTTGACTCTAACAAATACGAATATACATGTCCATTTAGTATTGTGGAGAATCATGATCAACTTTGTTTCTTAAAAACATATTTGGGGTTTCCCCGTACACTTATCTTTTGTGAAATACCTTTGGATGAAGTTAAGACTAAGTCAAACGACAAAATAAAGTATTTTCACCATTTTAGTTTTGAAACATGATCTACCAACAATAAAAATAAAGCATGCATACAGAAACAAATAACAATCAAACAAATAAAAGTCACACAAAGTATGGGTTGCCTCCCAAGAAGCGCTTTTCTTTATTTACGAGTCTTGTAGCTAGACTCAAGGTCATGGGCTATTACGTGACCTCGTCGTCAAATGTTACATCCTCCTCACTAATCATTTCATTGCTACTTTCTTGATAATGTTTTACACGTTGTATGTTGACAGTAAATTCTCTACTTTCATCATCTACTAACACAACATCTCCAGTTTTAGAGGAACTTTTCACCGTAAATGGCCCATACCATCTAGACTTGAGCTTTCTTGGAAATAACCTTAACCGAGAGTTATACAATAGGACTTTGTCCCCTTCTGAAAATTCCTTAGGTTTCTTAATTCGCTGGTCATGCCATCTTTTTGCCCTCTCCTTATATGTAATGGAAGACTCATACGCTTCTAACCTTAGCTCATCAAGCTCATGGAGATGCAAAAACCTATTTGTTCCGGCAATTATATAGTCTAAATTACATGCCTTAAGCGACCAATAAGCCTTATGCTCTAGTTCTACTGGAAGGTGACATGCCTTACCGTAGACCATGCGGAACGGGGTCGTTCCAATAGGTGTCTTGTAGGCAGTTCGGAATGCCCATAAGGCCTCATCGAGTTTAAATGACCATTCTTTTCTATTCTGACTAACCGTTTTTTCTAGTATTCTTTTAATAGCCCTGTTAGTGTTTTTGACCTGACCATTGGTCTGTGGGTGATAGGCGGTTGAAAATTGATGGGACACTCCATATCTCCTCATGACCTTTTCCATTTGCGCATTGCAAAAGTGGGTTCCCCTATCACTGATGAGAGTTTTAGGAATTCCGAACCTAGCGAACAGCTTTTTCAGGAAATGAATAACTACCCTAGCATCGTTGGTCCTAAGGGCTTGTGCCTCCACCCATTTTGAAACATAGTCGATGGCAACTAAAATGTATTCATTCCCTCCTGAAGATGGAAAGGGTCCCATGAAGTCGATTCCCCAGACGTCGAAAACCTCACATACTTGTATAAAATTCTGAGGTGCTTCATCTCTATTCGATATGTTCCCGGCCCGTTGACATGCATCACATGCTTGCACCATTTCTTTAACATCACAGAATATTGTGGGCCAATAGAATCCTGCATCAAAAATCTTTCGTGCAGTAGTGTTTATCCCATGATGGCCCCTAGATGGGCCAGAGTGACACTCTCTCATGATTTTTACTGCCTCATCTCCTGAAACACAACGTCTGATTATTTGATCAGGACATCTTCGGAATAAAAATGGTTCATCCCAGAAGTAGTATTTTAGTTGGGTAAAGAACCTTTTATTTTCGTATTTAGTCATGTGTTCCGGAATGAGTCTGCTCACGAGATAGTTAGAAAAATCAGCACACCAAGGCTCAGAATCTGTCATTGACATGAGTTGTTCGTCAGGAAATGAATCCCGAATCTCGCTTCTATCTAGCTCATCAAGGGGATTTTCAAGACGAGATAGGTGATCAGCAACCAAATTCTCTGCCCCCCATTTTATCACGGATTTGAACATCAAATTCTTGTAACAACAAGATCCACCAAATTAGTCGTGGTTTAGCATCTTGCTTAGCAAAAAGATATCGGAGAGCCGAGTGATCGGTGAAAATGACTGTCTTTGAAAGGACAAGATATTGACGGAATTTGTCGAAGGCGAACACAACAGCTAATAGTTCTTTTTCGGTGGTAGAGTAATTCTCTTGAGCAGGATTCATGGTTTTGCTAGCGTAGTAAATAGGTTGGAATAACTTGTCATGCCTTTGACCTAATACTGCTCCGACAGCACAATCGCTAGCATCGCACATGATTTCGAAAGGTAACTCCTAGTTGGGTGTAACCATGATTGGAGCTTGCGTGAGCTCCTTTTTCAGGAGATCGAATGCATCCTTGCATTCTTGAGAGAAATCGAAAAGGGCATCCTTCATCAGCAATTGAGTCATCGGCCAAGCTATTTCAGAGAAATCTTTGATGAATCTCCGGTAGAACCCGACGTGGCCCAATAAGCTGCGTATTGCTTTAACAGTCGTAGGATAAGGTAATTTAGATATAGCTTCCACTTTAGCTTGGTCCACCTCAATACCATTCCCCGAGACCTTATGTCCTAACACAATCCCTTCTTTTACAATGAAATGACATTTTTCCTAATTTAGCACCAAGTTGGTTTCCTCACAACGTTTGAGCATTTTTTCTAGATTAGCAAGACAGCGGTCAAAAGAGTTCCCGAAGACTGAAAAGTCATCCATGAAAACTTCCATGCTATCTTCCATCAGTTCGTGAAAGACTGCGGTCATGCATCGCTGAAAAGTGGAGGGGGCGTTACACAGCCCAAAAGGCATTCTTTTGTAGGCGAACGTTCCATAAGGGCAAGTAAACATGGTTTTCTCTTGGTCCTCAGGTGCTATGGGGATTTGGAAATATCCCAAGAACCCATCCAAGAAACAGTAGTACTCGTGCCAAGATAATCTTTCCAACATTTGGTCAATGAATGGTAAGGGAAAGTGATCCTTCCTTGTGGCATCATTGAGATTTCTATAATCGATGCATACCCACCAGCCAGTAACCGTTCTCTGGGGTACCATCTCCCCTTTGTTTTTCTTTACCACAGTCATTCCACCTTTCTTTGGTACCACCTGTACAGGACTAACCCACGGGCTATTCGAGATTGGGTAAATTAGTCCTGCATCTAGAAATTTGATGACTTCTTTCTTCACTACTTCCTTAATATTGGGATTCACCCGCCTCTGGGGTTGCACGGTAGGTTTATAGTTTTCTTCCATAAGAATCTTATGCGCGCAAAAAGTTGAGTCAATCCCTTTAATGTCGGCTACACTCCATGCAAGCACCCCCTTATATTTCTTGAGGAATTCTAAGAGCTTACCTTTTTGTTCATGTTCGAGGGAAGAGTTTATGATTACAGGCAGTTGATCCTCTCCCTGAAGGAAGGCATACTCTAGGTGGTTAGGGAGTTCTTTAATGTAACACCCCCAATTCATGGTTGCAGCGGAATTCAAACTGGGTGTTACTCAACGGCACAATAGTCACAATGATAGAAAACGAACTCCAATTGAGTCGTTTTAAAAGATGTATCATTCAAATTATATAAATATCAGAGATTTCAAAATGAGGTCCCAATTGGTTCCATGTTTACAATGTATAATAAATGAGTTTTGAATGATAATAAAATTCATAGCCCTCTTTAGTATCCGTGTCCTTCCATGCCATCCTTGATCGTCATGAACCTGAAATACATGCTTGAGAGGTCAACACAAAGGTTGAGTGATATTCATAGAGTTTGTTTAATGTTTGAACACAATATGTTGGTAGTGTGAGTTATAGGCTCACACCAATGTTTGGAAAACAAAACAGGTAGGCTACGTTATTATACGCCCGGAACATGTATTATACACTAAGCTTATGACACCATAACGTTAACGTGTACCAATATCGATCGGTAGATTTATCCCGGTAGGTACTTTGCTAACATACCTAAATCTCAAATATTATTGCATTTGTTTGAACTTAGTCAATACAAATGGGATTCGTCAATCCCAATAGGCCTATTAATAATATTCGCGCTCACTATTGCTAGTGACTAAATGGTTCATAATAAAGGATCTCGGTTTAGCAAGGTTGGTACTTAGTGATAATAAAACAATCAGGTAAGCATACAATTTAAAAACATTGTGCTCGGTTATAAATAGCATGTATTCCCCCCAAGGGTTTGTGAAACAATTAAGTAATCGAAAGTGGGGCTATGAACTCACCTTAAGTAAGATAGCAAGTAATGAATGCAACGGTTGAATCGTGAAGGTTTCTACGAGCAACCTATAATAGAATGTCGCGGCTTAGGATTGGAGTAAAGAATATGAAGTAGTGCCTATATATATATCTTGCATTTAGTCCATGATGTGGTATGATGTATATTGTAAGTATTTGAAAGAAAGCTCCATGAAACATGTATGTTTTGGTATATCGTTTACTACCGTTCGGGCCGACATAATTCAGAAGTCATGTTAGTAAGCGTTCGAGGAGCCAGGACACTTTAACTCGTAAATCCACAACTCATCTCGATGGCTTACATAATGAACTCCTCACATGAGGCTCCCTACTATTGTAGTAGTTGATGAAATATATAGATATAAGTTTTGATCCGAAAAGTTACATGTCCGATACTTGAATAAACTTAGGAAAGTTTATTTGTACATGAAGATTGTTATTAGGGGTAGTTTCATAAGTCTTGTATGACCATTTTCTCTTTGTAATATCTCATGGTTCCTTTTTAAGTGAAGTAGATCCAGATTGTATGTTCAAGTTATCGCCAACTCTTGTTTCATGTTTACGCCTATGTAAGTTGGTATGGTCATTTCGTCATGGCCTAGCCATGACCTTTGGTCATTGTTCCATGGTCTTGAGACTCAACCTTGGCTCTAGCCATGGTTGTGTCTTGATTCTAGGTCATAAGACCCCTTTGGTCTTCATAAACCATAACTTATATGTAATGACTTTGGTGTAAAAATGGGCTGTTTAAGATTTTGAAGAATTTATCACTCAAAATGCGTTTTCAGGGCTCGAGCTTCTTTGTTCCTGAACGAAAACGTCGTTCCGGACAACTTTCGTGTTTTAACTTTTTGATGAATCGGACCAGAAGTGGGACTTTCAAAACCCAAATTTGATCAGAATGGTATTTGGCAGTTTGCCGCAAAGTTTTGGTAACTTCAAATGGGCGTAACTTTTGACTCATATACTCGTTTTGGGTGGTTCAAGTTGCTACGGTTTCCTTGTTAAGTCCTCTACTGTAATATGTAATGATCAAATATCATATTTTTACCATTTTGATCAGGTCTTACCAAGAAAGTCACTAGTTTGCTTGTTTTAGTAACTTGTTGTAACAATCAATAACAATAACTTGTTTTAATCATTTTTATACATCATGGACATAACTACAAGACATAATATAGCAAGAATAACATGTAAATAACATGAACATGATTATTTAACAAGAATCAAGTTAGGGTTTGGCTCACAACTTTTGGCTTTCAAAGATGAAAGGAAGTTAACATGTAAGGATAGGACTTTGATAGACTTGCTTCAACCCACTTCACTTCATGCAATCTTTCTACTCTTGTAATCTTGAAAGAGAGATGATGAAAATTGAGGTGACTTGAGTGGATTCAAACTCAAGAGAAATCACCAAAGTTTCTAAGGATTTGAAGTAGTTTTGATGAATCAAAACTAAACTAGGGTTTATGTATGGATATTGCACTTGATTTCTTGGATGGAACTTGAAGTAAACTAGTAAAATGAAGTGTGTTGTGTGTGTGGGTAGTTCATATGGTCAAGGAGTGGGAGGAGAGGCATTTATATGCAAATGAGGAGGTTACATTGTTGACTAGTCAACACTTGGAGGCCAAGTTGAACACATGTTCACATCTTAAGGCTCCTAGCATGAGATCAAGACACACAAGGCTGAATTCCCCCCCCCCCCTAGGTCAGTTCCTAAACTTGGGGGACAAGGTGTGGACTTTGCTTGGTATTATCCTAAGTATTAGGAAGAGTTTTGACTCCGGGAAATGACAACCGTAAATGATTAGGCCTCAAAACGTAAAACCGGGTGTCGTAAAATTATGGAACTTTAAAGTATTGTTAGACATGTCCATATGTCCCATAATAAAATATAAAATGAGTGGTAGGTTCCATTTGGGTGGTAAAACCCTACTAAAAACTGGAAACACGGGTCTAAAACGCGTAATACGTAAAACGTACGAATATTGCGTAAAATTGAGAAAAGTAAAATGTTACTTTTCTAATGTGATAAAAATGATTTAAAATGACTTATAATGTCTAGACTGGGCTCAGTCTAGTGTCGGTTGGTATTAAATGTCTTTTAGACATCAAATCGTAAGCCTAAAAATCAAGGAATGACTTATAACATCAAGGGATGATTTTTGGTCAATGGAGGAGGGAAAAATATGTTGACTTTTTCTAATAAGTTGAAAACTCAAATCGTCTTAGAAACGCGTTTTGTGGTCTAACGGTTAATCGCCCAAACGGTTAAGCGTGCTCATGCGAGAGTAGTACAGGCTTGGGTGACCTGCCGGGAAGTCTTTGGTCATGTTTTTCTCAGTCACGATTAATTCTCAAATAAATCATGAGTGTGTCAAACATTTTTCTGATGTGGGGTCACCTGACGGGGTTGAATTTCGTTGTGCGTAGAATTTCTGATTGACGTTTTACCCTAAAACGTGTAATTCCGTGTAATTCCTTAATAACTTTCACGAAAATGAGCTTATGAATGTCAAACTTTTAATTTGCCATGGAAATGATTTATCACTTGAGCCCAAGAAATAAAAATCAAATTTCGGGAAAATTTTCGGGAAAATGAATAGTAAAAGTGAATAGTGAAATTTTTCCGGGAATGGTAATTAACCTGAAATTGTGAATTGTTACAGTCTCTACCCCTTACGGGGAACTTCGTCCCGAAGTTCTATGTGTGTTATATGTTGGAGTGGTGTCGATAAAGATGTGTGGTTACTTATAAGGACCAAAGTCTGGAATTACTAGTGATGTAGTTTGATTTGTCTCAGAATATGGTGTGTCAATAGAGATTGATAACATGGTTGAATATCAGTAGAGATCCATATAATAGTCGAATATCAAAGAAAATTGATATAGCAGTCGATTATTAATAGAAATGGATATAGTAGTTGTACAGAAATTGATATAGTTAAATATCAAAATGGAAATTGATATAGTTGTCAAGTATCAATAGCAATTGATATAACAGTTGAACAACAATAGCAATTTACATAGGAATTCAATAAATGGAAATTGATATAGTAGTGGAATATCAATGGAAATTGGGATAGTAGTTGCAATCATAGCATAGTAGGTAATCTGTTGTTGTACCTAGTGTTTATGTCATGGTTTGAAGCGATGTCGGTGAAAAGATAGGATTTCTTGTGGCGAATATAATGTAGGTATCATGCCATACCCGAGCAATGTAATGTAGGTATCAAGCCATACCCGAGCAATGTAATGTAGGTTGACTTCATACTTATGTTATTTCGGATATAAATAAGCCCACTTATTTATAATTCTTTATTTACATAGAGAGGCATCCCAAACAATGTAACTAAAGGAATATAAACTTATGGTTCGATGATTTATAATTTCTTTATTTAAATGAAAAGGCATCCCAATCCATTCAAATAAGGACATTATAAATCATCCTACTCAAGAATTCCCGACACAACATTCATACTTAGCCGGTGAGTTACAAGGTAGTGTATTACGAGATGACACTGGTGTAGCAAAAGTACAAGATGAATATTCAAACTTGTAAAGCTGATAAGGGTGCTTGTGGTGTAACTAAGGATGATTTGAGCTTTAAAAGTGCATCAAAATCTGTTAATGAGCTTGTGTTTGTAACGGTTGTGAAGATAATGATGTGATATGTTGATGAACAAAAGTGTGTAGTGTATGCTTAACATTAATACTCTTAGGTATAGATGTTGAGTTTGCTTTAAAAATCTTAAGAGATTTTAAAGGTTTATGATGGAATGGTATCCTTAGGACCTAAACAGGATAGTACTTCTACAGGATGAAGAGAATAATTGATAACTATCCCAGATAGTAGTTCGGATTATCTCATAAATGAAAATTTTCAAGAATGAAATTAGGTAACACAAATAAGGTGTTAAGATTTCGCTGAGTGGTAAGACATTATCGTGTCTCTAGATTGTTTTAATGTATTCTGGTGGTTTATCATGTTCATGTAGGAAATCAATCTAAACATAACCCTAGTACAACTATTCTCAGTATTTGAAAATTTTAAGTTGAATATAGTTAGTCAGACTATATTCCACTGTCCCTAGGTTAAATATAGGTGACTAGTCTATATTTAGCCAAGGTTCGATAAAATTTCCAAATACCTAAATTAGGTATACTTGTGATATGTCCATTGCTTTCGGGAAACTGTCCACTACACAAAGGCGATGTCAAACCCTTAAGTTGCAAGTCCCGTCCATACAAGACTTGTAACGTATGTTTTCATATTTCATTGCATAGAAGGTAGTAAGGGTAGATACGTATGGAAAGGAAGTTTTAAGTAGTTCTAAAATAGAACATACTTGGCCAGGATCACGAACTTTTAATAATAAAGGTTTCATAAGAAAACTTTGATGAATGTAGAGAAAGTTCAGCTTTTGTCGATGATGGATTAGTTTGTCCTTTAGAAATCTCATATTTCTTGTTTTGAAATCGATAGATTGTGACGGGTTTTTGATATCATAAGAAATGATATTAATGATGTGATGGAATAATTCTAGAGACCATTTGCACAAAACACAATGTCTCGGAAGTAGGTTAGACCATTGTGCAATTCCCAATGTCTGGGAAGTAGGTTAGGCCATTGTGTGACTCAAAACATTTGAGAAATGATTAAGACCATTGTATCATACAAGGTCTTGGAAAATGAATGAGACCATTGTATCTCACAATGTCTTGGAAAATGAATGAGGCCATTGTATCTCACAATGTTTTGAAAAGTGAATGAGACCATTGTATCTCACAA
Source organism: Artemisia argyi (assembly GCA_030686995.1). Lineage (NCBI taxonomy): Eukaryota > Viridiplantae > Streptophyta > Magnoliopsida > Asterales > Asteraceae > Artemisia > Artemisia argyi. Next base: position 138,165,922 of record CM060684.1, read on the forward strand.
TGTCTTGGAAAATGAATGAGACCATTGTATCTCACAATGTCTTGGAAAATGAATGAGACCATTGTAATTAGTTACAATGTCTTGGACATATAATGTTGGAGTAGGAACATGATTGGGAGAGTGTGGCTGTGCCGAAATGCCTTAGAATAGGCATACACAGATATGTTTAGTCCATTGTTTAGATAAATGATTGAAAATAAACCGAGTTTATATATCAATATACTAATATGTTCATGTAGCATAAAATGCCTAGTGTGTATATATCAATATACTTATATGTGTTCATGTAGCATAAAATGCCTAGTGTGTATATATCAATATACTTATATGTGTTCATGTAGCACAAAATGCTTAGTGTGTATATATCAATATACTTATATGTGTTCATGTAGCATAAAATGCCTAGTGTGTATATATCAATATACTTATATGTGTTCATGTAGCACAAAATGCTTAGTGTGTATATATCAATATACTTATATGTGTTCTTGTAGCATAAAATGCCTACGGGGAAATGCTCAAAAGGGGTATATATATGAATATACTAATATGTTTGTGTAGCATAACATGCTTACTAAGTCCATAATCGTCTGGAGGATGGAAGACACGGAGAGCGGAAGGCTATAAAATGTTTTTGCTTGTACATGTGGATATAGTTTAGGTCTCAATTAGACCCGTTTCTCTATAACCATGGCTCTGGTACCAATCTGTAACACCCCCAATTCATGGTTGCAGCGGAATTCAAATTGGGTGTTACTCGACGGCACAATAGTCACAATGATAGAAAACGAACTCCAATTGAGTCGTTTTAAAAGATGTATCATTCAAATTATATAAATATCAGAGATTTCAAAATGAGGTCCCAATTGGTTCCATGTTTACAATGTATAATAAATGAGTTTTGAATGATAATAAAATTTATAGCCCTCTTGAGTATCCGTGTCCTTCCGTGCCATCCTTGATCGTCATGAACCTGAAATACATGCTTGAGAGGTCAACACAAAGGTTGAGTGATATTCATAGAGTTTGTTTAATGTTTGAACACAATATGTTGGTAGTGTGAGTTATAGGCTCACACCAATGTTTGGAAAACAAAACAGGTAGGCTACGTTATTATACGCCCGTAACATGTATTATACACTAAGCTTATGACACCATAACGTTAACGTGTACCAATATCGATCGGCAGATTTATCCCGGTAGGTACTTTGCTAACATACCTAAATCTCAAATATTATTGCATTTGTTTGAACTTAGTCAATACAAATGGGATTCGTCAATCCCAATAGGCCTATTAATAATATTCGCGCTCACTATTGCTAGTGACTAAATGGTTCATAATAAAGGATCTCGGTTTAGCAAGGTTGGTACTTAGTGATAATAAAACAATCAGGTAAGCATACAATTTAAAAACATTGTGCTCAGTTATAAATAGCATGTATTCCCCCCAAGGGTTTGTGAAACAATTAAGTAATCGAAAGTGGGGCTATGAACTCACCTTAAGTAAGATAGCAAGTAATGAATGTAACGGTTGAATCGTGAAGGTTTCTACGAGCAACCTATAATAGAATGTCGCGGCTTAGGATTGGAGTAAAGAATATGAAGTAGTGCCTATATATATATCTTGCATTTAGTCCATGATGTGGTATGATGTATATTGTAAGTATTTGAAAGAAAGCTCCATGAAACATGTATGTTTTGGTATATCGTTTACTACCGTTCGGGCCGACATAATTCAGAAGTCATGTTAGTAAGCGTTCGAGGAGCCAGGACACTTTAACTCGTAAATCCACAACTCATCTCGACGGCTTACATAATGAACTCCTCACATGAGGCTCCCTACTATTGTAGTAGTTGATGAAATATATAGATATAAGTTTTGATCCGAAAAGTTACATGTCCGATACTTAAATAAACTTAGGAAAGTTTATTTGTACATGAAGATTGTTATTAGGGGTAGTTTCATAAGTCTTGTATGACCATTTTCTCTTTGTAATATCTCATGGTTCCTTTTTAAGTGAAGTAGATCCAAATTGTATGTTCAAGTTATCGCCAACTCTTGTTTCATGTTTACGCCTATGTAAGTTGGTATGGTCATTTCGTCATGGCCTAGCCATGACCTTTGGTCATTGTTCCATGGTCTTGAGACTCAACCTTGGCTCTAGCCATGGTTGTGTCTTGATTCTAGGTCATAAGACCCCTTTGGTCTTCATAAACCATAACTTATATGTAATGACTTTGGTGTAAAAATGGGCTGTTTAAGATTTTGAAGAATTTATCACTCAAAATGCGTTTTCAGGGCTCGAGCTTCTTTGTTCCTGAACGAAAACGTCGTTCCGGACAACTTTCGTGTTTTAACTTTTTGATGAATCGGACCAGAAGTGGGACTTTCAAAACCCAAATTTGATCAGAATGGTATTTGGCAGTTTGCCGCAAAGTTTTGGTAACTTCAAATGGGCGTAACTTTTGACTCGTATACTCGTTTTGGGTGGTTCAAGTTGCTACGGTTTCCTTGTTAAGTCCTCTACTGTAATATGTAATGATCAAATATCATATTTTTACCATTTTGATCAGGTCTTACCAAGAAAGTCACTAGTTTGCTTGTTTTAGTAACTTGTTGTAACAATCAATAACAATAACTTGTTTTAATCATTTTTATACATCATGGACATAACTACAAGACATAATATAGCAAGAATAACATGTAAATAACATGAACATGATTATTTAACAAGAATCAAGTTAGGGTTTGGCTCACAACTTTTGGCTTTCAAAGATGAAAGGAAGTTAACATGTAAGGATAGGACTTTGATAGACTTGCTTCAACCCACTTCACTTCATGCAATCTTTCTACTCTTGTAATCTTGAAAGAGAGATGATGAAAATTGAGGTGACTTGAGTGGATTCAAACTCAAGAGAAATCACCAAAGTTTCTAAGGATTTGAAGTAGTTTTGATGAATCAAAACTAAACTAGGGTTTATGTATGGATATTGCACTTGATTTCTTGGATGGAACTTGAAGTAAACTAGTAAAATGAAGTGTGTTGTGTGTGTGGGTCGTTCATATGGTCAAGGAGTGGGAGGAGAGGCATTTATATGCAAATGAGGAGGTTACATTGTTGACTAGTCAACACTTGGAGGCCAAGTTGAACACATGTTCACATCTTAAGGCTCCTAGCAGGAGATCAAGACACACAAGGCTGAATTCCCCCCCCCCCCTAGGTCAGTTCCTAAACTTGGGGGACAAGGTGTGGACTTTGCTTGGTATTATCCTAAGTATTAGGAAGAGTTTTGACTCCGGGAAATGACAACCGTAAATGATTAGGCCTCAAAACGTAAAACCGGGTGTCGTAAAATTATGGAACTTTAAAGTATTGTTAGACATGTCCATATGTCCCATAATAAAATATAAAATGAGTGGTAGGTTCCATTTGGGTGGTAAAACCCTGCTAAAAACTGGAAACACGGGTCTAAAACGCGTAATACGTAAAACGTACGAATATTGCGTAAAATTGAGAAAAGTAAAATGTTACTTTTCTAATGTGATAAAAATGATTTAAAATGACTTATAATGTCTAGACTGGGCTCAGTCTAGTGTCGGTTGGTATTAAATGTCTTTTAGACATCAAACCGTAAGCCTAAAAATCAAGGAATGACTTATAACATCAAGGGATGATTTTTGGTCAATGGAGGAGGGAAAAATATGTTGACTTTTTCTAATAAGTTGAAAACTCAAATCGTCTTAGAAACGCGTTTTGGGTGACCTGCCGGGAAGTCTTTGGTCATGTTTTTCTCAGTCACGATTAATTCTCAAATAAATCATGAGTGTGTCAAACATTTTTCTGATGTGGGGTCACCTGACGGGGTTGAATTTCGTTGTGCGTAGAATTTCTGATTGACGTTTTACCCTAAAACGTGTAATTCCGTGTAATTCCTTAATAACTTTCACGAAAATGAGCTTATGAATGTCAAACTTTTAATTTGCCATGGAAATGATTTATCACTTGAGCCCAAGAAATAAAAATCAAATTTCGGGAAAATTTTCGGGAAAATGAATAGTAAAAGTGAATAGTGAAATTTTTCCGGGAATGGTAATTAACCTGAAATTGTGAATTGTTACATTTAAGATCTAGCTTAGGAGGTTCGATAATAGAGGGTTTAAGCTTATTTTCGGGTTTTCGGAGTTCGAGCTGTTCAGTGGCCTCCTGTCTAGGGTAGAAAGAGACTGCTCCAACACCCTCCATCTTTTCTTCCTCCAACAAAGGGAGAAAATTCTCACCCCGTAACCAGCCTTCTTTGATCTGTTCATCAACACAGTTATCAATAACATCCGTGAGTTCATCGACCTCTCTGATGAAATAAAGCCGGTTAGCTACTTCGAGAGAGAGATTCATAGTGTCTTTAGTGTCGAAGGTTAAGCTATCGGTTCCTACTCATAAGGTCAACTTGCCATCATGAACATCAATGACTGCACGAGCGGTAGCAAGAAATGGTCTCCCTAAGATGATGGATACCAAGTCATCCTCCTCCATCTCCAAGATTACGAAGTCAACCGGAAATTTGAATTTTCCAACTTTGACTAGCACATTCTCGCATATCCCTACGGTGTATTTGACTGATCTATCGGGTAGTTGGATGTTCATATGGGTAGGCTTTAATCCAGAGTATCCTAGTTTAAGGAACATGGCGTGAGGCATGAGGTTGATACTCGCCCCTAAATCAGCAAGAGCATTCTTTATTGATAGAGATCCTATGGAACAGGGCAAGGTGAAGCTGCCTGGATCGTCTACCATTTTTGGTAGCCCTCGATGGGTCACCACCGAACATTCTTCCCCCAGAGTCACAAGACCCTCGAGTTTCTTTCGGTTGGCGAGTAATTTTTTAAAGTATGAGCTATACTTTGGCATGTGATAGCAAGCATCAAGGAGAGGTATGGTGATCATCGAGTCTTTTCGGTATGACAAGAATATCTTATTATCATTCTCAATTTTCTGGTTTTTTAGTCGGGATGGGAATGGGATTCTCACAGGTTGGTTAGGTGGAGTCGATGGGGATGGGGTCACCAGGGGAGGTTGTTGGGGAGCCTCGCTGCACACAGCACCTTCCTCCTCGCGGGGCTTGCTTAGATCAAGGGTGATAGGATGTGAGCTTGGATGAGGGGGTCCTTGGTTGTTGTTTCAGCTCGAGTGGTTATTGCGAGCATGGGGTCTTTTTGGCTTACTGATGGCCTGTCTTGGTTATCAAGGGTGGAGTTAAGCTTGTTGAACCATTCTTCTATGTCATTTTGTTGCTCATCGACGAGCTCATCAAGACCTTTTAATTGTAAGCCTTTTTCTTGAGTGAAGTGACCAAGGTCATCTTCAAAAGTGCTCCTGATTTTATATTCAGGGCCTTCCTCTCCTTCTTTTCTCTTCACCAGAGTTCCCCAAAGGGTGTAATCATCGTTTTGGTAAAAAGGCAAAAGGGAGGGGTCAGCGTAGATGTCATGCCCTGACAAGCACTCATGTTCGGTTGTGGGTTCTCCTCCGCATTCCTCTACCTCATCCGGGCCCCCACAGTAGTCGCAGATTAAGTAAGGATTTGAAAGTTGTTTAGTTGATTGCAACCCAGCTAGGTATTCCATTCTTTTGTGAATTTTTCTTAGCCGATCTGAAGGTGTTGATGTGATTTCGGACATGCTAGCAGTTGACTCAGGTTCATCCCAAGTGTCATCCTGGTCTTGAGCATATTCCTCAATCCTATTCCATCCTTCCTCGGCACTAAGATTGGCTAATTTCCCTTTTCTAGAATTGTTGATCCTGTTCCGGTCATTTGAGGAGACATTGTCGTAGAAGATTTGGACCAGAAGCCAAAGTTTGATGCCATGATGGGGAACTTGTCTTATTAAATCCTTGAATCTAATCCACGATTTATGGAAGGGTTCGTCCTCCCCTTTTCTGAAGCGGAGGATCCTATCCTTAAATGCTGAGGTTTTCCCTGCTGGAAAGAACTTCTCATAAAATTTGGATATGCGTTGCTCCCATGTGAAAATAGATTCAGAGGGAAGTTTATCATACCATTCTTTGGCTTTTTCATAAAGGGTAAAAGGGAAGAATCGTAATCAGGACGTGTTTCTAGTAGCCCCATCCGTATGGAGGGTGTCTACTATTTTCAAGAAGTCCTTGATGTGTTGAATCGGGTCATCATCATCAAGTCCACAAAACTTGCACACACTTTGGACAAGCCAAACATCGGTCGCATGCAAGACCTCATTGGTGTGTTCGTTTGGGAAGACAATGGCATTTGAGAAGCCACGAGGATTTGGGGAGGAGTAGTCCTTAAGGCGCTTAGGAATGGGGGTTGCGGGGGTACTCATATCGTTGTTGGATTGGGAGCTAGGGGTTGTAAGGTGATTTTCTGAATTCTCTTCAGAAAGGGCCGCATCAAAATTGATGGCTATGCTGGATGGTTCAGGTGTTGAGAGAGATCGTCTTAGCCTACGCATTTCCCTATCTGGTTCTGCATAGGGCAAAACAAGATCTCTAGCGGAACTACGACTCCTAGTGACTCTAAGGTTAGAGAATTCGTCGTTTGCCATGATGGCGAATGGTGGAGATTACGAACAAAGACATGAAGAAATAGGTAGACTAAAGAAAACCTAAAAATAAAAATAAAATCTTAGTAGAAAGAAGTCTAGCAAGTAGACCTAATAAAAAGAAATCCTAACCTAGACAATAACTATTCCCCGGGCTGCGGCGCCAAAAACTTGATGCGTGGGAATGGCACCAGGCTTTACCTCTTGAGGGATCTCGAGAAGCTTACAACCCCCACCAAGCAGTGTACCTGATCGTTGTAGTATAGTATAGTGACAAGTACCGGGGGATTGATCGTTCCAGGAATAGTGTCGCTAGGATTAGAAAGCCTAAAAACTAGGTCTAGAGGTGAGGGATGATTCTTTTTGTATTTTTATATTTTATGAAAAGCAAGTAAAATCTCGGGTTTTGGAAGAGTGGGCGGAATTAGTTGCTAATCAACTAACCCAATAACTAAAGATGCAATCAAAATAAAATAACAAAAATGTAACTTAGTGTTGTGAACAATAAATTGGAAAATTGTGTTTACTTAGATTTCATTATTCGCTAGATATCTTTTACAGGTTGATAGTTTGTTACAGTTGTGTGGATGACGGGTTATATTCCTTAATACCAATCGTGGGGTGGCGTACATACTTCCCCGACTCTATATGCTCCTACAGCACTCCTATGTCGAGCCTGCAAGAACCTCCTAACATGGGTTCACTAGAATTCGCTCATGCATTAAATACAACCATAAAAACCTAGTACGCATTGGTTCATGCTTCCTAAGCCATTCAAGCAAGTTACACTATGGAAGTCTGCCAGTTTTCTTAATCCTAACATCGAAATCATTCACCCATAACAAATATAAACAAGCAATCAACCTATAATCAACATCTAGGTTTCACTACATCTAAGCAAACACACAAGAGATCTAGCCTAGCATGTTAAAATCAAGACAAGCGTAAGATATATTCAAACAACACATAAACATATTGTATGAATTGAAAGGATACTTATCTTAACTGAACATGAAAGGTTTCAAGGGGTGAAAACCCTTGAAAATACTGGTAAAATCGTGCTAGGGTTTCTCCAAGTCGTCCCTAAAATTGTCCTCTCCCTATGAATGAAAATTACAAAAGTATATATAGATTTTCCAATCTGACGGCATCAAGAACAAAATTCTGATGCCGTCAACCCGCCGCCAACAATAAAATCAGATTGCCTAGATCCAGAGAGTAGTTTTCTTCTGGGCTATCATGAGTAATGGGGCCATGACGGCCTATGGTGACGCCGTCATGCCCTAGTGTAAAAACATTCTGGATCGTAATGGACTCTACCCTCTTCACCTCTTGTTTTCCTCTTGATGCCGTCATTAAGAATTTTGTGACTCCGTCAGGTACTGTTCCCAGCAAGGAAAATTAAGACTTTGCCGTTTTCTTCAGTTTTATGCTCTAAAAACGTCCAAAATGCTTCCTTTTCCAGAATTCACTCCAAAAGTACCTAAAATCACAAAAGGAATGATTTAGGGCAATATTTGATCAAATAAATTCAATTCCGGGCTTAAATGAGCCCCTAAAAACGAATCATTTTTCGCCTCATCAATTCACCAATTTTGGCATACAATTCAACTGGACCTTGGTGAAGAATCTTTCACATGTATGCTTCATAAGAGACAAGTCACTGTGGACAAAGATACTCTTCGTGGCGTTCTTGGTTTGCCCGAACTTGGTCCAGATGAACAGTACCACCCAGTTCCTAGTGAAGAAGAGTTAATTGCATGGTTATGGGATATTGGATATGATGAGTCAGAAATGGTAGTGACTAGACACTCAAAGGTCAACACAAGATTTCTTCCACAACCATGGAGAACTTTGTACATCGTAATTGCCAAGTCCTTATCTGGTAGAGATACTAGTCACGAACACCCCAAACTCCAACATCTCAAACTCGTCTGGGCTATGGCAAATGTCAAACGGGTGGACTTTGCTAGTATTATATGGCAAGATATAGTGTGGCACATACAACATAAGTCTGCAAAGGTTCCATTTGTTCACTTCACCAAGCTACTCATTGAATGCTTCCTTCATGAGTATGACGACATTCCTGAAAGACTGGATGATGATGACAAGAACACATTCAGAAATGAGTCTACTCTCAAGCAAATTAAGAGACTTGATACCAGTACACGTAAGCAAGGAAAGATACTTCCCGAATGTTTTTTGAATGATAAAGTAAAGAAATGCAAGAACTACAAGTATTACGTTCAAGCTCTCAAGGAAGAGAAAGTAGGGTTCTTAGACGAAGTCCCTCTACCTTCGTTTATACAGAAAAAGGGAAAGAAAGGTAGCAAGTCTGGAAGCTCCGAAAGCTCTACCAAATCTGGTAAAAAGCCTCACAAGAGAACTCTTAAGATCAGAATACCAATCAAGAAACCTATTCCAGAACCAGTTCCTGAACCCACACCACCATCTTCTCCAAAACCATTTGAATCAGAAACCGAATCCGATAGTGGTCCAGTTTATAGGGAAGCTTATAACAAACAGGATGACGATCTTGAAGATCTGGACATGACCATAGAAGATTGGAACAGAAGCATCGATGAATTTGTAGAAGAAGTAGAAAAACAAACAACATTCATTCAAAGACCTTTAACTGAAGAACATGCTAAGCTGGAAGAAGAACGGTTAAGGGGTGAAAAGTTACAGGAACCGATGACTGCTGAACAAGAAAGACAAGAAGAGGCTCACACAAACCTTGGTCTGTCTGTGGAAGAAGAGAATGAAAGAGCTCTCAAGTTAGGTCTACTCCACAACAAAATTGACTCCTTTCAAGCTGATCAACCTCCACCTCCTCTGTTTACTCAAACAAGCAAGGTTGGTGGATCCAGTAGTGTTCCTGAGGCAGGAGGATCTAGCAGTATTCCTGAGTCCACTCTAGTTGATCAAATTCAAGAAACATGTACCACTGCTGATATGATGGTCTACGAATCTTCCACAGTATCACCTGAAGATGTAGAAATGCAAAATGCTTCAGAAAGGGGAGACGATGATGAGGAGGACCATATGGATACTGATTTTTCACACCTAATGACTTTGGAAGAGATGGAGACAAGATAAAAGGCTCAAGAGGAAGAGCTCAAAAGAAAACAAGAAGCTGAAGAGGTGAGGCTTGAGGAAATAGAACAAGCCAAACTGGAAGAAGCAATAAGAATGGAAGAAAGCAAGAAAGTTAAAGAGGCAGCAAAACTTGCCGAAGAATTAAGGCTTCAAGAAGAAACAAAGAAAAGAAAAGAAAAGAAGAAGCCAGAATAGCTGAAGAATTAAGGCTAAAGGTAGAAGCTGATAAAGTGGCTGAAGAGCAGAGGATGTGGGCTGAAGCAAAGAAAGTTACAGAAAAGGAAGAAGAGCCCAAGGATAAACCTGAATCACCTAAAGGAGATGATCAGGACACCTCCACCCACATTGAATCTTCACAATCATCACCTCCAGCATCACAACCAACACATGACGAATAAATCAAGAAAACATCAAGAATTGAAGCCTCAGCTGCATTAAAGTTGATTAAAAGGGCAGTAAAGAGAGTTCGTGAAAAGAAGAAAAGCAAGTTAGAGAATCAAGTTGAATCACTATCAAGTCAAGTTGCTGAATTGACAAAGCAAATGACAACTGTTCAGGAAATGCATGAAAAAGTTGACCTTCTTAGCTAAATATGTACAAGAAGATATGGAAGCTACATTGGCTGCTTAAGCAAATCAGTACATGGAACAACACTTAGTTGCAGAATTAAAAGAATTGCTGAAGCCGACGAAGGATGAACTTACAAAGATTGCTGAACAAGCTGTCAAGAAAGTGATCAGAATTACTTCTTTCACTCTCCGAGCTTACAAAACACCTCTACCACAACAAGAAATGACGGTGAATGAATTAGAGGCTCAGCTCTTCAACATGTTGGCAAGTAAAACCACCATGACACATGAAGATATTAAAGTATGGGAAGTTTACAAGCCAAGATGTCCAAAGAATCATGCAGCACTGAGGCTGATAAATTGAAACGTCAAAGAGATGATTAAGACAAAGATCCTAACTCACAGGCTAAGAAGCAAAAGCAAGCCGGAGGAGCCTCATCTCAACACAAACAACCTAACATACCTCCAACAACCACAACGTCAACTCGACAACCTAAGGCATTAGGATCAGGTCCAAAAGCCCAAGATCACTTTGAGTACACTGGCGGAGATGATTTCCCTCAGCCCAACAAAATACCAGAACCTTCATCAAAAAAGAAGAAAGAAAGGATAAGAAAACATCATCAGCACAAACCGGACACCTCTTCGAAAAGCACCAAACCTAAGAAACCCAAAAATATTCTCAACTGGCTGGACGAAGACAAAACGGCTGAGTACTCTTGGTTTGATGAAATGGTTAAAGCTCAACCTCCTCTTGCAGAAAATCAATCACCACAAGATGGCCGAACCATGGAATATGCACAACTTCTGCAAAGAGACTATGGTTTAAAACAAATGAGCAAGAAAGAGCTGAGAAGGGTAAAGAATGTTGCATTCAACATCTTGAAAGACCGCTCTGCCAACTCTGTTGAACTCGAATATCATCTGGAAAACATTTCCCGAGCAATGTCAAACGACATTGACTGGCTAAATCCTGAGTCCAACATTGATTACTACTCAAAGAACAAAGGGCCTTACTACACCGACTGGACCAAACCTCTACCCTTGATTGGAAAGCCTAAGTAAGAGAGAATTCCGTACAAATTCTTCTTCAACAATGACTTGGAATTTCTACAACACGGTAGCAAGATTGAAACGAAGTACGCCACATCACTCACCTTCTCAATCCCTGCAGCTAGATACCTCAACAACACCATCGAAGAAGAACCTTCACACTTATTCGTCGACAAAGTTGTTGCTTATGACTAGAACGCACTCTACGGGATTCACCATTGGCCAGAAAACCGGGCACAGTATTATCGAAGCAGCAAAATTAATTTGACTATGGGAAATGTGATGAGTAAGTTGAAGATTGTCTCCATTCAGTTTATCTCTACAGTCACTCACTTTGGGTACTACTTTCTCGACATGATCGTGCTCAAAGGACTCGATGAACAAGAGTACGTGATTTCCGAGTCAGACTTTCCACGACTACTCCTTAATGACATCGAAGATATGTATCTGCTCAAAGTCCAAGGAAAGTTATGCAACCTACCTACGGATATGCAGCTTGCCTTCATCACAGCTCTACTCATTTTCATGCGACACATCGTCATCAAAGAGCGAGTAGAAGATCTTCAACTAGGAGTGGAAAGTTACTAGAATAAGCTGAATCTCACAAAACCTAACCTTTACAAGGTCCCCAACCTTCAACACGAATCTCAATATACCTTGATTAAGCATCCAGCTTTTGGTTTCACCTATCGCAGTGTCAACCGACGCAACTGCTTCATGGCTTATGATGAAATCCACAAGTTCTGTGATGAAACACTGAAGTTTGTCAGAGATGGAATCAAAGGCCGACTAGATGACATTGAACTGTACAAATCCAAAAGGTGGAATACCGATGAGGCCAAACAAGCTCATAGATTCATCACAAGGATTGAGAACCGGTTAAAGCGTAGGGATCAGATAAGGAGATTTGAAAGCAATGTGGGAGGCAGACCAGGATTTCCAGTGTTGATGTTCCAGAGACCCGAAAGGTAGAAGTTTGTAAGATCTTGATTTGATTTGTCAATAATTTTATTCATTATGGTTTGTGCACACATTACAGTGTACAACCCGAACTTGTAAAGAAAGAACCCTGAGGTACGCATCAGTGCCTCAATCCTAAATATAAGGAGCGAAGGCTTCTTACTTTTTAGTAGAATTAATCAAATGTTTTATGATTTTCATAATTCTGCTCAAAAGGACAAGTATTTCACCTCAATAAGACCTTATCACTTGTTGAGGGGTAGCACTTGTAAAAAAAAACTAATTTGTTCTAAAACAGTGAAAAGTTCTTGGTGAATCTCCCCATAAGACTCAAAAAGGCATATTTTAATCTAAAAGATTATCAAAAACATCATTTCATATGCTATTTTTGAGGGGGAGAAAATGAAAAAGTGATTAAAATATAAGTGGTCAAAAAGATAAAAGTTGTATCTTGTGCGAGCTAGACTCAGAATTGACCCAGGAATTGACGAAACAATGAAAGTTAGTAATCTTGCAAATACTTATCCTCGACGGGTAATGACATCAAGTTAGTTACTAAAGCTAGTTGTCACCTAAAAGTTGACAATGGAACTCTCTAACTAGCCACGTAAGCGTGTCTCGAAAAGGATTTGTCTAAGTAGAAATGTACCATTTCGAGAAACTTTCTGTGGACTTGACCAGGCCGGGTAATAACTTCAAGCTAGTCTAACTAGTGATGTAAGCGTGTCTCGAATCGTTCTTGTTCACTGAAAGTGGATCAATTCAAAAAAATTGTTTGCTCCTCCCGCATGTGCAAATTTCTTAATTACTTATGAGAACATGTGAAGGGGGAGCCCTTCAAAAGTGAACACAAAACTCTCAAAGTGTTAACCAAAGTATTTGATTATCACAAACACTTTGAGAGATTTTCAATCAAAGGTTTCATGGCTACTGTCGGTAGATCATGGAGTTATAAGGTGATTAAGATAGGAAAAACCGTCCTATGATCCGCCAGAGCTGGAAGGATCTACCCAAGGACATCACCAATAGTTAGAAATAGAAGTCCTTAGGTATGATATGAAAAAAGAAGAAAAGAAAGAAAGGGTAAAGAAGGAGTTGAAGAATTAAAAAGAAAAGTAAAGAAAAGGGTGAAAAGAAATAGCCCTCCATATGTTCAACCTTAGGGCAGACACCGGGTTCAACTCGTATGCTACTGGTTGTTGCTAAGGTAACACCGGTATTGAAGATAAAGTCGTCATGGACCCTGTGACGCAATGCAATAAACCTTCTTAACCACTCAAGTTCTCTTAAAAGAACTTGTTTCACTCTCACAGGGAACCGGTGTAATCTATCGACTTATCTCTGAGAGATGGTTGATATTGAAGCAGGAGACCCCTCCCTAGTCTCCGCATAGGAAACCTAAGTGTGCACTTATCGAGTTTAGAGGCATGAGATACTTCAAAGATCTCTTAGGAACACTTAGTACTTCTACAACTGGTGTTCTACATCAATGGACACCAGCTGTAAGGTATCGAGTCCTTCATAGATCTTAGCAATCTGCCGAGAACGTTTATGAGAGAATTACATTAGTATTTCTCAATGATTGAACGGAAATTCCTACCAGGTCAACATTAAACAGCCCTGACAGCAGGCCACTTCGGTAACCCTTCATGGGTTAGGCTTAGTGTTCGCGGTGGTTCCATAGCGGTCTACAGTCGTGAAGTGATCCCCAACGACTCACCCAGTCATTGAGCTACTCAGTAGGTCTCGTAAGCTCCTTCAGGGGTATCTGACATGGGAACAACCTTGATAAGGATTAGAACGAGTCTTCACACTATGCTGTTAATGAGCTCTAATTCCTTATCTGTAAGTACCAGTTGATTATTGCTAACTGTTTACCTGCAGGTACATATCACCTCCATGATAGTAGGTTCCAACATGCTCATGCATACATCTTAAAGTCAAAGAAAGCTCCCCCAAAGATCTAAGCACCACAAAGTTCAAAGACAGATTCTACACCAATAAAAAAAATCTCCAAAGTTTAAAGACTAGGATCAATATGTATGAAAAAGAACTTCGTGCACTTGAAAGACAAAGTCCAAAGATGTATGAGCATGTTGGAATGGCGGACAACCACCACAGACACAGAAGTGAAGAACGGCAGACAACTTCATAACACAATCACTACATTATCACCAAAGAATAAAGACTAAGAGCAAAGTACATTCATCTTACAACATTTTTTTGAAGACGTCAAAAGTTATACATGTCACAAGTCAAAGACAGAGATAAAGACGTCCAGCAACCGTGATGACCGACCCTTAGGGGGAGATTGTTGGGAACATACTTTTGTATTTAGTCAAGTCTCGGTCATTATCTTTTGTAATAGGTTGCTTAAGTTATTTATTTCATTATGTTTAAGTTACTAGGCTTATGTATTTATGTCCAATGGGCCTTGTAGCCCACGTTCTAGAAGAATGAGGGAGGAAGGGAGTGTTGCCCTACTCCTCCCCTATATACACTAAGCTTATGTAACCTTGAATATTGTTGGTTATTTTGATATTTTAATGAAACTATTGTTCTTTCACTTTTCATAATTCTTGTAATCAACCAATCCTTATATCTATCTCATTCTTTACTTGTGTAACATCAATATGGGCACCTAACATGCAGTATTATTGGGTCACTCATGTATCTCACAGCTAGTAGACCTGATATACTATTGGTTGTCTACATATGTTCTAGTTATCAGTCCAAACCAACAGAAAGGCACCTCAATGAGGCTAACAGAATCCTTCGATACATAAAGGGAATCATTAACTTGGGAATCTGGTATTCGAAGGATTCTGGTTTTGAACTAATTGGTTTTTTAGATGCTGACCATGCAGGATGTTTAGACACACGCAAAAGCATATCTGGTGGATTACAGTTTCTCGGAGACGAACTTGTGTCTTGGCAATCAAAGAAGCAGGACTGCACATCACTGTCATCAACCGAATCTGAATATGTAGCTATGTCTGCTTGCTGTGCTCAAGTCATCTCGATGAGATCACAACTTAAGAACTATGGCTACCTATTCAATAAGATTCTGATCTACTGTGACTCCAAAAGTGCCATTGCAATTTCATGCAACACCGTTCATCACTGCAAATCCAAACACAATGATCTTCGCTATCATTTCATCAAGGAGCATGTCGAAAAGGGTACCGTTGAATTATATTTTGTTGGAACTGAATACCAATTGGCGGACTTACTCACTAAAGCATTACCTCCAACAAGGTTCGCTAATTTAGTCCACCAAATTGGTATGCGATGTTTGACTCCAGAAGATCTGGAAAAGTTTTTAAAACAAAAGTGATTGTCAAATATCAAAACTATCTTTGTAAATATATTTTCAAAAACAAAATACAAAAATATAAAACCAACAAAATCACAAAAAGATTTTCCCATTTCTATTAAAAAAAAATGCAAGTATATCGCTTCATTTCAACACTATTGTTTTCCTATTTTACAAGTGTTGAGGGGAAGATACGCTTAAAATTTTTACCTTTTTTAATTGGTATACTTGCATATTTCCAAATTATATGATACGTGGTTTCACAAATGATGGAAGTCTCATGACTTTTCCTACGTCTCGTCTCGTTAAATGTTTCATACAAGATATCGTAGGAAGTATATCTAATATAATTGCCTTTGGTCATTATCTTGTTTCAAGTTTAGAGGACTTGTGATGCAAAACAAGAAGTTAGGAGACTAATATTGTCAAAGTTCAAAAGTTCAATAAATATAACTTTTTCCCAAACAAACACCCTTATACTAGGGTTTACGCACTAAATGGGTTTTGGTCGTTTATTGTTCTTATGGTCTATCATGTGTGTTATTCATGTTCAAATTGATGCATATTGTTGTGTGAAACAGAAACATGTCATGTTATAACATATCTTGGTGATTCTCGATATAGTGGTAGAACTCTAGTTTTCGCAATTCTTTAATTTGTGGTATTCTTGTACATTGCTTGATTGTTTCTCATTCAATACTTCAGGTTATAATCTTTGGAATCGCAAAATAGCAAAACAAACGTACGTCGACATGATTTCGAAATTCTTGTATAAGAATTTTGTCTAAAACATGTTTTCGAGAACACCTGTTTGGGTGAAATCTTCGAGAATCCACCAAATAAGTGTTTGCGAAACTTTGCTAAGGTTAAGTATTTTCGAAAATGCAATTTTTCGAGAATACACCTGGAAATTTTTCGAGAACACTTGATTGTGGTGTTTTCAAAATTTCTCTTTGAACAAGTTTTTTTTTCGAGAACTACTCTTTCGTGAACACAAAAGTGAAAACTTTCAAAATGTCTCATGTTGAATGTTTGCGAAAAAATTGCCAATGTGTACGTTCTCGATAAGTTCTTTATCGAGAACACACTTTGTTAATTGTTTTTCGAAAACCTTCATCATGGACATTTGCGAAATTTTTCCTTGTACCTGTTTTTTTTCCGCTAACTTAGAGAATTTTTCGAGAATGTAATATATACCCATTTGCAAAACATGTTCCATTTGCAATTTTTCGAGATATGTGTTATATTGAATTTTCGATATCATGTAATTGTGAAATTTATTATCACTTGATGTAGGGTGTGTTGTAACTATGTAACTTGTATAACTTTTGATGTAATTGTGCTCATGTGTTTGTTTCGTGCTTTATGCTTCAGTTCATGATTCATATAGATCAAATGTTATCTTGTTTACATCATTCGTTGTTTAACATATGTTAATTGAACCATCCGTGCTTATATGTTTTAAGTGTTTATCTATAATCAAACTTGTGATTGTGCTAACATGTAACAATTCTGGATGTTTGGTTTATGATTATATATTTTCAGATAATAATGGCTGAACACAGAGAGAATGTCCCTGAACAAGCTCTTCCATTGCTCACACTGAATGACATTGTCCCAGCTGATTACAGCATCACTATTGGCAGAAACAATGCTCGAGTTGATTTCGACAAACTTAGAATTCCTGAGGACTCGTGCAAAATTGTGAAAGATATACTCCTGGCTCATCCATGCAAGAATTTAGTTGACAAATCCACTTCTGTTTCAACATTCTACCTTCATCAGTTCTGGCTTACGACAAAGGTTAATTTGGATGATGAATACTTCACTGTCACTCTTGGATCGAGAATGATGATACACCAGAAGGTGATTGGTTAACTGATTTAATCAAGTCTCAACCTCCTCTCGAAGATGAAGAACCACTCCCGGGCAATACATTGCAATACACTCAGAGTATGATGACTGGACTTCAGATTGAGAAACTTACAAAGGCTGAGTTTAGAAGAATCAATCAGGATGCACTTGATTTCCTCAAGTCTAGATCTGGAAACAAGATGGAACTCGAATTTCACATGCAGAATATAGCTAGTGCAATGTCAGGAAAGTTTAACTGGCTAAACCCTGAGGCGAACTTCGACATCCATTCAGGAAAATCCGACAAGCCATACTTCACCGATTAGACCAAACCATTACCATTGCAAGGATTTCCAGAAAAACCTAAGATACCTTATCGGTTCTTCTTCAAAAAAGGTCTCTGTAACCTCCAACTCACACAAGAGAACTCTAAACAAAGATATGCTTCATCATTGACTATATTAGTGCCAGCTGCAAGGTATGTTGTTCCTGCAATTGAAGAGTCAACTACAATATTTAGCAACTCCATTGTCGCCTACGACAGAGATGCTTTACTTGGAATTCAGCACTGGCCTGAACGTCGTCAACTCGGGTACACTCACAGGTTAGACATCAAGTCAATAGAGAAATAAATCAAGAATCGTTTCTATCTTGGAAATTTAGGAGTCGAAAAGGTTTAATTACACTTTCATGACCGAGATTGTTGTCAAAAGACAAGATGAAAAGAAGTACAAGTTCTCTGAAGCAGACTTTCCCGACCTCTATCTAAATGACATCGAAGACATGTATCTAGAAAAGGTTCAAGGAAAAATGTGTGGATTCGAAACTCAAACACAATACAACTTCATTGCATCTCTACTTCTCTACATCAGACGGCTAATAGTTCAAGAAAGAGTGGAAGACCTTCAGCTTGGAGTTGAAAGTTACCAACATAAGATCAATCTGACTAAACCCCAACTCTTAATTCAAGGAATAGAACAAATGTCATAATACACACTCATCAAAAAACCATCATTTGGTTTCACCTACCTCAACAACAAGAAGACATTAAGTTTCATGAGGCTCGATGAGTTATATAAGTTCTGTGATTCCACGCTCAAAACCGTTTGAGATGGTTTAGTCAAAAGGTTGCAAGATGATAAGAGAAAGATATCTAAGGGTGAATCTCCAAGATGGAAATCCAGCTACAGACAACAAGTCCGCAACTTTGTCGTAAAAATTGAAGAAAGGCTATTTCATAGGGAACAGATCAGACGATTGGAAAGTTACATTGGGGTCAGACATTCATTCCCTGTCAGAATCTTCCAAAGGCCAGAACCTCATTTCACAGACTTTGATGCTCCACTTGTTGATGATTTGTAAGCTGGATAACTTAGGTACTAACATTTCAATCATAATTATTTCATTGATTGTGTTGTGAATCATTATGGCTTGTGCACACATTACAATGTACAACCCGTTCTTGTAAAGAAAGGACCCTGAGGTACGCTTCAGTGCCTCAATCTTAATATAAGGAGTGAAGGCTTCTTACTTTTGAGTAGAATTAATCAAACATTTTATGAATTTTATAATTCTGCTCAAAAGACAAGTATTTCACCTCAATAAGTATTAACTTGTTGAGGGGGAGCACTTGAAAACACATCCTTCTTCAAAACAAAGTTCTTGTTGATATCTCCCCATAAAACTCAAAAAGCATATTTTAATCAAAAGTTTATCAAAAACAACATCTTATATGCTATTTTTGAGGGGGAGAAAAAGAAAAAGTGATTAAAATATGAAAGTTCAAAGTTGCTTAAAGACAAATCTCATGTGAGCTAGACTCTGGATTGACCCAAGAATTAACGAAACATAAAAGTTAACAATCGAAAAGACCTATCCTCGGCGGGTAATGACATTAAGTTAGTTACTAGAGCTAGTTGTCACCTAAAAGCTGACAATGGAACTCTTTAACTAGCCACGTAAGCGTGTCTCAAAAAGGATTTGTCTTAGTAGAAATGTACCGTTTCGAGAAACTTTCTGTAGACTTGACCATGCCGGGTAATAACTTCAAGCTAGTCTAACTAGTGATGTAAGCGTGTCTTGAATCGGTCTTGTTCATTGAAAGTGGATCAATTCAAAAAGCGCTTGCTCCTCCCGCATGTGCAAATTTATTAAAATACTCTTGCGCACATGTGAAGGGGGAGCCCTTCATAAGTAAACAACAAAACTCTCAAAGTGTTAAACAAAATATTTGATGATCATAAACACTTTGAGAGATTTTCAATCAAAGGTTTCATGGCAATTATAGGATAATCATGGAGTTATAAGGTGATTAAGATAGGAAAAACCGTCCTACGATCCGCCAGAACCGGAGGGATCTACCCAAGGACATCACCAATAGTTAGAATTAGAAGTCCTTAGGTATGATATGAAAAAAGGAGAAAAGAATGAAAGGAGAAAGAAGGGGTTGAAGAATTAAAAAAAAAGGCAATGAAAAGGGTGAAAAGAAATAGCCCTCCATATGATCAACCTTAGGGCAGACACCGGGTACAATTCATATGCTACTGGCTGTTGCTAAGGCGACACCGGTATTGAAGATAAAGACGTCATGGACCCAGTGACGCACTGCACTTAACCTTCTAAGCCACTCAAGTTCTCTTAAAAGAGCTTGTTTCATTCTCACAGGGAACCGGTGTAATCTATCGACTTATCTCTTAGAGATGGTTGATATAGAAATAGGAGACCCCTCCCTAATCTCAGCATAGGAAACCTAAGTGTGCACTTATCGAGTCTAAAGCCATGAGATACATCAAAGATCGCTTAGGAACACTTAGTACTTCTACAACTCGTGTTCTACATCAATGGACACCAGCTGTAAATTATCGAGTCCTTCGCAGATCCTAGCAATCTGCCAATAACGTTTATGAGAGAATTTACATAAGTATTTCTCAATGATTGAACGGAAATCCTGCCAGGGTCAACTTCAAACAGCCCTGACAGCAGGTCACTTCGGTAACTCCTTGTGGGTTACGCTTAGTGTTTACGGTGGTTCCAAAACGGTCTACAGTCGTGGAGTGATCCCCATTGACTCACCCAGTCATTGAGCTACTAAGTAGGTCTTGTAAGCTCCCTCGGGAGTATCTGACTAGGGAACGGCCTTGATAAGGGTTAGAAGGAGTCATCACAATATGTTGTTGATGATATCTAATTCCTTATCTGTAGGTTCCAGATGATTTATTGCTAACTGTTTACCTGCAGCTACATATCACCTCCATGGCGACGGATTCCACATGCTCATACATACATCTTGAAGTCATTGAAATCTCCCTCAAAGATCAAAGCAACACAAAGTTCAAAGAAAGATTCTACGCCAAAAGAAGAATCTACAAAGTAAAAAGACAAAGATCTAAGTGAAAGAAAGGGAACTATGTGTATATGAATGTCAAAGTTCAACGATGTATGAGCATGTTGGAATGGCGGACAACCACACAGACGCAGAAGTGACGAATGGCAGACAACTTCATAAGATGATCACTATCACATCTACAAAGAACAAAGAACGATGAATGATTTCTCACGAATGATTTTTTGAAGACGTCAAAAGAATTGAAAGTCAAAGATAAAGACAAGACAAAGACGTCAAGCAACCGTGATGATCGACCTTAGGGGGAGATTGTTGGGAACGTAGTTTTAATGTTTATCAAGTCTCGGTCATATGTAATAAATAATAGGTTGCTTAGCTATTTTATTATCATGTTTTATGTTAACTAGAAAGGCCCAAAATTCCATAAGGCTAATGCCAAGCCCACGAATGGGAGGAAGGGACACTACTACAAAAAATCCCACAGAAACCGGTCAAAATAGCCCATGAAGAGTGGTTTTGAGACCACTCTCTGAAGGGGGGTATCTCTATGATCGAAACAAATAGAAACCGGTTACGCAACCTATCTCTATTAGAAGCATCGACACCGGTCTTCTCCCTACGAACTGGTCTCCATATTAAAATAAACACACATGTTTTACTGAAAATCGAGACTAGTTCTCCCACAACATGTCTTTATAGAAACATCCAACCAATCTTTATATAGAGTAAAAAGATATGTTTTTGTCTCAAAACCTGTCTTTTTGTTAATCTCATTTATTAAAAAAAATTGTTTTTGGAAATTTTTGATAAATTCCATAATCTACAATGACTCACCAATATAAAGAAATATAAATGAAGCAAATATATAGAAATTGATTTAGATAGACCAGAAATGTCGAAATCAACAAAGTAAATTAAGACAATACTTCAATTCAGCTAAACGTAAAGCCTAAACACTAGAATTCAAATAACCATAAAGAAAAACACTATAATTCAACATAATTAAACTTAATTATCTAGGATCAATCGCGCCACAATGTAAACCATGCACCAATGATCACGTTCAACTCTTTGTTCTCTAATGGATGCTCGTCACTCCAAGGTACCTATAAGTAAATTAATTAAATTAAAACATCAACAATCTAAAAATGTAAGCCTTAAATATGCTGCTGAAAGAAAAATTATGCTAGACTCATGAACAAAGAAAAGATAGAACCAGAACTTATTTAATTTCTAGTAGCCCACTAAAAAGTGAAAATACTTAGTTAAATACTTATCATGTGAACAAATAAATATACAATAGCCTACTAAAAAGTTTACTAGAGAGCACAAAAAAACCGTGCATTTACAATTAATAAGTACCAAAACGAACTAGAACTATACAACAAATTAAGTAGGCAACTTGCAAATAACACAAAGATGTAGCGACTCGGCAAATACTTATGCTTATGGACTATTCATCTTTTTCTAAAAATATTATAATGTTTTTCGAGTCTTATCGGGATAACCCGATAACGCGATAAGCTAAAAAACACAACCCTAACCCGCCCTATAATAATATAAGGTTATCGTGTTCGGGTCAAAATAACCCGATAATCCGATTAGACTCGACCCTATAGGCCTTATCCGGTTCTGGTTTGTTTGGGTTGACCCGACCCTTTTAAACATTAAACATTAAACATTACAACAATACACGATGTAGCAACTCATATAAAATTTAAATATACATGAAACATACGTAAAGAAAAACAAAGTTGCATCAAAATATTTGTTGTAGGTGCTAAATTGTTGTAGGTATAAAGTTGTAGTATCAATTTATCCCATCAAAAGAAATAGTGTAAATGTGTAATATACTAATACTTGTGTTAAAATGAATAATAGTGGTGTTAAAATGGTTACTAGTGTAATAAACTAATAGTGGTGTTAAAATGACTAAATTGCAGTATAAATTTACACCTTTTTTGCAGACTTGCAGTTGCTAACTAATAATGAAATATAGATTATATAATGGTGCTAAAATAACTAAGTTGTAGTATCAAGTTGTGTAGTATTAATTTACACGTTTCTTGCAGACTTGCAGTAGCTTACTAATAGCGTAATAGACAAAACAGTGGTGTTAAAATGACAACACCTTCATGTAGACATGTAGTACATTAATTTACAGTAGGTATATGAACTATTAAGTAGGCGAAGATATTAGATATTAAGAAAAATACTCCGTATTACAGTTAAAAATGAATTCGAAATAGCTCTTTTTGGCACACATTATTATTAGGTTAAATAAAGGTCATCACCAAACTGTGATGTTTAAGGAAATTTTCAACAAAAATTGCTCATGAAAAAGGCTTTCACATGAAAACCATGTGTTTGGTCATCAAATTAATGGTTTTGAGTGGTCAAATGATCGATAACCATGTCGATAATATGATACAAGAGTACATACAGTAGTCCATTAGTTGGCGATAATGATATGACTAGTATAATTATTTTCTCATGCAATCAAACAAAATGATGCTCCTAATGTCTGTTGTTAGTTACTTAGTTGCATTAAGCCAGGTCAACTAAAAAAACTAAGCAAAACAATAAGTCGGAAGAAAACAACTGAAGGAGGGTAGAATAAAAAAAAAAAAAAAAAAAAAAAAAAAACTCACCTTCTGTCTTATGAGAAAACAACCCAAGAAGGGTAGAATTCAGGGGCAAGCAACTTTTTTGAATCTTCATATGTCAATCTAGCGAAATTTTATAATATGTGGGTACTATCTGGCTCATTGATGTTACAGAAATTGAGCCAACTCTCCTGCTCGATTTTCTTCAAGACAACTTTCTTAATTTCTGATCTCCTATGCCACCTTGGATATTTCCTGAAATACGCAACATAAGGCCAAAAATTACCAAGTTAAAATAGATGTTTTAGCTTATATGTGAACAAAAAGATATGCACTAAAAGACATACACCTGCTAACTAGAACTGTTGGACTAGGAGTTGCATCTAAATCAAACATTGAAAGGGTCTTTCTGTATGCCTATCTTTTTGGTTTAAGCCTATTTTCAATAAGAAGAATGTGACTTATGATTAATAAGCTTATAAGCTAAGTGTTTCGATTACCTTATGCGGAGTAGTTAGCCATTTCAAACCCTTAAATAAGCCACAAGCCTAAACTTTTTAGCTTATACAAACACTACAATTGACCAGCTTTGACAAAATAAGCTAACACAAGCAATCCCAAAAAACCAGGTCCCGGAACCCCTATTTTTTACATCAAATAGCAGGTTCAAATACCCTATTTGCGAGAGTAAAATAGTTTAACCAAACGCCCCATCTATGATGGCAAATAGCACACCCCTATTTCATTTTCATTTCACATGTCAAAACACAACAACAAATAACATTTTAATAGATAATACAAAAGTAATAGCATATAGAAAACACTCACGGTTGTCATCCAGGAAAACCCATTGGTTTTTTACCAACAAACATGAGATTGTTTGGTATGTAACTCACGCAAAATAATGTGAGAATTGTAATAAACAGAAGAAAATACGTACCAACAAGCATTCCATCATTATCAACAAACCACCCCCTGTATTGGTGATTTGTAAAAGTGTGAACCAAATCAAGAAAAATAAAAGAATGAACAGAAATAATAAGTAAGATGATCTAACCTTGGAAGGTTCATTCGTGCACAAGGTTGAGGGAAAGATAGCCGCCGCCAAAGGATAAAACGGAGGCGCAACTACCCTGCAACCAAAACACCCATTTATCACAACAAACGCCCATTTACAACTGGTTACATTGAAAATAAAGATATATTTTAGTGTCATATGAATTTAAAATTGATACAAAGTTTAAAAAACAATCAGTATCAACAATTCATTCCCAAATCAGTATGCTTGTGAAAATGCCTAAATTCATACTGAGATACTTCTATGGTTTCATATAAAAACTTAAAGACAATGGAATAATGAATAAAATCTATGTAATATGTATTAGCAGTTAATTCAGTTAATTTTTTATATAAAAAAAATACTAATAACAACCTTAAACTTTTAGATGAGTGGACATACAACAACTTTCCAGAATCAAACTTAACAACAACATTAGTGAGATATTAAAAAGGTTAATTGAACAATAAAATCAATTATAACAATTTGGTACCTCCTAATTCGATTAGTCTGCTGTTGGCTTGGTTGCGTCAAAAAGGTAGCCTATGATGGCAATGGTGTGCGACAGTTGTGGTGTGTGATGGTGGTTAAGTGGTGGTGGTAAGCGGCAGTGAATATTATAGGGTTAGGGTTTGTGAAAGTGGAAGGGGGGAAAAGTTTATGTTTTTGTAAAGGTAATGAAAACTTGGGAGGGGAAATAAAGCGCCCAAAAGAATTAAGGTTTTTGGTTTCATTATAAAGAAACATGTTAGTTTTTGGGTTGGGTACTTATTATCTACTAACCAGTGTCTTTGATTTTGTAAAAAGATTGGTGTTTACCCGCAAACATAGTTTTTATGCATTTTGTATTATGAAAATAGGTTTTTTCAAGAAAACCAATCTCAGTTCCTCCCATTCTTACTAGTTTTTTATTATAGGAATAGGGTTTTATATAACCAATCTCTATTTTGGGGTGTTTATAGACTTTTGTGTAGTAGTGGGAGAAGGGTGTGTTGCCCTAGCCCTAGCTCCTTCCACTCTAAATAGAACTCATATGTAACCTTTCTAGTTGTTGGTTATTTTGATATGCTAATGAAACTCTTGCTTTTCTAATTCTCTCTTATCATATAATCAACCATCTCATATTCTCATCTCATTTCTCTCATTATATTACTTGTGTTTACATAAATGGTGACCTAATAGAGTCTGACCATGATAATGACCATAGGGTTAGCCCTTTTTACTACACGGACTCCGATGAGGACCTAGATGATGGTGATGTAATTAATGAGGATAGGATGGAGGAAGAGATGAACCCTCTTAGATATGTCGACCCTAGGACAAGGATTGAGAACGATAGCTTATTTAATATGCAATTCCCTTGTAAAATAGGATTTAGGAGCTTTGATGCTTACCTTAACTCATCATTACCAATGAACATAAATACAACAAAATTATGGTAAATGAGTTAGTATACAAAAGAGATAATATTGTCGCTAGGGCAAAGACGTTGCATGTGTTTGTAGGAAGCTTTGTCTATTTAGTTGAATTTATGGTTATGGAAAATCTAGGAGAATTTATTGATAGCAATTTAACTCAAGTTGTGTTTGGGAAGCCCTTCAAAAGGTTAACCAAATTAGATGAAAAGCTTATGGAATGGTTAATTATGTTCTCAGACGGGGATGAAGATTTTGTTTATTAAATGCCCCGTGCACACCCTAGGTTCAAGGATTTTTCTATTAAGAAATGTAATAGGTTTCCACCTCTCGGTATGCTAAGTGAGAACGATAAAAGAAAAGGGCTTAAATGTACTCATGAAAAGAATAAAAGGTATTGTCGCGGATGTTTAGAGCTAAGTGATGATTATAAGAGAGATGAGGCAACAATTAGATGGCTCACATTTGGGTATATGAGCATAAACGATACGCTATAGGTATGACTTTGAGTCTAGCAACAAGACTCGTAAATAAAGAAAAGCGCTTCTTGGGAGGCAACCCAATCTTTATTTTTTTGATTTTTTGATTTCATTTGTTTCCGTATACATGTTTTATTTTTATTGTTTGTGGCTTGATGAGTGCTCAAACACTCATCATTTTTGGTCAATCTGAACTGCAAAACATACAAAAACACTCAGAAATGCATCAAAATACTTAAAATATTTCAAAATTGTGTTTTATATGTTTTAGATGCAAAAAGAGTAAAAACAGATGAAAAGCGTACAAAGTTTGCAAAATTGGCAGTTTCAGTCCCCCAACTTTCATAAAATGTCAAAACTAGTCCCTGGTCATTCAAAATATGGAAAATTATCACCAAAGGTCCTTTCGAAATCATAAGTTGTCATATTTAGTCCATTGGTGAAAAATCTAAAAGTTTTGAGAATTTACAAGTTTAGTCCCTGGAGTTACAGATATTGGCAGATTTGGTCCCTGGTGGAAAATTTTGGAAGAAAAGTCATTTTTGGTCCTTAGAAATTCAAAAGTTATCACATGTGATCCCTGGATGAAAAGTTTGAGGAATTTACAAAATTGGTCCCTAAAGTTTCAAATTTTGCAAAAATAGTCCCTGGAATTTTAAAACATAGAAATTGTCAAATAAAATCCTTAGAGTATTGATATGTGCAGAAATGGACCCTTGAATCAACATTGGAAAAATGGCAGTATCAGCCCTTGAACTTTTCAGTTTTTACACTTATGGTCCTTGTGAAATGAATAAACCAAATGGACCCTTGTTATAATTAAAATCCAAAATACAAACACAACCCACCCAAAATCCTAATCCACTAAAAACCCCAAGCCCAACACTCCCAAGGCCCATTCCCTTACCCCGTTTTTGATATCAAACACCATAGGGTCAACCCAAACCTTTGACTATCCACCTCCTCTTCCCCACTTGCACTTGATAACACTGTGTACCCCCCCCCCCCCCCCCCACCTCCACCAACTCTGCAACACAATCCGTCACTTGTTCCCCCTAGCCTCCACAAACAACCAAGATACATTTAATGCCCTCATATCAGTCCAAGAAAATCCCCTACCTGCCAAACCCTTTTTTCCGGCCAAGACTAATTTGAAGGCTGGGATTGACTTGAAGCCATCCTACGGCTGAGATGGATGTAGGAAAGAAAGAGAATCATTCCAGGAACTATATAAATCAAGAAAAAGGAAAAGAGAAGGCAGTTAGCTTAAGTAGTTTTAGTGTAGTTTTAGCTAAATCATTTTCATGCAATTTTCCTTTCTAGTTATAAAATTCAGCTCAAGTAGTTTGTATTCAGTATTTGCAGTGTATTCTAATCACTTTTTAATATCAATTTTAAGTGTTTTTCAGTTTAATTCTTCTTTTTAGCATATATTCACAGAAATTCCATTTTGACTTAAAATAATGATAGAGTTGTTGTTTACTATCCCTTTCATCTCAGATTAGTTATTCCTAAGCTTTTAAAAGCTTAAGATACATTTGAACTAGGCATAGTGAGAAAACTCAAAAATAAAAAAGAATTAGTTGAAAAATCAATGGAAATTCAAAAATAAAGAAAAATGGAGAAGAAGGCTTGAAGCAGGGTATACTTTGGACTGCTAGGGGTTTAGAACTCCAATGGTAGTCTCAGGGTTGTGATTTTAGTCCCTGGTATCTCATTTCTCAGCATGGACCAAATTGTAAGTCATTTACTCACATTTTGGTAATTCACTGTACAAGGGCTCATATAATGCTTATCTTTGTTTCTCTGTTTCCCTTTGGTGTAGTTTAGCTCAGTCAATGCTTAATTTACCCAGCTTGTTTATTAGTATACATGGTTGCTCACTGTTCCCTTTTAACAGTTAAAAAAATTGCTCAATGATGATTAATGGTATTTGTTGTTCAGAGTGATATTTTTGTGTTTAAAATAGCTTTTTGTGTCATATTAGGTCCTTTTAAATCATTTGCATGGTCTGTATCAGGAATTTGATTTAAAAATCACATTTTCATCATACTGAAGGAGTGTTTTGATTGCCCTGCAATCCTGTGTTCAGGTCTGTTGTAATAGTTATTTCTGGTTCACACAAGTTCTTTTAGGTCATATTAGCTTAGTTTAGACATAAAAGTTCAGTGTTATTTGCCTAAAAGTCAAATCATTAACCTAAGCACCCTCACAGTTAACTGTGAGGGAATTAGAACCAATAGACCTTGATTTTAGCTTATACATGGTAGCTCTAGCTTAATCTAGATAAATTGTATCTTAATACAACTTATATGTTCAGTAGGATTAGTTAGAATCTCATAAAAGTCAAAGTTTCAAGTTAATCTTAAAAAGTCAAAATGCATGTTTCTCAGATTTTCCAAATTTTCCAATAATTTTATAAAATTTTGTAGTTGGATTCAGACCTTGAAACTTTTAGGAATTGCAACCCCCCAGCTATACTTTCAGATCCCATGGTCACTTTAATTTTGTGAATTTATTTGTGGGCCCCATCTTTTCCTAAAGTTAGCTGTAGGGGGTATCACCTCCCCTGTGCAGCAGATCACCACACCACCACCACCACTTTGGTGGTTCTTTCTGGCCACCACAGTGGGTCCCACAACCCCACTTTTGTCCATTTCAATCCCCCTCCTAACCACCTTCGAGGTTTGAGCTGGCTTTTGATCTCAAAGTCCCTGGGACCCACTTGAATCCACCCCTATTGTCTGTCCCATTTTCTATGTTGAAAACATGTAACAAAGTGCTTATTATGGTTCATGGGCTTAACCTGTGAGCTTATTTGTGATATTTTTGCTTAATCATGTCCCAACAACTTCAGTGAACCAGAATCCACCTTTGTGGATCCCAAATAAGCTAATTTGAGCTTATTTTCTTGTTTGGTCAAATAAAGTCAACTGTGCAAGCTTTTAAGCTTATTCTGGCTTATTTTTAAGTTCTGAAAAAGTTTTTTTTTGTAAAAGTTTTATGTTTTTAGGTATAAAATAGTTTTGTAAAAGAAAAATCCAGAAAAACCAATTTTAAAATAAGTGATAGTTTCTATTGAATTTGATTTATCCTTTTAATTTTCCATTTTAGGTTTTTATTAAGTAACTTGCACTTTTATTTTTTTCTTAAATTTCTTTTATGTTAAAGTAATTTTAGTAATTTTCTCAGATTTTTATATTATCATTTGCTATTTATTAGATTTAATATTAGTTTTAGTAATAATTAATTATTAATTAAGTATTAAATAGCTAAATTAGTTTTTATAAAGTAAACCCTAGTTTTTATATTTTTCCTAGCTTTTATAAGTTATAAAATAATTTTCGGAATTTTCTTATAATTTCTACTAATCATATTCTAATTTTTATAATTTAATTAGTTTAATTAGTAATTAATTAATATTTAGTTTAATAATTAGTAAAATAGTCTAAATATAATTTTTAGAAACTTTTTATAATTTTTTAGGATTCCTGTGATGCTTAATTAGTTTTTTTTTAATTTTTCCTAATTATCTAAGTCACTTTAGTATTTTTAATAATTGTAATTAGTTTAATTTGGTAATTAATATTTAATTAGTAATTAATTAATATAGAATCCACAAAAAGACAAAAAGACACATATTTAATTTTAAAATTTTTTTTTAGTTAATTTATAATTTTAGAAATTTAATTTTCATTTTTCTAGTATTAAATTAATATTATATTGTATTTAAGTTATTCAAATATTAATAATTAGTATTAAATAGTATTTAATTAATATTAAATAATTAATTAGTGTAAAAATTTATTTTCTTTTTCTAAAAATTTTCTTTCAACCTTAGGTTTGTAGAAAAGTCATTTTCGCCCCCTGGGGGTTTTCAGATTTCAGTTTTCACTTTTTATTTCGTACGTTCACGTAAATTTAAATTGAACGTACACGTTTTTAGGATTTAAAAGTTTCTGGTTTTTCCAAATTTCCAGTGTTGTTCATATAGCTTATTTAAGCTATTTCTTTATACATTCCTTAGTTCAAATAAATCACAATCCCTTTCCTGTCTAAATTCACCCGATCACAAGCCCGTTTGATAACAATTCACACCTCGTCGGGACATAACGAACCGGGGAAACACTATATTCCGCGGAGCATTGACTCTAGGTAGTTTGACTTGGTTGATCATTGACCTGGTCAATTAGGTTGACCGTTCGGAGCCAATCAAATTTTGGCGCCGCTGCCGGGGAGGCTGTGTGCGTATTCTAAATGGTTTTGCATATTAGTGAATCGGGATATACACTCATTGTATATTTACCCGTCCTTGTTCATATTATATTATTATTATTATCATATAAAAACAAAACTGTTCCCGAAAACATTTTAAAATCAGTTTTCAGCGAACACAAAAAGCCCAAAAAGATTTTCTTTCTTATTTGCATATAAAATATCTTTCCAAAAATCCAAAAATATTCATCTTTACCCTCCTACCCTTTTGATTATTCATTCCTTACCCTCCCAAACCTTTTGATTCTTTCTATGTCTCATCCACACCTTCTGATTTGTCAATGGTGTGGTAATCCTCATAATGATGGTAATTGCCCCAGTTGTGGCATGATAGAATCAGGAAACGGGTCTGTCTATAACTAGGATCCCTATTCCTACCATGGCACGACTTATTTATTCCATCAGCTACCACACCATCAGACTCAGCAGTTTTACTGTTGTGAGTACTGTGGTGGTTCACACTACAGTTCTGATTGTTAATCGGGAAACACGCTTGTCTATGAGCAGTTTCCTGATAACGATTATGACTCTAGCACATACGACTCACAGCCACATTAGTTTTACTGTTGTGATTGTCAAACAAGGAATCCATTTCCTTGTAACAATTTTGACACATCGTATTATGACGAACCTCCATCTCAGCCAATTCCTCAAAGTCTTCTCCTTGATCTTTTGGATTTAGTGAAAGACTTGAAAGGAATAACACATACCCCAGATAATCCAAAACAAAAATCAATGGAAGAATTGTTAGCTGATGAACAGGCTGCTAAAATAAATTCCCAAGATGCTTATGAAACATCCATTAGGGAATCAACTGCAAAAGAAAAAGCAGCCAGATCTAGCTCTCGATTCTGTTTCATTCCTGATGACAGTGATGATGAAGATACACTTGATGTTCTTTAATTTTATAAAGATTCATCAGATTCATCAGATGAGATACCATCAGTTGAGATTTCATCTCAACCTACTGTTATCACACCCGAGGTTCCCACTCACTCTCTGAGCATGGGGGACGAGCATCTTGACACTGTTCCTAAAAAGGAATCGGACGAATTCATAAAGTCTGGTGTTGAGGACCTTGTCCCAATCCCAAGAGAGTCACAGGGAATTCTTGATCATATGTGTGATATCCCTCCTCCTCTTGTCTTCCCGACTGATCATGTTGAGATGTTCTCCGATTCTACTGATGATGAATTGTTATCTTGTGGATACATCATTTTTATGGAAGAATTACCTTCTAAGCTAGTTAGCTTAGAAGAAGAGAATGATGAGATTGACACTGAAATCAAGGATGAAGCACTTCGTGCAACATTATTGAATGTCGATCTCCTCATTTCTAAAATCGAGGCTTTCAAAAAGAAACCTATTTCATCTCCAATCCCGATTAAGGATAGTGACTGTTGGGAACGTTTGAAGTGACGATCATTATCGAGTCAATGAGTCGTCTAATAGAGTACAATATTATGTTAGTACGTTAAGGATTTAATATGTTTTATGCTAGTTTATTAATGTTTTCATGTTTTCTCAAAGTCTAAGGGATATAAGTTGTAACAATTCGCAATTTCAGGTTAACTTTTATTCCCGAAAATTTCACTATTCACTTTTTACTATTCACTTTTCACTATTCATCTCAGAAATTTTTATTTCATTTTCTCGTAAGTTAAACTATTTTAACGATAATCCAAGAGTTTGACACTCGTCGGGTCATTTCTTCAAAAATCACAAAGCCGTGTCCGAGATTTACTTTTAGGTTTAAACGTCCTTCCAGCATCCCGATATATCCATAAAACATTATAAACAATAGAAATATGATTTTCTCTCATTTTATGACAATTCCAAAAGTTTCGGAATTTTACGTTTTTTAGTTCAGCGTTTTACGCGAATTACGCGTTTTAGACCTGTGTTTCCAGTTTTTAGCAGGGTTTTAGCACCCGATAGAACCTACCACTCATTTTATATTTTATTATGGACTATATTGACATGTTTAACCATACTTTCAAGTTTCATATTTTTAGGATACCCGGTTTTACGTTTCGTGACTTAAAAACTTACGGTTAGCAATTTACGGAGTCAAAACTAGCTACATACTTAGGATATTATCATCCAAAGACCATGACTACTCATCTAGTCACCCTTATCCTTGGCAAACCGACTTAGGGGTGGGGGGAGTCACCATGTGTGGTTAAATTTTGACTTTAGCCATTAGATCAACACTTATTTACAACTTTGTCTCCAAGTTTAAGCACCTTCCTAGCCACCTTCCTAACCTCCTCATTCATAGTATAAATAGCAAGCTAATCTCTTCCTTTCTTCATCACCAAAAACTCCACAACCTCAATACCTAGCACCATGATCCTTTGATCTTCAATATACAAGTTACACTACAAAGTTCAAGGTCTTAGTATTCTCTACCTAGTTCTTAAGTTTGTTTGGTGATTCCATGGTTGAATTAAGAGCTACACAAGGTTACTAGGGCTGAAGTTAAATGGTTTTCACAAGGTTTATATCAAGGCTAGCAAGGGTTACAAGAGTTATGGTGAAGGGTTTACAAGCTTAGGTTTAGTGTCCTAGTTCATACTTGACTTCCTTTCTTAAGTGAAAGCCAAAAGTTGTAAGAAACCCTTATACACTTTCTTGCTCAATATCATTTTCATGCTTATTATGGTTCTTTCATGCTATATATGTTCTTGTTATTGTGTTCATGATGTTTAAAAATGGATAAAATGAGTATTGGTATACATATGTTAACTTATGACAAGTAAACAAGCAAACTAGTGATTTTTATGGAAAACCACGACCACAATAGTATAACTTTGATATTTGAAACTTACTTACTGTTAAAGAGGACTTAACAAGGAAAACATAGCAATTTGAATCACCCAAAACGAGTATACGAGTCAAAAGTTATGACCATTTGAAGTTAGCGAAACCAAAACGGCAAAACTGCCTAAATAGCATTCTGATCAAATTATGATTTTGAAAGTCCCACTTCTGGTCCGATTCATCAAAAAGTTAAAACACGAAAGTTGTCCGGAACGACGTTTTCGTTCAGAAACAAAGAAGCTCGAGCCCTGAAAACGCTTTCTGAGTGATAATTTTCTTCAAATTCTTAACAGCCCATTTTTAGACCAAAGTTACTATATAATCATTATAATTAGATGAGACCAAGAGGTCTAATGACCTAAAGCCAAGACCACAACCATGGCTAAAGCCAAGGTTGAGTCTCAAGACCATGGTAACAATGATCAAGGTCACGGCAAAGCCACGGCTAAAGACCATATAACTTTTAAAGATCAAAAACTTATATATATGTTATCAAATACTACAATAGTAGGGAGCCTCATGTGAGGAGTTCATTAAGTAAGCCGTCGAGACTAGTTGTGGATTTACGAATTAAAGTGTCCTGGCTCCTCGAACGTTTACTCCATGACTTCTGAATTATGTCGGCCCGAACGGTAGTAAGAGATATACAACCTATACATGTTTCATAAACCATTTATATTTAACGACTTACACTATATACTAAGTACTACATCATGAACATTATGCAAGACATATATTGGCAATTCGTCGTATTCTTAGACGTTACTCCAAACCTAAGTCGCAACGTTCTATTATAGGCTGCTCTTAGAGACTTTCGCGATTCGACTACCACTTTCACTTAAGCTTAAGGTGAGTCATAGCCCCTACTTTTTCATACTTGTTTTAACTCTTTGGGGGGGATACATGCACAACTACTTGCTTACTTGTACAAATACTTGATCGCATTATACTTGATTGTTCTATACTTGATTATCTTATACTTGATCGCATTATACTTGGCTTCATATATACATGATTGCGTTATACTTAATTGTGAAACTTCCAGTGGCTCCAGATTAAGTTGTTGGATGACCATTGAGACTTCCGGTGGCTCCAACATTAAGTTGTTGGATGACCATTGAGGCTATTGATACATCCTAACATTTGCGAATGTTGGATACATCATAAACGTGAGGTCTTCGGAGATGAAGTGTAGACTCACGACTAATTGCTAAACTGTTTTGATGAACTTATACATGTCTTTATTATACCATATACATTAGCAGTGGGTTGTGAACACACAGGTTGCAAGTCTCTTATGGCGGGACTTGCAACTGAGTGGATTCACGATGCCTTTGCTGTGTGAACATTCTTTTAAGGCTTTTCAACTGTTTTAAGACAAACTCTATGAACTCACCAACCATTGTGTTGACACTTTAGCATGTTTATCTCAGGTTAGTAAGACGATAGCTAGTGCGTGGAACTTAGAGTCAAGCTGCATATTCTGAAGACTTATGCTTTTTATCATTTACCATTCAAAATATTTTGTATACATTTATGTATCATACTTTGGAATCTCATGTTTGTAACTTTGAATTCATTAATCGAATGGTAACTTTTGAAAACGTCTCATTTAGAGTTCGTTTTCTATACCTTGTACTTTGTACTATGAAGTAGCACCCCTATGACACAGTCTTCCGGTGCGGTATTTTGGGGGTGTTACATAAGTTATATAATGTGAAAGATGTTAGTTGCCCTAGACATGGCCTATAAATAGTCTTGTAAACCTCTCAGTTGGGGTGGTTGCTCATTAGGAATAAGAAATTCTCTTATTTCCTCTCTTGTTTCTCACACTCTCTAAAACATATCTTCTTTCTCTCTCTAGATTTCATATGTGTGAAATGAAATAAAACTTGGGTCCTAACAATTGGTATCAAGAGCTAGAAGATGATATAGAAGTGTTTTGAATTCTTTTAGTTTTGCTTTTCACGTTTTTGTCTTATCCGCTTTTATTTTTTCATCACAATATAGAGTATTGTTGTTTTTATCGAGTTAAGTATATTTTGTTTATCGAGTTTCAAATTTTTCTATACTTATCGAGTTACGTTTTTTTTAACTTATCGAGTTACTAACTTTTTATCTAGTTAAGTTAATTTTTCCAAGTTAAGTTTGTCGAGTTTGATCTAGTTTGATACTTTGTTGCAAAGTTTTCGAGTTATCTACAAAGTATTTTCCACTCCGAGTTAGGAGTTAATCATGAAAGCCATCGAGTATGGGCTTTCTCCTTTTATATGCTTCGAGTAAGGAGACTCTGTGCAAATTTTCTCAAATCCATCGAGTTAAGAGCAACCTCGTTTGACCTCAGACTTTAATCTTCATTGGTCCATAACAGTTTAAAAAACAAAAACAAAATAGAAGAGGTAGAAGGAACGAGATGACCAGAAAATAATAAACCAAAATCACAACCAACTAATACCACTCCAAATCCATCTCCACTAATTCCTTCGACAAATCCAAATTAACACAATAAATCTTTTCTATCCTAATCCCATATCCAACAAACACCAAATCCAAACTATACTCGTACTTAACAAAAACAAATTAAATAATCTCAGATATTCATTTCGTGTTTCACAGACGGTCAAACATATCAAACCATTGAAGGTTATCACACGAAATTAATATCATCATCAATCTTTGTTGAAGATTTAACTTCAATTAATATCCGAATTAAAAAGAAAAGAATAATAGCAATACTGTTATTCTCTTTTTCTGTTTCGTTCAACAAAACACAAAACAAACATTTATATGTCGAAACCTACCTGAAACCCTCCAAAGGATCTCAAAGCATTATATATGCGATCTTGATTCTGACGTGAGCAATTATTGAAAACAACGAGGTAAAGGTACGGAGTGTATTTGTGATGTTTGATTTGTAGGATTTTTTTTCGGGCATGATTGGTGGTAACTAAGATGAGTTGAGATCTGTTTTTGTTGAAGATGAAAGTTAGGTGAGAGAGTTTAGGTGTAGGCTAATTTGAGTAAAATTTATTTTTTACATGAGACTAAACGTTCAATTTTTACGCGAAATTCAAATTTTGGCTTAACGGTGAAATTTTTGGCCCAAAATTCAGGTCAAAATTCAAAATTTTTTGGCAAAATTTGGTGGAAAATTTTTGAAACTCAAAATTTTCTTGCAACCTTTAAATTGTATTTCATAGTGATTTTAAAAAATTTTGGGAGAGAAAATTTTAAAATTAAATTTTGGAGGGAAAATCAGAAATCACTTTATCGACCTTGTTTTTTTTTTTAATAGAAAAAAATGAAAAATCTTTTTGTGTTATTTTTCGGTCCTACATTTATAACGAGCCAGGTTATTACTTGTGGAATTTTTGTTGTTCGAATAATGTTTTTAAAGCTGTTTTTTAACATTTTTTGAGATCTGGAATTTTTTTTTCATATCTTTGGTTATAAACAGGTTTTTAAACATTATTTTGATGTATCAAATTTGGTCAAAACATTAAAGTCTATATTTTTACTCATGGGTTTCATACAAACTGTCACTTACATCTTTCAGTTTTGTATGTAACATCAATTTCATGACCTGCTTTAGTACCATATACCGTGAAATGTGGTCGAGTCTCATCAGAAACTGGGTAAAAAAGGTGGCCGGAATAATCGCCGGAAAAAGTCGGACTTTCTTGTAAAGAAAGTTTCGAAAAGTTCATACCCTAAATTATCGAAAACAGGTTCTCGAAACTCATGTTCTCGAAACTCATGTTCTCGATAACTGAGGTTCTCGATAAAAACTATTCTCGATAATTGTCCAAGTTTCAAAAACAAAAGATAAGCAAAGTTTCAAAAATAGTAGATGGAAGTTTTCGAAAAGTGACAGAAGATTAGGAAGAGCATGAGACCACGACCAAAACCATTATACCATTACTCTGTTGACCTCAGTGTTATCCTCACTTCATCAGTCCAAAGTTTTTAAAGCACAAAAGAAAGAAATCGAAATTGAAGACCATCAACATCGAGCCAAAACCTGTCCTACACCAATAACTACCTAATCCCATCACCATCTCACTGCTACAAATCATGTATAAATCAAAACAAGACTCGCTCAAAATAAAATGATCTCAGATGGGTTCAATTTTTTTAATCTTTACAAGATTTTTATTGAACTTGAATCAGCATAGATCTATTTCTTGTGATATTATCCGAACACTTAAAGAACGAGTTATAACATGTATGTTATACCCGTTTCTATGTTTCGATCTTAACATAAAAACAACAAATCATACACCTACCCGAGACCATATCTTATGATCTTGAAGAAGTCCTTTCGTGCGGCCGTTTGCTCGATTGGATTATTAAGACAAAAAGAAAAGGCGTTGGGTTTGTGAATCAGTGTTAAGATGGGTTTGTATCAATATTAGAAAGAAGAAAATTTTAGGTGAGTGGGATATGAGAGATGGGGGCGGATAAGTTGAGTATGTGTATAGGGTTACGAAAAATGATTGTACTAAGGTTATAATCATATACCAAGATCATGTAATATGTTGTATGGATTGGATGCATATTGGGCTTGTGATTGTCTATTTTCGCTTGGGCCGTATGTTCATGATAATACTGTTGGGCTAATTGCTATATCACATAAAACACATGGACTATGCATCTAAGTTATATCATAATCCGTATATGATGTGATAGTGTGCTGTTAGTGGGAAGTACAAAAATTGTCATCCGGATTTTTTTAACAAATTTTTGGATACAATTTTTTTTGATATTATTGGTACAATGAGTGGTATTTTTGGTTCAACAAAATTTCACGGGGATACATATATTCACGGCTAGAATTGCTATGGTTTGACAAGAAAATGACTACGGAGTTTTCGCACGATATTATTGATTTGACTTTGAAGTGACATTTCATTACGTGTACTTATTTATCTCAAAGTCTAGGGGTAGTTGGATGCATGACTTTCGAAGATACTTGTTTGTGCATTAACGGGAAATGATAGTGATTAAGACTTTGATTATCTAGTTATACCCGC
Source organism: Artemisia argyi (assembly GCA_030686995.1). NCBI lineage: Eukaryota > Viridiplantae > Streptophyta > Magnoliopsida > Asterales > Asteraceae > Artemisia > Artemisia argyi. The sequence continues at coordinate 138,204,378 of CM060684.1, forward strand.
TGTAAGGAGTTACATTGTAGTGCTCACGGGTTATAGCTATCACTTTAAGGAGTTACATTGTAGTACTCAGTGTCACACGCAGTTGTGGATAGTTCAAGAGGCGGAGATTTCATATACTGTTTACTCGTTTGAGTATATGGATCAACCTATGCTTAAAGGAGTTACGTTGTAGTGCTCAGTATAGGTTCTTAGTCACACCATCGTACAAGATTAAGTCACAAGATGGGATGTTTATTTCATTTTCAAGTTGGTCATATTGGGTTATCTCCATATGTGGTCATTACTAGTAGCCGGTGAATTACAAGGAGGTTCGTTTAAAGGTTGATTTGAGAGAATTGTATTGAGAGTATATTTTTGCGACATATACTCACAAATTATGCTTACACGGTCTATCTATATTGCATCAGAAGTGTAAAGTACGGGTAATTTTGGCATGTATACACAATAGTATGATGATTTCGATACATCGCAACCATCCGGAGGGAGAAGAACATGCCAAAAGAAGCAGTGTTTCATCTCTAGTACGTTGGTTGATCGAGGGAATTGTGCTTACACTGGAACCGAAGAAGTACTAATGACGTGTACATCGGAGCGTATTACTAACCTTCTGTGCAATGTTATGTGAGTTATATTGTCATGATGCTCCCCGAACGACAACCATGTGCCTACACTTTTGAATCTACTTTATCCGCTGCGTGATGAAAAGAGAGTTATCGGCTCAGGAGGGAGCAGGAAAAAGAATAAAGGCTCACTAGTTAGGAGGGAGTAATAACCTAACTAGACCATTACAGTTGAAGTTCAGAGCTACAAAAGAGCTACAAAGACCTTTGCAGTCAGTACGCCGAGATCGTCGGAAAAGAGAACTTCAAGTCTGCCTCAGTATCTAGACTACAGAGACTATGCGCTTCAACAACGTCAACGTAGTTTACTATTGTTGTAATTTTACATTGTTAATGTATTTATAGGTCTCATTGTAACCATTCACGTGTGACGATATCTTGGAGGGAGATTGTTAGCCTCACTTTTTTATAAAGATAACGTCACACATGTGAATTGGACTAGATTAGTAATATGTAGTACCCGCAGGGACTACTATCGTACACTAGGCAAAGTAATGTTGTGATGAGCCTATAAATACCCCTCATGACTCTCCATGAGGGGTGTGGGAAATTGTGTATCTTTACTTTCATCTTAATATTATCCATTTTCTCCACCCTCTCTCTACTTTCTCTCTCTAAAACTAAATATGGATTTCATCTATAATCATCAACCAAGACCTCCCGAATCACATAAATCATCAATACTTTCGGTCCAACAATTGGTATCAGAGCCAGGTTTTCAAAACAAAAAAAAAATGCAAGTATATCACTTCTTTTCAACATTGTGTCATTTCTTACAAATGTTGAGGGGGAGATAAGCTCAAAATGCCTCACATTTTTTCTCCAATTGATATACTTGCATATTTTTCTTTATGATACGGTTCCTCGGAGAATGTGGAAGTACTAAGTTCATTGTCTCGTCTCATCTCGATTAAAATCTCATTGACATAAGCGGTTAGGAGAATATCTTTATGTTGCACATGTTTGCCATTTAACTTTAGGACTCAAGTGAGTATATCAAAAGTTTAAGGGACCAAAAGTGACAAATAATTCAAAAGTTTCATATATATACAAAACAAACACCTTTTTTTTCATTTTTCGAAAACCAGGCAACCTAAAACCCTCCATAAGTGAAATCGACGGCTACAATTCATTAGAGTAATCCGTGCTTGTGATCTTCAATCTGTAAGTTCATTAGTAATCTTTAGGGTATTACAAACATAGGTTTTCGTTTAATTGAAAATCCAACGGTTCAATCTCATGATGATTTGATTTCGAGAACTAGGGTTTGCGATTTCGAAATTTGCTATAATCATGTTTAGGTGTTTGATTCTTGATAGGGTTTTGTTACAAAACTTGTTTCTAACATATCCTCATCATTTTCTCATGCATTCCTTCATGTTTATTACGATTTAGAAATCTAGGGTTTTTGGTCGATTTGAGATTGTTTGATTCTGTGTTTGCTTGCTTTGTTTTATTGGTGGGATATGTTTCTATGGTCACTTGTATACATGTTAGATATATTTTTGTTGATCTACACCATTGATGCTTAGTTCTCGATAAGATAGTATGCCTCGATCACAGTTATATTCGATCTAACTGAGTCTAAATGTGTTGTATGCTGTTATAACGTGTCTCTTACATATGTTTGTGATATGCTAGAACCATTCATGCTCATTAGTCTCAAGTTTGAATTAATATCGAGAACTTCTTCTTGATAATTATCGAGATCTTAGATTAAGAGCATATTAGTTATATCTAATTGGTGTTTATCAATCTTTGTGACAGGCCTGAATCATTGGATAAGATATTCGCAAAAGAAACGTACGTTTGACTTCAAATTTGAATGATTCTTGTATAAGAATTTTTTCGAGAACTCAAGTTTTTTCGCAATCTCTGAGAAACTTTTCGAGATTATGCTATAACTCATGATTTCGATAATTTTGTTCAAAATCAGTTTTTTTCGAAATTATTATTTTTCGAAAACTACTCTTTGAACATAGATTTCGAAATCACTAGGTTAAAGCATGTTTGCGAAAAGTTTTATCGAGAATTGATTTTTTCGAAAACATGAAAACTTTCGCAAATCTTGTATAAGGAATGATCTCGAAAAATCTTACAGATAAGGATTTTCTCGATAAAATAATTTTCTCGATAAAATTCTTAGTAACATTTTTCGAAATTTTTTCTCAATACAGGTTTGCGATAAAAGTGTTTTATATTTTTTCGAAATCTCATTAAGGCCTTGTCATTTTGTATACATGTAACTTTGTTGTGATTCATTGTTGTTGTGTAATGTGATGTAACAATGAATTGTGTATATCAATTGTGCTTATATGTGAGACATTGCATTGTATAATTGATTTCGTGATTCTAAATGATCAATGATTCTTCAAGTATGCATTATATGACACTTCACACATAACAAACTGACACATTCGTGCATAATTGTCTTAAGTAGAGATCTATAACCAAACTCAAAACTGTGCTAACACGTAACAAATTTGGATGTTTGGTTTATGACTATACTTTTCAGATTAACATGGCTGAACACAACGAGAATGTCACTGAACAAGCTCTTCCATTACTCACCATGGATGACATCACTCCCGAAAACTACAATGTCACGATTGGCAACAACAATCCGCGAGTTGATTTCGACAAACTGAAAATTACAGAGAACTCGTGCATGATTGTCAAAGATATTCTCCTTGCAAATCCTTGCGAACATCTGCTCATCTGCTCAACTTCAGTTCCTCTGTTCTACCTTCATCAGTTCTGGCTCACGGCTAAGGCAAATTTGGATGATGAGTCTTTTACTGTTACGCTAGATCGTCAAGTCTACAACGTTAATCACGACATTCTTCGTACAGTCCTTCACCTGCCTCAAACTGACAACGAATTTGCTCCTATATTACCGGAACTGGATCTTCTTGACTTCTTCATTGAGTTAGGATATGAGGTTGATGATGACGTACCACTAGTCAAGCTTTCCCGATTCAATGCCAAGAATATCCCTCAGCCTTGGAGAACATTCTGTCTGTTGGTTGTAAGATCGATATCAGGAAGAAAAAGTGGTCATGAACATCCTAGGCTTGAACATTTACAAACCTTCTGGGGAATGGTGACTCTGACACCTATTGACTTTGCAGTTCCTATCATGAATGATATAGTCCACAGTATTCAAACCGAACGTGTGAAGACTATGATACCATTCACAAGATTCACCAAGCTTCTCATTGAACATCTCTGCAAAGACACTCCAGAATTCATCAATAGGATGACTGATCCTAATGAGCCGAAACACCTCTTCGAGGAAGATTTCACCACCTCATTCATCAAGACGACCACTTCCTCTACCAAGATCAAAGGAATGAGGCTTCCCGAATACCTTCTTGATGATGAAATCAAGAAAAGTCTGAACTACAAGCTGTATGATAATGCTTACAAAGGGGTACAGGAAGAAGCTACTATTAAGACTCGTAGCAAAGGAGGTGTAAAGTCTGGGAGTACTACAAGCACCACTGGCTCACCTCATACTAGATCTAAGGCTGCTCCTAAGTTAAAACCCAAGACTTTCACCAAACCTAAACCTACATCCAAACCCAAACCTGCTACCAAGCCAAAGAAGAAGGTAACTCCTGAATACACTCTTCATGATGAACCAAAACCTCCACCTTCTGACACCGAATCCGAGTTCGACACGGAATCTGAAGAAGAAGAACCAGATTATGAACTGAGGGTAAGAGCACCTGAAGAAAGATTCCCCGCAACTGAGATAGCAATACAACAAAGTCTTGAAACGTATGAAGAAGAGACAAGGAAAAGAAAAGGGATCACTATTAATGAGCCTAATGATGATGAAGACGAACCAATCGTTGAACCTTTGGTCGATAAACACAAACTGAAGAGTATAGTTGTCGACACTCGAGCTGAAGAAAAGCGACTTCGCAAAGAACAAAGGAAAGCAACTCTTGAAAGCCGACTTATGTCTCAACCTTTAACTCCACCACCTATCGATCAGTCGGAACATGAAGGAGCTACTAGCAGCATGATTCCTCCCATTGTATCCACTACGTTAGAATCAGCTCCACAGCCTGATGACACCGTTAAAGATACAGACAAAACAGGAGATGTCAATATGACAGAGACTGCAAATATAGAAGAGAATGTTGGCGGACAAGAGAACATAGCTACGGATCAGGAACATGAATATCTCATTACTCCAGAGTTTCTTGCACGAGAAGCATAGGAAGCAGAGGAACGTCGTAGAAAAGAAAATGAAGAGAAGAACGCGTTCGACACCAACATATTTCTTAAGTCATCTTCTCAGCAGACTTCCTCAGCAAAGCCTCCACCTCCTCAAGACTCTCCACCAAAGGATCCGACTCCTCCTGCTTCTTCTTCAAACTCCCACAACGAGTCGTCGTCCGAATCATCACCTGAACACTCATCTCCCACACCTTCAGAAACCGCATCAAAACAACATTCAATCAATGAACCGAAACAACCAGTTGATCTTCAGGAGCAAGTCAACAAACTTACCAACATGGTTACCAGTCTTACCCAACAAGTTGAAAACTTTCAGGAGTCAAAGCAGCTGATCGATAAGTTCTTGAACTCTGATTACACAGGATTTATCAGGACTGCCACACATGATTTTCTCTCTGAAAATCTAGTTGAGATGATCACTCCTGAAGTAGCAAAACTTCTTGAACCTATCAAGGACAACTTGGATCACAGAATCAGAAGTGTCACCAGAAAAATGTTGTCAACTACACCATTCACGCTTCACACTGCAAAAGCTTCTACTGTTGCTCCAACCGTCCCTGAATTATCCTTCAATGAAATGCTTGCCAAACTCTTCGACAATGTTGCCTCCAAAATCACACAGACTGCCGAAGAAAAAGCACTCTATGAGGCTATGGCAGCTTACATAACCAAAGAGTCATGCAAAGATGCAGCTGGAACTCTGAAAAGGTCAAGAAAAGATGATGATCCTGACCCAAACTCAAAAGGCAAGAAACCTAAGTCTGGAACCGGTCCCTCATCTTCTCTACAACCACAAAAGGACTCCACTCCTCCTGGAAATCAACAACACCCCTCAGCTACCGGTCAAGGTCAAACTAAAGAGGAAGAAACTTTAATGGAACATACTGATGACTATCAGGGTCAACCTGACACCGATTACCGTGCTTCACCTATTCATGATTCTCTTGCTGGACCATCATCACCATCCAAGGCTAAAGACAAAGATGATACATCTAAGTCCAAGAAATCAAAGAAGAAAAGACGTCATTCATGGCTCGACAATGATGACACTCCTCAGAATGATTGGCTGACAGAAATGGTTCAAGCTCAACCTCCTCTCGAAGAAGAAGAACCCCTTCCTGGTAATACTCTACAGTTTACCCAAGTCATAATGAAGGATCTTCAGATCAACAAACTCACAAAGGCGGAACTCAAAAGAATCAATAGGGATGCACAAGAATTCCTCAAGAAAAGATCTGGAAACAAAGTGGAATACGAATATCATATGCAGAATATAGCTAGTGCAATGTCTGCCGACTTTGACTGGCTAAATCATGAAGTGAATATCGATCTCAGTTCCAAGAATCATGAAAAACCTTACTTCATTGACTGGACCAAACCATTACCTTTGAAAGGATTTCCAGACAAACCTAAGATACCTTACAGCTTCTTCTTCAACAAAGATCTTCGTAACATCCAGCTCACCCAGGAAACATCCAAGAAGAAATATGCTTCCTCTCTCACAATCTCAGTACCTGCCGCAAGGTACGAAATTCCTGCCATTGAAGAGACCACTCGTATTTTCAGCAACTCCATCGTAGCTTACGACGGAGATGCTCTCGGTTATACCAGCATATTAGGAGAGACATCATTGGAAAATGTGAAGCACAAATCTAAGATCATCGCCATCTTGGAGATTCAAGAGTCGCAACGGTTTAACTACATATTCATGCGTGAAATTGTTGTTAAACGACAAGATGAAAAGAAGTACAAGTTCTCCGAAGCAGACTTTCCAGACCTTAACCTCAATGAAATCGAAGACATGTATCTCGAAAAGGTTAAAGGACGAATGCGTGGATTCGATAGAGATGTACAGTACAACTTCATGGCATCACTACTTCTTTACATCCGATGATTGATTGTTCAAGAAAGAGTGGAAGATCTTCAGCTTGGAGTGGAAAGTTACCAACAGAAGATCAATTTGACAAAGCCACAATTCTACTTTGATGGTATCTATCAAAAACAACAGTTTACTCTCAACCAAGAACCTTTTGGCTTCACCTACATCAACAGCAAAAAGCTACAAAGTTTCATGAGGTTCGATGAGGTACACAAATTCTGTGATGTCACACTCAAATCTGTTCGTGATGGGCTTGTCAAAAGGTTGAATGATGATCGCCGAAAGATAGCAAAGGGGGAACAACCTAGATGGAAATCCAGCACAAGAAGACAAGTTCACAACTTTGTCTTAAAGATTGAAGAAAGGTTATTTCAACGGGAACAGATCAGACGACTGGAAAGCTATATCGGTGTTAGACCATCGTTTCCTATCAGACTCTTCGAAAGACCAGAACCCAAGTTCACTGACTTTGATGCTCCACTTCCTAACGAAGATTAACTTGGTACATTTGGTTATTCTTTTCAATATCAATTGTTTCATTTGATTGAATTATTTTCACAATGGCTTGTGCACGCATTACAGTGCACAACCCAAACTTGTATAGAAAGGACCCTGAGGTACGCTTCAGTGCCTCAATCCTAATATAAGGAGCGAAGGCTTCTTACTTTTGAGTAGAATTAATCAAACATTTATGATTTTTCATAATTCTGCTCAAAAGGTCAAGTATTTCACCTCAATAAGACCTAATCACTTGTTGAGGGGGAGCACTTGTCAAAACAAAATACTTTGTTCAAAATCAAAAGTTCTTGGTGAATCTCCCCATAAGACTCAAAAAGCATATTTTAATCAAAAGTTTAACAAAAACAACATCTCATATGCTATTTTTGAGGGGGAGAAAATGAAAAAGTGATTAAAATATATGAAGTGAAAGCTGAAAGTTGTATCTTGTGCGAGCTAGACTCAGATTCACCCAGGAATTGACGAGACAATTAAAGTTAGTAATGTCGAAAGGTCTTATCCTCGACGGGTAATAACATCAAGTTAGTTACTAGAGCTAGTTGTCACCTAAAAGCTGACAATGTATCTCTTTAACTAACCACGTAAGCGTGTCTCGAAAAGGATTAGTCTTAGTAGAAATGTACCGTCTCGAGAAACTTTCTGTGAGCTTTACCAGGCCAGGTAATAACTTCAAGCTAGTTTAACTAGTGATGTAAGCGTGTCTCGAATCGGTCTTGTTCACGGAAAGTGGATCAATTCAAAATGATTGCTCCTCCCGCATGTGCAAATTTATTAAAACACTTATGAGCACATGTGCAGGGGGAGCCCTTCATAAGTGTACACAAAACTCTCAAAGTGTTAAACAAAATATTTGATTAACATAAACACTTTGAGAGATTTTCAATCAAAGGTTTCTTGGCTACTGTCGGAGTTATAAGGTGATTAAGATAGGAATATCTGTCCTATGATCCGCCAGAGCCGGAGGGATCTACCCAAGGACATCTCCCATAGTTAGAATTAGAAGTCCTTAGGTATGATACGAAAAAGGAGAAAAGAATGAAAGGGAAAGAAGGAGTTGAAGAATTAAAAAGAAATGTAAAGAAAAGGGTGAAAAGAAATTGCCCTCCATATAATTCAACCTTAGGATAGACACCGGGTTCAATACGTATGCTACTGGCTGTTGCAAAAGACAACACCGGTATTAAAGACAAAGTCGTCATGGACCTAGTGACGCAATGCACTAAACCTTCTTAACCACTCAAGTTCTCTTAAAAGGACTTGTTTCATTCTCATGGGGAACCCGCGTAACCTATCGACCTATCTCTTAGAGACGGTTGATATTGAAGCAGGAGACCCCTCCCTAGTCTCCGCATAGGAAACCTAAGTGTGCACTCATAGAGTCTAGAGCCTCGAGATGCATCAAAGATCTCTTAGGAACACTTAGTATTTCTACAACTGGTGTTCTACATCAATGAGCATCAGTTGTAAACTATCGAGTCCTTCGCAGATCTTAGCAATCTGCCGAGAACGTTTATGAGAGGATTACGTAAGTATTTCTCGATGATTGAACGGAAATCCTGCCAGGGTCAACATCAAACAGCCCTGACAGCAGGTCACTTCGGTAACCTCACAAGGGTAACGCTTAGTGTTTGCGGTGGTTCCATTATGGTCTACAGTCGTGGAGTGATCCCCAGCGACTCACCCAGTCATTGCGCTACTTAGTAGGTCTAGTAAGCTCCTTCGGGAGTATCTGATATGGGAACGGCCTGGATAAGGATTAGAAGGAGTCTTTACAATATGCTGTTGATGAGCTCTAATTCCTTATCTGTAAGTACCGGGTATTTTATTGCTAACTGTTTACATGCAGGGTTATATCATCTCCATGGCGACAGATTCCACATGCTCATACATGCATCTTGAAGTCATCAAAAGCTCCCTCAAAGATCAAAGCAACACAAAGTTCAAAGAAAGATTCTATGCCAAAAAGAAGAATCTACAAAGTTTAAAGACTAAAGATCTTAAGTGAAAGAAAGGGACTACGTGCATGTATAAGTCAGAATTCAAAGATGTATGAGTATGTTGGAATGGCGGACAACAACCACAGACGCAGGAGTGACGAACGGCAGATTACTTCATATCACAATCACTACATCATCATCAAAGAACAAAGACAAAGAGCAAAGTACATCCATTATCATTCAAATCATTTTTGAAGACGTCTAGAGTTTTACATGTCACAAGTCAACGACAAAGATGAAGACGTCAAGCAACCATGATGACCGACCCTTAGGGGGAGATTGTTGGGATCATAGTTTTCACTATTTTATCAAGTTTCGGTCATTTGTAATAATAGGTTGCTTAAGTTATTATTTACTTACATTTTGTTTAAGTTATAAGTTTAGTAGGCTTAAGTTAAATAGTCCATGGGCTTGAAGCCCACATGATTTTCATGAAAGGAAGGAGAGGGAGTGTTGCCCTAGCTCCTTCCCTATATATAGTAACCTTAGGCCTCATGTAAACTTGGTTGGTTATTTTGATTTCTTAAGGAAACTCTTGCACTTATATTTCTCTTTATCATATAATCACCCAATCTCTTTTCTCATCTCATTTCAATCATTATTATGCTTGTGTTTACATAAATGGTGACCTAACATTGTGTGTGACATTTTTGGTCGATTATTTCGATTACGTCGCAACAATCACGGGGGAAAGAAAATGTATCAATCAAGTTCACAAGAGAGAAAGATGATTGAAGTTGAGAAAAGAGCCATCAATTCTACAGAAAATTTTTTAGCACATTTTGAATCAGTTAAAATTCAATGCAAGATTCTCTCAGGTGCAAGGTTTCCTTCCTGGAGTACCTTTACTGCATTCTTCGGAACTGAAATGGACCGTCTAACCTTCCAAAGGAAACTCCAAGAAAACATCGTTCAACTAGAAAAACAAATTGAACTGGGAAGTGATTGCATGGAAGAATTTAGAGCGCTCAAGACACAGTTCAAATGGTTCGTGACCATGGATTTTATAGCTTCTCTTATACACTATGAATATGAAAGCAAGGTATGGAGAGAGAACATCACTAGTATGGAGGTTGAAGCTTTTAGAGATCAACTTGTTTCACGACTGAGATACTTAGAATTTGTGCTTAATGAAAGATCACTTCATCTGAGTGCTATCAAAGAACTGGAGATGCAGAAACGAGGAAGAGAATTGAATGTACAGGAGAATGGAAGTCAAAGGCAGACACATGAAGGAACAGTCAAAAATGAAGGGACGTTGGATGATAGTTTGGTATTTATGGGTAACAATGCATTATCAGAACTGCAGACAAAAAGCAGCACGTCAAGGAATGATTCAGATGCTGACGGGAAACACATATGTAAGGATGGTTTGAATAATGCAGCTGCTGTCAGTCCTTCACAAAGTTCAGTCGCACACGTTCAGGTACATCAATCTAATGATGATGATAGATTTGAAAATGTGTTTGCTTGTGAGACACAAAGTCATGTACAACCTGAGTACATTAACGACACAGATGTGGTGAATCAGGATGATAGAAATATTACTCCTGAGACTCCACATATGGATCCTAATGGAGGTAAGGTTGAACATACAAATGTGACTCATTATCAATAATGTGCTTCAACTGCTTGGATAATTAAGAAAATGCAATACGAAGTTACTCAATGTAACAAGCTCAATTATGAACTAAAAGCAAAAATTGTGTCATTAACAAGGGACATTGAGTGCTATAAAATACAACTTTCAAATCATGAAAACAAAGCCAAGCGTGAAAAAAGTTTTGAAGTGGGTTTTCAAGAATATTACAATAAAGAACAAGATCTTCAAAACAAAATATGCGAATTAATTGAGTCGAACGGAAAATTGGTTTCAAAACTCGGAAATGAAAAATGTGAACTCAAACAACAAGTTGAACAACTTCAAAAGGAGCTTTCAAAAACACAAACAGAGTTGTCAACTTGCAAAAAGGAATTTTGTGAACATAAAGTGAGAAAAAGGAAAAAGGAAGACTCGTATCTTAACGACATTGTTGATTTAGAAGCTAAATTGAAAGTTTTTGAAAAATCTGCTTGTGATAAATCGTTGAGTGTTGAGTCTGAAATCTTAAGAGTGGAAAATGAGATGTTGATACACGAAAAAGAGAAGATTTTAAAAGAGTCAAGCGACATCCAAGAGAAACTTAAACATCAAATATTTTCTCTTGAACAAAATTTTCAAAGATGTCAAGCTCAAAGCATTAACTTTGAGCTAGCTTTACAACACAATCTTGAAAAGCAGTCATTTGAAAACCCCTGGATGTCAAAACTTGAACAAGTTGAAGATGAAAACGTGTCAATAAAATGTCAAATTTCAAAATACGAAAAAGAGATTGAGCGTTTGAAACAGATTTACAAAAACCTGTTTGATTCAATCAAAAGTTCACGACTTCAGAAACAAAACTCAAACTTGAAACAAAAAGAGAATGAAGATTTGAAGTCTCAATTGAATGAATTTACAGATAAAAAGTTTGAAAATGTTTTGCATAAGATTGAATCAATGAAAAATAAAAATGTTGATTTTCAAATCATGAAAGTTTCCTTCCCAAAACCCCTGTTCAATTCTAATACTCCAGATTTTGAAAAGGAAACGGGGGAGAAAATGTATCTTTTTGAAAATGAAAATCATGTTCTTCAAACGAAAGTGGTTGAGCTTGAAACGCTTTTAGCTCAACAAACAAACAATTTTGAGGATGCCAAAACCAACTTTTTCAACAAAGTAACCAAATTTGAAAATTATTTTGAAAGACTTGAAAAACAGAATGTTGAGTTCGAACGGAAATTGGCTCGTAAAACGGATGATTCTAAAGCCGAAAAGGATCAACTTTTGAAACAAATTGCTTCTTTAGAATCAAAATTGGCATCCCAAGATCATCTTTCTCTTAAAAAAGAATACAGTGATTTGAGAACTTCATACAATGCTTTAAAAGTAAAGTTTGATACTCTTAACCGATCAAAGGGAAAAGCTCCAATTTCAAATGTTTCAACACCAGAAGTGAGTATTTCGAAGAAGGTTTACACGGGTGAATCTTCAAAACCATTTTCGAAAAAGGTTTCTCAGTTTACAACCTATTCTTTGCAAAAAGGAAGGAAGTTTTCAAAGAGACCAAGTTTTTCCGAAACATTTACTTCTAAAATGTTTTCAAATTCAAATGCTTCAAAAGAAAAGAATCATGTTTTTCAAACTCCACACTTTCGTTTTACACCGGTAAAGCAAGTATGGAGACCAAAACAAAGTTTTTCGAAACCCCCAAATGCTTTAAAAGAAAAGAATCATGTTTTTCAAACTCCACACTCTCGTTTTACACTGGTAAAGCAAGTGTGGAAACCAAAGCAAAGTCTTTCAAAATCTTTCAAATATTCAATATCAGAATTGCTTTCGCTATAACATAAGAACGACTCTGCTTTGAACATTCCAAATACCGGAAGGTTTCCATTTATCACAAAAACAAATTTTCAAAGAGAACCCATGAGGTTCAACTCTAGATGGAAATCTTCTTCTTCAGATTTTAAAACTCCAAGAGAAACGCCGGGTTTCTCAAACAATTTTCAACGGAAAAAGAGTTTTAAATCTCCATTGATTCCACGAGTGTTATTTCAAAATGAAACACTGGTTTTCAATCCTCGTTGGAATTCAATATCTTTAAATCAGATTGACACAACTTACAAATGGATTTCAAAATTTGGTAAACCCGTTGGCGCCGTGCTTAAATGGGTTCCCAAGGTTGTTGTCTAATCTAATCTAATGGCTTGTAAGTATTTCAGCTTACAACCCGGGCTTAAACATTACGACTTGTGCACACATTTCAGTGTACAACTCGGGTCTCAAAGAAAGGAAAGTACCTTTCTAAACCATTCTTTAAAACCAAACGCGCACTTATCCTTAAAAACAAGAAGAAGTTCTCATGCTAAGCTTATTTAAAACTTCTTAATCTTGAGCAAAATTTATTCAAAATTTTTCAAAAGGTTTTTCAAAACTTTTCAAAATTTTGCCCAAGATTTTTTCAAATCTTTACTCCCCAATTCGCTCCAAAGTTTAAAAAAAAATAATAATAAAAATGTCAAAACTTACGCTAGTTTTGAGGGGGAGTATTTCAGCGTATAAAGTTTTAGTTACCTTGAAGCAAAATTTATTCAAGAATTTTTCAAACTGAAATTTCTAAATATTTCAGAATTTTGCTTCAAGAAGACTCCTTCCCCCAAACTCTAAAAAGTTTAAAATTCTCAAAACATATGTGAGTTTTGAGGGGGAGTATTTCCAAAACAAAATGTTCTATCAAATCATGCTTAATTGCTTGTGCACATATAGCTGTATACAACCCGTTCTTTGAAATTAATGGACCCTAAGGTACGCTTCAGTGCGTCAATCCTAATATAAGGAGCGAAAGCTTCTTACTTTTGAGTAGAATTACTCTAATTTTCAAAGTTTTTTTTTTTTTTTTTTTTTTTTTTTTTTTTTTTCTAAATTCTACTCAAAAGGACAAGTATTCCCTCTCGTATTCAAAACCTCAAAAAGTTATTTCACTTATTGAGGGGGAGTATTTGAAATGATCTTTGTTCAAAATGATAAGTTCTTGGTGCATCTCCCCATAAGACTCAAAAACCATATTTTAATTAAAAGTTTATCAAAAACAACATCTTATATGCTATTTTTGAGGGGGAGAAAAGAAAAAGTGATTAAAATATGAATGTTTAAGAATGCTAAAAGTTCAATCTCGTGCGAGCTGGACTTAGAATTGACCCAGGAATTGACGAAACAAAAAGTTAGTAATCAAAAAGACTTATCCTCGACGGGTAATGACATCAAATTAGTTACCAGAGCTAGTTGTCACCTAAAAGCTGACATTGGAACTCTCTAACTAGCCACGTAAGCGTGTCTCAAAAAGGATTTGTCTTAGTAGAAATGTACCATTTCGCGAAACTTTCTGTGAACTTGACCAGGCCGGGTAATAACTTCAAGCTAGTCTAACTAGTGATGTAAGCGTGTCTCGAATCGGTCTTGTTCACTGAAAGTGTATCAATTCTAAAAGTGTTTGCTCCTCTCGCATGTGCAAATTTATTAAATACTTATGAGCACAGGTGAAGGGGGAGCCCTTCAAAAGTTAACACAAAACTCTCAAAGTGTTAAACAAAACGTTTGATAATAACAAACACTTTGAGAGATTTTCAAAGGTTTCTTGGCTATTGTCGGATAATCATGGAGTTATAAGGTTATTAAGATAGGAAAAACCGTCCTATGATCCGCCAGAGCCGGAGGGATCTACCCAAGGACATATCCAATAGTTACAATTAGACGTCCTTAGGTATGATACGAAAAAAAAGGAGAAAAGAATGAAAGGGGAAAGAAGGAGTTGAAGAATTAAAAAGAAAAGTAAAGAAAAGGGTGAAAAGAAATAGCCCTCCATATGTTCAACCTTAGGGCAGACACCGGGTTCAATTCATATGCTACTGGTTGTTGCTAAGGCAACACCGGTATTGAAGATAAAGTCGTCATGGACCCAGTGACGCAATGCACTAAACCTTCTTAACCACTCAAGTTCTCTTAAAAGATCTTGTTTCATTCTCACGGGGAACCAGTGTAATCTATCGACTTATCTCTTAGAGATGGTTGATATTGAAGCAGGAGACCTCTCCCTAGTCTCCGCATAGGAAACCTAAGTGTGCACTTTTCGAGTCTAGAGCCATGAGATACATCAAAGATCTCTAAGGAACACTTAGGATTTCTACAACTAGTGTTCTACATCAATGGATACCAGCTGTAAATTATCGAGTCCTTCGCAGATCTTAGCAATCTGCCGAGAACGTTTATGAGAGAATTACAAATTGTATTTCTCAATGATTAAACGGAAATTCCTGCCAGGGTCAACACAAAACATCCCTGACAGCAGGTCACTTCGGTAATCCCATAAGGTTTACGCTTAGTGTTCGCGGTGGTTCTATAGCGGTCTACAGTCGTGGAGTGATCCCCAGCAACTCACCCAGTCATTGAGCTACTTAGTAGGTCTCGTAAGCTCCCTCGGGAGTATCTGACATGGGAACGGTCTGGATAAGGATTAGAAGGAGTCTTCACACTATGCTGTTGACGATCTCTAATTCCTTATCTGTAAGTACTGGTTGTTTATTGCTAACTGTTTACCTGCAGCTACACATCATCTCCATGGCGATAGATTCCACATGCTCATACATACATCTTGAAGTCAATGATAGCTCCCTCAATGATCTAAGCAACGCAAAGTTCACCAAAAGATTCTATGCCAAAAAGAAGAATCTACAAAGTAAAGATACTAAAGATCAAAGTGAAAGAAAGGGAACTACGTGCATGTGAAAGTCAAAGTCCAAAGATGTATGTGTTAATACAAATATCGTCTAAAAACGTTATTTATATTTTACGATCTTCGCTAAGTTTTGTTAATGACAAATGTAAACTTTTGTTTCTAAGTAAAACATAATCTTCGTTTTAAAGACTTGCATAAACTAGACTTTTGCTACAGTTTACATTTCATAAAACACAACACAAGTTTATTTCTTAAATTAGAAATTGTCACATCACATTTATGGCAAGTTTTGTCATTATGCATTTATGGAAAGAAATGTGTTTGACTAACTTTGTTGTTGCTTGCAAGATTTCTATTTGACTTGTTATTATGAGATGTGACATTGTTTGGTTGCTAGGAGTAATGAGACAAGACCTTGTTTGGTTTGCAAGATTTATTGCAAAACCAACTGCAAGCCCGACGGTACCCTGGAGGTACACGGGCGGAACCCTTCTCAGGGGTCCGCCAGACCTGCAGAAGGTTTTGGCTATAAATATTGAGCCACACGTTGAATTTTGGCTCATCACTTGACATTACATTTTACACACACATTCATTCTTTCATCTAACCTCTTAACATTTCATATGTGAAGTTTCTTTTTGTAGCAAAGAGATTCACGAGCTTACAAAAAGTAACAAGTATTCAACACAACGTTGCAAGACTTGTTAGCTTAGCATTGTGTAGACTTGTGTAGTTTACACTTCATTTGATTGTGTATTTTCAGTAGTGATCGGTTAGTATTTTAGTCCTCAAAATACAAAGAGTGTTGGGAGTTGTTGTACCCTAGTATAAGAACTAACGGGAGTGGTTGTGCCCTTGTAAAAGAACTCGACATTTAGCTTTGTGTCGGTAAAAGTATAAGCGACGTGTAAGGTTTTCTCCGCCGGTGAAAGGAGCTTGTTGACTAGTGAAAGAAACTCTCGAGTTGGATACTCGGGGCGTGGACGTAGGGCAAGGAAAAAGAGTCCTTGTAGCCGAACCACGATAAATACTCGTGTTGTGGTTTGGTCGTTTTTTTCATTTACTTGCATGTTATATATTGTGTTTGTGCATACATCTTTGATCAAACGGAAAGTTTCAAAGCTAACTTAACAAGTTAAAAAGATTTTAATCGGTAAACTATTCAACCCCCTTTCTAGTTTTCCACAATTGGCATCAAGAGCTACGTTACTCAAGCTTTTAAAATATATTGTTTTTAAAACTTGAAACGATCCATGGATTTTGAAAATTACAAAGAAGGGCAATCTATGCAAAGACCACCACTCTTTGAAGCAAATGGTTTTATATATTGGAAAAACCGTTTTGAAACCTACGTGAAATCTAAAGATATAGATTTGTGGTATATAATTATTGATGGTGATAACGTAGTTACTAACATCAAAGATGATGATCAAAAGAAATTAATAGGTAAAAATAATGAAGCTAAAATGATGCTTTATAATGCTTTGCCTAAGAAAGAATATGAAAGAGTCTTTTTGTGTAAAACCGCCAAAGATATTTGGCAATCTTTAATTGTCACTCATCAAGGAAACTCACAAGTTAAAGATAACAAAATTGATCTTCTTGTTCAACAATATGAACAATTTGTTATTTCCGAAGATGAGATTATTGATAATGCCTTTGCTAGGTTTAACACTATTATTACTTTACTTAAAGCACTTGATGAATCTTTTTGTAGTAAGAACTTTGTCAGGAAATTTCTTAGAGCACTCCATCCGAAGTGGAGAGCAAAAGTGACGGCAATTGAAGAATCCAAAGATCTTTCAAGCATGTCACTTGATGAGCTTATTGGAAACCTCAAAGTTCATGAAATGGTAATGGAAAAAGATTCAGAACTAGTTAGAGGCAAGAAAGAAAAAGTTAAGTCCATTGCCTTGAAAGCTAGAGTCCAATCAAGTGATGATGAAGAATCTACTTCGGATAGTGATGATGAGGAATATGCTATGGCCGTGAGAGACTTCAAGAAGTTCTTTCGTAGGCGAGGAAAGTTTGTAAGGCAACCTAAAGATGACAAGAAAACCTTCCGGAAAGATCGTGATGATCGAAAAGGAAAAGTTGAAAGAAAATGTTATAGGTGTGGAGACACAAGTCATCTTGTAGGAGAATGTCCAAAACCACCCAAGAGCAAACCTCAACAAGCTTTTGTGGGTGGTGCTTGGAGTGACTATGAAGGAGATGATGATGAGCCAAAGAATGATGATATTGCTCTCATGGCTCACAACTCAAATGAGGTACTCTCCGACTCATCTTATTCCTCTATAGATGATGATACTCTACAAAATGAATATAACAAACTTTGTGAGTTAAGCTTAAAAATCATAAACAAAAATAAATTTTTGAAAACTAAAATGGAGTTTTTAGAAAATGAAGTCTATGAGTTAAAAGAAAAAAGCTAAGAGATTAGAAAAGGGTAAAGGTATTGACACCTCATGCAAATCATGTGAAGCACTTAAACTTGAAGTTGAGAAACTTAAAATTACTCAAAATGATCTAATCAAACAAACCACAACGTTCAAAAAGTTCGATAAGAGCATTTCATGTGCGGATGAAATTATGAAACTTCAAAAGTCACCTTTTGATAAAACAGGTCTAGGTTTCAGGAAAGTAGAAATCATTAAGGATCAAACGAAACAAGAAAAGAACGCACATGAAACAAACAAAATTGCTACAGCAGCCCGCGGACCAGACGGAACCCAAATTAGGGTTCCGCCCGTTGGCCCCGAGGGTTCCGCCAGGTCTGGTGCAGCAGTAACTCCATCCACATCGGATCATTCAAAATTTGTTAAAGTTACATATAAAAATGGAACAAAACCTGCCTTTAGAACTGGAGTAGGACTTAGTAAAAATGAATTTAGGGCTAAGACTACTCAACCAAGACCTAAGACTCCAATTCCCAAACGCCCCTTTCCAAAGAGCAACTTCAATGCTCGACCAAACTACCAACAAGTTTGGAATCAAAACACTCCTGGACATTACCAAAATTCAAACTACATGCCATGGAACCCTTATGCTCTATTTTCTTATTTGGAACAAATTAATGGTATACTTAACCAAAATGGACCCATGAGAAATTGGGGACCAAATGTTTGAGTGTTTTTCTTAAAATAGGTGTGCCTCAAAGTTTGTTTGGATCCGGATGAATGGATTAAAGATAGCGGTTGTTCAAGGCACATGACGGGTAATAAAAGCCTCTTCTCAACATATCACAAATGTGATGGAGGTAATGTTACGTTTGGTAGTAATGCTAAAAGCAAAATCATCGGAAAAGGTACAATCTCTCATGACTCCCTTTCTATAGATGATGTTGCTCATGTTGATAACTTAGGATTTAATCTTCTTAGTATTAGTCAACTTTGTCGTAATAAGTATAATGTCCTTTTTAGTGAAAACGGTAGTAAAATACTTAAAGATGGTATAACCGTAGCCAAAGGTGTCCTTAAGAACAACGTATACGTCATGAAGTTGGATTCAACATCTAGAGACTAAATTTGTCTTACCTCATTAGATGAATCTTCAACTTTATGGAATAGACGTTTAGGACACGCTAACATGAGACTAATCCAAAACCTCTCTTCCAAAGACTTAGTTCGAAACCTACCTAAGTTGAAATATGACCAACACTTTTGTGATGCTTGCAAAGTCGGTAAACAAGTCCATGGTAGCCATAAGGCTAAAAACTTGGTTTCTACATCTAGGTGTCTAGAACTTTTACATATGGATTTATTTGGTCCATCCGCTATACAAAGTTATGGAGGCAACTTCTACACTTTGGTCATAGTTGATGATTACTCAAGATATACTTGGACAAAATTTTTGAAAAGTAAAAATGAAACTTTTGATAAATTTGAGATTCTAAGTAAGAAAATTCAAAATCAAGTAGGGTCTAATATTGTGTCTATTAGAACGGATCACGGTCGTGAATTTGATAATGAATTTCAATTTGGTAAATTTTGTGATAATAATGGAATAACTCATAACTTTTCGGCTCCACGTACTCCTCAATCTAATGGTGTAGTAGAACGTAAAAACCGGACATTGCAAGAGATGAGTAGAACAATGCTTAATGAACAAAACATTCCACAAAAGTTTTGGTGTAATGCCGTCGACACTTCAACGTACATTTTAAATCGAATCCTAATTAGACCATTTTTGAATAAAACTCCTTATGAACTATATAAAGGTAAAAAGCCTACATTAGGATACTTTAGAGTGTTTGGGAGTAAATATTTCATTCTTAACACCAAGGATTATCTCACCAAATTTGACCCAAAGTCTTATAAAGGTGTATTTCTTGGATATTCACAAAATAGTAAAGCTTACATTGTTTTGAACAAAGAAACCTTAAGAGTCGAGGAATCGTTAAACGTAACATTTGACGAAAGTCCACCTCCCTCTAAGACATCACCTTTGGTAGATGATGACTTAGTTGAAAGCCAAGCAATTGAATGTCAAGAAAACTTAGGTAATGACAAGGAAGATGAACTATTAAACAAAGAACTTGTCAATGTCAAAGAAACTAAAAGTCATCCATTAGACGGTGTCATAGGCAACATTAACGAAAGAACACTTAGATCAAAAGTTCAAAATGAAAGCAACTACTTTTGTTTCGTGTCAACCATTGAACCGAAAAACATTAATGAATCCATTAAAGATGAATCTTGGGTAATTGCAATGCAAGAAGAATTAAACCAATTTGTTAGGAATGATGTATGGACATTAGTTCCTCAACCAAAGAGTCAAACAATAATTGGAACAAAGTCGGTCTTTCGTAATAAAATTGATGAAAATGGAATTGTGTCTAGAAACAAAGCTAGGCTAGTAGCACAAGGATATAATCAACAAGAAGGCATTGATTACGATGAAACTTTTTCTCCGGTAGCTAGGCTCGAGTCAATTAGAATATTACTTGCTTATGCGTGTGCACACAATTTTAAACTTTTTCAAATGGACGTCAAAAGTGCATTTCTAAACGGAGTCATTAATGAAGAAGTGTATGTTGCTCAACCACCGGGCTTCATCGATTTTCAAAAAACCAAATCATGTTTACCAACATAAAAAGGCTCTTTACGGACTTAAGCAAGCTCCAAAAGCATGGTATGATCGACTTAAAACATTCCTAGTTGACCATAATTAGTTGATAATACTCTCTTCACTAAGAAGAAAGATTCACATATTATCATAGTCCAAATCTATGTTGATGACATTATATTCGGATCAACTTGTCAAGAATTATGTGTGGATTTCTCAAAAATCATGCATGAAGAGTTTGAAATGAGTATGATGGGAGAACTCAACTTTTTCCTAGGACTTCAAATCAAACAACTAGAAGATGGTATCTTCTTTAACCAATCTAAATATATTAAGGATATGCTTAAGAAATTTGGACTAGAAGATTCGAAACCTATCAAAACTCCCATGTCCACGGAAACTAAACTCACCAAGGATGAGGAAAGTGAATCCGTAGATAGCACTAAATATAGAGGTATGATTGGTAGTCTACTTTACCTAACGGCTAGTAGACCCGATATTATGTTTAGTGTTTGTCTATGTGCTCGTTTTCAAGAAGATCCTAAAACTACCCATCTCGAAGCCGTAAAAAGGATTTTTAGGTATATTAAGGGCACTACACATTTAGGTTTATGGTATCCCAAAGGAACGGGAATAGACACCATAGTGTATGCCGACTCGGATCATGCTGGTGACTATGTCGATAGAAAAAGCACAAGTGGTATTTGTACTTTTGTTGGACATTGTCTCACCTCATGGTTCTCTAAGAAGCAAACGGCTCTTGCTATCTCAACAACGGAAGCCGAGTACGTTTCGGCCGGAAAGGCATGTCAACAAGCTCTTTGGATGAAGCAAGCTCTTGTCGACTACGGAATTCAACTCAACGACATCACAATTCTTTGTGACAACAAAGGTGCCATTGATCTTAGCAAAAACCCGGTTCAACATGCTCGTACCAAACATATTGAAATCCGTCATCATTTCCTTCGTGACAACGTCCAAAAAGGAAATATCTCAATTGAGAAAGTTTCTTCCGAAGATAACATAGCCGACATTCTCACTAAACCTCTTAAACGTGAACCTTTTAACCTTCTTAGACTAGGCTTAGGACTCATGGAACCTACATTGTAGTTCTGGACATTAGACAAAAATCACAAAAAACAAAACAAATCCAAAACCATTTTTCTCAGCAGGGTCGGCGGAACCCTCAGCCATAATGGACGAAACCCAACCCAGGGTTCCGCCGTATCCGTCGACCTGCAGAATCACATTCTTTGTTTATATTAAACCAAACACCCATTATCTCATACCACCACTTCTAAACTGCTACTATTCACTTTACCACTCATCCACACCTACGAATTCTTGGTCCTCCATTCATTTACATTGCAAATCAATCATCATTGTAAGTATTCTAAACATGATTACAATCCTGATCTGAGTCTAGGAATTCTATTTTTTTGCACAAAAACAAAAACTTGGGGTTATGCATTAACTTGAAAAACTCATGCATTAGATTAGGTGTTTAATAAAACTAATCATGTTTCCCATAGTTAGGAATTGCATCTTTTATTAGTATAAACATGTTTGCTAAAACACCCCATGTCAAATCCTTCCAAAAATTTCTCACAAGTAGGACAAATATTTTTTCGTCTCACATTGAGAATACAAAATCAAAACGTTATGTTTAAAACATCACTTGCATAATGTCTCTTGAATGCTAAAGGGAATACATAACCAATATGTATTTTCGGGTACATTCAAACGAAGCTACATTGAACTAGGAGCGTTTGGGTTATCTTTTGTTTTATAACAAAACTTGCATAAAACGATTTTGAAGCATCAAAATGAGTCAAGATAACCGCACCTCCACATTGTTTTCATATAGGCACACACTAGAACTTCCACATTATAATAGTGGTTTACTTAAACTAAAATGTGAAATTTTGTTGTTCTAGGAATCATCATGCCTCCTCTAACCCACTACGACCACAAGGACACCATTAAGTACCTACCAAAACACCATAAAACCAAAGGCCTTACCGCAAATCAAGTAAACGTTTTCAAAGCCCTAGAAAAACACTATGTCCATGAGGGTAGAACCATTGACCCATCTTTCCTAGAAGGCACAAACCTTTACGCCGATTTTTCCATAATCAACTTTGAGTGTCTTTTGAATATCGACGAGCCTATTTGTCCTAGGTTCATTCTAGAGTTCTATGCATCCTCCATCCTCTCCACGGATGACTATGGTCATATGTCTATCAACTTTAGGGTTAGCGGTCATCAATACTCCTTCACTCTTGAGGAATTTGCTCAAATCCTAGGTGTCCCAAACCGTGGTACTTGCCTCTATTCCGACTTGCACTCCCTCTCAACTCTTGACAACCTCCAAGACCGTATCCACCCTTATGACACACCCCTTTTCTCAAAAGGTGTACTCCGTGACCACCTCTTTGTTAGGACCACCACCACTAGGAGAACCCGTTCGGGGAATGAGGTCGATAAGGACCCATATGGAATGGAAATGAACGAACTTAAGCCCCAATTCAAGAAATGGGAGGAAGTCCTTAGAGCCAATGTCATTAGCACAATAGGGAACCGTGACCATATCAACCTTTGCCTTTGCTACATGCTCTACTCCTTGTCCGTTAGACAACCTTTCAACCTTGCCTACTACATGGCCAAGAGAATGGCCGACATTCCCGTGCATGGCACAACGGCTATGCCGTATGGAATGCTCTTGACCCGTCTCTTTAGGTTCATCTCACCCATTCCTCCAACTTCAAATGGTCTTCGTCTTGACTATACTCTCATTCCACACACCTTTGTTCCACTTAGTGATAAGAGAGTTTACAAAGCCCAAGGAAAACGCCCACATCCTCCTACCTCATCTTCGTCTTCCTCAATGAATGAAGATGACAATTTGCCAAACTCTAGGCTCCCTCCTCTCGAATACCTTTCTCAACTTCCGGATATTCCTAATGAGTCGGAGGAGTTCAAGCAAACAAAGGGGATGTTTAAGAATCTTGGAAGGTTCCTTGGAAAGCTCAAGAACAAGATCGACCGTCAATGAGTGCGGGTGTGTTAGGAGTGTTTGGCACAAGGTGCTATTGAAACAATTTGGTCGTTTAAACAATATTTGTGATGTATTTGTGTGTTAGTACAATGTTTGATACACTTTGGAACATGTTTTAACTAACAATGATGCAGGGAGACAACTTTTGGCAAGTTGTCAAATTTTCAAGTTTATGATATTTTCACTAAGTATAGTGAAATTCTCGACATCAAGGTCAAAGTCCTGTGAAATGCATGTTTGCGTGTCTGATTTTTGCATTGCCTAACCAGAAATGCCTTATCTCTTTGATTTTAGGAGTTTTTGAAAATTTTGAAAATCATCTCGCGGGTCAAAAACGTGGACTGCCACTATTTTCACCCTTGGCGGATCTGGCGGTACCCAATATTGGGTTCCGCCAGTGCAATTTCTGGGAATCCCAGAATTTGCCCAACAGACCAGGCGGCACCCTCAGATGGGTTCCGCCTGTGTATTCTGAGGGTGCCGCCAGCTTCCTGCAGAATTTTAGTTTTTATTTTCACAATTTCAACATCCAAACACCAAAATCCAATCCTTTTAGGTAGAAACCCATTACTTGCAATGTGTTTAGCAAAATAGGATACTTCTTCTTCCATAAACTTAACCAAAACCAATTCCCGCCAAAATTCAAATTTAACCATAACAACCTCAAGGACCCCTCAAACATTAAGGAAGGAACCCTTTTAAGGGATCCATGAAATCCCTCAGATTTTTACTATCACAAATCCACCAAAACCACTAAGCATTTAGTGCAAAACTTGTCTTCTCACTTCAGCATTTTCATTGGATTGACTCCCATGACATGACAAACCACAATTAGTTTTCCAAATCATTAGAAACCTCCATTTTTGTATGGACTAACATCAAATCCAAACACTCCTTTCCATAATTCATCAACACTATAAATTAAGCCATCCTCAACACCATCAAATCACACCTTCCTCAACACAACTTCTCAACCTTATACACCATGACTAAGTCAACAAACACCTCTCAACCATCAAGACCCATCCGGAAAACCGCCCGGATTAGTGTTAAACCACTATGGTCCAATCAACCCATCAACCTAACCTCCTCATCCTCGGATGAATTCACATCACCCATAAAAAATGAACACTTTTTGAACCTTGCATCTCCATCACCATCACCCAATCAACCAAATGAGCTCACTCCACCACCAACTAAATCACCTATTGACCCAACTCCACCAAGTGCTCCAACTCAACCATCCAAAACCTCATCACCATCACCATTACCCAAAATTGAGCCAATGGAACTCTTTGGGTCTCCTCCCACATCACCACACCCATTTGTCCAAGATCTTAATGATCTTCCACCAAGACCTACACAACCACCACCTTTTGCAAATCAATCACCAAGGTCAATTCTAGACCTTGACGAGGATCTTAACCTTAACTAACCATCACAACAAGTGTAACATCCACCCACACCATTGTTGTTTCACCCCATCTACCATGACATCCATGGTCCTCTATATGGAGAACCAAACTTTGAAAACCATGATCACCCAAATCCACCACACCCTCAACCTCAAACCTTCGAGTCTTTATTTCCTTCATATGAGGATATCCAAAACATGGTTGAAAACCATCTCCATCAAGCAATGGAATTTCAAACCACATTGCTTGACTCAATACCAAACCTATCAACCACCCAAGAACCACAAACCAACCAACCCTCAAACCAAGAAACCAAAACCAACCCATTTCAACCCACTCATCCCCATGCTTGCTCAAATTGTGATCAAATGGGTGAAACCATCAAAACATTGCTTAACCAATTCCAAAATGAAACCCGTTTTGCATTCCAACATGTCATTGAACGTTTGGATGCACTTTCCCACCCCAACAAACCCTAGACAACCTATGGAGGCCGTTTGCCCCAATCTAGGAATGTAGGATTTTATTTTATTTTCTTGGTTATTTTTTTTTGTTGTTGTGTACAAGTAGAAGAATAAGTCCATATTTCTTGTCTTTTGACTTTTATAAGTCAAAATTTTACTTGGAATGATATTTCTTTCTACTAACTTTTGTGCATTGTTGGTTGATCACTCTTTGGTTTGTCAATGTGGTTGCAATGTGTGTGGTAACTACATTCTTGACTATCTATATCACCAACTAACATTTTTTTTGTAGGGTCCAAAATCCATGTTTCCCATCTTGGCACTCCATTTAGGGGGAGTATCAACCAAGGGGGAGCATGAGCATTATTCCGCTTCGCCTCTCTACTTTTTGTTTTGACAAAAAAGGGGAGAAATATATTGAACTTTCAATACTTAATATGATTTTCAAAAATTAAGTAAAACAAGTTTAATATAAGTTTTTTTTTTTTTTTTTTTTTTTTTTTTAAGTCTTAAAAACCAAGATTTTGTGAGTTACTTAAAAACAAAGTGTATGTTCTGTCATCAACAAAAAGGGGGAGATTGTTAATACAAATATCGCCTAAAAACGTTATTTATATTTTACGATCTTCGCTAAGTTTTGTTAATGACAAATGTAAACTTTTGTTTCTAAGTAAAACATACTCTTAGTTTTAAAGACTTGCATCAACTAGACTTTTGCTACATTTTACATTTCATAAAACACAACACAAGTTTATTTCTTAAATTAGAAATTGTCACATCACATTTATGGCAAGTTTTGTCATTATGCATTTATGGAAAGAAATGTGTCACACCCCCAAAATACCTGAATGGCAGCGGAATGGAATACCTGAGGGTGTAACGGATCATAGCACACAAGCAAGGAAATATTGAACGACCTAAAGTGTCGTTTATAAAATACATCGTTTGATTCATTCAAAATATTCAGAGTTATAAAACATAGGTCCCAAAAGTTGGAAAAGGTTTTAGGAAACAAGTTTAGTACAATCAAACGATAGTTCAAAGTGCATGAAATCCAAAAGAGACGCGTCATCCTTGATACACAAAGTGACTCCATGCAATGCCATGAGAATATGCCTTAGATACCTGAGAAATACATTGCCAAAAACGGTCAACATAAAGTTGGTGAATAATCATAGGTTTATAAGTAAATCTAGTGTACATATTGCCATAAGTAATGCCAAGAAATAGGATGTCCGGAAAGTATATACATTGGCTCTTAAGCTCATGACCCCGAAGCTAGACGTTACTTGGCCCCAATGAGTGTTTACCAGACACTCTAATAATAAAGACATGAAATGCATCTGTAATACTGTTGGAGCAACCCAAACACAGATGGAGGAGTCACCCTCAATAGATCTATTCACTCACACTCGCTTGGAACTTAATTAACGGTTCATGATATAATAAGGGGACTTGTCAAGACGTGGTAAATAGGCAACTTAAGCAATGTATGAATTTTATACTTAGGCATGTACACAAAAACAAGTAATGCAATGTATTCTCCCCCGTGGGATTTGAAATCAAAATATAGAATTAAAACGGGGCTATGAGAACTCACCTCGAAGTGATGGTACAAAGATGGTGCAATGAGGTAAAAGTAGTCGGGACAATGAGGCGCGAGTACTAGCCGCAACCTAAATGAATAACCATGATCTAACTTAGATCAAGCCGTAATGAAATGAATGCACATGCACATGATACTCATACCACTCGTAATTTGAAAATACTAGTTATCGTCGTAGTAAAATAAATTCCATACTTAGGAAAATAAGTCCTTATACAGGAGTATATAACTTGTCGTACTATCTCGTTAGAAAGGGTTAGCGTTAAATTCCTTGTATTGAAAACCTTGAAATACGTCGTTACGTCGTATAAGTATTCTCTTGGATCATACGTATTCGTTTGATAAGAAAATAGTCCTTAGTAATATTTTCTAGAAAAATATACCGTTTAGCGCGTACGTTATTATTTTTACTTGTGACTATATATATATATATAGTTTTGTCAATGTTAAAACGGGTATAACTCGGTCGTTTTAGGCTCGTTTTCCTTGTTCTTTATGTCCACGGATTCGTCTTTGTATAAACTAGTATATTTTTGATAACTCGGCTCTTTTAGGTTACGTTTAATGCTTCAAAATACCCGTCGTATTCTGCCAATCAGCAAGCAGTTTTCTAAGAAATAGTTTTCGTCGTTAATTTTGCAAAAATCATATCTCCTTCGTTATAAACTCTTTTTAATCCGTTCTTTCGCCTAAAGTTTCGTTT
This sequence comes from Artemisia argyi, assembly GCA_030686995.1. Lineage (NCBI taxonomy): Eukaryota > Viridiplantae > Streptophyta > Magnoliopsida > Asterales > Asteraceae > Artemisia > Artemisia argyi. The sequence continues at coordinate 138,232,271 of CM060684.1, forward strand.
TTGAATGTATTTTCTAAATCTTTGGTCAAAACTTAGTCACCATCTACTGATTTTCCCACGAAATTAAAATAGGGACAGTAGGTATATCAAAAGTTTCAAAAACCATTTTCAAGTCGCCAAACTAGTTCCATCATCCATCAATCCACTTTCAAACACCACAAAGCTAATCTAATCCTACCATACACCTTCTTAGGGTGTCATGGGTCCTTAGACATCAACAATCCACTAGGTCTAACAAGGGTTTCATATGTTTCCATTTCTAGGGCTTCAAAGTTAATATATACAAAAATGGAGTGGTACAAGTTGATGCATGTATAAGATCTTGTAAGAAAATTATATAAACATAATAATATCTTGTAAAAATCATAAAAATGAGTTTGTTTACTTACTTGATGGTTTAGAGAGTTTAGATGATAAAAAGCCTACTAATCCTTGAGTTTTTATTTCAAAACTCAAACAAGGATGATTATACAAACTAGTTTATACCAAGATCTTGTAAAATTTGTTGTTTCTTGCTCCTTGACCACCTAGGTCGATCCAACCTTCAAGAGAAAAGAGAGAAAAAAGTTTTCTAGTTGCAAGTAAAAGTGTTTTGTGATAAATAAGTGAAAAAAATTTAATATATACTAGGAGACATATGTTAGGTGACATTTAAGAGTGTTGGTGAGAGGTTATTAAAGTTTGAAGACCATGGGGGGGGGGGGGGGGTTGGCCGGTCCTAAAAGGAGGGAAATGGGGGGGGGGTTGTCTTGGGATTAATTAGGAAAATTAGTATTAGTAGTTAAGTGTAGTTAGGTTAGGTTTAGGTTTAAGGTTTAATCGGGTACCGGGTTTGTTAGAAATAAATTTTGTCGAAGTTATTCGGGTCATAATAAAGTTATAAAGATTGTAAAAATAAGTCGGGTACAAGTACGGAGAGTTAGGGTGATTATCGTTTAATTTTGGTGAAAACCGTCGTTATTAAGTTAAACGTACGATACGTAATAGTTAAATTTCCAAAATACCGGGTAAATTAATATTATAGTTTTTATATTATAGAAATGAGTATAAAAATGTATTAGGATCATAGTCGGGAGTGTCGGACATGTTAGACACATTTATAGTTCGCGTATTAGCGTTTATTTAAAATAAACGTACGTAAATCGTTAATCGTACCAAAAGTATTAATTTAGATACCCTACGAGTGGAATAGTATGCAAGTGCCCTAATGATGATATGCAGACTATTTCTAGTCCGTATGAGATGTCCCTGATAAAAATGCATGAATTCGCTCCTGAACCAATACGGTTATGCGAATTTGAACACTCGTAAACTAAATTTACGATGACATGAGTAATGCACGTGAATAGTGGTTTTCTCTCGGAAATGAATAGTGTCAAGTGAATAGTAAAATTTCTGAATATGTCTCGGAATGTCAAATTGACCTCAAAAATGATGAATAGTAAAATGATGAATAGTGATCGATGAATAGTAATTTGTGAATAGTAGAATGTCAAAGTTTGGAAAAATGACCTGAAATTGTGGGTTGTGACAGTCGCCCATCCAAAAAGGAATTCAGTCCCTGAATTCAGTTAGTGTTGGTCTCGGAAATAGGCTCGGTGAAAAGTTGTGGATACTTGCGTCGCATTTGGTCTTCTCGTTCCCAAGTAAACTCGGGTCCTCTTCGAGAATTCCAACGAACCTTCACGATCGGAATTCGACTTTGTTTCAACTGTTTGATCTCGCGATCCATTATTTCAACTGGTTCTTCCACAAAGTTAAGCTTGTCATCGAGTTGTATTTCTTCTAATGGTATAATGGCAGACTCGTCCGAAAGGCATTTCTTGAGGTTCGAAACATGAAACGTGTTATGTACGTTGCTAAGTTCTGATGGAAGTTCAAGCTTGTAAGCAACCGGACCAATCCTTTCCAGGATCTTGAATGGTCCAATGTATCTCGGGTTCAATTTCCCGCGTTTTCCAAAGCGTATTACGCCTTTCCAAGGCGAGACTTTCAACATAACTTTGTCCCCGACCTGAAATTCCAATGGTTTGCGTCGAACATCTGCGTAGCTTTTCTGTCGACTTCTTGCAGTTTCGAGTCTCTCTCGAATTTGAATTATCTTTTCTGTTGTTTCTTGTACCATTTTCGGGCCAGTACATTGTACTTCACCGACTTCGGCCCAACAAACTGGAGATCGACACTTACGACCATAAAGTGCCTCGAATGGTGCAGCCTTAATGCTCGAATGGTAACTGTTGTTATAGGAAAACTCGATTAACGGCAAATGGTTAGCCCAACCATTTCCAAAGTCAATCACACATGCTCTAAGCATGTCCTCAAGTGTTTGTATAGTTCTCTCGCTTTGACCATCGGTCTGAGGATGGTAAGCAGTGCTCATGTCTAACTTGGATCCAAAAGAATCTTGTAATGACCGCCAAAAGTTTGAAGTAAAACGACTATCTCTGTCGGAAATGATGGAAACTGGTGCACCGTGTCTTGAGACTATCTCCTTGACATAAAGTCTAGCAAGTTGTTCCATTGTATAAGTCTCTCTAATGGGTATGAAATGAGCTGATTTGGTAAGTCGATCAATGATTACCCAAATAGCATCGAAACCTCCTGACGTCCTTGGAAGTTTAGTGACAAAATCCATAGCAATACGTTCCCACTTCCATTGTGGAATCTCCGGTTGTTGAAGTAACCCTGACGGTTTCTGGTACTCGGCTTTCACTTTAGCACGAGTAAGACATTTGCTGACGTACGTAGCTATTTCTGCCTTCATATTCGGCCACCAATAAAGCTTCTTGAGATCCTGATACATCTTATCAGAACCTGGATGAATAGAGTACTTCGACTTGTGTGATTCATGCATAATCAATTCTCGCACTCCACCATAGAGTGGTATCCAACTTCGGTCCTTGAAGCATAACACTCCATCCGATCTCTTTACAAAGCCATTTTCGCTTTCTGGCATACCATAAAGTTTCTCATGCGGTCGGTTTTCTTCCTTGAGAGCCTCAATCTGAGCTTCTAAAATTTTCAATGGTAATGGCGAAATGATAGTCATTCCTAATGACCTGACTCTCAAAGGTTTGAGTCGTTCTTTTCGGCTAAGTGCATCTGCTACAACATTCGCTTTCCCTGGGTGATATCGAATTTCACAATCGTAATCACTCAACAATTCTAGCCAACGACGTTGTCTCATATTAAGTTCCTTCTGATCGAGTATATGCTGTAAGCTCTTGTGGTCGGTAAAAATTACACACTTAGTACCATAAAGGTAGTGTCTCCAAATCTTGAGTGCAAAAACTACCGCACCCAATTCCAAGTCGTGAGTAGTGTAATTCTTCTCGTGTATCTTAAGCTGTCTAGATGCATAAGCTATCACCTTCTCGTGTTGCATTAGCACAGCTCCAAGTCCTTGATGCGAAGCATCGCAATATACCACAAAGTTCTCAATACCTTCAGGTAGTGACAAAATCGGTGCGCTACACAGCTTTTGTTTCAATAATTGAAATGCGGACTCTTGTTTTTCTCCCCACTCGTACTTTTCATTCTTTTGTGTCAGCTTCGTCAATGACTTCGCTATCTTAGAAAACCCTTCAATAAACCTTCTGTAATATCCGGCAAGTCCTAGGAATTGATGAATTTCCGTAGGAGACTTGGGCATAGCCCAATCCTTAACTGCCTCGATCTTTGCCGGGTCGACTTGTAAACCTTGGCTATCAATAACATGGCCAAGAAATTGAACTCTTCGTATCCAAAAATCACACTTAGAAAATTTGGCATACAACTGCTCCTTCTTGAGTAGTTCCAGGATTGTTCTGAGGTGTTCTTCGTGATCTTCCTTACTCTTGGAATAAATCAAGATATCGTCAATGAATACGATCACAAACTTATCGAGATACGGTTTGCACACCCTATTCATGAGATCCATAAATACCGCAGGTGCGTTCGTTAATCCAAAAGGCATTACTTGAAACTCATAATGACCATAGCGTGTTCTAAATGCCGTCTTCGGGATATCCTCTTCCCGAACTTTAAGTTGATGGTAACCGGATCTTAAATCAATCTTGGAATAAAAACTAGAACCTTGTAACTGGTCGAACAAGTCGTCAATTTTGGGGAGTGGATAACGGTTCTTAACCGTTAACTTGTTCAGCTCACGATAGTCGATGCACATTCTGAAAGTTCCGTCCTTCTTCTTCACAAACAAAACCGGCGCTCCCCAAGGCGAGGAACTCGGTCTAATGAATCCTTTGTCCAAAAGTTCTTGTAATTGATTTGACAGTTCTTGCATCTCCGAAGGTGCAAGTCTATACGGTGCTCGTGCAATCGGTGCAGCTCCTGGCACTAATTCAATTTGAAACTCAACTTGGCGTGTAGGCGGAAGTCCTGGCAATTCTTCCGGAAAAACTTCTTGAAATTCCTTAACAATTGGCCCATCTTCAAGTCGTTTCTCATCCGACTTCTTCTCCGTGATGTGAGCCAAGAATGCATAACAACCCTTCTTTATGTACTTCTCGGTCTTAATGCACGATATAATACTGAGTCTGGTTCCACTTCGCTCTCCACGAACAACCAAAGTTTCACCATTATAAGGAAGGTGAACAACTTTCTCATCACAAATAATTCTCGCTCGATGCCGAGATAACCAATCCATACCGATAACAACGTCAAAACTTCCAAGTTCTACGGGCATAAGGTCTATATTGAATGGATGGTTTAGGAAATTTATAGTGCAACCACGAATAATGGTGTTGGTGTTAACTAGAGACCCATAGGCTAATTCAACGATATAGGAAATGTCTAATGGGATTGGTTCTATGTTAAGCAAAGGTGCAAATGCAATAGAAACAAAACTTCTATCCGCTCCTGAATCAAATAAAATGGATGCATAACGATTATTAACGAGGAACGTACCCGCAACAACATTCGGGTCTTCTTTGATATCGTCTCCTCCCATGACATAAGCTCTTCCTCGAGCCATTCCATTTTGGTTTCCAGTTCCTTGATTCTTCCCCTTCTTTGGACAATCACTCTTAAAGTGTCCAATTTCTCCGCAACCATAGCATGTTACTGGTGGTTTCTGATTGTCACCCACGATTGGAAGTCTACAATCTTTGATGTGGTGACCAAGCTTCTTGCAATTGCCACAAATATCTGGACAACGACCTGGGTTATGATGCTTCTGACACCTTTCACATTTAGGTAGGTTACCAGTGTAACCTTTTCTGTCATTTGGTCCTGCAGCATAAACCTTTGCTACTTCCTGTCTCTTAGGTGGCGGCTGAACAGCGTATCCACCTTGGTTGTAATCAAACCTTCTCTTGTTGTTGTTGTTGTTATTTGGATTGTTGTTTCGGTTATTGGGATAGTTGCGGTTTCGATTGTTGTTATAGTTGTTGTTGTTCCGAGTATTGGTGTAGTTGGTGTTGTTTGAACGGTTATTGTTGTTGACAGCAGCTTTCCCTTTGACTACTTGGACCATGAGTTTCTGAGTTATACGAATAGCCTCTTCCATTGATTGAGGATCAAAAGAAATCACATCTCCTCGAATACTTTCAGGCAATCCACCAATGAAGTTTTCCATCTTTTTCTCATCATCGGGAACCATAGTTGGACACAGTACAGCCAACTCTTGAAACTTCCTGATGTAGGTCTCAATATCATCGCCTTTAGTTACCAGCTCATAAAATTGCGTTTCCAACTTTTGCACCTCAGTACGAGGGCAAAACTTCTTTGTCATCAATTTCTTGAATTGATCCCAAGTGAGCTTGTGAGCATTTTCCATACCAATCGGCTGAGCATAAGAATTCCACCAAGACATAGCTTCATCAAGAAGCATACCTGTAGCAAATTTTACCTTGCTAACATCCGGGCATTCACACATGAGAAATACATTCTCAGTCTTTTCAAACCAGCGGATTAAAGCAACCGCTCCTTCAGTGCCCTTAAATTTGATAGGATCACTAATCTTGAAATCTTTCCATGTACATTCACGCCTAGCAGTGGGTGGTTCAACGACCTCTGTATTAGAAGCAGCCTCAGCAGCCCTTGCATTAACCTCAGCTCTCTCAATCTCCAGAGCTTCTGCAATACTATCCCTGACCAACTTGCGGATAGCGGCTTGAGTCATAGCGGGGGTTTCTGGTGCAGTCTTACTCTTCCTTGGTGCCATATTTCTGATAAATCATAATGGAAATAACCATGAGAAAAATCATAATAGAAATAGTCATCGTACCAAAGATATACACCCACAACACGTATATAAATATACAACCACAACAAATATAAATACAACCACGACATGTACGAGTACAACCACAATCTGTCTAGATATCACCACGACAAGTATATATATACAACCACAACAACCACGTCACGTATATATACATCCACAACCTGTGTCGATACAACCACAACATGTACGAATACAACCACAATCTGTATAAATGCGACAATAATAAAGAGCAACCACGAAACATCATAAATATAATCACAACACATGAATATAATACATGAAAATTTCGGCCTACATGGACCGATATAATATATAGCACAACATTTCCAACATAGTAGAGTCGCACTTGATATATTTGTTTGTACAACAACCAAAAGACTACAAGTTCTTGAACTATGTCCCACATCCCGGGACTAGGAAAATAATACAAGCTAATATAATACCAGTCTACGTCTAGGCTCCTCCCGGTGCTCTAGATGGTCCAGGCTCTCCCCTCAAGCGGCGAATCTCACGATCCATCGCAACCATGATCTCCTCAAGATGCTCAAGTCGTAACCGAGAAGAAGCATCCCTACGCTCCAATACAACTACCCTCTCTCGAAGCAATGTCAACTGGTCTACCTGCTCCCACTGGGTCTCCTGTGTCGCCTGAGCTCTATCTCGAATCTCAGGTAACTCATCCCTAAGTAGCTCAATCTCCTCCTGATGCCTCAACTGTCGTGCCTCGAGTCCATGGTAAGACACATCAATACTAACCCTGCCCTGAATCAAATCCTCGACCTGCTCCTCAACAGTCTCAAGTCGAGTGGTAATGATCTCATCAACTCTATACCCCAACCTATCTGCTTGCTCCTGCTGAGCACCCATCTGATCCTCTAATGTGACGGCTGTAGGGCTCCTAGCCGCAGCCGCTCTAGAACTCTCACCTATGTGGTACTCTGGTGGTGGTGAAAAGTCATCAGTCTCAGTGGTAGGTGAATCTGGAGTGGTAAGCCTTGCACGCTTCCTGAGCGGCAAGAGTGAGGTAGGCATAGGAGTAGTAGTGGGTAAGGCTGGTGGTGGTGGTGTAGGCATAGTAGGACTAGGGAGACTCCTATAAGTAGATGTAGCATAACGAACTCTCTTCCTAGGGCCCTGAACAGTCTTATCCCTAGGGAACATAAGTCTCGGCTCTGAATGGATAGTAGTAGTAGGAGATGATGGTATGTCAGTAGGTATAGTAGGATGGACATGGGGAGTAGGAGCCGTCTCCTCCTCCTCGAAAGGTTCGGTATCATCATCTGACGCCAAAAGTGGCAACTCAGGTGTAGGAGAAACAAATGGTGAAACAGCAGTGGAGGACACAGAGCCCTCATCATCAGAATCTGATATAGTGTAAAGTACAACAGTGTTGGGATTCGAAGACATGTCTCTGTGATAATCAAGGTGAAATAGAAATAAATAACTCGCAATAATGGCATCACCCGAAATAAGTAGATATGCACTTATGATGAAATGATGATATGCTATGATGGTGTGGTTATAGTCTAGGGTCTATGATGCAACCTAGTTCGCTATAACCTTAGCTCTGGTACCAATCTGTCACACCCCCAAAATACCTGAATGGCAGCGGAATGGAATACCTGAGGGTGTAACGGATCATAGCACACAAGCAAGGAAATATTGAACGACCTAAAGTGTCGTTTATAAAATACATCGTTTGATTCATTCAAAATATTCAGAGTTATAAAACATAGGTCCCAAAAGTTGGAAAAGGTTTTAGGAAACAAGTTTAGTACAATCAAACGATAGTTCAAAGTGCATGAAATCCAAAAGAGACGCGTCATCCTTGATACACAAAGTGACTCCATGCAATGCCATGAGAATGTGCCTTAGATACCTGAGAAATACATTGCGAAAAACGGTCAACATAAAGTTGATGAATAATCATAGGTTTATAAGTAAATCTAGTGTACATATTGCCATAAGTAATGCCAAGAAATAGGATGTCCGGAAAGTATATACATTGGCTCTTAAGCTCATGACCCCGAAGCTAGACGTTACTTGGCCCCAATGAGTGTTTACCAGACACTCTAATAATAAAGACATGAAATGCATCTGTAATACTGTTGGAGCAACCCAAACACAGATGGAGGAGTCACCCTCAATAGATCTATTCACTCACACTCGCTTGGAACTTAATTAACAGTTCATGATATAATAAGGGGACTTGTCAAGACGTGGTAAATAGGCAACTTAAGCAATGTATGAATTTTATACTTAGGCATGTACACAAAAACAAGTAATGCAATGTATTCTCCCCCGTGGGATTTGAAATCAAAATATAGAATTAAAACGGGGCTATGTGAACTCACCTCGAAGTGATGGTACAAAGATGGTGCAATGAGGTAAAAGTAGTCGGGACAATGAGGCGCGAGTACTAGCCGCAACCTAAATGAATAACCATGATCTAACTTAGATCAAGCCGTAATGAAATGAATGCACATGCACATGATACTCATACCACTCATAATTTGAAAATACTAGTTATCGTCGTAGTAAAATAAATTCCATACTTAGGAAAATAAGTCCTTATATAGGAGTATATAACTTGTCGTACTATCTCGTTAGAAAGGGTTAGCGTTAAATTCCTTGTATTGAAAACCTTGAAATACGTCGTTACGTCGTATAAGTATTCTCTTGGACCATACGTATTCGTTTGATAAGAAAATAGTCCTTAGTAATATTTTCTAGAAAAATATACCGTTTAGCGCGTACGTTATTATTTTTACTTGTGACTATATATATATATAGTTTTGTCAATGTTAAAACGGGTATAACTCGGTCGTTTTAGGCTCGTTTTCCTTGTTCTTTATGTCCACGGATTCGTCTTTGTATAAACTAGTATATTTTTGATAACTCGGCTCTTTTAGGTTACGTTTAATGCTTCAAAATACCCGTCGTATTCTGCCAATCAGCAAGCAGTTTTCTAAGAAATAGTTTTCGTCGTTAATTTTGCAAAAATCATATCTCCTTCGTTATAAACTCTTTTTAATCCGTTCTTTCGCCTAAAGTTTCGTTTTTGAATGTATTTTCTAAATCTTTGGTCAAAACTTAGTCACCATCTACTAATTTTCCCACGAAATTAAAATAGGGACAGTAGGTATATCAAAAGTTTCAAAAACCATTTTCAAGTCTCCAAACTAGTTCCATCATCCATCAATCCACTTTCAAACACCACAAAGCTAATCTAATCCTACCATACACCTTCTTAGGGTGTCATGGGTCCTTAGACATCAACAATCCACTAGGTCTAACAAGGGTTTCATATGTTTCCATTTCTAGGGCTTCAAAGTTAATATATACAAAAATGGAGTGGTACAAGTTGATGCATGTATAAGATCTTGTAAGAAAATTATATAAACATAATAATATCTTGTAAAAATCATAAAAATGAGTTTGTTTACTTACTTGATGGTTTAGAGAGTTTAGATGATAAAAAGCCTACTAATCCTTGAGTTTTTATTTCAAAACTCAAACAAGGATGATTATACAAACTAGTTTATACCAAGATCTTGTAAAATTTGTTGTTTCTTGCTCCTTGACCACCTAGGTCGATCCAACCTTCAAGAGAAAAGAGAGAAAAAAGTTTTCTAGTTGCAAGTAAAAGTGTTTTGTGATAAATAAGTGAAAAAAATTTAATATATACTAGGAGACATATGTTAGGTGACATTTAAGAGTGTTGGTGAGGTTATTAAAGTTTGAAGACCATGGGGGGGGGGGGGGGGGGGGGTTGGCCGGTCCTAAAAGGAGGGAAATGGGGGGGGGGGGGGGGTTGTCTTGGGATTAATTAGGAAAATTAGTATTAGTAGTTAAGTGTAGTTAGGTTAGGTTTAGGTTTAAGGTTTAATCGGGTACCGGGTTTGTTAGAAATAAATTTTGTCGAAGTTATTCGGGTCATAATAAAGTTATAAAGATTGTAAAAATAAGTCGGGTACAAGTACGGAGAGTTAGGGTGATTATCGTTTAATTTTGGTGAAAACCGTCGTTATTAAGTTAAACGTACGATACGTAATAGTTAAATTTCCAAAATACCGGGTAAATTAATATTATAGTTTTTATATTATAGAAATGAGTATAAAAATGTATTAGGATCATAGTCGGGAGTGTCGGACATGTTAGACACATTTATAGTTCGCGTATTAGCGTTTATTTAAAATAAACGTACGTAAATCGTTAATCGTACCAAAAGTATTAATTTAGATACCCTACGAGTGGAATAGTATGCAAGTGCCCTAATGATGATATGCAGACTATTTCTAGTCCGTATGAGATGTCCCTGATAAAAATGCATGAATTCGCTCCTGAACCAATACGGTTACGCGAATTTGAACACTCGTAAACTAAATTTACGATGACATGAGTAATGCACGTGAATAGTGGTTTTCTCTCGGAAATGAATAGTGTCAAGTGAATAGTAAAATTTCTGAATATGTCTCGGAATGTCAAATTGACCTCAAAAATGATGAATAGTAAAACGATGAATAGTGATCGATGAATAGTAATTTGTGAATAGTAGAATGTCGAAGTTTGGAAAAATGACCTGAAATTGTGGGTTGTGACAAAATGTGTTTGACTAACTTTGTTGTTGCTTGCAAGATTTCTATTTGATTTGTTATTATGAGATGTGACATTGTTTGGTTGCTATGAGTAATGAGACAAGACCTTGTTTGGTTTGCAAGATTTATTGCAAAACCAACTGCAAGCCCGGCGGTACCCTGGAGGTACACGGGCGGAACCCTTCTCAGGGGTCCGCCTGATCCGCCAGACCTGCAGAAGGTTTTGGCTATAAATATTGAGCCACAAGTTGAATTTTGGCTCATCACTTGACATTACATTTTACACACACATTCATTCTTTCATCTAACCTCTTAACATTTCATATGTGAAGTTTCTTTTTGTAGCAAAGAGATTCACGAGCTTACTAAAAGTAACAAGTATTCAACACAACGTTGCAAGACTTGTTAGCTTAGCATTGTGTAGACTTGTGTAGTTTACACTTCATTTGATTGTGTATTTTCAGTAGTGATCGGTTAGTATTTTAGTCCTCAAAATACAAAGAGTGTTGGGAGTTGTTGTACCCTAGTATAAGAACTAACGGGAGTGGTTGTGCCCTTGTAAACGAACTCGACATTTAGCTTTGTGTCGGTAAAAGTATAAGCGACGTGTAAGGTTTTCTCTGCCGGTGAAAGGAGCTTGTTGACTAGTGAAAGAAACTCTCAAGTTGGATACTCGGGGCGTGGACGTAGGGCAAGGAAAAAGAGTCCTTGTAGCCGAACCACGATAAATACTCGTGTTGTGGTTTCGTCGTTTCTTTCATTTACTTGCATGTTATATATTGTGTTTGTGCATACATCTTTGATCAAACGGAAAGTTTCAAAGCTAACTTAACAAGTTAAAAAGATTTTAATCGGTAAACTATTCAACCCCCCTTCTAGTTTTCCACAGTATGAGCATGTTGGAATGGCGGACAACAACCACAAACGCAGAAGTGAGGAAAGGCAGATTACATCATCATTTGATCACAACAACAAGAATGAAGTACGAAGATCACAAAGCATGATTGGAACAAAGAATCTAGCAAAGCTATTACACAAAGACTCAAAGTTCAAAACAACAAGCATCAAAGAAGTTAAAAGATCAGTCATTTCTATTGGTGGACCCATAACCCACAGGTCACAAAAGAGATCTCAATGATCACCCCTTTAGGGGGAGATTGTTGGAAACGCAAAAGTGATGATCATAAATGCAATCAAAGAGAGATCTCAATGATCGTCCCTTAGGGGGAGATTGTTGGGAACGTTTGAAGTGACGATCATTATCGAGTCAATGAGTCGTGTAATAGGGTACAATATTATGTTAGTACGTTAAGGATTTAATATGTTTTATGCTAGTTTATTAATGTTTTCATGTTTTGCCAAAGTCTAAGGGCTATAAGTTATATAATGTGAAAGATGTTAGTTGCCCTAGACATGGCCTATAAATAGTCTTGTAAACCTCTCAGTTGGGGTGGTTGCTCATTAGGAATAAGAAATTCTCTTATTTCCTCTCTTGTTTCTCACTCTCTCTAAAACATATCTTCTTTCTCTCTCTAGATTTCATATGTGTGAAATGAAATAAAACTTGGGTCCTAACAATGACATTTTCTCCGATGATCCTATTCCGGAGTTTGAAGCCTTTACCTTTGATCATATGGGAGAGAAGATTAGTGGCAGTACCACTTCTCATTCTCAAATTTCTCTCCCTGAGTATGATTCATTCACCTTTGAGTAGTTCTCCGTTGAACTCACTCATATCATATCTCCACCGGAATATGATAACTTTTACTTTAATCTAGACAAAGATGATCTTTGTATTCCAGAGGGAAATATTCTCAACCTTCAGAATTCGCTTGATATCAAAATCCCATCCCTCCCACCCAGAATATGTCTTGATCATATGAGCTTAAATGATGAGATTCATGATACACCAATTATGGATTCTCTTTCTGATGATGATGACTTTATCTTGATTGTCATCAAGATCTTTCTACCCTTCTTCACCTACAGGGTGACTTCTCCTATTCTTCACTCCTTCGGGAATGAAGACACCATCTTTGATCCCGGCATTTTCATTTACCATTATCTTGAGCCGGGTACTTATCTCATCGGTGTGGAACTTTCACGTGCTTCAAATGTTTGTCCAAATATCTTGAATGAAAGTCCGATGGAGATTGTCTTTTCCACATCATGCTTCCCCAAGAACCAATGAATTCGGGGTCGAGTCAAGCTAGCGACTCGGTAAACAAACACAGTAGCATATACTTAGGGTTTTCACCCTAAGTGTGGGTGAGTTCCCCTACTGTGGTTACCAATAAAGTGAAAAAGCAAAAATGGTGTTTCCACATTTAGCTTGTAATGTTGCCCTTTTACGTTCAAAGAGTCGGTATAATAGCCGGGACTTTGAATATTAAGGACAATATTCATTCTAAGTGTGGGGGGGGGGGGGGTATTCTAGCGAATTTTATCACATTTTACCATCTAGTACCCCCGTTTTTGGGAAAAATTTAAAAAATTTTTCACTTGTGCTTCAAAATTTTTGTGGTTATCAGTCCGCCATGTCTAAATGACAAAAGGATTGGCTAATCTAGGAGCAAACGGCTCTTGGTAAAGATATATCAAATCCGTTGACGGCTTGCAATTTGCCCAAAATTGTATGGTATCTCAACTCGCCATATCCTAAACAGTGAAAGAGTTGGCTAGCCCGCAAGATTATGGCTTGTGGTAAAGGCAGTGGAAAAACCATAATTGGTAATCAGCTCACCAAGATATTTACTATGTCCATCAAGAGTTGGCTAGTCCAGAAGTAAACGGCTTCTAGTAAAGACAAATTAAATCCGTTTACAGCTGGTGGTTTGCTCAAAATCACATGGTTATCAAGTGGACCATAGTTCTTACTTGAACTGAAACATTTGGCTACTCCAGAAGTAATGGCTTTTGGTAAAGAGATTAAAATCCATTAAATTTTCAAAACAGTTTATTGCTAGGGACTAGCAATATTTTAGTGTGGGGGATTGATGAGTGCTCAAACACTCATCATTTTTGGTCAATCTGAACTGCAAAGCATACAAAAACACTCAGAAATGCATCAAAATACTGAAAATATTTCAAAATTTTGTATTATATGTTTTAGATGCAAAAAGAGTAAAAACAGATGAAAAACGTACAAAGTTTGCAAAATTGGCAGTTTCAGTCCCCCAACTTTCATAAAATGTCAAAACTAGTCCATGGTCATTCAAAATATGGAAAAGAGTAAACAACAAAGATGGTCCCTGTGGTTTGCGTTGACTCTCACTCTTGGTCCTTTGACTTTTTTTTTGCACTCATGGAAAATTTAACGTCAGTTTGATCAAGGGACCAAGAGTGAGAGTCAGCGCCAACCACAGGGACCATATTTGTAGTTTACTCTATGGAAAATTATCACCAAAGGTCCTTTTGAAATCATAAGTTTTCATATTTAGTCCTTTGGTGAAAAATATAAAAGTTTTGAGAATTTACAAGTTTAGTCCCTAGAGTTTCAGATATTGGCAGATTTGGTCCCTAGTGGAAAATTTTGGAAGAAAAGTCATTTTTGGTCCTTAGAAATTCAAAAGTTATCACATGTGATCCCTAGATGAAAAGTTTGAGGAATTTACAAAATTGGTCCCTAAAGTTTCAAATTTGGCAAAAAATAGTCCCTGGAATTTTAAAACATAGAAATTATCAAATAAAATCCTTAGACTATTGATATGTGGCAGAAATAGACCCTTGAATCAACATTGGAAAAATGGCAGTATCAGCCCTTGAACTTTTCAGTTTTTACACTTATGGTCCTTGTGAAATGAATAAACCAAATGGACCCTTGTTATAATTAAAATCCAAAATACAAACACAACCCACCCAAAACCCTAATCCACTAAAAACCCCAAGCCCAACACCCCCAAGGCCCATTCCCTTACCCCGTTTTTGATATCAAACACCATAGGGTCAACCCAAACCTTTGACTATCCACCTCCTCTTCGCCACTTGCACCTGATAACACTGTGTACCCCTCCCCCGCCCACCTCCACCAACTCTGCAACACAATCCATCACTTGTTCCCCCTAGCCTACACAAACAACCAAGATACATTTAATGCCCTCATATCACTCCAAGAAAATCCCCTACCTGCCAAACCCTTTTTCCCGCCAAGACTAATTTGAAGGCTGGGATTGACTTGAAGCCATCCTACGGCTGAGATGGATGTGGGAAAGAAAGAGAATCATTCCAGGAACTATATAAATCAAGAAAAAGGAAAAGAGAAGGCAGTTAGCTTAAGTAGTTTTAGTGTAGTTTTAGCTAAGTCATTTTCATGTAATTTTCCTTTCTAGTTATAAAATTCAGCTCAAGTAGTTTGTATTCAGTATTTGCAGTGTATTCTAATCACTTTTTAATATCAATTTTAAGTGTTTTTCAGTTTAATTCTTCTTTTTAGCATATATTCACTGAAATTCCATTTTGACTTAAAATAGTGACAGAGTTGTTGTTTACTATCCCTTTCATCTCAGATTAGTTATTCCTAAGCTTTTAAAAGCTTAAGATACATTTGACCTAGCCATAGTGAGAAAACTCAAAAATAAAAAAGAATTAGTTGAAAAATCAATGGAAATTCAAAAATAAAGAAAAATGGAGAAGAAGGCTTGAAGCAGGGTATACTTTGGACTGCTAGGGGTTTAGAACTCCAATGGTAGTCTTAGGGTTGTGATTTTAGTCCCTGGTATCTCATTTCTCAGCAGGGACCAAATTGTAAGTCATTTTCTCACATTTTGGTAATTCACTATACAAGGGCTCAGATAATGCTTATCTTTGATTCTCTGTTTCCCTTTGGTGTAGTTTAGCTCAGTCAATGCTTAATTTACCCAGCTTGTTTATTAGTATACATGGTTGCTCACTGTTCCCTTTTAACAGTTAAAAAAATTGCTCAATGATGATTAATGGTATTTGTTGTTCAGAGTGATATTTTTGTGTTTAAAATAGCTTTTTGTGTCATATTAGGTCTTTTAAATCATTTGCATGGTCTGTATCAGGAATTTGATTTAAAAATCACATTTTCATCATACTGAAGGAGTGTTTGTATTGCCCTGCAATCCTGTGTTCAGGTCTGTTGTAATAGTTATTTCTTGTTCACACAAGTTCTTTTAGGTCATATTAGCTTAGTTTAATCATAAAAGTTCAGTGTTATTTGTCTAAAAGTCAAATCATTAACCTAAGCACCCTCACAGTTAACTGTGAGGGAATTAGAACCCATAGACCTTGATTTTAGCTTATCCATGGTAGCTCTAGCTTAATCTAGGTAAATTGCATCTTAATACAACTTATATGTTCAGTAGGATTAGTTAGAATCTCATAAAAGTCAAAGTTTCAAGTTAATCTTAAAAAGTCAAAATGCATGTTTCTCAGATTTTCCAAATTTTCCAATAATTTTATAGAATTTGGTAGTTGGATTCAGACCTTGAAACTTTTAGGAATTGCAACCCCCCAGCTATACTTTCAGATCCCATGGTCACTTCAATTTTGTGAATTTATCTGTGGGCCCCATCTTTGCCCAAAGTCAGCTGTCGGGGGTATCATCTCCCTTGTGCAGCAGATCACCACACCACCACCACCACTTTGGTGGTTCTTTCTGGCCACCACAGTGGGTCCCACAACCCCACTTTTAGCCATTTCAATCCCTCTCCTAACCACCTTCAAGGTTTGAGCTGGCTTTTGGGCTCAAGTTCACTGGGACCCACTTGAATCCACCCCTACTGTCTGTCCCATTTTCTATGTTGAAAACAAGTAACAAATTGCTTATTGTGGTTCATGGGCTTAACCTGTGAGCTTATTTGTGATATTTTCGCTTAATCATGTCCCAACAACTTAAGTGAACCAGAATCTACCCTTGTGGACCCCACATAAGCTAATTTGAGCTTATTTTCTTGCTTGGTCAAATAAAGTCAACTGTGCAAGCTTTTAAGCTTATTTTGGCTTATTTTTAAGTTCTAAAAAAGTTGTTTTTGTAAAAGTTTAATGTTTTTAGGTATAAAATAGTTTTGTAAAAGAAAATTCCAGAAAAACCAATTTTAAAATAAGTGATAGTTTCTATTTAACATGATTTATCTTTTTAATTTTCCTTTTTAGATTTTTATTAAGTAAATAGCACTTTTATATTTTTCTTAAATTTCTTTTATGTTAAAGTAATTTTAGTAATTTTCTCAGATTTATATATTATCATTTGGTATTTGTTAGATTTAATATTAGTTTTCGTAATAATTAATTATTAATTAAGTATTAAATAGCAAAATTAGTTTTTATAAAGTAAACCCTAGTTTTTATATTTTTCCTAGCTTTTATAAGTTATAAAATAATTTTAGGATTTTTCTTATAATTTCTACTGTTCATATTCTAATTTTTATAATTTAATTAGTTTAATTAGTAATTAATTAATATTTAGTTTAATAATTAGTAAAATAGTCTAAATATAATTTTTATAAACTTTTTATAATTTTTAAGGATTCCTGTGATGGTTAATTAGTTTTATAAAGTTTTTCCTAATTATCTAAGTCACTTTAGTATTTTTAATCATTTTAATTAGTTTAATTAGGTAATTAATATTTAATTAGTAATTAATTAATATAAAATCTACAAAAAGACAAAAAGACACATTTTTAATTTTAAAAATTTGTGTTTAGTTAATTTATAATTTTAGAAATTGAATTTTCATTTTTCTAATATTAAATTAATATTATATTGTATTTAAGTTATTCAAATATTAATAATTAGTATTAAATAGTATTTAATTAATATTAAATAATTAATTAGTGTAAAAATTTATTTTCTTTTTTTAAAAATTTTCTTTCAACCTTAGGTTTGTAAAAAAGTCATTTTCGCCCCTGGGGGTTTTTAGATTTCAGTTTTCACTTTCTATTTCGTGCGTTCACATAAATTTAAATTGAACGTACTCGTTTTTAAGATTTAAACGTTTCTGGTTTTTCCAAATTTCCAGTCTTGTTCATATAGCTTATTTAAGCTATTTCGTCGTACATTCCTTAGTTCAAATAATTCACAATCCCTTTCCTGTCCAAATTCACCCGATCACAAGCCCGTTTGATAACAATTCACACCTCGTCAGGACATAACGACCCGGGGAAACACTATATTCCGCGAAGCATTAACTCTAGGCAGTTTGACTTGGTTGACCATTCACCTGGTCAATTAGGTTGACCGTTCGGAGCCAATCATGGCTCATGTTTCAAAGTAAATTGTAAAAATACTTGATTTTGTTTTTAACTTCATCTTGACTACATATAAAGGTATTTTGCAAAAGATAAGTGTAAGGGAAATCTAAATTTGTTTATAAGAATGAGATTGAACATGAATCACAACAATATTAAATGAATATGCATATTAGTATTTGTTTGAGTCATAATGAGTATTTTGCAGGATTTCCGTGAATTAAGGCGTAAGATTTTCCAGAAATTTTCCGGAAACTTAACATGAAATTTCTGCAGGTCACTTTTGACGATGTCGGGATTTAACCTGACGGCGTCATGTGTAAAATTCTTGAAATTTTGCAAGTTTTGTTTTTCTGCCAGAATCGTAGAGCTTTTGTGAAGTCTCTAGTTTTATAAACTCAAGGAAATCTGCAAATATTCATTCCACAAGCATTATATCTTAATTTGCATTCTAGGATTTTATTTTATGTAGAGTTTACCGCCAATTTTAAGCGAGGTTTGGCATGATTGTTTTCTCAGGTTTAACAGGTTATATTGGACAAGAAGAGGATTTATATTTCTTGAGGGAAGCTTTCAATGTTCATTTTCTTGGAGGAGGATCTAACCATGTTAACGCATTATCCACACCGAACGAATCAGGGGAGTATTTGTTTCATACTTTTACCTTCGTTACTTTTACACCCTTTTAATTGAACATTGAGGACAATGTTCAGCCTAAGTGTAAAGGGAGGATAAATGATGATACCTTAGAGAATGCAATTACACTTGATTTTTGTTTGTTTAACAGTAGGTGTGTAATAAAACGAAAAGAAACACTTTGATTTGCTCTAAACAGTCAACTTAAATTGACCAAGTATCTGGTCAACAAAGTCAAACTACCTAGACCAATGCTTCTGGGTAATATAGAGTATCACCAGGTCGTTATGTCCCGACGAGGTGTGGATTGTGCTTTCGCGTGCTTGTGATCGGGTGATTATTCACAGAAAGGGGTTGTGATGAGAATTATTTTAGAATTATAAAATGAAATAGCTTAGGAAAGCTATGTGATTAATTATTGGAATTAAGATTAAGGAGAATTGATTTAAAACCCTAAAAACGTACGTTTTACTTAAAAACGTACAATGACGAACGTGGAAGAAAGTACAACTGATGAACTGAAAAGGCTACGAGTGTGAAATTATTATTTTTACAAACCTAATGAATAAAGAAAATTTTGAGAAAAAGAAAAATTATTTTTACACTATTTAATTATTTATTATTAATTAATTACTAATTAGTTATTTATTAACTAATTATATTAATTTAAATTATTAAAAATTATTAAAAAGACTTAGATAATTAAAAAGATTTTTATAAATCTAATTAACCATCACGGGAATCTAAAAAATTATAAAAAGTTGGTTTTATGTATTTTTAAACAAATTTACTAATTATTATTCTAATTATTTATTAATTACCAATTAAATTAATTATATTATAAAAAATAGAAAATGAATAGTAGAAATTCTAGAAAAATTCCTAAAAATGTTTTTACTTATATAAAAGCTAGGAAAATTATAAAAACTAGGTGTTACTTAATAAAATCTAATTATGCTATTTAATTCTTAATTATTAATTAATTATTAATTAAACTAAAATTAATTCTAAAAACCACTA
Source organism: Artemisia argyi (assembly GCA_030686995.1). Lineage (NCBI taxonomy): Eukaryota > Viridiplantae > Streptophyta > Magnoliopsida > Asterales > Asteraceae > Artemisia > Artemisia argyi. The sequence continues at coordinate 138,251,962 of CM060684.1, forward strand.
AATAACAAAACAAAAATCTGGATAAATTTATAAAATTACTTTAATCTAAAAGAGAATTAATAAAAATATAAAAATACTATATTGCTTTTAAATAAGCTAAAAAGAAAATTAAAAAGATAGTTTCTATTAAATAGAAGCTATCACTATAATTAAAATTGGTTTTTTGTGTTTTTTCTTTTTCCAAACTATCTTTACACTAAAAACTAAAAACTTTTACAAAAACACTTTCACTAGAACTCAGAAAATAAGCACTTGAGTGCTTATTTGCCTAAGCAGTTGACTTTCTTTGACCAGTTGAGAGATTAAGCTCAGATGAGCTTATGTGGAGTCCACCATGGTTAATTTTGGTTCAACTAAGTTACTTGAACAATTTTAAGCTAAATTCACTCAAATAAGCAAGCAGAATAAGCCAAGAAGCTTGAATAAGCACTTTACTATTTGAGGACTGAGACAGAAAATGGGACAGACTTTGGAAGGGTTTTCAAGTGGGGTCCACAAGGTCTGAGATCAAATGATTGGTCAAATCTTGAAGAGTGCCAGGAGGGGGGTTGGGAGAACCCAAAATTGGACTATGGGACCCATTGGGGTGGCCACAATCAACCACCAAAAGTGTGGTGGTGACTGGGTGGTCTGCTGCACAGGGGAGTCAGTTCCCCTGCAAGTGTGTTTGAGGGGCAAATTTGTCCACAAAGAAAATTCACAAAATTACAATGATGCAAGGAATCAAGAGTTCAGCTAGTATATTAATCACACAAGGAAAATCAAAGCTTCAAACCAAGTACAAAAATCTACAAAATTCTTGCCATTTTGAGAAAAACTGAGATAAACAATTTTGACTTTTATAGAAAAACTTGAACTTTGACCTATGTGACTTTTGATCTAGGTTTACTGGATGATTGATACGTAGGGATCGCACCAGGCTTTACCTCTCAAGGGATCTTGAGAAGCTTACAACCCCCACCAGGCAGTGTACCTGATCGTTGTAGTATAGTATAGTGACAAGTACCGGGGGATTCATCGTTCAGCTAGGAATAGTGTCGCTAGGATTAGAAAAACTAAATAATAGTTCTAGAGATGAGAGATGATTCTTTTTGTATTTTTATATTTTATGGAAGCAAATTAAAATCTCGGGTTTTGAAGGATTTTGGGCGGAATTAATTGCTAGTCAACTAACCCAATACTAAAGATGCAATCAAAATAAACTATTGAAAATGAAAATAAACTAATTTAAACTAAGGTTGTGAACAATATATGGGAGAAATGTGTTTACTTAGATTTCACTACTCCCTAGATATCTTTTACACGTTAATTACTTGTTATAGTTGTGTGGATGACGGATTGTATTCCTTAATACCATTCATGGGGTGGCGTACTTACTTCCCCAATCCTATGAGTGCCTACTTCACTCCTATGTCGAGCCTGCAAGAAGCTCCTAACATGGGATCATTAGAATTTAGTCATGCATTAAATACAACCAATAAAACCTAATACACATCGGTTCATATTTCCTAAGACGTTCAAGCATGTTACCATTTGGAGATCTGCCAGTTTTCTTAAGCCTAACATTGAAATCATTCATCCAATACAACCATAAACAAGTAATCAACACATAATCAACATCTAGGTTTCATTAGATCTAAGCAAACACAAGATAAATCTAGCCTAGCATGGTGGAATCAAGACAAGCACAAGATATAGAAAACCAACACATAGACATATTGATTGAATTAGGAAAAGACTTATCTGAATAACACATGTAAGGATTCAAGGGTTGAAAACCCTTGAAAAGCTGTAAAATTCGTATATGGTTCGGGCTTAGGGTTTCTCCAAACTTCTTCCTTTTTTTATGAATGAAAATTAGAAAACTATATATAGATATTAGAGGCTGACGGTGTCAAGAACAAACTTGTGACGCCGTCATCTCGTCGCCAAAATAATCCTCGGACTGCCTTGATCTACATTTGACGCCGTTATGTTGTCCATTTTTGTAGGCCGTCACACTTTTAACTCTTGACGCTCTACTTGTGACGCCTTCATTTCTGTACTGGGTCGTCATGGTATTTACTCTTGACGCCGTCAGGAAAGTACTCTTGACGCCGTCACACACTGTTCACAGCATGGAAAATTAAGTCTTTGGCGTTTTCTTCACTTTTATGCTCCAAAAACGTCCGAATTGCTTCCTTTTCCAGATTTCACTCCCAAAGTACCTAAAATCACAAAAGGAACGATTTAGGGCAATATTTGATCAAATAAATTCAATTCCGAGCTTAAATGACCCCCCAAAAATGGATCATTTTTCGCCTCATCATATACCCTTACACTTGAGATTTGCTTGTCCTCAAGCAAATGTGCTTTTATTCTAATCAAAATACAAGTTAGGGGTCATTTAAAACTAATATAAAAGTAATTACAACAAATAATCGTTCCACTAAAGACCAAAGACAAGCACGGGGGTCATATACTAGCACCTCACAAATAGTGTTTAGATACTCACATCGCTCGGGTGTAATAAAGTATAAATTACAATATGGAAACGGAAGATATCTCTCACTACCTGTCATAGCAAAATAGATTACCATAGGCTTGGGAAAGGATCAAACCACCACCACATGGCATAAGCACCTAGGATAAACTATCAAAGAGGTCTTTTAAAGGGTTGTAACGTTAGGTGCAGGGATACGAAATACACGGTTTTGTTGGATATAGGCAGTCTTTACTGGTGGCGAGTTAACAATCTTGGTCAATTACATGTACAATATGGTGTTGCTAAGCCAAGACTAGACTCGACTTAAGCTAATAAATGAAAAATAACCAAAAACATAAAATGAACATAGAATAAAAAGGGATGGTAGTCCGTATGTTTTTTTCTCTTTTCTTTTTCTATTTTTTTTCTTTTCTTTCTCTTGTTTTTTCGATTTTTTTTCATACACTCTTACCCTACCATCCAAACTAATACATCATAGGGAATGGAAATTCCCCTTACACTTGAATTTTTACATACTTTACAATAAACTAATCTAATGACTCGAAATAAGAAAATCAAAACACTTGGAGTACTTTTAAGATTAACGCACATATGGGGGTAATAAATGACGTTCTTCCCCATTACTTCATAAATAAGTACTTTACCCATGAGTCCCAGTCGTCCCAAAACAATATGTACAAGGATATGACTCGACTTAGCAACCATGTAATCAATTAGATAGTTAACTTAGGGTTTAACAAATAACAATAATGCACTAAAGATAAGTGCATACACGGAAGGCAAAGGCGATTTGGGTGTACATTTAAGTGGGGTGTAACAAATTCTTCCTTTAAGTAAGATGCTTAAAGTTAGAAACGAAAAGATAGGCTCGGAGGGGTGTACTAGGGGTTTCGTGTACTGAAAATGAGTACAACGCTAAGGTGTGGGAAAAATTAGTTGACTTAACTAGCCAAGTAACATGACTTAAATGGTCAAGTAATTATGATACGGGTTTAACACAAGGGTGATCCTAATGCCTCTTATCATGAAGTAAATCCTACCACACGCATGTAGTCTCACTAGCGGTGTCGGGATGCATCACTAACGCAAGTTCTAGAATCTAAATGCTATCGGTACACTCATAAGCACTAATAGTAAATGCTTTTCCTATCAAATCTAAAGGCGAACCTCACATATTTGGGTGGAAAATTTTTCTGAATAGTACGGTTTTGTGCTAGTCATACAATCTCCTATCCATGAGACGCTTGCTATGGCTAAAGTTTCACTCCTAAATGTTGTAAAAAAATTTAAATTTGGCGCTAAAATTGCACTAACAAGTATTTCTCATAGTTTTATTACACATCTACCATTAAACAAACAAACTCAAGCGAAAGTGTATTTGTAAGGTATCATCATTTTACCCTCCCCTTACACTTAAGATGAACATTGTCCCCAATGTTCAAGTAAAGGATGTAAAAGTGAAAAAAGTAAAAAGAATGAAATCAAATACTCCCCTGATTCGCTCGGTATGGATAATAAGGTGGCCAGGTTTGATCTTCCTCCAAGAAAATGAACAATCAAAGCTTCCCTTCTAGAAAAATAAATCATCTTCTTGTCATACATAACCTGTAAATCCTGAGAAAACAAATAGGGCAACCTCGCATAAAATCGGCAGCAATCTACATAAGTTACTAAATCCTAGAAAACAAAATAAGATATAATGCTTGTGGAATGAAGTTTACAGATTTTTACACGTGATGCCGTCAAGAGCAAGCTCATGACGCCGTCAGAAGTGACCTGCAGAAATTCTTATGTTAAGTTTCTGGAAAATTTCTGGAAAAACTTGGTCCAACTTCCTGGAAAATCCTGCAAAACTTCATTATGACTCGATACAAGCATTTGACTCTAACAAATACGAATATACATGTTCACTTAATATTGTGGAGAATCATGATCGGTTTGTTTATTAAAAACATATTTAGGGTTTCCCCTTACACTTATCTTTTGCAAAAATACCTTTAGGTGAAGTTAAGACTAGGCCAAAACAACAAAGTAAAGTATTTCCACTTTTTAGTTTTGAAACATGATCTACCAACAATAAAAATAAAGCATGCATACGGAAGCAAATAACGAAAAAACAAAATAAAATCACACAGAATGAAGAATGTCACCATAAGCACATTCAATTATTTCTAATAAACATAAACATAGAAAATTAAAATTGTTCAAGGCCAACAGAGGCCACATCCTACACTATTACAGTACCAATTGTTTCGAATTACATGACCATCAATAAATTGTTCAGAAATAACAGACATCAAGAAAGATCACTAGGGAGGAGGACCAAAACGGTAGTCATAGCCAGGGGGAGGTGTCCTGTGTACCCGTAGGGAGGGTAATCTGTCTCACGATCGGGGAATGGGTCAATCTGCAGGTGAGGCTCAAGCTGATCACGGGTGGAGAGGTGCTGCATCTGGCGGATGGTATACATCCAATCACAGTGCTGGTCAGTGGTGGTCCGCCATGCGTCCACCTGACCCATCTAGGCCCCCTGGTGTGCCTGCCCGTCTCCCCGACTCATGTGTCGGTAGTAATCAGCTGTCCCCTCCTCATAACCCTCAAACTGATGCTGCTGGGGCGCTCCCTCATCATCATCATCATTCTCATCATCAGGCCCCCCTGCCTCATATCAGCCATAGGTCCCATTCCTCATCAGCATCACGATGCTCATCTACCTGAGCGATTTAGCCCTCACTACCCTACAAGCCCCACAGTCGCTCAAGTATCCCATGATCGGGGGAGTAAGAAGATCATAGGAACGAGCCTACCGGGTCACGAACATCCCCCCATACACCTTATCAATATCCCTTTCACCCACACTGGTCCTCAAATAACTAGCTACCCAAAATGGGATGTTGCAGTAAACATCCGCTGAAAAGATGGTATACAGGTAGAAAAGATCTGAAGCAGTGACACGGTGAGTGGTGCCATGACGTCCCGACAAGGTGACCACGGGGTCCCTGATTGAGGCTGCTCCAGTAGTCGAGGTGTATACCCCATCCCCAATGGTCGGCCAAAAAGTGACGCACCTCATATCACTCCTCAAAGTCTCCCCATCCAACAACCTCTACATAAAACCACCCTCAACAGCCTCCTACCTAGTATACAACCCTATCCTCCAACCGAACTCAGTAACCGAACATGATCGCACTTCCCCTCCAATCCTAAAATAGATAGTGGTACCCCCCATGTCCGTCCTAGCCTCAGCCTGATCAAAATGGAAGGTCGCAAAGAACTCCATCACCAACTCACTATACACCGTCTCTCTTATCCTAAACAACCTCTCCCATTGAGGATCCACGAACCCATCAGTGTGGATCCTCTCCAAAAACGCAACCTCCAACCCTTGGAACCTAAGAAACTCCCAATCAATCACGGCCCCAGCATCAATGTGGTGATTACAAAGTTCCGCATACTTGGTGGTGATGGCAACATTGTCAAATTCACCCCAACTATGGACCAATTCCCCATAGTTAACCCTTTGGGACCTAGAGGAGCTACCACGATGTTGTTGAGATCGCTTGCTCATTTTCCTGGAAAAAGATAGAGTGAACGAAAACAATTAGAATGAGAATTTTGTTAATTTTTGCTGTCAGACACATCTGACACCGTCAGTAGGAGGTCCTGACGCTGTCAGTCCTAGCAGAATCCAAACCATGCAATTACGAGGGAAAAATCAATTTTCAAACTCTTAACCCACTACCCAAACGCTCCTTTAATAAGAAAACATGGGTGGGGGGTCAAGAAATCTGTGGTATGAAGGACTTTTCCTAATTTAACGCATCATTCAAGTGGGACAACATCATCAAAAGGGTAACCCCATGATTAAAAATCACCAAATGGATGGCATTACGATTTGTCAATGATGGGTCAAAAATGGGGTTTCGGATGAAAGGGGTTTTCAAAATTGATTGATCCTAAGGACAATTGAACGAAAAAGAGTGAGGAAAAACTACTTACCGAGTGGAGATTAGTCACGGAAGATGTCGAATTGGAGGATGGAGATTCGAAGTGGGGGCTGCAATTTGGGTGAGATTTCTGGGGTATGAGTTGAAAGTGATGGAGTTTGGGTTATTATTGCTGAAATATTGAGGTGACGGCGTCAAGAGTTATCCTCTGACGCCGTCAGATGCCCGTTTGAGGTGTACAATGAAGTAATTCCATATTTAGTCCCTGAACTTAGTGTGAATAGCTAAACATAAGTAAAACCATGAATAGCTATTCCATTAGTGAAGTCCACCAGGGTCGAACATTTCATTACAGTCACGGAAAGAGGTGTGGTTGTAGAAAGGTGTAGGCGAGGTTTTAGTTAAGTTGTAACCTACGCACGGGTCACCGGTGGGTACAAAGAGGTGTTGTTCCATAGATGGTCTCGAAACTGTGGTGTTTTTTATGTGCAACCTCTTCACACCGGGTTTAAAACCAAAAGAACGTCTCTTGCACAAGTTTGGGAGCGTGGTTTGCAAGCATCCAATGAAAATGTTATGAAATTGTGAATTCTTCTCTTCCTGAGGATGGTCACACAAGTGGGAGGTGATTGACGGTGAAGCACTTGGGGAAGATTTCTCATTATCCTCTTGGTCAAACACCAAAGGAGTTAAAACCTTGAAGACTTTTTTGATTTTTCTTGGTGCGGAATTTTCCTTAATCTTCTCTTTGATCCTTGATATGAATTGGTCTGCTAAATCCATAAAAGCATTGCGAGTACTTTCTATGTGTGCTTCTAGGTGCTAGATTTGTTTTTCCTGATTATTTATGAAGGTTACCATTATCCCTTCGAACTCCTCTTGTCGTGAACGTTCAGGAAAATTATGGTTAATAACCGCATTCCTACGTAAATTAGGGTTCCACACTCAATCCGCATTAATTCTTTTACCTGCTTCTCGATACTTCCTAATAACTGCTCTTGGGTGGCGTGTGCGTAGTCAAGTTTTCCCTTGATTGGGAACATCGGGTCCTCCCATCCTCCTTCTTCGTATTGTGCCAACCCCTCAAGAACTTTCTAGCATTCGTCAATGCTAAGTCTGTTTAGCCTGCCCTTGGCTGCGTAATCTATAGCTCTCCTTGTTTGATAGTTAACTTTATCGTAAAAGATTTGAATCTGGAGCCATGGTTCAATGCCATGATGAGGGACTTTTTGGAGCAAGTCTTTATATCGAGTCCATGCTTCGTAAAAGGTTTCACCTTGACGTTGTTGGAACATCAAGATGTCATTTCTAAGCTTAGTAGTTCTCCCCGGTGGGAAAAATTGAGCAAGGAAACATGTGGTGAGATCATCCCATGTGGTGATGGATCCCGCGGGTAAATGCTCAAGCCATTGACTAGCTTGATCCCGTATAGAGAATTGGAATAGGCGTAATCGGGTTGTCTTCTAGTTGCAACATCTAGGTCTATGGAATCTACGATTTTAAGGAAGTCCTTGAGATGTTGATTTGGATCTTCGGAATGAAGTCCATGGAATGCACATCCGCTTTGCACCAACCGGATGGTGTCGGATCGCAAGGGGGTTACATTGGCTCCGCTGAGCTCAATGGTCTTTCGGTAGCCTTGGTGGCTAGGTCGGGAATACTCTCCTAAGGTTCGGGGCCTAAGAGGTTCTAGTGGTGGGTTTTGTTGTGGTGGGATGACGGGTTCAAAGATGTTCCCATCGTCCATGATGTCGGGTGGTGAAGAGTTACGAACAAAAACACAAAGAAATAAGATAGACTAAAGAAAACCTAAAAATAAAAATAAAATCTTACTAGAAAGGAATCTAGCAAGTAGACTAATGAGGCGAAAAATGAACCACTTTTAGGGGGTCATTTAAGCCCGGAATTGAATTTATTTGATCAAATATTGCCCTAAATCGTTCCTTTTGTGATTTTAGGTACTTTGGGAGAGAAATCTGGAAAAGGAAGCAATTCGGACGTTTTTGGAGCATAAAAGTGAAGAAAACGCCAAACTCTTAATTTTCCTTTCTGGGAACAGTAGGTGACGGCGTCAAGAAGAAAATCTTGATGGCGTTAAGAGTAATTTCCATGACGATCCAGTACAAAAATGATGGCATCACAAGGTAGGGCGTCAAGAGGAAAATGCATGACTGCCTGGAAACACATAACACATGATGGCGTCAAAAGTAGATCAAGACAGTCCGAGGAATATTTTGGCGGCGAGATGACGACATCATAAATTTGTTCTTGACGCCGTCAGACCCTATTTCCTATATATAGTTTTCTAATTTTCACATTAAAAGGAGAGAAGTTTTGGAGAAACCCTAAGTCCGAACTTGGTACGAATTTTACAGGTTTTTCAAGGGTTCTCAGCCCTTGATCCCTTTCATGTGTAATTGAGATAAGTATTCTTTTAATTCAATCAATATGTCTATGTGTTGGTTGTCTATATCTTGTTCTTATCTTAATTCTATCATGCTAGGCTAGATCTATCTTGTGTTTGCTTGGATCTAATGAAACCTAGATGTTAATTATGTGTTGATTACTTGTTTATGGTTGTATTGGATGAATGATTTCGATGTTAGGCTTAAGAAAACTGGCAGATCTCCAAATGGTAACATGCTTGAACGTCTTAGGAAACATGAACTGATGTGCACTAGGTTTTATTGGTTATATTTAATGCATGAGTAAATTCTAATGATCCCATGTTAGGAGCTTCTTAGCCGGCTCGACATAGGAGTGAAGTAGGCACTCATAGGATTGGGGAATTAAGTGCGCCACCCCATGAATGGTATTAAGGAATACAATCCATCATCCACACAACTATAACAAGTAATTAACGTGTAAAAGATGTCTAGGGAGTAGTGAAATCTAAGTAAACACAACTTCTCCACTTATTGCTCACAACCTTAGTATAATTTAGTTCTTTTCATTTTTAGTATTTTATTTTGATTGCATCTTTAGTATTGGGTTACTTGACTAGCAACTAATTCCGCCCAAATCCTTCAAACCCGAGATTTTTACTTGCTTTCTAAAAAAATATAAAAATGCAAAAATAATCATCCCTCATATTTAGAACTAGTATTTAGGTTTTCTAATCCTAGCGACACTATTCCTAGATGAACAATCAATCCCCCGGTAGTTGTCACTATACTATACTACAACGATCAGGTACACTGCCTGGTGGGGGTTGTAAGGTTCTCAAGATCCCTTGAGAGGTAAAGCCTGGAGCGATTCCCACGTATCAAGTTTTTGGCGCCGCAGCCCGGGGAATAGTTATTGTCTAGGTTAGAATCTCTTTTTATTAGGTCTACTTGCTAGATTCCTTTCTAGTAAGATTTTATTTTTATTTTTAGGTTTTCTTTAGTCTATCTTATTTCTTTGTATTTTTGTTCGTAACTCTTCACCACCCGACATCATGGACGATGGGAACATCCTTGAACCCGTCATCCCACCACAACAAAACCCACCACTAGAACCTCTTAGGCCCCGAACCTTAGGAGAGTATTCCCGACCTAGCCACCAAGGCTACCGAAACACCATTGAGCTCACCGGAGCCAATGTGACCCCCTTGCGATCCGACACCATCCGGTTGGTGCAAAGCGGATGTGCATTCTATGGACTTCGTTCCGAAGATCCAAACCAACATCTTAAGGACTTCCTAAAAATCATAGATTCCATAGACCTAGATGTTGCAACTAGAAGACAACCCGATTACGCCTATTCCAATTCTCTCTACGGGATCAAGCTAGTCAATGGCTTGAGCGTTTACCCGCGGGATCCATCACCACATGGGATGATCTCACCACTCGTTTCCTTGCTCAATTTTTCCCACCGGGGAGAACTACTAAGCTTAGAAATGACATCTTGATGTTCCAACAACGTCAAAATGAATCTCTTTATGAAGCATGGACTCGTTTCAAGGACTTACTCCAAAAAGTCCCTAATCATGGCATAGATCTTTGGCTCCAAGTCCAAATCTTTTATGACCATATCGATCTCTCCACGAGGCGAGCCATTGACCAATCGGCCGGTGGTAAGCTACGTGATCTAAGTGCGGAACAATCATGGGAACTCATAGAAGATCTTGCTCTCTATGACAACAAAAGTTGGAATGATCCCCGTGATTTGAACAAAACGATCAAGGCAATATCTTTGCCTTCGAACAATTCTAGCACTCCCGACCGTAGGATCATGGAACTTGAGGACCAAGTCAAGTTTCTCATGAAATCTTATGAAGCTCCTAAGCCTTCAAGCCAAGTGAACAAAATCACTTCTTCATGCGAATTATGTAGTGGTCCCCACGACACGCGTGATTGTGTGGAACTCCCCGGAACAGCTTTTGTGGACCACGTGTAATGACGGAGCGGAAGATAAGTGGTACACTTTCAAGCCCGAGCCAAACCCTTACGGTGATTCATACAACCCCTCTTGGAAAAATCACCCAAACCTTAGGTGGAAACAAAATCAAGCCAATTCTTCCAATCCGCCTAATCGTTACCAACCAAACGGTCCACCCTCCAACCGTACTTTCAACAACAATCCTTCTAACAACTATGGTAGTACCAACAATCTTGAAGGATTGATGTCTAAGTTCATGGCATCTCAAGAAGCTCGCATAGCTAGGTTTGAAACCGAATTCAACCAACAAAAAACGGAGATGACCAACAAGATTGACAACTTATTGAAAGCCCTCAACAACCAAGCGTTAACCACACCTAGGAAGGACACTAGGGACACCAATAGCGGAGTCCAAATTAAGGATCCCTCATCATCCAAACATGTCTACTTTGTCAATGTCGTCACCATTAAGCCAATATATAAGGAGATAGAAAAAAGTGACAAGGATGAAGTTGGAGTGGAAACCAATACTAAGGATGAGAGTAGGGAAGTTGAGGTTAATAAGGGAAAAGAATTAGAGGAAGTAGAAACTATAGAGAAATACTTTGATAAGATGCCCACCAAGGAAGAACGGGAATACCATAAGGATTTATTCGATAGTCCCGAGAGACCATATATCCTTGGCACACCCCTTATCAAAATGGGAGACCCCTCTAACATTAACATACCATGCAATATTGGGCACATGCATATATGAAAAGCTTACATCGACCCTAGATCCCCCGTGAACATCATGACTAGGACTTATTACAATTGGGTGATGAAGAAACAACTTGATTTTAGGATGATGCCCACTAGGAATTTGATAAGTAATTTTGTAGGAAGAGTGAAGGGATTGCATGTGATTATAGGTAATCTCACATATGAGATTGATTTTATGATAGTGGAAGACACTCGTCCGGTGATAGATGATTGCCTGAGCCAAGTAATATTTGGAAAACCATTTGTTGAGGCCACTAGGATGAGTTATGACCCGAATCTAGGGATAGTTAGATTCAAGGAGGAAAATGATGAGGTTGCCTATCAAATGCCCTACAAAATTGAGCAATACCGCCTCCTCTCTAATAAAGAAAAAGAACACAAGCAAGCAGCTTATTATAGGAATGAGGAGGATAGACGTAGAGGAGTAGAGTATGTGAAGAATAGGATGCTTGGTTTCTACAAAGACTGCTTGCAACTAGGTCCGGAATACAAAACTGGTTTAGAAGACGACCTAGAGAGTGAAACCAACGATGAGGTCACGTAGTAACCCATGACCTTGAGTCTAGCTACAAGACTCGTAAATAAAGAAAAGCGCTTCTTGGGAGGCAACCCATGTTTTGTGTGATTTTATTTTGTTTGTTTGTTATTTGCTTCCGTATGCATGCTTTATTTTTATTGTTGGTGGATCGTGTTTCTCAATTAAATAGTGGAAATACTTTACTTTGTTGTTTTGGCCTAGTCTTAACTCCACCTAAAGGTATTTTTGCAAATGATAAGTGTAAGGGGAAACCCAAATATGTTTTTAAGACACAAACCGATCATGATTCCCCACAATATTAAATGAACATGTATATTCGTATTTGTTAGAGTCAAATGCTTGTATTGAGTCATAATGAAGTTTTGCAGGATTTTCCAGGAAGTAGGACCAAGTTTTTCCAGAAATTTTCCGGAAACTTAACATAAGAATTTCTGCAGGTCACTTCTGACGGCGTCACGAATTAATTCTTGACGGCGTCACGTGTAAAAATCTGGAAATTTTACCAGTTTTGTTTTTCTAACGGAGTGTTATTGTTTTTGTGAATTATTAAGTTTTATAATCTCCAGGAAATCTGCAAACTTCATTCCACAAGCATTATATCTTATTTTGTTTTCTAGGATTTAGTAACTTATATAGATGCCGCCGATTTTATGCGAGGTTGTCTTGTCTATTTTCTTTGGATTTACAGGTTATGTATGACAAGAATATGATTTATATTCTGGAAGGGAAGCTTTGATTGTTCATTTTCTTGGAGGAAGATCTTACCTGGCCACCTTATTATCCATACCGAGTGAATCAAGGGAGTATTTGATTTCATTCTTTTTACTTTTTCGCTTTTACAATCTTTACTTGAACATTGGGGACAATGTTCATCCTAAGTGTAAGGGGAGGGTAAAATGATGATACCCTACAAATGCACTTTCGCTTGAGTTTTTTTGTTTGATAGTAGATGTGTAATAAAACTATGATAAATACTTGTTAGTGCAATTTTAGCACCAAATTTAAATTTTTTTACAACATTTAGGAGTGCAACTTTAGCCATAGCAAGCGTCTCATGGATAGGAGATTGTATGACTAGCACAAAACCGTATATTCAAAAAAATTTTCCACCCAAATATGCGAGGTTCGCCTTTAGATTTGATAGGAAAAGCATTTACTATTAGTGCTTATGAGTGTACCGGTAGCATTTAGATTCTAGAACTTACGTTAGTGATGCATCCCGAGACCGCTAGTGAGACTACATTCGTGTAGTAGGATTTACTACATGATAAGAGGCATTAGGATCACCCTTGTTTTAAACCCGTATAATAATCACTTGACCATTTAAATCATATTACTTGGCTAGTTAAGTCAACTAATTTTTCCCACACCCTTAGCGTTGCACTCATTTTTAGTACACGAAACCCGTAGTACACCCCTCCGAGCCTATCTTTTCGTTTCTAACTTTAAGCATCTTACTTAAAGGAAGAATTTGTTACACCCCACTTAAATGTACAACCAAATCGCCTTAGCCTTCCGTGTATGCGCTCATTTTTAGTGCATTATTGTTATTTGTTGAACCCTAAGTTAACTATCTAATTGATTACATGGTTGCTAAGTCGAGTCATATTCTTGTACATATTGTTTTGGGACAATTGGGACTCATGGGTAAGTACTTATTTTATGGAGTAATGGGGAAGAACATCATTTATTACCCCCGTATGTGCGTTAATCTTAAAAGTGCTCCAAGTGTTTTGATTTTCTTAATTCGAGTCATTAGAATAGTTTATTGTAAAGTATGTAAAAATTCAAGTGTAAGGGGAATGTTCATTCCCTATGATGTATTATTTTGGATGGTAGGGTAAGAGTGTATGCAAAAAAAAAAAAAAATCGAGAAAATCAAGAAAAAGAAAAAAAAAATAGAAAAAGGAAAAGAGAAAAAACATACGGACTACCATCCCTTTTCATTCTATGTTCATTTTATGTTTTTGTTATTTTTCATTTATTAGCTTAAGTCGAGTCTAGTCTTGGCTTAGCAACGCCACATTGTACATGTAATTAACCAAGATTGTTAACTCGCCACCAGTAAAAACTTCCTTTATCCAACAAATCCGTGTATCTCGTATCCCTACACCTAACGTTACAACCCTTTAAAAATACCTCTTTGATAGTTTATCCTAGGTTCTTACGCCATGTGGTGGAGGTTTGATCCTTTCCCAAGCCTATGGTAATCTATTTTGCTATGACAGGTAGTGAGAGATATCTTCCGTTTCCATATTGTAATTTATACTTTATTACACCCGAGAGATGTGTGTATCTAAACACTATTTGTGAGGTGCTAGTGTATGACCTCCGTGCTTGTCTTTGGTCTTTAGTGGAACAATTATTTGTTGTAATTACTTTTATATTAGTGTTAAATGACCCCTAACTTGTATTTTGACTAGAATAAAAGCGCATTTGCTTGAGGACAAGCAAATCTCAAGTGTAAGGGTATATGATGAGGCGAAAAATGAACCACTTTAAGGGGGTCATTTAAGCCCGGAATTGAATTTATTTGATCAAATATTGCCCTAAATCGTTGCTTTTGTGATTTTAGGTACTTTGGGAGAGAAATCTGGAAAAGGAAGCAATTCGGACGTTTTTGGAGCATAAAAGTGAAGAAAACGCCAAAGTCTTAATTTTCCTTGCTGGGAACAGTAGGTGACGGCGTCAAGAAGAAAATCTTGACGGCGTCAAGAGTAATTTCCATGACGATCCAGTACAGAAATGACGGCGTCACAAGGTAGGGCGTCAAGTGGAAAATGCATGACGGCCTGGAAACAAATAACACATGACGGCGTCAAAAGTAGATCAAGACAGTCCGAGGAGTATTTTGGCGGCGAGATGACGGCGTCACAAATTTGTTCTTGACGCCATCAGACCCTATTTCCTATATATAGTTTTCTAATTTTCACATTAAAAGGAGAGAAGTTTTGGATAAACCCTAAGTCCGAACTAGGTATGAATTTTACAGGTTTTTCAAGGGTTCTCAGCCCTTGATCCCTTTCATCTGTAATTGAGATAAGTATTCTTTTAATTCAATCAATATGTCTATGTGTTGGTTGTCTATATCTTGTTCTTATCTTAATTCTATCATGCTAGGCTAGATCTATCTTGTGTTTGCTTGGATCTAATGAAACCTAGATGTTAATTATGTGTTGATTACTTGTTTATGGTTGTATTGGATGAATGATTTCGATGTTAGGCTTAAGAAAACTGGCAGATCTCCAAATGGTAACATGCTTGAACGTCTTAGGAAACATGAACTGACGTGCACTAGGTTTTATTGGTTGTATTTAATGCATGAGTAAATTCTAATGATCCCATGTTAGGAGCTTCTTAGCCGGCTCGACATAGGAGTGAAGTAGGCACTCATAGGATTGGGGAATTAAGTGCGCCACCCCATGAATGGTATTAAAAAATACAATCCGTCATCCACGCAACTATAACAAGTAATTAACGTGTAAAATATATCTAGGGAGTAGTGAAATCTAATTAAACACAACTTCTCCACTTATTGCTCACAACCTTAGTATAATTTAGTTTCTTTTCATTTTTAGTATTTTATTTTGATTGCATCTTTAGTATTGGGTTAGTTGACTAGCAACTAATTCCGCCCAAATCCTTCAAACCCGAGATTTTTACTTGCTTTCTAAAAAAATATAAAAATACAAAAATAATCATCCCTCATCTTTAGAACTAGTATTTAGGTTTTCTAATCCTAGCGACACTATTCCTAGCTGAACGATCAATCCCCCGGTACTTGTCACTATACTATACTACAACGATCAGGTACACTGCCTGGTGGGGGTTGTAAGCTTCTCAAGATCCCTTGAGAGGTAAAGCCTGGTGTGATTCCCACGTATCATAGACCTAATAAAAAGAGATTCTAACCTAGACAATAACTATTCCCTGGGCTGCGGCGCCAAAAACTTGATACGTAGGGATCGCACCAGGCTTTACCTCTCAAGGGATCTTGAGAAGCTTACAACCCCCACCAGGCAGTGTACCTGATCGTTGTAGTATAGTATAGTGACAAGTACCGGGGGATTGATCGTTCAGCTAGGAATAGTGTCGCTAGGATTAGAAAACCTAAATACTAGTTCTAGAGATGAGAGATGATTCTTTTTGTATTTTTATATTTTTATGGAAGCAAATTAAAATCTTGGGTTTTGAAGGATTTTGGGCGGAATTAGTTGCTAGTCAACTAACCCAATACTAAAGATGCAATCAAAATAAAATACTAAAAATAAAAATAAACTAATTTCAACTAACGTTGTGAACAATATATGGGAGAAATGTGTTTACTTAGATTTCACTACTCCCTAGATATCTTTTACACGTTAATTACTTGTTATAGTTGTATGGATGACGGATTGTATTCCTTAATACCATTCATGGGGTGGCGTACTTACTTCCCCAATCCTATGGGTGCCTACTTCACTCCTATGTCGAGCCTGCAAGAAGCTCCTAACATGGGATCATTAGAATTTACTCATGCATTAAATACAACCAATAAAAATAGTACACATCGGCATGTTTCCTAAGACATTCAAGCATGTTACCATTTGGAGATCTGCCAGTTTTCTTAAGCCTAACATTGAAATCATTCATCCAATACAACCATAAACAAGTAATCAACACATAATCAACATCTAGGTTTCATTAGATCTAAGCAAACACAAGATAAATCTAGCCTAGCATGGTGGAATCAAGACAAGTACAAGATATAGACAACCAATACATAGACATATTGAATGAATTAAGAAAAGACTTATCTTAATAACACATGTAGGGATTCAAGGGTTGAAAACCCTTGAAAAGCTGTAAAATTCGTATATGGTTCGGCCTTAGGGTTTCTCCAAACTTCTTCCTTTTTTTATGAATGAAAATTAGAAAACTATATATAGATATTAGAGGCTGATGACGTCAAGAACAAACTTGTGACGCCGTCATCTCGCCGCCAAAATAATCCTCGGACTGCCTTGATCTACATCTGACGCCGTCATGTTGTCCATTTTTGCAGGCCGTCACACTTTTAACTCTTGACGCTCTAATTGTGATGCCTTCATTTCTGTACTGGGTCGTCATGGTATTTACTCTTGACGCCGTCAGGAAAGTACCCTTGACGCCGTCACACACTGTTCCCAGCATGGAAAATTAAGTCTTTGGCGTTTTCTTCACTTTTATACTCCAAAAACGTCCGAATTGCTTCCTTTTCCAGATTTCACTCCCAAAGTACCTAAAATCACAAAAGGAACGATTTAGGGCAATATTTGATCAAATAAATTCAATTCCGAGCTTAAATGACCCCCTAAAAACGGATCATTTTTCGCCTCATCAATGATAATGATATTATAAGTTATAATGAAACTAAAATAAGCTAACTTGAACACTTTTGCACAGATTTGAGTGGTTATGGTTCTCAAAAACCTACACAGTTAACTGTGTGGGTATATTAAACATGTTTTTGACTTTTTTTCATTAAAACTTCAAAAGTTAAAGTTAAGTTTGACTTGTTTGAGCCCAAGGATGATACTGAGACAGAAATGGTGTAGGTATAATAACAACTAAACACCTACTCAGCTAGAACCAAACACCCCTATATTTGACTGATGTGAAGATTTTCAAAGTAAACAAAGGATTTAAACCAAACAACTGACTCAGAAGCATGTATTATGATTACCTAAACCTATTTAAGCCCAAATATATCAACAAACAACAACAACTCAGAAATCACCAATATGCTAAAACGGACTGAAATTGGAAATTCTAAGCAACTATTAAATCTAATGAACAACTATGATGTCTTAAGCTAATTTATCACTAAGAAACTCTAAATAAACACAAATAGAACAGGATCAAGCAATAACAACCATGCTTATAGAAAATGAGCTTAAAAATGGGTAAATGGCTTACAGTTGAAGCTTGTGAGCATCCAAACCAAAGATACTAGGACCTTAACTCCTCCCTTGAGGATCTAAACCAATTTTCCACAGCTACCTTGCTTCCAATATTGCTCTGAATCTAGAAATCAAATCCAAACTCATAGTTGACTTTTGTTGACCAATTTTTGTATTTTTGAATTTTTTAGCTACACTGAATTTTAAGGTTACTAGAAGCTTATAAAAGCTTCCTGGGAGCTTATATGTTCTATTCTAATCCATAACAACAACTGAAACTAGCTTTCAACCTTAGTTAAAATTTTGAATGAAAATTGCATAAAATGGAATCAAACTGAGATACTGAACTTCATTACTTAAAAAGATTCAACATACACTAAATTCACTGAATTTAATACTAGAAAGCATAAAAATACAATGACAAACCTAAAAATTATATATTCGACCTAATTATTGCTAAATTATATTAGATATCTCTCTCAACTGCTTCCCTTTTCTTTATATGGCTTTCTTTGACTTCTTTGCACTTTTCTGAGTGAATCCCACCCATTGGATTGGGTGGGAATGATCCTAGCCATCAAAAATGATTGTGGCGCCTTTTTCCCTTTTCACTGTTTGTGGTTGAGTATTAGGTTTGGGGAAGCAATAAATGCTCCTTGGATGTTAGTTTAGGTGGAGGGAACAAGGAGTGGGCTACTGAGGTGGAGGAGGGGGGAGATGGAGTATTTGGTGAGTTTGCAGGCTCACGTAGGAGCGGAGGAAGAAAGGTCAACGTTTGACCTGGGTGGTTTTATTTGAAATGGGGGAGTGAGTAATATTTTAAGGGGAGTGGGCT
This sequence comes from Artemisia argyi, assembly GCA_030686995.1. Taxonomy (NCBI): domain Eukaryota; kingdom Viridiplantae; phylum Streptophyta; class Magnoliopsida; order Asterales; family Asteraceae; genus Artemisia; species Artemisia argyi. The sequence continues at coordinate 138,270,812 of CM060684.1, forward strand.
GGGTGAGGGTGAATGGGCTTAAAGTGATAAGGGTGGGTGTTTGGGCCTGGTTGTGTTTGTTTTGGATTTAGTTTGGTTGGGTTTAAATAACTTCAAGGGTCCGTTTAGTTTAGTAGTGAATAACAAGGACCACTTTTGTAACTTTCAGAAAGTTGGGGGGGGGGGGCTGAAGTGTATTATTCCCAAAGTATCACCAAGGACCAATTTTGCCAAGCTTTCTTATTCCAAGTACCAAATTTCATTTTTTTCTTTTTCCAAAATTCCCAGGGACCAAATTTGTCAGATTTGAAATTTGAGGGACCAAAGATGTAATTTTTGAAACTTAAGACCCAAGTGTTATGTTTTGTGATTTTTAACTTTCAAAAGACTTGGGTTGACTTTTCTTTCAAAAATAAATGCATAGGGACTATTTTTGACAAGTTTTGAAACTTGAGGGACTGAAACTGCCAATATTGCAAACTTTGATCATTTTTCATTTGTTTTTGCTCATTTTGCATTTAAAACACATAAAACACAATCCCTGGGATAATTAAAGTATTTTGATAACTTTTTGATTGTTTTTGTATGTTTTGGCAGTTTAAATACGACAAAAATGATGAGTGTTTGAGTACTCATCAATCCCCCACACCAAACTATTGCTAGTTGATAAGTGCTCAAACAATCATCATTTTTGATCAAATTTGAACTGCAAAACGTACAAAAACACACAGAAATGCATCAAATTACTAAAAATATTTCAAAATTGTGTTTTATATGTTTTAGACGCAAAATGAGTTAAAATAGATGAAAAACGTACAAAGTTTGCAAAACTGGTAGTTTCAGTCCCCCAACTTTCAAAAATTGGCAAAAATAGTCCCTGAGCACTTATTTGGAAAGAAAAGTCACCAAAGGTCCTTTTAAAATCATAAGTTATCATATTTAGTCCTTCGGTGAAAAATTGGAAAAGTTTTAAGAAATTACGAAATTAGTCCCTGGAGTTTCAATTTTGTCAGATTTGGTCCCTGGGAAATATTTTGGATGGAAAAGTCAACAAAAGTCTTTGAAAAATTGAAAGTTGGCAGAAATGGTCCTTGGATGAAAAGTTTGGAGAAAAGTACATTTTGGTACCTCAAGTTTCAATAATTTGCAATTTTAGTCCCTGAAGGACCAAAAGTGAAAAATTATATTTTTAAACCTTGGACTATTGATACTTGGCAGGTTTGGTCCTCATGTTAATTTTGGGAAAGTTTCAATTTTAGCCCGTGAGTTTGCAGATTTTACATGAATGGTCCTTATGGTTTTTAAGCTCCAAAATAAACAAACCACCCAAAAATAATTCCAAATCTAATCCACCCGAAAATAACCCACACCTTATATCTCCCAGCCTACCACCATCCAGCCCAACTTCCTACCTAGCCCAAAACACAAAAAAATAACACACCCCATTTTTATATTAAACGGTCAAACCTCCGTTTGACTTCACCTCCTCCCACCTCCCAACTAGCCTGACTAAACCCTGCAACACTCAACCTCTCCATACCCCCAGCTCACCCTTCCATTCCATGTCCCCTCCACATCACACTAATATCCAAACTCCCATTAATTCCCACACCAAACTCCACAAGTGCCAAAAACAATTTTCCCGCTAAAACGAAATTAAAGGCCAAGATCAATTCTACAAATCCAATGGTCAATTTTAGAAGTGGGAAAGCTCAAGTGGGTCTGAGGAACCCTAATGGGCCAATATGAAAGAGAAGAGAGAAGCAAGAAGCAAAGTAGTTTTAGTAGTTAATTTTTAGTAGTTTAAATGTAATTTAGGGTAAAGTTAGTTTAATGTTTTAAACTCAGCCTTGTAATCTTCTCTTTCAGTGTGTAATCTTTTTCAAAATCAATACAATTCAGCGTTCTTTTTAATATCTTGCAGTTAACTTTTATATTAAAGCTCAAAATTTCATTTAAGTTGGAATAGATCTCATAAGCTTTCACAAGCTTGTTTCCTGTTACCATTAGCTCAGTATAGCTTTAAATAACTATTGGTAAACCTATTGTTTCCATTGCATTGTTGTATCCTCAAAAAATCAATAAGTTAACAAAAGTCAACTATATCAAATTTAAGAGGAGATTGGTGATAAGGATGTGAGAACTTGGTTTCCAAGGGGTTGTTTAGGCTTACTGTAAAAGATAAACTTGCATGAAATGCACTTCTGTTCATGCAAAGTTGTTTTGTAAGTTTCAAATTCCACTTTTAGCATAATTTCTGTAATCTTGAATCATAAGCTTATTACTGTCTAGGTTTGTGTTTAATTGTGTTATTCAGTGTTTGCTCATCTTGTTTGAATGAATTGTTGTTAATTAACTTTAGCTTGTTTGATAGATCTTAGTAGTTGTTTGGATTTAGTGTTTTACAGTCAAGCTTGCATACCTTAGTTAACCCTCTCAAATTAATCATCTCTGCAAGATTTTAGTCTAAATATATCTAATATAGCTTAATGAGCCTTACTGCATCAATGGTTTAGTTTAAAGCTAATTTAAACAAGTAAAAGCTAAAAATCAGTTCTAGTTAAGGGGTGTTTGGAATTGCAGTTTACTATGGGTTCAAGGGGGTATTTGTTATAGTTTCTGGGTGTAGTGACTCACAATAGGTTAGTATAGTTTAGTCAAACAACAAAAACCACAAGCCTTATCACCAAAAGTCAAAATCACCATCACCACCCCTTAACAGTTAACTGTTGTATGATTTGAGACCCATATCCCACCATATCAATGCCTAAGTAGGTCTTTTAGCTTAAACTAAGTTATTTGTAGCTTATTATAACATATTAAGATGATTAGGACCTGTAGAAGTTCAAGAAAGTCAAATTGCTAGTTCATAAGAAAAGTCAAAGTTGCATGTTTTCATTTTTCTCAAATCTAGCAAGCATTTTCTAGATTTTGTGATGTGATTCAGCCCTTGAAACTTTCAGGTTTAGTAGCCCCCCAGCTAGTCTTCAAGATCCCATAGTTGTTATATTTTTGTGATTTTTCTACTGGGCCCCACACCCATCCAAACTCAGTTGTAAGGGAGGGATACCCCCTGCTGCAGCAGTCCACACAGCCCACACCACCACTTTGGTGGTGGTTTCTAGCCACCACAGTGGTCCATAGCCCCCCTCCTTGGTTCTTTGAACTCACCTCCTACCCCTCTCTCCATTACAACCATTTATTTGAGCTTAGGGTCAGTAGACCCCACTTGGAATCAACCCACAAATCTGTCCCATTTTCAGTTTTGAAACAAGAAGTCAAGTGCTTATTTTGATTTATTAGCTTATTCTGTGGACCCTAATTGCTTATTCTAGCTTAATCATGTCCCAACAACATATCTGAACCAAGTTCCACCCTTGTGGGTCCCACTTAAGCTCATTTGAGCTTATTTTCTCTTTTGATCAACATAAGTCAATTGTCAAGCTTTTTAGCTTGCATTTGGCTTATTTTTAAGCTTTGGAAATTTTGTTTTCACAAAAGTTTCATGTTTTTAGTATTCTAAGAGTTTTGTAAAAGAAAAATCCAAAAAAAACAATTTAATTATAAGTGATAGTTTCTATTTAATGTAATTTAAATTTTAATTTTCCTTTTTAGATTTTGTTTAAGCACTTAGCATTTTTATATTTTTCTTAAATTCCTTTTATATTATAGTAATTTTAGTAATTTTCTCAGATTTGTATTTTGTCAGTTAGCAATTATTAGATTTAATATTAGTTTTATTATTAATTAATTAATATGAAGTATTAAATAGCAAAATTAATTTTTATAAAGTAAACCCTAGTTTTTATATTTTTCTTAGCTTTTATATAATATAATATAATTTTAGGAATTTTTATAGAATTTTTCCAGTTCATTTTCTATTTTTTATAATTTAAATAGTTTAATTAGTAATTAAATAATATTTAATATAATAATTAGTAAAATAGTGTAAAATATATAAAACAAAATTTTTATAATTTTTTAGGATTCCTATGATGGTTAATTAGATTTTTAAAATTTTTCTTAATTTTCTAAGTTAGTTTGTTATTTTTAATAATTTAAATTAATTAAAATTAGTTAAGTAATTAATAATAAATAATTAAATAGTGTATAAATTTATTTTCTTTTTCTAAAAATTTTCTTTTATCATTAGGATTGTAAAAAGTTAATTTTCATAGTCATAAGTATTTTATTTCTTTAAAACTCGCGTTTTATCTCGTACGTTAACGTAAATTTAAATTAAACGTACGCGTTTTAGGTTTTAAACGTATCTGGTTTTTCCAAACTTCCAGTCTTGTTCATATAGCTTATTTAAGCTATTTTATTGTACAAATCAGTAGTGTAATCAATCACAAACCCCTTTCCATCCAAATTCACCCTATCACAAGCCCGTTTGATAACAATTCACACCTCGTCGGGACATAACGACCAGGGGAAACACTATATTACCCGGAAGCATTGGTCTAGGTAGTTTGACCTTGTTGACCATATATTTGGTTAATTTAGGTTTACTGTTCTGAGTCAATCACTAGTCCCTAGCAATCTTTTTGGAAAACTTGATGGATTTGAAATCTCTTTACCAAAAACCATCACTTCTAGAGTAGCCAAATGTTTCGAATCAAATAAGAACTATGGTCCACTTGATAACCATATGATTTTTTGCAAACCACCAGCTTTCAACGGATTTGATTTGTCTTTACCAAGAGCCGTTTGCTCCTGGACTAGCCAACTCTTGATGGACCTAGTCAGCATCTTGGTGAGCTGATTACCAATTATGGTTTTTCCACTGCCTTTACCACAAGCCATAATCTTGCGGGCTAGCTAACTCATTCACTTTTTAAGATATGGCGAGTTGATATACCATACAATTTTAGGCAAATTGCAAGCCGCCAACGGATTTGAGTTATCTTTACCAAGAGTCGTTTGCTCCTGAATTAGCCAATCCTTTTGTCATTTAGACATGGCGGACTGATAACCACAAAAATTTTGAAATAAAGTAAAAAAATTTTGAAAATTTTGGGCCAAAATGGGGGTACTAGAAGATATATTTTGATAAAATTCGCTAGAATTCCCCCCCCCCCCCCCCCCCCCCACACACTTAGAAATGAATATTGTCCTCAATATTCAAAGTCCTGGTTATTATGCCGACTCTTTGAACGTAAAAAGCCAATATTCGAATCTAACTGTGGAAACACCATATTTCACTTTATTTCTATGCATACTTTTTTTTTTGAAACTTATATACATATATACATTTTCAAACACCGGGGGGGGGGGGGGTTGGCCATTCCCCCACACTTAGATGGTAGAAAATAGAAAGAAATCAGAGATACGGGTGAAAACCCGTATTTTGCTATTGTTTTTGTTTATCCAGTCACTAGCTTGACTCGATCCCCGAATTCAATAGTCCTTGGGGAAAGTTTGGAGATCCGGGACAACCATGGATGGTATGTCCTCTCCAAAATAATGTTTCAAATGATGCCCATTCACTTTGAAATTCGGACCGTCATTTTGAGATAATTCGATGGTGCCATAAGGATAAACCTTAGCGATAGTCAATGGGCCAGTCCATCGGGTCTTAAGCTTTCCCGAGAAGATCTTGAGTCTAGAGTTGAAAAGAAGGACTCGATCACCAACGTTAAAAACGCGGTTCTTGATTTTTGAGTCATGAATCTTCTTTGTCTTTTCTTTGTAGATCAAAGAGTTCTCGTAAGTTTGATCACGTAGTTCATTTAATTCATTCAGTTGAACTTTCCGATGATCACCCGCAGTTTTCAGGTCAAAATTTGCATGCTTGAGAGCCCAATAGGCTTTGTGCTCAAGCTCGATCAGAAGATGGCACGCTTTCCCGTGCACAAGTTTGTATGGCGTAGACCCATTGGGTGTTTTGTAAGCCGTACGGAAAGCCCAAAGTGCATCATCTAATTTATCCGACAACGATGCACGATTTTCACCTACGGTTCTTTCTAAAATTCTTTTAATGCCCCGATTGGAAACTTCTACTTGTCCACTCGTTTGAGGGTGGTACGCAGTAGAAAGACGGTGAGTTACACCGTACTTTTGCATGACTTTGTCGAATTTGTCATTATAGAAGTGCGTACCACGATCACTAATAATAGCACGTGGAGTTCCAAATCGGGCAAAAAGAGCTTTCAAGAATTTCACGATTACTCGGGCATCATTTGTGGGTAAAGCTTTCGCTTCAATCCATTTTGACAAGTAGTCAACAGCCACGAGTATGTATTTGTTGTCATGAGAAGATGGAAATGGCCCCATAAAATGGGTACCCCAAACGTCAAAGATGTCACAAACTTGAATTGCATTTTGAGGCATTTCATTCTTTTGTGAAATATTCCCGTGACGTTGACAAGCGTCACAGGATTTGACTAATTCCTGGGCATCCTTGTAAATCGAGGGCCAATAGAAACCGGAGTCAAACACCTTTTTGGCAGTGTAGTTTGGATTGTGGTGGCCCCCTGTGGGGCCAGGATGGCAAGCCTTAAGGATTTTAGTGGCTTCTTGGCCATAAACATACCGCCAGATGACTTGATCCGCACAGATTTTGAAAAGATAGGGGTCGTCCCAGAAGTAATGCTTTACATCTTTGAAGAATTTATTTTTCTGTTGGGACGACATCCCTTTCACCACAAAGTTACCCGCAAGGTAGTTTGCAAAGTCGGCAAACCATGGGGTGATAGAGTCTCCACGAAAGGTAACCGCATTGAGTGTCTCGAGAGGGAATGTTTCATTAATTTCTTTCCTCTCGAAGACATCTTGTTGGGGGTTTTCCAATCGGGAGAGATGATCAGCAGCTAGGTTCTCAGTTCCTTTTTTATCACGAATAATGATATCAAATTCCTGTAGGAGGAGAACCCAACGGAGTAGTCTCGGCCTTGCATCTTGTTTTGCAAAGAGGTTCTTCAAAGCCGAGTGATCCGTATACACTATGCTTTTGGTCAGTATCAAGTATGGCCGGAATTTTTCAAAAGCATACACCAGATCTAATAATTCTTTTTCGGTGGTGGTGTAATGGCTTTGAGCCTCGGTCATAGTTTTGCTAGCATAGTGTATAGGCTGAAAATGTTTTGTTTTTCGTTGCCCCAAGACTGCCCCTATCGCATAATCACTAGCATCACACATGAGCTCGAAGGGCAAGTCCCAATCGGGGGCAACAAGAATCGGTGCCTCAGTAAGCTTTTTCTTTAATGTTTCAAAAGCTTCGATGCACTCGGGGGAGAAGATAAAAGGAGCATCCTTTTCGAGGAAATGGGTCATAAGCCGGGCAATTTTAGAAAAATCTTGAATAAACCTACGATAGAAACCGGCATGACCCACAGAGCTCCTAATACCTTTGACAGTAGTGGGATGAGGTAATTTTGCGATGACATCAACTTTGGCTTTGTCAACCTCAATCCCGTTCTTTGAAATTTTATGGCCGAGGACAATGCCCTATTTGACCATAAAGTGACTCTTCTCCCAATTTAGACATAACTTTGTGTCTTCACAACGTTTGAGCATGTTGTCTAAATAGGAGAGACATGATTGAAACGAATCCCCAATGACCGAAAAATCGTCCATAAAGACCTCCGTAGTTTTCCCGATCATGTCAGAAAATATGGCCATCATACATCTTTGAAACTTGCCCGGAGCATTACATAAACCAAATGGCAAACGTTTATACATAAAAGTTCCATAGGGGCACGTGAAAGTGGTCTTTTCCTGATCTTGCGGATCAATGGGAATCTGAAAGTAACCCGAGAAACCATCGAGGAAGCAATAATACTCATTCCCCGCTAATCTCTCAAGCATCTGATCCATAAAGGGCAGAGGAAAATGATCTTTGTGGGTGGCGTCATTTAACTTGCGATAGTCAATGCAGACACGCCATCCCGTAACCAATCGAGTTAGACTCAACTCATTTTCCTCGTTTGTGACAACAGTAATGCCACCCTTTTTTGGAACACAATGAATTGGGCTAACCCAAGGACTGTCCGAGATATGGTAAATCAATCTGACATCAAGAAGTTTTAAAACTTCTTGTTTGATTACCTCATGAATTTTTGTATTCACCCTTCTTTGTTGTTGGACTGCAGGTTTGAAGTCGTCCTCCATTAAAATCTTGTAAGTACAAAATTCAGGGTCAATGCCCTTGATGTCAGAGAGTCGCCAAGCAATTGCTTGTTTATGTGACTTCAAAACCTTTATTAGAGCAGCCTTTTCCTCAACACTTAAGTCTTTAGCAATTATGACGGGTAATTTATCATCACCCTCCAGAAATGCATATTCAAGATGAGGCGGCAAGTCCTTAAGTTCAACCTCAGGGAAGTCATCAGTTTTCTCAACATTTTTGACTTCCTCTTTATGAAGTGTTTGTGGTAGAATAGGAAGAGGAGAGGGATCTTCGTTTAATAATCTCTCAAGTATGAGAATATCCCTCTCGGGGTCAATCTCTTGGTTATCGATTCCATCGGGAATCGAGTCACTTTTGAGAAAGGCCTCAATTTCTTCTAAGATGAAGTCACTTCCCTCAAATGGAGTGAGGGAAGGAGAAGAATTGGCTATGATGGGATGAGAAGATTGAGTGAGGTTTTCACTCGAAGAATCATCAATGAAACCTAAAATTTGTTGAGCATACTTCTCAGAAGCAACATCGATGACATCTATTTGATTCACCGATTCTGAGTCATAATTGGAGGAGTATCTCGAAGTTTGATTTAGGTTGAAGGTAACAGCTTCCGTTCCAACATGCAGTGTGATCTCTTGCTCAAATACATCGATGAGAGCACGCCCAGTTCTAAGGAATCCCCTTCGAAGAATGAGAGGGACCCTTGAATCAGCATCAAAGTCAATAATCACAAAATCTGCTGGAAAATGGAACTTTCCCACTTTAACGAATACGTCCTCAGCAATGCCAAGGGGACGAGAAATTGAATGATCGGCAAGCTCTAAAGTCATGCACGTGGGAGTGAGTTCGGGAAGAGAGAGTTTCTTCCACACAGAATATGGCATCAGGTTAATGCTAGCACCTAGATCGGCTAAGGCGAAGGATTCAACCATACCCAGAAAAGTACAAGGAATGAGAAATTTCCCGGGGTCTCTAAGCTTTTCAGGAAACTTTTTCAAAAGAACTGCTGAGCAGTTCTCATTCAGAGGAGTTCTTGCCATTTCAAAGAGTTTTTCTTTATTACTTAATAGATTTTTGATTGTTGATGCAAATTTGGGCATCAAGAGAATAGCATCCGCGAAGCTAATGTCAAAGTGCAAATCTTGGAAGATTTGGAAAAACTTATCCATTTGGTGATTAGCCTTTTCGCGGAGCTTTTGTTCACTGAGACGTGATGGGTAAGGAATAGAAGTTTTGGATTTAGGGTTGTCCACTGGAGTTTCTGGTGTTTCAAAGACAACTCCAGGCTTACATCTGGTTTCAAGGATAACCTGAGGTTGGACGTGTGCTGTACTTCGTGGGCTAGGAGTTTGCACCTTGTCCTTTGTCACCTCAGGTTCACGTTCTACTACCTTTGGAGGAGAGGAAGAAGAGGTAGTAGGAATCTCGGGTTCATCATATGAAGCACCACTTCGTGTTGTGATCGCCTTAGCATCGCCCCTCGGGTTAGCGATCGTGTTGGTCGGTAAAGTAGTACCTGAGCCCGAGGGTCGATCATTTAAAGACTTCTTGATATCAGAAATCTGGCTGACCAACATCTTGTTCAACTCTTCTTCGGACTTCATGAATTGTTTTAACAACTCATCAGATGAAGGCCCGGTTGGAACAATGGCTTGATTCAGATTAGGAATATTTGCAGCTCGATTGTTCGGATTGGGACCTTGATTTTGAAAATTACCCTGATTAGGGTTGTTGTTTCCATGAAAATATCCCGGATTGAAATTACCCTGACCTTGGTTTAGATTAAAGTTTCCTTGATATTGGAAACCTTGATTTTGGAAACCTTGGTTTTGATTGTGAAAACCGTGACCCTGGTTAAAGTTACCTTGGTTTTGAAAACCTTGGTTCACTATATTTTGATTTTGGCCACGGTTTTGGACATTTTGGTTTTGATTAAAACCGGGAGGTCCAGGATAATGATGATGAGGACGATAGCTAGGGTCCATAGGAGGGCGATATTGATTGCCTCCTTGATTTTGGGCCCCGGCTATAGCATGAGCTTCATATGGAGTACCATCAGTAGCTGTGCAATTGTAGTAGGCATGCGGCCCACCACAAGTTACACAGACTTCCACTTTTTTAACCTCAGCAGGTGGAGGATGTTGTGGAAATGAAACTTTCTTTGTTTGGGCGAGAACCAAAGCTTGAATAGCTTCAGTGAGCTTGTCAATCTTAGCATCCGTGCTAGATTGACTCACAAAAGATGAAGTGGAAGGACCCGCATTGATTTGAGAAACAATCGGTTTGCTTCGTGTAGAGCGGACCTTGGACTTGTTTTCTATGATTTTCAAAGCTTCTTTTGTGGTTCTACTCAAGAAATTACCTCCCGCGGAGGCATTGAGAGAATCCTGATCAGCTTGGCTCACGCCATTGTAAAAAGTATCGAGTTGCATCAACTCTGAGAAACCATGATGTGGACACTTGCGAAGTAATTCTTTGAAACGATCCCACGCTTCCTCAAAAGATTCATCATATTTCTGAGTGAACTTGGTGATTTCGTTCTTAAGACTCGTGGTCTTGGAAGGTGGGAAGAATTCATTCACAAATTTTTTGACAAGATCTTCCCATGTCTCAATAGATCGAGGAGGTTGTTTTTCAAGCCAAATCCGGGCTTGTCCCTCCAGGAAGAATGGGAAGAGAAGAAGTTTTATTGCTTCACAAGGGACATTTTTGTACTTGATGGTCGAAGTGATTTTATTGAACCATCGAATGTGAGCATGAGGATCGTCCCTTTCAAAACCATAGAATTGACTTGAGGTTACAAGATTGAATAACCCGGTTTTGAGCTCAAAATTATCAGCCACGATGGCTGGAACAACAATGGCATCTCCGTAACCCTTGATGGGTGCTTGGAGAAGCTCACACATGGGGCGGTCTTCCGCCATGGTGACAGTGGGTGTGGCAACAGTACGGATCTCAGATACGACTGTTGGTGCTGAACATCTACGAGGTCTTCAAGGTATCCGAACAAGCTCACGTAATGGGCTCGTGGACCTTGAAGAACGAGTGCGCATGCACTAGAGATAAAAACCAATCAAAACAAAATCGAGGCAAATCTACAGTGAACTTAAACCAATAATTACACTTGATTTTTGTTTGTTTAACAGTAGGTGTATAATAAAAATAAAAGAAAGACTTTAATTGGCTCTAAATAGTCAACTTAAATTGACCAAGTATATGGTCAACAAAGTCAAATTACCTAGACCAATGCTTCCGGGTAATATAGAGTATCACAAGGTCGTTATGTCCCAACGAGGTGTAGATTGTGCTTTAGTGTGCTTGTGATCGGGTGATTATTCAAAGAAAGGGGTTATGATGAGAATTATTTCAGAATTATAAAATGAAATAGCTTAGGAAAGCTATGTGATTAATTACTGGAACTAAGATTAAGGGGAATTGATTTAAAACCCTAAAAACGTACGTTTTAATTAAAAACGTACACTGACGAATGTGGAAGAAAGTACAACTGATGAACTGAAAAGGCTACGAGTGTGAAATTATTATTTTTACAAACCTAATGAATAAAGAAAATTTTAAGAAAAAGAAAAATTATTTTTACACTATTTAATTATTTATTATTAATTAATTACTAATTACTTATTTATTAACTAATTATATTAATTCAAAATTATTAAAAATTACTAAAAAGACTTCGATAATTAAAAATATTTTAATAAATCTAATTAACCATCATGGGAATCTAAAAAATTATAAAAAGTTGGTTTTATGTATTTTTAAACTAATTTACTAATTATTATTCTAATTATTTATTAATTACCAATTAAACTAATTATATTATAAAAAATAGAAAATGAATAGTAGAAATTCTAGAAAAATTCATAAAAATGTTTTTACTTATATAAAAGCTAGGAAAATTATAAAAACTAGGTGTTACTTAATAAAATCTAATTATGTTATTTAATTCTTAATTATTAATTAATAATTAATTAAACTAAAATTAATTCGAAAAACCACTAAATGACAAAAGAAAAATCTGGAAAAATTTATAAAATTACTTTAATCTAAAAGAGAATTAATGAAAACATAAAAATACTAGATTGCTTATAAATAAGCTAAAAAGAAAATTAAAAAGATAGTTTCTAATAAATAGAAGCTATCACTATAATTAAAATTGGTTTTTTGTGTTTTTTCTTTTTCCAAACTATTTTTACACTAAAAACTAAAAACTTTTACAAAAACACTTTCACTAGAACTCAGAAAATAAGCACTTGAGTGCTTATTTGCCTAAGCAGTTGACTTTCTTTGACCAGTTGAAAATAAGCAAATGAGCTTATGAGGGGTCCACCATGGTTAATTTTGGTTCAACTGAGTTACTTGAACAATTTTAAGCTAAATTCATTCAAATAAGCAAGCAGAATAAGCCAAGAAGCTTGAATAAGCACTTTACGATTTGAGGACTGAGACAGAAAATGGGACAGACTTTGGAAGGGTTTTCAAGTGGGGTCCACAAGGTCTGAGATCAAATGATTGGTCAAATCTTGAAGAGTTCCAGGAGGGGGGTTGGGAGAACCCAAAATTGGACTATGGTACCCACTGGGGTGGCCATAATCAACCACCAAAAGTGTGGTGGTGACTGGGTGGTCTGCTACACAGGGGAGTCAGTTCCCCTGCAAGTGTGTTTGAGGGGCAAATTTGTCCACAAAGAAAATTCACAAAATTACAATGATGCAAGGAATCAAGAGTTCAGCTGGTATATAAATCACACAAGGAAAATCAAAGCTTCAAACCAAGTACAAAAGTCTACAAAATTCTTGCCATTTTGAGAAAAACTGAGATAAACAATTTTGACTTCTATAGAAAAACTTGAACTTTGACCTATGTGACTTTTGATCTAGGTTTACTGGATGATAATGATATTATAAGTTATAATGAAACTAGAATAAGCTAACTTGACCACTTTTGCAAAGATTTGAGTGGTTATGGTTCTCAAAAACCTACACAGTTAACTATGTGGGTATATTAAACATGATTTTGACTTTCTTTTCATTAAAAATTCCAAAGTTAAAGTTAAGTTAGACTTATTTGAGCCCAAGGATGATACTGAGACAGAAATGGTGCAGGTATAACAACAACTAAACACCTACTCAGCTAGAACCAAACACCCCTATATTTGACTGATGTGAAGATTTCCAAAGTAAACAAAGGATTTAAACCAAACAACTAACTCAGAAGCATGTATTATGATTACCTAAACCTATTTAAGCCCAAATATATCAACAAACAACAACAACAACAACTCAGAAATCACCAATATGCTAAAATGGACTGAAATTGGAAATTCTAAGCAACTATTAAATCTAATGAACAACTATGATGTTTTAAGCTAAATTATCGCTAAGAAACTCTAAATAAACACAAATAGAACAGGATCAAGCAATAGCAACCCTGTTTATAGAAAATGAGCTTAAAAATGGGTAAATGGCTTACAGTTGAAGCTTGTGGGCATCTAAACCAAAGAACCAAGGACCCTAACTCGTCCCTTGAGGATCTAAACCAATTTTCCACAGCTAGCTTGCTTCCAATATTGCTCTGAACCCAGAAATCAAATCCAAACTCACAGTTGACTTTTGTTGACCAATTTTTGTATTTTTGAATTTTTTAGCTACACTGAATTTTAAGGTTACTAGAAGCTTATAAAAGCTTCCTGGGAGCTTATATGTTCTATTTTAATCCATAACAACAACTGAAACTAGCTTTAAACCTTAGTTAAAATTTTGAATGAAAATTGCACAAAATGGAATCAAACTGAGATACTGAATTTCTTTACTTAAAAAGATTCAACGTACACTGAATTCACTGAATTTAATACTAGAAAGCTTAAAAATACAATGACAAACCTAAAAATTATATATTCGACCTAATTATTGCTAAATTATATTAGATATCTCTCTCAACTGCTTCCCTTCTCTTTATATGGCTTTCTTTGACTTCCTTGCACTTTTCTGAGTGAATCTCACCCATTGGATTAGGTGGGAATGATCCTAGCCATCAAAAATGATTTTGGCGCCTTTTTCCCTTTTCACTGTTTGTGGTTGAGTATTAGGTTTGGGGAAGCAATAAATGCTCCTTGGATGTTAGTTTAGGTTGAGGGAACAAGGAGTGGGCTGCTGAGGTGGAGGAGGGGGAGATGGAGTATTTGGTGAGTTTGCACGCTCACGTGGGAAAGGAGGAAGAAAGGTCAACGTTTGACCTGGGTGATTTTATTTGAAACGGGGGAGTGAGTAATATTTTAAGGGGAGTAGGCTAGGTGAGGGTGAATGGGCTTGGAGTGATAAGGGTGGGTGTTTGGGTCTGGTTGTGTTTGTTTTGGATTTAGTTTGGTTGGGTTTAAATAACTTCAAGGGTCCGTTTGGTTTAGTAGTGAATAACAAGGACCACTTTTGTAATTTTCAGAAAGTTGGGGGGCTGAAGTGTATTATTCCCAAAGTATCACCAAGGACCAATTTTGCCAAGCTTTCTTTTTCCAAGTACCAAATTTCATTTTTTTCATTTTCCAAAATTCCCAGGGACCAAATTTGTCAGATTTGAAATTTGAGGGACCAAAGATGTAATTTTTGAAACTTAATACCCAAGTGTTATGTTTTGTGATTTTTAACTTTCAAAAGACTTGGGTTGACTTTTCTTTCAAAAATAAATGCATAGGGACTATTTTTGACAAGTTTTGAAACTTGAAGGACTGAAACTGCCAATATTGCAAACTTTGATAATTTTTCATTTGTTTTTGCTCATTTTGCATTTAAAACACATAAAACACAATCCCTGGAATAATTAAAGTATTTTGATAACTTTTTGATTATTTTTGTATGTTTTGGCAGTTTAAATACGACAAAAATGATGAGTGTTTGAGCACTCATCACACTTGTTAGGGTAATTTTAGCGCCAAATTTAAATTTTTTTACAACATATAGGAGTGAAGCTTTTGCCTTAATAAGCGTCTCATGGATAGGAGTTGTATGACTACCACAAAGACCGTACCACTCAAAATTTTCCACCCCAAATATGTGAGGTTCGCCCTAGATTTATTAGGAAAAGATGCTTATGAGTGTACCAGTAGTACTTAGATTCTAGAACTTGTAATAGTGATGCATCCCAAGTCCACATGTGAGACTAAATTCATGTAGTAGGATTTAATACATGATAAGAGGCATTAGGATAACCCTTGTGTTAAATCAGTATCACAATTACTTGACCAATGAAGTCAATACAGTTGACTAATAAAGTCAACTAATTTTCCCACACCTTTGCGATGTACTCATTTTTAGTACACGATACCCCTAGCACACCCCTCCGAGCCTATCTTTTTCGTTTCTAACTTTAAGCATTTTACTTAAAGAAAGAATTTGTTTACAATCCACCCCAAATGTAAACCCAAATCGTCTTAGCCTTCCTTGTATGAACTCATCTTTAGTGCATTATTTTTACATGTTTAAAACCTTAGTTAATTGTCTAATTGATTACATGGTTGCTAAGTTGAGTCATATCTTGTACATATTGTTTTGGGACGATTGGGACTCATGGGTAAAGTACTATTGTTATGGAGTATTGGGGAAGATGTCAATTATTACCCGCATATGTGCATTAATATCTTAAAAAGTATTCCAAGTGTTTTGATTATCTTAATTCTAGTCATTAGAATAGTTGATTGTAAAGCATGTAAAAGTTCAAGTGTAGGGGGAATGCAAATTCCCTGCGATGTATTATTTTGGATGGTAGGGCATGAAGGATCGTAGTTTTATGTTGATTATGTGATTCGGGAGGTCGGGTTTGGTGGAAGAAGATGAAAGCCATAGTTAGAGAGAGAGAGAGTAGAGAGAGAAGGAAAACTAGGTGTTTTATTGAATGAAAATGAAGAGTGATAATACACACTAAGTCTCACCCCTCCATGGAAGTATGGAGGGGTATATAAAGCCTAACGCAAGCTATACTATTCCAATATTACATAACTAGTCCATGTGTTTTGGCTTCACAAGATAGAAAATGTAACCCCGTAAATGTCGTTCCATTTACGTGTTAGGATCAAAAACTTTGATCCCAACAATCTTCCCCCAATGGGGCGACATAAGGGATTACTAACAACATTTCCTACAAGTACAAATACGAATAAAGAAAGTTCTTCATCGGCTCTTCAAGTGCTGAGGATGACTACAGTTGACGCTCTTTGTCTTCATCTTGTACCTCGGCTTGAGAACTTTATCTTTACTTGTAGGCAAATGATGTAATATGCATGAAATGGATTAACTTCCCCCCAATTCATGCTGCATGTCTTTAGCGGCTTCTTCGTACACTTCTTTTTGGCGAAGTTTCTGAATCAGCTTCCCCCCAAACTGACAACCGTCTTCAGCAGATTCGAAACTTTGATGTAGTAAACAAGTCTTCTAACTTTTGAAGTTTTGAGTATGCGGCGGAATTTGTAGATGACACAGTAAACCACACCAAGCAAATCTGACTAGTTACTTAATCACGGTTATGCTCAATGCGGAAGCTCCGTTCGGGGGTAACATGCAAGAAATCAGCAAGATCTTCTCACATATGCAGGCTACTTCACACTTCACAACCCGCAAGAGTTGAAACGATTACACCAAAGTCACAAAATTTAACCACTGATCATCTCTGCGGACGTCTCTCCGGTAGTAATAAAATTGTAAGCTCGATCACGTGAGTTTATTATGCGTCCCTGATGTGCACATTTCTTCCCCCTAATTGCAGAACCTCGTGGAAAATGAGTGTTTTCGCAAAGAAGTCAAGAAAAGTCAAAGAAAGCAAAGAACACCCTCTCTATCTTCCCCCACGATGTCTTCGCTGAATCGGAAGCATACATACTATGTTTACGATGGAAAATGGAGGCAGCGTAACCCCATATGTCCAATCAACCGATTATGTGTGAAGTATCATAAATAGCCCGTGAGAATCAACTGCAGATAAACATCTCTACTCTTTGATACTCTTCTCATCTAACTCTTTACCGACCCCATTATCATTCTGACGGCTTTTTGTAGTGACTACTGATGGAGAAAATTCAATATTATGAACTTGAGAGCGAAGTAGATAACCCGAACTTGTGACTTAAACTTGCACTAATGTATGACAAAGAGCGGTGTAGAGAGTTCGCACCTCATCGAATCCCTAAGTACTCTATACTCATCAACCAACCAACCATCAAGTATAAGTCGTACATCACCTTTTGACTATCCACAACTTCGTGTGACACTGAGCACTACAACGTAACTCCTTAAAGTGATAGTTATTTTGTGGTAATAGAAAGAGAGAATCACAAAAATAACTAGATATCCAAGTCTCCGTCATTTTAAAGGTTAAAAGCTCGAACAAGGATCTTGAAGAATCTTCATCCAACCAACCCCGATATCTTCAGATACTAAGTACACACGCCCGTGAAATCCCACTTCAATCTCAAATAAATAATAAAGAATTATCGCCGTAGTCACATCTTACGGTTGAATGCCCATATCTAGCCTTTTGACGGTTTGATTGAACTTGATAATGGTTTATCCCGATCTTGTCAAAAATGTAACTCCCCGTGAAAATTTGTAATCCAAAAATACCACTCACCTTGCCTAACATAATCCCAAAAAAATGCATACAATGTATTATAAATACATTTGATATTACTAAATAAAATTTCAGCTCAATCATTTATCGGATCCAATATTTGCAAGCCAATCCGTGATTATGCCAAAACTTAGCCAATCACCCAATATATACATATCAATAACAAAAAAAAAAAAAAAAAAAAAAAAAAAAAAAATCAGTTCCATAAGAGTTGAATACTCGGCCAAATGCAAATCCAAAGCCCAACAAACAAATCAGAATTTTTGAACCCAAATGAATTAATACTCGGTCCACCACATTACTATCATTTGCACAACCCTACATACCAACAATCTGTCCCCATAACTCCTTTGTTAGCAGTTAAACACACGGAATACACAAACGCATCTCACCTAACAATCTCAATCTGCCTCACTCATCTCATTTTTCTCTTCTTCCAGTTAAACAAAAAAAAATCACCAATCCACAAAATCAAATAACAAATTTGTCCCTTTCTATCGAAATCAATCCACAACCTTTCTTTGTATGGTTTAGCCCAAATCGAACCACACAAATGCATAGAAGACATTACATATTGTACTCGGCTCCGAGATCTTACAAAAGATCTCAGGTAGGTTGATTGTGTTGTTATCATTTGTCATTGAATGAACCAACAAACCAAAGAAAAGATTATAACAATATTGTTATAATCTTTTCTTTCATTTCGGATATAAAAGAGAAGCTAAGCTTCAAAAATTATAGATCGGTGATGTTAAAAGTTCACGCACAAATATGTTTTAAAGATTGATGCACAAAGGTGAACAATGACTGAGATCGTTGTATATTTAATTTTCAGTTCCGAGTCTTGTAGATTGATATGGTGTGATGTGGAGAGATGGTGAGATTAAGGTTAGGTTGAGGCTGTGGTTGCTTCGATTTGTTACAAGTTGAGTTTTTATAAGTATCATTTTGGTTTGGTCTTGACTGATGATTGAATGATACTGAAGTCAATGAGTGTTTGGTATATGGTAGTGGTCAATGATCATTCTACTGCCTCATCTTCATTTCTGTAAATTTTCGAAAAAAATTTATGCACATCGAGAATACTTATTGAAAATCTCACTTATCGAGAACTTTTATTTAGAACTTATCGAGAATCTTGCATAACTTATCGAGAATCTTGCACAACTTGTCGAAATCTTTCGCTTATCGAGAATTAGATTTATCGAGAACCAGGTTATCGGTTATCGAGAACACGGTAAATGTTATCGAGAACCCAGTTTTCGAGATTGTGATTTCGATAACTACTAGTGTTCTCGAAAAACAGGTACATATCGAGAACTTCTTATACAAGAAATTCCGATTAGATTCCGGCGAGTCATTTCCAGATTCCGATCAGTTTGTTTTCCGGCTACTTTTACCAGACCATTTTTACAACCAATGTAGACAATAAACTCACGAACCAGATATGCAAGCTAGCAACCTTTGACCACTTTTACATCTATATAACTTGAATGAAACTGTTACCAAAAAATATGATATAAAATTTTGACCAGTTAAAAAATTGGTAAACAGCCTTCAAAACAGTATACGAACCATTCAAATCCGAATTTTTGACAAGATAAAATCACACAAATCAACAAATATGCAACCTTGGCTCTGATGTCACTTGAAGGATCGTAGTTTTATGTTGATTATGTGATTCGGGAGGTCGGGTTTGGTGGAAGAAGATGCAAGCCATAGTTAGAGAGAGAGAGAGTAGAGAGAGAAGGAAAACTAGGTGTTTTATTGAATGAAAATGAAGAGTGAAAATACACACTAAGTCTCACCCCTCCATGGAAGTATGGAGGGGTATATAAAGCCTAACACAAGCTATACTATTCCAATATTACATAACTAGTCCATGTGTTTTGGCTTCACAAGATAGAAAATGTAATCCCGTAAATGTCGTTCTATTTACGTGTTAGGATTAAAAACTTTGATCCCAACAGGGCAAGAGTGTATGCAAAAAATAAAAAATAAAAAAAATCCAAAATATCAAGAAAAAGAAAAAAAAAATAGAAAAAGAAAAAGAGAAAAAATATACGGATTACCGTCCCGTTTCCTTTTATGTTTATTTTTTTATTTTTGTTGTTTTTATTAGCTTAAGTCGAGTCAAGTCTTGGCTTAGCAACGCCACATTTTACATGTAATTAACCAAGATGATTAACTCACCACCAGTAAAGATTGCCTTTATCCAACAAAACCGTGTTTATCATATCCCTACACCTCACGTTACAACCCTTTTAAAGTCCGCTTTGATAGTTTATCCTAGGTGCTTACGCCAAGTGGTGGAGGTTTGATCATTTCCCAAGCCTATGTTAATCTATGTGCTATGACAGGTAGTGAGAGATATTTTTCATTTTCATTTGTGATATAAACTTTTATTACACCCAAGAGATGTGAGTATCAAAACACTATTTGTGAGATGCTAGTGTATAATTTCCGTGCTTGTTTTGGTAGAAGTGGAACGATCATTTGTTGTAATTACTTTTATATTAGTGTTAAATGACCCCTAGCTTGTATTCTGATTAGAATAAAAGCGCATTTGCTTGAGGACAAGCAAAT
Source organism: Artemisia argyi (assembly GCA_030686995.1). Classification (NCBI taxonomy): domain Eukaryota; kingdom Viridiplantae; phylum Streptophyta; class Magnoliopsida; order Asterales; family Asteraceae; genus Artemisia; species Artemisia argyi. The sequence goes on from CM060684.1 coordinate 138,291,129, forward strand.
CTCAAGTGTAAAGGTATTTGATGAGGCAAAAAGTGTTGCGCTTTTAGGGGGTCATTTAAGCCCTAAGTCGTGATTATTTGATCAAATATTGCCTCAAATCGTTCCTTTGTCATTTTAGGTAATTTGTAGAAGAAATCTGGAAAGGAAGCATTTTGGACATTTTTGGAGCGAAAAGTGAAGGAAACGACAAAGTCTCCAAAATTAAGCTGCAAACAGTACCTGACGGCGTCATGCTCTACAGGTGAAGTCGTCATGTGTTGGCAAAGATGTAGATATGAAGTTTACACAAGACGCGCCAGAAAGAGTTTTGGAATTAAAGAATGATGGCGTCACCTTTTGTGATGCTTAGGCCGTCACGTGCAAATTAAGGGGTGACGACCAAGAGAAGAATAGTAAGTGACAGCGTCATATCTGGATCTAGGCATTCCGAGGAAAGCATTCGCGGCTAGTTGACGGAGTCACATCTATAATGCGATGCTGTCAGATTGTATTCTCTATATATTGTTTTCTAATTTTCATTCATTAGGGAGAGAACTTTTGGAGGAACTTTACCATAAACCCTAGGCCGAATTTTCACCTTCTTGTAAGGGTTTCAAATCTTTCTTTCATCCGTGTTTGATTAAAAATAAGTCTTCCGATAATCATTCAATATGTCTATGTGTTGCTTGATTCTATCTTATGCTTGTCTTTACATTAACATGCTAGGCTAGGTTTGTTTGTGTTTTCTTAGATGTAATGAATCCTAACTATTGATTATTGGTTGATTGTTTGTTATTAATTGTTGTTGGATGAATAATTTCGATGTTAGGCTTAAGAAAACTGGCTAATCTCCAATTGGTAACTTGCTTGAACGTCTTAAGAAACATGAATCGGATGTGTACTATGATTTCAATGGTTGTATTTAATGCATAAGTGACTACTAAGGATGCCATGTTTGGAGCTAGTTGTCGGCTCGACATAGGAAAAGGTAGAAGCTTATAGAGTTGGTGAAGATCGTACACGGCCCCACGAATCATATTAAGAAATATTACCCGTCATCCACGCAATTGTAACAAACTAGTCAATTAATGAAAGATATCTGAGGAGTAGTGAAATCTAAGTAAACACGTTTCTCTCTTTATAAGGTTTTTCTCAATATTTTATTTTCTTGTTATTTCATTTTTATTGCATTTGTAGTTATTTAGGTTAGTTGACTAGCAACTAATTCCGCCCCTTTTCCCAAAATCAAGATTTTTCCGCTTTCATAAAATATAAAACACAAAAAGAATCATCCTTTACCTTTAGAACTAATTGACTTAGTTTTCAATCCTAACGAACACTATTCTCCGAGAGAATGATCAATCCCCCGGTACTTGCCACTCATTATACTACATCAGTCAAGTACAATGCCTGGTGGGGATTGCAAGCTTCTCAAGATCCCTTGAGAAGTAAAACATTTTGCAAGGTTGCAAAACCACGCATCAGTATGGATATATATTTCTACCTTTTATGGCAATAATTCGTGGTTAGCTTAGCAATTCACGGTCTTTAGAATACTTTAATAACCAAATATACTAAAAGTGTTAGTATCGTTTTCAAAATTTTTAAGTTAGTAGCTTTCTTATGCTTTTAACCTGTTTTCCGTAAATGGGGCAAAAAATATGTAATCATATAATACATATAGATTTTTACAACTAGCTGATATTATACTTGAAAAAATCCCTAACAACTATCATTCAAATTAATTTTCTTGGAACAAGAATAATGTACCAAAAGCCTTTTGAGCTAGGTTGCACAGATACGGACACGACGATACGACAAAATCTATAAATATAGGACATGAACACGGCGTGGACACGAGAATTAAATATTTATTGTATATATTAAAGGTGACAAGGTTGAAACATACAAACTGAAGATGGGTGATATACTATTACTAATATTAGAAATCTCAACCAATTTCACCGTTAATGATTTGCATACAAATATACATCTAACGTCATGGGTGTATCCTAATTAAAACAAATTTATAAATATGAAACATCATATATGCAAAGATTCATCGTTTAGATATTACATGTAACCAGAGATCTAATAGCTTGACAATACTATGAATTTATTTTTAATAAATCTAAGTAAGTTAATGTTTGTCTTGGTAGTAGGGAAAACAAATAAAGAAACGTGTGAAGTTAACATAAAAAGGACATGTGCACTAATTATAATAATTTATTTCTCATCTTATCTTTTCTATGTTCTCGCAATATATTCATCTTCTACAAACAACACGTATGGACCTCACATCCAACCAACCATGGCAGTATGGCACGCCGGAATTTGTACTGAATAACCTCAAAAAATTTCACGTCTTCACCTCACGTCCTCACGATCGCGAAAGGCACAGAGAGGGATGGTTGACCAATTATGACTGTGATCTGTGTCAAGCCGTGTCTGGCCCAAACAGCACGTGGGATACAGCACGTGCGTGTCAGACACGTGTCCGAGCCATGTACGATGCTTGTCCGTGTCCGACACTACCACTCCGAGGTTTCTGGCGTGTCCGTGCTTCATAGCTTTTGAGTGAAAAAAACATTTACATTTGCATTTACATTTACATAGAAGATACATATCTTGGGTCAAAATTTTCGTTTCATCTTCCCAAATTAAATGTTACAGTACAAACCATGGAAACCGAAGAAAACCAGAGATAGTTTTATTAGACAAATCATAAATACTTAATAAACCCTAACTTGTGTCACAAGTCGATACAAGATAAACTCACAAAATAAAAGATACTTTCCTAGATAATGACTCACATGACTCTTTCCTAATATGACTCAAATACGACTAAATAAAAGATAGTTATCCAAAGGCATATCATTCCCCACTCCTTCGGAAATCACCTTGTCCTTAAGTTGTTGCTTCAAAATCTCACCTCATGTAGTTCCAGGATCCCACACCTTCACTTGTAGTTGACCCTCTTTTGGATTATAAGAAAACAGCATAAAGTGCATCAAAAAGCTTTGCCAAGGTTGTCTATAATATACATGATTGGTGTCCAAATTCAGCCCGCCATATACAACTTTATTCTTCCCAATTTGAATCACAACATAAAACTTTGATTTCATCTACACGAGAGGAACCTCATCTCTTTTCTTTCTCTTAATGGTTTCCGGTGGAGGTGGTTCAACAGTAGTTTTAGGTGGCGTTGTCAACAAAGGTAGTTCAACGGTTGTAGGTTTCTTGTTTTGCAATCCGCTGTTGCTACTACTCGCTTTGTTACTGAAAGAAGACGGCCGCTGATCTTTAAAACGTGCTTCTCTTATACGGACCAAGGGTAAGGCTTCTCCCAAAGTTGTAGGATTCAACCTCAACAGTTCCCAAATTTGTAGGTCTGTAAAATGTGCTTCTGTTGCACGAGCTAATGAAAAATCTTCGCCTAAAGTTGTGGGGTTTAACCTTAAGAGTGCACATTGTAGAGCCGGTTTAAGTTCAGAGATATAAAATGATTTAAGTAAGTTTTTCAGAGATCATTGTCACTCAATTTATAAGTATTTTAAACTCACAATGATATTGGGCCACCGTACCTGTTTGCAAAAGCTTAGATAGAGCGTCCCGATCGCTGCTGTCCGATCCCATGAACAGTACTCGAATAACAATTTCTTTTTTTTTTTGATGAACAGTAATGATGAACAGTACTCCAATGAACACTACTCGGTGAACAGTAACCCGATGAGTAGTGCTGATGAATGGTGATCAATGAACAATTATTATTATTATTATTATTATTATTATTATTTATTTTATTATTATTATTATTATTATTATTATTATTATTATTATTATTATTATTATTATTATTATTATTATTATTATTATTATTATTATTATTATTATTATTATTTATTGGAACCCTAATTTGGTAGCCCTCTCAACGACGATTCTCAATGAAAGCACCAATTGATATGACTCGGTTAGAGGTTGAATCAAGATAGGGCATCACATCAAGCGGGCACGAGCTCCTTAAGAATATTAGAGAACAAAACCAGAGATATTTTTATTAGAAAAATCATAATTTTCATTAATGAATGACGCGGTATATAAATATTGAATAAATCCTAACTTGTATCACAAGTCGATGCAAGATAAACTCACAAAATAAAAGATATTTTCCTAGATAATAATGAGTCACATGACTCTTTCCTAATATGACTCAAATAAGAATAAATTAAATATAGTTATCCAAAGGCTATCGATATTCCAACACTTTTCTTGCATTCAATATTGTATCTATAAAATCCAAACACTTTCCTTGCATGGGCATCTTCTAAATATTAAACTTCAAATATGGAGGTTACTTTCAAATCCATAACAAGCAAGGAAAACAAATTGGAGGTACAACACAAAACAAATATTAAAAAGGTGATGATGAAGATTGTTAGCCTCGCTTTTTTATAAAGATAACGTCACACATGTGAATTGGACTAGATTAGTAACATGTAGTACCCGCAGGGACTACTATCATACACTAGGAAAAGTGATGTTGTGATGAGCCTATAAATACCCCTCATGACTCTCCATGAGGGGTGTGGGAAATCATTTGTGTAATTTTACTCTTTCAATCTAATAAACACATAGTTTTCTTCACCCTCTCTCTACACTCTCTCTCTAGAACCAAACATAGAATTCATCTATTTTGATCAACCAAGACCTCCCGAACCACATGAATCATACATATTTTCGGTCCAACAATTGGCATCAGAGCCTCGTTGTTATGTTTGATGATTTTTGTGGTTTCGAATCTTGTTATAAACTGTTTTTTAGACAATTTTTTTTGTACGGAAATTTTTTTCCTACTTTTCTGTTATAAGCAGTTTATACAAGTTTTTTGTTGTATCCAAATGGTCAAAACAACCAATAGTCCAAAACTTTCATTTTAAGTTTCATACATCTGTTTTTCATGACAAAAGTACATGTCTATGTTAAATTTATCATCTTCAGTGATTGTTTTGTACCTTCCGAGAAAAGTGGTCTAGAAAAAGGTCGAAAGTCATCGGAAACTGGGCAAAAAGGGTGGCCGGAATTTTATGATCGGAAATATCGCCGGAAACTGGTCGGACTTTCTTGTAAAGATAGTTTCGAAATCCTTAAACCCTAATCTTTCAAAAAGTTTCAAAACTTTCGAAAAGTATTAAAAGTTTCAAAAACTTTCTTTCTTAAAAAATTTTCGAAAATTTTTCAAAACTTTCAAAAAAATTTTTTAGCAAAGTTTCGAAATCCCAAAAACTTTCGAAATCACTCAGATGTTTTGAAATCAAAAAGTTTCGAGAAAATAAACTTTCGAAAACAAAAAAGTGAAAACTATCAAAAACTTTAGAAAACTTTCGAGAAGAGAAGATGAAGACCATGACCAAAACCATTATACCAAAACTCGTCTTGTGACTTCAGCCATACACATCATCAGTCGACAGTCTAAACATTTATTATAACACTATGACACCACCAAGACCCTCACTATCCCTCTTCAACTCACAACAAGCAAACACATATAGAAATAAAATGAAATCTTAGTTTGATTCAATTTTTTAATCTTCTAAAGATTTTTCAATTAAATCATTATCATTGATCTGTGTGGTGATATACCTTTTTTTTATCCGAACAACTTGAGAAAGAACAACACGTGTGCATATAATTCTTTCTCTCGTTCGTTTACTGAAATCACAAGGACAACATCAACATATTACAACCTACCTGAGACCCACCAATGGATCTTGAAGCCTTCTTAATGATTTCTTGATTCGAAGTTAAGCAGACAATGATAAACAAGGTCACGGTATGGTAGAGATAATGTTTGTGATGATCGAATTGAAGGGTAATTGTTTGAGTCTTTGATTAGTTGTGCACGATGCACTAAAGATGTGACTGAGTTTGATATGATGCGTTATATGTGTTTGAAGGTGAGAAAAGTTTGGTGAGAGGATAATAGTATATGTAGGAGCGGATTTATCAAAAGTATGTGTGTGTAGGGTTAGGTCAAATGTGTAAAGGGTATGCTGGTTATATATCATTTGTGTGGAATGGTTACTGGATCAGGTACTATCATTTCATTACAATGGGCTGGCTCCAATCACTTGGGCTGTGTGTTGACAAGATTTAGATTGGACTATGATATGGTTGGACTCCAGTATTATTTGAGCACACATTGGACTATCAAAATTTTTATCCGAATTTTAATTTTATTTTGGATAAAAATTTATGATAATACTTTGATAAAGAGTGGTATTTTGGTTTTATAAAAATTCACAGGGATACATTATTCACAGCTAGAATTGCTATGGTTTGGAAAAATGACGACGGGGTTTTTGTACGGTATTATTGATTTGACTTTGAAGTGACATTTCAAAATGTGTACTTATTTATATCAAAGTCTAGGGGTGGTTGGATGCATGACTTTCGAAGATACTTGTTTGTGCATTCACGGGAAATGATAGTGATTAAGACTTGGATTATCTAGTTATACCCGCTGTAAGGAGTTACATTGCAGTGCTCAAGGGTTATAGCTATCGCTTTAAGGAGTTACATTGTAGTACTCAGTGCCACATGCAGTTGTGGATAGTTCAAGAGGCGGAGAGTTCATATACTATTTGCTGTCTTGAGTATATGTCTCTATCTATGCTTAAAGGAGTTACGTTGTAGTGCTCAGTATAGGTTCTTAGTCACACCATCGTACAAGATTAAGTTACAAGATGAGATGTTTACTTCATTTTCAAGTTGGTCATATCAGGTTGTCTCCATATGTGGTCATTACTAGTAGCCGGTGAATTACAAGGAGGTTCGTTTAAAGGTTGATTTGAGAGAAGTATTGAGAGTATATTCTTTCGACATATACTCACAAAATTATGCTTTCATGGTCAATCTATATTCCATCCGAAGTGTAAAGTACGGGTAATTATGGCATGTACACAAAATTGCACGATGATTTTGATAAATTGCAACCATCAGGAGGGAGAAGAACATGCCAAAAGAAGTAGTGTTTCATCTCTAGTATGTTGGTTGGTCGAGGGAATTGTGCTTACACTAGAACCGAAGAAGTACTAATGATGTGTACATCGGAGCGTATTACCAACCTTCTGTGCAATACTATGTGAGTTATGTTGTTATGTTGCTACCCGAACGACAACCATGTTCCTACACATTTGAATCTACTTTATCCACTGCGTGATGAAAAGAGAGTTGTCGGTTCAGGAGGGAGCAGGAAAAAGTAAGAAAAAGCTCACTAGTTAGGAGGGAGTAATAACCTAACTAGACCGTTACAATTGAAGTTCAGAGCTACAAAGATCTGTGCCGTCAGTGCCAAAGATCAAATGCCGAGATCGTCGGATAAAAAGAACTTCAAGTCTGCCTCAGTATCTAGACTACAGAGACTCTGCGCTTCAACAACGTCAACATAGTTTATTATTATTGTAATCTATTTTGTTTATAGGTCTCATTGTAACCATTCACGTGTGATGATATCTTGGAGGGAGATTGTTAGCCTCGCTTTTTTATAAAGATAACGTCACACATGTGAATTGGACTAGATTAGTAACATGTAGTACCCGCAGGGACTACTATCGTACACTAGGCAAAGTAATGTTGTGATGAGCCTATAAATACCCCTCATGACTCTCCATGAGGGGTGTGGGACATCATTTGTGTAACTTTACTCTTTCAATCTAATAAACACATAGTTTTCTTCACCCTCTCTCTCTACACTCTCTCTCTCTAGAACCAAATATGGAATTCATCTATTTTGATCAACCAAGACCTCCCGAACCACATGAATCATACATATTTTCGGTCCAACAAAGATTCATTGTGATGGTGATACTATTAACGAATAGCAACATTTTAAATTTAGTAGTGAAAGAGCAGCGGATTACATCAATAAAGAGTCTATTCTTGATCTTGGAGGTGGAAAATTCCATGTTAGCGTTAAAATAGCATACGGGAAAAATATTGTATTCGAAATTGAAAGCTCTCGTAATTGCAACAATGTCAAGGTGATTTAACATGCCGATGCTGAGCCTGCTTTTGAACTACTGATTACTTGTTGTCCGATTGGATTATTGGAGGGAACCGTTTAATTTTTCATAACATTATTTAATAATTCTTATTTTTGGGCCTATTCTAATCGGATCATTATATTGATCTATATTTATAATTATTTAAGTTGATATTTAGAAAACCATTAAGTTGTTTTGCATGACTCTTGACTTGTGTTGTTTAGTGAACCATCTTACAGATACTTCTTTTTGATTGCTTAGAATTTGTTGGTCTAAGAACATAATCATATTCTACCATGGCAGCTTCTCTTGAGTAGCTTTATCCGTGGTAAGTCCTAATTTAATTCAACACATTAACAGCTAATTAAATATTATCTTACACAGATTAAAATGAACTAACATATATCATTTATATTCTGGAGGTAAAACACCGGCTTAACAATTTGGATTTGATAAATGGATTGAGCATAATAGACTAAAACTCAAGTACTAATTACTTTTAATTACTAAAATCTGATTAAGTGGGGTTTTAGCATGATAAAGAACAAAACTTGTATTTTAGAAATTAAAATTTTTGTATGACAGTACAGTTTGTAATTTCTTTTTGTAGTACATCTTTATGGGAGAATTGTTGGGATAAATCATGTTAGACTAAAAGTGTAAGAATGCAGACATGAAACATATATGTGATTAGTATTTAGTGTCATATAGTTATGTAGAGTAAAATTCGCAAAAGATCATAATTATTCATAAGAAGACTTTGATTTATTATATTCACAATTATAAAAGACTAGACAAGTACCCGTGCATAGCAACGGGATTTTGTAGCGGCAGATAGTTTTAGTGATAAAAAATCTTATGAGTTATAAACGAAAAATAATAAAAGTTTAAGTCAAAAAACGGGTCAATATAAACCGGGTCAACCCGATGGGTTAGGTTGAAAACGGGTCAAATTATACTGGGTCAACCCGGTTTTGTGATGTGTATTAATAGTTTCCTTTTGAAACCTATGTGTATTAATAGTTGAAATTGTTCGTAATTAATTGTTTCAACATTTCTTTTGTTAAATATTAGTAGTAACTTAAACATATATTAGGGACTTAAGTGTACTTTTGTAATTAGATTAGGTGTTAGAAATAAACCAGAATTACAAGGCAAACTAGGTTTCCACCTCCTCATCTCTATAATTAGAGATGAGGGGGATGCTAGTTATTCATTCTTCTTCCTCAATTGTAAAGCTTTATTTGAATTAATAAAGGGTTCGTTGAGGTATATCGTATGCAATATTCTTGATATTCTTTGTAGTCTCTCGTGTTTGCTATTTGTGCTCTGACACCACTTTTTTGACAATACCTCGACAACAAACCCGAAGTAAAATTCGAGAAGTTCGAAGGTTTCTTGTTGTGGCGTTTAATTATTTTTCTTGCGGTTCAAGTTTCGATCACGGTTTGCTTGGGTTTCAAGGGTTCGCTTGTTCGAAATCGAGGGTTTAGGGTTATTCTAATTAATTCGATTTGCAAGAAGGGTTTATAGCAACAAGGGGGAATATTCCACACGGCTTGTGAGGATTGTCGGTAAAGTTGGTTAAGAAACAACTTGACAAGGTATTAGAAGAATGGCTATTTCTATAACTAGGTTTAACATCAAAAAATTAGATGGGAAGAATGACTTCGGGTTATGGAAAATAAAGATGCGTGCTTTAATGGTACAACAAGGTTGTGATGCTGCATTAGAGACACTACCTGCGGACATGGAAGCAGGTGAAAAGGCTGCTTTGATGAAGAAGGCATTCAGTACCTTGATTCTATGCTTGGGACTTGGGAGACCGGGTTTTACGGGAAGTTACCAAGGAAACATCTGCTGCAGGAATTTGGGCGAAGTTGACTAGTCTGTATATGACTAAGTCCTTAGCAAATAGACTTTATCTGAAGAAGAAGCTGTACACATTCTATATGAGTCCATGTACGAAACTGGGTGATCATACAGATGAGTTTAATAAGTTGATACTTGATTTGGCGAATATCGATATCGAGATTGAGGATGAAGATCAGGCACTTATGTTACTTACGTCGTTGCCATCGTCTTATGAAAACTTTGTAGAGACATTGTTGTATGGGAGGGAATCCTTGAAAATGGAGGATGGTTTGGCGACTCTGAATTCAAAAAAGTTGAAGAAAAGAATTGAAGGCACAAAAGAAGAAACTGGTGACGGGTTATTTGTAAGGGGAGGGTCAGATCATTCAGAGGAAAGCTCATTCTGGTGGAAGTTCACGGTTTAAGTCAAGGGGTGGAACTGGTAAACTCAAGTGCTTCATATTTCATTCAGAGGGTCATCTAAAGAGAGAATGTCCAATGAAGAAGTCAAGTGGGCTCGTCAAGAAGGGTAAGCATGATCAGGATTCTGATTCTTCTGATGATGAGGGTAAAGCCTACTTTGGAGAAGCCTTGGTGGTAGTCGGGAATGATAAGATGACTGAATTGGTAATGGATTCAGGTGGGTCTTATCATATGACACCTATGAGGGATTTCTTGTATGACTTCAAGGATATTGATGGTGGTTTGGTTCAGTTAGGTGATAATAGGACATGCACTATCAGAGGGATAGGAAAAGTGAAGATACAGTTGCATGATGATTGAAGCTTTTTACTGGAGAATGTCAGGTATGTTCTAGGGTTAAGAAAAAGTTTGATTTCATTGGGTACTCTTGAAAAGGAGGGTTATACTGTGAAGATGCAAATGGATAGAATCAAGGTGATCAAAGGTTGTCTTGTTATGATGACTGGTGTAATACCCCATATTATCCCATGTCATTTAGTAATGCTTATCACTGAACGTTTTTACAAATAGCTGATCACTAGGCCAATTTTGCAGGCCATTTTAAATTTTCATGGACTATGAACTATTACTTTATTTCCAAAACGTGTGTTTGGTCACTACTGAATTACCTAGAAAACTTGATGTAACTTGAATAGCTTCCACTCACGAAACAGAACCTAATACCGACCCAGTGATAAATATATATATTATACGAATGAAACTATTATAAACTATATATATACGTACAAGCATTTCCGAGATTTCTTCGTAATCTATTCTATATATATAAACCCCGACATATTATTCTTTTTCCCGGAATGTTTAACCACTCGAGTTATTTATTTTTGTTTTGGACTGGGCTGATACCCGCACGTAAACCCAACGCCTACTTTCTTTTCTTTCTTTCTTGGGCCGATTACTAGCCCAACTATCATTTTCTTTTTCTTTCTTTTCTCCTTGGGCCGAAATCACAACCACAAGCCCACAAGGGGGCTAAGCTTATATATTTTTTTATTTCTTCTTTCTTTTCGTTGGTTCCCTGTCGAGACAAAAACAAACACCACCTTGTTGCAACATATATTTAAAAGCAATCTTGTCTTCCATGTCTCCTAGAACTCGACAGTATCACCATTTTCTTCTTTTCCTTTGCGTGTAAAAACCACCCAAAAACAACCCAAGCCACCCTAGTACTAAGCCTAAAATCATAAACTAATAAACCTTAGTCCTAAAATCTATTAACCAAAGGGTCTTATGTCCTATTAACCCCAACACAAGGATCACATGTTTACTTACCATCCTTGATAGTACATACTTGTCTCATATTATCTCTAAGCCTAGGACTAAACTAATCAAAAAGCTCCATCATAGCTACCAAGACTTTCATCTTCGACAAGACCAAACCATGAAACCCTTTTGACAACTTTGTCCCCTTTGAATGACACTACAAGGACTCACCCAAGATCCCATGCTTACTACCTAACCACCTTTGCTTCCTACTATAAGAACCATTACTACACATTTCATATCTCACTACACTCTTAAAAATCATAAAACAAATCATCTACTCTTTTCTTTTGGCTCACTGTCGAGACACAAGGTAACCATACAAGGCATTTGGATCATTTTCGAGACTTTGGGTTATTGTTTGGATCGTGGGTTAATATTCAAGGAGAAGTTCGGGTTACAACACACACACGTTCTCATTTCTCTCGTACATTTCTCATTCGAATCTCTTCACCACCCTTGAGGTGTTGTAAGTGACTTAATCCTATTTCAATACTTATTTTCTTTGTCATGCATACTATACTTGTCTCGTTTCATTAAGAACTTAAAATATGAAAACATTTTCTTACAAAGTATCACACGACACTCATTAGAAATAGCCATTTATTTCGTTATTTTCACGTACAACATATATATATTTTTCGACCACTCGAACCTTCGAACCAAACAGAAACAAGATCGACACACATGCAAAGACTAGATCGTGAAACACTTGCCTAAAACGTACCAAACCTAAGCCTAATCGAGTACCACTCTTATATTTTTCAAAACTAAAAACTTGTCTTGGGCTTGGAATTGGGCTAACGAGCCCAATGTTGTCTTTGTACAACTAGTAGATCGAGAAGCAGAAAACATGAAACATAAAAACATTTGGCATCTTAAAAACTATATTTTGTAATCTTTTATAAGTTAAAAATAATAACTTTTATAAATATAAAAGTTCACTTTTTCAAAACTTAACTTTGGACTATTTTTGCAAAAGGAAAAAGGGGGCCGCTTTCTTCTCCCAAAAAATGCCAGTTCCACCATCAGGGCCCAGCAAGCAGCATAATCATGTTCCGGAGTGGTCCTTCATTCCAGCAACAATAGTCTATGGTTCAAAGCGCCTTGTTCCATCCGGCGCGAATCCCCTCCATCACTAAGGCGCGCTCCGGCTTTCGAGCCTCCGCTTGCTCCCCTTATATGTGGACTTATTTCAAAAACTTTTATTTGATTTAAAAGGACTAAAAGTGTCAAAACTTGGAAACTTTCGGACTAAACAAGTGAAACAGTGAATTTTTAATAAAAGACAAGGGTATAAACTGCCATTTTGAGGAAGATAAGTGAAAAAGTGTAAAAGTACCATTTTGGATTAAAAATGTAATTATTTTTTATCTAAGGATTAAAGTGTAACTTTTGACATACTTAAAGGTTTACTTGTCACAAATTTAATAACATTTAATTTCTAAAACATTTTATTTAATACATTTCTTTTACAACATGTATATATTAATACAAACTTATAATATACTAACTAAAAATATTTAAATTAAATATTTTTATATAATACGATAATATTATACATAAAATAATACTTAACCTTATAAATTACTTTTGAACTTGAGACATATTAAAACGAGTAATCCGGCGTCGCTTCATTTGAAGATACCGTATTCGTCGTTTACGCATCAAGATGATTACACCGATAATAATATATAAATATCATGTTTATTTAGGTCGCGAGTCCGGAGCTATTCATTGCTTTTCATAATTGTTATTAGTTCTCATTTGAGCACTAGTTGATTTCTACATTACCGAGGTGAGTTCATAGTCCCACATTTTTATATTGTTTTCTAAAACCCGTGGGGAGATACATGTGATAAACCAAACACAAGTATTTTTCTGTAAGCTATTATTTCCTGATATTGCCTAAGTTACCTTACGCTAAAAGTCCCTCTTTCACGAACCTTAATCACTTGCGAGTGAGCACGAAATATAGTTGATAGAACAATTGGGACCGGAAACCCACCTAAGGCAATTCAGAATTTTTGTCAGGATGTGAGCTATATTCGTATCTTTGGGAAATCCAGCATAGTTTCCCCGAGGGCACCTTTGTCAGCTACATCCACCGTGGTGTAGGTGATTGCTTACATAACTGTCAAGGCTTGCGTTTCGTGAAACCTTAGGAGCAATATCAATATGTATAGATTAATTTTTATGTATATTCATTATTGTGCTATTCCACGAGTACAGGGTTTTTCAATTGTTATCTTGTGTTCAAACTACTTCATAATTTAAACTACTATGGATTCACTCAACCTTTGTGTTGACATTTTTAGCATGTTTATCTCAGGGAACTAGCAGTTTGATGGCACGAGCTGGCAAAAGGTCACAGAACCTCCCTTTTTATGTTAAATAACTTATCATTCCTTTCAAACTCACTACCTATTTTGAAAGCATTCTCTTTATGAAAATGTTTTGTACTCTGAACAATTGAGTTTTCATTGAATGATATAAACTCTATCTTTTGAATTATGTTTCTATGAGTTTGACTATGATTCAATTTCATAATTACCCCGATTAAGTCTTCCGCTGTGTTCTATAATTTTTGGGGTGTTACAGACTGGTATCTGATGTGTGCTTTTTCACACATCCTTTTTAGACCAAAATCAGACCAAATACACCAAATACTAACCAAATATGCCAAGAGAATGTGTGTTTTTGTATTTGTATATGTGCAGGTACGGATATGTGAAAAAATGAACAAAAACAATGCAAAACCGACAAAAATGAGCACGAGATTGAAAAAAAGGTCAAAAGCCGGAGCTGGGGAAGCTTAACGGTAAAAGAAAGCTCAAAATGTCAAAGGAAGTCCTCAGGAATTCATAAAGTTGCATAAATGATCCTTGATCAAAGTTTGAAGATTTTGACGATTTCAGTCCCTGTATTTTCAACAATTGTCACTTTTAGTCGTTTGAAGTTGAAAAGTCAAACTTGGTCCCTCATAACAAGTCCTTGGAATAAAGTTGTGACAAAAGTCAGATTTGGTCCTCGAGATTTCAGAATGTACAATATTGGTCCTTGTAAAAAGAAATACTACTTCTAAATCCTAAACCTTAAAACAATACCAACAAGGATCCAGTCCAAACTATTAATTCCAAATTTATCCCAAGCCTAATACCATAAACAGCCCACCTCCCTGATACTTAGACCCAGTCCACCCAATACCCAAGTCAAACCAATTACCCACCCGGTTAACTCATTTAATAATAAAATCCCAAAACACCTTTTACCGCCCCCCAATACCCAAAAACTTTTACTGTGCCTAGAACCCTAAAATCACATACGCAAGAATTACCAAAATTGGTAATAAGTACCAATCATGAGAGGTTCTAGAAGAGTCAGGGAATGTGAGACACGTGGGCCTATCACAAGACACACGCAGGATCAGTCATTTCAAACTTTCAATCCAACGGATGTAAAGTAAAGATTGGAGGCCAAGGGTTATCAAACGGCTAAAAAGGGACTCAAACTAGCACAAACATCACAAGGATCAGTGACATGGACATCTAGAGTCTTCCTCACATACGGCTATAAATAGGACCCCCTTACATCATGTATTCCCGGTTAGATTTTAGGGTTAGATTAGGTTAGGAGTAGGGTAATTTAGTTTAAATTGTTAATGAATTTCTGTTTTCAGTTGTATTATTAATTCAAGTTTTTAATAAAATTCTAATTTTCAATTAAAATTCCTTGCCATTTATTTTCAAGTACTTAATTGATTTAAATCTGTTCTTAGTTTTCATTTAGTAAGCTTATTATAGTTTAAATAATAGTTTGTGTTTGGGTTCACTTCTGTTTCAACTCTGCTTGGTCAACAGCTTATTATATAAGCTTAGCTTATTTTGGAAAAGAAAGGCAGCCATAAGGATCACTTGGTCTGTCTTAAAGACAGGCAAGCAAAGTGAATCCCCCTCTTTTCATGCTGAGGGGGAATTTGTTTGTAAGTTTTCAGTTAACTGTGTACAATTCTGCATCATTAGATAATAAGTAGTGTAGTTTTTTTTTTTTTTTTTAATAATAATCTGTCTTAGTTTGATAAATTTTAGTTTAATCTTAGTTGATTTCTCATTTAGTATTTAGTTAATATAGTTTAGTGTGTTACTGTTTCATACCTCTATCATCTGTTATAATTGATTTCATGGTTTGAGTTATAATATTTGTTTATTCTTAGTTGATTTCACTGTCTCCATTTAGCATAGTTCATTTCATTGCATCTGTTATTGGTCACTGTTTTATTAGTTTATTTACACATATTCTATTTTACTTTAGCTGTTAGCAGTTTATTATTACTTATTTGGTGTATCTGCGTAGTTATAGTCAATAGTAAGTCTCCACTGCCTAAATTTAGTAAACTGCATTTGTAGGTCTGAGTGTTCTTTGTTGGATTTTAATGTGTGGAAAACTAGAAGGGGGGGGGGGGGGGTTGAATAGTTTTACATCCTTTTAAAATTTTATAAAAACAAGTTTGTTTTAAAAACTTTGATTCTAGTTTATGTGATCTCAATACTTGCACTATATGAACAATTATATAGTAACTAACTAACTAAGCTAATATAGTATAGGTAAATAAGTAAGAAATGAATAGAGTTGGAGAGATCAAACCACAACACAAGGATTTATAGTGGTTCGGCTACAAGGTCATTGATTGGTTCGGAACGGTCAACTAAGTTCACCAGGTAATGGTCAACCAAGTCAAACTTCAAAAACCAACTAACCAAGGAGTTTAGGGAATCCCCGGGTCGTTAAGTCCCGACGAGGCGTGCAATTGTATTTGTGAACGTTTTAAAGGATCGGGTGATTAATCGGAAAGGACAGGAATTTGATTATTATGGTTACACTACGAGATAATGATGGAAAATGACTTATAAACACTTAATTAACAATTACTGATGATCAGATGACTTAAAAATGCAATTTAACCTAAAAACGCGCGTTTCAGTTTAAAATAAACGCGAACGCGCAAATAAAAAAGTGAAACGGGAGTAAACAAAGTCATACGAACGTGAAATTTATATTTTTACAATCCTAATGACTTAAGAAAATTTTTAGAAAAAGAAAAATAATTTTTACACTATTTAATTAATTACTAATTACTAATTACTTTTTAATTAACTAAAATATCCTAAATTACAAATAATTATGAAAATTAACTAGAAAAATAAAAATAAAATTTAGAAAAATCTAAAGTAATATAAAACTAATTTTGAAACAGAAAAACTATTTTTCTTACTTTTTAATTAATTACTACTAATTAAAAACTATTTAATTATTAAATTTAAATTAAACTAAATTATAAAAAATACTAAATGATTACAGAAAATTCTGAAAAAATTCCTAAAAATCTATTATGAAACCAGAAGCCTAAGAAAAATTTAAAAATAGCTTTTGCTTATGAATAAGCAGAAAATAAGCCCAAGTGGCTTAAATAAAAGCTATCACTTCTAATTTTTTTTGTCTTTCTCTATTTTTTTTCTTTTCACAACTGATTAATAACTAATAATAACCACTTTTTACAAAGGAAGTTTGGTTAGAATTGTAAAATAAGCACTGTGGGCAATAATAAGCAAAACAGCCAAGCTTTGAGCTTATTAGCCTTCTGTAAGTTCAAACAAGCTACCAAAGACACCTAAGCTATACAATAAGCTTTAAAACAACTTAAAGGGATACAATTAAACTTAAAATAACAGGAAGAAGCAACAAATTAGGCTACAAAAACCAATAAGCAATTCTGAGTTCTAACCAGGTTCAAACAGGTCTAAGGGCTTACTTGCAGCCCAAGGTGGGGTCCACTGGGGGCTTCAGGGGTTCACAATGGTGGTTGGTCTAAGGAGGTGGCCTGGTGGGCTATCCAAAGAACCAAGAACCAGGTCCTAGGTCATACTATATAACAAGTTACAAGCCTAAGAGTTTGGGCTTTCAACACTGATTTACTCAGTGAAGATTCTTGAGGACAGGGAACAAAGATTACCAAATAAGCTAATTAGAATAAGCCAAACCCACAAACAAGCTAAAAACTAAACATCATTGCTGCTAAAGTACTCAAAGACCCAAGGGATCAGCAGTGGGGTCCACTGATAAGCCAGAGATGGTCAAGAGAGTTGGTCAGAACATGGGTGCAGGGGAGGTAACTCTCCCTGCAGGCTACTTTTGGCTTATGCACAGGCTGTGAAAAAAATTCCAAAAATAAGAAAAGTGCTTATTCTTGTAGTTAAGCTAGTAGACTTTGGCCCCAAGAAATTTCAAAGCTTGATATCAAACACAAAATTCAGGTAAATTCGTGCAAGATTTGACTTTTTTCCAAAACATACAATTTTGACTTTTTCTTTTGATGCAGAACTTTGACTTTTACAAGGTTTGATCTTACTCTACTGATTTATGCTTGTGTTTTAAGATAAAAGTGACCTGAATCAAGTAAGCTAGACAAGTTTTGAAGCTAGAAACTTGGTTATACTTCTCAAAAACCACAACAGTTTACAGTTAAGTAAGAATGAAACTAAATTTGACTTTCTAACTGTCACCACAAGATTTTGATGTTTTATTTGAACTCTTACAGTCTATTGAGATGTGTGGAAACAGGAATTAACCAACTAAACCACCCAATGCATCCTTGATACAGTTAATCCAAACACACCCTTAAAAACAGATTGGTGGTATTTTTCATAGCAATCAAGAGTTTAAGCTATAAAACTGAATCATTAACCTAAACTAAACTACCACAACACAAATAAACAGATAATTTAAAGTTTCAACCACTATAACTATAAATCACTAAATTATGCAAATTTATTCTAAGAAATTGAAATTTTGAGAACTGAAAGATAGAAACCTTGCACCAAGGCTTAACCAAGGTTTCTTGAATCAGCTTCAAGCTCCAGCTTATTCAGAGAATAAGCTGGTAATGTCCATCTTCCCCATCCATTTCGGGGAACTTCCAAAAGCTCTCCACATTGTCTAGCAAGGGTGATTTATGTGATCCTTTGATCCTGTCTCACCTATTTTATAGTTTCTTTTATGTTTGCAGAAGTGATGTTAACTTATGAAAAGATTTGTAGACAGCAAGTTAATTATAAGACTTGAATTAAGATGAACTGAAAATGAAAAAAGCCTGTGAGATGAAACTGACTTTTATATTAAAACTTGAGAAAACATTACAATATTACATTAACTAAAAACTAAGAACTACATAAAGTTTAGACATGCTTTCAAGGCTTACAATTCATTCCTATTTATACTAAAAATATTACAGATAACATGGAACCAGGGCCTTCTGTTTTCTTCTTTTTCCACTTTTGTGCTCATTGTCACTTGTTTTTGGTGTATTCCCTGCTTGTCTGTGTACCATTGGAAACATCCAACCATTGATTTACTGCTTCTATCATCTTGTCCATTGATGCCTTTTTTATGCCCTAATTGCTGCTGAGGGGGTGAGGTAATGATTTTGTTGAGAGTTGACTTTGGGAGGTGAGTGGGATAGGGTGGCTGGGTAGGAGAGGTTGGGGAGTGTGTGGAGGGGACAATCTTGTTGGGGTTGCAGAGGTGATTAGGGGGGGGGGGGGGCTGTGTGTTTGGTTATGGCGGGCAAAAAGGAAGTGAGGGTGGAGTTGACTTCCACCTTTGACCCTGGGTGTTTATTAAAACGGGGTATTATTTTTTTGGGAGATCGGCTGGGTAAAGTGTTATTTGGGCTTTGGGGAAATGGGTTGGGGTTTTGTTTTGTGTTTGGATTGGGTTTGCCAAAAAAATACAAGGGTCCGTATGGTTTGTATAACATTAAATCACAAGGACCAATTTTGTATTTTTATAATTTTGAAGGTCCAAAGTTACCAACAATCCAAAGTACTCCAAGGATCACATTCGTTACATTCCCAAAAGATGAGGGTTACAAAAGTGTATTTTCCATTTAAAATTCCCAGGGACTGATTTCGCCAAATTCCAAACTGCAGGGACCAAAAGTGTAAATTTTCCAAAGTTTTTACCTAAGGATAAATTTTGATAATATTTGACTTTTACACACCTTAGGTTGGCTTTTCTTTCAAAACAAATGCGTAGGGACTAGTTTTGTAAATTTTTGAAAGTCGGGGGACTAAAACAGCCAATTGTGTAAACTTTGTTCGTTTTTCATTGTTTTTGCTCATTTTGCATTAGAAACGTATAAAATACAATCCCTGGGATATTTTAAGTATTTTGATGCATTTCTGAGCGTTTTCGGATGATTTGGCAGTTTAAATACGACAAAAATGATGAGTGTTTGAGCACTCATCAATCCCCCACACTAAACTATTGCTAGTCCCTAGCAATATTTTTGGAAAACTTGATGGATTTTAAACTCTTTACCAAAAGCCATCACTTCTGGAGTAGCCAGGTGTAAGAACTGTGGCACACCTGATAACCGTGTGATTTTGAGCAAACCACCAGCTGTCAACGGATTTGATTTATCTTTACCAGGAGCCGTTTGCTCCTGGACTAGCCAGCTCTTGATGGAATAGTCAACATCTTGGTGAGCTGATTACCAATTATGGTTTTTCCACGGCCTTTACCACAAGCCATAATCTTGCGGGCTAGCCAACTCATTTGTTTTTGGGGAGTTGAGGAACCATACAATTTTGAGCAAATTGCAAGCCATAAACGGATTTGAGATGTCTTTACCAAGAGCCATTTGCTCCTGGACTAGCCAATCCCTTTTGTCGTTTAGACACGGCGGACTGATTACCACAAAAATTTTGAAATAAAGTGAAATTTTTTTTAAATTTTAGGCCAAAAACGGGGATTCTAGGATATAATGTGATAAAATTCGTTAGAATTTTCCCCTCCCCCACACTTAGAATTGAATATTGTCCTCAATATTCAAAGTCCCGGCTATTATGCCGAATCCTTGAACGTAAAAAGATAATATTAAAAACTAACTGTGGGAAATCGTTTTGTATTTTTCACTTTATTTATCTGTACATACAATCACACTTTTTTTTTTTTTTTTTGATTAAATCTTATATACATATATACATTTTTCAAATAGCGGGGGGTTGGCCATTCCCCCACACTAGGGCGGTAGAAAGTAGAAAGAAGTCAGAAATACGGGTGAAAACCCATATATGTTGCTAATTTTTGTTCACCGAGTCGCTAGCTTGACTCGATCCCCAAATTTAATTGTCCTTGGGGAACGTTTGGAGATCCGGAACAACCATGGATGGTATGTCCTCTCCAAAGTAGTGTTTCAACCGATGTCCATTCACTTTGAAATTAGGACCGTCATTTTGAGATAATTCGACGGTGCCATAAGGGTAAACTTTTGTGATAGTGAATGGACCAGTCCATCGGGTTTTGAGCTTTCCCGAGAAGATCTTGAGTCTAGAATTGAAAAGAAGGACTCGATCACCAACGTTGAAAACGCGGTTCTTGATTTTTGAGTCATGAATCTTCTTTGTCTTTTCCTTATAGATCAAAGAGTTCTCGTAAGCTTGATCACGAAGTTCATTTAATTCATTCAGTTGAACTTTCCTGTGATCACCCGCCGTTTTGAGGTCAAAATTGGCATGCTTGAGGGCCCAATAGGCTTTATGCTCAAGCTCGATTGGAAGATGGCACGCTTTCCCGTACACAAGCTTGTATCGCGTGCACCTAATGGGTGTTTTATATGCCGTACGGAAAGCCAAAAGTGCATCATCTAACTTATCCGACCACGATGCACGATTCTCACCTACAGTTCTTTCCAATATCCTCTTTATGCCCCGATTTGAAACTTCTACTTGTCCACTTGTTTGAGGGTGGTACGCAGTAGAAATACGGTGAGTTACACCATACTTTTGCATGACTTTGTCGAATTTGTCATTGCAGAAATGCGTACCACGATCGCTAATTATAGCACGTGGAGTTCCAAATCGAGCAAAAAGAGCTTTCAAAAATTTCACGACAACTCGGGCATCATTAGTGGGTAAAGCTTTGGCTTCAACCCATTTTGACAAATAGTCAACAGCCACGAGTATGTACTTATTTCCATGAGATGATGGAAATGCTCCCATAAAGTCGATGCCCCATACGTCAAAGATTTCACAAATTTGGATTGCATTTTTTGGTATTTCATTCTTTTGTGAAATATTCCCGTGACGTTGACAAGCGTCACAGGATTTGACTAATTCCTGGGCATCCTTGTAAATTGTGGGCCAAAAGAAACCGGAATCAAACACCTTTTTGGCGGTGTAATTTGGATTGTGGTGGCCCCCCGTGGGACCAGCATGGCAAGCCTTAAGAATTTCAGTGGCTTCTTGACCATATACACACCGCCGAATGACTTGATCCGCACAGATTTTAAAGAGGTAGGGGTCGTCTCAGAAATAATGTTTCACATCTTTAAAGAATTTATCTTTCTGTTGGGACGACATCCCTTTCACAATGAAGTTACCCGCAAGGTAGTTTGCAAAATCGGCAAACCATGGGGTAACAGAATCTCCACGAAAGGAAACCGCATTGAGTGTCTCGAGAGGGAATGTTTCATTAATTTCTTTCCTTTCGAAAACATCTTGGTGTGGGTTTTCCAATCGGGAGAGATGATCAGCAGCTAGCTTCTCAGCTCCTTTTTTATCACGAATAATGATATCAAATTCCTGTAGGAGGAGAACCCAACGAAGAAGTCTCGGCTTTGCATCTTGTTTTGCAAAAAGGTACTTCAAAGCCGAGTGATCCGTATACACTATGCTTTTGGTCAATATCAAGTATGGCCGAAATTTCTCAAAGGCATACACCACAGCTAATAATTCTTTTTCAGTGGTGGTGTAATGACTTTGAGCCTCAGTCATTGTTTTGCTCGCATAGTGTATAGGCTGAAAGTGTTTTGTTTTACGTTGCCCCAAGACTGCCCCAATAGCATAATCACTCGCATCACACATGAGCTCAAAGGGCAAGTCCCGATCGGGGGCAAAAAGAATCGGTGCCTCGGTAAGCCTTTTCTTTAATGTTTCAAAGGCTTCGATGCACTCGGGAGAGAAGATAAAAGGAGCATCCTTCTCGAGGAGATGGGTCATAGGCCGGGCGATTTTAGAAAAATCTTGAATGAACCTACGGTAAAAACCAGCATGACCCAAAAAGCTCCTAACACCTTTGACTATAGTGGGATGAGGTAATTTTGCTATGACATCAACTTTGGCTTTGTCGACCTCAATCCCACTCTTTGAAATTTTATGGCCAAGGACAATGCCCTCTTTGACCATAAAGTGACTTTTCTCCCAATTTAGACATAACCTTGTGTCTTCACAACGTTTAAGCATGTTGTCTAAATGGGAGAGACATGTTTGAAACAAATCCCCAATGACCGAAAAATCGTCCATGAAGACCTCCATAGTTTTCCCGATCATGTCGGAAAATATGGCCATCATACATCTTTGAAACGTGCCCGGAGCATTACATAAGACAAATGGCATACGTTTATACGCAAAAGTTCCATAGGGGCACGTGAACGTGGTCTTTTCTTGATCTTGCGGATCAATGGGAATCTGAAAGTAACCCGAGAAACCATCGAGGAAGCAATAGTACTCATTCCCCGCTAATCTCTCGAGCATCTGATCCATAAAGGGCAGAGGAAAATGATCCTTACGGGTGGCGTCATTTAACTTACGATAATCAATACAGACACGCCACCCCGTAACCAAACGAGTTGGAATCAACTCATTTTCGTCATTTGTGACAACAGTAATGCCACCCTTTTTTGGAACGCAGTGAATTGGGCTCACCCAAGGACTGTCCGAGATAGGGTAAATTAATCCGGCATCAAGGAGTTTTAAAACTTCTTGTTTGATTACCTCATGAATTTTTGGATTCACCCTTCTTTGTTGTTGGACTGCCGGTTTGAAGTCGTCCTCCATTAAAATCTTATGTGTACAGAATTCAGGGTCAATGCCCTTTATGTCGGTGAGACGCCAAGCAATTGCTTGTTTATGTGACTTCAAAACCTTTATTAGAGCAGCCTTTTCCTCATCACTTAAATCCTTAGCAATTATGACGGGCAATTTATCATCACCCTCCAGAAATGCGTATTCAAGATGAGGCGGCAAGTCCTTAAGCTCGACCTCAGGAAAATCATCAGTTTCCTCAACATATTTGATTTCCTGTTTATGAAGTTGTTGTGGTAGAACGGGAAGAGGAGAGGGATCTTCATTTAACAATTTTTCAAGGAGAAGAATATCCCTCTCGAGGTCGATCTCTTGGTTATCGACTCCATCGGGAATCGAATCACTTTTGAGAAACGCCTCCATTTCTTCTAAGATGAAGTCACTTCCCTCAAACGGAGTGAGGGAAGGAGAAGAATTGGCTATGATGGGATGAGAAGATTGAGTGAGGTTTTCACTCGAAGAATCATCAATGAAACCTAAAATCTCTTGAGCATACTCCTCAGCAGCAACATCGATGACATCAATTTGATTCACCGACTCACAATCATAATTGGAGGAGTATCTCGATGTTTGATTTAGGTTGAAGGTAATAGCTTCCGTCCCAACACGTAATGTGATCTCATGCTCAAATACATCGATAAGAGCTCGCCCAGTTCTAAGAAATCCCCGCCCAAGAATGAGTGGGACCCTAGAATCAGTATCAAAGTCAACAATCACAAAATCTGCCGGAAAATGGAACTTCCCCACTTTAACGAATACGTCCTCGGCAATGCCAATGGGACGAGAAATCGAACGATCGGCAAGCTCTAAAGTCATGCAC
Organism: Artemisia argyi; assembly: GCA_030686995.1. NCBI lineage: Eukaryota > Viridiplantae > Streptophyta > Magnoliopsida > Asterales > Asteraceae > Artemisia > Artemisia argyi. Next base: position 138,315,491 of record CM060684.1, read on the forward strand.
GTGGGGGTAAGTTCGGGAAGAGAAAGTTTCTTCCACACAGAATATGGCATCAGGTTAATGCTAGCACCCAGATCGGCCAAGGCGAAGCAATCAACCATACCCGGGAAAGTACAAGGAATGAGAAATTTCCCAGGATCTCCAAGCTTTTTAGGAAGCTTTTTCAAAAGAACCGCAGAGCAGTTCTCATTCATAGGAGTTCTTGCCATCTCAAATAATTTTTCTTTATTACTTAACAGATTTTTGATTGTCGATGCAAACTTGGGCATCAAGAGAATAGCATCCGCGAAGCTAATGTCAAAATGCAAATCTTGAAAGATTTGGAAAAATTTATCCATTTGGTGACTAGCTTTTTCGCGGAGCTTCTGTTCATTGAGACGTGATGGGTAAGGGATAGAAGTTTTGGATTTAGGGTTGTCCACTGGAGTTTCAGGTGGTTCAAAGACAACTCCAGGCTTGCATCTGGTTTCTGGAATAACCTCAGGTTATACGTGTGCGGTACTTCGTGGGCTAGGAGTTTGCACCTTGTCCTTTGTCACCTCAGGTTCACGATTCACTACCTTTGGAGGAGAGGAAGAAGAGGTAGTAGGAATCGCGGGTTCATCATAAGAAGCACCACTTCTAGTTGTGATCGCCTTAGCATCGCCCCTCGGGTTAGCGATCGTGTTGCTCGGAAGTGTTCCTGAGCCCAAGGGTCGTTCATTTAAAGACTTCTTAATTTCAGAAATCTGGCTAACCAACAACTTGTTCATCTCTTCTTGGGACTTCATGAATTGTTTTAACAACTCGTCGGATGAAGGGCCAGTAGGAACAATGGCTTGATTTTGGTTGTTAAAATTTTGAGCACGATTGTTCTGATTGGGGCCTTGATTTTGAAAATTACCCTGATTAGGGTTGTAATTTCCATGAAAATACCCGGGATTGAAATTACCCTGACCTTGGTTTCTATTAAAGTTTCCTTGATTTTGTTGTTGGAAACCTTGAATTTGGAAACCTTGGTTTTGATTCTGAAAACCATGACCTTGATTGAAGTTACCTTGGTTTTGAAAACCTTGGTTTCCTCTGTTTTGATTCTGGCCACGGTTTTGGACATTTTGGTTTTGATGAAAACCGGGAGGTCCAGGATAATGATTTGGACGGTAGTTCGGGTCCATAGGAGGGCGATATTGATTGCCTCCTTGATTAGATGACCCGACTACAGCATGAGCTTCAAACGGAGAACCATCAGTAGCTGTGCAATTGTAGTAGGCATGCGGCCCACCACAAGTTACACAGACTTCCACTTTCTTAGCCTCAGCAGGTGGAGGATGTTGTGGAAAAGAGACTTTCTTAGTCTGGGCGAGAACCAAAGCTTGAATAGCCTCAGTAAGCTTGTCAATCTTAGCATCGGTGCTAGACTGACTCGAAGGAGATGAAGTGGAAGGACCCGCACTAATTTGTGAAACAACCGGCTTGCTTCGTGTAGAGCGGACCTTAGACTTGTTCTCAATGATTGCTAAGGCTTCTTTGGTGGTTCTACTCAAAAAGTTACCTCCCGCGGAGGCATTGAGAGAATCCTAATCAACTTGGCTCACGCCATTGTAGAAAGTATCGAGTTGCATCAACTCGGAGAAACCATGATGTGGACACTTGCGAAGTAATTCATTAAAACGGTCCCACGCTTCACCAAATGATTCATCATACTTCTGAGTGAACTTGGTGATCTCGTTTTTAAGACTCGTGGTCTTAGAAGGTGGGAAGAATTCATTCACAAACTTTTTTACCAGATCCTCCCATGTCTCAATAGATCGAGGGGGTTGTTTCTCAAGCCAAATCAGGGCTTGACCCTCAAGGGAGAATGGGAAGAGAAGAAGCTTAATTGCTTCACACGGGACATTTTTGTACTTGATGGTCGATGTGATTTTATTGAACCATCGAATATGAGCATGAGGATCGTCCCTCTCAAAACCGTAAAACTGACTTGAGGTTACAAGATTAAGTAACCCGGTTTTGAGCTCAAAACTATCAGCCACGATGGCTGGGACAACAATAGCGTCTCCGTAACCCTCGATGGGTGCTTGGAGAAGCTCACACATAGGGCGGTCTTCCGCCATGTTGACAGCTGGAGTGGAAACAGTACGGATCTCAGATCCGACTGTTGGTGCGGAACGTCTACGAGGTCTTCTAGGTTTTCGTACAAGCTCACGTAATGGGCTAGTAGACCTAGAAGAGCGAGTGCGCATGCATTAGTAACCAAAAATCAATCAAAACAAAGTCGAGGCAAAACCACAGTGAACTTAAACCAATAATCGCAAGTAAGTGGCTTCTTTAAGAAAGGTACACCACCTACATGGATACAAAGGCAAGTTTTAATCTTTCGTTTGGGAACTTATTATGTTCACACCCCCAGTTAGTAGGTGTTCTGTCTTGGTTTGCGACGGTTTATTTTTATGTAGAATTATTCACAAGAAAAGACGAATGTTTTTGGGTTTTTGTGAATGGGTGAAAAAAAAAACTTTTGGACAATATTTTTGGTATCGTTTCGTTTACCAAAATCGTATTTCTTTAAGAATCACCTTAAAAGAAACCCGATATAGAAAACGTAACGATCTGTTTTGTTTGTTTTTTATTTTTTTGGTGTTGTTAACACTTTAGGAAAAGTGTTAATGACGTTTTTGTTTTATGATTGAGATTTACAAAAAGTGGGTGAGTTTATACAGTGATGTGTGAAAAATCACTAATCTTAAAGAACGTGTGCAGATACGCAGCAGCATCCCCGGCAGAGGCGCCAAATTTTGATTGGTTCTAAACGGTCAACTAAGTTCACCAGGTAATGGTCAACCAAGTCAAACTTCAAAAACCAACTAACCAAGGAGTTTAGGGAATCCCCGGGTCGTTAAGTCCCGACGAGGCGTGCAATTGTATTTGTGAACGTTTTAAAGGATCGGGTGATTAATCAGAAAGGACAGGAATTTGATTATTATGGTTACACTACGAGATAATGATGGAAAATGACTTATAAACACTTAATTAACAATTACTGATGATCAAATGACTTAAAAATGCAATTTAACCTAAAAATGCGCGTTTCAGTTTAAAATAAACGCGAACGCGCAAATAAAAAAGTGAAACGGGAGTAAACAAAGTCCTACGAACGTGAAATTTATATTTTTACAATCCTAATGACTTAAGAAAATTTTTAGAAAAAGAAAAATAATTTTTACACTATTTAATTAATTACTATTAATTAATTACTAATTACTAATTACTTTTTAATTAACTAAAATATCCTAAGTTACAAATAATTATGAAAATTAACTAGAAAAATGAAAATAAAATTTAGAAAAATCTAAAATAATATAAAACTAATTTTGAAACAGAAAAACTATTTTTCTTACTTTTTAATTAATTACTACTAATTAAAAACTATTTAATTAATTAATTTAAATTAAACTAAATTATAAAAAATACTAAATGATTACAGAAAATTCTGATAAAATTCCTAAAAATCTATTATGAAACTAGAAGCCTAAGAAAAATTTAAAAATAGCTTTTGCTTATGAATAAGCAGAAAATAAGCCCAAGTGGCTTAAATAGAAGCTATCACTCCTAATTTTTTTTGTCTTTTTCTATTTTTTTTCTTTTCACAACTGATTAATAACTAATAATAACCACTTTTTACAAAGGAAGTTTGGTTAGAATTGGAAAATAAGCACTGTGGGCAATAATAAGCAAAACAGCCAAGCTTTGAGCTTATTAGCCTTCTGTAAGTTCAAACAAGCTACCAAAGACACCTAAGCTATACAATAAGCTTTAAAACAACTTAAAGGGATACAATTAAACTTAAAATAATAGGAAGAAGCAACAAATTAGGCTACAAAAACCAATAAGCAATTCTGAGTTCTAACTAGGTTCAAACAGGTCTAAGGGCTTACTTGCAGCCCAAGGTGGGGTCCACTGGGGGTTCAGGGATTCACAATGGTGGTTGGTCTAAGGAGGTGGCCTGGTGGGCTATCCAAAGAACCAAGAACCAGGTCCTAGGTCATACTATATAACAAGTTACAAGCCTAAGAGTTTGGGCTTTCAACACTGATTTACTCAGTGAAGATTCTTGAGGACAGGGAACAAAGATTACCAAATAAGCTAATTAGAATAAGCTAAACCCACAAACAAGCTAAAAACTAAACATCATTGCTGCTAAAGTACTCAAAGACCCAAGGGATCAGCAGTGGGGTCCACTGATAAGCCAGAGGTGGTCAAGAGAGTTGGTCAGAACATGGGTGCAGGGGAGGTAACTCTCCCTGCAGGCTACTTTTGGCTTATGCACAGGCTGTGAAAAAAATTCCAAAAATAAGAAAAGTGTTTATTCTTGTAGTTAAGCTAGTAGACTTTGGCCCCAAGAAATTTCAAAGCTTGATATCAAACACAAAATTCAGGTAAATTCGTGCAAGATTTGACTTTTTTCCAAAACATACAATTTTGACTTTTTCTTTTGATGCAGAACTTTGACTTTTACAAGGTTTGATCTTACTCTACTGATTTATGCTTGTGTTTTAAGATAAAAGTGACCTGAATCAAGTAAGCTAGACAAGTTTTGAAGCTAGAAACTTGGTTATACTTCTCAAAAACCACAACAGTTTACAGTTAAGTAAGAATGAACTAAATTTGACTTTCTAACTATCACCACAAGATTTTGATGTTTTATTTGAACTCTTACAGTCTAATGAGATATGTGGAAACAGGAATTAACCAACTAAACCACCCAATGCATCCTTGATACAGTTAATCCAAACACACCCTTAAAAACAGATTGGTGGTATTTTTCATAGCAATCAAGAGTTTAAGCTATAAAACTGAATCATTAACCTAAACTAAACTACCACAAACACAAATAAACAGATAATTTAAAGTTTCAACCACTATAACTATAAATCACTAAATTATGCAAATTTATTCTAAGAAATTGAAATTTTGAGAACTGAAAGATAGAAACCTTGCACCAAGGCTTAACCAAGGTTTCTTGAATCAGCTTCAAGCTCCAGCTTATTCAGAGAATAAGCTGGTAATGTCCATCTTCCCCATCCATTTCGGGGAACTTCCAAAAGCTCTCCACATTGTCTAGCAAGGGTGATTTATGTGATCCTTTGATCCTGTCTCACCTATTTTATAGTTTCTTTTATGTTTGCAGAAGTGATGTTAACTTATGAAAAGATTTGTAGACAGCAAGTTAATTATAAGACTTGAATTAAGATGAACTGAAAATGAAAAAAGCCTGTGAGATGAAACTGACTTTTATATTAAAACTTGAGAAAACATTACAATATTACATTAACTAAAAACTAAGAACTACATAAAGTTTAGACATGCTTTCAAGGCTTACAATTCATTCCTATTTATACTAAAAATATTACAGATAACATGGAACCAGGGCCTTCTGTTTTCTTCTTTTTCCACTTTTGTGCTCATTGTCTCTTGCTTTTGGTGTATTCCCTGCTTGTCTGTGTACCATTGGAAACATCCAACCATTGATTTACTGCTTCTATCATCTTGTCCATTGATGCCCTTTTTATGCCCTAATTGCTGCTGAGGGGGTAGGGTAATGATTTTGTTGAGAGTTGACTTTGGGAGGTGAGTGGGATAGGGTGGCTGGGTAGGAGAGGTTGGGGAGTGTGTGGAGGGGACAATCTTGTTGGGGTTGCAGAGGTGATTAGGGGGGGCTGTGTGTTTGGTTATGGCAGGCAAAAAGGAAGTGAGGGTGGAGTTGACTTCCACCTTTGACCCTGGGTGTTTATTAAAACGGGGTATTATTTTTTTGGGAGATCGGCTGGGTAAAGTGGTATTTGGGCTTTGGGGAAATGGGTTGGGGTTTTGTTTTGTGTTTGGATTGGGTTTGCCAAAAAATACAAGGGTCCGTATGGTTTGTATAACATTAAATCACAAGGACCAATTTTGTATTTTTATAATTTTGAAGGACCAAAGTTACCAACAATCCAAAGTACTCCAAGGATCACATTCGTTACATTCCCAAAAGATGAGGGTTACAAAAGTGTATTTTCCATTTAAAATTCCCAGGGACTGATTTCGCCAAATTCCAAACTGCAGGGACCAAAAGTGTAAATTTTCCAAAGTTTTTACCTAAGGATAAATTTTGATAATATTTGACTTTTACACACCTTAGGTTGGCTTTTCTTTCAAAACAAATGCGTAGGGACTAGTTTTGTAAATTTTTGAAAGTCGGGGGACTAAAACTGCCAATTGTGTAAACTTTGTTCATTTTTCATTGTTTTTGCTCATTTTGCATTAAAAACGTATAAAATACAATCCCTGCGATATTTTAAGTATTTTGATGCATTTCTGAGCGTTTTCGGATGTTTTGGCAGTTTAAATACGACAAAAATGATGAGTGTTTGAGCACTCATCAGTCACCTTCTTTGTTCCTACTCCACTCCCCGAGTCACCTACTCAAGAGTTTTCTTCACTATGTCAACAAACTCCCTTATGGCGGAGAAAACCTTACACACCAATTTACACACCACAACTACGTCACAACTTGATCACAACTTCTACACAACTTCTTCACACCTATTTACTTCACACCTATCTTTTTCACACCTTTCTTCTTCACACCTATCTTCTTCACTTCAATCTACTTCACACCTATCTTCTTCACAACTAGCCTACTTCACTACTAATCAAATTCTACTTCCTACACAACTTCTATATCTTCTAAACTACTTATTACAAACAGAACACAACTTCACAAATATATATATATACACTATGCACAACTACTTTTCAATACTTCTTGAACTTAGTTGTAGAAGGAGTGTTCTTCTTTTGCACTTTGGATGAGGATGGATGAGAAGGGATTGAATCACTTGACACAAGGATTAATATACAAATGATCCAAGGGTTTTGTAGGCTGTTTAGAGGGTTTGAGATCTGAAAATTTCGTGCAAAAGGTGAGAAAAATTCCAGATTTAAGGTGGTATTTATAAACAACAAATTCTGACAGAGGAGCATGGCTGGTCCCCTTAAATCAAGGTCGGCCCCTTTAAAATTAAGGGGATCGCCCCTTATAATTAAAGGGGCTGCCCAGCTGTAACGGCCAGAATTTTTGTTTTTTAGTGGGGAAAGTTTATTTGGTGAAAAACTAACTAATTTTGGTTAAAAATTTGAAATCTTATATTTAGTATGATTAAAACATTTTTCTTTATAACCAAAAGTGTTTTTCAAAAATATATAATATATTTATATAATTAAATAAACTTTGTATTAGTTAATTAAATACCCCTTTGATCATGAGATGTATTAAGCACTTGTTTATCCATACCTTAAGTGATTAAGTTGGATATAATGATATAAACTAGCTTAATACTTGTTTACATAATAATCTTTTGTTTGATGAGTTTACATTTTGTGATCGTCAAAATATAGAGATATTGAAAAATATAAATAACGTTTTCATACATTATTTATGTCAACAATCTCCCGCTTTTTGATGATTACAAAATTTAAACTCATTAATCGAAAATTAGTATATATACAAGTATAATTGTGAGTTTATCAATTCTCCCCTTTTTTGTAAGCATCAAAAAGGTTATCCCGATTTTATAGAAGCTCCCCCTTGAAGTATACTCCCCCTCATTTTGAAGTCAAAAAGAAATCGAGATACGGAATTCTTGCAAAAATATTTAGTGAACAAGCAACATATATGTGTATATAGCATACAAGAGTAGAGACTAAACATAGCCATAACATTGATAAAGTTAAATAGATACAACAAGCATTACATTCACAAACATAACAAGTAATGCAACTAACAAAAGCCTTAAAGGCTTACAATCATCACTTAAATAATAAACCAAAGCTCAAACATGAGAGTCCTCCCTAGAGCTTTCCATCCAAAATGGTTTAAGACAATTTTATTTGTAAGACACCAAGCATGTTTAATTGAGAGGAATGGATGGTGAACATGTAGATGGTGAAGGTGGAGGAGTGTTTGTTGATGTTGGTGGATGTGTTGTGTTTGTTGTTGGTGGTTGATGCAACAAGTTTTCAATGTGAGAAAACATGTATTGCATCTCATCTCTTAGTCCGAACACAATTGTTCGGTTATGGATGCAACAAAGGCAAGTGTCTCCATGAGCTTCAAGTAAGCTCCATGGGACGGGGTTATAGGTTGGTGGATTGATAGGGGATGATGAGAAGTGTGCATCAAGAGGTGTTAATGGTGATAATGAGAGAGTGAGTGCAAGAGTTGTGCTTTCATTGGTAGGTTGTGATGGTTGATCAATTGTTGGAGGAGATAAATGGGTGTTTATGTAGTCATTTATGGATGAAGTGGATGGTATGGAGGAAGTAGAGGCTCCATTTGTTGATGATGTTTTGGAGGGTGCATTTGGTGCACTAGGAGATGAGCATTGAGGTGGTGGTGATGGGGTGGTGTTGTCTTCATTTGTGAGATCAATGAATAGTTGTTTTGGTGGAGTAATGACAAGTTTTTGTTTCCTGGCATTGTTAGAATAAGTGGTTCTTGGTGATGACATGATAAAAAGATGATGTTTAATGAAGGTTGAGGATGATGGAATGTGAATTAAACATGCATGGGAATTATATAGTATGAAAACATGTTCAGAAGTGGAATTAATTTGAAATTGTAATGTTAGATTCCAAAATCAGTTTAGTTTTTAAGGGAAATGGTAGCTGGGACTAGCAAAAGAGATCACAAGGTGCAAAAGAAAACAGTGTAAAAACTGTTCCAGATGGCCGGTCCCCTTAAATTTAAGGGGGCCGCCCTTATGAATTAAGGGGGCCGCCCATCTGACGACCCAGAAATCAAAATTTTTCAAAAATTTTCTAGAAAAATGTATATTCTGTTTTGTTTTTGCAGCAATCTCTATTTGGACATTTCACATTTGTTTTGGTCTATTAGAAAGCATACATGTCATATATATATACATAAACTAATCATGCAAGCATATATATAGATTAAGAGATAAATCATGCATTCATAAGCATATATTAAACATAAATAAACAAGTTAACATCCTAATCAAATATCCAAACAATTATTCCAAGAAAATAACAAGTACTTCCGAATATACTTCGGACAAATAGCACATAAGACATAAAAATAAATATTGTTCAACAAGCATAATCCAAGCACATCATCTCTTTTTCTTCCCGAAGATACCCTTCAAAGTCTTCCCGATAGATTTGAAGCCACCTCTAACTTCTTCATGCAAGCTCTTTTGTCGTCTAAGCATCTCGGTAGTTCGTTCATGAAGTACTTCTTCGGCTTGATCACTAGGAGATGGGGTAGAATATTCGGGATAGTCAGGATCCTCTAAATTATCAACGAACTCAGAAAACGAAGGGGTACTAGCATCATGGATGTTTTCCTCCTCATCGTCATCGTCTTGTCTAGAAGAAGATCCATGAAAGCTATGACGACGAGATTTTCCCCTGTCACTTCGAGTTCGTCGAGCTTGTTTTAGAACGAGAGGACGTAAGGTGGGATAGATGGACTCATAGATGTTATTGTCAAGATCGGGGTAGTACTCGATAACATGACGATAGAGACGAGTAAGGAACATTCCATATGGAAGATTGGCTTTGGGAGTTTTTCTAGCACACTCAATCCATTTGATAAAGAAGTAGGCTAAATTGTACGGCTTTTCGATAGCTATACAATACAACATGTGAGCAAGGCACGCCGGGAGATGGTCCTGGTGACCTCCAGTACCAAACGCATTCTCACGAATGAGTTCTTCCCAACGCTTCATGTGGGGGCCTAATTCCTTGAGGGGAAGTTGGTATGAAGAGATTTGAACGTTTTTGGATTTTATTTTTCGGGTTTTGGTGGCACGCTCCACACCAAGGATTTGACGAATTTCGTCGGGATGAGGGATGTCGGAGAGATAAGGACCAAAGGTTGGTCGACAACGATGAAGAGATTCGAGGTCCTACTCGTTTGTGAAAACGGCTTGACCTCTAAAAGGAATTTGGAGGATTTGACCAAATTGTTTGAGATTTAAGGTGATAAATTCATTTTGAATCATGAAGGAGATGGTGATGGCACCAAGATCATTGGTTTGGACGGTTACTTGGCTATAGAAATCGACTATGAAACGAGGAACGATTGGTTCATTAATTTCATAAAGACAATTGAGGTTGATGCTTGAAAACAAGCGATTAATGTAGTCGGATTGAGCAAAGGCTAGATCTACTACACGTCCCTCATGAATGTTTCTATCTTCAATTTCACGATATATACGTCCAATGGAAGGAGATGTAGTAGGGAGTTGGGAAACTTTGGGAATGTAGTTTTTAGTGTGGGAAAGATCTTCAGTAGTCGCTTTTGGCATTTTCACCTAAACACATCAACAATACAAAAGACCAAAATAAATATAAAGAAGAATAATAAAAAAAAATGTATATATATTTTTAAGACTTATGTTGGAACCTAAACTTACTTCGACTCTAAGACGATAATCCTAAGAAGTAGTTTACCATGTTCATTATTTTTAATTTTAACTCGTTCTAGATATATTTTACGATGTTTAGTAAGTAGTTATGGACAAATCCAAACACCCTTTTAAACATCTAAATATATCATGAAATATGCTAGATTAACTTTAGGTTGTATAACTAGCCATTTCTTACGAGTTTCTTATGCATGTGATTTGTTTTCAAAAAGGATATTTTATGTTTTGACTGAAAAATGTCATATTTAGTATTAAACCAAACGCTTCCTTAACTAGCCACTTACACTAATAGTATGTCAATATATATATGAATTATATATCTTGACACGTCCGATTTGCAAGTTTTAGATTTATAATCATAACAACTTTTTATAAAAATTATAATGACGTAGTTTCGACATTAGTTGGACATAATCCAAACACCCTCTTATTGTGAGCAAAAATATTTTTACTTGGTCGAAAAATGTAGTTTCATGTTTTACAAGTTATACAAGTATAATGTGATTAGTTTTAACAAGTTTTCAAAACATTATTCAACAATGTGTTTACTAAAATTTTGAAAAGGAGTGTATGAATTTTTTTTTTTCTTTTTTTTTTTTTTTTTTTTTTTTTTTTTTTTTTTTGTGACAAGAGGGTTTATAATTACTAGTTTCTAGTGTTAATTAATCATTCTAATCCTAGGGGAAGCATTTAGTTATGGAGATTTTAGACCCAATTCGAAAGAAATTGTGAATTTGAAAAAATTAATAAAACATGCATAATCATGAATTTGACCAAATTAGATGGAATTAGATGAAATGTGTTATGAAAAACTTACAATACGTAATGGTGATTGTGTTAGATGAATTTGCCCTTTGCGAGTTAACCCGAATTATGTGATTTGGAAGTGGTTTAAGGTGTTTTTGGGTTTTGGTTTTCGTCACAGCAGTAGCAGAGGAAGGGATGTGTGAAAAATTGGAGTGTTTGGCAAAAGAAACAAGAGAAAAAACGGGTTGGAGCAATCAGATGGCCGGCCCCCTTAAACATTAAGGGGGCCGCCCTTCATTTGGTTGCCGGTCCCGTTAAACATTAAGGGGGCCGCCCTCCAAAAATTTTATTTTTCGTGTTTTGGTTTCTGGAATGAACAAGAAAATATTTATATATATATATATATTAGATTTATATTTAATCAAAAATACGCTGGAGAGTATTCGCACGAAAGGGATTGCTTGACATTTTTACTTGACATTTCGTCAATTAAATTTTCTTGATCATTTCGGATGAAATTCATCAAGTTGTCAAGTGGACGAGAAAGTTGTGGAAGGTTCATAAGTATATATATATATATATATATATATATATATATATATATATATATATATATATATATATATATATATATATATATATATATATATATATATATATATGCATATATATAGTATGGGCTTATAAGACGAGAATATAGGAGGGAGACGTATGCAACGGAAGCCGGGAGTTTGTTTCATCCATAGATTTTTCGACTCATCTCTCTTCATCAGCATGAGTGTTGTTGAACATTAAAGTTCAATAAGGCAAATGGGGGAAAGAAAGGGTTCGTAAACGAACAATTTCTAGTTCTAGAAAATCAACAAATGAATTTTCTAGGTTATATGATCCTAGATGTAACTAAGTATATATATATATATATATATATATATATATATAATATATATATATATATATATATATATATATATATATATATATATATATATATATATATATATATATAGATATAGTATGATTAGATAGGTATATATATGTATAGACATAAAAACTAGAAGAAACAATGAGCCAAACAAAATTACATAACAACTAGATACGAAATTAAGCATGCATTTCTTGGCAAGGAAATAAAAGGAAATGTGTACCTTTTGTCTTCAACGCGTTTATCTTCAAAGTCTTCAAGGAATAGTCTGAACAAGAAGTGACATCAAAAGTTTCCATGTTTGAATGGCGAATATTTTTACGTTGGTCCCCATTGTCTCATTTGACCAAAGTTATTTGATCCGAACATGTTTTGTATTTGACATGGGTGCATATATGGTGGAAACATTCCCTACGGATTGAAGTTCCACATTTGTTGATTATTGTTAAAGTTTCGTCTATTTTGGTTTGCTCTTGGTTGAGGTGTTTTAGGTCTAGGGTAAGAATTATTTGGTTTCCTAGATGGTGGAGTTTTAGATCTTGTTTTAGGTTTGGACGATCCTACTTCGGTTTTTAATGATGGTTTATAAAATGGTTTTATTTCTTCATTACTAGAGATAGGTATTTTCTTATCATTTATGAGTATATACTTAGGATTATATTTTGAAGGTTTTAATTCCTTGAGTTCACTTTCAAATTTAACATTTTTAATTTCACTTGTTGAAGCTTCAGTTGAGTTAAATCCTAAACCGGTTTTATCTCCGGATACTCTTTGAATACTTATAATTTTACTAAGTGAGTTACTACTATTTTCAAATTTATCAAGTTTGCAAATTTCTTCCCTAAGTTTGTTGTTTTCACTTTTAAGCTCTTGGCATGATTTACATTCTTCAACAATTTCTTTACCTTTTTCAAGTTGATGTATTTTAATTTTTAGTTCTAGTACTTCATTTTCTAGTTGGTTGTTTATGTATTTTAGTGATTTGTTTTTAGCCATTACTTGTTGTCCTAGTTTGCATAATCTATTGTATTCACTATCTAAATTTTTTTCATCTAATGATAAATTTTCATCACTAAAGTATTCGGTTTCGGAACGTACCTCACTTGATGTCTTAGCCATGAGACACTTTTCTTCCTTTGTTGTTTTTTTCTCATCTTCATCGCTATCACTCCAAGCTCCTCCAACAAACTCTCTTTGATTTTGATCTCTTGTCATCATTGGACATTTTCCAATGAGGTGATTCGGATCACCACACTTGAAACACTTTCTCTCATTCTTGCTATACTTGTCATCATTATTCTTTTGAGATGTTCTCCTTTCATCGTGTGGTTGTCTAACGAATCTTCCACGCCTTTTGAAGAATTTCTTGAAATCTCTTACGGCCTTGGCATATTCTTCATCATCGCTTTCGGAAGATGAGTTATCTTCGTTGTTGGATTCCTTTCTAGCTTTCAATGCGATTGACTTGCTTTGCTCTCGTTTTCCATTAACCATTCCGGAGTCCTTCTTTATAATTGCTTCGTAGACTTTCAAATTTCTAATTAATTCATCAAGTTGTAGCGTTGACAAATTCTTTAATTCTTCAATAGCTGTCACTTTAGCTCACCATTTTGGATGAAGAGCTCTAAGAAACTTCCTAACAAAATTCTTACTAGAAAAATTCTCATCAAGTGCTTTTAAACTTGTGATGATAGTGTTAAATCTAGCAAAAGCATTATCAATTGATTCCTCTTCCGGAATCGTGAATTGCTCATATTGTTGAACAAGTAGATCTATTTTATTATCTTTGACTTGATTATTACCTTGGTGAGTTATTAGTAAAGAGTTCCAAATTTCTTTTGCGGTTTCACACATAAAGATCCTTTCGTACTCTTTACGTGGTAGCACATTGTAAATAACCATTTTTGCTTCATTATTTTTAGCAAGTTTTCTTTTTAAATCATCATTTTGTTTTTCAAAAGATACGATTTCATCTTTCTTAGTTTCATGGTTATTTTGAATAGGTAAAAAGTCACCATTGGTAATAACATGCCAAAGATCTAGATCTTTTGATTTCACATAAGTTTCGAATCGATTTTTCCAATATAAGAATCCATCATAGTGGTGGTCTTTGCATAGATTGCCCTTCTAAATATTTTTCAGATTCCATAGATCGTTACAAGTTTTAAAATACAATATATTTTAAAGATCTTGCAAGACGTGGCTCCTGATACCAATTGTGGAAAACTAGAAGGGGGGGTTGAATAGTTTTATGTCCGTTTTAAAATTTATAAAAACAAGTTTGTTTTAAAAACTTCGATTCTAGTTTATATGATCTCAATACTTGCACGATATGAACAATTATATAGTAACTAACTAACTAACTAAGCTAATATAGTATAAGTAAATAAGTAAGTAATGAAAAGAGTTGGAAAGATCAAACCACAACATAAGGATTTATAGTGGTTTGGCTACAAGGTCACCTTCCTTGTTCCTACTCCACTCCCCGAGTCACCTACTCGAGAGTTTTCTTCACTATGTCAACAAACTCCCTTATGGCGGAGAAAACCTTACACACCAATTTACACACCATAACTACCTCACAACTTGATCAAAACTTCTTCACACATATTTACTTCACACCTATCTTTTTCACACCTTTCTTCTTCACACCTATCTTCTCCACTTCAATCTACTTCACACCTATCTTCTTCATAACTACCCTACTTCACTATTAATCAACTTCTACTTCCTACACAACTTCTATATCTTCTAAACTACTTATTACAAACACAACACAAGTTCACAAATATATATATACACTATGCACAACTACTCTTCAATACTTCTTGAACTTAGTTGTAGAAGGAGTGTTCTTCTTTTGCACTTTGGATGAGGATGGATGAGAAGGGATTGAATCACTTGAAACAAGGATTAATATACAAATGATCAAAGGGTTTTGGAGGATGTTTAGAGGGTTTGAGATCTGAAAATTTCGTGCAAAAGGACAGAAAAATTCCAGATTTAAGGTGGTATTTATAGACAACAAATTCTGACAGAGGAGCGTGGCCGGTCCCCTTAAATCAAGGCCGGCCCCCTTAAAATTAAGGGGCCCGCCCCTTATAATTAAAGGGGCCGCCCAGCTGTAACGGCCAGAATTTTTTGTTTTTTAGTAGGGAAAATTTATTTAGTGAAAAACTAACTGATTTTGGTTAAAAATTTGAAATCATATATTTAGTATGATTAAAATATTTTTCTTTATTACCAAAAGTGTTTTTCAAAAATATATAATATGTTTATATAATTAAATAAACTTTGTATTAGTTAATTAAATACCCCTTTGATCATGAGATGTATTAAGTACTTGTTTATCCATACCTTAAGTGATTAAGTTGGATATAATGATATAAACTAGCTTAATACTTGTTTACGTAGTAATTTTTCGTTTGAAGAGTTTACATTTTGTGATCGTCAAAATATAGAGATATCCAAAAATATAAATAACGTTTTCATACATTATTTATGTCAACATAATGTTCATTTAGTCTATAATACAGTTAAGTAAGCTAGTTTGAGTTTTAGTTTGATAATTTTAAGCTTGAATCTCAAAGAGTAGTGTAATTCAGTTTATTAAGGGGTGTTTGTCATTATTTATCTGCTCAGTTAGGATAAATTAGGTTAGTTTTAGTCAGTTAAAGCATAAAAACATTAGGTCATTCAGCAAAAAGTCAATCTCCACATTTAGATAAAATTTCTGTTTGCATAAGTAGCGATTTGAATCTGTTATCTTGTCATCTTTTAGATTCAAGACTTAAGTTAGTCAATCTAGTCATAAGTTGTCTTAACCTTATATTTATAATCAGTTTGTAGAATTAGAATCTTATTTTGATCAAAGTTGCATAGAAATCAAAAAGTCAAAGTTAGTTCCAATTTTGAATTATCTGATCTTTGTGAGCATCTGTGGAGTTTGATATTAATTGGAAATCAGTTTTGCTTGTTGATATTAGAATTTTATCAGTTTGAAAATCAATTTCAAAAAGAAA
Source organism: Artemisia argyi (assembly GCA_030686995.1). NCBI lineage: Eukaryota > Viridiplantae > Streptophyta > Magnoliopsida > Asterales > Asteraceae > Artemisia > Artemisia argyi. The sequence goes on from CM060684.1 coordinate 138,331,648, forward strand.
ATTCAATTTTGAAACACATTTGCTTATTGAAAAATTGCTATTAAGTTGACTGTTTGGATTATAATTCCCCTGCACATCAGCTCTTACCCATATTTCTAAGCAAAATTTAGGTGAGCAATTAAGCTATTGAGATTAAGCTTTTGGTTCTTTTTGATACTCAGTAATACAGGCTAGGATTTGCCCCCAATTGCTCTCCATTTTTAGCTTATTTGTATTGCTTATTGAGCTCTTCAAATAGTGTGTTTTAAGAGTAAGTCTGCCTATAACTTTGAGGGCTGCAATTGTGTTTAGTAGCTCTTAAGCTGAGGTTTGTTGATCATTTGAGTTCCACTGTACCTTAGTTACTATTTCCATTAGGTTTGAGCCTTAGCTTAATCTGTTTTGCTTACTGCTTATTGTCTTAAGTGCTTATTTCCATTAGTTGGCCCATTCTTGTGTTTCTTTGATCATTTTTGCTATCATTCTCTTCCATTAAGCTTTATTTAGTCAAAAAGTTATCTGGTCAAAGTTTGGGTCAAGTTGGTCAACTTTTGCTTATAAATAAGCTCTTTTCAAACTGCTTATTGGGTTCAATCAACTTATTTGGACTCAATTTTTAGAGATTTTATTTTTCCTAAGTTTTTTATAATATTTTAGATTTTTCAAAATTTTTTCAAATTTTTCCAGCTTTATTTAGTAATTTTCTCATTAAAAAGTAGTTTTTAATATATTTTTAATACATTTTAATTAACAAAAATTCCAAAAAAATCAAAAAAAGCCTAGAAAAATCCAAAAATATTTTAGAAATTAATTATTGAATTTTAGAAATTTATTTTGTATTTTTCCCATTTACTTTGAATTTAATTTGAATTTTTAATTAGATTTAATAGTTTTTAATTCCCAAAAATCACACAAAAAGCCAAAAAAATTAGTTTTTTAGTTTTAAAATTACTTTTTAGTTATTTTATAATTTTCAAAATTTATTTTTCTTTTTTCTCACCTTATTTGCATTTTCTTTTAATTTTTAATTAGTTAATTAGTTTTTAATTCATAAAAAATAAATAAATAGTCAAAAAAAATATTTTTCTTTTTCCTAATATTTTCTTTTATCATTTTTGACTTTTCAAAATTATTTTCAAATCCGTAGGAGTAGTGTAGCTTAAATTTCATGTTTTATTTCGTACGTTGACATTTATTTTACGTTTTAGTTTACGGTTTTTGATTCTACGTTACGTTTTAAGTTTGTTTACTTGATTTACGTGCTTAGTTGGTTATTTGTGTTTCAGTTTCATAATCCTTAGTATAATCTCATAAAAATCACTTATTACCACTTTCACGACACATTTCACGATTCGGGAATTCGAAATTCCATTCACACCTTCGTTGGGACACGACCCAGGGAAATACTTTCCTAAGCATTTCTTCGGAAAAACAATCAATATACTATAAAATGACTATATCAAATGGCGCCGTTGCCGGGGAAGGTTGAAGTGAATTTTTCATTTTCGTTTTTCGAAATTGTGTTTTGAAAACCTTCCTTGTATATATTTTCTATAAAAACCAAAAAAATTGAAAAATCAAAAACACTTTTCCTAAAGTGTTTTCAAAAATACCAAAAAAATAATAAAGTTACAGCCTCAACCCTCCCGTTGAAGGGTGGGCGTTGTAAACCAAATAAGCTTAATAATATAAGAACGCGTGAAATTAGTTGCTAATCTGATTTCTTTGAATTCTACAACCGAATAAGCGGAAAATACGGAAGCTTTGACATTAAATTGCAAGCTGAAGAGAGATCCATTCTTCTCTCCCGTTCCGTCGCGAGTAGATTTAAAGGAAACGGTTTACGATTAACGTAACGTTTGAAAAAACCAAAGAAAATAAAAGTTTTAAGTTTTTGAATTTTGTTGTCCAAAAATAAAAATACAAAAAAGATTTTCCTTTTCTAATTTGATTTTCTTTTTCGATAATTAAAAACCAAAAAAAATAATCTTCTTCTCCTCTTATCATTTGATTCTTCTTCTTTAACCCTCTATAACGATAATTCTTATGGATCTGATGTGTTTTAAATGTGGAGAACCGTTCTTTCAAGGTTCATGTGTTTGCTGTACGTGCGAACAATGTGGTAATGATACTCATGATGGAGTTTTTTTGTTTTGTAATACTCCCGAGTATGTTCGAAACGCAATCTTTCAAAACGTTCCCGATTACTATCCAACACCACTGTCGTCTCCGTTCACTTGCTTTAATTGTGGAAATCCATCCGATGAAGGATTACCGTGTGGGCAATGTTTTTGTAATCTATGTGGATACATCAATTGTATATGTTACGCCCCGAGTGCTGAAACGTCTTACGCTTGTGATACGAGTTTTGATAATTATCCTCAAAACGATTTCAATCATCCTTTTCAAAACTCTTATGATAATGATTCATCAAATTTTGAAAATTGTGGGGGATCGTCTGAAAATTTTTATTATGAGCCGAATTCATGTTACGATTCTCATGGTTTTAACCAACCCCCACAAACTTCCGATGTTACTAATGATATTTTTGAAATTAAATCCATGATCGAGAAATTAAAAGAGTTGGTGGCTAATCGTTATACTCATACTCCCGAGCCTCGTGAGAAGTCTATTGCAGAGTTACTTGCTGAAGAGAGAGCGTCTAATCCTTTTAAAAATTTTAATTACTATGATTTCGACGACGATGATGAGAAAATTACATTCGTTCTTAATCCTCACAATACTTCCGATGTTTCTCCCGTAGAACCCGAGGACTCTCTAAAAATGGGGGACGAGCATCTAAACGCTATTTCGGCAATGGAATCGGACGGATTCAATAAGTCTAGTGTTGAGAACCTCGTCCCAATCCCAAGTGAGCCCGGGGAAATTTCTAACGGTGATTCTGAAATTGTTTCTGATTTTTCCTATCCTTCTTTCACACCGGTTGAGAGGAGTGATGTCTTTTTAGACGAGATTGAGGCTTGTCTTGCTAACAATGATTCTAATCCGACGATGGTTCATGATACTAATTTTGATCCTGAGGGAGATATCCGTTTAATTGAAGAATTATTGAATGAAGAACCATTATCTACCCTCCCTCCGAATAGCGATGAAGTAATTGATAATCCGAATGATCGTGTTGAGATGTTTTCCGATTCTGATGATGATGATACTTTATCTTGTGGAGACATCGATTACGTGGATGAAGTAGTTGAATTCGGTCATCCTAAAGATTTTGATGACTTTGTTCCAAGGGTTTCCGAAACATTCAATATGACTTTCACAAATCCATTATTTGATTTCAATTTGGAATTGACTCATGATAATCCAATCTTCGATATTCCTTGTGATGAGTCCGAAATTAAACCCGAGGTCAAGGATTCACATAACACGATTGATTCTCCTCACGAGAAGTTATCCGATGAACTTACTCATACCATTTCTCCACCAGATATTGAAAACGACGAGAATGGCCTTCAAGGAAACGTGCTTACTGAAGAAATACGTAATGATGATTTACTTCCTAATACCGACTCGATTTTCGTTGATTTACCGTCTTCTTGTCCACCCGCGAAACCACCCAATGTAGATTTTGAGCTCGATGAAGTTATTGTTGGAGTGGTGGATGAGATTTATGAACAAGATGTCCCTGTGCTTGATATTTTACCCACCCAACCCACCCATGATTCAGAAATCGACTTTGCTTTATCATCCGGGTGTTTTATCCGTTCTTTGCTTATCCCATAATTTCTTCACTTTTCCACTCCACCGGGAGTGAGGATACCATCTTTGACCCCGACATCTTCATTTTTCGTGCCAGGTGTCCGTTTCATCTACTCTCCCCAAGGACGAATTAATTCGGGGATTGAGTCAAGCTCGTGTGACTCGGTAATAAAAAACAGGTGCTTCGTGGGAGGCACCCCATGCTTATCCATTTTCATTTTCTTTATTTTCTATTTTCTAAGTAACGTGACGTGAGGGGAGCGACCCTTTCCAAACTTGTCTCTTCGTGGTTGTTTATGAATGTTCAGGAATTTCCCCGAAGTTTGAAGACTCTCGTGCTCGTGGTTTGTCGTTCTCTCCACTCGAGTCTCATTCTTCGCTGCTCTTTCGGAAATTCACCATATCCAAAATCTTATCGACTAACGTTTATCTCTTGGCATACTTAATAAACGGCCTTAGATATTACGTAAGACTACCCGTACCCTTAAAACATTGAGGACAATATTTCACTTTAGTCTGGGGGTGAATCTTCGATTCGATTTGACCTGTACCTTCGTCTGAGCTGTTAACTTACGCAACTCCGTTTTCCACCAAAATTTTAAATTTTTGTCACTTCTTTATTGTTAAAAAAAAAGAAAAAAAAAAGAAAAAAAAAGAAAGAAAAAAAAACAGCATGATATATGGTATAATAATAAGATTTGACACCTTGTTTTGACTTTCCTACCGGCGAGAGTAGAAATAAATGTTCTGACTTGACCGGGCGTGTTGAGCCCTAGCTCGTCTCCCTTAACCAAAATAATCGAAAAGATTATGGCTAAGCATCCGCGGATCTCATTACTTGGGATTTTAAATTTGCGGAGATCGAGGAATGATAGAGTTTATTCAGAAGTTTCGTGCTAAACAAGGAGTAGTTGGATCTCTTTAGAGCCCACGAAAGGTACTTGTGGCCTCCTTGTTCCCACAAGCTTGCACACTAATAAAAATAGATCTCTAGGATTTATTAAGTGTATGGGGTTTGGGCAATACTTAGTTTTTTTCTCGTTCCCAACAAAATCTCTGCATATGGGGGTTTGGTACACGTAGGGGTACTGCCAGTGTTACGGTAAAATAAACTATTGCATCTTGTCGGTTCGCAGCCGATGTTGTGATCTTAGTAAAGACCGTAGGACTCGGGGTTTGGCATATGATTATGAATATCAATAATAATAGTCCAAAGCCAAATAAAAAGGCAGAGGAATCCAAAGCTACAAAATGCAGTGGATATAAATCCAAGGTCATAATAAAGTTCTTACATCTTGGCGGCTCATAAACCATTGTTGTAAAAGAAAAAAAGGACTAAGGACCAAGTATTATTAAAGTGCTTATAATTATGCAAAAAATGCCAAGCTTCGACTCTGGGGGTTTCCCTAATAAAAAGCTTCTGTTTCGGGTCTCAGACATGGGATCTCTCGGTCGTAAATAAAAAGGGGAGCCTCCACAAATCATGTTAAATCAGAGACCTTCATGTGGACTCGATTTCTGTATGCAGGGGTTTTCGAGGGAAAGTTTGGAAACTACCTAGCGTTCAAATTTTGTGCTCTTATCGGACTAACAAATATCAAAACGAGAAAATATGAAGCAATTCATTTCTCACAAAATAAAATCTTGAGATACCAAACTTAGGACTTGGGAACAAGAGGTAATGACACAAGTAACTTTTGTGGGTAGTGTTAGCACCTAACTTGTGGATGAACAATGATCTCGATTTTACGCTTAGTTTGGGAGCTTGTGAAAAATCAAGGATGACGATTTTTATCCATATGGTCTCTTCTCTGTGAGAAGTGTTTCTACTCGTTGACCCTGAAAGTTATCAACAGATAAGAATTGATAATGAAAGTCAAGGTAAACCGTCACATATATAAATAAAAAAGTACAAAAAGAGTAGTAGTAGTTGTTATTCATAAAAATCGGAAAACGGAGCGTTTTTGAGAATAAATGATTTTGATATATCTTTTGAACATCATCGCTACTTTACAACGTCAGTAAAGAGAGGTTTTAAAATTATTTATCTCTTAAGCGTGAGGTGATGACATTGCGTGAGGACACGACAATACCTTAGTCTGGGGGATTTTGATGTGTGCTTTTTCACACATCCTTTTTAGACCAAAATCAGATCAAATACACCAAATACTAACCAAATATGCCAAGAGAATGTGTGTTTTTGTATTTGTGTATGCAGGTACAGATATGTGAAAAAATGAACAAAACCAATGCAAAACCGACAAAAACGAGCACGGGATTGAAAAAAAGGTCAAAAGCCGGAGCCGGGGAAGCTTAATGATAGAAGAAAGCTCAAAATATCAAAGGAAGTCCTCAAGAATTCATAAAGTTGCATAAATGATCTTTGATCAAAGTTTGAAGATTTTGACGATTTCAGTCCTTGTACTTTCAACAATTGTCACTTTTAGTCCTTTGAAGTTGAAAAGTCAAACTTGGTCCCTCAATATTCGGAGAAAGTCATAACAAGTCCTTGGAATAAAGTTGTGACAAAAGTCAGATTTTGTCCCCGAGATTTCAGAATGTACAATATTGGTCCTTGTAAAAAGAAATACTACTTCTAAATCCTAAACCTTAAAACAATACCAACAAGGATACAGTACAAACTATTAATTCCAAATTTATCCCAAGCCCATTACCATAAATAGCCCACCTCCCTGATACTTTGACCCGGTCCACCCAATACCCAAGTCAAACCAATTACCCATCCAGTCAACTCATTTAATAATAAAATCCCAAAACACCTTTTTCCGCCCCCAATTTCTCCCCCAATACCCAGAAACTTTTCAAATACACAAGAATTACCACAATTGAAATAATTACCAATCATGAGAGGTTCTAGAAGAGTCAGGGAATGTCAGACACGTACGCCTATCACAAGACACACGGAGGATCAGTCATTTCAAGCTTTCAATCCAACGGTTGTAAAGTAAAGATTGGAGGCCAAGGGTTATCAAACGGCTAAAAAGGGACTCAAACTAGCACAAACATCACAAGGATCAATGATATGGACATCTAGAGTCTTCCTCACATACGGCTATAAATAGGACCCCCTCACATCATGTATTCACGGTTAGATTTTAGGGTTAGATTAGGTTAGGAGTAGGGTAATTTAGTTTAAATTGTTATTGTATTTCTGTTTTCAATTGTATTATTAATTCAAGTTTTTAATAAAATTCTAATTTTCAATTAAAATTCCTTGCCATTTATTTTGAAGTACTTAATTGATTTAAATATGTTCTTAGTTTTCATTTAGTAAGCTTATTACACTTTAAATAATAGTTTGTGTTTGGGTTCACTTCTGTTTCAACTCTGCTTGGTCAACAACTTATTATATAAGCTTAGCTTATTTTGGAAAAGAAAGGCAGCCATAAGGATCACTTGGCCTGTCTTAAAGACAGGCAAGCAAAGTGAATCCCCCCTCTTTTCATGCTGAGGGGGAATTTGTTTGTAAGTTTTTAGTTAACTTTGTTCAATTCTGCATCATTAGATAATAAGTAGTGTAGTTTTTTTTTTTTTTTTTTAAATAATAATCTGTCTTACTTTGATAAATTTTAGTTTAATCTCAGTTGATTTCTCATTTAGTATTTAGTTAATATAGTTTAGTGTGTTACTGTTTCATACCTCTATCATCTGTTATAATTGATTTCATGGTTTGAGTAATAATATTTGTATATTCTTAGTTGATTTCACTGTCTCCATTTAGCATAGTTCATTTCATTGCATCTATTATTGGTTACGGTTTTATTAGTTTATTTACACATATTCAATTTTACTTTAGCTGTTAGCAGTTTATTATTACTTATTTGGTGTGTCTGCGTAGTTATAGTCAATAGTAAGTCTCCACTGCCTAAATTTAGTAAACTGCATTTGTAGGTCTGAGTGTTCTTTGTTGCATTTTAATGTTCATTTAGTCTATAATATAGTTAAGTAAGCTAGTTTGAGTATTAGTTTGATAATTTTAAGCTTGAATCTCAAAGAGTAGTGTAATTCAGTTTATTAAGGGGTGTTTGGATCAGGTGCTATGTGTGTATTTTGGTTGTTCTTGTCATTATTTATCTGCTCAGTTAGGATATATTAGGTTAGTTTTAGTCAGTTAAAGCATAAAAACATTAGGTCATTCAGCAAAAAGTCAATCTCCACATTTATATTAAATTTCTGTTTGCATAAGTAGCGATTTAAATCTGTTATCTTGTCATCTTTTAGATTTAGGACTTAAGTTAGTCAATCTAGTCATAAGTTGTCTTAACCTTATATATATAATTAGTTTGTAGCATTGGAATCTCATTTTGGTCAAAGTTGCATAGAAATCAAAAAGTCAAAGTTAGTTCCAATTTTGAATTGTCTGATCTTTGTGAGCATCTGTGGAGTTTGATATTAATTGGAAATCAGTTTTGCTTGTTGATATTAGAATTTTATCAGTTTGAAAATCAATTTTAAAAAGAAAATTCAATTTTGAAACACATTTGCTTATTGGAAATTTGCCATTAAGTTGACTGTTTCGATTATAATTCCCCTGCACATCAGCTCTTGCCCATATTTCTAAGTAAAATTTAGGTGAGCAATTAAGCTATTGAGATTAAGCTTTTGGTTCTTTTTGATTCTCAATAGTATAGGCTAGGATTTGCCCCCAATTGCTCTCCATTTTCAGCTTATTTGTTGTCACACCCCCAATTTACCTGTATGGCAGCAGAATGGAATACCTGAGGGTGACTGTCATAGCACCACAGTTACAGTCATATTGAACGACCTAAAGTGTCGTTTGGAAAAATACATCGTTTGATCATTAAAACATTCAGAGTTTACAAAACTTAGGTCCCAAAAGATGTTGCCAATTTAGATAAAATAAGTTCAACAAGATCAAACGTTTCATAAGTGCAGAAAATATAAGGTGAGACGCGTCGACTCCGCGACTCCATGAAGGTCCAAATGTATGCAACATGAGCTACCTTAATAACCTGAGAAATACATTGCAAAAAATGGTCAACACGAATGTTGGTGAATAATCATAGGTTTATAAGTAAATCGTATGTACAATAGCCACAAGTATAAAGTAAGGTGACAATATGTCAAAAATGCTACATTGATCTTAAGCTCATGACCCCGAAGCTAGACGTGCTAAAATTGGCCCCAAAGGAGTGTTTATCAGGCACTCAAATAATGTTAGACATGAAATGCATTCGTTTTCCTTATGGAGCAACCCAAACATGAATGGAGGCGTCACCCTCGATAGATCTATTCACTCACTCTCGCTTGGCAATATAATTAACGGTCCATGATAATAAAGGGGACTTGAAGTGATAGTACTAATAACTTAAGCAATGTATGGAATTTAATACTTGGGCATGTACAAAAATAATTGTGCAATGTATTCTCCCCCCGTGGGATTTGAAATCAAATAAGTAATTAAAACGGGGCTATGAGAACTCACCTCGAAATGATGGTACAAAGATGGTACAATGATGGTAAAGTAGTCGGGACAATGAGGCGCGAATACTAGCCGCAACCTAAGTGAATAATCGTGATCTAATTTATATCATGCCGTGATGTAATGAATGCACATGCACATGATACCTATACCACTCATGACTTGGAAATACTAGTTATTTTCAAATAAAATACTTTTCATACTTAGGAAAAATAAGTCCAAATAGAGTTATAAAAACTTGTCGTAATATATCGTATAAAAATGTTAGTGTTATATTCCTCGTCTTTGAAAACCTTAAAATAATGTCTAGTAGTCGCGTAATAAACCTTGAGTCGTACGTACTTCATTAGTTAAAATAAACTCCTTGAATAAGAAATCTAGAAAATATATCATTTAGTACGTAGTTATATTATTTTCTAGTAGTGACTAAATATATATATATAGTTTTGATGATTTTAAAACGTATATAACTTGGTCATTTTAAGCTCATTTTACTCGTTCTTTATATTCACGGATTCGCTTTAGTATATACTAATATATTTTTGATAACTCGGCTCCACTAGATTACGTCTAACGCCTCTATTTGTCCGTCGAAAATTGTCAAACAGCATGCAGTTTTTCATAAAATAGTTTCCGTCAATTAATTTGCAAAAATCATAACTTCTTCGTTATAAGCTCGTTTTAATCCGTTCTTTCGCCCACGGCTTCGTTTTTGAAAGTATTTTCTAAATATTTGGTCAAAAATTACCCATCACCTACTGAGTTTCCCATGTTTTAAAAATAGTAACAGTAGGTATATGTAATGTTTCAAAAATCATTTCTAAGGTTCCAATCTAGTTCTAACTTTAACCAAACCACTTTCAATCACCACAAATCTAGTCTAATCTTACCATACACCTTCTTAGGGTGTCATGGGTCCTTAAACATCATAAATCAAGTGAATCTAACAAGGGTTTACATATTATCCAATCCTAAGGTTTAAAAGATTTAAAAAGTATAAATGGAGTGGTATAAACTAGCATATGCATGAAATCATGTATAAAACCACATGAACATAAAAATAACTTGAAGAAATGATGAAAATAAATTTGGTAAACTTACTTTGAAAGGTTAGTGAACTTTGTAGATGAAAACTTAATAAAACCTAAGAATCCTTGAGTTTTTATTTCAAAACTCAAACAAGGATCACTAATGGAGCTTGAATATTACATGATCTTGGAAAATTAATGAGTTTTGGTCTTGGTTTATGGTTTGGCCGTGGGTTTGGATAAGGGAGGAAGAGAGAATAATGATTTTTCTTGTTTACTTGAAGTTCATGTTGCAAATGGGTTTCAAAATGTGATAATATCTACATTTAGACAAGTTGTTAGGTACCAATTAATGTTGTGTTGGTAGTTTTGCACATGGAGACCATAAAAGGGGGGGGGGGGGGGGGGGCTAGCCGGCCATGGAAAGGAGGAAAAGAGGGAATATGTTTTGTGATTTATTTAGGAGTATAAGTGTAGTATTAGTGTTGTTTTTAGGTAGTTTAAGTATAATCGGGTACCGGGTTTGCTAGAAATAAATTTTAACAAAGTTAACCGGCACTTAATAATATCATAATAATTGTAAAAATATGTTGGGTACAAGTATTGAGTGTTTGGATAATTATTGTTTAGTCTCTACGAAAACCGTCGTAATTAAATTAGACGTACGATATTAATTAACTAAATTTCCAAAACACCGAGTAAATGATTTTTTTATAATATTTGTAACATTGTAAGAGATGTAAAAATATATCGGGATCATTGTAGGGAGTGTCGGATATGTTAGTCTCATTTATAGATCGCGTATTAATGTTTATTTAAAAATAAGCTTACGTAAAACGTCAATTATATCAAAAATATAATTTGGATACCCTACGAGTGAAATAGTACGTAAATGCTAATATGATGATGTGCAGACTATTCCTAGTCCTTATGAAATATCCCTGATGATAATGCATGAGTTCGCAGCTAAACCGTCCTGGTTACGCGAAAGTAATTATTCGTAAACCAAATTTACGATGAAATGAGTAATGCACATGAATAGTGGTTTTCTCTCGTAAATGAATAGTGCCATGTGAGTAGTAATTTCTCTGAACGTTTCTTGGAATATCAAATTGACTCCGAAAATGATGAATAGTAAAGTGATGAATAGTAATCAGTAAATAGTAATTGATGAATAGTAAATTGTCGAAGTTTGGAAAATGTCCTGAAATTACGAGTTCTGACAGTCTTCCCCTCTAAAAGGAACTTCGTCCCGAAGTTCAGTTTGTGTTTGTCTCTGAATTGGTATTGGTGAAAAGATGATAATATTTGAGAATTCCAGCGAACTTTCACGATAGGAATTTGACTCTGCTTCAACTGTTCGACCTCACGGTCTATGATTTCTACTGGTTCTCCTACCAGGTTTAGGTTTGTCATTGGGTTGGATTCCTTCCAGTGGAATTATCTATGACTAATCTGAAAGTCATTTCTTGGGATTTGAATTTGTGAAACATGTTTGTGTAATTCTGCTACTTTCCAACAAGGCTCAAGTCTGACGGCCACTAGGCCTACTCTGTCCGAAATATTACATGGTCCAGTGTATATCGGGTTTAACTTCCCAAATTTTCTAAATGGTATTATGCCTTTCCTAGGCAGAACTTTCAACATGATCTGGCTACCAACTTGAAGTTTTAAAGGTTCACAATTATTGAACTTGTAACTGATTCTTGACTTGTAGGAAATTTCTTGTTATTTCATGAATGCCTACTGGACTAGTGAGTTAGGATTTTCCAATTTCGATTCGTCAATGGATATTGGCACTTCGACCATAGAGTGCATCAAATGGTGTAATCTCTGCGCTCGCGCGATAACTATGTTTGCAAAAGATTTTGATTTATGGTGAATGGTTAGTCCAACCATTTCTCGAGTCAATCACTTATGCTCTGAGCTTAACCTTCCTATGTTTGAATCGTTCTCTCATTCTGATCATCGGTCTGAGGATGATAGGCAATGTTTACATCTAATGGAGTTTCGAAGGAAATCTTAAAATGATTGTTAGGAGCCTGAGGTGATTCGATTACCTTTATCAGGAACAATTTAAAATGGGTACAATAAATCTTGTTACTAATTCCACAATGTTCTGTCTTTCGAATTCGGCGTTATCTGAAGGGGATAGAATATGAGTAAAAATTTTGGATTCCTTGTGTTTCGTCCCAACGGATGCTAAGACATGTGTATTTCTATGCCTATTGGGTTAGGTCTCCATTACTGACGTTTGTACTTAATTTATGGTGTCCTTCCTAATTTCCTTCATCAAATATTCCAAGGTTCTTTGTTGTCAAGTCGCAAAAATCCTAAATGCATAAGCGATGTAGTATGGTGATTAGTTTTGGAAATTTGTATCGAGATTGTGAGTTTTGGTTGAAATCTTTTTCTGAAAAACGAATTTAGAAAAATGGAGCAAATGATTTACTAAGTAATATCTTTATTGATGATTCAAAATCCAGTAGTTATGAAATGTGAAACTGTTTCTAAACGCGTTGTGAATAGGAATGTATACCAAAGTTTGATGTTTATATTTTTCTCTTTGTACGATGGTTTTGCTAAATATTGTCCAGAAAGGATCGTATTTGTTCAAAATAGGAATTTCAGAAATTATTTTCTACGAGATATGTGATTTGTATAAACACAATTTTTGAAATCAACTTCATTTTAAAGTAAAAATACTAACAAGGATAAAATAGTAGGATAGATAATGTTCGTATAAATTCATAGATGTCTAACGTTCGGTTCCTGATATTGGAAGATGCCTATTGGCGATTATCTGGCAGAACTACAAGCCTAAGTATTCAACCAACTTAAGTCCTGAAATGGTTTATCATTGAAATTATCATCATGTTGGCAGAATATATGTTCGGGTCTGATTCCTTTCTTTGTATGAAAATGAGGTTATCTGAAATGTCTAGAGAACACAACGCCTTAGGGAAATCTATATCGATATACTTAATTCAATTCAATTTTCCTTGGTGAAGACTCATTGTAGAGAAGTTTGCGTTTAGATGAGGCCATGTTTAAATGAAATGCTTTACAGTCTCTATTAGGTGCTTGGTTTATTTCTATAGTATTGCTCAGCGTACCTTCGCATTGTGCTCGATCCTGTAGCTCAGTCTAGCTAGTACCTTTGAATAATACAATTTGACGACTAGGTCAGAGAAGGTGGTTCGGATGGTATCGTGGTATCTTAGAATTGTTGTTGAATTATGAATTTTTCTTAGTCCAAGTTTAATAGTTCCATAATCCTTGTATTGTTTTTCTTGTATCGAGGAATCCTCCTAGTACTTGATATGGAAAGTCTCTCCTAAAGAAGTCAATGGAAAGTCCAACTTAATGGCTAAGTGGGTGACAGGCGAGGTAAGTATCCAGGGAGAGTTGGTCAGAAGAGGTGTTTATGAAAGAGTTTCTTTGTTTAAAACACTTTTAATGAAGATTGTTATTAGCAATACATTAAAAAGATAACTATTTTCCTTCATGGCATAATCCTTCCTGAATTATACATAGGTGATCAGGCTATGTATAGTTGAGGACTAATGATGCGATGCTTGATTTAGTCAAAATAGTATTACTTTTCTCAAAACTTTTAGATGGTGTTCAATGCATTGTTATGAAAAATGGTATCCTGATATTTTCTTTCAAGTAACATGAAAATTGTTTCGCATAATAATATTAAACACTTGGTGTAATGACAGAAAATCACTTTATAGGATGGTAACAAAATAGCTTATTTTAGAAATTCTATAAAACAATTTCCCCATAGGGTAGTAAAATAGCTTGAAACAAAAATCGTTGAATGGTGTATTGGATACGTAGGTGAATTTTATGGAATGGTAATAGTCTACTAATCCACTTATTTAAAGAATGTAAATATCTTAGTTCAATACAGGGCAGTGGTTTATGATTATGAAGTGGTCGAGAATATGGTAGTGATATTGAGAGCGTGAAGGATGAATGTGTCATTAAGGCATCTATAGTCAACTGAAGGTGATAGTCTATGTGTCAAAGGATATAGGGCAGAAATTGATGCCACATCGTATGATGTTTGATTTTCCATGAATGCAAGCTAAATGCCTTATCGTCAGGTGAAACTTCTCGATATCCTTTAATGAAAATGAGGTCTTGTCCCAATGTGACTAAGTTATATCGATCTCCGAAAAGAATATAAATTTTGTTGAGTAATTGTACCTTGATATTTTAATCCAACGAGCTCATACTAGCGTGAGGGTCTTATAATATGGAATGAGCGAAAAAGTCGTAATTTGAAGTAGTGGTGTTAAGGCATGGTGTATCAATATTGGTAATCTCTAGTAGAGGGGTTTCTTTCACATCTAAGGTCAAATAGTAAGTAGGAATAGTGGTTGCTTTCAAGATTCGTTGATGAGCTATTCGTGTTCCTTCTTGGAGATATGGTTTCTAAATTTAACAACATTTATTTGAGTAAAACATTGTGAAAATTTGATCATAAATATATTTTGGAGTGACTTTATTTGAAGTTTGTAATGAATATCGTTATGTAAAAGATGTGACTACGAAATATTTTGTATTTTGATAAAAACGATATCTCATATATCTATGTCTTTGGAAAAAGAATTCAAGAAGATTGTTACTTAAACAAAAATGAGTTTTAATTCCAACCATTGAAAATTAATAATTTGTCGTACTTTGTAAGGTTTGCAAGAAATCTTTTTTTTTTTTGTTTGTACAAAAATTTAATTTGACTTTGACTTACTTGAATTGTTATTATCTCCGAAACACGAAAACTAGGGCAGTCACTCTTATCTTGGTCAACATGACCATTTAATCGTAAAGACATCTTCGTATTTATTTATCCTATTGTCTTACTTGCATCCTCCCAAAGTTGTAATTACATGTCAAATCTACTAATATGACCACCTTGGTCGGTAGAGTGTTGTTAGAGTGACTAATGATGCAATCATCGACTTAGAATGTGGTGTAATCAAACTTGATAATGAAGGGAGAGTTGTGATGAGTTCCATTATGATGGTATAATACCGTTCAAAGCATCTTGTTGGTTTATTGTGTTATGGAGGTATGAGTCAATCATATCTAAGATAATATAGATTCCTTGTGATAGATGCCACCCTTGGGCGATTTGTTGCAATTCTTATTGTGTTTGTGAGGCTTGTGGTATTATTCAGAGTGTATCGTCCAAACCCTCGTGGGTAATCTCAAATAATTAGAGATCATCGTCTAACGATGAAGAGTAGTAGATTGTCAGGCAGTAGAGGCTCTCAAACTCTCACCAACCTCAAACCTATAAGGTGGTGTAACGTATGGTAGATGGTAATGGTATGTCAAATAGTGGTTGCTTCTTAAGCGGCCTATCATATATGGGTGTAGAGTCTCTGAGATGTGATGGTGATAATAGTAAATGGAATGCTACCCTCTTTCGCGCTATCTCGCGACATCTAAGAGGTAAAACTGAAGTACACACTATGGGACGACCAATAGGGTAATAAGTAGCTGTCGGTGGTGGTAGTACCTGAGTAGTAAGCGCCCTACTAGTGAAGGAAAGAAAACATACTATCTCTCTTGCAATAAGCATCCTAATATGTCCATTAAGATTAAGTCTGAATACTCTACCAAACGGCATTCTATGTATGGGCTGGATGATAGGAAAACCCTGTTCCTATGACAAATCAATAGTGCTAATGGTGGTACAAGTGCAACTGGTGGTATAATGGTAGTGGTAGATGACAAGGCACCTTCAATGTCGGTGAAACGATAACATGGTGTGTATCTGAAGACATGTCACTTGTGAATCAGGTCAATGTAATTATACATGTGTATGGGTATAAACAACTCGCACAATGTGTGCATGAAACAACATGTATAATGAATATGCACCTATGATGAAATGATGAGATGCTATGATGATGTGGTTATAGTCTAGGGTCCATGATGCATCCTAGTTTGCTATAACCTTAGCTCTGATGCCAATCTGTCACACCCCCAATTTACCTGTATGGCAGCGGAATGGAATACCTGGGGGTAACTGTCATAGCACCACAGTTACAGTCATATTGAACGACCTAAAGTGTCGTTTGGAAAAATACATTGTTTGATCATTAAAACATTCAGAGTTTACAAAACTTAGGTCCCAAAAGATGTTGCCAATTTAGATAAAATAAGTTCAACAAGATCAAACGTTTCATAAGTGCAGAAAATATAAGGTGAGACGCGTCGACTCCGCGACTCCAGGAAGGTCCAAATGTATGCAACATGAGCTACCTTAATAACCTGAGAAATACATTGCAAAAAACGGTCAACACGAATGTTGGTGAATAATCATAGGTTTATAAGTAAATCGTATGTACAATAGCCACAAGTATAAAGTAAGGTGACAATATGTCAAAAATGCTACATTGATCTTAAGCTCATGACCCCGAAGCTAGACGTGCTAAAATTGGCCCCAAAGGAGTGTTTATCAGGCACTCAAATAATGTTAGACATGAAATGCATTCGTTTTCCTTATGGAGCAACCCAAACACGAATGGAGGCGTCACCCTCGATAGATCTATCCACTCACTCTCGCTTGGAAATATAATTAACGGTCCATGATAATAAAGGGGACTTGAAGTGATAGTACTAACAACTTAAGCAATGTATGGAATTTAATACTTGGGCATGTACAAAAATAATTGTGCAATGTATTCTCCCCCCGTGGGATTTGAAATCAAATAAGAAATTAAAACGGGGCTATGAGAACTCACCTCGAAATGATGGTACAAAGATGGTACAATGATGGTAAAGTAGTCGGGACAATGAGGCGCGAATACTAGCCGCAACCTAAGTGAATAATCGTGATCTAATTTAGATCATGCAGTGATGTAATGAATGCACATGCACATGATACCTATACCACTCATGACTTGGAAATACTAGTTATTGTCAAATAAAATACTTTCCATACTTAGGAAAAATAAGTCCAAATAGAGTTATAAAAACTTGTCGTAATATATCGTATAAAAACGTTAGTGTTATATTCCTCGTCTTTGAAAACCTTAAAATAATTTCTAGTAGTCGCGTAATAAACCTTGAGTCGTACGTACTTCATTAGTTAAAAATAAACTCCTTGAATAAGAAATCTAGAAAATATATCATTTAGTACGTAGTTATATTATTTTCTAGTAGTGACTAAATATATATATATAGTTTTGATGATTTTAAAACGTATATAACTTGGTCGTTTTAAGCTCATTTTACTCGTTCTTTATATTCACGGATTCGTTTTAGTATATACTAATATGTTTTTGATAACTCAGCTCCACTAGGTTACGTCTAACGCCTCTATTTGTCCGTCGAAAATTGTCAAACAGCATGCAGTTTTTCAGAAAATAGTTTCCGTCAATTAATTTGCAAAAATCATAACTTCTTCGTTATAAGCTCGTTTTAATCCGTTCTTTCGCCCACGGCTTCGTTTTTGAAAGTATTTTCTAAATATTTAGTCAAAAATTACCCATCACCTACTGATTTTCCCACGTTTTAAAAATAGTAACAGTAGGTATATGTAATGTTTCAAAAATCATTTCTAAGGTTCCAATCTAGTTCCAACTTCAACCAAACCACTTTCAATCACCACAAATCTAGTTTAATCTTACCATACACCTTCTTAGGGTGTCATGGGTCCTTAAACATCATAAATCAAGTGAATCTAACAAGGGTTTACATATTATCCAATCCTAAGGTTTAAAAGATTTAAAAAGTATAAATGGAGTGGTATAAACTAGCATATGCATGAAATCATGTATAAAACCACATGAACATAAAAATAACTTGAAGAAATGATGAAAATAAATTTGGTAAACTTACTTTGAAAGGTTAGTGAACTTTGTAGATGAAAACTTATTAAAACCTAAGAATCCTTGAGTTTTTATTTCAAAACTCAAACAAGGATCACTAATGGAGCTTGAATATTACATGATCTTGGAAAATTAATGAGTTTTGGTCTTGGTTTATGGTTTGGCCGTGGGTTTGGATAAGGGAGGAAGAGAGAATAATGATTTTTCTTGTTTACTTGAAGTTCATGTTGCAAATGGGTTTCAAAATGTGATAATATCTACATTTAGACAAGTTGTTAGGTACCAATTAATGTTGTGTTGGTAGTTTTGCACATGGAGACCATAAAAGGGGGGGGGGGGGGGGCTAGCCGGCCATGGAAAGGAGGAAAAGAGGGAATATGTTTTGTGATTTATTTAGGAGTATAAGTGTAGTATTAGTGTTGTTTTTAGGTAGTTTAAGTATAATCGGGTACCGGGTTTGCTAGAAATAAATTTTAACAAAGTTAACCGGCACTTAATAATATCATAATAATTGTAAAAATATGTTGGGTACAAGTATTGAGTGTTTGGATAATTATTGTTTAGTTTCTATGAAAACCGTCGTAATTAAATTAGACGTACAATATTAATTAACTAAATTTCCAAAACACCGGGTAAATGATTTTTTTATAATATTTGTAACATTGTAAGAGATGTAAAAATATATCGGGATCATTGTAGGGAGTGTCGGATATGTTAGTCTCATTTATAGATCGCGTATTAATGTTTATTTAAAAATAAGCTTACGTAAAACGTCAATTATACCAAAAATATAATTTGGATACCCTACGAGTGGAATAGTACGTAAATGCTAATATGATGATTTGCAGACTATTCCTAGTCCGTATGAAATGTCCCTGATGATAATGCATGAGTTCGCAGCTAAACCGTCCTGGTTACGCGAAAGTAATTATTCGTAAACCAAATTTACGATGAAATGAGTAATGCACATGAATAGTGGTTTTCTCTCGTAAATGAATAGTGCCATGTGAATAGTAATTTCTCTGAATGTTTCTTGGAATATCAAATTGACTCCGAAAATGATGAATAGTAAAGTGATGAATAGTAATCGGTAAATAGTAATTGATGAATTGTAAATTGTCGAAGTTTGGAAAATGTCCTGAAATTACGAGTTGTGACATTTGTATTGCTTATTGAGCTCTTCAAATAGTGTGTTTTAAGAGTAAGCCTGCCTATAACTTTGAGGGCTGCAATTGTGTTTAGTAGCTCTTAAGCTGAGGTTTGTTGATCATTTGAGTTCCACTGTACCCCTAGTTACTATTTCCATTAGGTTTAAGCCTTAGCTTAATCTGTTTTGCTTACTGCTTATTGTCTTAAGTGCTTATTTCCATCTGTTGGCCCATTCCTGTGTTTCTTAGATCATTTTGGCTTTCATTCTGTTCCATTAAGCTTTATTTAGTCAAAAAGTTATCTGGTCAAAGTTTGGGTCAAGTTGGTCAACTTTTGCTTATAAATCAGCTCTTTTCAAACTGCTTATTGAGTTCAATCAGCTTATTTGGACTCAATTTTTAGAGATTTTATTTTTCCAAAGTTTTTTATAATATTTTAGATTTTTCAAAATTTTTTCAAATTTTTCCAGCTTTATTTAGTAATTTTCTCATTAAAAAGTAGTTTTTAATCCATTTTTAATACATTTTAATTATCAAAAATTCCAAAATAATCAGAAAAAGCCTAGACAAATCCAAAAATATTTTAGAAATTTATTTTAGAATTTTAGAAATTTATTTTGTATTTTTCCCATTTACTTTGAATTTAATTTAAATTTTTAATTAGATTTAATAGTTTTTAATTCCCAAAAATTACACAAAAAGCCAAAAAAAAATTAGTTTTTAGTTTTAAAATTTCTTTTTAGTTATTTTATAATTTTCAAAATTTATTTTTCATTTTTCTCACCTTATTTGCATTTTCTTTTAATTTTTAATTAGTTAATTAGTTTTTAATTCATAAAAAATAAATAAAAAGTCAAAAAAAAAATATTTTTCTGTTTTCTAAAATTTTCTTTTATCATTTTTAACTTTTCAAAATTATTTTCAAATCTGTAGGAATAGTGTAGCTTAAATTTCATGTTTCATTTCGTACGTTGACGTTTATTTAACGTTTTAGTATACGGTTTTCGATTCTACATTACGTTTTAAGTTTGTTTACTTGATTTACGTGCTTAGTTGGTTATTTGTGTTTCAGTTTCATAATCCTTAGTATAATCTCATAAAAATCACTTTTTACCACTTTCACGACACATTTCACTATTCGGGAATTCAAAATTCCATTCACACCTTCGTTGGGACACGACCCGGGGAAATACTTTCCTAAGCATTTCTTCGGAAAAACAATCAATGTACTATAAAACGACTATATCAGTATCAGAGCCAATGTTATAGCGAACCAAATGATTCTGAAAATTTTGGACTATAACCATACGATTTTCAAAACAAACTATTTTACAGCATACTACTTCGTGCCCTCCGTGCCAGCGCTTGTCGACATCATGCTTTAAGGTTTGATTTTAGATGCATTATGCTAAGTCTTGTTTTAGCATCATAACTACTGCATGTGTGGCATTACGTAGACTAAATGACTTATACTATTATTATTGGGATTATTACAGTACCATGTCACCCCTCGTCATTATTTTGTCTGACAGTGATGACGTCAGGCTGGCATCATCCTACCTACCTACCATTGACCTATGTGACTCTACCCATGACACCCTACCTGTATCACCTGTCATTCCATCCCCTGTTCCATCTGGAGGCCCATCTACCGAGACTGAGACCTTCGAAGAGGTTGAGGTTGCTTCTACACCTATTGATTCTTTTACTATACAGCCTCTTTTTCGTCCTGTCTGTGGACCTATGACACAGGAGCAGTACCTATATGATCAGTATCCTACGTCTCTGATACGTGGGAATCGCACCAGGCTTTACCTCTCAAGGGATCTTGAGAAGCTTACAACCCCCACCAGGCAGTGTACCTGATTGTTGTAGTATAGTATAGTGACAAGTACCGGGGGATTGATCGTTCAGCTAGGAATAGTGTCGCTAGGATTAGAAAACCTAAATACTAGTTCTAAAGATGAAGGATGATTATTTTTGTATTTTTATGTTTTTTAGAAAGCAAGTAAATATCTCGGGTTTTAAGGATTTGGGCGGAATTAGTTGCTAGTCAACTAACCCAATACTAAAGATGCAATCAAAATAAAATACTAAAAATGAAAATTAACTAAATTAACTAAGGTTGTGAGCAATAAGTGGAGAAGTTGTGTTTACTTAGATTTCACTACTCCCTAGATATCTTTTACACGTTAATTACTTGTTATAGTTGCGTGGATGACGGATTGTATTCCTTAATACCATTCATGGGGTGGCGCACTTAATTCCCCAATCCTATGAGTGCCTACTTCACTCCTATGTCGAGCCGGCTAACATGGGATCATTAGAATTTACTCATGCATTAAATACAACCAATAAAACCTAGTGTACGTGAGTTCATGTTTCCTAAGACGTTCAAGCATGTTACCAATTGGAGATCTGCCAGTTTTCTTAAGCCTAACATCGAAATCATTCATCCAATACAACCATAAACAAGTAATCAACACATAATTAACATCTAGGTTTCATTAGATCTAAGCAAACACAAGATAGATCTAGCCTAGCATGATTGAATTACGACAAGAACAAGATATAGACAACCAACACATAGACATATTGATTGAATTAAAAGAACACTTATCTCAATTACACATGAAAGGGTTCAAGGGCTGAGAAACCTTGAAAAACCTGTAAAATTCGTACCAAGTTCGGCCTTAGGGTTTCTCCAAAAACTTCTCCTTCTTTTATGAATGAAAATTAGAAAACTATATATAGGAAATTGAGGCTGACGGCGTCAAGACAAAATTAGTGACGCCATCATCTCGCCGCCAAAATACTCCTCGGACTGCCTTGATCTACTTTTGAAGCTGTCTCGTTATAGCATTTTCTAGGCCGTCACGTATTTTACTCTTGACGCTCTACCTTTTGACGCCTTCAATTCTGTACTGGGCCGTCATGAAAATTACTCTTGACGCCGTCAGGATTTTCTTCTTGGCGCCGTCACCTACTGTTCCCAGCAAAGAAAATTAAGACTTTGGCGTTTTCTTCACTTTTATGCTCCAAAAACGTCCGAATTGCTTCCTTTTCCAGATTTCTCTCCCAAAGTACCTAAAATCACAAAAGGAACGATTTAGGGCAATATTTGATCAAATAAATTCAATTCCGGGCTTAAATGACCCCCTAAAAGTGGTTCATTTTTCGCCTCATCATATACCCTTACACTTGAGATTTGCTTGTCCTCAAGCAAATGCGCTTTTATTCTACTCAAAATACAAGTTAGGGGTCATTTAACACTAATATAAAAGTAATTACAACAAATAATCGTTCCACTAAAGACCAATAGACAAGCACGGAGGTCGTATATTAGCACCTCACAAATAGTGTTTAGATACTCACATCTCTCGGGTGCAATAAAGTAATATCACAATATGGAAATGGAAAACATCTCTCACTACTGTCATAGCAAAATAGATTATCATAAGCTTGGGAAAGTATCAAACCTCCACCACATGGCGTAAGCACCTAGGATAAACTATCAAAGAGGTCTTTTAAAGGGCTGTAACGTTAGGTGTAGGGATATGAAATTTAAGATTAACGTTCATATGGGGGTAATAAATAATGTTCTTCCCCATTTCTCCATAAATAAGTACTTTACCCATGAGTCCCAATCGTCCCAAAACAATATGTACAAAGATATGACTCGACTTAGCAACCATGTAATCAATTAGATAGTTAACTTAGGGTTTAACAAATAACAATAATGCACTAAAAATGAGCGCATACACGGAAGGCTAAGGCGATTTGGGTGTACATTTAAGTGGGGTGTAACAAATTCTTCCTTTAAGTAAGATGCTTAAAGTTAGAAACGAAAAGATAGGCTCGGAGGGGTGTACTAGGGGTTTCGTGTACTAAAAATGAGTACAACGCTAAGGGTGTGGGAAAAATTACTTGACTTAACTAGCCAAGTAATATGACTTAAATGGTTAAGTAATTATGATACGGGTTTAACACAAGGGTGATCTTAATGCCTCTTATCATGTAGTAAATCCTACTACATGAATGTTGTCTCACTAGCGGTCTCGGGATGCATCACTAACGCAAGTTCTAGAATCCAAATGCTACCGGTACACTCATAAGCACTAATAGTAAATGCTTTTCCTATCAAATCTAAAGGCGAACCTCACATATTTGGGTGGAAAATTTTTTCTGAATATACGGTTATGTGCTAGTCATACAATCTCCTATCCATGAGACGCTTGCTATGGCTAAAGTTTCACTCCTAAATGTTGTAAAAAAATTTAAATTTGGCGCTAAAATTGCACTAACAAGTATTTCTCATAGTTTTATTACACATCTACCATCAAACAAACAAACTCAAGCGAAAGTGTATTTGTAAGGTATCATCATTTTACCCTCCCCTTACAGTTAAGATGAACATTGTCCCCAATGTTCAAGTAAAGAATGTAAAAGTGAAAAAGTAAAAAAGAATGAAATCAAATACTCCCCTAATTCGCTCGGTATAGATAATACGGTGGCCAGGTTAAATCTTCCTCCAAGAAAATGAACAATCAAAGCTTCCCTTCCAGAATATAAATCATCTTCTTGTCATACATAACCTGTGAATCCTGAGAAAATAGACAAGACAACCTCGCAAAAAATCGGCGGTAACCTATATAAGTTACTAAATCCTAGAAAACAAAATAAGATATAATGCTTGTGGAATGAAGTTTGTAGATTTCCTGGAGATTATAAAACTTAATAATTCACAAAAACTATAAGACTCCGTTAGAAAAACAAAATTGGTAAAATTTCCAGATTTTTACACGTGACGCCGTCAAGAGTTAACTCGTGACGCCGTCAGAAGTGACCTGCAGAAATTCTTATGTTAAGTTTCCAGAAAATTTCTGGAAAAACTTGGTCCTACTTCCTTGAAAATCCTGTAAAACTTCATTATGACTCAATACAAGCATTTGACTAAAACAAATACGAATACACATGTCCATTTAATATTGTGGAGAATCATGATCGGTTTGTTTCTTAAAAACATATTTGGGGTTTCCCCTTACACTTATCTTTTGCAAAAATACTTTTAGGTGGAGTTAAGACTAGGCCAAAACAACAAAGTAAAGTATTTCCACGATTTAATTGAGAAACATGATCTACCAACAATAAAAATAAAGCATACATACGGAAGCAAATATCAAACAAAATAAAATAAAATCACACAAAACATGGGTTGCCTCCCAAGAAGCGCTTTTCTTTATTTACGAGTCTTGTAGCTAGACTCAAGGTCATGGGTTAACGTGTATCGCTTATACTCACATAACCAAGTGTGAGCCATCTAATAGTCGCCTCATCTTTCTTATAATCATCTCCTAACTCTAAGCATCCGCGATAGTATCTTTTATTCTTTTCATGAGTATACTTAAGTCCATTTCTCTTATCATTCTCACTTAACATTTCTATGGGCGGATACCTACTACACTTTTCCATGGAAAAATCCTTGAACCGAGGGTGTGTGCGGGGCATTTGATAGACAAAATCTTCATCCCCATCCGAGAATGTAATTAACCCTTCTATGAGTTTTTCATCGAGGTTGGTCAACCGTTTGAAAGGTTTTCCAAACACAACTTGGGTCAAATTATCATCAATAAATTCTCCTAGATTCTCCATAACCATGAACTCAACAAGATAAACCAAGCTTCCTATAAATACATGAAATGGTATTGCCCTAGCAATAATGTTTTCTCCTTTGTATTCTAACTCATCTACCATGATTTTATTGTATTCATTACGTGAGATTATGTTCATTGGGAGAGATGAGTTAAGATAGGCATTAAAGCTCTTAAATCCGATCTTACAAGGAAATTGCATGTTAAATGAGCTATCACACTCAATCCTAGTTCTAGGGTCGACGTACCTAAGAGGGTTTATTTCTTCTTCAATCCTATTCTCATTAATCACATCACCATCATCAAGATCCTCGTCGGAGTCTGAATAGTAAAAGGGACTAGCCCTATGGTCATTATCATGATCAGACTCCTCTAACTCAGAATTATTGTCAAAGTGGTGGTTGGGAGAGAGGTTAGGTGGGTTCTCATTCTCCACAAAAGGGAGTGGGGCGGGCATTTGGAAAATCCTACGACGAAAAACACGAATAACAGGAATCAAACGATCAATGTTATTGTTATCCATCGAAATAGTTTACGAACAAAGGACACAAAGAAATAAGATAGACTAAAGAAAACCTAAAAATAAAAATAAAATCTTACTAGAAAGGAATCTAGCAAGTAGACCTAATAAAAAGAAATTCTAACCTAGACAATAACTATTCCCCGGCAGCGGCGCCAAAAACTTGATACGTGGGAATCGCACCAGGCTTTACCTCTCAAGGGATCTTGAGAAGCTTACAACCCCCACCAGGCAGTGCACCTGATCGTTGTAGTATAGTATAGTGACAAGTACCAGGGGATTGATCGTTCAGCTAGGAATAGTGTCGCTAGGATTAGAAAACCTAAATACTAGTTCTAAAGATGAAGGATGATTATTTTTGTATTTTTATGTTTTTTAGAAAGCAAGTAAATATCTCGGGTTTTAAGGATTTGGGCGGAATTAGTTGCTAGTACACTAACCCAATACTAAAGATGCAATCAAAATAAAATACTAAAAATGAAAATAAACTAAATTAACTAAGGTTGTGAGCAATAAGTGAAGAAGTTGTATTTACTTAGATTTCACTACTCCCTAGATATCTTTTACACGTTAATTACTTGTTATAGTTGCGTGGATGACGGATTGTATTCCTTAATACCATTCATGGGGTGGCGCACTTAATTTCCCAATCCTATGAGTGCCTACTTCACTCCTATGTCGAGCCGGCTAAGAAGCTCCTAACATGGGATCATTAGAATTTACTCATGCATTAAATACAACCAATAAAACCTAGTGCACGTGAGTTCATGTTTCCTAAGACGTTCAAGCATGTTACCAATTGGAGATCTGCCAGTTTTCTTAAGCCTAACATCGAAATCATTCATCCAATACAACCATAAACAAGTAATCAACACATAATTAACATCTAGGTTTCATTAGATCTAAGCAAACACAAGATAGATCTAGCCAACCATGATGGAACTAAGACAAGAACAAGATATAGACAACCAACACATAGACATATTGATTGAATTAAAAGAACACTTATCTCAATTACGCATGAAAGGGTTCAAGGGCTGAGAACCCTTGAAAAACCTGTAAAATTCGTACCAAGTTCGGCCTTAGGGTTTCTCCAAAAACTTCTCCTTCTTTTATGAATGAAAATTAGAAAACTATATATAGGAAATTGAGGCTGACGGCGTCAAGACAAAATTGGTGACGCCGTCATCTCGCCGCCAAAATACTCCTCGGACTGCCTTG
Source organism: Artemisia argyi (assembly GCA_030686995.1). NCBI lineage: Eukaryota > Viridiplantae > Streptophyta > Magnoliopsida > Asterales > Asteraceae > Artemisia > Artemisia argyi. The sequence goes on from CM060684.1 coordinate 138,358,238, forward strand.
ATCTACTTTTGACGCCGTCACGTTATAGCATTTTCCAGGCCGTCACGTGTTTTACTCTTGACGCTCTACCTTTTGACGCCTTCAATTCTGTACTGGGCCGTCATGAAAATTACTCTTGACGCCGTCAGGATTTTCTTCTTGACGTCGTTACCTACTGTTCCCAGTAAAAGAAAATTAAGACTTTGGCGTTCCGAATTGCTTCCTTTTCCAGATTTCTCTCCCAAAGTACCTAAAATCACAAAAGGAACGATTTAGGGCAATATTTGATCAAATAAATTCAATTCCGGGCTTAAATGACCCCCTAAAAGTGGTTCATTTTTCGCCTCATCAGTCTCAGCAGTTTCTTGCGGCTGATGACCGTCCTACCCCACCTGTTAGTCACCATACCGGTTCAGATGCTGATGACGAGTCTTCTGACTCCGATACTTCTGATACTGCTGCTTCTATTCCACCACCATCCCCGCCTGCACCGATTCGTCGACGCAAGCGAGTGAGGATTCTTGAGCCCTTTGAGCCTGAGGCTTTCGGAGAGTTGTTTCGATACCATGAGGGTGACTTTACCCGCAAATACACAGCTCGGAAATGAGTCTCTATTTTTCCCGCTTCTGCTATTATACCATCTGTACCTACATCTGTGCCACCACCTACACCTGTACTTCCAACTGTGTCTACGCCAGAGCTGAAACCTGTGGCTTCACCAGCACCTTCACCATCTCCATCATCATCACCTTTATCACCACTACCTGAACCACATCCTTATATGCTACCTACCTATACCGCACCTCACTCTTCTGAGGTTTTACCACCTATACCACCATCTATGCATTTCTACTCTCAGACTACTACTGTACCGATTCCATCACCTGCTTCATCACCTATCTCGCCACCTTTATCCATCCCTTCTGAGACCACTACTTCACCCGGCATTCATAGGATGGTTGATGCCCGCCGATGGTCGTTCTTGTTGGAGTGTATTCGTAGATGGAGATTTATTGAGGGATCACCTAGGGCTGCTGAGCTTGGAGATGGCTCTTTAGTGGTGTTACCGGTCACTGGGGAGCCGATACACCATACTATCCCTCTATTGGCTGCTAGGTTGGTTAGACATGAGGATCGTCTTGATGAGCTTTTGAGCTTTATTGAGGAGATATCCTTGGAGAGGATTGAGATCATACAGGAGGAGGTTGAGAACCTCATTGTTCATAGGACAGCTTTAGAGACTGTATTTGAGATGATGAGGACCGAGATCGAGGAGGCACAGGATACTATCACTGAGTTCAGTCATCGACTAGATGTTCAGAGGCATGAGATGGAGGATTTGAGAGAGATAGCGATCATCACGCAGCAGATGCTGGAGCACCAGACCCTGGAGCTGGAAGCATCTAGTGCTACCATCCACACTCTGTCAGCCACGATTGAGGAGATTCAGGCCCGAGAGAGATCCAGAGACTTAGAGATGTTGGAGATGATCAGGATCATCAGAGGGCTAGAGGGGAGATCAGGAGGCGCACCTGGACTTTCATAGATCTATGACGTATCATTACATTCAGAGACATCTTAACTTGCCGCCTGTGGCATTAATAATGTTGTATCTTATTGTTTTGTAACAATGAATTCAAATTATTAAAACTTTATGTTGGTTATGATTGTATTGTATTGATATCGATTTATGATGTTCTGGTTGTCTGATCTATTATTATGCTCCCATATTGAGATTCATTATAATTTCCATGTGTGTTGTTACATGTCGTGATGATTATTTATGAATGATATGGTTTATGTTGATGTATTCATGGTGTCATTGTGATGTATTTTGTGATGATCTCGACTATTATGAGCTTGGTTGCATTATTTCTCTTATTATGGATCGATGTTTGGGATTATTACTTATACACTTGCGATTTTATAGAGATATGGCCCCTAGGAAAACCACGACTACTGCCGCATCACCTGCTATGACTCAAGCTGCTATCAAGAAATTGGTTGCCGATAGCGTTGCTGCAGCTTTGGAAGAGCAAGCTGCTGCAATGGCGCGATCAAGTAGCAACAACCGACCTACTGCTGAAAGTGAGTCTTCTGTGACTCGTAAGTGTACCTATAAGGACTTCATAGCTTGTAAACCATCTCACTTCAAAGGTACTGAGGGAGTAACAGAGCTTGCTCGATGGTTTGAGCGAACTGAAACTGTGTTTGTGAGGAGCGGTTGTGCCGCTGAAAACAGAGTTTCGTTTGCTACTGGAACTTTACTGGAAGACGCGTTGTCTTGGTGGAATGCAACTGCTCAGAAGATAGGTGTGGAGGAAGCCTAGCTGACTTTAAGGAGAAGATGTTGAAGAAGTTTTGCCCAAGAGGAGAGATCAAGAAACTAGAAGATGAGTTTCATCTATTGGTTGTGAAATGGAATGATCTCAGGGCTTATGATAGGAGATTTCAGGAGCTTGCCACACTTTGCCCTTCAAAGGTTCCTGAGTTGGAAAAGTTGTTGGAGAAGTTAATCGAGGGTTTACCGAGGAGCATTGAGGGAAAGATCACCTCGTCAAAGCTTGAATCTTTGGAAGAAGCAATGACTATTGATAAGGCGAAAAATGAACCATTTTTAGGGGGTCATTTAAGCCTGGAATTGAATTTATTTGATCAAATATTGCCCTAAATCGTTCCTTTTGTGATTTTAGGTACTTTGGGAGTGAATTCTGGAAAAGGAAGCATTCTGGACGTTTTTGGAGCATAAAAGTGATGAAAACGACAAAGTCCTATTTTTCGTTGCTGGGAACAGTACCTGACGATGTCAAGAGGCTTTTTATGATGGCGTCAAGAGTAAAAGTGGTGACGGTCCGGAAGAAACGTGACGGTGTCACCCTAGGCCGTCACGTGTTAACTTGTCAAAACTTGCGCGCGGAGCAGCTGATATTGTTTTGGTCATAACTTTTGCATACGAACTCGGATTTAGGTGATTCAAAAGCCAACGCGAAGAGGACGAAGAGATCTACAATTTAGTGAAGAAAATTTGTTCTTGACGCCATCATGGTTTGTATGACGCCATCAAGATCGGGCCGGGCAGATTGCAGCCTATAAATATAACATCATAACTTCATTATTTTTAAGCCCTAAACCCTAAGGTCGATTCCTGGGTTTAGGTAGTTGTTTTTCCAGTAACTTAGAGGGTTTCAATCACTCCATAAACATCATGTATTGGTTTGATGATTCTATCTCAATTATGTCTTTCATTATTATTGTTGTTTGCTCTTCATTGATTATATTTTGCTAATTCACCTTGTGTCTACTTATGATTGTGTGAAAATTGTATGTAATTGATTAGATATTATAGATTCCTTGTTGATGTTTGTGTCTATCTTCATCAATTAGGGTGTGACACTTCGATAGGTCTAATTGGTTTAGCTTATAATTCTTGTTTCCTATTGTCTCTTGTTTAATTGAATGAATTCGATGTTAGGCTTAAGAAAACTGGCAGATCTCCATTGTGTAACTTGCTTGAACGTCTTAAGAAACATGAACCGATGTGTACTAGGTTTTTATGGTTGTATTTAATGCATGAGCGAATTCTAGTGATCCCATGTTAGGAGCTTCTTAGCCGGCTCGACATAGGAGTGAAGTAGGAGCTTATAGAAATGGGGAAGTAGGTACGCCACCCCATGAATTGTATTAAGGAATACAACCCGTCAATTAAAACAAGGTGTGACAATTCAAGAGGTAGAATTGGATAGCTAGAAAGGAGTAACATATCATGGGTAGACATGCTTCACTTACCTTGTAGAACCCTAGTTTACTTTTCTTGTTAATTAGTTTAATTAGTAGCTTTTGGGTTAGTTGATTAGCAACTAATTCCGCCCCTCCTTCCAATACCCGAGAATTTTACTTGCTTTTCATAAAATATAAAACACAAAAAGAATCATCCTTCACCTTTAGACCTAGTTAGATTAATTTCAATCCTAACGACACTATTCCAGAATTGAACGATCAATCCCCCGGTACTTGTCACTATACTATACTACAACAATCAGGTACACTGCCTGGTGGGGGTTGTAAGCTTCTCGAGATCCCTTGAGAGGTAAAGCCTGGTGCAATTCCCACGCATCAAGTTTTTGGCGCCGCAGCTCTGGGAAATAGTTATTACTTAGGTTGGAATTTATTTTGATTAGGTCTGCTCATTAGATTCCTTTTTAGTGAGATTTTTATTTTCTTTTTACTAGCTTTCTCGTAGTCTATCTTTTCTTTGTGTATTTGTTCGTAGAAACCTTACCATTGACTCTTCCGTTCATCATTATGGAGAATGCGAATCCACCATACTACCGACCACGAAACCCATTCAGTCATAATGACATCTTGATGTTCAAAAAATATCGAGATGAACCTATTTATGATGCATGGACTCGTTTTAAAAATTTACTACGAATAGTCCCTCATCATGGTTTCGATCTATGGTACCTAACTCAAATCTTTTACTATAGTGTCCACCCATATTACCAAAGGTACATTGATGATTTTGCCAACGGGGACCTTAGGGAATTAAATGCTGAAGAAGCATGGGATGCCACAGAAGATTGTGCCCAATATTATTACAGAGTAGACAACCCAACAAACAACATAACAAATCAATTGACAACAAATTTGAAGGATCATGAAACAAGTTTGTTGGGGGATGAATATACTCATGTTGAGATACCTAGTTGGATGGCACCTAATATCATAGTACAAAACAAACATATAGGTAATCTAGACACAATGGAGGATGAGGTGGACAATCCAAGTCCACAAAGTACCCCACAAGTCCTACCATCATTTGAGGCACATACACCGCCCGTGACTTACCCGAAAGAAGTAGAAGAGACTATAGGAACCCCAATTGAGGTTGAACCCTTGGACCAAGCACCACTAGAGGATATAGGTTTGAATACTTGTAGTGATAACCTTACTCCTAGTTCTAGACAATTTCCTAATGTTGATGAACCGGAACCTCAACATTTACATAACATTCCATCCTTAGATATACATCTAGGAGACAAAAGAGGAACCGACCCACCCATCAACCAATATTATCCGGGTAGTTTTAGGATGAAGGAAGCCATTCACTCACCCCCTTCACCTCACGTGGCAGATTTCCACCCTAAGGGTGTGTATCGCTACTTCCACCCGCACTTAATCCTAAGTGTAGGGAAAACCTCCCCTATTTCTGTTAAATAAGGGTAGAGTCAGGCTCGTGACTCGAACAAAAACAAGCGCTTGTTGGGAGGCAACCCAACCCATGTTTTTAATTGTTTGATGTTTTTATTTTATTTGTTTGTTTGTGTCATATATGCTTAATCATAGTTGTTAAATTTTCATGTTTCGAATAATTTGTGAAAATGCTTTATTTTGTTTTTAACCTCGTCTTAATTGCATATAAAGGCATTTTACAAAAAGATAAGTGTAGGGAAATTTATATCTTGTTAAAAAGAACTAAATTCGAACATGAAAACTTCACAATTCATGATTAGCATATATTCTATCTTGTTTGTGTGTCAATAATTGTGGATATGTTTTATGAGTTCCTATTTGTAATTCATTCCACAAGTATCCTATCCTTTTGTTGCTTTGTCTTGTTTCTGTTTCTAAGTCTGGAATTACATCTAGTTGTGATTTTTGTTCGGTTTGATGCTTTGGTTTTTGTGTTTGTTGATTACAAGACAAGAAGATGATTTATATTTCAGGAGGGAAGCTTTCAACATTTATTTTCTTGGAGGAAGATTTAACCATGTTGTCACATTATCCACGGTGAACGAATCAGGGGAGTATTAGTTTCTTTCATTCTTATTTGTTTTTACTTTTACATCTTTTATCTAGAACATTGGGGACAATGTTCGGTTTAAGTGTAGGGAGGATATATTAGAAACTATTACTCCACTTGGTTTTTGTTTTGTTTGATAGTGAATGTGTAATAAAACTGAGAGAAATATTTGTTAGGGCAATTTTAGCACCAAATTTAAAATTTTTTGCAACATGTAGGAGTGAAACTTTAGTCTTAATAAGCGTCTCATGGATAGGAGTTGTATGACTAGCACAAAAACCATACCATTCAAAAATTTCCACCCCAAATATGTGAGGTTCGCCCTTAGATCTTTAGGAAAAAGCATTCATTGTTGGTGCTTATGAGTGTACCGGTAGTATTTAGATTCTAGAACTTGTGATAGCGATGCATCCCGAGACCGCTAGTGAGACTACATTCGTGTAGTAGGATTTACTACATGATAAGAGGCATTAGGATCACCCTTGTGTTAAACCCGTATCATAATTACTTGACCATTTAAGTCATATTACTTGGCTAGTTAAGTCAATTAATTTTTCCCACACTTAAATGTACTCATTTTTAGTACACGAAACCCCTAGTACACCCCTCCGAGCCTATCTTTTCGTTTCTAACTTTAAGTATCTTACTTATAGGAAGAATTTATTACACTCCACTTAAATGTACACCCAAATCGCCTTAGCCTTCCGTGTATGCACTCATCTTTAGTGCATTATTGTTATTTGTTTAAACCCTTAGTTAATTATCTAATTAATTACATGGTTTCTAAGTCGAGTCATATCCTTGTACATATTGTTTTGGGACGTTTGGGACTCATGGGTAAAGTACTTATTTTATGGAGTAATGGGGAAGAACATCATATATTACCCCCATATGTGCGTTAATATTTAAAAGTACTCCAAGTGTTTTGATTATCTTGATTCGAGTCATTAGAATAGTTGATTGTAAAGTATGTAAAAGTTCAAGTGTAGGGAGGAAACGAGCTCCTTTGATGTATTATTTTGAATGGTAGAGTAAAAGTGTATGCACAAAAAAAAATCGAAAATAATAATAATAATAATAATAATAATAATAATAATAATAATAATAATAATAATAATAATAATAATAATAATAATAATAATAATAATAATAATAATAATAATAATAATAATGAAAAAAATAGAAAAAGAAAAGAGAAAAACATACGGGCTACCATCCGTTTCTTTTATTTATGTTTAAGTCAAATAGTGTCTTGAAAATCCAAAAAGAGTCGTAGTTAGTTTAAGTTGAGTCGAGTCTTGGCTTAGCAACGCCTCATTGTACATGCAGTTAACTAAGACAATTGACTTGCCACCAGTAAAATATCCATTTATCCAACAAAACCGTGTTTTCCATATCCCCTACACCTAACGTTATAACCCTTTACCTCTTTGATAGTTTATCCTAGGTGCTTACGCCAAGTGCTGGAGGTTTGATCATTTCTCAAGCCTATGGTAATCTATTTACTATGACAGGAAGAGAGTGATACTTCTCCATTTTCAATTATGACATATAAATTTACAACACCCGAGAGATGAGAGTATTCAAATACTTAATGTGAGGTGCTAGTGTATAATTTCCGTGCTTGTTTTGACTAAGGTTGAATGATCATTTGTTGTAATTACTTTTATATTAGTGTTAAATGACCCCTAACTTGTATTTTGATTAGTGGAAAAGCTCATTTGCTTGAGGACAAGCAAATCCCAAGTGTAGGGATATATGATAAGGCGAAAAATGAACCGTTTTTAGGGGGTCATTTAAGCCCGGAATTGAATTTATTTGATCAAATATTGCCTAAATCGTTCCTTTTGTGATTTTAGGTACTTTGAGAGTGAATTCTGGAAAAGGAAGCATTTTGGACGTTTTTGGAGCATAAAAGTGAAGAAAACGACAAAGTCTTAATTTTCCGTGCTGGGAACAGTACCTGACGGCATCAAGAGGCTTTTTATGATGGCGTCAAGAGTAAAATTGGTGACGGTCCAGAAGAAACATGACGGCGTCACCCTAGGCCGTCACGTGTTAACTTGTCAAATGCGCACGGAGTAGCTGATATTGTTTTGGTCATAACTTTTGCATACAAACTCGGATTTAGGTGATTCAAAAGCCCACACGAAGAGGACGAAGAGATCTAAAATTTAGTGAAGAAAATTTGTTCTTGACGCCGCCATGGTTTGTATGACGCCGTCAATATCGGGCCGGGCAGATTGCAGCCTATAAATATAACATCATAACTTCATTATTTTTAAGCCCTAAACCCTAAGGTCGATTCCTGGGTTTAGGTAGGTGTTTTTCCAGCAACTTAGCGGGTTTCAATCACTCCATAAACATCATGTATTGGTTTGATGATTCTATCTCAATTATGTCTTTCATTATTATTGTTGTTTGCTCTTCACTGATTATGTTTTGCTAATTCACCTTGTGTCAACTTATGATTGTGTGAAACTTGTATGTAATTGATTAGATCTTATTGATTCCTTATTGATGTTTGTGTCTATCTTCATCAATTAGGGTGTGACACTTCGATAGGTCTAATTGGTTTAACTTATAATTCTTGTTTCCTATTGTCTCTTGTTTAATTGAATGAATTCGATGTTAGGCTTAAGAAAACTGGCAGATCTCCATTGTGTAACTTGCTTAAACGTCTTAAGAAACATGAACCGATGTGTACTAGGTTTTTATGGTTGTATTTAATGCATGAGTGAATTCTAGTGATCCCATGTTAGGAGCTTCTTAGCTGGCTCGACATAGGAGTGAAGTAGGAGCTTATAGAATTGGGGAAGTAAGTACGCCACCCAATGAATGGTATTAAGGAATACAACCCGTCAATTAAAACAAGGTGTGACAATTCAATAGATAAAATTGGATAGCTAGCAAGGAGTAACATATCATGGGTAGACATGCTTCACTTACCTTGTAGAACCCTAGTTTACTTTTCTTGTTAATTAGTTTAATTAGTAGCTTTTGGGTTAGTTGATTAGCAACTAATTCCGCCCCTCCTTCCAATACCCGAGAATTTTACTTGCTTTTCATTAAATATAAAAACACAAAAAGAATCATCCTTCACCTTTAGACCTAGTTAGATTAATTTTTAATCCTAACCACACTATTCCTGAGTTGAACGATCAATCCCCCGGTACGTGTCACTATACTATACTACAACGATCAGGTACACTGCCTGGTGGGGGTTGTAAGCTTCTCGAGATCCCTTGAGAGATAAAGCCTGGTGCAATTCCCACGCATCAACTATTACCCAAAGACTGCTAGACAGGGAGATTAAGCAAAACTCTGCTCAGGGTAACAATGATCACAAAAGGAAGTTTGATGATCATAAGACAAACAACAACAACAATAGCAACAACCGTAACCTCAACCGTAACTACCACCAGGGAAGGAACAACCACCATAATCAGCAAAATCGCCGACAAGAAGCAGCTAAGGCTTATGTCGCTGCACTAGCTAACAACCCGGGGTATGCTGGAAACGCCCCTTAATGCAACCAGTGCAGACTACACCACCATGGCCAATGCTTTATTAAGTGTAAGAGATGCCAACAGAATGGCCATAGGGCCATAGATTGTAAGGCTACGGGAGCTAACTAACAACCGGTGGCAATGACATGCCATGCTTGTGGAAAGAAGGGACATTATAAGAATCCACTACTACAAAAAAGTTCATGGAGACAGGTTTGAATAGGTCATCGAGAGCGGTTTTTGAACCACTCTCTATGAGGGGGTATCTCTTTGACCGAAACACTTAGAAACCGGTTCTACAACCAGTCTCTTTTAGAAGCACCAAGACTGGTTTTCTACTAACACCCGGTTTTTGTTATGAAGTAAAACACATGTTTGTCGTGTGTGAATATCATATCAAAACCGGTGTATGTGATAGAAACCGGTCTCTATGTTGATATTCAAAATAAAAATTTGTTGGGCTATTTGGGAATGCTTGTTGAGATTACTGTTTATTAAGGTTGTTTAGAATTGCTTATTGAGACTGCTCATAAAGAAAACCATTTGTGAGTGCTTATTAGAGATGCTTTAAGGAGACTGTTTCGGATTACTTATTGAAACAGCTTATAAAGCACTTTCAAAAAGCAATATTAGATAGCCCTATTAATCTTTCATAAAGCAATCCCAAACAACTCCAATAATCATTATTCAAAAAGCAAATCCACACAACCCTACAAGCAGTTACCTAAATAAGCAATCCCAAACAGCCCCTATATACCTTAATTATAAAAGTAATACCAAAAAATAGCTCACTCATTCCGAACAGCCGCTATGAATTATGCATTTTAAGTAAAAATTAAATTCTACCCAACCAGAATATATCATAAGCAAGTAAACACAAATTTGTCATCTCTAAACGAAATCAGCAAAATCCTTAACATGCAATCCCAAACACTAGTACAAGCAATTACATCCATCCCCTAAAAGTGAAGTTCATGTATTCAATTAATTGTGACTTAACGTTACACTATTGGAGTAGGGAAGGTAGATCCGTAGATCACATCAGAAGAGCTAGAGCTAAAGGTGGCACGAAATGCTTCATTTGAAGTACCAGCTACAACGAACTTGAACCCCTATGAAAATATCACACCTATAAGGACTGTTGCACATGTGCCCTGAGTCATTCAAGAACACACAACCTGTTAAAACATGTGTTACAACTTATCAAAATTAAATCACAAATATAAACATGTACACATCAGCATTTTATAATTGATCATAAGCAGTATACTTCTTTAAATGATATATGTAGATACCTAAATTAGTTTATTGCAGCTTTGATAATGGATTCGCAGCTCATTTTATTGGCATTCGTATGTACTCCTAGTGTTTATCTTGAGTTCATCCTTAAGACCTTGAAAGCTGCAGATGTAAGTAATTATAATTAAACACTTTTAAGCTACATCTTCTATGTATAAAAAATCTACTAAGTGAAAGAGGAAGGATATAAGGAGACACATGGCTCAATGATTGGGTTGTTATCTCAGCTACGACCAATAACATTCAACACAAAACCACCATGCATAGGTATTAAGTAACTATGCATGAATCAAAAAACGAACTACTGCAACCAAAATAAAGGAAAATAAAGAATGCATCTACATAATAAATCAAAATTTAACACAACAGGCATTCAAAGGAGATGTATACGTAAGTAGATTATGTATTGTTTGAATTTGCAATTGAAACAAAAAAAAGACCGCTGCGAGAGGACCACGAGAACGACGCCAACTACAATAGGTGTTTGATTGGTACAAAAAATCAGTCAGTTATATATACCATCAAATGTAATAAGCACAAAAGTAGCATTTGACTTGCATACAACAGTTTAAAATTGATAGATTAAACTTTAAAATATGAAACTCAAAAAATATAAACAACTACTTATTGGATGATTTATACATGGAATTCTTTCGAATGACAATGAACGACACATATACTACAGATAACACCTATTTTCATTAACAAATTAAAATGAGCAGTTGAGCACAAAGATCAAAATAACTTGATGACACTTATACTATAGATAACAGATATTTTCATTAACAAATAAGCACAATAATATAATAAATACACCCCTATTTGTTAATGTGTTGGGTTATTATAGCAATAGAACTTTCAACTCCTCCAACCCTTTTTGAACCAAAAGATGAACTATCACAGTGCACTACACCTTTGCTATTTATATATTACAAAACAAATTAAGTAGTACCCAATAATTATGGCCAGAAGGCCAAATCAATCCTTTTCAATACATGACATAAAAACATTATGTCTATGATTAAACATGGACATACATCAAGTTTTTTAGTTAACAAGAATATATATACATATTAACAAGTACAAACATTAAGCCTAGAATTAACCATAAATTTCAATCAAAATCTAAAAGAAAGAGATGGGTATGACTCACTGTTTGCATCGGTGGTATGACAGAGGGCATAAAGTGTGGTGGCGGTGGTCGGCAGAAGAAGTTTTTTGTAACATTGTGTGAGAGATGGAGAGACCCATTAAAAGAACAACGATGGGCAAGTTGGTGTGTGGATCGTTGATTTGAGGGATTTACAAGGAGGGATTTGGATTGGAAAAAAACAAAGGCGGTCATGATTTAAAATTTTTGGTGACAGGAGAGGGAAATCAAAATTTTGAAGTATTCTTTGTGATTGTAAAGCTAAAAGTTTGGTACTTAGGTTTAAAAAAAATGGGTTATTACTTAAATAAAAAAATGAAAACGTATGAAATGTTTAATGCTAATTTAATCTTATAAACTATTATCAATTGTTGGTCTAGTATTTTGAAATTTCCCAAAATCATTCTACATTAATATTTAATTTGTTGTTCATAAACTCAATTAATTCTTATTTTTATTGATGTAGTGTTCTAACGAGTGATGTAAATTAATATCGTCAAGCTTGAGCTCGTGCTTGTTTAAATTATAACATCTAGAATTTGGCTTGTTTCAACCCTAAGATTAGGAATTATGGTCACCATACTCACCAAGTTCATATCAAAGTCACATCATCATTCGGCATACCACCAAAACCATCACCTTTTACTCACTATGGTTACCAACAAACTAAAAATATAAAAATACGCCCACATTCTTCTACTCAAGCCCTATTGGCCGAATATTTGACTTAAGTTATTGTGAGCTATCCAATTGTCTGAGTCTAGTGTGAATCATTAAGTCCAACTCAATCATTCGTAGTTCAATATTTGATCTCAAGTTACTTGACTATTGTATAATATAAATATGATAATTATGTTATAACTAATGGTGTCTAAGTGTATATGTGTCTGACCTAGAAGGGTCCGTGAATGTAGCCATGTAACACCCGATACTCTACTTCCAGCATCAACGGAAGTCCGAACTGAACCTTGTAATACTCAAAGCTCGTAACAACCGAAGGTCGCATGACCTTACAAAATTGACATCCTACTCCCCTAATCCTTCCAATAATATACCTATCTCATCTCATATTCCATCATGACATAGACTACCCGTTATCGATAGCATCCAGTCATAGGTAAATAGATCCTTCGGATATACAAACACGTCGCTCGTACTAGTAAACGAATATTTGTACAAACATATGTATCGTGAGATTTACAAATACGTTTTTTTTTTCTTTTTTGCATAAATAAACATAAATTCGTAAGTTGTACTCCCTCCGTCTCAAAATAATAGTCCATATTTTTTTTTCAGAATGTCTCAAAATAATTGTTCACTTTCCTTTTCGAGTAAAAACTAGAGAATTTAGTAAGGAAATATTCTATCTGAGTGGTTTAAAATTTAAGTGGCCTTACTTTTATTAAACTATGTGACTTTTGTCTATTGACAATAATTTTGAGACAGAGAGACTATATAAGGATTTCATTTTATGTCCTAAAATATTTTTACTTTTTATTTTTGCTTGTCGTATTTGTATTAAAATGTTGCCATGTGTTGCGATATGTCATTATTGTATTTTTCGTACTTTTACAAATTCAATAACATCATAATTTACAAATAAAACTACATTTATACACCAACATGGAATAATCCAATGGTTAAGTTGTGTTATGTTTACTCCCATGACCCGAGTTCAAGTCCTCGTAAATACTTTTTTTAAATCATTTTTGTAGTTATACAAATGAATTAATTAATCCCTCAACTTTAAAGCTTTTAAAAATAAAGACCGGTCTAGGCTAGACAACTAGTATCTTTGATCATATATAGAAATTGGTTAGTACAATAGCACCAGTTCTTATGTGTTTAGTATCATAAACACTATTTTCTCTCTAGAAACCAATCTCTATTACATCTATTCCCGCTACTTTGTTAACTTACAGACATGTTTTTATATAACCGGTCTTTATTAGGGGGTGTTTATAGTCTTTTTTGTAGTAGTAATTAATGCCCCGACAAGAACAACACTGCACGCGCTCGAGCATACGTGTTGGGAGAAGGAAATGCTCATCAGGATCTAAACGTAGTCACGGGTACGTTCCTACTTAATAACCGTCTTGTTAGAGTTCTATTCAATTCTGGAGCCGACCAGAGTTTCGTATCTACTTCTTTTACACCCCTACTTGATATTCCCCCTACCCAACTAGACACCACTTACGATATAGAACTAGCCGATGGAGAACTAGTAAGCGCTAACACTATTATCTGAGGTTGTACTTTACATCTACTTAATGAACCCTTTGCCATAGACCTTATGCTAATTAGACTTGGTAGTTTCGACGTCGTCATAGGAATGGATTGGTTCACGCTAGAATCATATGTGACGAAAAGGTCATCCATATCCCACTTGGCGATGAAACCCTAATCGTTCGCAGAGAGCGGAGTAAAACCCGTCTAAGCATCGTTTCGTGCATCAAAGTCGTGAAGTTCATCGAGAGAGGATGTCAAGCCTTCTTGGCTCAAATCACGGAAAAGAAACCGGAAGAGAAACGACTCGAAGACGTGCCAGTAGTCAAGTGCTTTCCTGAAGTATTCCCTGAGGATTTTCCTGGTTTACCACCAACACGTCAAGTGGAATTTCAGATTGACTTGATACCGGGAGCAGCGCCGGTAGCACGAGCACCTTATAGATTAGCACCGTCTGAGATGAAGGAGTTATCTGTGCAATTACAGGAATTGTGAAGAAGAAGGATTGAACCTTCAGGATGTGTATCGATTATCGTGAATTGAATAAACTCACTGTAAAGAATCGATATCCATTGCCGAGAATCGATGACCTATTTGATCAATTGCAAGGATCGAGTGTCTACTCGAAGATTGATCTAAGATCAGGATATCATCAACTGAGGGTTAGGGAGGAGGATATCCCTAAGACAACTTTCAGAACAAAATATGGTCACTACGAATTTCAATTAATGTTGTTCGGTCTAACAAATGCACCCGCTGTATTTATGGACTTAATGAACCGAGTGTGCAAACCCTACTTGGATAAGTTCATGATTGTGTTCATCGATGATATACTTATCTATTCCCGTAACGAAGAAGAACATGCTCAACACCTAAGGACTATACTAGAACTGCTCAGAGAAGAGAAATTGTACGCAAAATTCTCTAAGTGTGATTTTTGGATCAAGAAGGTACAATTTCTTGGGCATGTGATTGACAGTAAAGGTATTCACGTTGACCCCGCCAAGATCGAAGCTATTAAAAATTGGACGTCCCCTACTACTCCGACCGAGATACGTCAATTTTTAGGTCTTGCCGGATACTACCGTAGATTTATTGAAGGTTTCTCGAAAATTGCTAAGCCGTTGACCGAGTTAACCCAGAAACATAAGTTTGATTGGGGAGAAGAACAGAAATCGGCATTTCAGTTTTTGAAGCAGAAGCTTTGTGAAGCCCCGATTTTGGCATTACCCGAAGGAAGTGAGGATTTCATGGTATATTGCGACGCATCAATCCAAGGTTTGGGTGCCGTATTGATGCAAAGATTTAAAGTAATCGCTTACGCTTCTAGACAACTTAAACTTCATGAGGAGAACTACACTACCCATGATCTAGAACTAGGAGCGGTAGTATTCGCTCTTAAGATATGGAGACATTACCTTTATGGAACCAAGTGTACGGTTTTCACCGATCACAAGAGTCTTCAACACATTTTAGATCAAAAGGAATTAAACATGAGACAGCGCCGTTGGTTAGAGTTCTTGAGTGACTATGATTGTGAAATTCATTATCATCCTGGAAAGGCAAATGTTGTAGCAGATGCCTTGAGTCGAAAGGAACGAATTAGACCCCTTAGAGTGAGATCTTTGGGAATGACAATCAGATCGCCTTTACCAACTCAAATCCCTGAAGTGCAAGCTGAGGCACTTAAGGAAGAGAACAGACCAAATGAAAGGATTTACGGTATGCCCGAGAGCAAGAATGGATTTGTAAGTAAACCAGATGGAAGGCTGTGTTTCAAGGATAGGAATTGGATTCCACTGCATGGAGGATTACGAGACATCATCACGCATGAATCCCACAAATCTAAGTATTCCATTCATCCCGGTTCAGACAAGATGTTCCAGGACCTTAAGAAGTTGTATTGGTGGCCAAACATGAAAGCTGACATTGCAGAGTATGTCGGTAAATGTTTGACCTGCTCGAGAGTAAAGGCTGAACATCAAAAGCCATCCGGTTTATTGATTCAATCAGAGCTACCAATGTGTAAATGGGAAAGCATGACTATGGACTTCATTACAAAACTACCTAAGACATCGAATGGATTTGACACCATATGGGTCATCGTTGATCGTCTCACGAAATCAGCGCATTTCTTACCGATCAAGGAAAACGATGAGATGAGCACTCTTGCTCGTTTATACCTGAAAGAGAGAGTTTCACGGCATGGAGTGCCGATTTCTATTATCTCTGACCGAGACAGCCGTTTCACGTCTAACTTTTGGCAATCTTTACAGAAGGCCTTGGGAACTAAAATAGATATGAGTACACCTTACCATCCACAAACTGATGGTCAAAGTGAAAGGACTATTCAAACCCTTGAGGACATGCTTCGGGCATGTGTAATTGATTTTGAAAAAGGTTGGGATAAACACTTACCGCTAGCAGAATTCTCTTATAACAATAGTTACCACGCCAGTATCAAGGGCGCACCGTTTGAGGTACTTTATGGAAGAAAGTGTCGTTCACCAGTTTGTTGGGCTGAGGTTGGAGATGTACAAATCTCAGGTCCCGAGTTAATTCTTGAAACCACCGAGAAAATAGTGCAAATTAGGAAGTGTTTGCAAGCCGCCCGAGACCGGAAAAAGAGTTATGCCGATGTAAGGAGAAAACCAATGTAATTCCAAGTCGGAGATAGAGTAATGCTTAAGGTATCACCCTGGAAAGGAATGATTAGGTTTGGAAAACGGGGAAAGTTAAACCCACGTTATGTTGGACCATTTAGGATCCTTGAGAGGAATGGTCCGGTTACATATAAACTTGAGTTGCCCGAAGAGCTTAGTAGAGCACACGACACTTTTCACGTGTCGAATCTAAAGAAATGTTTGTCGGATGAAACCCTAGTCATCCGATTAAAAGAAATTCGAGTTGATGATAAGTTAAACTTTATCGAGGAACCCGTCGAGATTATGGATAGAGAAGTCAAGTGACTTAAACAGAGCTGCATTCCCATTGTGAAAGTGAGATGGAACTCTCGTAGAGGACCTGAGTTCACTTGGGAACGCGAGGACCAAATTCGTACCAAATACCCTCATTTGTTCGATAAGTCAACCCTAAACCCTGATTCAACTTTGGATTCGGGACGAATCCAGTCTAACGGGTAGGTACTATAATACCCCGTATTATCCCATGTCATTTAGTAATGCTTATCACTAAACGTTTTTACAAATAACTGATCACTTGGCCAATTTTGCGGGCCAATTTAAATTTTCATGGACTATGAACTATTACTTTATTTCCAAAACGTGTGTTTGGTCAATACTGAATTATCGAGAAAACTTGATGTAACTTGAATAGCTTCCACTCGCGAAACAGAACCTAATACCTACCCAGTGATAAAATATATATATTATACGAATGAAACTATTATAAACTATATATATACGTACAAGCATTTCCGAGATTTCTTTGCAATCTATTCTATATATATAAACCCCAACATATTATTATTTTTCCCCGGAACGTTTAACCACTTGAGTTATTTATTTTTCTTTTGGACTGGGCCGTTACCCGCACGCAAGCCGAACGCCTACTTTCTTTTCTTTCTTTCTTGGGCCGATTACTAGCCCAACTATCATTTTCTTTTTCATTCTTTTCTCCTTGGGCCAAAATCACAACCACAAGCCCACGAGGGGGCTAAGCTTATATTTTTTTTTCCTTCTTTCTTTTCGTTGGTTCCCTGTCGAGACCAAAACAAACACTACCTTGTTGCAACATATATTTAGAAGCAATCTTGTCTTCCATGTCTCCTAGAACTCGACACTATCACCATTTTCTTCTTTTCCTTTGCATGTAAAAACCACCCAAAAACAACCCAAGCCACCCTAGTACTATGCCTAAAATCATAAACTAATAAACCTTAGTCCTAAAATCTATTAACCAAAGGGTCTTATGTCCCATTAACCCCAACACAAGGATTACATGTTTACTTACCATCCTTGATAGTACACACTTGTCTCATCTTATCTCTAAGCCTAGGACTAAACTAATCAAAAAGCTCCATCATAACTACCAAGACTTCCATCTTCGACAAGACCAAACCATGAAACCCTTTTGATAACTTTGTCCCGTTCGAATGACACTACAAGGACTCACCCAACAAAGATCCTATGCTTACTACCTAACCACCTTTGCTTCCTACTATAAAAACCATTACTACACATTTCACATCTCACTACACTCTTAAAAATCTCAAAACAAATCATCTACTCTTTTCTTTTGGCTCACTGTCGAGACACAAGGGAACCATACAAGGCATTTGGATCATTTTCGAGACTTTGGGTTATTGTTTGGATCGTGGGTTAATATTCAAGGAGAAGTTCGGGTTACAACACACACACGTTCTCATTTCTCTTGTACGTTTCTCATTCGAATCTCTTCACCACCCTTGAGGTGTTGTAAGTGACTTAATCCTATTTCAATACTTATTTTATTTGTCATGCATACTATACTTGTCTCGTTTCGTTAAGAACTTAAAATATGAAAACATTTTCTTACAAAGTATCACGCGACACTCATTAGAAATGGCCATTTATTTCGTTATTTTCACGTACAACATATATATATTTTTCGACCACTCGAACCTTCGAACCAAACAGGAACAAGATCGACACACATGCAAAGACTAGATCGTGAAACACTAGCCTAAAACGTACCAAACCTAAGCCTAATAGAGTACCACTCTTATATTTTTTTCAAAACTAAAAACTTGTCTTGGGCTTGGAATTGGGCTAACGAGCCCAATGTTGTCTTTGTACAACTAGTAGATCGAGAAGCAGAAAACATGAAACATAAAAACATTTGGCATCTTAAAAACTATATTTTGTAGTCTTTTATAAGTTAAAAATAATAACTTTTATTAATATAAAAGTCCACTTTTTCAAAACTTAACTTTGGACTATTTTTGGAAAAGATTTCATTAAAGGACTAAAAGTGTCAAAACTTGGAAACTTTCGGACTAAACAAGTGAAACAGTGAATTTTTAATAAAGGACAAGGGTATAAACTGCCATTTTGAGGAAGATAAGTGAAAAAGTGTAAAAGTACCATTTTGGACTAAAAATGTAATTATTTTTTATCTAAGGATTAGAGTGTAACTTTTGACATACGTAAAGGTTTACTTGTCATAAATTTAATAACATTTAATTTCTAAAACATTTTATATAATACATTTCTTTTACAACATGTATATATTAATACAAACTTATAATATACTAACTAAAAATATTTAAATTAAATATTTTTATATAATACGATAATATTATACGTAAAATAATACTTAACCTTATAAATTACTTTTGAACTTGAGACATATTAAAACGAGTAATCCGGCGTCACTTCATTTGAAGATATTGTATTCGTCGTTTACGCATCGAGATGATTACACCGATAATAATATATAAATATCACGTTTATTTAGGTCGCGAGTCCGGAGCTATTCACTGCTTTTCATAACCGTTATTAATTCTCATTTGAGCACTAGTTGATATCCACATTACCGAGGTGAGTTCATAATCCCACATTTTTATACTGTTTTCTAAACCCCATGGGGAGATACATGCGATAAACCGAACACAAGTATTTTTCTGTATGCTATTATTTCCTGATATTGCCTAAGTTACCTTACGCTAAAAGACCATCTTTCACGAACCTTAATCACTTACGAGTAAGCGCGAAATATAGTTGATAGATCTATTGGGACCGGCAACCCACCTAAGGCAATTCAGAATTTTTGTCTGGAGGTGAGCTATATTCGTATCTTTGGGAAATCCAGCGTAGTTTCCCCGAGGGCACCTTCGTCAGCTACATCCACCGTGGTGTAGGTGATTGCTTACATAACTGTCAAGGCTTGCGTTTAGTGAAACCATAGGAGCAATATCAATATGTATAGATTAATTTTTATGCATATACATTACTGTGCTATTCCGCGAGTACAGGGTTTTTCAACTGTTATCTTGTGTTCAAACTACTTCATAATTTAAACTACTATGGATTCACTCAACCTTTGTGTTGACATTTTTAGCATGTTTATCTCAGGGAACTAGCAGTATGATGGCACGGAGCTGGCAAAAGGGCACATGACCTCCCTTTTTATGTTAAATAACTTATCATTCCTTTCAAACTCACTACCTATTTTGAAAGCATTCTCTTTATGAAAATGTTTTGTACTCTGAACAATTGAGTTTTCATTGAATGATATAAACTCTATCTTTTGAATTATGTTTCTATGAGTTTGACTGTGATTCAATTTCGTAATTACCCCGATTAAGTCTTCCGTTGTGTTCTATAATTTTCGGGGTGTTACAACTGGGATCAGGAAAGAGAACTGTGTGTATACTCTTGAAGCAAAAGTGATGACTTTTGGTGTACAAAAGCATGGAGGTTCAAAACATGTTAGGTTCAAACAACTTGGTCAAAAACAAGTTGGGTTCAAACAACTTGGTCATAAACAAGTTGGGTTCAAACAACTTGGTCAAAAACAAGTTGGGCTCGAACAACTTGGTCCTAGTGTTAAAATAGGAGTCCATGGAGTACAGGTTAATGAACGTGTTTGGTTTAAGGTGGAACTACAGGGAGCTCAAGGGAATCGTGAAGCTGAGGTTGCTCAGGTTAGTAACGATGATGCTGCAGTGGCTCAAAGAAAGTTGGAGGTTAAACAACTTAAAGAAAAGACAAACACGGACTGCTTGGTAAATGAGCAGGAAAAGATACACTTTGGTATAAAGGTGGGGCCGAACATTACGGTAACCGGAGTACCTAGTCAAGAGGGTGCAGAGGGTAATGCTGCTGAAAAGAAGAAAGTGAAGGAGTCTAAGGAAGCTAAACTGGGGAATTTACTAAAGTACAAGGCCTGGTTCTCAAGGCGGTCCCTGGTTCGAGGTTCCAGCAAGAGGAAAAGGTGCTGAGTATCGGTTATGTTTAAGTGCTACTCCTAAGGTGGAAATTGTTAAATATTAGTAGTAACTTAAACATATATTAGGGACTTAAGTGTACTTATGTAATTAGATTAAGTGTTAGACATAAACTAGAATTAGTTAGCTAGGCAAGCTAGGTTTCTACCTCCTCATCTCTATAAATAGAGATGAGGGGATGCTAGTTATTCATTCTTCTTCCTCAATTGTAAAAGCTTTATTGGAATTAATAAAGGGTTCGTTGAGGGTATATCGTGTGTAATATTCTTATTATTCTTTGTAGTCTCTCGTATTTGCTACTTGTGCTCGATCCAACTCGCGATCTAGTGTTCCGCAATCGAACTTCGGGTTTGTTGTCGAGGTATTGTCCAACATCTTTTTTTAATTTTTCCAACATTTCACTTTCTTGACTTTTCACTTTGAACATTTTTTTTATAGATATAGATAGTATACATATCCAAGCAAATGTTGTTTTTATTTTTTTGGAATGTAAAGGCGAACAAATCAATTAGTGTTAATTTGTTTAATTTCATCTATCAACATTGCTCTCACCAATCACTCCACGCATAAAAGATTCACATCTTGCGCGACTTAAAAACCCAAGAACAGGTTATATTGGTCATCAAAAGGTTGTTGCTAGTCCTTGATTTCTGTTGTCGTAGCTGTAATTCAACGGCATTTCAATTAAGCTTGTTGGAGTACAGACCACAGGAGGAAACACGGGCGCTACAATACTAGGATCAGCATTTTGGCAAAATGATTGAACTTTTGATGACGGATTGATAGGTTGTATGTTGATCTGCTGGAGAGTGATGCCTTTACAACTCCCACTATTCGCACTACACCTGATCTCAATCGCATTAGGTAATGAAGAAGTCCCCTTTATATTAAAGAATGAAACACCATTTATTTTAACCACGGGTGTCTGTTCATAAGGTAACAAAAGCATTGTTATGAAATTAATCCATTAAAGTTATATGTAGATGTGAATTTGACATGATATAATTAACAACGTACAATATCCATGCATCTGGTACGATCCTCGACGCAATAAAATTGGGTGACTAAAATCGGATGTTGAACATTAGTCATTCTTATGTTACTAAACAATATCTGGCTTGCAGAACCTGACCCTCCCTGAAACATTAAACCATACTAGCATAATATTAACTACATGCAGATAATTATTTATAGTTTTAAAAGAAGAATGTATGTAATCTCTATAAGTTGTTAGTACCGGCACAGTTTTGATCCTAACACCGTTTTCAGTACCAGTGAAGGTGCAGCCAACGACCCTGATGTTACTAACAACATCATCTCTACCACCATTTCTTCCTAGACTTCCGACACTTTAAGAAGAAGAAGAAGAAGAAAAAAAAAAAAAAAGGGAGAGCAATTATCAAGTTAATTATTATACAAAACCATATTATGTAGGTAATCAATTTGTTTGATAATTAATTTTTTCAAAACAAACCTTATACCATGACCAGGGCCACAATTTAGATTAGTAATGTTGATATTGAAGCTGCCTCCATTGATAGCAATGCAATCGTCTCCTAATTAATTTATAAGAGCAATACATAAATGTAGTGTTTTACATAATACTTCTTTAGTAATACAGCAGACATACCTGTCCCGATGTTTCCACCATTTATTTGAACACCGTTTGTATTAGAAATATCGATGCCATCAGTATTAGGACTATTTGCGGGGGCATTTATATTAATGTTGGAGATGACAGCTCCGTTGCTTTCACTTATAGATATATGATTTCTTGGACTATCATCTGAGGTAACTCCTATGAGCTTAAGTCCTTTACAAGCATTAAACGCCAATGCCTGCAAGATAAGTAATTAAACATTGACACATTGATTATATTTGTCAAAAAAATATATATAAAAAAACAAAAGAAAAGCTCAACCGGAGGTGTTATGTAAGTTATTCACTTACAGTTGGGTTTTTTTCACAAGTCTTTGCCTGAAAGAATTGAACAAATTACCAATGATATTAGTCTTGGTATATAGCTAAATCAAGGAAAGAAATTAAATGATCATGATTCACCTGCTTGCATAAATCCCACCATCCTGTCATTCCTTGACCTTTAAAATGTCCAGTTCCGGTCATAATAAGGTTAGCGATATTCTTAAAAAGAATCCAAGTAACGACATTTTTAGGCCAATCCTTCATGGATGGCGCTATAACGTTCCCTATTACCTATGATCATATAAGCAAATAACGTAATGTAATTCCAAAACACGTATATGTCGGTTGTTTTTCAATTGAAAGTAATCAGTTTTTCTTACATTAACAATTACTGTATTAGCTTTGCATGGACCTGAGAAAATTGATGGTTGAACTACAAAGTTTCCAGTAGGAAACGTAAACCGCCCAGTAGAACTACATGCTTCATTCCATGCATCGTTCACCGCCTAAAACCAAGCGGCACATATCAAAATTTTAAAATTTAAATTGACCCAAAACCAAATTAATAGTGTCACGTTTGAGTATGTGTAAGATGATCAAGTTTGCGTATGACCTTAGAGAGTTTTTTGCCATTATAAAAGTTAAAAAAGATATAACAAAAGTTACCAAAGTATCATCAGTTATTCCATCTCCTATAGCTCCAAAATCCTTTACATCAATTTCTGAATTACTTGAATTTTGAAGTTTCGATACACCGATGACTCCAATAATCATGAAAATGCACGTAATTGCAAGCATTGTATAAGTAGCCTACATGTATTTGATGAATATATATAGCAACAAAGTTAATGAACTTTTTTGATTAATTAGTAGAACAGAGGAGAAGATGAAACAAAGCTTACCATGAGTACAACTAGATATAATTACGAACAAATGAATATGCTTTATGTTATTGGATATCGTATGCTAGGTCCTGGCATTTATAGGTGGGAAGAGAAATAAAAATGGCAATCACGTTTTTTTTTTTTTCCTCAAACAATCAATTGAATCTAGAGGTCCCACGGAATTAATCATTCAACTCGTTTGAATACATGTTCGTAATTGGAGACATAACTTTCTACGATAATTTAATGTTTATGTTTGACACCATTATACAAGTTTAAAGCTTATATCAAAAGCTGAAAATACATACTGATCACATAAAGTTGTATTTGTAAACTATTACAAAAACTATTCGGTAAATAAACATGAATCTATTCATTGCTTATTCGTGCATTGTACAATGGTAGCAACGATTTGGAGTTTGGTGAAGGCTTGCAGGATATTTAATAATTATGGGAATTTATTGTCGGCTTAATCTCTTCGGGACATACGACCAAGATCTACTGTTCCAAAAAAAGGTAACATATCAATATCTAATTAATTAGAAATTTTAACTTTAATCCCGCGAGGTCGAGCAAAATCATGTACATAAATATAAGATAGCATAATGATAAGCGAGCGAATTAGTCATTGTTAATGGTTGCTCCGTCTTCATCGTACTTAAGTAGGCTAATGAAAGATTAACTCTCGTGGAAATATATGCTTATTGTGTATGATATTGAATTAGTCATTCCTTTGTTTGTCTTTTTGTTTTATTTTTTATTTCTCTTCTTAACAAATACCAAAACAAGAGTAACTAGTATGGGGATAACATCATGCAAACACCAAGGAGTTACATGCTGCAAATAGCAAAAATGGTCCTTAATTGTTCACTTTGCAGTCTCTCAACTTTTATAATCATACACAACTGATCTCTAATTTATCCGTGATCTATGCCTAGCAGCAGCGAAGACCCCTGCTACAAACAACAAGGATTATTTTCCCTACTAGTATATATGGAAGGTTAATGGCGCATAATTGTATACGCAGAAGAATTGTGTAAACTAAGCTTACAAAAGGTTCATGTATAATTATTACTAGCAGGGTACCCGCGCAATGCGGCGGCGGGTACCCGGTGACTAATTTTGAAGAGAGCAACTATTTTTCAATTATATCGCGTGTTGCAGCGGGGTTGAATTTTAGCCGACGTATTTTTTTTATTTTTTTTATTGTAAATTTTTGGTTTCGTAATTTTTATGATATTTTTATAAATATAAACCATAAGTCACTCGTAAAGCAAAAGTAACATGTTCATGTTTTAGGCTGCTGCTGGATCTTGAATAATGTACTCCCTTCGTCCCTTATTAAATGTCCAGTTTTGACTTTTTGAGTTTTTTTCTTTAACTTTGACCTTAAATATTTTTGTTTGTATTATATGATACTTGATAAAAATTATGTCAATGAAATGTACATATAAAACCCAATTCATTCAAATATTTTGCATCATATATTATATATCATATATAAAAATATTTATGGTCAAAGTTGATAAAACAAGACTTTGAAAATTCAAAGTGGACATTTAATATGGGACGGAGGTAGTATTAATTATATTGTACTTTCTGGTTAAAAAATTGTATTTTTTGATGAGCGGTGTTTTTAATAATGTATTAATTGTATTAGGTGAGTATTCTTTTTTTAGTTTTACGTATGCGTTGAGTCCATGTAAGTAATGTTTATAAAGTAGTATTTTTCACTTAAAGGGTATTTTAATGACTACTATTTAATAGCATTAATTATGTTTGATAGTAAAGTGGTTTGAAAATGACTCCATGCTTATTTTTGTTGTACCATATGCTTGTTTTGTTGTAATTCTCAAAATTTGGTGCATTAAAGTGTTGTAAACCATGTTTTATTTCTTGTAAGTCTGAAAATTTTGAACAGATATTCATTTGTGCATTATATGTAGTATAGATTTACTCGCACATTTGAGTGAAAAAGTTTTTGATGATAAATGTTGTTCAGTTTTATTTTTCTTGATACAATAAATTTAATGATGATGACAATTGTAGGTATGAATAAAAATAAGCTCTATACATCTAACTCATATAAAAATTGTATATCACCCTCATGATATTGCGGCAATACAAAGATGCTAGTTTGTAATATTATTGATATATGACGTCAAATTGGTTGACACTAACTTATAGTCGAAAGTGAGTAAGAAACAATATCACTTTAGTACATTTATATGTTATATAAATATATACTAAAACTTTTATAAATTAATATTCGATAAATTGAAAACCTCGATAAAATTAATAATTTGGCCAGTCATAACTTGGGACGAGTAAAAATTTGGACCTCAATCAATAAAATAATAAGATAATAATTTTTTTGAAACTCATTTATATAAGTATTGGTCCCAATGAAACTACAAATTAATAAAAAAATTCTATAATTTCTTCAACACCTTGAACCTCGTACCATTTATTAGTATACATTCATTAATTCTTCAATGCCTCGAATTCATAAACTATTAATCGGAACTTTTTCTAATTTATTTTTCATCTCTAACTAGTACTAGCGTACATTATACCTAGTATATTTTATTTGAAAATTTAAATGTCATGCGTAAAACTTTTTAAAATTAATAAATTATTTATTAATTTATCAATATAATAAAATTCTGCTAAATCAATAAAATATACTAGTTCCAACATTATTAATTTTTAAATGTTTTACGGTACACCTACTAATCATTAAATATTATATTTTATTTTAGACTTTTTGTACCATATCGTATTAAAAAGCATATTTGCATCATATTAAGAAAATTTTGTTATACAATTATACACTTTTTCGTGCTTGTAAACTAGATTCATTAGTTGAGATTTTCCTTTTTATACTTTTTAATAACATTAGTTTAGCTTTGGATTTCAACAATTTACTTACGTTATGTTTTCTTGTTGGAATTTTTTAAACAACGATTGAATTATTAGAAAAGGAAAAAGACGATATCTCTATGTTTTTTTAATCATTGGTCATAGTTATTAGAATTAATAATCTAAAGAGATAATCAAGTAAATTATACGCATGTAGGTAAACAAAGATGTATGTACCTTATGCCATGACCAGGGCACCGTTCCTTCCTAAGCTTCCAACACTAAACAAAAAGAAAAAAAAGAAAGAAAGATAATCAAGTAAATTATACAATGCCATATATAATACGCATTTAGGTAAACAATTTGTTGTACGATTAAAAGTTGTACAAAGATGTATGTACCTTATGCCATGACCAGGGCCACAATTTAATTTAGTAATGTTGATATTGAAGCTTTCTCCATTTATTGCAATGCAATCGTCTCCTAAAAAAAGCCGAAAATATACTATGATTATCGGGGGAAAAAAGAGTGTATATGAATATTTCATTATACATTTTTAGTAATATAAGATTTGATCTATTAGTATAAAATTTGTCTAGTTTGGATTTACGTTTTCTAGTTTAATATAAATATAAACAAGATAATATTATATATCAAATTCAATCAAAAAACATGTTCAATGGGAATAAACAGTTTTTTTTTTTTTTTTTTCTACTTTCTTTTGAAGGCCAGAGATTAACAGATTGTATAGAAAGATGGAACTAATATAGTGTAGATAGAAATCTAAACTAGACATGTCACAGATATAAATTCACGAATTTATACCTGTTCCGATATTTCCACCATTAAGTTGAACACCGTTTGTAGCAGAGGTGTCAATGCCATCAGTATTAGGACTATCTTTGGGTGAGATTATATTATATTTGAGATAACAGCTCCATTCCAAGCATTTATAGATATATGGTTTCTGGGGCTATCAATCGAGGTCACTCCTAGAACTGAAGACCGTTACAAGCATGAAACCCTAACGCCTACAAATTAAATATATAAAAAAGAGACTTCATTAATATTTGAGAAAGAAGTCACAGTATAGTGTTACAGAATTGAAAAGTTGAATCACTTACAGTTGGGTTCTTTTCGCAAGTGCCAGCCTGAAAAGGTTTTGAACAAACGTATTACTGAGTGGCTAAGAAGATATAAAAAAAACTAAGATGTTCAAATTGACAAGAATCAAGGGTTTAATTGATCACTTCACCTGCTTGCATGAATCCCACCACCCCGTCTCCCCTTGGCCTTTAAAATGTCCACTGCAGTTATAACAAGGTTATCGATATTTTGGAATTTCATCCATGTATCAGTGTTATTAGGCCAATCCTTCTTGGCTAACGCTGTAACGTCCCCTATGACCTATGAGGATATAACACAAAATGATAAATTATGTACGTAATATGAAACAAATTTAATAAAATATTTTTGCACCATTTACTTACATTTACAACCACGGTTTTAGCTTGCATGGACCTAGGAAAGTTATTGGTTGAACGACAAAGTTTCCAGGACGAAACGTTAATCGACCAGTGTTATCACATGCTCGACTCCATGCCTTTTTCACCGCCTGCAACAAAGTGATACATGCACATCTATAATCAAAATACTAGAAATCTAGAATCGTCCCATAACTACATGTATATTTTATTTGATAGGTAGCATTTGAGGATGTAATATACGTATATGAACGGAGTAGACCTGAGCAACACTTACCAAAGAATCATCTGTTATTCCATCTCCTTTAGCTCCAAAATCCATCACATCAGTTTCTTCTGAGGTGAATAAATTTTGAACTTTTGGAACGACGACGAGCCCAATCATCATGAAAATGCACGTAATAAGGATCCTTGTAAGAATAGCCTACATACATGGGCATGCATTTGATAAATACATACAAACTTAATAAACTGTTTTAATTAGTTGAACCAAGAAGATAATTAATGACTAAAAGCTTACCATGAGCATGAATATGATATCGATAGAGTAAATGAAGATGTGAGTTGATGGATTTGTTATTAATTGGTTCCGACATTTATAGATATGGTGAGATGACAATTGAAATGGTAAGTTATTTTTGAAAATGGTTTATTGAATCTTGAAAAAAGAATATTCTATAAGGATATACGCAGATAAACTATGAGAAATCGTTTCTTTCATAATTGACAAAATTACGGTAGATAAGATTCTGACTTATTACCAATTTTATTATTTAAGATAAATTAATTTTTATAATAACTTTATTGATTTGTCAGCTTAGTTACCACCTTACACTTATTATTGGGATAAGATTATTTTTATGTTTCAAGATAGAGCACCACATTAATTTAAAAAGTCTTGAAGATCAAGTTTTTTAAATATTTTTCATTCAAAGAATTTAATCTAATGTCCTTTGAGGTATTCTCTTCAATCTGCGGGGTTTGCTCTCATTGAAAGTCGATACACATAGTGGCCGTGAGTTTGTGATACAATGATTGTTGCAATGCTTTGCGTTAACACATAATAGTTTAATATACGTGGTTCTATTAGCATAAATATTTGCATTTTTGGAAGTACGATTACTCGATGTATTTTGTTCGACGATACAAATAACAAATTTTGACAAACGAATTAGAAGCTTTATTTAAATTTATCAAACCAAATTCAAATATACCAACTACAAATTTCTAATTAAAAAGTACAAAAATTCTAATAATATTGTATGCTTATTAAAAACACTAAACACTAAAATAATTTCCTAAAAATGCACAAACTCAAGTACCAAAACGTGCAAGACACATCCAACAAATTACCAAACAACTCCTAGAGTGTAAGTCAATTTTCTAACAATTTCCATCGCGACTTGATACTCCTCCACTTGTTCCAGATCAAATTCAAAATTTCAAACGCTAGAAATACTAGCCCGATTCAACAAATGATTGATTCTCAAAAACGATCCAAACAAACGCCGATGATTTCAAATCAAACAATCAAACGTTAACCGACAAATTCAAAATGCTCAACTAAACAAACAAATCTACTCAAAAGATCTTCAAGAAAGACAATTAAATTTAGGCAACCAACTTCAAAACCTCGACAAACTAGAGGTGGCAATTACAACCCATTTAGAGAAAAATGGGTTGTTATGAGTCAAAAATAACAACTTATGTGTTGAATTGGGTTACCCCATTTGGCAAAGAACAGGTCAAATGGGTCAACAATTTGACTTATATGAATCAAAAAATGGGTCGAATGGGTCACTTAATAATCGGATGATAACTCAACCTTTTTTTACGTCTTAGTACTTTTTTACGTTTTCGTCCATTATTTTTTACATTTTCATCCGTGTTTTTATGTTTTCGACCTTTTTTTACGTTTTTGTCCTTTTTTTTCCGTTTTCGTTATTTTTTTTCGTTTTCGTCGTTTTTTTTACTTTTTTGTCTGGTTTCATTATGTTTTGTCTGTTTTTTTACGTTTTCGTCCGTTTCTTACTTTTTCATCTTTTTTACGTTTTCGGCTGTTTACATTTTTTGCCCTTTTTTTTACGTTTTCGCACCTTATTGTACGTTTTTGTCTGTTTTTTACGTTTCCTTCTACTTCTTTTACGTTTTTGATTTTTTATTACGTTATTGTATGTTTTTTTTCGTTTTAACCATTTTTTTACGTTTTTGTCTGTTTTTTCAAGTTTTTATCTGTTTTTTATGTTTTACTCCATTTTTTACGTTTTAGTTAGTTTTTTACGTTTTCGTTTGTGATTTTTTACGTTTTCGTCAATTTTTTTACGTTTTTGTCCATTTTCTTATGTTTTCGTCCGTTTTTCACGCTAACGTCTGTTTTTTTATGTTTTCATTCATTTTCTTATGTTTTCGTCCATTTTCTTATGTTATCTTACGTAAAAACGTATAATATTTTACAAAACGTATAAAACCTTACGGAATCATCCGAAAACGGGTGAAAAAGTAAAAAGAATGACGAAAACGTGAAAAAATTAACGAAAACATAAAAAACAGACAAAATCATAAAAGCAGACGAAATATAAAAAACTGACGAGAAAATAAAAAAATGGAGCAAAACTAAAAAAAACTGACGAAAACGTAAGAAACGGTGGAAAACGTAAAAACGGACAAAAATGTGAGAAAACATATGAAAACGTAAAAAATGGACAAAATCTTAAAAAACAGATGACGAAAACGTAAGAAAACATATGAAAATGAGTAAAACAGGCGAAAACTTAAAAAAAACAGACAAGAACGTAAGAAAATGGATGAAAACATAAAAATAAGACGAAAACGTAAAAAACGGACAAAAATGTAAAAACAAAAAGAGAGAAAAAACGTAAAAAGCCGAACGAAAACGTAAAAAAACGGACTAAAACATAAAAAAATGGACGAAAATGTAAACAAAAGGACGAAAGTACAAAAAATAGACGAAAACGTAAGAAAATGGACGAAAACGTAAAAAACAGGGTAAAATGTAAGAAAACGAACGAATAACTTAAAAAAGACAAAAATGGACAAAAACGTAAAAAAAACGGACGAAAACGTAAAAAACAAACGAAAACTTAAAAATAATGGACGAAAATGTAAATAGAAGGACGAAAACTTGAAAAAATGGACGAAAAAGTAAGAAAACGGACAAAAACGTAAAAAAAAACTTATGAAAACACTATAATTTAGTGGGTTGACCCGTCCCAAACCGTCTAACCCATGACCCGTTAGACCCATTTTTAAAACATGACATGTGTGACCCATGACCCATTTGACCCATGACCCAAATCGACCCAACCCAACCCGTTTGCCACCTCTATGAAAAACGAAGGTCCAAAAATTTTAAACTGACAAATTTCCAATGATCAAACAATCCAAACAACCTAATAATAATCAAACCTTTAAACACCACATTGATCCACAAATTTCAAATACATATATAACTAAAATATTAACTGACAGATATCAATTATGATAAGATGGCACGCAAATGAGCAACAAGCTGCCCTGCAACCCCCTTTTAGATGGCAAACCCAATCCTACTCAACATGAGTTTTGTGTCTTAGGGGTCGATAAATTACCTTGCACAACCCGTTAAACCCTAGTAAAAAACTCCCCTGTTTCCGGAGCTAGGAAACCAAATGTATCAAAAGCAAAAGGAAATAACTTGATGAATGACTCTAATAATACAAACGAGGAATTAAACTGTCACGCGTTAGGATGAAGCCAAATTATGTTTAAATTATTTTCAATATATGGCGCTTTGTATTGTATTTTGGTATTTTATATTTATTTATGGAGATTATAAATACAATCATTGTTACTTTAATGATAGTTTGCAACTTATAATGTCTGTATTAATAGTTTGGCTAAGATATATGGATCCCAATAAATTGTAAATCAAAGTTCAAGCTAAAGATTGCAGTGGGCATCTTTTCATGTTCTAGCTTTCTGCTCGAGTATGCATGCATTGAATTGTTCATCATTTATGGCAAAACATTCTAAATACATCATCAAGTGCATTCTCTTAATTACACATGACCACTAAATATAAAATTTCGGGAAGGAAAGATGATTGAATTTCGCACGTGAAGCATTACAAAAAGTGATGCCATTCTCGAGTAATTTATCCGGGTTTAGAGAATCTACTGGTAAACTATAAAATGAGGAATCCTACAATTTATGGTTTACCAACTGATAGTTTCTTTCAAATACTAATTCTAATGAGAAAATTATACATCTAAAAATTCTCATGAAGCGTTGAGGGTGCTCAATATAATATTAAAGCATTAAGCGGCGAAGCCTAAGCTTATATCGAGCACCCGAACGCATCATTCGACCTTTAATATTCAAGTAACATTTTCTAGTAAAACAACTAACTGTAGCTTGTAGTGTTGTCGCCATCATACCAAATTCTTAAAGCAACTGGTAGTTTGTGAATTGTCGCTAGTTTCTACGAAGGGCATCAACTTCAAACAAAGTCTTGTCATCATAATTTGATTGAGATCTGCTACAACAAAGAACTCCACGGTGAAGGTGATTGTGGTGTTGATTAGTGTGGTGGTGGTGGGCTATGATGGTTGTTTTGGTGGCAGTGTTGTTGTTGTTGGTGTGTTGTGGTGATAGGTATGTTGTGGTGATAGATGAAAGTGGTGGTGGTGAGTTATGGAGTTCATGGTGATAGCCAAAGGTGATTGTGGTGGTGATAGGTGAAGAGGTTGGTTGGCGCAAAAGGAGATAGCCCCTAGAATATGGACTAAATCAAAGTTAACCCGAGTAAATACATATATCTTATTTTAAGTTAGAATAAGTAGATAATTTAATGATTGCCGAGAGGTAACATCTTCCAAGACGACAGTGAACATTTGTAGGTTTTGTGGCAGTATACTAACAATGAACAAACCATTCTCTAAAGCATAAGCGAACACTTTGGCAATCATATGTTTCGTGAACTCGATGAAGCACTTTTCGTTTAATTCTGTTAATTATAAAATCAGTTATAAATGATCTGTTATAAAAGTAGATTAAAATAGCCAAATCACACACATAAACCCACATTCATTGTTCAACCCAAAAAGATATACATGGTGTGATAATGTACCCTCCGACCAGGTTGAAGGATCACTCTTCGACCCTGCTCGTAACCTACATAATCGAAGGCTCTGGCTAGCCCCCTAAAGCCTTCATTGGTGTTAAACTAATCATTTATGATCTAGTTACCAAATGGGAATTCGCAAAATGAAGGAGTAAGCCTTTCGAGGTATTCTTCAGTAAGCATAAGACGGAACAAGAACAAGACCAAGTCTTACCCACGTCCCCCCCCCCCCCCTTATCCGTGTTCCCTCTTCTTCCTTAAACTCCCCCGTTAATCCAGGAAGAGTGGGGCATTAAGCCCTAGCGGTTAACCACAAAATCATGGGACGCCCCCATGACCTCCTAAAAATGTGCAAGCACTCTCTAAGCTATTTTTCTCCCCTATAAATAGTCTTGGACGAGTCACAAGTCTGGTATGCAATCTAAACTACTCCACTTTACTAGATTTTCATTAAACTTCTCATACCAAATACTTATTCATACACCAGAGGTGGTTCGCAGGGCCCATCCCCTGTGCAATCACTTAACGTAGTGTCTTTGTATTTCTTATTTTAGGTTAAACACAAGCTTGGCGCAACTACAACATCCCCTATATCCTTTGATCACCATTGAACGCCTGGTCGTGCAATTTATTGTACAATTAGTGGCGCCATCCGTGGAACCCGCTACAATTGGTCTCGTTATTCCCAAGCAAATAACCAGTCAAACATACTCACTACTTTTTTGGCATGAATCAAGAAAAAGAAGTTACATCCCCACCGGGTTTCTCCTCTTTGACCCCAATACCAGTAACTAACCTTAACGGTCTCCCACCAATTACGGTATCCACATTCATAACACGATCTCACCTATAAACAATGCCCAATCACCTAACTTCGACGTCAGCCAATCCTGAGCTAGTCATTAGCCCCGCCTTCGTCGAAGCTAATTATAAAGCGTTGGAATCTTTGCTAAGCGCCCGTAGGAGGCAAATTCGTAACACAGAGATGCAAAGGGAGTTAGAATACTCCAGTGATGAATACGATGAAGAAATAGAGATGGATCCGAGGCCTTCGGTGCCAGGGGCTACTCATTCTTTCCTATGCATTGGATCCCCTGTTGGCCAAAGGATAGGAGGAAGATCCGTTAGTTTTGAAGGAGTCCCTGAGAGGGCTCCCACAAGGAGGGAAGGAGTAGCAGGTGAAGGTTCCAATGGGAGAAGCCAACGAAGGGAAAACTCGGAGGTAAACGTACCTCCTTTGCTAGCTACTCATTTAGGGAGAACTGAAACAAGGGTGCCTCTACAGCCTTTTCAGTCATCCAGCGTAGAAGGCAATCATCCTCAATTCTATATGGGAGGGACCCTTCCTCCCAATGGTATGTACCCCAGTTCCAAACTCATAGTTATCATCAAAACTTTTATCCTCCCATAAACGGGCAACCTAGTAATCACCATTTCCCACAAACTACCACACCCTACGGACAGCCCGCGATATTCCCTCCGTACACCATGTTTAACATCTATCCTTTCAACATGAATACACCTTATGCTCCTTATCCTAACCGAACTCCTTCAGGGGTGCCTCCTCCTCACA
Source organism: Artemisia argyi (assembly GCA_030686995.1). Taxonomy (NCBI): domain Eukaryota; kingdom Viridiplantae; phylum Streptophyta; class Magnoliopsida; order Asterales; family Asteraceae; genus Artemisia; species Artemisia argyi. The sequence goes on from CM060684.1 coordinate 138,393,001, forward strand.
ATCCATACAACACTGTCCCTACAAACACGCCACTCTACAATTGTCTATATCCAGAGCCTACAGGCCCTTCAACACCTTTCGTAAGATGGATTGAAGACTATCCTTTACCCGATGGATTAAAGATACCTTCACACATAGGCACCTATGATGGGAAGAGGGACCCGGATAACTTTATACACTTGTTCGAAGGAACAATTAGGATGCAAAAGTAGGTTATGCCCGTAGCCTGCCACATGTTTACATACACCTATGAGATTCTGCCCGTATCTAGTGGAATGGACAGAAACCAAGCAGCATTGTTAACCTTGATGATCTAAAGGCCAAGTTCAGATCACACTTTAGTCAAAAAAATAAGTTCACAAGGACTCACCTTACAGTGCATAACATTAAGCAGAAAGAGAACGAAAGCACAAGAAGTTTCGTTACAAGATACACAGACAAGACTCTGCAAATACTGGGCTTACATGAAGAGAAACGTATCTCTAGTTTTGTGCATGGCCTACGAAACCATCACCTGGTAGAGTTCCTATCCACAGACCTTCCTGCGACTTACAAGGGTCTGATGGAAAGGACATACACTTGGATAGAGGCCAAGGAATTATCCACCAATGGGGCTCCGGTGGAAGGCAACAAAATTGCAAAACACTCCTCGTGGGAAGGATCGAGGAATAGAAACAAAAACCAACACAGGTTCAGTCCTTATAGCAAAGGTCCTAATCATGGTCTGCTGGAAAGCCTAACGAAGTCCCCAAAGGAAATTTTCGCCATGAAGAGGGCCACGAAGGATTTCGAACCCCCTCCTCGCATGACCAATAAAGGCAGGAACCAAGACATGACCAAATATTGTCACTTCCACGAAGATTTTGGCCACGATACGAACAGTTGCAGAGAACTGAAGAGACAGATAGAAGAAGCTGTCAGGTCTGTACAGTTAGACACATTGTAAAAAGCATAAGAAAAGACAAAGAAAAGATCTTTGATACTCTGACATGAAAAAATGCTATCGGCGAAGCCCTAATCCTCATGGTTCGCCGAGGAGGCCCAAGCCAGAAAAGTAAGGAAGCAGAAGAGGAGTTGCAAATAGCGGGGGAAGTAACATTCCCACCTATAACATGCTAGCCTCCTTCAAACGAACCGGTGGTGATAAAGGTCCTCGTTTCCAATCAAGAGGTGAACAAGGCTTACATGGACTGTGGAAGCTCCTTCGAAATCATATATGAGCATTGCTTCCTAAATCTCAAGCCTTCGATCAGGTCACAGAGGGTGGATACCCTTAATAGGTTTCTCGGGGGAGCACTCGTGGCCCTTAGGATAAGTCCCCCTCGAAATAACCATTGGCGAAGGTAGGCTCACGAGGACGGAAAACCTCATCTTTATGATCGTAAGGTCTGACTCTCCCTATAACTTTTTTATAGGAAGAACCGCCATGCAAAGGATGGGCATTGTAGTGTCCACCATACATTTAGTAGTTAAGTTCCAAATAGTGTATGGGGTCAGAACCGTATTTTCCAGTTACCACCAAAGAAAGACACAAGCTGATGGGAAAAAGATCAAGGAGAATCCTTAAGAACCTCCGAAAGTCATTTTAAGCTGCGGGGACGCGGAAGAACGCGTGGTGATAAACGAGCTGAATCCAGAACAAACCGTGGTAATCGGGAAACAGGTGCCGGATACCTTCAAAGCATGCTTGAAGAAACTCTTAAGAGACAACAAAGATATCTTCACGTGGACATATTCTGATATGCAGAGGTTCTGAGAAAGCTCACGATCGATGGTAAGTCCTTTGGTACAGAACACAGGCTTAATGAGTTCAAGCCCATTAAGCCCATAAAATAGAAACATCGAAGCCTGGAACCCGAAAGGAATGCAGCAGTTTGCAAGGAGGTAGATGAACTCATGCAAGAAGGAATACTCCGGGAGGTTAAATACCAAACGTGGGTAGCCAACCCAGTTATGGTAAAGAAAAGTGATGGAGGGTGGCGTATGTGCGTCGATTTCACTGACATCAACAAAGCATGCCCAAAAGATTGTTACCCTCTACCAGAGATAGAATGGAAAGTGGAGTCCTTATCAGGGTTTCACTTGAAATGCTTTTTAAACGCCTACAAAGGCTACCATCAGATACAAATGGCAGAGGAAGATGAAGAAAAAATAGCTTTCTATACTGGAAAGGGAGTTTACTGTTACAAGAAAATGCCTTTCGGGTTAAAGAACGCGTAGGTAACGTATCAGCGGTTAGTAGATAAGGCATTCAACAAACAGATAGGGCGAAATTCAGAAGCCTATGTTGATGACATGGTTATAAATAGTATGACGGAGGAAGACTTGCTCTCTGACATCCAAGAAACCTTCGACCAGTTAAGAGCGATCAACATGAAGCTCAATCCTAAGAAATGCTCCTTTGGTGTCGAAGAAGGACAATTCCTCGGACACTTAATCACGAAGCAAGGGATCAAAGATAAACCTTCGAAGGTGAAAGCCATTACTGATTTGCAACCCCCAAAGACGTTGAAAGAGGTACAGAGCCTTAATAGAAGGCTAGCAGCACTTAGCAGATTCTTGTCGAAGGGTGCGGATCGATCACTACCATTCTTTAAAACCCTCAAAGGATGCACAGATAAGAAGACTTTCTAATGGAGTGTCGAAGCTGAAGCTGCTTTCCAAAAGTTAAAAGAGTTCATGGAAATTCTACCTACGCTCATAGCCCCAATCAAAGGAGAAGTGTTATATATGTATATCGCAGCATCCCACAAAAGCATCAGCGATGTACACCTAGCAGAGAGGGAAAAGAAACAAATTCTGATTTACTTTGTTAGTCTCGTTTTACAAGGAGCTGAATTGAACTACCCAGAGCTAGAAAAGCTAATTCTAGCTCTGATTCACGCTGCAAGACGCCTCCGAAGGTATTTCCAAGCTCACCCCATCAATGTATTGACTGATACGTACATCAAACAAATATTGTCAAAGCCAGAAAAATAGGGAAGGATAGCCAAGTGGGCTATCGAGTTGGGGGAGCGCGAGATTGAATACAAGGGAAGGAATTCCATAAAAGGTTAGATATTGGCAGATTTCTTAGCTAAAACCCCATCTGAACCTGGCCACATTGTGAATGAACCAAAATTAGAGTCCTCAAAAGAGAAAGAAGGATGGAAGTTATACACGGATGAAGCATCTAGCTCTGATGGTTCGGGAGCAGGATTAATGCTCGTAAGTCCCGAGGGAAAGGAGTATACTTAAGCATTAAGTCTGAATTTGAAGCAACGAACAATGAAGCCGAGTATGAAGCTTTGTTAGCAGGCCTTCGATTAGCTAGAGATATGGAGGTACACCATCTTTTGGTCTTTGTCGACTCACAACTGGTCACAAACTAAATTAAAGGCTCTTATGAGGCAAGGCAGCCTACCATCAAACAGTACCTGGATAAGGCTAAGGAAATCCTTAACGGATTCACATCTTATACCATTGAGCATGTACGAAGGAATCAAAACAAAAAAGCAGATGCATTGAGTAAGCTCGCTTCAATGGATTTTGCTCATTTAACTAAAGAAGTTCTAGTTGAAGTGTTGGTAGAAAGATCCATCCAAAGGAAGGAGGTGTCATATGTCATATTTGAATAAGAATCCAATTAGATGACTCTAATAAGGGAGTACCTGATAAGTGAAATCTTGCCAGAAGACCCGAAATTGGCAAGAAAAATCAGAATCAAGGCCCCACAATATAAGCTGATAAGGGACAATTTGGAAGGTCGTTCCTCACCCCTTGGCTTCGTTGTGTAGGGTCGAAGCAAGCTTCGAACATCATACACGAGATCCATGAAGGGTCTTGTAGTCTACATGCAGGACCTCGCTCTGTTGTCTCAAAGATAATGAAGCTGAGATATTATTGGCCGTCCATGCACAGAGACGCAACAGATATAATTCACAAATGTGAAGCATGCTAAATCCACTCGAATGTTCCCAGGCTTCCTAAGCAAGATATGACCTCTGTCACATCTGCGTGGCCCTTTTCCCAATGGGGAATTGACATTGTCGAACCTCTACCAGTGGCACTGGTAGGAGTAAAATTCTTGGTGGTAGCCATAGATTATTTCACTGAATAGGTAGAAGCTAAAACTTTAGCATCAGTGACGGGCAGACACATGGAGAAGTTTGTATGGGAACACATCATCTGTCATTTTAGGGTTCCTCACATCATTATCTCAGATAATGGAAAGCAGTTTGCCGAAGGAGTGTATCCCACTTTTTGCAAAGGACTAAAAATCAAACAATCATTTACATCTGTGTATCACCCCCAAGGCAACGGTCAAGTGGAAGTCACAAACAAAGACATTGTCAATAGGATTGAACGAAGGTTGGGTCGAAGCCATCATGGATGGGTCGACGAACTGCCACGGGTTCTTTGGGCTCATAGGACGCACCCTAAGTCAAGCCATGGGGAGACACCTTTCAGCCTTACTGATGAGATGAAAAGTGTACCGCTTTTACGGGATCATTTAAGCCCAAAGTCGAGATTATTTGATCAAATATTGCCCTAAATTGTTCCTTTTGTCATTTTAGGTACTTTGGATAAGAAATATGGAAAAGGAAGCATTTTGGACATTTTTGGAGCGAAAAAGTGAAGAAAACGGTAAAGTCTCCAAATCAAGCTGGAAACAATGCTTGACGGCGTCACGCTTTGGAGGTAACGGCGTCACGTTATGGCAAAGAGGTGGATAAAAAGATATAACGAGACGCGCCAGAATGTTTTTAGACTTTTACACGTGACGGCGTCACCAAGGCTGTCATGTGTAATTTACTCTTGATAGCCATGAGAAGAATAATACATGACGGCGTCAAATCAGGATCTAGGCAATACGAGAATTTCTTTGACGGTGAGTTGACGGCGTTAGGATTTATACGTGACGCCGTCAGACCCAAAAAATCTATAAATAGTTTTCTATTTTTCATTTGTAAAGGAGGAGAAGGGATAGTTTTGGAGAAACCCTATCACGAATTTTACCTTACTTTTAAGGGTTCCAAACCCTTGTTTCATCCATGTTTGATTGAAGATAAGTTTTCCAATAATCATTCAATATGTCTATGTGTTGTTTGATTCTATCTTATGCTTGTCTTTACTTTAACATGCTAGGCTAGGTTTTCTTTGTGTTTGCTTAGATGTAATGAAACCTAGTTATTGATTATTGGTTGGTTGTTTGTTTATAATTGTTGTGGATGGATGATATCGATGTTAGGCTTAAGAAAATTGGCAGATTTCCAATTGGTAACATGCTTGAACATCTTAAGAAACATGAATCGGATGTGTACTACGATTAATTGGTTATATTTAATGCATAAGTAATTACTAAGGAGGCCATGTTAGGAGCTAGTTGTCGACTCGACATAGGAAGAGGTAGGAGCTTATAGAGTTAGGCAAGATTGTACACGACCCTACAAATGGTATTAAGGAATATAACCCGTGATCCATGCAATTGTAACAAACTAATCAACTAGTAAAAGATAGCTAGGGAGTAGTGAAATCTAAGTAAACACGTTTTTCTTATTATGTTTTTTCTCCATATTTACTTTCGTGTCATTTTATTTTATTTTTATTGCATTTGTAGTTATTTGGGTTAGTTGACTAACAACTAATTCTGCCCATTCTTCCAAAACATGAGATTTTTACTTGCTTTCCATAAAATATATGATGACGTATAGTCTATATTTGGACCACAAGCCCAAATGATAAACATTACTAGGCCAAAACCCACCACGAGTGGACTATCATAACACTGACTTGGGCCACAATGCCAATGGTTTAGACTTACGAAGCCAAAAACCCAACCAAAACTACCCGGGCAAAGATAAGGATCTTCTATTTACAGAATAGATATCCTTAACCCGGATAAGCACCACGTGTGCGAAGAGTAAGGAGCAAGAAACCTACGAGGATTCTGCACCTATATAAGGAATGACATAATTCTCATTAAGGGTACGATTCACAAACCCTAAAACTCTTTACGAGAACCCTAAAACCGATTAGTTACTCTCACGCCGGAGGATAATCGTGGGAGACAATCCCACGATAAGCCTAACGGTGTTTGTTTATTTTCTTAGTGCGCAGGTTTCAAGCATTAAGAGCGAATTGGTACGAGAGCAAGAGCCCAAACTAGGAATGCCCAACTTTTGTATCAACAAGTGGCGCCATCCGTAGGACCAAACACTAAGAACTAAAGAACTAGAATGACGAAGAACAAAAACTCAATACAGCGGACTCCGCAGTTAGAAAAAACACGTGACCCCCAGAGGAAGAATCAACAAGATTCGACCTCTAGGCAAGCTTCTAGGACAACCAGTGTGCCTGGTCACCAAGAAACAGGTCCAACCCTACCTCTCCTCGTGGTAGAATTGCCTGTAAGGACTACCCAAGCCACCACAGTAGTCTTAAGCGTTGAAGAACTCCAACGCACCCTCTTCAGTACTCCCCACCAAACAGCACCTATAGTGGACAACATTGTGCCGCCCCGCGCATCCAACCGGGATAGAGTACCCAATACTGAGGTGGTTACTCTTGCAGCGAATGAGGACGCGCCTGACCTAACGTTGAGAAATTTTGTATTCCAAGATTACAAAACTCTAACTGCCCTCATGCAAGAAGAAGCGAGGAGAAGGTCAAGTACGAGCTTGCAAGCCCGGCTCAATTTTGGTTCTGAACGCGAAGTATCACCACCGCGCCACCTACGAGGAAGACGCGAAAATAATGAAAGACGTACCACTATCCATGATAGGCTGGGTACAACTTCTGACTCACAATATTCAGAGGAATATGAAAACGGCGAGAGGCGCACCAATGTTCATTCCAGGCTTGGTAGTCGAGGGATACAAGACAGATTAGGACCTCAACATTCACCAAGCGAAGGTTCCTCCAGGTCTGGGAGCAAAAGAATTCACGACAGATTAGGGCGGAGAATATCCCCAAGTGAAAGCCCCTCAAGCTCTTCCTCTGAAGGAAGCCGACGCAAGCGTCGCAAAAGAGATTACTCTTCTTCCAATGACTCCTCGGACAACGAGGATAAGGAAACAGGACACTGGAAGTCTAGAGGAAGACGTCGCGAAGAAGAAGATGAAGACATGTCTCTTCCGTGGCGTCGCCAGAAAGTTGATGCGTTTACGTGACGCATCAGCGATTACTCCGATCATAAAAGAAGGCGCATGCCCACTAATGTTAAAACATATGATGGAACAGGTGATCCAGATGACCACCTAAAAATTTTCGAATCAGCTGCTACTATAAAAAATTGGCCACAACCTGTGTGGTGCCATATGTTTAACTCTACCTTAGTAGGGAATGCGCGCACGTGGTTTAGTAAGCTTCCACGGAGGAGCATCGGCGGGTTTGAAGAATTGCGAAAAGCATTCCGTTTAAACTTCACCCAAAGAAAGAAGTGCGCTAAGAACCCTATTGAACTAGCCAGAGTAAAACAGCGCCAAGGGGAATCAACCAGCGCTTATATGGAACGCTTTAAAGATGAGTGCATACACGTCAAAGCGTGTCCTGAAGTCCCAAAAATTTCAGGGTTCATGAATGGGATTAACGACCCAGAACTCATTCGGAAGCTAAACGACAAGGTTCCCCAAACCTTCGATGAGTTAATGAAGCGCACAAGATCCTTCATACAAGGAGAAGCAGTCGCTGCGGACAGTAAAAAAGGCTACTCCAATTATAGGCAACAAGAACAGCCCAGGAGACAACCCAATGATCAGAATAACAACCGCAGCAAGAATTATCGCAGTAATGACAAGTATACCCCTCTCACAAAGACTCCGAGGGAAATATTTGTAACAGAAGGTGCAAACTTCCTAAAACCTCCACCAATGCGTACCGCAGAGGACAAGCGCATAGGGAATGGATACTGCGAATATCATGGCCAAAAGGGCCATACAACCAACGAGTGTGTCCAGCTATGACAACTAATTGAAAAATTATTATAGGAGGGTAGAATGGATCACCTCGTAAAAAACATTAAAGAAGGGAAGGACAAGCAAAAGAATGGAGGCAAGAAAGAACCTCCCAAGGATAAAACGGACATCATCTACATGATACAGACATGGCAACGCAAGATAAAACAAAAAGTCAGTCAAAAGTTCTCCTCAGGAAAGGAGATATCCTTCCCCACTCTAGCTGCGGACAACGCAGTAGTAGAGCCACTAACTATTGAAATACATACTAGGGGACACGAGATCCGCCGCATGTATATCGATGGAGGAGCATCCGTAGATATTCTATATGAGCATTGCTTCAAAAGGCTGCGACCTCAGATACAAAGTCAATTGATACCAGCCGCAACATCACTGACTGGGTTCACAGGAGAAAAAATATGGCCTATGGGGCAATTATGCTTACTTGTAGTTATGGGCGATGAACAACACTCAACAGCAATGTGGATAAATTTCATGGTAATAAGGTCTCCTTCACCGTACAACGGCATCATTGGGAGACCTGGAATATCATCCATGCGCGCTATACCATCCACAACACATGGGATGCTCAAATTTCCAATAGAAGGAGGAATTGTCACCCTCTACAACACCACAATACCACCCAAAGAATGCAACGCAGTAACCAGTGAGGTGGAGAATCTTCCATAACAACGCACAGAGAAAATGCCAAACTTAAAAGTCGCTATTCATCCTGATTACCCAGATCAACAAATTTCGATTGGAGGATCTTTATCTGACAAAGGTAAAGCGGCTGTGTGCGCACTCCTGCAAAAGAACCTGAATATCTTTGCGTGGGAACCAAAGCACATGACCGGAGTGCCACGCTCTATCACGGAGCACAAGCTACAAATTCGACAAGGATATCTCCCAATACGACAGAAGAAGCGCGACCAGGCCCCAGATCGCGCAAAAGCTATTCTGGAAGAAGTGCATAAACTTGTAGACGCAGGTATAATGCGCGAAGTATACTATCACGAGTGGCTCTCTAACCCAGTGATGGTAAAGAAGAGTGATGGCAGTTGGAGGATGTGCGTGGACTTCACAGACCTCAACAAAGCATGCCCACAGGACTGCTATCCACTGCCAGAGATAGACTGGAAAGTAGAATCCCTGTGCGGATATCCTTTTAAGTGCTTCCTAGATGCATACAAAGGATACTATCAAATCCAGATGGCAGTGGAGGACGAAGAAAAAATAGCTTTCCACACAAGTCAAGGGGTCTATTGCTACACAAAAATGCCTTTTGGCCTAAAAAATGCAGGCGCAACATACCAGCAATTGGTGGACACGGCTTTCGAAAAACAAGAAGGTTGAAACTTGGAAGTCTACGTTGACGACCTTGTCATCAAGTGCCACACAGAGGATGAATTGGTGCGCGACATCGAGGAAACGTTCAAAACATTGGGAAAGTAAACATGAAGTTAAATCCCAAGAAGTGCACCTTTGGCACGACAGAAGGCATGTTCCTTGGGTACTTAATAAAACCAGATGGCATCAAGCCTTGCCCAGAAAAAACAAAAGTTGTTATCGATCTTCCCTCACCGCGCACACTCAAAGAAGTCCAGTCATTAAACGGAAAGCTAGCTGGGCTAAACCGTTTCTTATCTAAGTCAGCAGACAAATCACTCCCTCTCTTTAAAACACTCACGAAGTGCACCAAAAAGGGATACTTTCGTTGGACTGAGGAAGCAGAAGAAGCTTTCCAACAGCTAAAACAGCATCTGGCATCACTCCCCAAACTTGTCGCACCGCGACCAGGGGAAGAGTTAATCATGTACTTATCTGCAACCCACGGAGCAGTTAGCGCAGTACTATTGACAGATAGAAACTCCATCCAGACACCCATATACTTTGTAAGCAAAGCATTGAAGAAGACAGAGACTAACTACATCGCCATGGAAAAGCTGGTCTTAGCTCTAGTATTCGCAGCTAAAAGACTGCGCAGATACTTTCAAGCGCACCCAATAGCTGTAATCACAGACCAGCCAATCAAACAAGTTATCTCTAAACCTGACGCATCAGGACGGCTACAAAAGTGGAGTGTGTTGTTAAACGAGTATAACATCTCATATAGACCACGCACTGCAATCAAGGGGCAGATATTAGCTGACTTTATTGTTGAAAAGCCAGATACCGATAGTCCAACTTCAACAAGCAAAACAGATCTACAGGAACCTTGGATTCTGTTCATAGATGGATCCTCATGCGTGGATGGATCAGGCATAGGCCTTATCCTTACTAATCGAGAAGGAATGGAGTTCACCTACACGCTGCGTTTGGAATTCATAGCCACAAACAATGAGGAAGAATACGAAGCCCTACTCGTTGGACTACGCATTGCAATTCAAATGGGTGCACGCAACCTAGAGGCAAACGTGGATTCCAGGCTAGTAGCTAACCATGTGTTAGGGGAGTATGATACCAAGGATGAACACATGACAAGTACCTAGAGGGGACAATAGGAAAGCTGATGCGCTTAGCAAGATTGCATCTACAAGCTTTGCGCACCTATCAAAACAGGTATTGGTAGAAAATCTAAAAAACAAATCAATCTTGGAGATGGAAGTGTCCACGGTGATAGAAGAACAGGATCCCACGTGGATGACACCTATCATTGAATTCATTAGCAAAGGAATCTTACCACAAGATCTTAAGGACGCTTGAAGAGTGCGGCGCACAGCGCAGCGATTTGAACTACGAGATAGCATCCTATATCGACGTTCTTTCTTACAACCTTGGCTCCGATGTGTTGGACCTTTTCAAGCAGATTATGTACGCCGAGAAATCCACGCTGGATCATGTAGCATGCACTCAGGACCACGGTCTGTTGTGGCGCGCGCTCTACGATCAGGATATTATTGGCCCACTATGCACCGCGACGCACGAGATATGATAAAAAAATGTAGCAATTGCCAAGTACACAGGCCAATTCCGCGCAAACCACAACAAGAGTTAACCCCAATCACCTCACCATGGCCATTCTATAAATGGGGCATTGACATTGCAGGACCTTTCCCAGTTGTAGCGGGAGGGCTAAAATTCCTCATCGTAGCCATGGACTACTTTACAAAGTGGATTGAGGCAAAGGCAGTGGTGAGTATCACGGGAAACCAGGTAAAACGCTTCGTATGGGATAATATTGTATGTCGCTTCGGACTACCTGGAGAAATCATATCAGACAATGGGAAACAATTCTGCGACAATCCATTTAAAGATTGGTGCGAAACATTACACAACACTTTGCTTCAGTGAAACACCCACAAACCAACGGCTTGGTTGAACGCGCAAATCGAAGTCTAGGTGAAGGAATAAAAGCGCGCCTTGACAGACACAAAGGAAAGTGGGTGGACGAGTTATCACATGTCTTATGGGTGCATCGCACAACAATCAAAACCAGTACCAGAGACACACCATTCTCCCTTGTCTATGGAATAGAAGCCGTCATACCAGCTGAAATTGGAATCCGAACTATACGAATAGCATAGGTTAACATCACAACAAATGACGAAGAGCGGCGCATAGACTTGGACTTGCTGGAAGAAAGGCGTGAACGTGCAGCTATACGCGAAGCAAAGGCTAAAGCAAAAATGAAGAAGCATTATGATGCAAGAGTCAAACATACTTCCTTCAGGACAGGAGACTTTGTATACCGCGCTAATGACGCGAGCCACGCAGAAGACACAGGCAATTTTGGACCCAAATGGGAAGGACCTTATGAGGTCACTGATGTGCTAGGTAATGATGCATACAGGTTGCGCGATATGGAAGGTCACGATCTGGCGCGCACTTGGAATATCTGCAATCTCAAAAGATGCTATCTTTAGGAAAGGCTACGGCCCATAAACAGACAACTTTGCACTTTAGTATGTGCCCAATAATTGTTTGTCATTTGATTTTCTCTTCTTTATTAGGAATTGTTTTTTACTCTTCAAAAAACTTGCAAGTATCAATAAAACGTTATGGTTTCTAGCTAACTCCATAACACATTTTACTTTATTGCGTACATTCTTATATGTGTCAATATTGTTATATTATATTTTTGCCTACATGGCGTACATGCACTAACTAAGACCCACGAGGGCAGAAAGGATGAGTAAACCTACTAATTCACTCGTTGAGTAAGAGGGTTGCAAACCCATCAACATTTGATCACGCATCCTTGCTAGGCGCCTTAACTTTGAGACGTTGAAGTAAGTTTTCCTTGCGCATCCCACAAAGGATGCGCAAATATCACGTACACTTTACAAGCTTAGCAAATAACGAGCCAAGACTCTTGGTCACATAATAAAACTTTGCAAAAATAATGCAAGTTTATTTTCATACTTATAATTTATCTTAAGTCACGCACTTAATTTAAACATAGATCCAAAAAGAGTATCTTATTTAATCTTTTTACATAAAAAGATAACAATTTATGAACAGATACCATAACACGCAAAAGATATACTTTGTTATTTATACAATAAATATACAAGTTACAACAGCCTACACACTATGACGATGCTCAGGACTATCTTCTGGGGCAGCAGAGTTTCCTGCCTCTTGGAGCTTTCTCAAAAGTAACGCATCCTTAGGCGATACGGTCGCTACACTAATAGGAATCCCATCTGACCTGGGAATATGCGCAGCCCCCACACCGCATAAGATGTCCTTGCCCTTAACACCTTTTTTTCTTGGCAGCTCTCTCTGCGTGCAGCTCCAATACCTCCTTAAGAGGAACCTCCTTTTCAAGAGCAAAAGGATTCAACATATGGCGCGGCTGTACAAAAACAGGAACCTGCAGCTGCGACTCGTCAGGCTTTAGAAAATAGTCTGGCTGCGCCTCTGCATCCTCCAAGATATGGCGCCCCAGGGTTAACCCCTCCATAATTACCCTTATAGGGTAATCCTGGTCGTGCTCCAGCCACGCAATTTGGGGAAGCTCAAGCAGCTTCATCCCCTCCATCGCTTTCATTAGCTCTTCATAAGCATTGGCATCGTAACCAGGCACCTTAACAAGCGCCACATTCAACAACTTAGCCTCATGGAGCTCCTCCATGGATTGCGCCCTACCACGCTCCACGGCGCACTGAACCACCTTTCCAAAGGTCTCCAATACTTCTGGAGACTCTAAGGTGCCCATCGCAGCCAGGCGCAAGCCATGACTGATCAACCACCTACAAAAAAAGAAAAATGATGCATTAGAAGAAAAGAGACAAACCAATAAATATAATAAAGGCAACATCGCAGAAAAAATATAAGGGTGTACCTGCGCTCAGCTATTGTAGACATAAGATGAGGGTATAACTCCTCATCATAGTCTATGCTCAGGCCGTGCAGCTTCTCCTCCTGCTCCTTTAGAAGCTTCTCCATACGCAGGCGGAACTCATCAATATGGCCGAAGTGTTCAGCCTTTTTCTCCTCAAGATACCTTACCCCCCAGGTAAGGTTAGCCCTGAACTGATGAAGTTCACCTTGTGCACGCTGCAGCTCAGCCATCATGGTCAACTTTTCATCAGTGACCTTGTCTGCGTGCGCCTTGACGAACCCTACCTCCGCTTGCGCTTCACCTAGCTGCGCACAGAGAAGGGTAATCTCCTCATCCTTCTGAGCGAGAGTGCTACTCTCCCCGACATATCGCATCTTCAACTAAGCGACTAGCTCAGTTTGACGTTTAGCAGTAGCAGCCAACTCCACCAACAGCTGCTGCGCAGATACATCCTCGGCCACCTTCACTCCCTCCTCCACTTTTTCATTCTGAGGAGGGACCACACTCTCCACAAATGCCGCATCATCCTTTGCTGCATGGTCACTACAACGAATAAGGAAGAAAGTCAGCACCTATTACGACAAGTAATAATAAATGTATAAAGAATAAGGAGAAATGAGGAATATCACTTACAGAAGCGGAGAAGCCTTTTCAGTCTCCTTATCCGCGCCAGAAGCGGATGTGTCATCCTTTGCGGATGATTCTTCATCCGCGATCAGATGGAGCCTCCTCTTGGAAGTACCACTGCCACCAGCCTCTCCTTTGCGCTTTAGATTCTGCGCTACCACCTCAGGCTTTAGTACCTCCACGCTGTCAGAAGATTCAGCTTGCAACTCCTCCACATGTGCAGACTCCACAGTGGGAGCCACGCTCTGCACTGGCATCACAAGAAGAGGGGGCGAATCTTCAGGACCAGCTGGCCCCAATACAGTCAGATGCCCAACAGTCGCATCCAAGAGTGGTTGCTCACCCTCCCTCAGAGGGCGCACACCAACGGTCACCTGTTTCGGCTTCTCAAGCTTAACTACAGCAAACAAATCCATCTCCGCGCAACACATACACAAGTAACAAAACACATATTAGTTATTAAAAGTGCGCATACAGAAAAACTTACATTATTTGAAGCGAACAATTAAAAGGGATGAACACCCACCCCGGCCACTCTCATCAATGAAGGTTGGCACCTCGTTAGCACCATGGAAATAGTTGCGAATCAACCCCATGTGCACCACAAAATCCTCAGGGTAAGGGTTAATAGGGATGCGGTTGGCATCAATAGTCTCCGCGTCCGCCAAGCTATACGAACCGGGTGCGGGGCGCCCATCCCTCGGCAGCGTCTCTTGAGTATAAAACTCAAATGGTGAAGGAAACGCCACATCATCCACCTAGAAAAAATATTCCCTCCAATGCCTCAAGGAATCTACCTTATCGGTATAACACTGAAGGCGCCCTGCGCGCTTCGCAAAGGATACTCATCCATGCGACCACGTTGTGTGGTAAAATGCACGGAATAGGTCGACAGTTGGGTTTATTGCAAGTAAATGACAGTTTACTTCAAAATTTGATATCTTCGCCGCACCTATACAGTGCAGCTGAGAGATATGAAGGTGATAGAAATTGAGCACGTTGCTAAAAAATATAGATATTGGTATGTGATAGTTAGCGTACTCAAAGAAGCGTGTGTACAATCCTATTGTAGGACCTTAGATATATAAACTTTAATACCAATATCAGAACTAGTTGAAGTAAAGATGGTGACTTGATGAATAAGGTGTGGCGTTAATATGAGAGAAATAGAGTATAAAGATGAAGAGAACTTTTATTCATAAAACACACATAATACATACACAAGCACACCTTACAAATGAGAGGTAAAGTGCCTTTTATAGTTCCATACATAGGCTTTCAATGGGCTTGGGCTTGGACTTTGTTACATGATTAGATACCAAGGCTTATGAAACATAGCACATAACATATTAGCTTACCAAGTCCAAAGCCCAATGACTAAACTATTACTAGTCTTAACAAACGACACAAAGTTATACAATGAGAATGACCATCACTTCTATATATATTTTTTTAATGCTAACAATCTCCCCCTAAGGGGTGGTCATTCGAATGATGCTCCACGTGATTAGGTCTTCCGTGTTCTTTGTCTTGAACTTTGTGTGTCGTTGTAGAATAGTCTTTAGTTTTTGTTCCTTCATGCTTTGTGATCTTTGATAACTGATATTCATCGTTCTTTGTTCCTTTGTGATGTGGAGTTATCTGACTTTCGTCACTTCTGCGTCTGTGGTGGTTGTTTACAATTCCAACATGCTCATACATCTTTGGATTTTGATATTCATATGCACGTAGTTCCCTTTCTTTCACTTTGATCTTTAGTCTTTATACTTTGTAGATTCTTCTTTTTGGCGTAGAATCTTTCTTTGAACTTTGTGTTGTATAGATCTTTGAGGGAGCTTTCTTTAACTTCCAGATGTATTTATGAGCATGTGGAATCTGTCGCCATGGAGGTGTTGTGTAGCTGCATGAAAACAGTTAGCAATAAATCAACCGGTACTTACAGGTTCGAATTAGAGATCGTCAACAGCATAGTGTGAAGACTCCTTCTAACCCTTACCAAGGCCGTTCCCATGTCAGATACTCTCGAGAGAGCTTACAAGACCTACTAAGTAGCTCAATGACTGGGTGAGTCGCTGGGGATCACTCCACGACTGTAGACCGTTTTGAAACCACCGCGAACACTAAGCGTAACCCATAAAGAATTACCGAAGTGACCTGCTGTCAGGGCTGCTTGATGTTGACCCTGGCAGGAATTTCCATTCAATCACTGAGAATCACAAAAGTGAATCCTCTCATAAATGTTCTGGCAGATTGCTAAGATCTGCGTAGGACTCTAAAGTTTACATCTGGCGTCCTTAATGATGAACAACCAGTGTAGAAATATCATGTGTTCCTATGAGATCTTTTGATGAATCTCGGGGCTCTAGACTCGATAAGTGCACATTTGGTTTCCTATGCGGAGATTAGGGAGAGGTCTCCTGCTTCAATATCAACCATCTCTAAGAGACAGGTCGATAGATTACACCGGTTCCCCGTGAGAATGAAACAAGCTCTTTTAAGAGAACTTGAGTGGTTAAGAAGGTTAAGTGCAGTGCGTCACTGGGTCCATGACGTCTTATCTTCAATACCGGTGTTACCTTAGTAACAACTAGTAGCATACGAATTGTACCCGGTGTCTGCCCTAAGGTTGAACATATGGAGGGCTATTTCTTTTCACCCTTTTTCATAACTTTTCTTTTTAATTCTTCAACCCCTTCTTTCTCCTTTCTCATTTTCTCCTTTTTTCAATCATACCTAAGGACTTCTAATTCTAATCTATTGGATTTGTCCTTGGGTAGATCCCTCCGGCTCTGGCGGATCATAGGACGGTTTCCCCTAACCTTAGTCACCTTATAACTCCATGACTATCCTATCATTGCCATGAAACCATTTATTGAAAATCTCTCAAAGTGTTTATGATAATAAAACACATTGTTGTTACCACTTCGAGAGTTTTGCAATTTTGAAGGACTCCCCCTTCACATGTGCTCATGAATTTTTAAGAAATTTGCACATGCGTGAGGAGTTTGCACTTTTTGAATTGATCCACTTTCAGCGAACATGACCGATTCGAGACATGCTTACATCACTAGTTAGACTAGCTTGAAGTTATTACCCGTCCTGGTCAAGTCTAAAGAAAGTCTCTCGATACGGTACATTCTACTCAGACAAGTCCTATTCGAGATACGCTTACATCACTAGTTAGACTAGCTTGAAATTATTACCCGTCCAGGACAAGTCTTTTCGATTACTAACATTTTAAGCTTCTTCAATTCATTGGTACTTACTGAGTCGAGCTCTTCTGAGATTCAGTCACAAACTTTAAACATCTTTGATCACATTTTAATCATGTCTTCTCCCCCTAAAAAATAGCATATTGTGATATTTTTGATATCAACTGAGTAAAAATAACTTTTTGGAGAGAAAGACAGATTTCATTTTGCATGAATACGGAACATTTTTGTTTTTGTACTCCCCCTTAATGATAGCACATTTTAAAATCAATTAAAGGTTTTGAGGGAGTTATCTTGAGCGCTCATTTGAAAGATTTTGAGAAATCTTTTGAACAATCTTGAAAAAGTGCTCAAGAATTGTATTTTGAAAAACGAGTTTATGTTTGAAATCCTTTTCGTTTGTTTATACTCGAACTTTTGAAAAAAATTTCATCATTGAACGTACGAGTCCTTGATTTGAAAATAATCAGAAGTCATCGTTTAAGTATGGGTTTCGTACTGATGTATACGAAAGCCATAGTGAAGAAACTTTTTGAGAAACGACATGTTTTAGAAAAACATTAAAAAGAACTCCCGCTCAAGCATCTGTACATGTCCGTATCATTGTTGAATGACATTTCTAGAAACGTACAGAATATTGATTAATACGAGAGACATGTCGTGAGAAGAATATTTTTGGATTTTTTTTTATTTTATATTGTTTTTGTATTTTTTGAAAATTTTATATTTTTGTATTTTGCTTTTGTTGGTTTTTCAAATTTTGTATTTTGTTTTTCAAAAATATTTATAGCGAAGCGATTTTGAAAACATTTTTCAAGAAGATTCGAGAAGACGTTCTAGCTCCTCAGGAGTTAGGCTTCGCATGCCAATTCGTCGAACTAAATAGTCAAACCTTTCTTTTGGAAGGGCTTTAGTAAAAAGATTGGCGAGTTGATAATCAGTCTTCATGAAAAATAATTCAACAGTACCCTCTTCCACGTGTTCTTTGATGAAATGGTACACGAGATGGCTATGGCACTTTTTGAGTCACAATACATTGGTATTCTGTTAAGAGTAAACCCATAATTTGTGAGTTGTGTCCGCATCCAAAGAACTTGGGCACAACACGCAGATAGAGACACATACTCGGCTTCGGCGGTTGATAGTGCAGTACAATCATGTTTCTTTGACGACCATCTTACTAGCTTTTCACCCAAAATTGTGCTCCACCTGATGTACTCTTTACTGTAACTTGATCACCAGCATGGTCTGCATCTGAAAATGCTGTTAGATTAAACCCCGAATCCTTTGGATACCAAAGTCCCATGTTAATGGTGCTTCGTAGGTACCTAAAGATCCGTTTAACCTCCTTGAGGTGAAGTTCGGTAGGCTTTGCCTGAAACCGTGCTAACAAACAAACAGCAAATTGAATATCTGGTCGACTAGCAGTTAGGTACATGAGAGAACCGATCATGCTCCGATATTTTTTCGGATCGATGGGTTTTCCAAACAAATCAGCACCTATTTTTGGTGAAGTGACCATTGGTGTACCAACAGAATCACAATTTTCCATTCCATGTTTTTTCAAAATCTCTATAGTATATTTAGCTTGATTAATAAAAATACCACGATGGGATTGATGGATTTGTAAACCAAGAAAGAATTTTAGTTCCCCCATCATGGACATTTCAAATTTGCTTTTCATGAGATTTTCAAAATGTTTTGAATGGTTAGGATTGGTTGATCCAAAAATTATGTCGTCCACGTAAATTTGAACAATCAAAATGTCATCTTTGAATTTTTTGATAAACAAGGTGTCATCAACCATTCCTTTTGTGAAATTGTTTTTAAGCAAGAAAGATGATAGTTCGTCATACCATGCTCTTGGAGCTTGTTTTAAACCATAAATTGCTTTCTTAAGCTTGTAGACGTAGTCTGGAAGATCTTTGTCGATGAATCCCACTGGCTGACTCACATATACTTCTTCTTTCAGAGTTCCATTCAAGAAAGCAGTCTTAATATCCATCTGATAGACTGTGATGTTTTTGTTAGCTGCATAGGCTAAGAAAATCCGGACTGCTTCAAGTCTAGCTACAGGCACGAATGATTCCTCGAAATCTATCCCTTCTTCTTGTGGATAACCTTTAGCCACGAGACGAGCTTTGTTGCGAATAACAGTCATTTCCTCATCCAATTTGTTCTTCCACAACCACTTGAGATCAAGAAAAAGTTTATCAAGTGGTCGTTCAACAAGTTCCCAACTATCATGTAACAGGTATTGAAGAAATTCCTCCTGCATCGCTTCAATCCAAGGGTTTTCTGCCATTGCTTCCCGAATGTTCTTTGGTTCTTTGAGGCTGATTGAGCAAATGTAAATGCATAATTCAAGATCAGTGGCAAGTTGTTTCCTTGTCTGAACTGGCTTTGAAGGTTCACCAATAATATGTTCTATTGGATGGTCTTTTTTCCATTGAAATGTAGAAGGGTACCTTGGGTGTAACGAATGTGTGTTAGATGGTTCTTGTAACCTTGAAGAAGATTCAGCAGAGTCTGTTGCAAACGGGTTTTCAAATACTACTTCTTCTTCTTCTAACGCAACATCGTTTGAATTATTTGTAGGTTCCTCTTGAAAATTAATGTTTTGATTTTGCTCATCAACGATTGTTGTAGATGCATCTTATGGTGGTGGTTGTGGTTGATGGTTGTGAGCGGGTGCAGCGGAATGTTGTTGAGATGCATTTGTCGAAGTTCCACCATAGTATTCATCAAACATTAACTCGAAGAAATTTTCCAGTTCTTGTTCTGAAGGTTTATCTGTGTTTGTTGAATGAGCTCCTTGAGGCACGAGTCCTGAACGGATGTGTCTAGAAGTCTGCTGGTTTGGTGCGGGTCCTAATCCGTTTTGATTAGAAGCCATTGGATTAAGCGGGTTCTAGAGCGTATCTCTCATAAGCCATTTGTGAAATCTCGTTAAAATTCACATTCATCGTCTCCATTATCCTTTTTGTTCTTCTATTATACACCCTGAATGCCCTCGAGTTTTCTGAATATCCAATGAAGATACCAATATCACCCTTAGCTTTTAACTTCCCTAGATCTTCTCTGTCATTCGTTGGATAGCACAAAGCGCCAAACACGTGAAGATAAGAGATGTCAGGTTTACGGTTGTTCACTAGCTCATATGGGGTTTTATTGAATCTCGGATGGACTAGGGATCGGTTTTGAGTAAAGCAGGCAGTGGCTACAACATCAGCCCATAAGAATAGTGGTGCACTAGAAAAAATCAGCATTGTGCGAGCAGCTTCCACAAGAGTTCGGTTTCTTCTTTCAACTACCCCATTCTGTTGTGGAGTTCTAACAACTGATGTTTGATGTGTAATTCCAACATCTTCGAGGTAAGTTCTTAACTCCTGATTTGTGAATTCTATGCCATTATCTATTCTTATAATCCTTACTGGAGCTTGAAGTAGAACTTGAATACGCTTCAGAAAGGTGATGATGATGCTTGGTGCTTCGTCTTTTGATCTCAAAAACTTTACCCAAGTATATCTTGAATAATCATCAATAATAACAAGAATATACTTCTTCCCATTAATGCTTTCAACTCTCATTGGGCCACATAAGTCCATGTGCAACATATGTAACCTTGCTTCCGAACTAGGTACGGTTTTGGGTTTATATGATGCTCTTTTGCTTTTTCCTTGTTCGCATGATGGACAAAGGTGTTCCTTGGTGTATTTGAACTTAGGAAGTCCGGTGACGATGTTGTCTTTGGCTAACTTGTTGATGGTGTCAAAATTGAGATGGGATAAACGTTTATGCCACAGCCAGGACTTAGTTTCTGTTGCCCTTGTCATAAGACAAATTGGTGATGTAGAAACCATTTGGTTGATGTCAATAGCATATAAATTTGTACCACGATTACCAGTTAAGAGATCATCACCAACCAAATTTCTGATAAAAACCGTGTTTCTCATGAATGCAACTTCTAAATCTGCATCACAAAACTGCCCAACTGAAAACAAATTGTGTCCCAACCCTTCGACGTAGTAAACCCGAGTGATTAAAAAATTCCCAAACCGAAGATCTCCATAACCCTGAATAGCTGCTACATGATCATTTCCAAAGCGTACAGTTCCCATGAATTTCCAGACGAAATTGATCAGCAGCTTTAAATTTCCGGTCATGTGCTTGGAGCAACCCGAGTCGACGATCCAAAGACATATTTCGATAACTTGCCAAGAACAGAAGAGTTTGTATTTGGAAACCGTTTTAAATTTGGTTCCATGGGGTTAGGAGTAAATTCCGAATCACACACATCAAAGGTTGCTACATGTTTATTTTGAGCAACTTCCAATTTGCCATTCTGAAGAATGAACTCTCTACCCATTGGTATCCACATACAAAACTTAAGGTAGTTCCTAGGCATTCGACTACTAGTGGTAGACCTAAAGCGTGCAACTAATCTTTCTATAGATCTAGATCTAGCACTAGTTCTCTTTGGAACATACTTCTGTTCAGGCGTAACATTCACATTCTTAGAAACACATTCATCATGAACATCATTAATTAAACATTTCTTGCATATTAAACAAACAGAGTCATTACATGCATTTGAACCAGTACTTTCGACATTACATTCAGATGAATCATGTTTCTTATTACAAAGCGATAAATTCCTAGGGTGTTCTTCTACTTCTTCAACTTTATTCTTGCTACTACTCGTAGAGGCAGACGAGACTCTATTGTTCCTTGTATTGCTCCTAGGATTTAGTCTGCTGCTCCTAGAGGTGCTTTCTAATCCTGTAGAAGGTAAGGCACACGCATTAGGATTTATATTGTTGTCCTTTTATGCATCACTAGACTTTTTAGAAGTATCCTTTTTGCACTCATTTGTCTTAGGAGTGGAGGCAGACGCATTAGTGGGACTAATCCTAAAAAGGCCAGGTGCTATCACTTTTGGTGTTTCGACAACCGCTTTTCCTTTATCAACAATCTTAACATTTTCACTTTTCTTTGGCAAGGGTGTTGGAGTGACTGGTTTTGTCAAATCCTTTTTCTCATCGACTTTTGGAGCAAACCGTGAAATTGACATTTTTGGTTTTTGAACCGTGTTTGAAACATTTGGTTTCTCCGAAGTCAATGGTTTTGCAAACTTGGTTTCCTCACCCTTTCCTTTTTGACTTTTAAGCTAAGCCCTCAAAAGATCATTTTGCTCTTTCATGTTCTTTAAGGCAGGCTCATACGACAATTTGTCATACTTGCATTCTTCCTTTTTTCGATCAAGTTGTTTAAAATATGACACATTTTCTTTTTCAAGCTTTATAAGAGCATTTTCATATTTTGAAACAATTAAGGAGGTCTCAGCTCTTAGTCTTTCATCGTCTTGAACAGAATATGTTTGTAAAATGATGGACATAATATCAGTGGTCATAACAGCTTCGAAGAGAGAATCATTTAGGTTTTCCAAAACATTCATGTTTTCACGAGTTTCATTAGTTTCGTTTACCAGGGATTTGTGGTCCTTGACAAAGTCGGCCGTTTCTTTTAAGAAAGCTTGTTCAAAATGAATTACCCTCGCACTGATGTTATTCAGTGGGATAGTAATTTCGTTTTCAAAAACCTTTTTCTGCTCAATATGAAAACTGGAATGCCAGTTGTTAATATTGATTGTAGTTTTAAAAGCAACAATATTTTGAAGTTCTTGAATTCTCTTTTTAACGTCATCCAGAATGTCTCTAGCCTCACTTGTATTAAAAGTGTTGTTAGAAGACATTTGTTCTATTTTTGAAAGAGATTTGGAAGCAATAACTTTCTTAGAAAACATTTTTGAGAATGGTCATTTTATGGAAAACACAGATGGTTCTTTTTATGGAACAAAAGTAATTCCCGAAAGTTTGTTCAATTTGTTGTAATCAATGGGTTTCAAATCCTTTTGTTTCATTTTAGTAATGCTCTCTTCGACATGTTCTATCGTTTGCACAGAATCCCGAACAACGGGAGGATCATGTTTAGTGTAAATCACATTACCATTATACAAAACATTCTGTTCTTGCTGAGCTTTCTTGAGACTACTGGGGGTGTTGTTACCAAGAGCCACTTTATGTTTCGTATGGTAAATCGGATTAGTTTGATTTGAAATCATTTTCGTTGTTTGACTTGACTGACCCGACTTAACCACTAATTCTTCTAAATGTGCAATCATGTGTTCTGACTCTACGATTTCGGCCAAAAGTTTGTCTTCTTTCTTTGCAAAATCCTTTTTCAACTCATCCCTTTCTTTTTCAAGATTGGTATAAGCTGTTTTTTGTTTAGAAAGTTGGTTTTGTAAATCAGAAATTTCTGCGTTTAAATCTTTTATCTTCTTGAAAGAATTAACATCAAGTGTATCAAACTTGAGTTGTAATTGTTTTTCCCTTGAAACGGAATTTTGATAACCAGTTTCTAATTCAGACACTCTTTTGTTATGAAATTCAAAAGCTTTAACGTATTCTTTGTAACTCTCAAGCTCAGCGGTCAATTTAACATTCGCGGCCTTAACATCGCGATTGACCTTTTTCACATTCTCAATTTCAATACGACAATTATTCAATAATGATTCAAAGAAAGCACGTGTTTCCTCATCATTCTCAGCATGTTGTGAAACGAAGCCTCCATTATGATTCACATCTGGAGTCACTGAAGGAGTATTGCTACTACTTGGCGTGTCCAGGAATGTATCATAAGTGGATGCTTGCTTCTCAAAATGTTGTTCCTCATGAGGAGACATATCAAATATATCATTATTGTGACATGTGTTGAAATTTGATACCTCAGATGGTGCATTGGTGTCATAAACAGGAAGTGTATCAGAATCTGTGTCATACTTAGCTTCCTGAAGATTCGCCATGAATATGCAGTTCGCATCGATATCCTCTCTATCTTCCATGTCATCCATAAGAGCCATAAAATCATTTTCCTCTGCGTTCAACTGAAATCCTGCCTCATTCTTTTGTGCCAACAACACTGCTTTCTGCAAGTATGCTAGGTCTCTTTTGTTCGGCTTAGTAGGACAGTTCCTTGCCATATGACCTACACCCTGACAGTTGAAGCACTTTACCGGATTACCCTGATTCACATTTCCCAAATTCCCAACAACTGGGGCTGCAACATTCCTATTCTGATAACCCATTGCCTGATTACCAACATTCTGACCCCTCTGATTTCCAACAAACTGACCCATCTGATTCCCTGCAAACTGGCCTGCATTCTGATTCCCTGCATACTGACCAGCATTCTGCATATTCTTATATCCTTGTTGATTCCCATAAACTCCAACCATTTGGCCTTCATTGCCCATATTGAAACTCGGCTGAGCAAACTGCTTGTTGCGAGTGTTCAATGAGATCCTTTGTTTGTTGTTTGTTGGTGTAGAATAACGTCCTTGGAATGCCTTTGACAGAAAAGCAAACACTTGGGACAATGCTGCAGTAGCTTCATCATTGTCAGTGAATTCCAGTTCTTGGAATTGTGGGTGTTTCTGTTGTGGAATAACTTGTTATTGTTGTCGGTAGAACTGTTGTTGGTAGACCGGTGTTGGTTGTAGAATGCATGATGGTTGCATGTAGTTGTGAGTGGAAGATGATGATGGTTGTTGAGTGTTCACTGGTAATGGTGTTGGTGTATTAGCAATTAATGCGAGAGGATCATGATTCTTAGCCAATCTTTCTTTCCTTACTTCATTAGCCTCAGCTTGGTTTTGCTTCAAAAAGTCATAGAGTTGATCATAATTCACCTTGTGTAAATCCTTTGTTTGATTGACAATTGTAACATAACGACCCCATTCTTCTGGAAGGTTATTGATGAATTTGATGTTTGTTGCAATTGTTTGAGGTGTCAACTTATTTCTGATTAACTCATTCATCAAAGTGCAAAACCTTGTGTAGTAGGATTCAATCTGTTCACCTTTAGTGGATGTGAAATTCTCCCATTCAGTAAGAAGTTTGTTTTCAACGTCTTGTTGTCCAATCTCTGTTCCATGACATATCCTTCTAACAGGTTCCCACATAGCATAAGCAGTTTCACAGCTGTCGACCGCAGCAAAGATCTCCCGTGGTAATCCAAGTTGGATTAAATGCATTGCCATATCATCTGCGGTGATCTGCTTCTTGTCTTCCTCTGTGTAATCTGATTCTGTTTGTTCACGCACGAATGGTTGAGTAGGAGGTGTTGTATTTAGATTACCTTCAATTTGAACTTGTCTTGGCTTGAATGGACCATTTGTAATGGAGTTGATCATTAATTTACCATCAGGCTTTGTTTTGATGTAACGAAGCATGCGGCTTGTCCATGGGAGATATCCACCTTTTTCAAGCATTGGAGGTCGGTTTTCCACACCGGCTGCATGAATGTCTTGCTGAGTTGCCATTGATGAAGTTTAGATTGATAAAGTTGAGTCTTGGATCATTCCAATGAAATAGGAGTTGTGTTTAGTGTAAGTTGATGCAAGTTTTTATGATGAAAAATTCAACGTGTCCTTCTTCTCTGTCTCACGGTCGTTTTGACAGCTAACTCGTCGAAAACGGAGTTACGGTTCAAAAGTTATGGCCGTTTGAAGTTTGGTTGTCAAAAAGTCAAAATCTTATGCATAAACCCTGAACTTATGCGTAAACAGTGATTCTTACGCTTAACTTAGAATCTTACGCGTAAGAAAAGTTATGCGTAAACTTTTAGGTTATGCGTAAAAATTAAGGTTATGCGTAAACAAAATGTTTATGCGTAAGCTTTGATTTTTACGCGTAAACTTTAAGTTTATGCGTAAGAATGTTACGCGTAAGGTTTGTTCAACCAAACTGATCTCCCAAACTTGTCCAAGCTTGAAAGATATACCGTGTCGAAGTATTTCACTAACTTGTCCAAGCTAGGAAAGTATTGAGTAACAACTTATGCGTAGGAACTTCTGCGTAAATCTTATGCGTAAGAACTTATGCGTAGGATCTTATGCATAGGATCTCAACTTATGCGTAGGATTTGATCTTATGCGTAAGAAGAGGGTTTTGACTAAACTTAAGCATAGGAAAGGGGTTTTGACCTCAACTCACGCGTAGAAAGTACTGTAGACAGCTGTAACTTGTACTATACTCAAAATCTTACGCGTAAGATGTCCCAAACAGCTAAAAATCCGATTTTTTCAACCAAAAACACTTTTTCCACTTGTTTCTATTGATCAAATCTTACCCAAAACACTTAGAATCACTAAAGCTTCAATAAAAACAACAACTTTAAAACCAAAACTTGTAAAAATCGAAACTTTTTGAAGAAAAAGTGCACAAATGAATGAAAAATGCAACTTTTTAACAAAAAACTTGATAGAAACACTCCTAAATCATTGTTAGGCGATTGATACCACTTGTAGGACCTTAGATATATCAACTTTAATACCAATATAAGAACTAGATGAAGTAAAGATGGTGACTTGATGAATAAGGTGTGGCGTTAATATGAGAGAAATAGAGTATAAAGATGAAGAGAACTTTTATTCATAAAACACACACAAGCACACCTTACAAATGAGAGGTAAGGTGCCTTTTATAGTTCCATACATAGGCTTTCAATGGGCTTGGGCTTGGGCTTGGGCTTGGGCTTGGGTTTGGACTTGGTTACATGATTAGATAACAAGGCTTATGAAACATAGCACATAACATATTAGCTTACCAAGTCCAAAGCCCAATGACTAAACTATTACTAGTCTTAACAAATGACACAAAGTTATACAATGAGAATGACCATCACTTCTATATATATATTTTTAATGCTAACACCTATCTTCCCTTCGGGGAAATCGGCAATACACGCATTGACGTCCGGGACTTCCGGATGCACATCCAGAGGAATAAAGTAATCAGAAGAGAACTGACGTTGTTCATCCTCATCCATCGCAGAGCGAAAATCCTCTAACTGAGCAACCATTTCAGCAGTATGACAAGATCTACTAAGATACGCACGCGCAGTTACCTAATAGAAACAGTTGATCTCTTAAAGAAGCTTTTGAAAAGATGTAAAAATGGCAGAAATCGTTTTTACTGTGATGTTATAGTAAAAAGGGAGGCGGTGACTCTTATATAAGTCATAAAAACCCTAGATGTAAGCCACGTGGATCCCACTCATAAAACATGTGGCTAGAATATGAAACGGTACATGCACTTATTCCCATCTCCCAAGGAATATGTGGACACACTCCCCGTTTCCCGAGTTGAGATTGAGATATTTAGGGACTAGGTACATAGTTCCCACCCTTGGGCGGTAACTATTTAAATCTTTCCCGCCACGCTTACCGCTGTTATCACCAGTCTAGTACCCGCGGCTATGAGCCGCGCATACTTGACTGGGGGGACATGATGACGTATAGTCTATGTTTGGGCCACAAGCCCAAATGATAAACATTACTAGGCCCAAACCCACCACGAGTGGGTTATCATAACACTGACTTGGGCCACAACACCAATGGTTTAGACTTACGAAGCCAAAAACCCAACCAAAACTACCCGGACATAGATAAGGATCTTCTATTTACGGAATAGATATCCTTAACCCAGATAAGCACCACGTGTACGAAGAGTAAGGAGCAAGAAACCTACAAGGATTCTGCACCTATATAAGGAATGACATAATTCTCATTAAAGGTACGATTGACAAACCCTAAAACTCTTTACGAGAACCCTAAAACCGATTACTTACTCTCACGTCGGAGGATAATCGTGGGAGACAATCCCATGATAAGCCTAACGGTGTTTTTTTATTTTCTTAGTGTGCAGGTTTCAAGCATTAAGAGCGAATTGGTACGAGAGCAAGAGCCCAAACTAGGAACGCCCAACTTTTATATAAACAATATAAAAATTCAAAAAGAATCATCCCTCACCTCTAGACCTAGTTTAATTAAGATTTAACCCTAGCAAACACTATTCTTTGAGTTGAATGATCAATCCCCCAGTACTTGCCACTACACTATACTACATAGGTTAGGTACACTGCCTGGTGGGGATTGCAAGCTTCTCAAGATCCCTTTAGAGGTAAAACCTTTTTCGAGGACGAAATGCCACGCATCACTTACCAATGGAATAGAAGCAGTATTTCCCTCCCAGATAAGTGTCAAAACAGCACGCGTTGTAAACTTCGAAACCTCAGAAAATGATGAAGGGCTTCGAGTTAATCTAGATTTACTAGAAGAGAGAAGGGAAATAGCCTCTATCAAGGAAGCTATCTACAAACAAAAATTTGAAAAGTACTATAACAGCAGAGTTCGACCTTCGACCTTCAAGCCAGGCAAATATGTTCTTCGACTTAATAGTGCAAGCAAAGCCGAATATCAAGGTAAGCTAGGACCTACATGGGAAGGACCCTATGTAATAGCTGAAGCTTATGGCAATGGAGCCTATAAATTCATGACAGTCTTCGGCGACGAGGTTGATAGGACATGGAACGGTACTAACCTTCATAAGTTTTACATATAAAACTTACAGCTTTAAAGAAACTTGTTTGTTTAAGTTCTTTTATCACATTCTTCTCAATTTGGGGAATGAAGCATTAATGGTAAGCGTCCTAGTGTTCATTTCTTAAAATGATGTAATCCTCCCTACCCAATTAATGATATATTATTTTCCCTCGAATCTCTTGTTTTGTCTCGAACAATAAAGATTTATTCAGCCAAGTATTTAAAGTTTCAATGTTCAAAGGATGATCATGATATTCTTGTCTTGTATATTCATAACATCCAACATAATTCACATTAACTTTCCTAAAAGTCTTAGGGTATTCAAAGCCCTCTGCACTAGAAAGGAAAACTACCATTAATGTCCACAGGACAGCTTTCCAGCATTTTTAGAGGAATGCGGATCATCATAATGTTAAGGATAAAGGGGTTTTGTGAGTGAAGTCTTCTTGCTAGGAGATGATGGTTGTATTCTTCGAGGCTTTTTTGAAAAAAGCTCTGTAACTGAGGCCATGTGATCGATAGTGGTTTTGCTAAGGAACGGAAACTCTGCTGATGCTAGGGCATTACTCATGTTGTCACTCCCTTTCATGGGAGGGGCGGTAATATTTCACCTTTGACAATATTACGGTTCCCTAGTTGCAGCTATTTCCTCCAAGGCAGTACATTTACCATCATAAATCGCAGCATTTATCAAATTATCTATGGCTTTTCCAACCTCATCGCTATGATACAATTCCATAGAAATTTGTGGGATAACTTTAGAAATAACCTCGGCCCTTTCCTTCTAAATACTTTGGCACCGTGGGACCAAACCACTCACCTCCTTTTTGAGTTTAGCCTCCTGCGATAGAAGTCTACTCTTTCAGCTTCAAGACCTTCGCATTTGGACTCAAGTGTTTTAACCCTCTCTTGTAAACCAACTATTTTTTATCCCTCTAACTTGAGCTTCCCACACTCAACTTGTGATTCCTTCAATTAACTGGCAAGCTTCATGGCATCAGTTCGAACGCCCTGCACGACTGGGTTCTTTTCAAGATCCTTCGTCGCCTTATCACATTTTGCCTCCAACTCAGCATATTGTAGCTCTCTACTCTTCTCCCTGACAACAACAATGCCCAACTCTTCTTTAACAATTTTGACTGTTTGAATCAACTCTCTTGTCCGGGTGTTGAGATGGTTGTCAAGAATGGCCTATCGAGTGTAGCTCTTGTCATATAGGTCGCATAACCTCTCAAGGGACATATCATCAAGCGTTCGCTTTCAGCTAGCTGGTGTGATGTCTTCGACCAATCGACGACGAGCAAAGAAGTTTGGCAATTCTTTGGTATTGGATAACCCTACATAAAATTTAATCAGACACTGAATAGTATAACAATCAAAGGGTCCTATTAAATTTTACTTACCATGGATGTCTTCATCCTCGGAAGCTACGAACGCAATTGCCTTACCACAGGATTCCTTTTGTTTCACAACCCTGGATGTAGGAAGGGGTATGTCTGGTTTCCTTTCTGAGGAAGGCTTCAGAACACTTGCGCTGGTACCTTTCCTCTCACGCACCCTACTACCTATACCAGAGGAGACAGCGGTGACAATCTGGTTTTCATCTGATGGATAATCATTCGAATCAGCAATGTCCTCCACCACGAGGGGATTTTCTTCTATATTCACAAGGATCAATGCCGTATTCTTGTCCTCATTAGAGAAAGCATCAACGTTATTTTTGTTCACATATACAGAACATGAACCAGCCCCGTAACTGAAATCCTTTGCCTCTCTAGGAAGGAAGCTAACCTCTTTTGCACCACCGAATACAACAAAGTTTCGAAAAGCCATCTCTACAAAACGAAAGAGCACATAAATATTATCAGATGAGTTATTTTTTTAATTCAATAGATATGTTACATACTTTGTCCATCACATTCTATCAGGCTCCAAAGGAGACCCCTCCCAATAATCAATGATGCCCACCATATATTGAACGGGCTCCGGGAAGGTTTGGACATCCACAAGATAGCGAGCGAGACGCTGATAAAGAGGATCAGTGTGTACATTGTACGGCAATTGATCATTGAATTTCTTGCGGTCAAAACAGAAGGACTCATCTAGGAGAGCCGGATAGTGTGGAGGTATGATTGTACTTTGAATATAGAAGAACTTCCCTTTCCAGTTGGTGATGTTAGTGAAGGGTTTTGTTATCAAGACGGGAACATCTGACTCTGCCCTCTTAGATAGGGTTAGCCAATCGCCACCGGGGCATAGATTGAGAAAACCTCGTAACATGGTCAAGTTTGGCTCATAACCATACACCCTACACATCGCTATATAAGTGGTGAGTTTAGCAAGACCAAATGGGTTAAATCTCGATATATGTACCTCATAATATTGCAATAACTCTAAGAAAAGAGGATGCAGGGGTATTCGTAGATTGGATCGGGTAAAAGCATGTATGTATAGACCCGCATACCCTTTCGGAGCATCATAAATGTTTTGTTCTTTGGTAGGGAGCATCACCTTGTATTGTTTGGGTATGGGATAATCTTTTAGAAAAGTGGCTATTGCTTCTCGGGAGAGAGTGCATTTTTGTTGTCTAATAATACGTTTAGCATCCATGGTATACAGCTATATATGAAGTATTAAGTAAAGATCGACAAAGGTTGTTACCTTTCGCTCGAAGTAGTTGGACAACTGTGTGTAAATTTTGGAGGTGTCAATGGAGGTAATTAGGGTTTGTGAGTTTATAAGTCTATATATAAGGCCTAATACCTTTATTTTCGGTCACACACGCGATACAATGTATCCGGACTTTAAACGGACATTTGAATTTTGAATGGACATTTGGGGTTTCCGATAAACATGCCGTTATGGCTCTGACACTATGTGATAGGTGCTTGATCACGCGCTTTTAATGCGTATTTAAATTTAAAGCATATTCCCTTTCATACCAATTTTGAAAGACTAGGGGGATAATGTAAAGATTAGATAGATTTGTAAGCAATGTAATTTCGTACATGTACATCACTTTCAACTGGGGCTTGATAATGTACCCTCCGACCAGGTCGAAGGACCACTTTTCGACCCTGCTCGTAACCTACATAATCGAAGGCTCTGGCTAGCCTCCTAAAACCTTCATTGGCGTAAAACTAATCATTTATGATCTAGTTACCAAATGGGAATTTTCCAAACAAAGGAGTAAGCCCTTCAGGGTATTCTTCAGTAAGCATAAGATGGAACAAGGACAAGACCAAGTCTTACCCACGTCCCCCGTCTTATCCATGTTCCCTCTTATTCCTTAACTCCCCTATTAATCTAGGAAGAGTGGGGCATTAAGCCCTAGCGGTTAACCACAAAATCATGGGACACCCCCTTGACCTCCTAAAATGTGCAAGCACTCTCCAAGCTATTTTCCTCCCCTATAAATAGTCTTGGACGAGTCACAAGTCTGGTATGCAATCTAAACTACTCCACTATACTACGTTTTCATTAAACTTCTCATACCAAATGCTTATTCACACGCCGGAGGTGGTTCGCAGGGCCCAACCCCTGCGCAATCACTTAACATAGTGTCTTTGTATTTCTTATTTCTGGTTAAACACAAGCTTGGCACAATTACAACATCCCCTATATCCTTTGATCACCATCGAAGGCCTGGTCGTGCAATTTATTATACAATCATGGTGCATATAGAGATTAAATCAAAATTAGCCCAAGTAAATACATATATCTCATTTTACGTTAGAATAAGTATATAACTTTATGAGTTCCGAGAGGTAACATCCTCTAAGACGATAGTGAACTCGAGTTTATTTCATAGCAGTACAATAAAGGACATAAGTGACGTTGTTGTTTGTGATGTTCAGTGTTCAACCCAAAAAGAGATACATTGGGCATATGATGTCAGATAATAGTATCAAATTTGCTTGACTAATGAGTTTATGAGGCAATTTCCTATGGCTAATGCAGTCTTTATGCCATACATTGTATCTGATCAGAGCCCTGTAGTGGTTAGTTTACCATCCGATATGGCAAAAAGAAACAAACCATTTAGATTTGCTAATTTCATTGCTGAAAAGGAGGAGTTTCTTTCTATTGTGGGAAAAGAGTAGGGATGTAATGTGCAAGGTGTTAGAATGTATAAGCTAGTGAAGAGAATGAAGAATCTTAAAGGGCATTTGAAAAAAATTGTCTTGGAAGAATGGTAATGAAAGACAGAATGGTGGTGGATGATTACTTAAATTAAAAGATGCAGCCTACTTGTACTGAGCTTAAGAATTGGGCAAAAGATATGGAAGATTACTTCAAAAAGCGATGGGAAATTGATAGACTAAAAGAAAAGGAGGAAGCAAGTAGTAATGAGGAGGATGTAATGGAGGGGGTAAGTGAAATGGCTCAAACAATGGCAAGTGAAAATGTCATTGGTTTGAGTAAGGACATTCTGAGTTAAGTGTGTATAATGAGAACCTAATGTTTCTTATATAATAGTAGTTTACCATGGATTTTAAGATTGCTATATGGAATATTAGGAGTATGAATAAAGGAAAAAAAACAAATAGAAATTAAAATTTTGATTATGGATTCAGGTCTATGAAGTATTGGAAACACACATTAAGCCTCATAAGCTTCCAAAAGTTCTTGAGTCTGCTTTTGGTTATTGGGATTGGTTCTCTAATGTTCAGTATAGTCTCAATGGATGCAGAATTCTAGTAAGTTGGGATAGAAACATGGTAGATGTAATTCATTCTTCTAAATAGTTTATTTTGTGTATGATTGAAATCCTTGCTAACAAAACTAAATTCTTGTGTAGTTTCATTTATGCTACAAATTCAGGTAAAGAGAGGAAAGAAGTATGGAGAGACCTCACTAGAGATCAAAGAGTTGCTAGTGGATATCCATGGGTAATAATTGGTGATTTCAATGTAACTATAAAGATAATGGAGCATTCTATTGGTGGTTCAGTGATAACTAATGATATGAAAGACCTGATTGACTACGTAAATAGTATTGAAGTTGATGATATATGTAGCAGTGGAGTCTTTTATGCATGTATTAAATCACCATTACAACTATGTACTAGTATTCTAAAGAAGTTGGATAGAGCAATGGTTAATGAAGAGTTTATGAGGCAATTTCCTATGGCTAATGCAGTCTTTATGCCATACATGGTATCGGATCATAGCCCTGTAGTGGTTAGATTATCATCCTATATGGCAAAAAGAAAAAAACCATTTAGATTTGCTAATTTCATTGCTGAAAAGGAGGAGTTCATTCTATTGTGGAAAAAAGAGTGGGGATGTAATGTGCAAGGTGTTAGAATGTATAAGCTGGTGAAGAGAATGAAGAATCTTAAAGGGCATTTGAAAAGATTGTCTTAGAAGAATGGTAATATACATGAGAGAGTGGATAATTGCAGAGAAGCATTGAAGACTGATCAAACCCTGGTTGCTAATAACCCAGATTGTTCTGAGACAAAAATGAATGAGTATATTGCATTGAAGAATTACAATGAAGAAGTGGATGGTGAGGAAAAGTTCTTATTTTAGAAAGCTAAAGTTGATTGGATTTGTAAAGGGGACAAGAACAACAAGTTTTTTCATAAAGTTCTCAAGAGTAAGAGTCATGGCAACAAGATTGTGAGGATTACGGTAACACCCCCATTTTTACAGATCGCAGCGGAGTTAGATCTGGTTGTTACTTTATGGAATCACAGTCACAATAATAGAAAACGACTCGAAAAGAGACGTCTTTATAAAATAAGTTATCATTCATTAAAATATCAGTTTTTATTAAGAAGAGGTCCCGTAAATCTAAGTGTGAAAGTAGTATTTTGAATGATAACAAGGTTGAAAGTCCTCCAAGTTCAGTCCCGCTTCGTGCCATGGATTCCGTAACAGCTAAATACCTAGGATACATGCTTAAAAGTCAATGTTGGGTGTTGATTGAGAGTCATAGGTTTAAGTAATAGTGTGAATACAAGTTCCACAGGGTTCAGTTGTTACATCCTTCAAGGAAAATGTAGTGTTTCTGATAATTGCAATGCATATGCAATTATCATGAAAATACAGTTATTGCACTAAGCTCATGAGACCGTACATTAACATGTCCAGGTCATGAGGCACTGCATACATGACGGGAAGGAGATAAGGTTAACTTGCCAAAGTTAAACCTAAAGGGGTGTTTTCAAATATAGTACTTACTGGTACCCGGATGGGGCCAACCAACGGGAGTTGTCAAACTCTAATAGATCTATCAACTTTATTCATGTTCACTCGAAAGTGATTATGGTTTATGAATTTTAGTTATGTAATGGTGGCAGAAAGTAACACTCATGCAATAACCAAAGAAAAAGACTTATATTCGGTTTAAAGCATGTATCCCCCTCACAGGGTTTGTAAAGCATTTAAAAGTGAAGCTATGAGAACTCACCGGGGCCTAAGGATGATCTGATTGATGTGAAAAGTGACTCGGATACTAGATTGCGTTACTCACTTGTCCTGGGAGTTTTGTAGGTGTGTTTGTGTGAGATAAGTTCTTGGGCAAATAACTTCTTAATGTACTATACTTGCAACAAATGTTACTTCCGTGTGCTGAACAAAATTTTTTCTTTATATGGGTGCTGAACTTTCATTTTTTGGACTTTTTGAGGTACTTTGTGACATTTTTGCCCCTGGGTTTTTAATAATTTGAGGAGCAAAACGTCAGAAACTACCTCAAAAAGTCCAAAAAATAAAAGTTCAATACCCATATAAGGAAAAAAATTTGTTCAGTACACAGAAGTAACATTTGTGGCAAATATGATACTTTTTGAAAGAATTTGCCCTAAGTTCTTTAGTTGTTTTAAGTTTTTTAAGTAATTACTCCTAGGGTTTCTATATTTAGTTATAACATAACACCGTTCGGGCCATCATAATTCAGAAGTATATAACTCCTCACATGAAGCTCCCTACTATTATATTATGTTGTCTATATAATGTAATACCGTTCGGGCCATCATAATTCAGAAGTATATAACTCCTCACACGAAGCTCCCTACTATTGTGTCATGTTGTTAAGTATTTTAGATTATAGTTATAACATAACACAATTCGGGCCATCATAATCCAAAGGTCATGTAGTAAACGTTTGAGGAGCAAGGGCACTTTAATTCGTAAACCCAGCAAACTCGTCAAAATGAATACCCAAATAAAACCCCTCACATGAAGCTCCCTACTATCGTGTGATGTTGTTAAGTAAAAGATAGTTTTTATTTTTATGAAAATAAGTCACTTTATACCCTTCTAGCTTATATATTTACAATATCTACCCTAAACTTATATTCTTTATATAATTTAGACTTTTAATTTTCTAGACTTTTCATTTTTAGTCCCTATACTTCTATATTTTGAGAAAATGACAGAAATGACCCTTAGACTTATTAGTTTTCTAAACTAGTCCTAATTCCATGCAAACTATATTCTTATGAAACAAAAAGTTTTTCGAGCTTATAAATTACTAATATTAGCTTATCTAAGTTATTTAAACTAGCTTGTAGCTTATGGTAAGGGCTTATAGCACAAAATTAGCAATTCGACTATATTTAGGGTTTCAAAATGAAAACTAGCAAATGAAAGTGATCAAAGCTTAAGCATGGGTTCCTTGGTGAACTAAGGCAACTTATAACTATCCTAGGACTGTATTTAACCTATTAAAACTAATAAAAAAGTCTTACGTGACCAGAAATGGGTCGTGGCTAGGTTTAGGGTTTACTTGGCAAAAATGGAACTCGACAAGGGTTCTAGGCTATCCCACTTAACTTCTAAGGCTACTAAGTGTGAAATAACTAATATAGGTATTGTAGTGGAAATGATGTTGATGGGATTTTATGGGTGTTTACAGTCTTACCCCCTAAGAGAAAATCTCGTCCCGAGATTTAGTTGAGTATAAGAATAGAGGCGGAGAGGAAAGAACGAGTTTATGATTCTAGGGAAAGAGAGGGGTGAGACCGACGGAGGAAGGGAATTGTTTTGTACAAACGGATTGAGAAATGTTTGTACGGATGCCAAATATTTAGACTCATTTATTTATATCTCATTGCTTACAAGCAGAGGCGTCCCACTTTTGTAGACAATGGCTTATAAATTCATGGTCTAATGATTTATAACTTTCTTTTCAAATGAAAAAGCGTCCTGATTCATTTTAATAAGATGATTATAAATCATCCTTAGATAGTATCGGCAGGAAAGCAGAGAGTTGGCCACACTAAGGAAGTGTGGTATAGGAGAATTTCGGGGAATAGTGAACAAGTATTTTGACTCAGAATTGAAAGTGAGAGACTCCATGAGATTAACTCACGAAGTTTAGGAAAACATTGTGGAACTTACAATGTTTTGTTGATATGTGGGAATCGCACCAGGTTTTACCTTTCAAGGGATCTCGAGAAGCTTACAACCCCCACCAGGCAGTGTACCTGATCGTTGTAGTATAGTATAGTGACAAGTACCGGGGGATTGATCGTTCAACTCAGGAATAGTGTCGCTAGGATTAGAAAGCCTAATAACTAGGTTTAGAGGTGAGGGATGATTCTTTTTGTATTTTTATATTTTATAGAAAGCAATTAAAATCCCTGGTTTTGAAAAAGTGGGCGGAATTAGTTGCTAGCCAACTAACCCAATAAACTAAGATGCAATCAAAAAAATGACAGAAATGAAAATTAAGCTAATTATACTAGTGGTGGAAACAATAATGATGAAAGTTGTGTTTACTTAGGTTTCATTACTCCCTAGATATCTTTTACAGGTTGATAGCTTGTTACAATTGCATGGATGACAGGTCATATTCCTTAATACTAGTCGTAGGGCCGTGTACAATATTCCCTAACTCTATAGGATCCTACTTCACTTCTATGTCGAGCCATTAGAAGCTCCTAACATGGGATCATTAGAATTCTCCTATGCATTAAATACAACCAAAAATCGTAGTACACCTCCGATCATGTTTCTTAAGACGTTCAATCAAGTTACCAATGGAAGTCTGCCAGTTTTCTTAAGCCTAACATCGAATACAATCATCCGTAACAACTATAAACAAACAATCAACCCATAATTAACATCTAGGTTTCACTACATCTAAGCAAACACAAAAGAAATCTAGCCTAGCATGTTAAATTGAAGACAAGCGTAAGATATATTCAAACAACACATAGACATATTGAATGAATTGAAAGAGTACTTATCTCTAATTGAACATGAAAGATTCAAAGGGTTGAAACCCTTGAAAAAGCTGGAAAATTCGACCTAGGGTTTTTCCCTCAAGGTTGCACACTAATGAATAAAATTTGGAAAACTATATATAGATTCTACAGGGTGACGGCATCACATGTTAAGTTGTGACGCCGTCAACTCGCCGCTATAATAGAAATAGTATTGCCTAGATCTGATTTTGACGCCGTCATGTGTAAATTTCTTCTTGGCCGTCATGTACAAATGGACCCTGACGGCCTTGGTGACTTGAAAATACTCCGGACCGTCACGTGTATTTTCCACTTCCACCTCTTTTGTAGCTCTTGACGCCGTCATGTAGAGAGTTATGACGCCGTCAGGTACGGTTCCTAGCAAGGAAATTAAGACTTTGCCGTTTTCTTCACTTTTATGCTCCAAAAACATCCAAAATGCTTCCTTTTCCAGATTTCTCTCCAAAAGTACCTAAAACGACAAAAGGAACGATTTAGGGCAATAATAGATCAAATAATCTCGAATCTGGGCTTAAATGACCCCTTAAAAGTGGTTCACTTTTCGCCTCATCAAATACCCTTACACTTGAGATTTTCTTGTCCTCAAGCAAATGCGCTTTTATTCTAATCAAAATACAAGTTAGGGGTCATTTAACACTAATATAAAAGTAATTACAACAAATAATCGTTCCACTAAAAACCAAAGACAAGCACGGAGGTCATACACTAGCACCTCACAAATAGTGTTTAGATACTCACATCTCTCGGGTGTAATAAAGTATATATCACATTATGGAAATGGAAAACATCTCTCACTACCTGTCATAGCAAAATAGATTACCATAGGCTTGGGAAAGGATCAAACCTCCACCACTTGGCGTAAGCGCCTAGGATAAACTATTAAAGAGGTCTTTTAAAGGGTTATAACATTAGGTGTAGGGATATGGAAAACACGGTTTTGTTGGATAAAGGCAATATTTACTGGTGGCGAGTTAATCATCTTGGTTAATTACATGTACAACATGGTGTTGCTAAGCCAAGACTCGACTCGAATTAAGCTAATAAATCAAAAATAACAAAAACATAAAACAAACATAGAATAAAACAGGATGGTAGTTCGTACGTTTTTTTTCTTTTCTTTTTCTATTTTTTTTCTTTTTCTTGATTTTTTCGATTTTTTTGATTTTTTCTTTTTTTTTTTTTTTTTTTTTTTTTTTTGCATACACTCTTACACTACCATCCAAAATAATACATCATAGGGAATGTACATTCCCCTTACACTTGACTTTTTACATACTTTACAATAAACTAATCTAATGACTCAAATCAAGATAATCAAAACACTTGGAGTACTTTTTAAGATTAACGCACATATGGGGGTAATAATTTGATGTTCTTCCCCATTACTCCATAACACAATTACTTTACCCATGAGTCCCAATCGTCCAAAAACAATATGTACAAGATATGACTCGACTTAGCAACCATGTAATCAATTAGATAATTAACTAAAGGTTTAAACATGTAACAATAATGCACTAAAGATGAGTGCATACATGGAAGGCTAAGGCGATTTGGTTGGGTTGTAACAAATTCTTCCTTTAAGTAAGATGCTTAAGGTTATAAATGAAAAGATAGGCTTGGAGGGGTGTACTAGAGATTTCGTGTACTAAAAATGAGTACAACGCTAAGGTGTGGGAAAAATTAATTGACTTTACTAGCCAAGTAATATGACTTAAATGGTCAAGTAATTATGATATGGGTTTAACACAAGGGTGATCCTAATGCCTCTTATCATGTAGTAAATCCTACTACACGAATGTAGTCTCACTAGCGGTCTCAGGATGCATCACTAACGGAAGTTCTAGAATCTAAATGCCATCGGTACACTCATAAGCACTAATAATGAATGCTTTTCCTATCAAATCTAAAGGTGAACCACACATATTTGGGTGGAAAATTTTTCTGAATGGTATGGTTTTGTGCTAGTCATACAACTCCTATCCATGAGACGCTTGCTAAGGCTAAAGCTTCACTCCTAAATGTTGTAAAAAAAATTAAATTTGGCGCTAAAATTACACTAACAAGTATTTCACTTAGTTTTATTACACACCTACCATCAAACAAACAAACTCAAGTGCAATAGTATCCTATAAGGTATCATCATTTACCATCCCCTTACATTTAGGATGAAAATTGTCCCCAATATTCAATTAAAGAATGTAAAAGTAAAATTGGTAAAAGAATGAAATCAAATACTCCCCTGATTCGTTCGGTGTGGATAGTGTGGCAACAAGGTTAGATCTTCCTTCAAGAAATGGAACATTCAAAGCTTCCCTTCCAAAAATATAAATCATCTTCTTGTCATATATAACCTGTTAAACCTGAGAAAACAAACAAGGCAACCTCGCATAAAATCGGCGGCAATCTATATATACTAACAAGTCCTAAAAAGCAAATTAAGATATAATGCTTGTGGAATGAATGTTTGTAGATTTCCTAGTGTTTATAAAACTAAAGAATTAACAAAAACTTTAAGACTCCGTTAGAAAAACAAAACTTGCAAAATTTCCTGGATTTTACACATGACGCCGTTAGGAGTTAATTCCTGATGCCGTCAGAAGTGACCTGCAGAAATCTTTACGTTAAGTTTCCGGAAAATTTCTAGAAAAACTTATGTCCTAATTACTGGAAAATCCTGCAAAACATCATTATGACTCGATACAAGTATTTGACTCTAACAAGTACTAATACACATGTTCATTTAATATTGTGGCGAATCAAGATCAATTTCATTCTTAGAAACAAATTTGGGGTTTCCCCTTATACTTAACTTTTGCAAAATACCTTTATATGAAGTTAAGACAAAGTTAAACAACAAAATAAAGCATTTTTACAAGTTTAGTTTGAAACATGATCTACCAACAATAAAAATAAAGCATGCATACGGGAACAAATAACAATCAAACAAATAAAAATCACACAAAACATGGGTTGCCTCTCAAGAAGCACTTTTCTTTATTTACGAGTCTTGTAGCTAGACTCAATGTCATGGGCTATGTTTTCCTTTCCCACTTCTGTGCTAATTCAAAACATCTAACCCAATTCTCATCACGCTTGTACTCAGGGCCTAGATTCATGCAACCCGAATAGTATGTTCGCCTCCTCTCATAGTAAACATCATCATCAATTCTGTCGTCCTTAATCTCATAAGGTCGAATCTCATCAATTGGTAAATTATTGATGTCCTTTAATTCTTCCCTCATGTGAGGCATCATAAAAGTGATCTTTTCTATCCCATCAGTAAACTGAACTATTCCCTTCCCATGATCACAATATATCTTAGTCATCTCAACAAAAGGTTGCCCTAGGACCATTTCTCCTAAGTTTGGATCTATAATACCTCTAACATCTTCTAGGATTACAAAGTTGCATTGATAAGTAAAATTTTGTTGGATCGATATACTCTGACCAAACTACTTTGTAGCTTGTACGGGTTTAACAATATTGAGTAAACTCAACACTATTAATATTGAAACACTGTTTTGACCTTGTAAAGTATGCGGAATCTACTAACACAAAGCTTAAGAAGAACTTATATATTAAACCCAACTTGAACCTGCTTGATTACACAGATTCACTAACAATCCCTAACTATTATCGACTTGTAAAGCTCTAAGACTCTTAGAAACTTCGACTAAAACTTATATCCCTAATACTATCATAAGGCTCCTTATATAGATAACCTTAAGTCGGTTTACATTATCTACTTGAACGACAAGTAATTATCCCTAACTAATTCTAGAATATTCATACAATATTACATAATAATCCTTTAATCAATATTGCAATTAAGTCCTTATACTCTTCGAAGTACTTTGAATGATCTTCAATATGCAGCAGTACTTTGACTTTGATCTTCAAGCAGCACTTTGACACAGCAGTACTTTGAAATACAGAAGTACCTTGAACTTTATATCCCAACAATCCTCCCCTAACTTGAACTCCACTTGCTTGATTTCAAGTTTCTTTGTTATCTTTGATCTTCAAAATCTTTAATCATTCAGAAAGATTGTTTCTTTATCTCTTTAGCTTTTATCTGTCATGTGTGTCAAAGTACTCTTTATCAGCATCAGTTGATATCTTCTCAGCAATAAACCTCCACAGCTACTCAGCAACATTTTGGTACAATACTCATCAAATCTTTTAAAGTTTCATACTATTCTCATCACTTCCAGGTGTGTAAACTCCTGTGAGAGGTGAATCATTGAAAATTAATGGATTTTGATGTCTCTTTACCAAAGCCATTAACTCTGGAGTAGCCAATGTTTAGGTAAGAACAACCATGGTACATTGATAACCATATGATTTTTAGCAAATCATCAGCTATCAACAGATTTGAGTAGTCTTTACCAAGAGCCGTTTGCTTTTGGACTAGTTAGTTCTTTGATCTCAACCATGGTGAACTAATTACCATAAATGGTTTTCCACAGCCTTTACCACAAGCCATTTTTCCTTGTGGGCTAGCCAACTCTTCACTTTTACATATATGGTGTGTTGAAAACCATACAATTTTTAGTAAATTGTCAACTAAAAACGGATTTGATTATCACATCAGAGCCGTACCCTCATGATGAGACATGGTGAGTTGATTACCATTTGCTATGCAGTATAAATACTAACACCATGTGTTTCTCTTCAAATCCTTTTATTTACTTCACTTTTAAACATCAAAAAAAACTTTTTATTTTATTTTACAAAGGATTTATACTGGTTTTATGCAGCAAGCCGTACTTTGATAGAGTACTGTTTGTCTTGCAGTACTTTGAAAAAAAATACTTATTATACAAAACAAATCATACCAGTACTTTGCAATATTATTCTTCAGATTTAGTCCATCTGATAAATAGCTTAATCACATCCAAAGCTACATCAGATTCATCTTCAAGTTCCATTCCATGATCCAACATCCTGAGCATAATTTCTCTTATCAATGGATATATTCTCTCAGCAAGCATGTGAATCATGGTACCATCTTCCATCTCAAGTGAATGAACTCTTGATGACTAAAAGAATCTCCATCTTGTAATTTCCCAATTTTCTTGATCATTCCACAGAGTATCAACACTTGTTTCTTCTGTTTCCCAGATGGTTATTAAATCTCCAAGCAAAATTAATCCCACTCCTGATGCTTCAATCTCCTCACAGTATGTCTGCACTTGCAAGTATAAATCATATAGATCTTCTCTGGTAATAAAATGCAGAACATCCCATAACATATTAAATACGGTGAAGCTATCATCTTATTTGTTGAACATAAGATAATTCCCTTCTTTTGATTCAACCATAGAGAATGAGACAATCTTTGATTTTTTTCCAGAGTCTTCTGTTTTCTTATTCTCAAAATCAACCACTCTGAAATAGTTTCTCAGTTCATCAATTGTATCTTCATGTATCATCTTAAGTCTCTTTGACAATTGATCATCTTGAACTGCTTTCTTCCTCTTTAAGTTCCTTTTCTCAGCTTGTTCTTTTCTTATTTCTTCTAACTTTTTTCCCTTATCAACATCCATGGGTACAAAACTTTCTAACTCTTTCTTGATAGACTCTTGTACTTGATCCCATAGAGCTTTCACCTCTGGATATCTCAATTTTTGTAAATTCTTGTATCCTCTTCCTTTCAAGAAACTAATCATCCAGTTTCTCTCTTGAGCAATTGTCATTGGCTTTCTTGTAATTGGCTTACTTATTTCTTCCAAATACTCTGCATCATACTCAGCTTGTTGCTTTCTAGCAATCTCTGCATCCTCTGCTATCTTTATTTCTCTAAGCTATGCAAGAGTAAATTTCTTCTTTTTCTTCTTAATATTCTTCTGCTTCAGGATCCCTTTCCCTTTGTCTTTAGGATCTAGCTCTTCAGTTTCAGAATCAGACTCAGAAACTTGTTGTGCAGGCTCAGA
Organism: Artemisia argyi; assembly: GCA_030686995.1. Taxonomy (NCBI): domain Eukaryota; kingdom Viridiplantae; phylum Streptophyta; class Magnoliopsida; order Asterales; family Asteraceae; genus Artemisia; species Artemisia argyi. Next base: position 138,436,675 of record CM060684.1, read on the forward strand.
AATATGTATACCTCCTCAAGGTCTATTCAAATTAATCATAATCTGAGCTATAGTTTCATCATCACTTGCTGTATGCACCTTGACTTCTTCTTGCTGCATGAGATTAGAAGGACCATCTTCATCTTTAAAATCCTTTGTTAATCCAGCTGTAGAAGTTCCAACTTCATCAATATTCATAGCAACAGTACCTTGCTCAGCAGTACCTTGCAGACCAGTACTTTCATCAACAGTAGTTTGAACATCAGTACTTTGATTTTGAGTGCTTTCAATATTTTGTGCTTCAGCATTTTGCTCAACAACTTCTTCTTGTGCAATATTCATATCTTCTTCAACCTTTTTCTCTGGCACAAAAGTCCTTGGATCTTCTGGATAGTGCCAAATGTGAGAATCTTCTGAATATTGAATCTCAGCATCATCTCTATCCAAATTATCATCTTGATTCCTCCCCAATTTGATAGATGATGACTTCTTATGCTTCTTCTTGGATTTAGAAGCTGTCTTGGATGATTTTTGCTTTTGAGATTGTTTCTTTTCCTTCACATAAAGCCTAAAATTTTGTACAAGAGGCCAGAAAAACTTCTTTAACCTTCTGAACTTCTTCCTTAAACTCTTGATTTCTGCAGTCGGATCATCCATAGCTTTCTTCATCCTCTCCAACTCTCTAGTCAAAGCATAATTATTCAAAGGACCTCCAACTCCCTCATCTCCTCCAGGTGTTTGAAGCCCACCTGTGGGAGTATAATCATTAGGAGAAGGTACTGGAGTATACTCTGAAGCAGTACCTTTTGAAGAAGTACTTTGTGGAGAAGTACCTGCAGCAGAAATAGGTTTTTCCAAAGAAGCTAACACTGAGGGAGTTCTTTCACTTAAATCATCATGCTAAGGTGAAACAATAGGTGGTGTAGGTGTATGGACTGATGCAGAATGCTCAGAAGGATCAGATTGATCAGCATCATCAGAATTAGCAGAACCACTATTGTCAACATCATCCCTAATAGCCTGTGCTACCTCTAACATGTAAGCATTGAGAGGTGTATTGTTACCAGAAAAGTTGACTCCCTTGTGAGACATAAAGGTAAACACCTTAGGTGGCATCCTAATAGTGGTACATAATCCTGAGGTTTTTGTATCCCATCTAGTGGATTCTCTAAGATAAGCTAAATGAATCTAGGATACATCAGAAAAGGTGATCCAGCCTTAATATGTGTAATCATACCATCAAGGATCATGTAAGAAAAGTTAAAGGATTGATTGGTAATGAGGCCAACTAATGTAGAAGCTATAGCATGTCCAAATTGATCCCAAGCAGTATTCTTTGGACTTAAGCAATGAAGTAAAACATAAATAAGATATTTCCAATGAGGACTTACGATTGCTTTCTGAAAAGTAAGCTTGTCCAAAGGTCCTTCATACCCAATGTCTCTCAGTGCATTCCAAATATCTTGTTTAGCAAACAAAACAGATCCTCCTTCATCTTCAAACAACAGAACCTCCCTGATTGTTGCTTCAGTAACACGAATAGCTCTCCCAGCAACTGTAGCATGAATAACATCCTCTCCATCTTCAATCTCAGCCCTTGCTGTGGCCCAAAACGCCTGTATCCAAGGACCAATAATCTATGGGTTCACTAAGAGTGAGTAACTGATGGTGGTTCCGGTGAGAAAATCAATAATACCATGAAATTCAATGTTTCTCTGCGTTTTCTCAAGGTTTGCAATCATGTTGTGTTTGTTGATGGTTGGTCGGTGTGCCATTGTGATAAGAATGTGAGAGAAGAGTGGTAATCATAGATGATGTTGGTGGGTTTGATGAATGAGAATGATGAATGAATACGGGTGTATAAATAAGAAAAAGATATGAGTTATAAAGGGATAATATACAAAAAATCACGGTTAATAAATTATTTTACCGTTATTTTTGGAAGTGATCTTCCCCATATCTTTCGAAAGTTTGTTACCCGCAAATTTGACCGTTGGAACAGTATTCTGACATGTCAGCATAGCCTTCATATCACTAAGCAGTACTTTCAATAGAATATGGAGCAGTACTTTCAGTTGTAAACCCAAGCAGTACGTTGACCAAAGTACTTTCCAAGCAAAATATCTTTATAGTTGACTGTTTGACCAAAATATCTTTAAAAGTCAACCCGAGGTAATTAATACCTTCCCAAATTAATTCCCAAAGCTACCAAGGCAAGTAGAATTCAATGAACTTCATTTATTACCCTTATACCTTTCCTTTCCTATAAAAGTAACTTTGCCACCAACATACTTCATTCATCTCTTCTTTCATCAACACTTGCAACATACCACAAAAACCCTAGTTATAACCATGAGTCACTTCCCATTGATATACATATCTTCTGACTCAGATGGTTCTACAGACTCGGAGATTAGTTACTATTCTGACTCTGACTTTGAGGATCCAGGATGGAGTGGGTACTTTCCTCCTCGTGTATCATCCTCATCAATGAGTGCAACAAACTCTACCATTACTGATGCAGCAAGCACTACTAATCCAAAGCCCAAGAAGAAAAAGTCTGTCCCTGCTCCTGGTTCATCTCTTGTAAATGAACTTCCACATGCTTTGACCCAAGCCTTGGAATCAGCAATAAAGAATATGAAGTATCCTGCTCCAAGAAAAGAGAGATCTCCCAAGCAAGTTCTTGGCCTGGCTTGCCCAAGGAAGCAAGCTTCTTTTGATGACAAAAGAAAGACTGCTCAAAAGGGAAAGCAGAGTTATGAGGGCAAAGGAAAAAGGCCAATGGAGTAGCGTGTGTTTGGGTTTGGTAGGTAGGTTTGGTGTAGGGTGTTTGATGTAGTGCTCTTTGTGTCTTGGTTGTGTCTGTGTCAAGCTTGTCTTTATCTTTTGGAACTGATGAATGTAACCCCTCTTGAATAATGAATAAAGTTCTTTTCTTTGGAATGATATATGTAGCTTACCCTCAAATAATGACTAACTACTAATGCCTCCCCTCAAAAGTAGCTTAATTGTTAATCATACCAATACTCACAACTAAAAAAGTAAATCTTGAAACATCAAAGCCCTTTGTGAGTAAATCTGCTACATTATCATCTGTATAGACTTTAACCACATTGATAAGCCTATGCTCATAGCAATCTCTGATAAAATGATGCCTAATCTGAATGTGCTTGGTTTTGGAATGATAGATTGGATTCTTCACAATACAAATAGTACTCTCATTATCAATGTTGATAGGAGTATTCTTGAAGTTGAATCCATAATCCAAAAGCTGATTTTGCAACCAAAGTACTTGTGCACAAAAACTTGCAGCAGCTACATACTCTGCTTCTGTGGAAGATGTTGCTGCAATTGTTTGCTTTTTGCATTGCCATGAGACTAATCTACTTCCAAGGTACTGACACCCTCCAGTTGTGGATCTTCTGTCATAGTTATCTCCAGCATAATCATTATCTGAAAAGGCTTGTAGATGAAAAGGGGACTCCCTAGGATACCATAATCCTAGCTTAGGTTGTTGCCTAAGGTACCTAAAAATCCTTTTGACAGCATTCAAGTGTGATACCTTGGGGTGAACTTGATGTCTTGCACATAAACACACAGCAAAAGTAATGTCAGGCCTAGATGCAGTTAAATACATGAGACATCCAATCATAGACCTGTATAATTTGACATCAACTTCTTCTCCTTCTTCATCTTTTCCCAAAAGCTTATTTGTATCAACAAGTGTAGAGGTTGGCTTGACAGTTGTGAAATTGAATCTCTTAAGAATGTATGCAACATACTTATCTTGACTAATAAAGATTCCACTGCTTGATTGTTGCACTTGAAGTCCTAAGAAGAATGTTAATTCTCCCATTGAACTCATCTGAAACTCTTTTTGCAAAAGATTTTCAAATTCCTTCACCATAGATTGCTTAGTATCACCAAAAATATTATCATCTACATAAACTTGGACAAGCATGATATCCTTCTTATCTCTTTTGATGAACAAAGTCTTGTCAATAGCTCCTCTCCTATAACCATGTTGTAATAAGAAATTTGAGAGTCTTTCATACCATGCTCTTAGAGCTTGATGAAGGCCATACAGAGCTTTGATAACCTTGTAGACTTTGTTTGGGTGTGCAGGATCTTCAAAACCAGGAGGCTGTTTGACATAAACTTCTTCTGTGATAGTGCCATATAGAAAAGCACTTTTAACATCCATTTGGTATACAGGAAATCACATATAAGATGCAAAAGCCAAAAATAGCCTTATGGCTTCAATCCTTGCCAAAAGAGCAAAGACTTCATCATAGTCTACTCGTTCTTCCTGTCTATATCCTTGAGCCACTAACCTTGCTTTATTCTTAATGACATTCCCTCTTTCATCTCTTTTTACTCTGAAGACCCATTTTGTTCCAATCAGCCTCTTACCATCAGGTAAATCACATAATACCCATACTTCTTGAAGTTTAAACTGTAAGAGTTCTTCTTGCATAGCTTCAACCCAACTCTCCTTGGCTAATGCTTGTTTGATATTCTTAGGTTCTTCTTGAGAAAGAAAGCAAGCAAATAAACACAATTTTTGATTCTTGTGATTCACCCTATTTTGCTGGTAAATAAAGCTAAGTAAAGAAGTATGTTGTTGAGACATATTCTTAGCTTTAGTTCTTGTGAGCACTCCTGAAGCTGAGGGTCCAATTATCTTGCTGACAGGATGATCTGTGTGAATTCTTAGAGTAGGAGTTGGTGAGACTTCAAGATTATCTTCCAAATTAGTGAGATCAAGATCTTCATTAGAATCTGAGAAAATGCCTTCTTGATCCAATTCATCATCAGTGTCTTCTAAAGCAGGCTTGTTTGGATCATCATCAGTATCTTCTAAGGCAGGCATGTTTAAATCATTCAAATCATCAGTATTTATCCAATTTGAAATATCCAAAGGTTGAAAAGTACTTTCAAATGGATCAGCAGTACTTTGAGGCAAAGTACTGTTAGTGCCTTTAGCCTTCTTCTTTTCTGCTTCATAAGCTCTCCTTTGATCATCTTCATAGGACTTAGCCATTCTTTCTTGAATAAGCATCCTACTAAGTTCATCTTGGATGGCTTGATCTTCATCAGATACTTTGGTCTTTGGTGGATCAGTACTTTGAGGATCAACAGTACTTTGAGGTTCAATAGTACTTTAAGGCTCAGAAGTACTTTTCTTCTCATCATTGACTTTATCATTAGACTTATCTTTAGATCTTAAATTAACATCATGAACTGTCGGGAATTATATTTATTGATTTGATGATACAAAACAAGAAGAATGAAACATGAAGGGCTTGAAGTGACAAGAAGGAATTCTACAAAAGATGGGAAGGTCTTGCTTGCAAAAGAAGTTTTATTTATTAGTCCTTCGTAGTATTTTGTAAACCCTAATCCTCTAGTATATAAAGAGGACATGGGTCATTAGATTAATTCAAGTCTTCCATAATGTAGTCGACTAAAGGTGTGTATGTGTAACCTAGACGTAAGTTATAAACGTCTAGGGTTTGTTAGTTAGTAGTTGTTAAAGTTAATGATAATGAAAAACCTTGTTCATGATAACGTTAATTCATTGTTTGAATATTCCGCTTTCGTTATTATGTGTTCCTAGATATAGATAATATTAGACGTATAAAGTCTAGAGCCCGTAACGATCAAGGAGTGCTGGGTTCCTTCATGTGGTATCAGAGCCTGGGGCTCGTGATATCTGGGATTACAAGGTGATTTTTGATGTTGTGTTTATGAAGAAAAAGGTTCGACAGAAGCAGAATCGAAGTACATGGTAAAACACATTCAATTTGTTTGTCGCATGATACTTAATTTAATATTTATCTGGTTTGGCGGTGCAACAAAATTAAAGGATTCGCAAGGTGTTAAAATCGTTGGAGAAAGCAGATTTGCAAAAGTTTTATACTCAGTGTGGCGACAAAAAGAACATGGGTCGGTGTGAATTTGAGATAAAGACTTAAACTTCGTACTGCAACATCAATTAGTCGGTTGGTGGGGTTTGATTTGAAGACAATCATAAAGATTTGATGGAGTATTAATTGACGATATTTGTTGCTGCTGTCATCAGTCTACACAATCAAAGGTTTATCAATTGTATATTGATTGAAGTATTCTGCAAGTTGTGAGATCAAGTTTGTAGTCGACGCATGGTACTGATTGGTTGCATTTAATGTGTCATTGATCATATGTTTAACCTCGTACTACAAAATTAATGCTCATCATGGGTCGGTTCATTATTAAAGATTTGGCGTTTAGCACATGATGGTTCCATATCTGTTGAATACTCAATTGATGATACCTTCTACGGAGTACTAATTATGTCTTAAGTCGGTGGTGAGACATGTTGCTGTTTTGGGATATTAATTGTTTTTAGATTCGAGAATTTAAGCTGAGTTGAGTGGATCGAAGTAACAGTATATGATCATGGGTATATTATTCTTATTATATTGGCTTGTGTGATTTATTATGATGGAGCTGATTATTTAATTCACAAGAAGTGTGGCTAATATGCGTTAAATAATTGTGAGGATTAATTATATGTAAAGATTCGAAGTGCTGCTCTCACAGACAAGGTACTGCTCGATTTTTTTTTAAAATACTACTCCATGATATTTAAAGTATTGCTCTTGGTTTGAACATACTGCTATGCTGATATTTTGAAAGTATTGTTGTTCAATTCAACGTACTGCTCGGACCAAAGTACTGCTGCTATGCTCTTGAACCAAAGTACTGTTGTTCGTCTATGTTTGAAAGTACTGCTGCTTGTTATTGAAAGTACTGTTCGTAATATTCAAAGTACTGTTGTATTTAAAGTACTGTTGCGTTTCGATGAGTTATGGAGACACGTAAAGAGCTTTATGGTTCAATATATATGCATGGTTTACGAGCAGTAAGGGGAAGTCTATCTGAGTTTGATTAGTTTATTTAGATTACACACACAGAATGGTTATTTGATTCACACACACAGGAAGAAGTTTATGTTCTTAAAGGATTTTAAAAGGCTCGTATTTGATTCTTATTGGAATAATTGATTACGAAGGAGATTGATTATCACTTATTTGAAGATGAAGTGGAATTATTTGGGTTTGTGTTCTTATCATATAGCTTGATGAATCTAGCAATGTGTGATTTTTCTTATGATGCTCTATGCGCACATTGGCTATCACTTAAAGGAGTTACATTGTAGTGCTCAGTGTCTCATATTAGTTGAGGATTTTTTCAAGGGATTGCGGTCTACTTATATTTATGGTTGGGTATAAGTATGAAGTTACGTGGATAGTAAAGATTTAAGACACAAGTGTGGATTATTCTACTTCTTCATCAAATTCGTTATACTCGGTTTTCTTCATCAGTGATCATTACAAGGAGCTTACAGATTTGAAGAATCATGAAGATGGTTAACACATTAATTTCAGGGGAAGTATTTTATCATGTGTTTTAATCATTTGATGTACATGAACCACTTAAGGGGAAGTTTCTATTGCTTATATGTTCCCTATTTGTTGATAACAAAAAGGGGAAGAGATGTTTGAAGAGATTTGGAGTGGCATGGCATGACTTAAGGGGAAGACAAGATTGTTTCATTCATGGTGAGATTTAATTATCTTAACTTTTCTACTTCGTCTAGGGAAGTTCGTACAAGAATGTCTTTGTTTTGTCATCATCAAATAGGGGAAGATTGTTGGGAATTATATTTATTGATTTGATGATACAAAACAAGAAGAATGAAACATGAAGGGCTTGAAGTGACAAGAAGGAATTCTACAAAATATGGGAAGGACTTGCTTGCAAAAGAAGTTTTATTTATTAGTCCTTCATAGTATTTTGTAAACCCTAATCCTCTAGTATATAAAGAGGACATGGGTCATTAGATTAATTCAAGTCTTCCATAATGTAGTCGACTAAAGGTGTGTGTGTGTAACCTAGACGTAAGTTATAAATGACTAGGGTTTGTTAGTTAGTAGTTGTTAAAGTTAATGATAATGAAAAACCTTGTTCATGATAACGTTAATTCATTGTTTGAATATTCCGCTTTCGTTATTATGTGTTCCTAGATATAGATACTATTAGACGTATAGAGTCTAGAGCCCGTAACGATCAAGGAGTGCTGGGTTCCTTCATGAACAATGTACTGTGTTTCTTCTTCAGTGGGAGCAACTTGATTTTCTTCCCTAACAGGTACATAGTTCATGGATGAAGACATTAAATCAAGATCAAACATCCAATCTGGACCATTACCTTTATGATTTTCTTGCTCTTCTAGAAATTCAACATGAAGACATTCTTGAACCTTCTTTATAGCCCTGTTGTACACTCTGAATCCTTTGCTATTGGTACAATATCCCAATAAGTATCCTTCATCTAATTTCCCATCAAATTCGCCCAAATTATTAGCAGTGTTCAAAATAGTTAGGGGACATCCAAAAGGTTTCATAAATTTGATGCTAGCTTTCTTTCCCATGAGTAGCTCATAAGGTGTCTTCATTTGAGATTTTGTCACTGATACTCTGTTCAACACATAACAAGCAGCACTTATAGCTTTAGCCAAGAATGGAACAGGTAATTGGGAATCTGCAAGCATTGTCCTTGCTGCTTATATTAGAGTTCTATTCTTTCTTTCTATAACTCCATTTTGCTGAGGAGTTTTGGCAATACTGAATTCTCTTTTAATTCCTTTCTTGGCACAAAAGTCATCCATTAGCTGATTCTTGAACTCAGTCCCATTATCACATCTAATGCCTCTAACCTTGAGTCTTAATTGATTTTCAAGTGCTATAATAAGATCATGAATAGCATCAAAAGTTTCATCCTTGAAACATAAGAAAAATACCCAACTAAATCTGCTACAGTCATCTATCACAACCAAACAATACTTCTTCTTGTCCAAACTAACAACTGAAACAGGTCCAAACAGATCCATATGCAGCAATTCCAAAGGCTCTCTAATGGTTTTCTCTTCAATCTTCTTACAGGAAGCCTTGTGTTGTTTACCCTTTTTGCAAGCAAGACATAAGTGATCATTCTTGAATGTTTTAGAAGGTAAACCTCTAACTAAATTTCCTTTGACCAGCTTGTTGATGTTCTTGAAATTTACATGCCCCAATCTTTTGTGCCATTGATGTGCTTCTTCCATTGTTGCTCTTGTAATCAAGCATTTTGCTCTTGCAGCAGAATTGATGTTCTTTAGGTCTATGCTATACACATCATTAGTTTCTTGGTGCTCTCAGCATCACTAAGTTTCTATCTTCTAACTTAAAATCAGTAGAAAGTATAAGACATTATGTGTCAAAGAATAACACATGATACTCCTTATCACAAATCTGAGACTGACAAAAGATTGAATTTAAGCTCCTCCACATATCTAACAGTCTCAAAATCAAAGTTTCCAGCCTTGATTGTTCCTTTATCAGTGATTCTTCCTCCATCAGGATCACTCCCAAATGCAACTTTTCCTCTAAAGTAAGCTTTAAAATCTGAAAAGAGCTCCTTTTCTCCTGTCATACTCCCAGAGCAACACTATCAACTATAAAATGATCTTTAAGCTCCTCTTCTGGGTTGCCCTGCATACACATGAAAAAGGTTAGTTTCTTTTAGGAACCCAAGCCATTACTGACTTGTGTTCCCCTTGTGGAGTGACATACTCAAATTCTTTGAGTATGTAATCACCACTTTCTTTAGAAACATGATCAAGAATTAATGTTTTTGTTTCCTAAACTTTTGGTTCATTCTTATCAATTTTCCCTTTTTCACCCTTAACTTCTGAAAATACTGGTTCTTCCCCAGCAGTACTTTCTTTCTTAACCCATTTAGTTGTAACTTTTGGAGTTGGGTTCTGTGTTCTGGCATCTTTTCTTGTATTGTAAGGCCTTCTAGGTTTGTAGTAATTGAATCTCCTAGGTCTTACACTTGAGTATTTGCTATCAGCACCTTGGTTAGGGGACTTTCTATCAGTACTTTGAGAAGGTACTGTGGGTTTGGAGAATGGTCTTTTCTGATGAGGGTACCTATAGTCTTTTGAGAAATTACTATGGTTAACCCTATTTGTGTAATTCCAAACTGGTTTGTTATCTCTTGGCTTATTCTCCCTGTGACTTTGATTTGCAGATCTGGTCTTTGGGTATTTGCTTAAGTATTCTGAGTGATAATCACAGTCCTTAATCAAATGATGAGGACTATAACATACATAACAGACCTTTGGACCAATATCCCCAAATCATTTTCCAAAAGGTTTTCTAAAATTAGCAGTATTTTGAAAATATTTTCTTGGAGGTACTGCTGAGTGATCAGCAGTACTTTGAAAAGTGTTTGAAGGTACTTCTTGTTTTGAAAACTTTTTCTCATCAACCCTAGGTGCTTCAACAGATTCTCCTAAAGTTTCATGATTTGATTGACCTTTAAGCTTTTTCCTAAACTCTAGGTTATCTACCCCAAAACAAGAGACATCTTTCCTAGGTGGTTGAAAACTACATGGGGGATTAGGAACTGCATTATAGCCCTTGTCATTCTTATATTCAGGAGGTGTTGGACTAGGGTATTCCTCATCACTAGAAGTGTTTTCATCTAAACTTATGAATTCTTCATCACTAGTTGAGGTATCTACTATAAGATTTAGTTCCTTACTCTTAAATGGAATACCTTATGTGCTATCATTATCATAACCTAGACCAGTTTTAATGTTTGTTGTTCTTTGTTTTTCAAGAAATTGAACATGTGACAGACCTGATTCATTCCAAACAGCAAGTTTTTCTAACAACTTATCCATCTCATTAGTAACTTTCTCTAGTTCAGACACCTTACATCCTAGTTTCCATTCACTCAACTTTACTTGGTACTCTTGTTGCTTATATCTTTCAGCCCATGCTACTTCATTGTTTTCATGAGTTATTATTTTGGCTTCCATTGACTCTAAAGTCAATTGGTAGTCAGCTATCTCAGACCTAGCCCTTTGAAATTTATCTCTTTCAGCTACATATTCACTAAGTAACTTTTGATACATATCATTGCACTTAGAGCATACCTCAGAGATAGTGGATGAACTTGGTGAAGTAGCTACCATAGCAAGCTGAACAGGATCTTCATCAAACTCTATGCTCCAATCAAAGCTTCCTAGACCATCTCTTGACTCCAAAGCAGCATATCCAGGCTCTTCATCAAAAGTTGTACTCCAATCTTCCAATGCAACCATTGAGTAGGTTACAGGTTCATCATCAAACTCATTGGACCAATCAATCTCTGACAGATTCTCTTGACCAACCAAAGCTTTTGGTTTTGGTTCAATAATAGGAACCTCTTTTCTTTTAGTCTTGGGCTGTTCAATCATCTTGTTTGCTTAATACTTTGCAAATTTGCATTCCCTTGCAAAGTGACCAGTCCTTTGACAATTGAAGCACTCAATTTTGGACTTATCAAATGTTATTCCCTACGTAGTTGTGAAATTAATGACTCTTCCTGTCTTATTCATAAACTTTTTGATCCTTGCAGTGATCATGGCAACTTGCCATCTAATATCAATCTCTTCCATAGCATCATCATCTATTTGCAAGACATCTTCTTGATAGGTTATAGGTAGAGTTGCTTGTTGAGCAAAGAATGAACATAGAACATCATCTGAGGTAGGGGTGTTTGATGGTGATGAAGTGGTAGTGACCATTGTTGTGCATGGAAGCTGAGTTTCAGTCACAGTACTTTGAACAGGATAAGCAGTACCTTTATTGGAAGTACTACTTCTGTTTTCAGAAGATACAAAAGCAATGTTTTGGGGTTTCTGATGTGTGCTTGAACCTGTAGTACCATTCATCTCATGCTCATACACCTTCAGATTGTTGTAGAGATCATCAAAGTACATTGTGTCCAAACCTGGTTGTCCTCTGATCATAGTAGCAACTACATGTCATGCGGATGGCAAGCTTCTCAAGAACTTCAAGTTAGCATCTTCAACTGATGCCTCAGCTCCATATAGTTCTAGCAAACTCAGAAGATTTTGGAATCTTTCATAAGCAGAATCAAGACCTTCTCTTTCACCAACAATGAAAGTTTCAAATTGTTTCTTCAACAGGTTCCTGTGCATCTTCTTGGAAGCATCATTACCTCCAAACTTTTTCTTAATTGCAGCCCATAGTTGTTTTGCATCCTGAGCATCATGAAACTTCAATAGGTATCCATCAGGAATAGCAGACAGTAATATGTTGAGAGCTTTGTCTTGATTTCTCTTTGTAGCAGCTGGGATGGTTGGTTTAGGTGGTTTAGGTTGTCCTGGGAGCTCTACTAGTTCTTCAAGTACCATATTGCCATTGACAATCACATCCCATAAAAGCATGGTCTGTGATGGCAATGTACTGCCTCATCTTCATGGCCCATAAATCATATTCTCCCTTCTTGACAATAGGAATTCTAACAGCAGTGATGGATGGAGCAGGTGCAGCCTCTGTCGACATCTTGAATGGTTTGTAGTAGAATCGGTTTAAAAGATTATCTTCTTAATCAGAGTTTCCAACAAAAGCTCTGATACCACTTGTTGGATCGATATACTCTGACCAAACTACTTTGTAGCTTGTAAGGGTTTAACAATATTGAGTAAACTCAACACTATTAATATTGAAACACTATTTTGACCTTGTAAAGTATGCGGAATCTACTAACACAAAGCTTAAGAAGAACTTTTATATTAAACCAAACTTGAACCTGCTTGATTACACAGATTCACTAACAATCCCTAACTATTATCGACTTGTAAAGCTCTAAGATTCTTAGAAACTTCGACTAAAACTTATATCCCTAATATCATCATAAGGCTCCTTATACTTGAACAACAAATAATTATCCCTAACTAATTCTAGAATATTCATACAATATTACATAATAATCCTTTAATCAATATTGCAATTAAGTCCTTATATTCTTCGAAGTACTTTGAATGATCTTCAATATGCAGCAGTACTTTGACATTGATCTTCAAGCAGCACTTTGACACAGCAGTACTTTGAAATACAGAAGTACCTTTAACTTTATATCCCAACAAATTTCCTACAAAGATGTGTACCCCTTTCACTCTCCTGACAAAATTACATAGTCGATTAGGGTTGTAGGGGGTCTTTTCTAGGGCTTAACCTTTTATTCATTATCCAATTGTAGTAGAGCCTAGACAAAATATTCATGGGTGCTTTTAAATCAATGTACGTATGCTCTCTAGACATGTACCCAATCATGCAAGGAATTTTCATGTTCCTAAAGTTATGCCTCCTAATCCATGGCATTTTCCTATATTTTGTGGGGCAGGGGTGTTGCAAAAGGAATCTATGGTAACTCAATTCCTCCGGGGTTGGGGAGAAGTCTGTAAACTCAATTTTCATTTGGAGGGGTTTATTAAATTCCTTAAATGTGTTAACTTCCCTCTTTCTTCTTTTACGCGCTATAAGCCTCTTGCTAACTTCTAAATGGCGATTCTCTAAATCCATAAAGACAGATCTTATACGAACACAGACACAAAGAAATAAGATAGACTAAAGAAAACCTAAAAATAAAAATAAACTCTTACTAGAAAGGAATCTAGCAAGTAGACCTAATAAAAAGAAATCCTAACCTAGACAATAACTATTCCCCGGGCTGTGGCGCCAAAAACTTGATACGTGGGAATTGCACCAGGTTTTACCTCTCAAGGGATCTCGAGAAGCTTACAACCCCCACCAGGCAGTGTACCTGATCGTTGTAGTATAGTATAGTGACAAGTACCGGGGGATTGATCGTTCAACTCAGGAATAGTGTCGCTAGGATTAGAAAGCCTAATAACTAGGTCTAGAGGTGAGGGATGATTCTTTTTGTATTTTTATATTTTATAGAAAGCAATTAAAATCTCAGGTTTTGCAAAAGTGGGCGGAATTAGTTGCTAGCCAACTAACCCAATAAACTAAGATGCAATCAAAATAAAATGACAGAAATGAAAATTAAGCTAATTATACTAGTGGTGGAAACAATAATGAGGAAAGTTGTGTTTACTTAGGTTTCATTACTCCCTAGATATCCTTTATAGGTTGATAGCTTGTTACAATTGCATGGATGACGGGTCATATTCCTTAATACTAGTCGTAGGGCCGTGTACAATATTCCCTAACTCTATAGGATCCTACTTCACTCCTATGTCGAGCCGTTAGAAGCACCTAACATGGGATCATTAGAATTCTCCTACGCATTAAATACAACCAAAAATCGTAGTACACCTCCGATCATGTTTCTTAAGACATTCAAGCAAGTTACCAATGGAAGTCTGCCAGTTTTCTTAAGCCTGACATCGAATACAATCATCCGTAACAACTATAAAGAAACAATCAACCCATAATTAACATCTAGGTTTCATTACATCTAAGCAAACACAAAAGAAATCTAGCCTAGCATGTTAAATTGAAGACAAGCGTAAGATATATTCAAACAACACATAGACATATTGAATGAATTGAAAGAGTACTTATCTCTAATTGAACATGAAAGATTCAAAGGGTTGAAACCCTTAAAAAAGCTGGAAAATTCGACCTAGGGTTTTTCCCTCAAGGTTGCACACTAATGAATAAACTTTGGAAAACTATATATAGATTTTACAGGGTGACGGCATCACGTGTTAAGTTGTGACGCCGTCAACTCGCCTCCATAATTGAAATCGTATTGCCTAGATATGATTTTGACGCCGTCATGTGTAAATTTCTTCTAGGCCGTCATGTACAAATGGACCCTGACGGCCTTGGTGACGCCGTCAGGTCCTATGCTTGAAAATACTCTGGACCGTCACGTGTATTTTCCAATTCCACCTCTTTTGTAGCTCTATACGCCATCATGTTAAGAGTTGTGACGCCGTCAGTTACTATTCCCAGCAAGGAAAATTAAGACTTTGCCGTTTTCTTCATATTTATGCTCCAAAAACGTCCAAAATGCTTCCTTTTCCAGATTTCTCTCCAAAAGTACCTAAAATGACAAAAGGAACGATTTAGGGCAATAATTGATCAAATAATCTCGAATCCGGGCTTAAGTGACCCCTTAAAAGTGGTTCACTCTTCGCCTCATCATTTGTTTAGAGCCCGTACGCTATATGCTTACTGGTTGGACAAGGAGTTTTATCGATATTTCAGCCATATTGGGAGCTCAAGTTTTCTAGTTCTACAATCATTCTGTCAGCAACTAGTTACTTGATTGTATCCTGAGTCATGGCTGGAGTGACGAACGTTGACGATCTCAATCTTGAAACATTTGTAATATGAGATGTGTGGAAAACTAGAAGGGGGTTGAATAGTTTACCGCTTTTTAACTTGATTATCCTTTAAAAACTTTACGTTTGTTTAAAGATATAAACACAACTTTACTTGTTTAATTCTTTGAAAAGCTTTGCGTGTGAATAACAATTCTAACTAAAGACAATATGTAATAAGCAAAGACAAAGAAAGAAACGATCAAACCACAACACGATAGTTTATCGTGGTTCGGCTACAAGGACTCTTTTTCCTTGCCCTAAATCCACGCCCCGAGTTTCCAACTCGAGAGTTATAAGCACTAATCAACAAGCTCCTTTCCCGGTGGAGAAACCTTTACAACGTCGCTTACACTTTTACCGACACTAAGCTAGATGTCGAGTTCTTTTACATGGGTACAACCACTCCCATCGTCGCTTATACTTTTACCGACACTAAGCTAGATGTCGAGTTCTTTACCAAGGGTACAACCACTCCCATCGTCGCTTATACTTTTACCGACACTAAGCTAGATGTCGAGTTCTTTACCAAGGGTACAACCACTCCCATTAGTTCTTTTACAAGGGTACAACAACTCCTGACACACTATGTATTTTGAGGCCTAAAATACTAACCGATCACTTCTACACACATGATACAAATGAAGTATAAACTACCAAAGCTTATACATTACAAAGATAACAAGTCTTGCAACTTTAGAGTTGAAGCTTGTAACTTCTTGAATGATCTTGTGAATTCCCTTACTACATAAGAGGATCACACAAGTCAAATGTTACTGAGTTAGTTGAGAGAGTATATGAAAATATATGTCCTAAAGTGATGACTCAAAACAAACAAGTGGCTTCATATTTATATCAAAACAAAAAGCAGGTCTGGCGGATACGGCGGAACCCTCAGATGGGTTCCGCCCGTGTACCCCCAGGGTTCCGCCAGGCTTGTAGTAGATTTTACCATAAATAATTCAAACCAACCAAAGTCACATCAACAACAATTAGTCAAACACATTAAATCCAATTTGGAAAGCTTCAAAAAGTGTGTAAGATGTTATGGCAAGTCAAACACACAAGCTTGCCATAAATGTATGATGTGATAAGACACTTTCTAATTAAAGAAATAAAAACAATGTTTTGTTTAAAAGGAAATGTAAACCTTGGTTAAACAAGACTTAAACACTAAAGTGATGATTTACTATTAGCTAAAGTTCATACTTTGTCATTAACAAAACTTAGCAAAGATCGTAAAATATAAATAACGTTTTTAGGCGTTATTTGTATTAACAAGATGGTTTAATATCATAGTCGGACATAATGAGGATTAAAGTTCGACGTAGATATCTTGAGTAACGTAGCTCCTGATGCCAATTGTGGAAAACTAGAATGGGGGTTGAATAGTTTACCGCTTTTTAACTTGATTATCCTTTAAAAACTTTACGTTTGTTTAAAGATATAAACACAACTTTACTTGTTTAATTCTTTGAAAAGCTTTGCGTGTGAATAACAATTCTAACTAAAGACAATATGTAATAAGCAAAGACAAAGAAAGAAACGATCAAACCACAACACGATAGTTTATCGTGGTTCGGCTACAAGGACTCTTTTTCCTTGCCCTACATCCACGCCCCGAGTTTCCAACTCGAGAGTTATAAGCACTAATCAACAAGCTCCTTTCCCGGTGGAGAAACCTTTACAACGTCGCTTACACTTTTACCGACACTAAGCTAGATGTCGAGTTCTTTTACATGGGTACAACCACTCCCATCGTCACTTATACTTTTACCGACACTAAGCTAGATGTCGAGTTCTTTACCAAGGGTACAACCACTCCCATCGTCGCTTATACTTTTACCGACACTAAGCCACATGTCGAGTTCTTTACCAAGGGTACAACCACTCCCGTTAGTTCTTTTACAAGGATACAACAACTCCTGACACACTATGTATTTTGAGGCCTAAAATACTAACCGATCACTTCTACACACATGATACAAATAAAGTATAAACTACCAAAGCTTATACATTACAAAGATAACAAGTCTTGCAACTTTAGAGTTGAAGCTTGTAACTTCTTGAATGATCTTGTGAATTCCCTTGCTACATAAGAGGATCACACAAGTCAAATGTTACTGAGTTAGTTGAGAGAGTATATGAAAATATATGTCCTAAAGTGATGACTCAAAACAAACAAGTGGCTTGATATTTATATCAAAACAAACAGCAGGTCTGGCGAATACGGCGGAACCCTCAGATGGGTTCCGCCCGTGTACCCCCAGGGTTCTGTCAGGCTTGCAGTAGGTTTTACTATAAATAATTCAAACCAACCAAAGTCACATGAACAACAATTAGTCAAACACATTAAATCCAATTTGGAAAGCTTCCAAAAGTGTGTAAGATGTTATGGCAAGTCAAACACACAAGCTTGCCATAAATGTATGATGTGACAAGACACTTTCTAATTAAAGAAATAAAAACAATTTTTTGTTTAAAAGTAAATGTAAACCTTGGTTAAACAAGACTTAAACACTAAAGTGATGATTTACTATTAGCTAAAGTTCATACTTTGTCATTAACAAAACTTAGCAAAGATCGTAAAATATAAATAACGTTTTTAGGCGTTATTTGTATTAACAAGATGGTTTAATATCATAGTCGGACATAATGAGGATTAAAGTTCGACGTAGATATCTTACAAGTTCTAACTAATTGAAACTTGTGAAATGTCGAGAAATTGGGGAATACAAGTTCTAACATTTATAACATTGTAGGATGACGGAGAAAAAGAGTATAAGGGTAGGGTAAGATAGGATAGAGAATAGAACGAAATGAAGGGATAGGAAAGAATAGAAGAGAACGGATGAGTGGGAAAGAATGGAAGGATAGGGTTAAACGGAAGAGGAGGTGTGGGAAAGAACGAAAGAGTGAGATTAAATAGAAGATTAGGAAAATACGGGAGAGTAGGATTAAATGGTAGAGTGAGGAAAGACGGAAGAATAGGATTCAACGGTAGGGTGAGGAAAGATGGAAGAATCAGATTAAACGGTAGATTGAGGAAAGACGGAAGAATATGATTAAACGGTAGAGTGAGAAAAGATAGAAGAATAGGATTAAACGGTAGAGTGAGGAAAGACGGAAGAATAGGATTAAATTGTAGAGTAAGGAAAGACGGAAGAATAGGAGACCTGGGAGGATGGTATCCTAATAAGGATAAGATTTGCTAGATTCCATTGAAGTTTGTTTCCCTCCTAAAGGTTTTAGTATAATTCATAATGAATTATCTAGTTTCCTATAGACTTAAAATCTAGGGGAGGTATATGTGGCCTAACCGGTGAAGAAGATCCTATAGAGAGAGGAAAGGTTTCTATAGCTAAGGGCTTAATAGAAGTATCACTGTTTCTAGGTGAAGTTTCTTGCTTAGTTCTTTGGTTAAGATTTTCTAGCTTATGTCCTAGGTACTTATAGCCAGGTAAGGTAATATCAATAGTATCTTCCGAGATAAAATCCTGATACATGACATATAGCTTTAGAAACTAGGTATAGGTAAACTAAAAGTTCCTATTGGCTTATTTTTAAATCTACATGGTGAAAACCTTAACAAATGCCCATACAACTAAACTATATAAAAATCTAGGATTCTAGGTCAATAACTTATTATTCTAATCCTTTGGTGTTTTCTAAAAATTCTTTTCACCAACTAATTATAATATCCTTGATATTAATGTGGTAATCCTAACATAGGCTAAGTTCATCTATTTGTAATATATTTCTTATTTCCTACCTATCAGGTATAAATTTTTCTCTAGTTTAGTTTCTAAAAATTTCCTAAATTCCTATTCTTACTTTCTATTTCTTTGATAATTTCTTAGAGATATTTCATCTAGATGATTTAAGGTATCTTCTATGTATTCTTACGTTTTTCTAAGGGTAAACTATTTCTAACCTCGAATATGGGAAAACCTAGAGAGTGTACTACGGGTTTTACTAGGAGAGGAAACTTCTTCATAAATCATAGCAATCTTAAGGGAATAGGGAGTAAAGAGGGAAGGATAGGAATATGCTTGTATATAACCGTTATATACATGCATATCGGAATATTTAGGGGAAGATTCTCTAACTAGGGTAAACTAAGAGATTTTGGAGAAGTGAGGAAGAATTCAGAATGAATTCATATTGTCATGATGTAGAATAAAGATTCTCATCATTAGTATCATATGAAATGATAGGGAAGTGATTTAAGGGGTTTAGAGAGGGTAAAGAATAGAGTATGGGGAGAGTTGTAATACATGACATAAAATGTCATAAAATAACTAGGAAGAAGATCGCAACCACATATGGTCATAAATAACTTGTCATACACAAGATTTAACAAGTGTCTATATTTATGCCGTATGTTTCGAGGTTGGATTTGAAAGGATGGGGTTTTTAGGCAGAATGTCGAATATGGAAGGGGGAAATCTTTGTGGGGAGAGGTAAATCTAGGGAGTGGATTTATTTCTCATAGCCCATTCTATCAGCACTTACTAAGTATCTAAA
The DNA here is from genome assembly GCA_030686995.1 of Artemisia argyi. NCBI lineage: Eukaryota > Viridiplantae > Streptophyta > Magnoliopsida > Asterales > Asteraceae > Artemisia > Artemisia argyi. The sequence goes on from CM060684.1 coordinate 138,456,431, forward strand.
GGGTAGTATCCTAGTTTTAATCTTATAAGGCCTAAAGTTCAAAAACAATATTCCTAAAGAATATTTCTTTATCTCATAAGGTTTTGGGTTAAGGCATCGAAAATGTCTATCCTAAATACTTAGGAAAAAATCTAAGGTGGATTATAACAAGTACCTAACTTGTTATGTTTCTAATGGACGGATAACTTTCAAAGATTCGGGATATCCTAAAGTAACTTAAAAAAGGATGGTCGGAGAGTAGTATTTTTATTCTAGGAAATACTTAAGGATTTCTGACTTAGGGTAAGGTATCATAACTTATCTTATATTATAGGTATTATATCTTACATATTCTATACCTAACTAGTACCATTATTTATAGTACACATCCTAAGGTGAAGTTCTAACTTAAAACTTATCGGATATCAAAAATGAACTAGTTGATGATTTTTCTAAAACGTAAGAGTTAAAGTCGGAAGGACTTCCTATATCTAATCGATGAAAGATCTCATTATCATCGATTATCTTTTCTAAAGTAGTCATTCTAAAATGGGCAAAGGCAATCTTATTGTTATGTTTCATTTGTTCCTTTTGAATTTTAGAAATATGGGTACAGGTTTGTCTGAGCTTATCCTTAAATTTACTAAAATCATGTTGATTTTCTACTTGCCTATTACTATGACCTTCTTCTATCTTCTTTAGAAGATCAATAATAATTTCATCTAAACTACTCAATATACTCTCAACCTGATCTTTTTGATGTTCTAAAGGTGTTCTATGGGAATCTCCTCCAACCTCAAATTTCCAAGATGAGGTAGGAAGATTTGTGGGGAAATAGGAAGGTGCTAAATCATAGGGTCATTTCTAAATAAACTATGCTCATTACTAGGTAAGTGCGATAGAGGATGTGTGGGTCTCCTAGGAAACATTGATCCTTCGGGAATAAAGAATCCTTAAGGATCAAATGTTGATGAGGGTAAAATAGTGGGAAAAGGAATAGGGGTTGGTGGAGGAATAGGTGGTGTATTAGCATAGAATTCTCTTAAGTGTTTTAGGTGTGGGTCGTCTAGAAAAGGAGTAAATCCTAAGGGTGATGGTGTAACTATATTATTCTTAGAGTCGTCTAAAGAGTCAGGGAAAAGGTGTTTTGAGGAAAAATCCAGTACATTTGGAGAGGGAAGAGCATTCTCCGTTTGTAAACTGGATGAGACGGGGGTAGGATAGCGGGGAGTAGACATAAATATGTATTAAAATAACGCATTTAGCAATTAGGCACTATCTACTATACTAACCTTTTTAACACGTATTGTTTCGGAGAACGGTAGTAGTACTGAGGACTTTCTTGGACTTTAAAATACTAGTTGTAGTTTAGGTTTTAACCTTGTTCTCTACAATTGAGGCTCTGATACCAATCTATAACACCCCTATTTTCACAGATCGCAGCGGATTTAGATCTGAGGTATTACTTTATGGAATCACAATCATAATAATAGAAAATGACTCGAAAAGAGACGTTTTTATAAAATGAGTTATCATTCATTAAAATATCAGAGTTTTTATTAAGAGGAGCTCCTATAAATCTAAGTGTGAAAGTAGTATTTTGAATGATAACAGGGTTGAAAGTCCTCCAAGTTCAGTGCTGCTACGTGTTGAGTGAGAGTCATAGGTTTAAGTGATAGTATGAATAAAAGTCCCACAGGGTTCATTTGTTACACCCTTCAAGGAAAATGTAATGTTTATATAATTGCAATGCATATACAATTATCATGAAAAGAGAGTTATTGCACTAAGCTCATGAGACCACACGTTAACATGTCTAGGTCATGGGGCACTGCAGACCCTTACATGACTAGACGGAGATAAGATTAACTTGCCAAAGTTAAACCTAAAGGGGTGTTTTCAAATATAGTACTTATTGGTACCCGAATGGGGCAAACCAACGGGAGTTGTCAAACTCCTGTAGATCTATCAACTATATTCGCGCACACTCGCAAGTGATTATGGTTCATGAATTTTAGTTATGTAATGGTGGCAGAAAGTAACACTCGTACAATAACCAAAGAAAAAGACTTGTATTCGATTTAAAGCATGTATCCCCCTCACAGGGTTTGTAAAGCATTTAAAAGTGAGGCTATTAGAACTCACATGGGCCTAAAGATGATCTGATTGATGTGAAAAGTGACTCGGATACTAGATTGCTTTACTCACATGTCCTGTGAGTTTTGTAGGTGTGTTTATGTGGGTTAAGTTCTTTAGTTGTTTTAAATTTCTTAAGTAATTACTCCTAGGGTTTCTAAATTTAGTTATAATACAACACCGTTCGGGCCATCATAATTCAGAAGTATATCACATGAAGCTCCCTACTATTGTATTATGTTGTATATATAACATAATACCGTTTGAGCCATCATAATTCAGAAGTATATAACTCCTCACAAGAAGCTCCCTACTATTGTGTCACGTTGTTAAGTATTTTAGATTATAGTTATAACATAACACCATTCGGGCCATCATAATCCAGAGGTCATGTAGTAAACGTTTGAGGAGCCAGGGCACTTTAATTCTTAAACCCATCTAACTCGTCAAAACGAATACCCAAATGAAACCCCTCACATAAAGCTCCCTACTATTGTGTCATGTTGTTAAGTAAAAGATAGTCTTAATTTTTATGAAAATAATTCACTTTATACCCTTCAAGTTTATATATTTATAATATTTATTCTAAACTTATATTCTTTATATAATTTAGACTTTTAATTTTCTAGACTTTTCATTTCTAGTCCCTATACTTATATATTTTGAGAAAATGACAGAAATGACCTTTAGACTTATTAGTTTTCTAAATTTACCATTTATACCCTTAACTTATAACATTTACAAAACTAGTCCTTATTATATTATTTTTCATCCTAAGGTTATATAACTCTGCAAAAAGGGTCCTTATACTTAGTATTTCTAAGACATGTCAAAAATATTCTATAGACTTAATATTTTCATAAAGTTACCATATATACCCCTATGCATGGAAATATTTGCAAAACTAGTCCTAATTCCACGCAAACTATATTATTATGAAACAAAAAGTTTTCCTAGCTCATGACTTACTAATATTAGCTTATATAAGTTGTTTAAACTAGCTTATAGCTTATGGTTAGGGCTTATATTAAAAAATTAGTAGTTCGACTATATTTAGTGTTTCAAAATGAAAACTAGCAAATGAAAATGACAAGGCTTAATCATGGGTTCCTAGGTGATATAAGGCAACCTATAACTATCCTAGGACTGTATTTAAGTTATTAGAACTAATCAAAAAGTCTTACGTGACCAAAAATAGGTCGTGGCTAGGTTTAGGGTTTTCTTGGCAAAAATGGAACTCGACAAGGGTTCTAGGCTATCCCACTCGACTTCTAAAGATACTAAAGCTTGTGTACTACTAGTAGGACCAGAATATGTGAGGTAAAGAAGTGTGATGGTGTGATTTGGAATGGAGGGGGTAACGAGGGTATTTATAGGGTCCTTTGGAGTAGCGACCAAGAAAGGGGAGGTGTGGTGTCACGAGGGGGGGGGGAGGTAACTCATGACAGCTACTAGGTGACTTACATGAGCTAGTGTGGTGACTAAGGTGGCTAGGGAGCAGGTAGGGGAGGTGTAGGGGTGTTTATGGTGGTGGTGAAGTCGCGGCCCTAAGGTGGTGACAAGTAGGTGATGCACCTACTTGTGTGCTACCTTGGGAGGCACTAGGGTGGAAGCTTAAGGTGGTTAAGGTGCTTGGTTGCTTGTTTGAGGTGATTGAGGCGCTTATGTTTAGGTTTGTACTAGTTTTAGGTTTAGTTTAGACCTAATCTTGCTTAGTAATAGATTAGGGTTTAGCTTTGGGTATAGTGTCTAGATTAGGGTTCAATGGGTGATTAGTGACTAGGATTAGGACTTAGAATACTTATACTAAGTGGTGGTAACTTATGGTAAAGATTTGGGAAGGTTTAACCTAGTTTTGGGATTTATAAGACCTGGTTAGGGTTTTATGCTTAAGGGACTTTTACCTAAGCTCTAGAGGGTTGTACTAAAGTTTAGGGAGTCTAAGATATCATAAAGTTGCTAATGTAACTCCTACATAAGCTTTGAGTACTTTCAAACTAGTTTAGTTTAGGAATCAAGGTTTTAGAGATAACTATAACTGCTTAGGGTTTGATTAGGGTTTATTTTGGTATTATGGTAGATATAGTATGTTGTGGTGATAGATTACTTATTATGGTGTTGTAGTGATCTTATATTAGGAGTTCATCTGGTACGGTTTTAAGAATATTTGGCTTAAGAGGATACGTGAGCAGGTCTAAAGAGTCATGCATGCAATGAAAAGGAAGAAAAGCAAAAATTTACTTGGGAAAATACCTAATATAGGTATTGTAGTGGAAATGATGTTGATGGGATTTTATGGGTGTTTACAATTACTAATGATCATGGTATGATACTGGAAGGAGAGTTAATGGAGAATCAATACAAAGATGGTAGTTTGTAATATTATTGAAATATGAGGTCAAATTGGTTGACAGTGACTTATAGTCGAAAGTGAGTAGGTGACAATGCTAATTCATTACATTTAATGGTACAAAAATATATAGTAAAACTTCTATAAATTAATACTCGATAAATTGATAAACTCGATAAAATTAATAATTTGTTCAGTCACAACTTAGGACCAGTAAAAATTTGGACCTCAATCAACAAAATAATAAAATAATAAATTTTTTGAAACTCATGTGTATAAGTATTGGTCCTAAAGAAACTATAAATTAATAATAATAAAAAAAATAACTTTATAATTTTTTCAATGCCTTGAACCTCGTACCATTCATTATTATACATTCAATAATTTTTCAATGCCTCAAATTCATAAACCATTAATTGGAAATTTTTTTAATTTATTTTTCATCTCTTACTAATATATATTGTAAGTAGTATATTTGACTTGAAAATTTAAAAGTCATGCGCAAAACTTCTTTAAACTAATAAATTATTAATTTATCAATATAATAAAATCCCGCTAAATTAATAAAATATATTAGTCCAAACATCATTAATTTTTAAAAGTTTTACTGTACACCTACTAATCATTAAACATTATATTTTATTTTAGATTTTTTCCACCATATCGTATTAAAAAGAAGCTACATCATATTAAGGAAAACTAGCTATACAATTATACACCTTTTTCGTGCTTGTAAACTACATTCATTAGCTGAGATTTTCCTTTTGGTACTTTTTAATAACATTAGTTTAATAACATTTGCTTCGATGCAAAACTTTCAAGGAAAGACGCTCTTGTAGATGGGATCAAAATATTATCTCACTTATGGATTAAACAATAGGAATATGAATTTCAATCCTAACTAGATTGAATGGATTTGTGATCCAAAAAATGCTTGTAATATTGTTTTGTAAGTTCTTTTCTCTAGCGATTGCTATTGAAGAATCAAAGAATTTATCAACGTTGCAACTTGATGAATTAATTGGAAATTTGAAAGTCTACAAAGCAATTATAAAGAAGGACTCCGAAATGGTTAAAGGAAAACGAGAGCAAAGCAAGTCAATCGCCTTGAAAGCTAGAAATGAATCCAACAACGAAGATAGCTCATCTTCCGAAAGTGATGACGAAGAATATGCCATGGCCGTAAGAGATTTCAAGAAATTCTTCAAAAGGCGAGGAAGATTTGTTAGACAACCACACGATGAAAGGAGAGCACCTCAAAAGAATAATGATGACAAGTATAGCAAGAATGAGAGAAAGTGTTTCAAGTGTGGTGATCCGAATCACCTCATTGGAAAATGTCCAATGATGACAAGAGATCAAAATCAAAGAGCATTTGTTGGAGGAGCTTGGAGTGATAGCGATAAAGATGAGAAAGAAATAACAAAGGAAGAAAAGTGTCTCATGGCAAAGACTTCAAGTGAGGTACGTTCCGAAACCGAATACTTTAGTGATGAAAATTTATCATTAGATGAAAAAGATTTAGATAGTGAATACAATAGATTATGCAAACTAGGACAACAAGTAATGGCTAAAAACAAATCACTAAAATACATAAACAACCAATTAGAAAATGAAGTACTAGAACTAAAAATTAAAACACATCAACTTGAAAAAGGTAAAGAAATTTTTGAAGAATGTAAATCATGTCAAGAGCTTAAAAGTGAAAATGACAAACTTAGGAAAGAAATTTGTAAACTTGATAAATTTGAAAATAGTAGTAACTCACTTAGTAAAATTATAAGTATTCAAAGAGTATCCGGAGATAAAACCGGTTTAGGATTTAACTCAACCGAAGCTTCAACAAGTGAAATTAGAAATGTTAAATTTGAAAGTGTATTCAAGGAACTAAAACCTCCAAAATCTAATCCTAAGTATATACTCATAAATGATAAGAAAATACCTCTTGCTAGTGATGAAGAAATAAAACCGTTTTATAAACCATCTTTGAAAACCGAGGTAGGATCGTCTAAACCTAAAACAAGATCTAAAACTCCACCACCTAGGAAACCAAATAATACTTACCCTAGACCTAAAACACCTCAACCAAGAGCAAACCAAAATAGAATAAACTTTAACAATAGTCATCAAATGTGGAACTTCAATCCGTGGGGAATGTTTCCACCATATATGCATCCAAGTCAAATACAAAACATATTCGGATCAAATAACTTTGGTCAAATGAGACAATGGGGACCAACGTAGAAGATTCGCCATTCAAACATGGAAATTTTAGTTGTCACCTCTTGTTCAGACTATTCCTTGAAGAATTTGAAGATAAACGCATTGAAGACGAAAGGTACACATTTCCTTTTATTTCCTTGTCAAGAAATGCATGCTTAGTTTAGTCTCTATTTTTTATGCGATTTTGTTTGGCTCATTATTTCCTCTAGATTTTATATATATACTTAGCTATATCTAGGATCTCATAACACAGAAAATTCATTTGTTGATTTTCTAGAACTAGAAATTGTTCGTTTACGAACCTTTTCTTTCCTCCCATTTGCCTTTTTGAACTTCAATGTTCAACGACACTCATGCTGATATAGAGAGATGAGTCGAAAAATCTATGGAAGAAACAAACTCCCGGCTTCCGTTGCATACGTCTCCTTCCTATATTCTCGTCTTAAAAGCCCAAACTATATACGTACATATATATATATATATATATATATATATATATATATATATATATATATATATATATATATATATATATATATATATATATATATATATATATATATATATATATATATATATATATATATATATATACACACACTTATGAACCTTTCACAACTCTCTCGTCTACTTGACAACTTGATAAATTTCATCCGGAAATGATCAAGAAATCTTAATTGACGAAATGTCAAGTAAAAGTGTCAAGTAATTCCTTTCGTGCGAATACTCTCCAACGTATTTTTGGTTAAATATAAATCTAATATATATATAAATATTTTCTTGTTCTTTCCAGAAACCAAAAATTGAAAAATCAAAATTTTTGAGGGCGGCCCCCTTAATGTTTAAGGGGACCGGCAGCCAAATGAAGGGCGGCCCCCTTAATGTTTAAGGGGGCCAGCTATCTGATAGTCCAAACCCGTTTTTCCTCTTGTTTCTTTTGCCAAACACTCCACTTTTCAAACACCTATTCCATTTTCTGCTGCTGTGACGAAAAACCAAACCCCAAAACACCTTAAACCACTTCCAAATCACATAATTCGGCTTATTTCGCAAAGGGCAAATTCATCTAACACGATCACCATTACATATTGTAAGTTTTTCATAAAACATTTCATCCAATTCCATCTAATTTGGTCAAACTCAAGATTATGCATGTTTTAATAATTTTTTTCAAATTCATAATTTCTTTCGAATTGAGCCTAAAATTTCCATAACTGAATGCTTCTCTTAGGATTAGGATGCTTAATTAACACTAGAAACTAGTTATTATAAACCCTCTTGTCAAAAAATTTTGAAAAATTTCATACACTCCTTTTCAAAACTTTTGGTAAACACATTGTTGATTAAATGCTATAAAAACTTGTTAACACTAATCACATTATATTTTTATAACTTGTAAAACATGAAACTATATTTCCCGACTAAGTAAAAATATTTTTGTACACGATAAGAGGGTGTTTTGATTATGTCCAAATAATATCGAAATTAAGTCGTTATAATTTTTATAAAATGTTGTCAAGATTATATACCTAAAACTTGTAATTCGGACTTGTCAAGATATATAATTCATATATATTGACATACTTGTAATGTAAGTGTCTAGTTAAGAAAGCGTTTGGTTTAGTACGAAAAATGACATTTTTGAGTCAAAATATAAACCATCTTTTTCAAAAACTAATCACATGCATAAGAAACTCGTAAGAAATGGCTAGTTTTATAACCTAATGTAAATCTAGTAAATTTCATGATATATTAAGATGTTTAAAAGGGCATTTGGATTTGTCCATAACTACTTACTAAACTTCGTAAAATATATCTAGAATGAGTTAAAATAATATTAAGGAACATGGTAAACTACTTCTTAGGATTATTGTCTTAGAGCCGAAGTATGTTTGCGTTCCAACATAAGTCTTAAAAATATATACATTTTATTCCTCTTTATATTTATTTTGGTCATTTGTATTGTTGTTGTGTTTAGGTGAAAATGCCAAAAGCGACTACCGAAGATCTTTCCCACACTAAAAACTACATTCCCAAAGTTTCCCAACTCCCTACTACATCTCTTTCCATTGGACGTATATATCGTCAAATTGAAGATAGAAATGTTCATGAGGGACGTGTAGTAGATCTAGCCTTTGCTCAATCCGACTACATCAATCGCTTGTTTATAAGCATCAACTTCAATTGCCTTTTTGAAATTAATGAACCAATCGTTCCTCATTTCATAGTCGATTTCTATAGCCAAGTCACCGTTCAAACAAATGATCTTGGTGCCATCACCATCTCCTTCATGATCCAAAATGAATTTATCACCTTAACTCTCGAACAATTTGGTCAAATTCTCCAAATTACTTTTAGAGGTCAAGCCGTTTTCACAAACGAGTGGGACCTCGAATCTCTACATCGTTGTCGACCAACCTTCGGTCCTTATCTCTCCGACATCCCTCATCCCGACGAAATTTATCAAATCCCTGGTGTGGAGCGTGCCACTACAACCCAAAAAATAAAATCCAAAAACGTCCAAATCACTTCATACCAACTTCTGTTGGGAATTATACTAATAGTTACCACGGCTAAAGAAGAAGTTACAACTGCAGAAGATTGTACTTGCAGTAGAAACTCATTACCACTGCAAGAACAATATATTACCACTGCTTATTAGATAACTGTTAGGAACGTGTCTAGATAAATATAAAATAGATTTTGTGTATATCTTATTCTATTAGCTTTATACTTTTCTTGTAGAAGAGGACTCCTTGTGCTATAAAAGGAGATCCTAGGTTATAAGTTGATATATGTTTTTCTTAAAGCTTCAAGGTGTAACCCTAGTGATATCAAGATCACTCGTATTATTATCATTAATAATATTGGAGCTAATAGTTTGTTTACATACATTGTTTATATACAACTGTCTTACTCACAATCAAACTTATAAGTGTTACTAAGTAGATTCTGCATACTTAGTGATATAATTCAAAGTATCAATCTAACACAAGTTCAAAGTGTTTAGATCCATCAAGTGGTATCAGAGCCAGGCTTTGATACTTTGATTTAGAAGACTCAAGTTCACTCAGAAGATTCAATGGAGACAGAAACCAGTAACTCAAACATTGCTACTAAGCTTCCAAAGCTTAAGTTGAATGACTTTGAGATGTGGAGGCTAATGATAGAACAATTCTTTATGGTCCAAGATTACACACTTTGGGAGATCATCATGGTTGGAAATTCTTTCAAACCAGGCTCTACTTCAGAGATGGTTGGTGGCAAGGAAGTAATTAAGCTCAACACTGGCCCTGTTACTAATGATGAAAGACTTCAATTAAAGAATGATTTGAAGGCCAGAGGTCTGTTGCTGATGACACTTCCAAGAGATCAAGTTGTAGCATTCAGCAAGTTCAAGACTGCAAAAACTCTCTTTGATGAGATCTGTGAAGTTTTTGGTGGTAATGATTCTACCAAGAAGACTCAAAAGACTCTGCTGAAGCAAACTTATGAAAACTTTGGTTCAACAAGTAATGAATCTCTTGATAGCATCTTCACAAGGCTAATAAAGATTGTTTCTCAACTCACTGTTTTTGGAATTAAGGTGGAAAAGGAAGACCTCAATCTAAAATTCTTAAGAAGCTTACCCTCTGAGTTTGGAACCAATGTTGCTGTGTGGGAAGATAAGCCAGAGTTGGAGACCATGAAACTTAATGACTTGTACAATAACTTCAAGGTTATTGAACAAAGATTGAAGAAAGCTGGCAAAATAAGATCAAGTTCTGGAAGTGTAGCACTTATATCATCATCTCTTGATGATAGTTCAGATAAAGAAAGTGATAGTGATGATGACAGTGCTAACATTGTTGTTTCCACTGCTAGTGGAAGTGTTTCCACTGGTAGCACAAAGAGACAGATTGCAGGGCTTAGTGATACTACTTTTTATGCCTTTATATCAAGTCAAGTGGGTGGTTCAATCCTCAATCATGAGGATCTGGATCAAATTGATGAAGATGATATGGAGGAGATGGACATTAAATGGCAAGTGGCATTACTAAGCTTGAGGACAAAGAAGTTTTGGAAGAAGACTGGAAGAAAGATCAACATCAGTGGCAATGAAACAGTAGGTTTTGACAAGAAGAAGGTGGAGTGCTACAATTGTCATAAGAAGGGGCACTTTGCCAGAGAGTGTAGGAAGCCAAGGAAGTCTGACAACAAGTCAACTTGGTACAAGCAGGACAAGAAGAAGGAACCTACTACTGATGAGCCAAAGGGGCTATTGGCCATTGATGGAGTGAGCTTTGATTGGAGCTTTATGACTAAGGAAGAGGAAGATGATTCAGAGTCTGCAATGGTGGCACTAATGGCTTTTTCTGACTCTGAGATACAAATTGATAATGCTTGTTCTAAATCTTGTAAGGCCTTAAAAGAATATGAGAAACTTAAAGCACAATTTAATGAGCAACACATAGAGTTAACTCATACTAATTATAACTTATCAAATCATAAAAGAGGCCTAAGTGTTTTAGAAACTCAATTAGAGCATTATAGGGCAAATGAATCTAAGTTCAATGATGATATTGCAGTATTAAGAAGAGACTTAGATTATTAGGTTGCTGTTAATAAGGTTCTTAGAGAAGAACTAGAAAAGGTTAAAGTGGCTAGTGAGAATATAATGATAACTAAGCAAACACTGGATCATCAATCAAAGAGTATTGATAAAATTTGGGAAGCCCAAATTGTGAGCAAAGCTAAATCAGGTCTTGGATACAAAACTGTTCCACCACCTCTAAGAGGTGTTGCAGCACCTCCTGGTATTGACTTAGCTCACACAGGTTTAGAAGAATTTCAGGATCTACCTATGACCTATGGACCAAAGTTTGTTAAACCAGTTGAAATTGAAAAGGTTCAGGTTGAGGTTGATGTATTTGATAGTGCTAGTGACTCATCTCTTAAAGATGATAATTTGAATGTTGAGTCTAAACCTAGTACTCCTGAAAATGTTAAAGTGGAGGTTAAGAGAAGTATTCCTGAGGTAGTCAAAGAGAAGCCTAGGTCACAACCTAATTTTACTAGGCCTACTACTAGATATGCAGAGATGTACAGAAGTAGATCACCAACTCCTAGAGGCAATATGAGGAGTTGGAATCATGTCAAATCTAGGCAATTTGGTAGTGACTTTGTGTTCAATAACAAACCCTGTCATATATGTGGTAGCTTTGACCATTTAGCTAAAGGCTGTACCTACCACTTGGGAAGAAGAGAAGTGTTTGGGAATACTTGGGTGAATAGAAACAATGCTAATAACTTGACTCACCCAAATACTCTTAGCAAGATGATTCCCAGATCTGTTTTGCTTCATTCTGGCATCAAACATATTTCCACTGCTAGACCAGCAGTTTCCACTGCTAGACTAGCAGTTGCCACTGCCAGAAATAATAACAGAGTTTACCCTAAGCCCTCTGTTACTACTTTTGTTAAATCTACTCAAATAGGGAAAAAGACCTATTTTGAAAAGAATGTTAACCATAATCAGAAGTGGGTACCTAAAATTTCTAAATCAGCAGTTTCCACTGCTAAGGCAGCAGTTACCACTGCAAGGCCAAAGGTTACCACTGGTAGGTCTGTTAACAAGAAAAGGGTAAATGTGGGAACGGCTGTTAAGGCCTCAGCTCGTTGGGAATGGAAACCAAAAGGAACCATCACCTCAAACAATCCCAATGGTGTATCAATGACCTTTGATAGATATAATTATATTGATACACGAGGCAGATCCAAGTCATTTGTGGCTTGGGTCCCCAAAAGGAACTAATTCCTTTATTTTTTGTGCAGGGACATTCAAAGACTACTAATGATCAAGGATATTCAGACAGTGGATGTTCCAGACACATGACTGGCAATAAGTCTTATCTTTCAGACTTTCAACCTTATGATGGACAATTTGTCAGTTTTGGAGGAGGAATTGGTGGCAAAGTTTCTGGCAAAGGAACAATCAAGGCTGGAAACATTGACTTTGAAGATGTGCAGTATGTGAAAGAACTCAAGTACAACCTCTTTAATGTGTCACAGATGTGTGACAAAAAGCATAGAGTTCTATTCACAGAAGATGAATGCTATATCTTATCTAAGGATTATAAGCTTCCAGATGAATGTGACATTTTGCTTAAAATCCCTAGAAAAGGAAATTTGTGTAGCATTGACATGCAGAACATAGTGGCTAATAATGATGTTACTTGCTTGCTTGCTAAAGCCACTTTGGATGAATCCATGCTTTGGCACAGAAGACTTGGTCATGTTAACTTCAAGACCATCAACAAGATTGTGAAAGATGGACTTGTCAGAGGACTACCAGAGAAAAGATTTGAAAATGACCAAACTTGTGTTGCCTGTCTCAAAGGAAAGCAACACAGATCTTCATGCAAGACCAAGGCATTCAATTCAATCAATCATCCACTTTTTATGCTGCATATGGACTTGTTTGGTCCTACCTCTGTGAGCAGCATCAATTTGAAGAAATATTGTCTTGTTGTGACTGATGATTTTAGTAGATTTACATGGGTTTTATTTTTGAGTACCAAAGATGAAACCACAGGCATCCTTAAGACATTCATCACTCAAGTTGAAAATCAATTTGAAAAGAAAATCAAGATCATCAGGTGTGACAATGGGACAGAGTTCAAGAATAAAGTTATGGATGATTTCTGCAAAGACAAAGGTATTAAAAGAGAATTTAGTGTTGCAAGAACTCCTCAACAAAATGGAGTTGCTGAAAGAAGAAATAGAACACTAATTGAGGCTGCTAGAACCATGTTAGCTGATTCTAAACTTTAAGTGACTTTTTGGGCTGAAGCAGTTAACACTGCTTGTTACATTCAAAATAGGGTTTTAGTGGTCAAAACAAAGAACAAGACACCTTATGAGTTGTTCAGAGGAAGACCTCCTACTCTGGAGTTTATGAGGCCATTTGGGTGTCATGTTACTATTCTCAATACCATTGATCATCTGGGCAAATTTGAAGAAAAGTCAGATGAAGGCTTCTTTGTTGGATACTCTATGGTTAGCAAGGCTTTTAGAGTCTATAACTTAATAACAAAGAAGATTGAAGAGAACTTGCATGTTTAGTTTCTTGAAAATAAAGCAAACATGGAAGGTTCAGGTCCAGATTGGCTATTTGATCTTGAAACATTAACAAATACAATGAATTATGTTCCTCTCACTTCAAGTACTGGAGACAAAGATCTTGAAGATTCAGAAGAATTAATTGATGAAGATGAAGCTTGCAAAGATGATGAAGATCAAATTGTTATGCCACTTTGGGACTTTGGTGATAATTCTGAAAAACCAAGTGATGCGGATGCTGTGAATAAAGAAATTCCTACTAGCAGTGGTAACTCAATTCCCACTGCTACACCAGAAGTTTCCACTGTAAGTCCAAATGTGGATAATACTTCTCGGGAATCACCAAGTGATGATGTAGAGATCTCAAACATGCCTACAACATATGATATTCCTAGCACATCACAGTCTACCATTCACAAAGTGCATCCACTTGATAATGTTATTGGTGAACTTCAATCAGGTGTGAAGACTAGAAGACAGACAAAGAAAGATGATATTCATGGGTTCATAAGTGAAGTGTATGAGTCCAAAAAACATAGTAAGAAGAATGAGTGTTTGTTTTTCTGCTTTCTCTCACAGATGGAGCCTAAGAATGTATACATGGCTCTAGAAGAATCTAGCTGGGTTGAAGCTATGCAAGAAGAGTTGTTGCAGTTTAAACTTCAAAAGGTTTGGGTTCTTTGTGACTTGCCTGATGGTATGAAGGTCATTGGTACTAAATGGGTTTTCAGAAATAAGAAAGATGAAAGATGCATTGTAATCAGGAACAAAGCTAGATTGGTTGCTCAAGGATACACTCAAGAAGAGGGTATTGATTATGAAGAAGTGTTTGCTCCTGTTGCAAGAATTGAGGCTATTAGATTATTCTTAGCCTATTTTATGGGCTTTACAGTCTATCAAATGGATGTTAAGAGTGCCTTTCTGTATGGAACTATTGATGAGGAGGTATATGTCTCTCAACCTCCAGGCTTTGAAGATCCTCAACACCCAAATAAAGTTTACAAAGTGGTTAAGGCTCTTTATGGCTTACATCAGGCTCCAAGGAAGTGGTATGAAACCTTAGCTAATTATTTATTGAATAATGGGTTTCATAGAGGTAAAATTGATCAAACTTTGTTCATCAAGAAAGACAAGGGTGATATCCTTCTTGTGCAAGTATATGTTGATGATATTATCTTTGGATCTACTAAACAAGAGATGTGCAAAGAGTTTGAGAAGCTAATGAAAGATGAATTTCAAATGAGTTCTATGGGAGAACTTACATTCTTTTTGGGGCTACAAGTACAACAGAGTAAGGAAGGCATATTTATCAGCCAAGACAAGTATGTGGCTGAGATTGTTAAGAAGTTCAAGTTTACTGATGCAAAATCTTCCAATACCCCTGCTGACAAGACCACTCACTTATTGTTGAAGAATGCAAGTGGTGCTAATGTTGATGTTCACACTTACAAATCTATGATTAGTTCCTTGATGTATCTTACTTCATCAAGCCCTGACATCATGTTTGCTGTATGTGCTTGTACAAGATTTCAAGTGACTCCAAAGACATCACATATGACAGCAGTGGAAAAGATTTTTAGATACTTGAAGACTTATCCTAATCTAGGATTATGGTATCCAAGAGACTCTCTAATGGAATTGATCACATACTCAGATAGTGACTATGCTGGTGCAAGTTTGGATAGAAGATCAACTACTGGCGGATGTCAATTTCTTGGATGTAGATTGGTGTCATGGCAGTGCAAGAAGCAAACTATGGTGGCTACTTCAACCACTGAAGCAGAATATGTTGCAGCTGCTAGTTGTTGTGCTCAGATCCTTTGGCTTCAGAATCAATTATTGGACTATGGGTACAATTTCATGAACACCATTATCTATATAGACAATAGTAGTACCATTTGCATTATTAAAAATCCTGTGCAACACACAAAAACTAAACATATTGAAGTTAGACATCACTTTATTAGAGATTGTTTTGAGAAAAAGCTTATTAATGTTGTCAAGATTCATACTGATGACAATTATGCTGATTTATTAACAAAAGGGCTTGATGTGGGTAGGTTTCAATACTTGGTAACAGGTATTGGGATGCTCAATCCATAAATTTTTGATGTCTAAATATTTTTCAGTGTTGCAGGATACTCTTTTTAGGTACTAATATTGTTTGTATTGTATGTATGGTTTTCTACTAACTTGTATGCAGAGTTATCAAGTGCACAGTGGTAATTAACATATAACAGTGGAAAGGATTGGTGATAATAGCAAGATCAGAAGAGTACTTTTATTGATTATTAAGGAAGAGTACATCACAACCATCATGAAAACATTATCACCTAGACAAGAAAACCATCACATCTGACATGAACCTACAACCTAACACCTACTCCATGGGTTTCTTTCCTTTTCCCTCATACTGCTGCTTGCCTTTGAAAACTTTCTTTCTCTTGTCATCAAAAGAGAGTTGTTTCCTTGGACAAGCAAGTCCCAGAACTTGCTTGGGAGGTCTTGGTGCTTGAGTAGGCTTGTCTACAGCTGGCCACTTCATGTTGTTTATTGCAGATGTCATGCTGTGGTAAGAGCCTTTGGGAGTTCCTTGGAAAGATCAAAAGTTGGGTCATTGTCATCGTCTGATGAAGAGCTGGAATAAAACTCAAGAGATGGAGCAGGATCAGCTGATATCTTCTTATTTGGCTTCATGCTTGAAGATGTGGCAGTTTCAGACTTTGGTGGAAAATATCCACTCCATCCAGAAGAAAGTTCTTCAGAATCTGAGTAATAGCTGATTTCCTCATCAGAAGAATCATCAGAGGAGATGTAGATAAGTGGAAACCAACTCATGATGCTGTATAGGGTTTGAGTTTATTGAAGAAGATTGTTGATGAAAGATAAAAGATGTTGAGCCCCCTTTTATATGCAAAGTCAAGGTCGAATTCTAATTAATGAAGGATATTTACTCCTACTTGTTTTGGTAGGTTGGAGGAGTAAATTTGGTTATTATCGGGTTGACTTTTGGAAGATATTTTTGTGAATAGTAACTTGGTTAAAAAGTTACTTTGAGTTAAGTTTTATGGGTTAAGTTGAGTTGATGCAAACAACCCATATTATTGGAGTCATTGGAGTAATAAGGTGTGTATCATAGACACACAACAAATGGTTATTGATTCACCATGTCTAATCAACATAAGAATCAACTAGTCCAGAGCAAACGGCTACTGGTAAAGACTTATCAAATCCGTTTATGGTTGATAGTTTACCAAAAACTAGGTTATCAACTCACCATACATCCATGTGATCAAGAGTTGGCTAGTCCATAGCAAACGGCTAATGGTAAAGACATATCAAATCCGTTGATAGTTGGTAGTTTGCTAAAAACTATGATAAGAGCAGCAAATGTTCATGTTTTATTAACCACTGCTCTTTGATATTTTTGTGAAAATTTTACCACTGCTAGTTCATCAGTTACCACTGCAAGAGTAATTTTTCCACTGATGACTAGCCGTTACAACTGTTGTGTCAGTAATCTATTTTTTACTAGCCGTTGTAAAAATAACCGTCATTCCTTATTAATAGGGTAAAATCTTTTGTGAATTATCTACTTACTTATTATAAATTATTCTTTTTCCAAAGATAATTCTTTCCAAAGATAATTCACATTGCGCAACCTCCTCAAACCCTATTAGTATAAATTCATTGTCATACGGCTTGATTTTTATCTTGATTACTAACACTTTCATTCTCTTTTTCACAAACATCATGGCGATTCTAAAATTTGTCGAGGAGCACAACCAAGTGGCCTACTTACAAAAGTCGAATGAGAAAAGTGGCCCTGTTTTTCATCAGATTGTGGATTTTCTAAACGCAACTCACATAAGGTATGCCTTAACTATAAATCCCATAATCTATGTCTCTCATATCAAACAGTTCTGGAACACTGTGGAGTCCATAACTCTTGAACAGGGAGACACACAAGAATCTGTGGATGCTCTAAGAGCCACAGTTGATGGGGTAACTATTGATGTTACTGAGTCATCCTTGAGGAGAATTCTCCAATTGGATGATCTCAATGGTATCATCACATTACCTAATTCAGAAATTTTTACAAATATTGCTTTAATGGGGTATGATACATCAGAACAAAAAGTCACTTTTAGAAAAGGATGTTTTTGTCCCCATTGGAGATTTTTGATACATACTCTTCTACATTGCCTAAGTCCTAAGAAAACATCTTATGAACAATTTGCATCAACCATGGCTTATCCTTTGGTTTGTTTGGCAACAGATAGGACTTTCAATTGGTCAAAGTTTATTTTTAATAATATGAAAGGCAATGTAAAGAGTACATATAAATTTTTGATGTATCCAAGGTTTGTGCAAGCAGTGTTAAATGAGTTTCAACTGCAACCTCACAAAAGAATTTATGAACCTTCCACTCTTAAGCCAAAAGTTTTTCAAAATATGTCTAAGGCTTCAGAACTTTGGAATGGGCAGGTTCATCCACTTTTACCTCAAATGATTGCTAAACTTTCTTAAGTACAGGGTGAGGATGCATCAATCCCAGTTGCATCTCAAAACACACCCAATATTGTTGTTCCACCAATTCAACATACCCCTGCAGTCACTCACACTTATGAGAGAAGGTCTAAACAGCCAACTTCTCTCATCTCAACATTGCATGTTGCTGAGCCTTTTGGTGTAGGCACAAGCAGTGGTGGTTCAAGGCTTCATCCTATGTCACAACTCGCCATTTCAGGTCATTTCAGGTCATTTCCCGAACTTTGGAAAAACACTATTCATCAAACACTATTCATCAAAACACTATTCATCAATTTACTATTCATCATTTTTGCTGTCAGTTTGACATTCCGAGAAGCATTCAGAAATTTTACTATTCACGGAACACTATTCATTGCGGGAAAAGATTTCATCATTCACGTGCATTACACATTTCATCGTAAATTTAGTTTACGGGTATTCAAATTCGCGTAACCGTATTGGTTCAGGTGCGAATTCATGCATTATCAGTAATGACATTTCATACGGACTGGAGATAGTCTGCATATCATCAGTAGGTCATTTACATGTTATACCACTCTTAGGATTTTCAAATTTTTATATTTGATACATTTAACGTTTTACGTATAATTATTTATAAATAAACGTTAACACCCGGTTTATACACGACGAATATATCTAAATATTCCCACAATAGTCCCGACATATTTTTATATCCATTATAACATCATAAAAGTTATTACCTTCATTTACCCAGTATTTTGGAAATTTATTTTATTTATAACGTAAGCTTATGAATATTACGACGGTTTTCGTGAAAACTAAACAATAATCACCCGAACACTCAGTAATTGTACCCAACATATTTTTAATATGTTTTTATCAATATTATAACTTTATTTCATCCCGGTTAACTTCGTGAACATTTATTTCTAGCAAACCCGGTACCCGATTATAACTAATACTTACACTAAACCACAACTAATAATACACTACATTTTCTAAGTGATCAAAACCGACTTTGCTACTCCTTGGTACATTGAAAACCGGCCACATGAACACCCCTTAACCTTATGCATTGATTTCCTATTATAATACTAATAAACCTCAAAAACTATACTTAACCAAAAACCACAAATCATTTCATACACTTTTGAGAAAGAAAGAAATTCATCTCACCATTTTCTCTCTTCTACCTCACGACCCAACACAAGGAGCAAGATCCATCCATTGTTTTTCAAAAGCTAAAGCACCAAAGTTGTTCCTTATACTTGCCTAATCAAGAATCAAACAAGAAAAACACAAGAACAACAAGCATACTCATCATCTAATCATCTCATTTTATCAAGTAAGTTATCAACTTTATTTTTACATGAATCATCTTATATTTACTTGTATTGCATGAATTCCATGCTAAAAACCATGTACAACTAGTTATACCACCATTTATTTTGTCAAAAATGGAACATACAAACCCTAACTTTTTATTTATGAATCCCCTTGCTATAATAACTTGATTAGGAACCCATGGCACCCTAAGAAGGTGTATGGTAGGATTAGATTAGTTTTGTGAAGTTTGCAAGAGATTTGGTTGAAGTAAAAACTAGTTTTGAACCTTGGAAATGGATTTCTAACAAATATATATACATGCTGTCCTATTTTTGTAAATCCAGAAAAATCAGGGGATTCCGGGTAACTTTGGGCTAAAGATTTAGAAAATACTTTCAAAATCGAAGCCGTGGGCGAAAGAATGGATTAAAACGAGTTTATAACGAAGAAGTTATGATTTTTGCAAGATTGTTGACGAAAAGTATTTTTCTGAAAAATAGTTGCTGTTGGGCGTTTTTCATTGGACAAAAAGAGACTTTAGACGTAACCCGGAGGAGCCGAGCTTTCCAAAATATATTACTACATACTAAGACGTAACCGTGGATATAAAGAACGTAGAAAACAAGCTTATAACGACCAAGATATATACGTTTCAAAATCGGCGAAACTCTATTTATTTCCATCAGCTTTTTAGCAAAATATTACTAAGTATAGAAACAGTTTTTGTAAGACATCATGTTGAGAGCCAATTTACTCATTGATAAACTCATTTCTGGAAAATTTACATCATTGACAAAAAGTTAGCTCACCCAGCCTAGCTTTCAAAATATCCAGCTGTTTGTCAAAAGGATTTATAACGAACAACTTATGGACTTCCAAACTTTCCCGAAAACTGCCCATAATCTGCCAAAACAGCCCAAACACCACACTTGACGGCTAATTATCTTTATGATCGAGACCTGTATGGACAAACTTCACTTCTGTGACTTTTTAGATATGGTGAAAATCTTCTCAAAACTACTGAGCTTCTTTCCTAACTCCTAATATTCACTATTTCACGACTAGTTTTGCGAGACCATTTTGTCACTAATAGAAGTAATAATACTTCTACGTACTAAATTCTAGATTTTCTAGAAATATTAACCAAGTACCCAATTTCATAACTAATGATGTATTAGTGATTACAAGTATATTTTCATTAGTACAAGGCGTTATTTCAAGGATTTCAAACCGAGGATTTCAACACAAACATTGGTACATACGATATATATATAAGTATATATATTACAACTAGTTTATTTTTCTAATAGCCATACTTTCCTAAGTCTTGGAATATATACTTTTGATAACAACAAGTGTTTTTCAAAGAGTAGAGTGGTATAGGAAACATGTGCATGGACATTCATAACATCATTTCATGATCTAAAGTAGATCGTTCATCATTCATATTAGGTTGCGGCTAGTGTGCGCGCCTTGTTTTTCAGCTCATTACATGTTCATGGTACCATCATATTGGGTTGCAGCAGCTAATTGTTCATTGGTGTTCATTTCATTTCATCACAGTTTCATCAGTTAAGGTGAGTTTTCATAGCCCCGTTTTCAATTCAACATTTTTTATTGTTTTCAAATCCCACGGGGGGAATACATTGCATCAATCATTTTAGTACGAGCCCAAGTATTCAAACATGTACATAGCTTAAGTTACCTTGCCATGTGATAAGTCCCCTGTAACATCATGAACCATTAATTTACCGTTAAGCGAGAGTGAGTGGATAGATCTATCGAGGGTGACGCCTCCATCCGTGGTAGTGATTACCAACAGTAAGCGGATGCATGTCATGTCTTTTACATTTGAATGTTTCGGCAGAACATTCGGGAGGGGCATAGAGTTTCATCAGTCATAGCTTCGGTGTCATGAGCTTAAGGCTATTGTACAATTTTCATGAGATTTTTATCTTGCACTTTTACTTGTGGTGGCCGTACATCATTACATTTTACAAACCTATGGAATTCACCAACATTCGTGTTGACGTTTTAGCAATGTATTTCAGGTTATTAAGGTAGCTCATGTGACATGCATTTGGACCTTCATGGAGTCGCGGAGTCGACACGTCTCATCATTATTTCATGCACTTATGTCAACATTTGATCTAGTATGACTTGTTTTTCATAAACATGCAACATATTTTGGGGACCTCATTTTGTAAACTCTGGATTATTCCAATGATCAAATGCAGTATTTTCCAAATGACACTTTAGGTCGTTCAATGTAACTGTAACTGTGGTGCTATGACAGACACCCTCAGGTATTCCATTCCGCTGCAAGTCAGGTAAATTGGGGGTGTGACAGATTGGCATCAGAGCTAAGGTTATAGCCAACTAGGATGTATCTTGGACCCTAGACTATAACCACATCAGCATAGCATCTCATCATTTCATCATAAGTGCATAATCATGATACATGTTGTTTCATACATACCCTGTGCGAGTTATTTATACTCATATCCGTATATGTATATCATTTTATTGACCTGGTTCACAAGTGACATGTCTTTAGATACTCACCCTGACATCCTATTATCGGATTCCGACATTGAAGATGCCTTGTCATCTTCCACTACCATTATACCACCAGTTGCATTTACACCACCATTAGTACTATTGATTTACCATAGGAACAGGGTTTTCCTATCATTCAGTCCGTACATAGAATGCCTTTTGGTAGTGTATTCAGAATTAATCTTAATGGACTTATTAGGATGCTTATTGCAAGGAAGATAGTGTGTTTTCTTTCCATCACTAGTAGGGCACTTACTACTCAGGTACTATCACCACCATCAGTTACTTATTACACTATTGGCCTTCCCACAGTGTGTACTTTAGTTTTACCTTTTGGATGTCGCGAGGTAGCGCGAAAGAGGGTAATATTTCATTCACTAGTACCATCATTGTCATTTCCTTTTCCATTCCCACTTGCCATGAACTAGATGACATCTAGTAGATAATACCAATAACACGGACTCAACAGAAACATCCGCAGATTCTTCAGGAATGGTTCAGAACCTACATTATCTAAGATTTGATAGATGTGCAACTTCAGACACCACTTCAGGACTATCTCGACCTTATGATGCCACAAACCTGATTTCACACAGAGGGACACCAGGAAGTCCCTAGACCAGATTTATATCCTCACTAGCTTTTACTATTATCCTAGCCACAGAAGGTGTGGAACAACAATCTAGGTTGCAATGCTGCTCAACAATCACCCAAAGGACAAGAAATGAATAGAGCCTTTGCTGCAGAACCGCACACAAAGAGAAGGTATATTGGAAAGTTACCTTACTACAACCTGTGTAATCAATATCACCGAGGTCATTGCAGTAAAACGTGTGGAGTGTGCAAGAAGCAGGGTTATCGGACTGAAAATTGTAGGAAACTCACAAATCAGAAAATCCCAGGGAATTGCTTCAAATGTGGAAACTTTGGGCATTTCAAGAATGACTGCCCGGAACTAAGGAACAAGGAAAATTCAGGAACTTGGAATCAAGACTGAATCGCTCGAGGAATAGCGTGAGCTGTTGAAAGAGAACCGTCCGGATATTAGCAACATCAAGGATAACAACAATGCTTCAGCAGGAGGAGCTTTGTTTCAATATAAAAACCGTAGTTCGAGCCCTTTAGGGTTGTATCTTTTCTTTTGTACTTACCGTTGGTACGATGACATGACCTAGTGGTATTAAGCACTTTCCTATCCAATGTAGTATCTATCCTTTGTTACCTAGGTGATAATCATAACCTTCGTTTACTCCATTTTCTATCCCAATTGCTCAGACTTCAATCGTTTCGCAACATTTTAGCATTGTCTCATCAGGAATTAGGTTGATTTCGTATTTGACGAATTAGTAGACTATTACCATTCGACAAGATTCACCCACGTATCCAATACACCATTCAAGCTATTTTACTATCATATGGGGAAACGACTTTACAGAAAAATTTCTGAAGTAAGCTATTTTATTAACATCCTATAAATTGATTTTCTGTCATTACACCAAGTATTTACTATTGTTACGCGAAGCAATTTTCATGTTACTTGAAAGAAAACATCAGGATACCATTTTAATAACAATGCGTTGAACACCATCTAAAACTTTTGAGGAAAGTTATGATATTTTGACAAAATCCAACATCGCATCATTAGTCCTCAATTATACATAGCCTGATCACCTATGTAAAATTCAGGAAGGATTATGCCATGAAGGAAATAATTACCTTTTCAAAGGATTGTTAATAACAATCTTCATCCAAAAGTTTTGTAAACAAAGGAACTCTTTCATAAACATCCCTTTTGCCGAACTATCCCCGGATACTTACCCCACCAGTCACTCATTCAGACATTAAGTTGGATTTTCCCATTGACTTCCCTAGAGAGACTTTCCATATCAATTACATGCAGGATTCCTCAATACAATAAAAGCAATGAAAGGATTACAGAACTACTAACCAGAACTAGAAGTATATAGAGTGAGAATTCATAACTCAACAACAATCCTAAGATACTGCGAGACTATCCGAATCACCATCTCTGACTTAGTTGTCAAATTCTATCTTTTAAGGGTACTAGCTAGACTGAGCTACAGGATGGAACTCGATATAAATGTCCGCAGGACAGCACAATAGAAATAAACCAAGCTTCTAATTGAGACTGTAGAGCATTTCATTTAAACATGGCCTCATCCATACATAAACTTTCCTGCAGTAAGTTTTCACAAAGGACAATTGTTTGAATCAAGAATATCGATGTAGATTCCTCTAAGGCATTATGTCTAGAAATTTCAGATAACCTCACCTTCATACCCAGCAAGGGATCAAACCAGAACATATCTCCTCATCTACATGGGAAAACAGAAGAGACATTCATCGACACAACATCAAGTGATACCTTCGTCTTGCCAATTACAACGATAAACAATTTCAGGACTTAAGTTAGTCTAAATACCTATGCTTGTAGTTATGCCAGATAACCATCAATAGACATTATGCAACCTCAGGAACTAAGTGTTAGACATCTATGCATTTAAGCGAACATTTCCTATCCTACCATTTTATCCTTTTCAGTGTTTTCACTTTTAAATAAAGTTGATGCGTTTACATAAATCACATACCTTGTGGAAAAATGATTTCTGAAATTCCTATTTTGAACAAGTACGATCCTTTTTGGTCAATCTTTAGCAACACTATGGTACAATGAGAAATATACATAAACATCAAACTTTGGTAAGCAGTCTTAATCACAACATGTTTGAAAACATTTTTTCTACTTCATAACTACTGAAATTTTGAATCCTCAGGAAAAATATTACTTAGTAAATCATTTGCTCCATTTTCTAAGTTCGTTTATTCAGAAAAAGATTTCAACCAAAACTCACAATCGCGAGACAAATATCCAGAACCAACTTCTCTACAACATCGCTTATGCATTTAGGATTTGTGACTGGACAATAGAGAATATTTGGAATATGTGATGAAGGAATTAGGAGGAACATCACAAATTAATCGTGAACTTCAGTAGTGGTGACCAAACCCACTAGACAAAGAAGGACATATGTCTTATCATCCGTTGGAACAAAACACAAGGAATCAAATTGTTACCTATATTCTATCCCTTCAGATAACGCCAAGTTCGGAGGACCAAACGTTGTGGAATTAGTCACAAAGGTTTATTGTACCCATTTCAGTTATTCCTGTTAAGGAAACCGAATTCACCGTGGACTTCAGGTAATCATTTCAAAATTCCCTTCAGAAACCCATTTAGTTGTGAACATCACCTATCACCCTCAGACCGATGGTCAAAGCGAGAGAACAATTCAAACATAGGAAGGTATGCTCAGAGCATGAGTGATTGACCCTGTAATTGGTTGGACTAATCACTCAACATAAATCAAATTCATCTACAACAATAGTTATCACACCAACAGCGAGAAACTTGCAGAAGTTAGATTGGTACATAACACATATCATTTGGATTGGGTATCCTGAATAACAAACCATCCAGATTCAAGTGGGAGAACAAACTAAGTTAAAAGCTATGCCTTGGATTGGCATGATACAAATTGGATAACAAGAGAAGTTGAACCTTTAGCATATTGGACCATTTAAGATTCATTTTAGAATCGACCAACTAGCATACAAACTTGAGTTCTGGCAGAATTCAGCAGTATATATTACCAGTATCACATTTAAAACATTAAGAAGCGCAGACCATCGATTGATGGGCCAAACTCAGAAAAAGCTCAACTCACTAGTTCAGTAGGCATTCATGAGATAACCAGAAATTTTCTACAAGTCAAGAATCAGTTACAAGTTCAATAAGTCGTAAACCATTAAAACTTCAAGTTCTGCAGAGTTAGCAGAAAGTTCTGCCTAGGAAAGGCATGTTATCGTTCAGAAAACTTGGAAAGTTACACCATTATACACTGGACCCTTTATATTTTGACAGAGAAGGCATAGTGGCCGTCAGACTTGAACATTGTCAGAGAACAACAGGATTACACGAACATATTTCACATTTTCAGATCCCCGAAAATGACTTTCAGATGAGTCACTCATGATTCCATTGGAAGGGATCCAACCCAAATGACAATCTCAGACCTTGTAAAAGAACCAACAGAAATCATGGACCGTGTGGTCAAACAGTTGAATCAGAGTTGAATTCCTATCGTTAGAGTTCGCTGGAATTCTCGAATATCATCACCTTTTCATCAATACATTCTCAGAGACCAACATAAACTGAACTTCGGGACGAAGTTCCTTTTAGAGGGGAAGACTGTCACAACTCACCATTTCAGGTCATTTCAGGTCATTTCCCGAACTTTGGAAAAACACTATTCATCAAACACTATTCATCAAAACACTATTCATCAGTTTACTATTCATCATTTTTGCTGTCAGTTTGACATTCCGAGAAGCATTCAGAAATTTTACTATTCACGGAACACTATTCATTGCGGGAAAAGATTTCATCATTCACGTGCATTACACATTTCATCGTAAATTTAGTTTACGGGTATTCAAATTCGCGTAACCGTATTGGTTCAGGTGCGAATTCATGCATTATCAGTAATGACATTTCATACGGACTGGAGATAGTCTGCATATCATCAGTAGGTCATTTACATGTTATACCACTCTTAGGATTTTCAAATTTTTATATTTGATACATTTAACGTTTTACGTATAATTATTTATAAATAAACGTTAACACCCGGTTTATACACGACGAATATATCTAAATATTCCCACAATAGTCCCGACATATTTTATATCCATTATAACATCATAAAAGTTATTACCTTCATTTACCCAGTATTTTGGAAATTTATTTTATTTATAACGTAAGCTTATGAATATTACGATGGTTTTCGTGAAAACTAAACAATAATCACCCGAACACTCAGTAATTGTACCCAACATATTTTTAATATGTTTTTATCAATATTATAACTTTATTTCATCCCGGTTAACTTCGTGAACATTTATTTCTAGCAAACCCGGTACCCGATTATAACTAATACTTACACTAAACCACAACTAATAATACACTACATTTTCTAAGTGATCAAAACCGACTTTGCTACTCCTTGGTACATTGAAAACCGGCCACATGAACACCCCTTAACCTTATGCATTGATTTCCTATTATAATACTAATAAACCTCAAAAACTATACTTAACCAAAAACCACAAATCATTTCATACACTTTTGAGAAAGAAAGAAATTCATCTCACCATTTTCTCTCTTCTACCTCACGACCCAACACAAGGAGCAAGATCCATCCATTGTTTTTCAAAAGCTAAAGCACCAAAGTTGTTCCTTATACTTGCCTAATCAAGAATCAAACAAGAAAAACACAAGAACAACAAGCATACTCATCATCTAATCATCTCATTTTATCAAGTAAGTTATCAACTTTATTTTTACATGAATCATCTTATATTTACTTGTATTGCATGAATTCCATGCTAAAAACCATGTACAACTAGTTATACCACCATTTATTTTGTCAAAAATGGAACATACAAACCCTAACTTTTTATTTATGAATCCCCTTGCTATAATAACTTGATTAGGAACCCATGGCACCCTAAGAAGGTGTATGGTAGGATTAGATTAGTTTTGTGAAGTTTGCAAGAGATTTGGTTGAAGTAAAAACTAGTTTTGAACCTTGGAAATGGATTTCTAACAAATATATATACATGCTGTCCCATTTTTGTAAATCCAGAAAAATCAGGGGATTCCGGGTAACTTTTGGCTAAAGATTTAGAAAATACTTTCAAAAACGAAGCCGTGGGCGAAAGAATGGATTAAAACGAGTTTATAACGAAGAAGTTATGATTTTTGCAATATTGTTGACGAAAAGTATTTTTCTGAAAAATAGTTGCTGTTGGGCGTTTTTCATTGGACAAAAAGAGACTTTAGACGTAACCCAGAGGAGCCGAGCTTTCCAAAATATATTACTACATACTAAGACGTAACCGTGGATATAAAGAACGTAGAAAACAAGCTTATAACGACCAAGATATATACGTTTCAAAATCGGCGAAACTCTATTTATTTCCATCAGCTTTTTAACAAAATATTACTAAGTATAGAAAAACAGTTTTTGTAAGACATCATGTTGAGAGCCAATTTACTCATTGATAAACTCATTTCTGGAAAATTTACATCATTGACAAAAAGTTAGTTCACCCAGCCTAGCTTTCAAAACATCCAGCCGTTTGTCAAAAGGATTTATAACGAACAACTTATGGACTTCCAAACTTTCCCGAAAACTGCCCAGAATCTGCCAAAACAGCCCAAACACCACACTTGACGGCTAATTATCTTTATGATCGAGACCTGTATGGACAAACTTCACTTCTGTGACTTTTTAGATATGGTGAAAATCTTCTCAAAACTACTGAGCTTCTTTCCTAACTCCTAATATTCACTATTTCACGACTAGTTTTGCGAGACCATTTTGTCACTAATAGAAATAATACTTCTACGTACTAAATTCTAGATTTTCTAGAAATATTAACCAAGTACCCAATTTCATAACTAATGATGTATTAGTGATTACAAGTATATTTTCATTAGTACAAGGCGTTATTTCAAGGATTTCAAACCGAGGATTTCAACACAAACATTGGTACATACGATATATATATAAGTATATATATTACAACTAGTTTATTTTTCTAATAGCCATATTTTCCTAAGTCTTGGAATATATACTTTTGATAACAACAAGTGTTTTTCAAAGAGTAGAGTGGTATAGGAAACATGTGCATGGACATTCATAACATCATTTCATGATCTAAAGTAGATCGTTCATCATTCATATTAGGTTGCGGCTAGTGTGCGCGCCTTGTTTTTCAGCTCATTACATGTTCATGGTACCATCATATTGGGTTGCAGCAGCTAATTGTTCATTGGTGTTCATTTCATTTCATCACAGTTTCATCAGTTAAGGTGAGTTTTCATAGCCCCGTTTTCAATTCAACATTTTTTATTGTTTTCAAATCCCACGGGGGGAATACATTGCATCAATCATTTTAGTACGAGCCCAAGTATTCAAACATGTACATAGCTTAAGTTACCTTGCCATGTGATAAGTCCCCTGTAACATCATGAACCGTTAATTTACCGTTAAGCGAGAGTGAGTGGATAGATCTATCGAGGGTGACGCCTCCATCCGTGGTAGTGATTACCAACAGTAAGCGGATGCATGTCATGTCTTTTACATTTGAATGTTTCGGCAGAACATTCGGGAGGGGCATAGAGTTTCATCAGTCATAGCTTCGTTGTCATGAGCTTAAGGCTATTGTACAATTTTCATGAGATTTTTATCTTGCACTTTTACTTGTGGTGGCCGTACATCATTACATTTTACAAACCTATGGAATTCACCAACATTCGTGTTGACGTTTTAGCAATGTATTTCAGGTTATTAAGGTAGCTCATGTGACATGCATTTGGACCTTCATGGAGTCGCGGAGTCGACACGTCTCATCATTATTTCATGCACTTATGTCAACATTTGATCTAGTATGACTTGTTTTTCATAAACATGCAACATATTTTGGGGACCTCATTTTGTAAACTCTGGATTATTCCAATGATCAAATGCAGTATTTTCCAAACGACACTTTAGGTCGTTCAATGTAACTGTAACTGTGGTGCTATGACAGACACCCTCAGGTATTCCATTCCGCTGCAAGTCAGGTAAATTGGGGGTGTGACATCCTAGTCCAACTAGGGAAGAGCCTAGACCAATGCCTTATGATTCACCTCTCCCAGCAGGTTACACAGTTGGAAGTGATGAAGGCAGTGAGCAACAAAATGAATTGATGGATATTTGTACCAAATTAGTCAAGCAGGTTCAAGCTCTGGAGAAAGATCTGGCACAGATTAAAGAACAACATGCCACAGAGCTGAATCAATTGAAGGATGAGATTCACAAATTGCATAATGAAGTTGAGAATCTCAAGAAGAAAAGATCTCAGGTTGTTTTATCATCATCTTCACCTTCAGATGAGTTTTCTGCAAGTTCTAGTAAGGTTTTGGGAGATTCTTCCAAACAGGGGAGGAAAATAGATGTAGAGCTTAAGGGGAGGAGTAAAAGTTTTGATAAAGACTTTGCTGAGCTAAGTGATTCTGAGGATGCTCAAGCAAAAGATGATGATGCTGAGACTGAGGGGAGGAAATTGGATTTTGAAGATATGGATGCTGATGCAGGTTTTAACTTTGATGATTTAGTTGGAACTGCTCAACCAATTTCCACTGAAGCAGAACAAGTTCCCACTGATCAACAAATTACCACTGCAAGTGAAAATGTTCCCACTGCTAGTCAAGAAATTACCACTGCAGAGGAAGAAACTGCCAGAAGAAGATCAGTTAAAGGAAAGGCTATTGTAATTGCTTCAGATCTAAAGACAAGAAAGATTTCTAAGTTTGAACAAGCTCAGATTGATTTTGATGCAAGGTTAGCAGAGCAACAACAAGCTGAAGAGTATGAAAGAAAGAAAATGATTAAGGAAGATGAAGTTGCTAGTTTCATGGAAGCAACTAGGTTGGATAAACTTGAAGCTGTTATGGCAGAACCTATTTCAAGTGTCTCACCAACTGTCATGCATGAGAAACCTCCATTGTTTACCTATGTGCCTACAGAAGAAGAGATTGATTATTTGATTAACATCAGCAGGCTCTTGATGAAATCATTGGGGATGTAAGAAAAGGTCAAAAGAAGCCAAGAAAACCTACAAAGGCACAGATTATCTCTGAGATGAAGACTTTTTGTTGTCATGTTGGTAATATGAAGATGGGTCAATTCAAAGGAATGTCACATGATCAGATTGAAGGTATTTACTACATAATCAAAAGACAAGATAGTAATTTCATTCCAATGGATCAAGAACCATTATCTATGAAGACAAAAAGGACTGGAGTGAGTCTTGAATCTAAAGAAGCAAAGAAGTTGAAGACTCAGAAATCATCTCAAGAAGAAGAAGGTCCTAGCAAGTTGACTGAAGAGCAAGTTACAAACATGTTGTTCATAGAAACTGATGTACTTAACATTGAACCTCTACAAGCAAAATATCCAGTAGTTGGTTGGGAAATCTTTTCTGATAGTTTTGGTGTTGCTTGGAAGATCATCAGAAATGGAAGTGTCACAAACATTTGCAAAGATTTTGAAGATATTGTTAGATGTTGTGATAGAGAAGATTTGGATACTTTGTGGAGAATTGTTCAAGATCAGTTTCAAAAGAATGAACTTGTTGATGTCAAAGCTAAGGAGTTATGGGTTCACTTCAGAAGATTATATGAACCTGATCCAAGTGATAGATACTGGAGATTTGAAGCTCATGGTACAAGAACTTTGTGGAAATTCTATGATTTAAGTTCTGTGCCTCATGTTTCTACTCAAGATGGAGTTGATGTTTTTATGCTGGCTGAGAAAGAATATCCATTAAGAGCTGGAGTATTAACAGTGATGTTGTCAGAGAAGCTTAGGTGTTGGGAAAGAACTGAAGTCATAGATGATTTGCTGCAAAGGATTTATGATCAAAGTGTGAGAGCCGATAGAGAGTTAAGAAGAAGAAGATAAGTGTTTGGAAGAATTCCCTTATCCTCATGTTTATTGATTACTTGAAGAAACTTATTGATTTATGTATTAATCATAAGTTAGGGGAGGATTGTTGGGAATTATACTAACAGTTACCACGGCTAAAGAAGAAGTTACAACTGCAGAAGATTGTACTTGCAGTAGAAACTCATTACCACTGCAAGAACAATATATTACCACTGCTTATTAGATAACTGTTAGGAAACGTGTCTAGATAAATATAGAATAGATTTTGTGTATATCTTATTCTATTAACTTTATACTTATCTTGTAGAAGAGGACTCCTTGTGCTATAAAAGGAGATCCTAGGTTATAAGTTGATATACGTTTTTCTTAGAGCTTCAAGGTGTAACCCTAGTGATATCAAGATCACTCGTATTATTATCATTAATAATATTGGAGCTAATAGTTTGTTTACATACATTGTTTATATACAACTGTCTTACTCACAATCAAACTTCTAAGTGTTACTAAGTAGATTCCGCATACTTAGTGATATAATTCAAAGTATCAGTCTAACACAAGTTCAAAGTGTTTAGATCCATCAACTTCTCCTCAAGGAATTAGGCCCCACATGAAGCGTTGGGAAGAACTCATTCGTGAGAATGCCTTCGGTACTGGAGGTCACCGGGACCATCTCCCGGCGTGCCTTGCTCACATGTTGTATTGTATCGCTGTCGAAAAGCCATACAATTTGGCCTACTTCTTTATCAAACGGATTGAGTGTGCATGAAAGACTCCCAAAGCCAATCTTCCATATGGAATGTTTCTTACTCGTCTCTATCGTCATGTTATCGAGTACTACCCCGATCTTGACAATAGCATCTATGAGTCCATCCATCCCACCTTACGTCCTCTCGCTCTAAAACAAGCTCGACGAACTCGAAGTGACAAGGGAAAATCTCATCGTCATAGCTTTCACGATTCATCTTCTCGACAAGACGATGACGATGAGGAGGAAAACATCCATGATGCTAGTACCCCTTCGTTTTCCGAGTTCGTTGATAATCTAGAGGATCTCGACTATCCCGAGTATTCAACCCCATCTCCTAGTGATCAAAACGAAGAAGTACTTCATGAACGAACAACCGAGATGCTTAGACAAAAAAAGAGTTTGCATGAAGAAGTTAGAGGTGGCTTCAAATCTATCGGGAAGACGTTGAAGGGTATCTTCGGGAAGAAAAGGAGATGATGTGTTTAGCTTATGCTTGTTGAACAATATTTATTTTTATGTATCTTGATCGTGGATTTTTTTTTTTTTTTTTTGTGCTATTTGTCCGAATTATATTCGGAAGTACTTGTAGTTCTTTTGGATGATTGTTTGGATCCTTGACTAGGTTGATAACTTGCTTAATTATGTTCAATATATGCTTATGATTGCATGATTTATCTCCTAATCTATATATTTGCTTGCATGCTTAGCTTGTGTATATATATGTATAACATGTATGCTTTATAATAGACCAAAACAAATGTGATATGCCCAAATAGAGCTTGCTGCAAAAACAAAACAGAATATATCGTTTTTCCAGAAAAAAATTTGAAAATTTTGAGTTCTGGGTCGTCAGATGGGCGGCCCCCTTAAATTTAAGGGTACCGGCCTTCATTTAAGGGGATCGGCCATCTGGAACAGTTTTTACACTATTTTCTTTTGAAATTTGTGATCTCTTTTGCTAGTCCCAGCTATCATTTCCCGTAAAAACTAAACTGATTTTGGAATCTAACAATACAAATTCAAATTAATTCTATTTCTAAACATGTTTTCATACTATATAATCCCCATGCTTGTTTAATTCACATTCCATCATCCTCAACCTTCATCAAACCTCATCCTTTTATCATGTCATCACCAAGAACCACCTATTCAAACAATGCCAAGAAACAAAAACTTGTCATTATTCCACCAAAACAACTATTGATTGACCTCACAAATGAAGACAACACCACCCCATCACCACCACCTCAATGCTCATCTCCTAGTGCACCAAATGCACCTTCCAAAACACCATCAACAAATGGAACCTCTACTTCTTCCATACCATCCACTTCATCCATAAATGACTACATAAACACCCACTTGTCTCCTCCACCAATAGTTAAAGCATCAAAACCTACCAATGAAAACACAACTCTTGCATTAACCCTCTCATTATCACCATTAACACCTCTTGATGCACACTTCTCATCATCCCCTATCAACCCACCAACCTATAACCCCGTCCCATGGAGCTTACTTGAAGCTCATGGAGACAATTGCCTTTGTTGCATCCACAACCAAACAATTGTGTTCGGACTAAGAGATGAGATACAATACATGTTTTCGCACATCGAAAATTTGTTGCATCAACCACCAACAACAAACACATCTCCTCCACCACCATCAACAAACACTCCTCCACCATCACCATCTCCATGATTCAATTCCACCCAATTAAACATGCTTGGTATTTTGGAAATAAAATTATCTTAAACCATTTTGGATGGCAAGCTCTGGAAAGGACCTTCATGTTTAAGCTTTGGTTTATTTTATCATTATCTAGTTTAGTGATGTAATGTTTATTGTAACCTTTTTAATTCTATCAATGATTATGGTTATGTTTCACTTCTACTCTTGCATGCTATATAAATATGTTGCTTGTCCACTAAATATTTTTTGCAAGAATTCTATATCTCGATTTCTTTATGACCTCAAAACGAGGGGGAGTATACATCAAGGGGGAGCCAAAATAAAATCGGGATAACCTTTTTGATGCTAACAAAAAGGGGGAGAATTGATATAAACTCACAATAATACTTGTATATATACTAATTTTCGCTTAATGAGTTTAGATTTTGTAATCATCAAAAAGGGGGGAGATTGTTGACATAAATAATGCATAAAAACGTTATTTATATTTTTCGATATCTCTATATTTTGACGATCACAAAATGTAAAATCATCAAACGTAAGATTACTACGTAAACAAGTATCAAGCTAGTTTATATCAATTTATCTAATTTAATCACTAAGGTATGAATAAACAAGTGCTTAATACATCTCATGATCAAATGGGTATTTAATTAATTAATACAAAGTTTATTTAATTACATAAACATATTATATATTTTTGAAAAACAATTTTGGTAATAAAGAAAAATGTTTTCATCATACTAAATATATGAATTCAAATCTTTAATCAAAAATTAGTTAGTTTTTCACCAAATAAACTTTCCCCACTAAATGACAAGTTTTCTGGCCGATACAGCTGGGCGGCCCCCTTAATTATAAGGGGCGGTCCCCTTAAAATTAAGGGGACCGGCCATGAATTAAGGGGACCGGCCAGGCTCCTGTGTCAGATTTTGTCAGAATTTTTCTCCTATAAATACCATCTTAAACCTGGAATTTTTCCCCACCTTTTGCACAAAAATTTCAGATCCAAAGCTCTCTAAATATCCTCCAAAACCCTTTACTTATCCTTGTTTCAAGTGATTTAATTCCTTCTCATCCATCCTCATCCAAAGTGCAAAAGAAGAACACTCCTTCTACAACTAAGTTCAAGAAGCATTGAAGAGTAGTTGTGTATATTGTATATATTATTTGTGAAATTGTGTTGTGCTTGTAATTAGTAGTTTAGAAGAAATAGAAGTTGTGTAGGGAGAAGAAGTTGTTTAGTTGTGAAGTAGTGTAGTCGTGAAGAAGATAGGTGTGAAGTAGATTGGTGTGAAGAAGATTGGTGTGAAGAAGATAGGTGTGAAGTAGATTGGTGTGAAGAAGTTGTGTAGAAGTTGTGATTAAGTTGTGACGAAGTTGTAGTGTGTAAAGTTTTCTCCGCCATAAGGTAGTTTGTTGACATAGTGAAGAAAACTCTCGAGTTGGTGACTCGGGGAGTGGAGTAGGAACAAGGAAGGTGACCTTGTAGCCGAACCACTATAAATTCTTGTGTTGTGGTTTGATCTTTCCAACTCTCTTCTTTACTTACTTATTCACTTATACAATATTAGCTTAATTTGTTAGTTATTATATAATTGTTTATATAGTGCAAGTATTGAGATCACATAAACTAGAATCGAAGTTTTTAAAACAAACTTGTTTTATAAATTTTAAAAACAGACGTAAAACTATTCAACCCCCTTCTAGTTTTCTATATATATATATATATATATATATATATATATATATATATATATATATATATATATATATATATATATATATATATATATATATATATATATATATATGACCGGCCACCACCACATGTCCACATCCATATACGGCTGCCGCTCATTCCCCTCCTCCAACTGTCGTTACTTCTCCTTTTCCGACCGCCGCTTCTTCTCCACTACTCCAACCCTAATCCCATAGATCTTGAAATTGTAAACAAACACCATCAAGCGGGTCTCAACTTCAATCCCACTGTAAACCACCAAAAAAAAAAAAAAAAAAAAAAAAAAAAAAAAAAAAAAAAAAAAACGTAAGCCTCCTAAAAGAAGAATTTAAAAGAAGAATTTAAATTGTGACATTGGAATAATTTGTTGTGGGGTTGTTGAATTGTGCTATTTATACTTAAAAGAAGAATTTAAAGAGTTACCCAATTAATTTTACTATTCAAGATCAAGTAATGCATACTCTAATAATTAAAATAGACTCTCTAAATGCCTTATATCATGTAACATATACAATCAATTAGTGACTCAATGAATACATGACCACTTCGCATGCCCCTCGTAAACACACTTGCACTTGGCATGGCTATGATAGATGTATACTTATTATGAGGCTGCATTGAATTCCGAACATTAGTTATCTTGTAGTCTATGCAATCTTGATGCCTCCACATTCAATTAGAGGACTCAATCTTATAGTATTATAGATAGATTACAAAGATATTCAAGCAAATCAAAAGAGCACTGCTTAATTTCATCTAGTGTTCTATCCATGAATCTGTAGACCAAAAAAAGTAATAAAGGCTAAATCTGGTGTAACTTAGAAACTAAACAAGTTAGCTTGGTCTATAAACGATCGAGCTATTAGGCTATTGCTATTCCATCTTGACTCTTTTCATCGTAGTTGTAATCCAACGCCATCTCAATTAAGCTTGGAGTACAAACCACAGGAGGAGACACGGGTGGTAAAACAAGAGGATTAGCATTTTTGCAAGTTGATCGAACACTGAATGATGAGTTACTCGCTTTTATGTTGATATTCTGAAGACTGATGTGTTCACAACTCCCACGATTCGCACTACATTCAATGTTGATTGCATTTTGTTCTGAAGAAGTCCCATGTATATCCTTAAACCAGACACCGTTTATTTGAACCCAAGGTGACTGTTCACAAGCGAGAAAAACAAATCAAGTTACTAAAATTCAATGTAGATGTGAATTTGACATGATAAAAAAAACTTACAATGTCTTTGCATTTGTTAGGATTGTGATTATGAGGGCAATAAAATTGAGAGAGTATAATCGGATTTTCAACATTCGCCATTGTTATGTTACGAAATGTTATATTGCTTGCAGAACCCGAACCTCCCTGAACAAATAAAGCAAATAAAGTCAAATCTATACATGTAAAATCAGTTATGTATAGTATTAACCGAGCAATAGCGTATGTAATATGTATAAGTAATACCGGCACAGTTTTGATCCTAACTCCGTTTTGTGTATCAGTAAAGGTGCAACCATCAACTTTGATGTTACCAACAACATCTTTGGCACCGTTCCTCCCTAAGCTTCCAACACTAAACAGAAAGAAAAAAAAAAAGAAAGAAAGATGATCAAGTAAATTATACAATGCCATATATAATACGCATGTAGGTAAACAATTTGTTCTATGATTAAAAGTTGTACAAAGATGTATACCTTATGCCATGACCAGGGCCACAATTTAAATTAGTAATGTTGATATTGAAGCTTTCTCCATTTATTGCAATACAATCGTCTCCTAAAAAACAAATAGAAGTACTATATAATACTAAAAAATGTCGGAAATATACTATGATTATCGGGGAAAAAAAAAACCATGTTCAATGGGAATAAACAGATTTTTTTTCTACTTTCTTTTGAAAGCCAGAGATTAACAGATTTTATATAAAGATGGAACTAACATAATGTAGATAGAAATCTAAACTAGACATATCACAATTATAAATTCACGAATTTATACCTGTTCCGATATTTCCACCATTAAGTTGAACACCGTTTGTAGCAGAGATGTCAATGCCATCAGTATTAGGACTATCTTTGGGTGCGATTATATTGATATTTGAGATAACAGCTCCATTGCAAGCATTTATAGATATATGATTTCTTGGGCTATCAATCGAGGTCACTCCTAGAAGCTGAAGACCGTTACAAGCATGAAACCCTAACGCCTACAAATTAAATATATAAAAAAGAGACTTCATTAATATTTGAAAAAGAAGTCACAGTATAGTTTTACAGAATTGAAAAGTTAAATCACTTACAGTTGGGTTCTTTTCGCAAGTGCCAGCCTGAAACGGTTTTGAACAAGCGTATTACTGACTGGCTAAGAAGATATAAAAAACTAAGATGTTCAAATTGACAAGAATCAAGGGTTTGATTGATCACTTCACCTGCTTGCATGAATCCCACCACCCCGTCGCCCCTTGACCTTTAAAATGTCCACTGCCGGTTATAACAAGGTTTACGATATTTTGGAATTTCATCCATGTATCAGTGTTATTATGCCAATCCTTCTTGGCAAACGCTGTAACGTCCCCTATGACCTGTGAGGATATAATATAACACAAAAGTACAAATTATGTATGTAATATATATGAAACAAATTTAATAATATATTTTTGCACCATTTACTTACATTTACAACCACTGTTTTAGCTTTGCATGGACCTGAGAAAGTTATTGGTCCAACGACAAAGTTTCTACCAGGAAACGTGAGTCGACCAGTCTGAGTACATGCTTGACTCCATGCTTTGTCCACCGCCTAGCTACAACAAGGTGATACATGCACATCTATAATCAAAATACTAGAAATCTAGAATCGTCCCATAACTACACATGTATATTTTATTTGATAGGTATATAGCATTTGTTGGATGTAATATATGTATATAAACGGAGTAGACCTGAGCTGCACTTACCAAAGAATCATCTGTTATTCCATCTCCTTTAGCTCCAAAATCCATCACATCAGTTTCTTCTGAGGTGAATAAATTTTGAACTTTTGGAACGACGACGAGCCCAATCATCATGAGAATGCACGTAATAAGGATCCTTGTAAGAATAGCCTGCATGCATGCAGGGGCGGATCTAGGTGTGAGCCACCCGTGGCACGTTCCGCACATGGTTTTAGCCGATGAAGTGTAATTTTTGTTTGAAAATTGCTAGCTCTTTGAAAATGCTACACGTAGTTTGGAGCTTAAAATGCACATTGATGGAGAATATACGTTTTATAAGCTAATGAACTTGCTATTAGAAGCTAATAAAAATAGAGTTTTGGTTGGTCTGCATTGGAGTTACACATATGATGAAGAAGCTGATCCAAAAGACAAGCAAAAACTTGCGGTGATTAAACGTGAGACCATCAACAACCTTTTCTTTATATACAAAGTTTTCTTTTAGTCCCTTTAACCTCTGTTACTTGACACATCTACCTCAATATTAGATTTGTATTTTTAATTTTTGAGTGGAAACAAAACAGTAGGGGTGGAAATGAGCCGAGCCGCTCGTGAAAAGCTCGGGATCGAATCGGTAAAAAGCTCGAACGAGCCGAGCCTAAACGAGCTCGAGCCTAAGTTGCAGCTCGTTTATTAATCGAGCTCGAGCCCAAGCTTTACATAAAAAGCTCATTTGGGCTCGCGAGCCTAAACGAGCCTAAACGAAAATATAATATTTTAAGTATTAAACTTATATACGAGCCAAGCTCAAGCTTATTAACGAGCTCAATAAAGATATATTACGATCCGAGCTCGAGCTCGAGCCAAGCTTTAACTTTTCATGGCAAAATCGTATAAACGAGCCGAGCTCGAGCCGAGCCCGAGCCTGTATAATATTCCACGAGCCGAGCTCGAGCTTAAAATTTAAGGCTCTAAACGAGCCGAGCTCGAGCTCAGACAGGCTCGGGCTCGGCTCGGCTCGTTTCCACCCCTACAAAACAGTAAGACTTTACGAAAATTAAAGAACCCCAAATGCTAATATAGAATTTTAAGGTCACACTATTTTTTTGTCATTTCAATTATGTCAATATATTATCCATGTATACATGAAAATCAAATAAATCCAAATACATGAATTCACGAAGGAAAAAAAAAAAAAAAAAAAAAAAAAAAAAAAAAAAACACGATTAGTTTTACCCGATTATATGAACTAAAGCTAAGAATAATCCGAGATAAAAACTGAGCCAAAAATCATGCTACACGTAGCCCAAAATCCGGCCTGGATCCGCCACTGCATGCATGGGAATGCATTTGATAAATAATTACAAACTTAATGAACTGTTTTAGTTGGTTGAACCAGAAAGATAATGAATGACTAAAAGCTTACCATGAGTATGAATATGATATCGATAGAGTAAATGAAGATGTGAGTTGATGGATTTGTTATTAATTGGTTCCGACATTTATAGATATGGTAAGATGACAATTGAAATGGTAAGTTATTTCTGAAAATGGTTTATTGAATCTTGAAAAAAGAATATTCTATAAGGATATCTATACTACATATAATATATGAATCACTCTCTCTCCAAAATTTTCAGATTTACAAGAAATAATGCATGGTTTTACAACACTTTAGTGCACTCAATTTTCAGAATTACAACAAAGTAAGCATATTGTATAATAAAGCATATTGTACAATAAAAAACAGCGTAGTGTTATTTTAAGACCAAAATTCTACCAAACAACATTAATACTATTAAAAACACCCCTCCACCAAAAATTACAACCATTTAAGCACAATGTACAATAGCTTTTAAGTAAATACAAGTCATAAAACACAAATCACAAGTATGTAAAGCACAATAATTTTAAGGTCAACAATCTATTCAACACATATAATTAATACACTAATTAATTCACCCCTTCACTAAAATATACAATCATTTAACTATAATGTATGATGAGTGATTAATCACACATCCTTTTTAGACATTAAATCAGACCAAATACACCAAATACTAACCAAAAATGCCAAGAGAACGTATGTTTTTGTATTTGTATATGTGCATGTACGGATATGTGAAAAATGAACGAAAACAAAGCAAAACCGACAAAAACGAGCACGAGATCGGAAAAAGGTCAAAAGCCGGAGCCGGGGAAGCAAAATGATCAAAGAAAGCTCATAATTTCATTTGAAGTCCTCAAAGATTCAAAATGTTGCAAGATTAGTCCTTGAGCAAATTTTTTAGAGAATGACAACTTCAGTCCCTGTAGTTTCAGAAATGACAAAAGTGGTCATTTGAAGAATTTTTAGAAGAAATGTCAATTATGGTCCTCCAAGTATTCAAGACTTATCAAATATGGCCCTTGGATAGCAAATTCAAAGATTGGCAGAAAGGTCCCTCATGATTGCAGAAGTTACAAGAATAGTCCTTGAATATTTAAGCTTAAACTAAACCGGATCACCCCTCATTATTAACCCACTATAAATAATCCAATCCTGAATCCACTAACTCCTAAATACCCCATTTCTTGGCCCATAACAAAAAAAAAAGCCCACCATCCATATTCCCATTACCCCGTACCCATTTTATACCCGGTCAAACTTGTTTTACCCACGGTCAACAACCCCAAACAATAAAACCCCCAAAACACAAATACCCCGCCCCCAATCTTAACCTTACCCAGGAAAAAGAACTGTTTCAAGAACCCTAAAATTTAACCGTACAATTTCACCGCAATTAAGGGTGTTTTAGTACAATTACATGGGTTTCTAGAAGCCTGACACCTGCCAAGCTGGCTATCCGCGTGTGAATCAGTGCATATGATTAGGGGAATGATTGATCTGATGGCTAATATTGATTGGAGCGTGTTGGGAATTGATCCAAGGGTGATAAGCATGACAAAAGAAGCACACATGAGTCGAGGATCGATGACATAGACATCTAGAGTCTTCCTCACATACGGCCTATATATGCCTCCCTCCTCACTCACGTTGAAGGTGTTAGATTAGGTTTAAAATAGGAGTAGGAGTAGAGTTAGTTATAGTTTTAATATAATTTCAGTATTGTAATTTCAGTTTTCAAAAGAAGTGTACTCAGATTTTAATTTTAATAAAATTCTCAATTTCAATTCATTTCATTTTCAGTATTGAGTTTAAATCTATTGTTAGCTTGCATTAATACATCCATTTTAGTTTAAATAATAGTTGTTTTTTGTTCAAAAATGTGTTTCAATTCTGCTTGGTCAAAAGTGGTCAATTGATAAGCTGATTTAATAAGCATTAGCTTATTCATGGGAGTGAAAGACAGCCATAAAGGAGCCACTTGGCCTGTCTAAAAGACAGGCAAGCTTAGTGAATCCCCCTCTGTTGAGCTGAGGGGGAAATAGCTTTGTAAGTTTTCAATTCATTTTCTTTATTGCATAAGTATTTTAGATCTGTTTTATGTTACTTGTTATTGATAGTTGCCTAATGCATTAGTCTGATCTTATCTTTTCATTATTAGTCTGAGATTGTTTGTGGTGTTTCTGTTTCATAAATCTGTCATTTATAGAGATCTGTGATTCTTAGTTTTATTACGCTTAGTTGTTCATAATCTGAGTAGGATTGGAAAATTGGACTGAGATTGTTTTGTGGTTATTTGGATCTGTTTACTGCTTGAAATTGTCATATGAGTTTTGTGTTTCTAATGTGATTTAAGAGTAGTTGCATCTGGGATTTATGTTTCTGTATTGATTGGACAATTTTTAGAACTAAAACTGTTACTTAGGTTGAGGTTTGATTTGAAAAGCTGTGAAGTTGCATAAGTCATTAGGTGTGTTTGGTTTATAGCAGTTTGCTGGTATAACTATCATTTTAGTAGGCGTAACTAGTTTAAGTTTGTTACAATTGGTTGCATAAGGTGTAGTAAAGCTTAAAATCAGTAGTGTAGAAGCTATTGTTAGCATTTCTATCAAGTTCCATAAATTTCTCTATTATTCTCATAATTTTATTAGTTAATCTGTTTTGCTAAATAGCTTTAGTATAATCTAGATTAGGCATTATTAGTTATAGTTATTGCTTAAATTCAGTTTAACATAGTATAGGTTATATTCTGCACATCTGGTATCTAGGATTCGTTAGTCAAAGTTCACTTGTTTCTACCCACTTTTACCCATTTTCACCCCTGCACTCCTGTTCCATATTAGGCTTGCAGTTACAGTCCATTGGGCACTTTTCATTTAATTTGTTTTATAAAGCCAAGTGAGTTATTAGGCCTTAATAAGCTTCTTTTTCCCCATTCTTAGTTCTAGTTTATAAAATTTTAATTCTTGAAGCTTTTGAGGTCTAGCTTTCAGCTTTTGCATAGCTTGTGATAGGCTTTTAGTTGTCTGTTTAGCTCCAATAAACCCCTGTACATCAGATTTAGTTGAGGTTTTCAAGTGGGTTGTAAGTTAGTTATTTGGATTAGGACTCAGGTCTTTTAGTGAATCTGGAATCTCAGTAGGTCTGTGTAGAGTTTGCCCCCAAGAGCTCACATTTACTAGCTTATTGAGACTGCTTATTGGCCTTGTCTATTTAAGTGGTTTAAGCTAAGAATCTGTTTTAACTCCTAAGGCTGCTATTGTGTATAATTGATTCATAAGCTGAGTTTGTTGATCATTTGAGTTCTACTATACCCCTAGTTACTATTTTCATTAGGATTGAACCTTAGCTTAATCTGTTTTGCTTAATGCTTATTGTCTTAAGTGCTTATTTCCATCAGTTGGTCCCATTTCT
Organism: Artemisia argyi; assembly: GCA_030686995.1. NCBI lineage: Eukaryota > Viridiplantae > Streptophyta > Magnoliopsida > Asterales > Asteraceae > Artemisia > Artemisia argyi. Next base: position 138,500,114 of record CM060684.1, read on the forward strand.
GTATTTCTGTTATTATTTTGGTCTTACTTCTGTTTATCTGAGCATATTTGAGTCAAAAAATCACTTTGTAAAAGTCCAGTCAACTTTAGTCAAGGAGTGCTTATAAATAAGCACTCCAAATAAGCTGTTTTCAAGCTTATAAGCACTTTTCTAACTTATTTTTCTTTCAAAAATTTTTCTCAAGCATATTTTAATATTTTAGATTTTTTGTAGTTTTTCGAAGTTTTTCTGAGTTCATTTACTATTTTTCTTATTTTATTTTAATTTAAAATCATTTTTAAATACATTTTAATTACTAAAAAATCCAAAAAAAATCAGAAAAAGCCAAGAAAAATCCAAAAATATTTTAGAAAATTATTTTCATTTATTTTAAAATTTTAGAAATTTAATTTGCATTTTTCTCATTTATTTTGAATTTATTTTGAATTTTTAATTAGATTCAATAGATTTTTAATTTCCAAAAATTACACAAAAAGCCAAAAAAAATTAGTTTTTAGTTTTAAAATTACTTTTTAGTTATTTTATAATTTTCAAAATTTATTTTTCATTTTTCTTACCTTATTTGCATTTTCTTTTAATTTTTAATTAGAATAATTAATTTTTAATTCATAAAAAATAAATAAAAAGTCAAAAAAAATATTTTTCTTTTTCTCAAAATTTTCTTTTATCATTTTTAACTTTTCAAAATTATTTCCAAGTCCGTAGGAGTCGTGTAGCTTAAAAGTCGCGTTTTATTTCGTACGTTAACGTTTATTTTACGTTTTAGTTTACGGTTTTCGATTTTTACGTTGCGTTTCTAGTTGCCTTACTTGAATTATGAGATTAGTTGATTATTTGTGCTTCATTTACTTATTCGTTAGTATAATCTCACAAAATCACTTTTTACCACTTTCACGACACGTTTCACAAATCGGGAATTCGAAATTCCATTCATCCTTCACACGGACTACGACCTCAGGTTATCCGTATTTCTTTGCGGATATCTTGAGTAATACTTATACTATATATATAACTTGATTTTCACACGAATCAATGTACAAGCTAATCAGGCTATTAAGCCAAGTACTTAAAAATAAAGCAATTAGGTTGGGCACAGTGGTCGGTCGACCGGACCGGTCGCCCCTGCGCTGACCGAGTTGCCGCCACTGCAACCACAAGATCGATGAAGGTCGTACGGCTACAAAATTCACAAACCAGTCACCCCCTCGACTGATTAATGCATTCCACAAAAGAATAAAAAAAAAATGTACCATTACATATCAAAACAAAAACGAAAATGAAACGAAAGAAGAAAAGAACAATCATCAATCAAGCCAAAACAAACATCAAACTTATTCCATCTATGGTCAACGGACAGAAAGTATACAACAACAATAAAACCCAACATCTACATCTACCTCAGTTCTAACCCATCTCAAAACCACTATCACGGTCAATACAACATAAAACCTTAGAGAGAGTTTTCGTTTGATATTCAAGAAAAAGGGTCTGATTTTCTTGCAAACATGGATTGTTGGCTATATTCGGTTATCAAGATAAGAAAGAAAGGAAGAGTATGTGATATTTATGTGGCTGCAAATCATGGCTGCTTATTTTTGTGAGGGTAATTAGGGCAGGAATGAGGAAATTTAGGTTTTGTAAACGTATTTATAAGTCCTAACACTTGGGTTATACCCCGGTTTGGTTGTTAATTGGGCTGGCCAAATGATATCACAAATTATTTGATAGTTTTATCATGGGTCTTAATAGGTATTGATGATTAAAGTTTGTTTAGGTTGATAATAGTTTTAGACTAATTACTAATTCAGCCTTATATTATTTGTATGGTACAGTTGATTTTGGGCTAATTTTGATATTTGGTTCATGTGAATAGCATATATTAAAAATGAAAATGTAGGGGATATATATAGTGTAAAAAAAATGGATTTTTTTGAAATAAAAATATAAATATAAATGTCGGTCGCCTTACTATGCCTAAAAAGTCGCATGTAGGTCAGAAAATTTAAAGGTGATTGTGCTGAAAGAAAGAATCATGACTTCTGTTTGTGGTAGCTTCGGTTAACAGTAAATGAAATTATACTGCTGCTTTTTTATTTTTTTTTTATGGGTCCTAATACCGTCTTCCACGATGTATGGGGAGGTTGAGATGTAGACAGCCTTACCCCTACCTAAGGTAGATAGGATGCTTCCAGTTTTATCTAAGATAGGAAAGGACATCCGGCCTTTTGTAGGGAATGAGGATCAAAGCGTTGACCTCTAGGTTAAGATGCAAGGAGTTACCAACTGATCCAAACTAAAATTATTGTTATTTGTAAATTAATAGTTAAAAAAAAATATGTCCACATAACATCACATTACCAGAAAATATAGTAACAGAGTACCCGCCGCCGCATTGCGCGGATACCCTGCTAGTATGCAGATAAACTATGAGAAATCGTTTCTTTCATAATTAACAAAATTACAGGAGATAAGATTCTAACTTATTACCAATTTTATTATTTAAGATAAGATTAAATTTTGTAATAACTTTATCGATTTGTCAGCTTAGTTACCACCTTACACTTATTATTAGGACTAGCAGGGTACCCGCGCGTTGTAGCGGCGGGTACCCTGAAATTAAATTTTTCGGTGAATCATGTATTTTAGTTTATGTTCTTTTTGACAATAACTTTACGGATATCAAGAATTTCGTTTAGGCCGTGCCCATTCGGGCTCAAGCCTGTTTGGCCCGCACCCGTTCAGGCTCAAGCCCATTTGGCCCATTGCCCGTTCGGCGTTCGGGCATGAATATTTGTATAATGTGTTTTATTATTTGTCTTAGTGACATTTAATGTAGGATTTGTGTTTAATTTGGTTGTACAATATGCTTGATAATTTGTATTTGTGATGTAAGGGGTGTTTTAATAATTGTATTAACTGTATTTATTGACCAATTAATTAATTAAATATCATTAATGTGGTGTTTTTTTATATGTGCATTAAAGTGGTGCACACTATGCTTCTTGTCTTGTAAGTCTGAAAATTATATGCATTAAAATGGTGTACATGCATCTTTCCTATTAAAGAAGTATTTTTGGTCTTAAACATTTTAAGACTTCTAAATATAGATGTCCTAAATACATTATAAGGTAGTATAGATAAGATTATTTTTATGTTTCAAGAATAGAGCACCGCATTAATTTAGAAATGTTATGAATAATTATATGTGGATGTCCATATAGCTTATAATAGGCCCACGGCCCATGTTAGCTATTAGGGTTTTGCTCTAATGTTTGTCTATATATACTCTTTGTAAATCTCATAGTTGATGATCAATTGATGAATACTTTTCATTCCCTCAATTCTTGTGTTCACAACACGTTATCAGCACGCTCTAAGCTATTAGGTTTGTCTTTGTTTTATCTTGTTTTACACAGGTACGTCTTCAACCGTTCATATATATGATTTGGCTGTTTATTCTTATGTAGTCTCTTCATATAATAAAGTTAATTGTTTAATAAGAAGCATGAACGATTCTCGTAATTAATAAAAGTTTAACTACAACATCTATCTTCAAGATATAAAGGATATGGGTTTATATTTCACTAACCCATCAAATATAAGTCTATTTGGTTTTGCAGATGCAGGATATATGTCTGACCCTCATAATGGTTGATCTCAAACTGTATATGTATTTATATGTAGAGGAACTACAACTTCATGGCGTTCAGTTAAGCAGACTATCTCATCGACTTCATCCAACCATGCAGAAATTCCAGCGATACATGAAGCAAGTTGAAAATGTGTTTGGCTTAGAAGTATGATACAATACATATGTAGATCATGTGGTAACTCTTTAGAGAAGAAGGAACCAACAGTTTTGCATGAAGATAATGTAGCATACATTGCTTAATTTAAGGAATGTTACATCAAAGGCGTAAAGACAAAACATATTGTGCCAAAGTTCTTTTCCAATCATGACTTACAAAAGAATAGTGATATTATTGTTCAACAAGTTCATTTAAGTGACAATTTGGCGGATCTAATTACCAAGGCACTTCTACCTCAACATTTAGGACATTGAACAACAACATTGAAATGCACCTACTCGAAGAGCTCAAGTGATGTAGTCATCAGAGGGAGATAATACGCGCTGCACTCTTTTTTCCTTAGTCATGGTTTTGTCCCACTGGGTTTTTCTGACAAGGTTTTTAATGAGGCGACATTTTCTAAGCGTATTAACAATATGGACATCCAAGAGGGAGTGTTATGAATAATTATATGTAGATGTCCATATAACCCATAATAAGCCCACGGCCCATGTTAGTTATTAGGGTTTTGCCCTAATATTTGTCTATATATACTCTTTGTAAATCTCATAGTTGATGATCAATTGATGAATACTTTTCATTCCCTCAATTCTTGTGTTCACAACAAGAAAGTCTTGAAGATCAAGTTTTTTAAATATTTTTCATTCAAAGAATTTAATCTATTGTCCTTTGAGGTCTTCTCTTCAATCTGCGGGGTTTGCACTCATTGAAAGTCGATACACATAGTGGTCGTGAGTTTGCGATACAATGATTGTTGCAATGCTTTGCGTTAGCACATAATAGTTTATATACGTGGTTCTATTAGCATAATGTGAATATTTGCATTTTTGGAAGTACGATTACTTGATGTATTTTGTTCTTAATCAAAGACGATACAAATAACAAACCAAATTCAATTATACCAGTTACAAATTTCTAATTCAAAAGTACAAAATTTCTAATAATATTGTATCCTTATAAAAAAAAAAAACTAAACCCTAAAATAATTTCCTAATAATAAACAAACTCAAGTACCAAAATTTGAAGGACACATCCAACAAATTACCAAACAACTCTTAGAGTGTATGTAAGTCACTTTTCTAACATTTTCCACCACGACTTGAACTCCTCCCACTAGTTCCAGAAAAAAAATCAAAATTGCAAACGCTAGAAATACTAGCCCGATTCAACAAATGATCGATTCTCAAAAACGATCCAAAACAGACGCCGATGATTTCAAAACAAACAATCAAACGTTAATCGAAAAATTCAAAAGGATCAACCAAACAAACAAATCTACTCAAACGATCTTCAAGAAAGACAATCAAATTCAGGCAACCAACTTCAAAACCTCGACAAACTAGAGGTGGCAATCACAATCCATTTAGAGAAAAATGGGTTGCTATGGGTAAAAAATAACAACTTATGGGTTGAATTAGGTTACCCCATTTGGCAAAGAACAGATCAAAAGGGTCGAATGTTAACTCAACCTTTTTTTACGTCTTGGTCCTTTTTTCATGTTTTCGTCCATTATTTTTTACATTTTCATCCGTGTTTTTATGTTTTCGAAGTACAAGTCAATTTAATCAAAACCACCCTGAACCCCTCCAACCACCACTAGCCGCCACCCCTTGCACCACCATCAACACCACCACCCTCCTCTTTTTCTTTTTCTTTTCTTGCTCGATAAAACTTCCAAACGCACCCTATCTGTTATTTTTTTATTTTTTTTTATTTTTATAAAACCTTAAATATTAAAAATATTGCTTTCGAATTAAAATAGTAAAAATAATTATTTTTCCGAAAATCTTTTATTATATCCGAATATTTTTATAAAATTTTTGCATTTTTATTTACTTTATTTGTATATACCAAAAACATATATTTTATAAGTCACGTGTATGAATATAAAAAAATAAAAAAATAAAAATAAATAAAACCGTTTTAAAGCGGTTATTTTTAAAAACCAGATAAAACCGGTTATATAACTGGAAAAAACCGGTTTGGAGAAAAAATTAAAAACCGGTTCTATATTTGTTCCTCTAAACACCCGTACATAAAAAGTGTATAGAACATAAACCTAGCCCAAAACACACGCACACATATACACCCTCTTAATCGACGATTGTTGGAGGATCAAAATTCAAAAAGAATACCAAATAACCAAACCCATTATAATCGAGCTATTGAGTCCTAACTTACAATTGGGCTGCTGGTTGTAAAACTAGCGACGTCTAGTTATCCTTGAAGGAGACGAATATAACAGTAAACTACTGAACTACATACATTTCAGACTCTCTACAGTATCATCTGCTTTGTCGTTAAAAACTGAAGTCTATAATTTTCTAATTTATCATATTGAATCTAAACATAAGGCAAAGAAAAGATCAAAGGCGAATGTTTTCATTTCAAAGGCTTATCCAAGTCTAAATATGTACACCATTTCGCTTGACATTAGAAAGCCTTGTTCACCAAAAACCTGGTAACATCAAAGATAAAATACCAAGATAATTTACAAAATCTTTTATAACGGCAAAAAAACTGTTAGCCACTGACATGCGCCAGGCCAGCACAATTTCCTGTCGGATCTGCCATCCGGTCACCTTCAATGTGGGTCACCTTCAGCTTACCCTCTCCACTGCCGCCCCTAAGCGCATTGTCAGCACCGCGAGAGCTACATTTACAACAAACAAATTTCATTGGCACCGCATTACAGTCAGGAATACCAGCGCATCGAGTATGTTGCCATACACCGCATACATCACAAGCCAGCATCCTCTCACCATCATCGTCCTTTGCCCCACAACTACAATCCAGAATCCAAGTCTCCTCCCCTCTCTCCATTCTAAACCTACTTAAATCAGTATCCCCAAGACACTTTCCACGAACACCAACAATCTCCGTATTTAACCCGACCAGCAGCTTGATTTGGGTGAACTCGTCTACACCTCTACATCCAACAACCTCTTCTACTTGAAATCTTCTTAGAATCAAATAAACTTCTTGAAAAGCCTTTGAGGCTTCAACTTTAAGATCGTGAACCGTGGCTTCGGGGGACAGGACTATGTGTTCCGGAGGTAGGTACACAGGACTGTCTTCGGTTTCTTCAGTGAGTTCAGGCGTAACTGTGAGTACTAACGAATCTGGGTTTGCTTTAGACATGAAGTGCTCAGGGTGGTAGTTCTTCATGAATTGCTTGCAATCAAGAATTTTCATTGCTGAGTTTACTGCTGTTGTCCTTTTGGTAACAGGTATATGATGTACCATGGATTGAGGATGGAGCAAAGCTTCATACAGGTATCTTAGATCACGCAACAAATGGTCTTCGGACGGGCAATTAGGTTTTGGGCTGGTATCTGTAGTAATTCTTGAATTTGAACTAGTACCGGGTTCAAGCCTACATCAATCCATCACACAATTCACAGTTAGATTCAGCAAGAACGTCCAGAAGGGCCAAGAAAAGGTTTGTTCAGGCAGGTTGTATCGACAATCTTTACAAAACTAAATTAAATCCTATATTAAAGATGAAATACATCATTAGTTCAAATTCAAAACCCAATGAGTACAAAGTTTAGTAATAACCTGTATTCAAGTGCGCCAGAATCTGGATTGGAACGGGCATTAACCACCATACCATTGGCTGCTTGTTTCCCTTTAAGTTCCTTGAGGCAGTGATCCAAGACTTCAGGACAACCAACTCTACAAACAGCCCCTCGAAGAGAACGCCAACTGACCCAAGTTGACCCACTGACTGCTCTTAAGACTCTAAACATTGCTTCTTCAACACGTATAGCATCACTAGTATTCCAAGCACACGATACCTTCGATTCGTTTGGTTTAACTTTCTTTCGGGTCCTAAGATCGACCGCCGCACGGTTTTTGTTGGCATCATGTAGTAAGGTAGTTACGTAGCGGAAAAGATCTCTAGTAGTTACAAGTTCTTGATCGGATAATGACTCGTAAAAGGCAATCAAGTCATGTAAATGTGTCCTAGGTTTACGTCCTTGTGAAGTTAACAAAGATAAGGGGATATTTGCTAGGGTTTCAATGGCATTGTTGTGTGCTTCACGAGAAATACCATAACTTCCAGTACCAAAGTCATAACCCCAATCAGCATACCATGGATGCCCCTTAACTACAGAGTGAAGTAACCGAAACTCCAACCCATATTTCTTTGATACATCCATGACACTCACTTCCCTGTTTCAAAAATATATGAGAAGTTATTAAACAAAGGAAAAATCAGACCTGTGACAAAAAAAAAATAAATAAATAAAAAAAATAAAAAAATAAAAATAAAAAATAAAAAATTAAAAAATTACTTATCTAGAAGTTAAAGTTCCCAAAAATTTACAAAGATACAATTCGCCGACATATAGCATTTCACACGTTGCATTTTATAAAAGATCCCATCCAAGAGGGTTAGTTTGGTAGTTTTTCCATCTTATAATGTAAAATGTCTAACCTGACTCCAAGAACTTTGCAAATGCGATCCCAAAAGTCCATGATATGACGGCCTGAGAGGACCTGGGACCCACCTTCTCGGCCATTTACTCTAAGAAGGTGACCATGTCCGTTTGCATGGATTAGACCATGTAAAAGATGAGTGGTATCTTCCAACTGATTATGCATCCAGTCTTCTACATCTTGATTAGTCATGACATAGTTGCATGATTTGCACCTGCAATACACATCTAGATTATTGTGTATACACGTGATATGTGATGCCTTACTATGGACAAATGTTGAGTCTCCAGTTTATACATGAACCACTATTGTTTTTAAAGCCATGTAGTTTACGATTTAAGTTGCATATAGCACTTGTTACAAGTTTAACATCATCACTTTCATACTTATAATATAAATCCTTGGTTGGAACTTATTATGGGATATTCACGGAATGAAGAAAACAAATGGTACTAAAAGCACAAACATATACAAGATTTTCTTGTTTATGTATGTTGGACTTCCTAAATAGGATAAGCAAAAATCAAGAAAAAATGGTAACAGACGCACAAACATACACACACAGAGAGCAGACCTTGATTCAGACATATGGAGGGAAGCACCACAACCAGCACATGGCTTGTTGTAGCCACCAATAGAAGCCCCATCACTCTTTATAATGAAATGGTACCTCTTGCCACATACAGGGTTGCCGCTCCAGCCTTCATATATGAAGTATTTGTTTATTAGAAATTATCTTCATAAGTGTTGTTGTAAGTAATAATGGAAAATGCACATGAGTGGGCAAAATATTATGAGTAGTTGCTGTACACATAAAAGAATAGGGATATTTTCTTCAGGAAATATGTTCTAATGAATATGAGTATATTCACTATGAAATTATTGTGTTTAAAATCCATATATTTAAATTACTTTTAAGATGATGAAATTAAAATTTCGTTTCGGCTCCTTTTAGGTGGTTTGAGATAAACATTAGGAGTTAAGAGACTGTTTTTGGCTTAAGATAAATTTTATATTTTCTAGATAATAATTCATTTCACTTTACATGATAGTTTTTATATTTATAACTACAAAGGGTTCAAGATAACGGGTTGTGTATCCGTACTTATCACCAAAGCAGCTTTGTAGTTTCTCATTTATTTGATATTAAGGACACTTAAATAATTCATAGTCTGATAGTGAATTTCAAAGTAATGGTATTCCAACTCTAAGAAACTAACACTTGATTTTTCTTAGTGTTGTTCAGCTTATCTTTAGGGTAGGGCCAAAGACAACCAAATGTCAATTAAAAAAACTCGGTCGTTTGTATTAACCTAAATATGAGCTTATCGTCTTATTGAAACTTAGATATACATACTCTTTTTTCCGGCTTACGTGCTTATCAACCTAAGCTTATGACTATAACCTAAAGTGATAAGGCATAAGCTAAAAAAGGTGAGCAAAATGACTTTTCCAGACCCCAATGAGTTGATAAGCCAGAATAATAAGCTAATCTAAACACCCCTTAACAGTTGAGTACCTACATTCACATTCTCTCTTTTCAAAAACCTTTCTTATTTGAAGACACATTTAATCTTTTAAACAAAATACAGCAACAAAAGTGAAAATTACACTTGGAATACGCGTCACAAGAAAAGAAACACATAAAAGACATGGCGTTAAAGTATGAGAATCAATAAAGTAAAAGGAAGAAACCAAATATAAAATAATAAAATAACCAAAAGATACTCTTTGTCCACCCACAAAAAGTACATAAAATTAGGCATTGTTCCGATTAGCTTATTCAACGAGTTACGAGGTTATTTGAATTTTTTTTTTTTAAATCCGTAACATCACTTTTTCTGACTTATATATGATTATCAACTTAAGAATAACCATAATTAAATGATATCGTTAAAAATGACAGACCAAAAGTATTTTCTAACTCAAATAAGCCTGGCAAAAAAAAGCAAATCTGAACACCCGATATCTAAAATCTCAAAAAACAATAAAGAGTGCCATATAATAACAATTTACTTTCAAATTTGTTTAGAAGTGAAATCCTTTATTACTCTTATAACAGCAACTTTAAAATTATGTCTCTGACACGACACAGTTTGCTCACGTGCCGCACCTTGACAACTACCAAAAGACCCTAACCAAGTCAGCAAAATATATGACGGTGGGACAAACTTTGTTTGTTGGTTGCAGAGACGGAACGGGTGGGGTGGGGTGGGGGAGGGGTGCCCACAGATTTTTTAGCCGGAGTTTGAGTTTTGTAAAAATTAAAAAAAAAAAATGATTTTCCATAAATGCACCGGGTCCCAAAAAGTACGTAGTCTTGTTTGATTTTCCCTAAATGCACGTGATGGTTTTGTGTTCTCGTTTCGTCCCTTGTTGGTAATACAAAAGTAGCAATCCGCTTCTAAACATATTTGATAGTAAATTGTTAATCTATGGTTTTACCCCAACAATAATCTAAAAAGGACAAACTCACAAAAGTAAATTCATTAATTAGCAACCAACTCTCTTGAAAGTACCCTTTTAGTACATGAACTAGAAAAGTGTTTCATTTAAATGTTACAAACTTTCAAAAAGTGTTTTTATGTCAATGAAATATGCATATTGAAACACTTACTGAAAATTTATAACATTTGATAGAACAAATTTTAGTTCATGTACTATAATCATGCTTTATAATTTGAAGAAAGAACGTTGTTACTTACATTTAATAGGCTAAACCAGCAAACTTATTTAATCACACAAAATATCTAAAATCTAAAACAATAAACATATTAAAAAACTTTTCTAAAAGTATTAGACACGTAGCAAGTAAAGAAGACCCACGAATGTCCTTGTTGGACCCACTATGTGTCCTCCTCAATTATATCTAACTCAGATAACATGTCCCACTAAACCACTATTTTTATACTCTATTACTTTTTGAGTAAATTGCAAAAATCCTTCTTATAGTTTGGCCAAATTGCATGTTTGGTCTATATAGTTTGAAAAGTGCAGTCGACATCTTTGTGAAAAACCTTAAGTCCAATTTCGTCCTTTCTAAGACTATACTAAAACACCATTTTGTTATGCCTATTTAAGAAGGAAAGTGATACTTACACCACTTTTTTTTATGCATACACCACAATGTTACATCATTAATGCACATGTTACAACATGCTATATGCATAATTGTGATGTGTGCATAAAAAAAAGTGGTGGAAGTATCACTTCCCACATTTAAGAATGAAGTTGATTAGGGTATTTTAGTAATTTAGTTTAAGAAAGGACGAAATCGGACAGGTTTCCACAAAGATGCAGTTTACACTTTCTAAACCATACGAACAAAACATGCAATTTGACGAAACCACAAGGACTATTTTTGCAATTTACTCTTCCTTTTTAAAAAAATACCTTATAAAACATCTCTAAAACCAAAATTAACCAAAAACTAATAAATATACCATTATTATATCATTATATTAACCTAGTCATCTAGATTAAAAATAATTTAACACCACTAATTAACACCATCATTAATTAATCACCAAACTTCCCGCCAATGCCAGCTGTCACACTAAATAAAAAATAAAAAATAAAAATAAAAAAACCCAAACCGAGTCAACTCACCAACAACTCGGCACTGATCACAATAAACCGACTTAGATCTAGCCACATCTTCCTCCACCACATCAAGAACCACAGACGCCACGTCACCGCTGACGTCATCATCACCAACCCTAAACAAGATCTGCCACGTCAGCAGATGCGGCAACACCCCACTCGGCCCCAGTAAGAGCGCGTGACGCAGCAGAAACTCTTTAACGGAGGTCCTAAACGGCCCTGTAGGCGTAACTTCACCGGCCGTGACCTCACGCGCCGGGAAAGATAGGAAATCGTTCAGATCTGCGGTTACTCGTCTCTTCATACGCTTTAACGGACGGCCGTTAACTACCATGGTATAGATTTCAACGGTTTTATAAACTTTTAACGGATGGAAAAGATTAGGGTTTGGTTTTTAATTTTATTTTATTTTTTTATTTTTTTTATAAAATAAATTGGAAATTTTTGAAGGGAGTGGAGTCGGTTTCGGAGGGAGGGAGAGAAAATTTTGGTAAAATTTAAAGGGTGGGAGTGTTTGGATGGAATCTTTATATCCTTTTGTTTGACTATATTTATTTATGGTACTTGTGGTACAAGATGTGTAGCGTATTGTACAATACTGTATAGCGTGTGGTCTATTGTATGTGTAAAATGTTTTTATGTATGTTTCATCTCGATAGGATTGTTTTAAAAGTTACAGTAATTACTTGGAAAGTATGTGTGGAATATTCGAGATTTGTGTGGAATTTTGTGACTTAATGGTTAAGGTTAGGAGTTAATGGGGAGTCTATTTTTGGATATGTTGTCCATGTCTATATACAACGAATGAGTTTTATAGTGTGAATTGTGCTAAATTTGGAAATCGAATTAGTGTTTGAATTTTGTATTGGGCTTATTATTATTATTATTTATTTTTATTTTTATTTTTATTTATTTATTTATTATTATTTTTTTCGTCTTTTCTTTGGAATTTCACTGCACGAGTTAGTTTTTATATTCAAAAAGGAGTGGGAGCGCAAATTGTGTCCAGACTCCTCTCCAATTTTATGTAATTTTATATATTTCTAATGAAAAGGGATGGTTTATAATAATAATAATAATAATAATAATAATAATAATAATAATAAAGGTGTGGGGTCAGGTAGTTTCGAGGCTCTCCACTAATTTCTTGTAATCCTATGGTTTTGTTGCTAATGAAAGTGATGTTATAATAATAATAATCATAATAATAATAATAATAATAATAAGAGTAAATTTCATAAATCGTCCCTGTGGTTTAACGGGTTTAACGGATTTGATCCCTCGAAAGATTTTTTCTCGGATCCTCTCCCTGTGGTTTATACCCGTAACGGGTTTAGTCCCTCTGGCTAACGCTCGTTTAATTATCCCGTTAAGTGGTGTCACGTGACCATCACGTGAGGGGTATTTATGTAATTTCACGTTTGGCGCTCTTTTGTGTCTTTAAGATAGCGGGTTTAGGGATTTATAGCACATTTTCTCCCCAAATTATTTCACCCACCCACTAAAACTTATCTGATTAAACCCTAAACCTAAACCTAGAAACTGTTAATCCCTAAAATTTGGTAGCAAAATCAACAATGTTGTGTCAATGGAGGGTTCGAAAAAAGGGAGAAAAAGCAAACCCCTATGAAGATTATCGTAAGTGTTTCTCCATTAATAACATTTGGTTTAAATGATTAATGTTGTAGTTGTAATTGTTATTGGGTATTTTTTTTTTTAACAGGTAAATTCCATACAGTTTTTTGTCTTGAGATTTACCACGGAGGAGCATTCACAAGTCCTCCTAAGATAAAGTACAAGGGTGGGAAGGTAAATTGGGTTGATGATATTGACGCTGATTTATTTTCTGTTGTTGAAGTTAGTATCATGATGGAAGAGTTAGGTTATGAAAATGCATCAATGGCCTATTATTATAAGAAACCTAACACTGATTTGGACAATGGCCTTACAAAATTAGAGATTGATAAAGATGTTTTGGATATGTTGAATTATGTTGATAAGTACAAGGTTATGAAAGTATATGTTGACCACTCTGTTTCTAAGGAACCCAAAAGTGTTGATGATGGTCTGGGTATTGGTCAGACCAATCAACCAAAGGATCAAGATAGTTTAGGAGATGATGATAATGATGTAGAAGTTGATGTAAGTGAGGATGAGTGGTTGCAGAATACGTTAAAGAAGTTGCCTAGATTGTCTAAGAATGCTAAGAAGGATAGTAAGAAAGACTTAGGGCAGTCTAGTAGGAATGAAAGCATAGTTGTAGAGGTTGATAAGGATGGTGAACATGCTAAGGAAGATGGTGCAGGGCAGTCTAGTATGAATGAAACCATAGTTGTAGAGGTTGATAAGGATGGTGAAGATGTTAATGAAGATGGTGCAGACACTTCAGATAGTGAACAAGGTTCAAATACTGAGCAGGATTTAGATGGTGAAGAAGGTTCAGATAGTGATGACTCTGAATTCATAGTTGATGAAGAGCACATGATTGATGATGCAGAGGTTAACATGGATGAATTTTACAGGAACACAGATGGTAATGTAGAATGGATTGGATGCACAGACATTACAGAAAAGGTAACTGTTGTTGATGATGAAACAGTTGATGAAGTTGATAATGAAGCTTTTGATAGTTTGAGTGAATCAGATGAGGAAGTTGGTGTTAGGAAAAAAGCATTGAGGATGGTGCCTAGAAAGCAAAAGGCTAAAGTTGCTAGTGGTGGTCCAATCTGGAAGGAGAATTTTTTTGTTGGACAACAATTTGCAAATAGTCAACTTATTAAACAAATGGTGAGTAGAGTGGCAGTGGAACAAAGGAGACAGTTATGGTTAAAAAAAATGACAAAAAGAGAGTGAGGGCTGTTTGTAGAGGTCAAATTCCAAACTTTGCAAAACGTGAAATGGGTTCTGTTAATGGGCCAAGTTATTCTAAGGGCCCAAAAGGAGGTAATGAGTCCAAAGGTAAGTCAAAGAAAAAAACTAGTGAAGAAAATATTTTATGTCCTTGGGCTTTGCAATGTTCCAAATTGCCAAATGAAGATACTTGGGCTGTTAAAACATTTGATGATACCCACACTTGCTTACAATCCAGAATCATTAAAAAATGCACAGCCACTTTTGTTTCTAGGGATTTAGAAGAAACTATTAAACCAGACCCTAAAATTCCATTGTCTTCACTCAAAGAACGGTTGTAGAAAAAATTTGATGTAGGAGTTTCAAAGCAGAAGGCATTTAGAGCTAAGAAAATGGCTAATGATAGGGTGATTGGTGATTATACTAAACAGTTTGCACGGTTAAGAGATTACTGTGTGGCATTAAAAGAAATGAATCCAAATACTACTATTAAGATTGAGGTACAAAGGAATTCAGAGGACATAGGTGGGAATGAAAGAAAGTTCAAGAGGATATATGTGTGTTTAGGTCCATTAAAAGAAGGATTCAAGGCAGGGAAGAGAGATTTATTGGGTCTAGATGGTTGTTTCATGTCTGGTCAAATCCCTGGTGATGAGGCGAAAAGTGTACCGCTTTTAAGGGGTCATTTAAGCTCGAATTCGAGATTATTTGATCAATTATTGCCCTAAATCGTTCCTTTTGTCATTTTAGGTACTTTTAGAGAGAAATCTGGAAAAGGAAGCATTTTAGACGTTTTTGGAGCATAAAAATGAAGAAAACGGCAAAGTCTCAAAATTCCTTGCTGGAACAGTACCTGACGACGTCAAGGGTTTATACATGACGGCGTCAAGAGTGGCAAAAGAGGTGGAAGTGGAAAATACACGTGACGATCGAGAAAGTTTTTAGGCTTATTGGCCTGACGGCGTCACCTAGGCCGTCAGGGTCCAAATACACGTGACGGCCCAGAGCTCATTCCTACATGACGGCGTCAGAAATGGATCTAGGCAATACGAATTTCATCATGGCGGCGAGTTGACGGCGTCAGAGGTTAACACATGACACCGTCAGGATGCATAGTCTATATATATTTTTCCAATTTTTCATTGTAAAGTGTGGAACTTTGTGTGCAACTTTGAGGGAATAAAACCCTAGACGAATTTTCCAGCTATTTGAAGGGTTTTACCCCTTTGTTTCTTCCATGTTCAATTGAAGATAAGTACTTATTCAAATCATTCAATATGTCTATGTGTTGTGTGATTATATCTTACGCTTGTCTTCTCTTTAACATGCTAGGCTAGGTTTTTATTGTGTTTGCTTAGATGTAGTGAAACCTAGATGTTGATTATGGGTTGATTGTTTGTTTATAATTGTTACGGATGATTGTATTCGATGTTAGGCTTAAGAAAACTGGCAGACTTCCATTGGTAACTTGCTTGAACGTCTTAAGAAAAATGATCGGAGGTGTACTACGATTTTTGGTTGTATTTAATACCTAAGAGAATTATAATGATCCCATGTTAGAAGCTTCTAACGGCTCGACATAGGAGTGAAGTAGGATCTTATAGAGTTAGGGAATATTGTACACGGCCCTACGACTAGTATTAAGGAATATAACCCGTCATCCATGCAATTGTAACAAGCTAATCAACCTTTAAAAGATATCTAGGGAGTAATGAAATCTAAGTAAGCACAACTTTTCTCATTATTGTTTCCACCACATTAGTATAATAGTTTAATTTTCATTTATTTTATTTTATTTTGATTGCATCTTTAGTTAATTGGGTTAGTTGGCTAGCAACTAATTCCGCCCACTCCTTCAAAACCCGAGATTTTACTTGTTTTCTATAAAATATAAAAATACAAAAAGAATCATCCCTCACCTCTAGACCTAGTTTAGTAGGCTTTATAATCCTAGCGACACTATTCCTGAGTTGAACGATCAATCCCCCGGTACTTGTCACTATACTATACTACAACGATCAGGTACACTGCCTGGTGAGGGTTGTAAGCTTCTCAAGATCTCTTGAGAGGTAAAACCTGTTGCGAGGGCGCAATTCCCATGTATCAAGTTTTTGGCGCCGCTGCCGGGGAAATAGTTATTGTCTAGGTTAGGATTTCTTTTTATTAGGTCTACTTGCTAGATTCCTTTCTAGTAAGATTTTTATTTTTTAAGTTTTCTTTAGTCTATCTTTTTCTTCATGCCTTTGTTAGTAAATTAAATTCATTGACTATTCCGTTGGCCATTATGAAAAACACGAATCCACCCCTTTCCCCTAGTGAAGTAGCTTTGTTGCGCGAACAAATTGAGAATGAGATTAGGGAACTTAGAGAGCCTAATAGGTTAATTATTGTTGAGCTCGATCATGCATTTAGTGACCTAGCGACCGCCTTGTATTCAAATAAGGACCTAGGATCTAATGATTTTGAGGATGTTGTTGAGGAACTTGAGGAAGGGGAGATAGATCTAAAACCGGATGATTATTTCAATCTATATCCCACTAAGGAGGAAACAACGTACTATAATAATCTTGTTGATAATCCTCGACCTCCTTTTGCTAGAATTGACCCTAAGATAAAAAGAGGTGATCCTAAGAATGTTAAGATACCATGTATGATTGGGTATAAGCACATTGAAAACGCTTACATTGATTTTGAATCTCCAATCAACATTATGTCCTCAAATGTTTACAATGATATAGTGAAAACAAGACTTGGACCTAGAAAAGATCCCAAATACCCCGGTGGAGTTTGTATGAAGGAAACTGATAGGATCACATATAGGATGCCTAATAGAATGAAGGAAATTCGTTTCGTGCCTCGATTTGATATGGATAACATTGGTGCATTTGAGGACATCAATGAAGAGGATAAGAAAAAGGGCATGGACTACGTATGGGAGAAGAAGAGCCTTTTCTATAAGGATTGCTTAACTCTAGGGCCAAAATATAAAGTTGATAGGGAATTTGCCAATAGGATTATATGAGCAATTGAGAAAAAGGTGGTTGGTCTCTATAAAGAACATTTACTATTGGAACCGGAATACAAAACTAAGATTGGAGATGACCTAGAAAATGAGACCAATGACGAGGTCACGTAATAGCCCATGACCTTGAGTCTAGCTACAAGACTCGTAAATAAAGAAAAGCGCTTCTTGGGAGGCAACCCATGTTTTGCGTGTTTTTATTTGTTTGTGTTTCATTTGTTTAATGTTATTTGTTTCCGTATGCGTGTTTTATTTTTATTGTTGGTAGATCATGTTTCAAACTAAAATGTGAAAATGCTTTATTTTGTTGTTTAACTTCGTCTTAACTTCATATAAAGGTATTTTGCAAAAGCTAAGTGTAAGGGAAAACCCCAAATTTGTTTATAAGAACGAAAATGATCATGATTCGCCACAATATTAAATGAACATGTATATTAGTATTTGTTAGAGTCAAATGCTTGTATCGAGTCATAATGATGTTTTGTAGGATTTTTCAGGAAATAGGACATAAGTTTTTCCAGAAATTTTTCGGAAACATAACATAAAGATTTCTGCAGGTCACTTCTGACGGCGTCAGGGTTTAACACCTGACGACGTCACGTGTAAAATTCTGGAAATTTTGTGAGTTTTGTTTTTCTAACGGAGTCTTAAAAGTTTTTGTTGATTCTTTAGTTTTATAAACTCCAGGAAATCTGCAAACATTCATTTCACAAGCATTATATCTTAAATTGTTTTATAGGATTTGTTAGTATATATAGATTGCCGCCGATTTTACGCAAGGTTGCCTAGATTGTTTTCTCAGGTTTAACAGGTTATATATGACACGAAGATGATTTATATTTCTGGAAGGGAAGCTTTGAACGTTCATTTTCTTGGAGGAAGATCTAACCTTGTTGACACACTATCCACACCGAACGAATCAGGGGAGTATTTGTTTTCATTCTTTTACCTATTGATTGGCTCTAAACTAGTCAACTTTTATTAGTCAACCACTTGTGAATGGTCAACCGTAATGGTCAAACTAATCAAGCCAATGCTTCCGTGGAATACAGTGTTTCCCCGGGTCGTTATGTCCCAACGAGGCGTGCAAAGGTATTAAAAACGAATCTGATCAAGTGATTATGAACAGGAAAAGTGTGTGAGTGTGAATGTGAGTGAGTGATTAATCTAAGAGATTATAAAAGTAAATGACTTAAATAAACTATTTTAATTAAAACGTAAAACTAAATTATTTAAAAGCGTTTAAAAACTAAAAACGCGTAAGTTTAAATTAAAAACTACGTCGATGCGCAAAATAAAAAGTGAAATTCTAACTACGTTAATCCTACGGATATGAAAATTATATTTCTAAGATCCTAATGATAAAAGAAAATTATTGGAAAAAGAAAATTATTTTTATGACTATTTATGTAATTATTATAAATTAAAAACTAATTATTAATTATTTTAAACTAATTTAAATTATACTAAAATACAATTAAATATTATTTTAAGCTAGAAAAATAAAAATTTAATCTTGAAAATTCTAAAATAACTTAAAACTAATTTTAAAACTGAAATTAATTTTTTTTTGGGTTTTTATTTAATTTTTATGAATTTAAAATGATTTAAAAATACTTAAAAACTAATATTAATTAAGAAAAGTACTAAATAAGCTTAGAAAAATCTGAAAATTTTATGGAAATTCTAAAATAATATACTAAACATAAAAAAATATAAAAAGTTAGATAAGCCCACTAATAAGCTGAATCGGGCAAATAAGCACTTTAAATAAGCACTTAGAATAAGCACTTATGCACCAAATCACACCAAAAGCTCAGGGAAGGTGTAATATACTAAAACAAACTCAACTCAACTGAAAAAAATCAGATAAGCTCTGGCCGTAAGTGGACAGATAAGGCAGCCTAAGGTCCTACTTCTAGCGTATATTTAAGCACCCAAACAAGCTGATTTTAGGGAAAACAAGGGGGAAAATGAAAGATGGCCAGGAGGGCTTTTAAAAACAATTAATCACACAAGCTAGGGCTAACTAATGAAGCTAACAAGAGCTTATGAAGTTGACTATAACAACTGTGCACAGGGGAACCTCTTCCCCTGCAAGTGATTTTGAGCAAAGATGGGGCCCACAGAAAAATTCACAAAAATGTAAGGGATGTGGGATTCCAAAGATGAGCTGGGAGACAATGATTCCTGAAAGTTTCAAGCTCTAAATCTACACACAAATTCCTAAACAATTCATGCCATTTTTGGTTTTCTGCATAAACTTTTAATTTTGACTTTTGAAATAAACTACCAAGTTTGACTAATATGAACTTTTGATGCTCCTAAATGATTAAATATGAAGTAGTAAACTTGAATAAGACTGAAATAAGCTACCATAACATCTTATGCAATGATTTGAGTGATTTAAGGACTTGAAACCTGTAACAGTTAACTGTTAGCATGATCAAGATGCAATTTTGACTATTTGATGAAGAACCTGAGTTTTGAAAGTTTACCTAAGCTATATTTACCTAAAGTAACGTGTACCAAGTAAAAACACCCCAAGAAACTCACAGTTACTCAGTGATATTCACTGAACCAAACACCCCTATAACTGCTAGTTTACACTATCTTTTTTATTTTTAGCTTATGACCAACTTATTTTATGCTTGAAACAATTTAACTAAACCAAACTAAAGCTAATGGAACAAAGATTAATCACAAAGAACATTAAGAATAAGCATTTGCAGTTTAAACTAGATAGGAGCAGTAGGAATGTGATGCTAAGCTAAGACACACATAAACCAAACAAAGGTATTTAAACAACTAGAACTAAGCCTAAATAAGCTAACTACTACAACAATAAGCTATTAAAAGTAGATATCCAGAAAACTAGAGATGAGAAGACTTACTTGCAAATTTTTGATTAAAATGGAAATGGCTACAAGCTGATGAGATAGGCTCACAATTGAAATACCAGGCCCAAAGTCACAATCCTAAGACCCCCCAAGGAGTTCTAAACCATTGCAATCCAAAAACATATCCTGCTTCCAACCTTCTTCTTTTTCTTTTCTCGATTTTTTTATTTTTCCACTAATTATTTGTATTTTTGATATTTTTATCTAAGCTGAATTTAAACTTATTCTAAAACTTTAAAATATTGTAAAAACTTATAATTTAACTCAAATAAACTAAATGGAACAGTAAACAACAATATTTAACAGTGATGAGTAAAGTTGTCAATTTCATTCAAAATGCTAAATATGAATTTTAATGAACAAGACTGTAATAAAAGATTAAAGATAGTTTGCATTACATGTAAATAAACTGAGTACAACTTTTGTAGATTAAAGATTACACTGGGATTAAATTTTACACTAGAATTAATCTACTCTACACTACAACTATTCTAATTAATCTACTCCCCTCTCTTCCATGCTTCTTTCTTCTTATATAGTATCCAAAAAGGTTCCAGGTGTCTCTTAGAGTGAATCCCACTTCAATTTAGGCCATTGGATTTCCTGACTTCATCACAGCCATTCAAATTGACTTTTGGCGCCAAAAGTCTAATTGGTTACTTGTAGCCGATTTTGTGCATTAATTGCACTTTGGTTGTGTATGTGATGTGGAGGTCTGGAGAAGACAACTTGGGGAGTAGGGCTGAGCTAGGAAGTGTGGGTGTAAGAGGTTGCAGGTTGTAGGTGGTGGCAGAGGTTGTAGGTATGATACGGGTCATACCCTGGGATAAACTTTAGTGGTGGGTTTTGTTTAGGGATTGACAGAGGGTGTTATTAGAGGAAGCAGGTGGTGGAGGGAAGGGTGAGGTGGAGTGGATGAGTAGTAGCAGGGGAGGTGGAGTGGAGGTTGAAGGAGGGTCAACGCGGGTCAAAGGTTTTGACCCCGTTTTATTAATAAGGGTGAAGTGGGCTTTTGAGTTTTGGGCTTAGGATTAAAATTGGACCAGGTTTATTTTTGTTTTGGATTTGGAATTTGGATTTTTGGTTTATATATAATTTAGCCCAAGGACCTTTGTTGTTAATTCTGATTTTCCAGGGACTAAACCTGTAAATTTTCCAATTTTATCAAAAAGGACCTTTCTTGCCATATAAAAATATTATAATGACCTTTTTAATATTTTTCCAAATTTAAAAATAACCGGGGACCAATTTTGCCAATTTTCAAAGTGTAGGGACTTGTTATGCAAATTTCATGAATTTATCATCTAGGGGTCAAATTTGTCAATTTGTGAATTACCAAGGACCTTTTAATGATAAAATTCCATTTTTGAATACTAGAGGTATTTTCTGTCAATATTGAAACTGCAGGGACCTGTTTTGCCAATTTTGATATTTTAAACTTCCAAGGGTAAAAATTGTTATTTCATGATTCCTGAGGACTGTTATTGACTTTTCTTTAAAATAAATCATCCAGGGACCATTTTTGACATTTATTGAAAGTTCAGGGACTGATTTTGACAATTCGGTAAACTTTGCCCGTTTTCCCCTGTTTTTAATTCTTTTATCTCTGAAACATATAAAAACACCTTCTAAGGATATTTGTAATATTTTATGGTGTTTCTGAGTGTTTTTACATGTTTTTGTTGTTCAGATTTGACAGAAATGATGAGTTTTTATGAACTCATCAATCCCTACACTTAACTATTGATAGTCCCTAGCAATCTAGCATCCACTAAAAACCCATTTTTGAAAATTTAATGGATTTTGAAATCTCTTTACTAGACAGCCATTACTTCTGGAGTAGCCCGGTGTATCGTATCAAGTCCACCTGATAACCATGTGATTTTGAGCAAACCACCAGCTGTCAACGGATTTGATTAGTCTTTACCAAAAGCCGTTTGCTTCTGGACTAGCCAACTCTTGATGGAATAGTCAACATCTTGGTGAGCTGATTACCAATTATGGTTTTTCACTGCCTTTACCACAAGCCATAATCTTGCGGGCTAGCCAACTCATTCACTTTATGGGATATGGCGAGTTGATTTACCATACAATTTTGGGCAAATTGCAAGCCATAAACGGATTTGAGTTATCTTTACCAAGAGCCGTTTGCTCCTGGATTAGCCAGTCCTTATGTGGATTAGACATGGTGGACTAATAACCATTTGTTGTGTTAATGCCAAGTACTTCATTAAGTGAAAATTTTGAAAAAAAATTTAAATTTTTGGCAAAAACGGGGGTACTAGATGTATAATGTGATTAAATTTGCTAGAATTTCCCCCTACACTTAGAAATGAATATTGTCCTCAATATTCAAAGTCCCGACTATTATGCCGACTCTTTGAACGTAAAAAAAGGCAATATCACAAGCTAAATGTAGGAACAACTTTTATTTTATATTTTGAATTTTTTTCATTTTTATTTTATGTACTTTATTTACAGTAGGGCAACTCCCCTACACTTGGGTGGTAGAAAAGAGAAAGAAGTCAGAAACATGGGTGAGAACCCATGTGATGCTAATGTTTTTGTTTATCGAGTCACTAGCTTGACTCGACCCCGTATTAATTAGTCCGCGGGGAAAGTTTGGAGATCTGGGACAACCACTTGTGGTATGTCCCCTCCAAAGTAGTGTTTCAAACGGTGTCCATTTACTTTAAAATTGGGACCGTCGGGTTGTAATAACTCAACAGTTCCGTATGGGTATACTTTTGCTACAGTAAATGGTCCAGACCAACGGGTTTTTAGCTTGCCCGAGAAAATTTTCAATCTTGAATTGAAAAGAAGAACTCTGTCACCAACGTTAAAAACGCGGTTCTTTATTTTAGAGTCATGTATCTTCTTACTCTTTTCTTTATAGATTAAAGAATTCTCGTAAGCTTGATCACGTAGTACATTTAGCTCGTTTAGCTGAACCTTACGGTGATCACCCGCTATCTGAATGTCAAAGTTTGCATGTTTCAAAGCCCAATAGGCTTTGTGCTCTAATTCGATCGGAAGATGACATGTCTTTCCGTACACCAACTTGTATGGAGTACACCCAATGGGTGTTTTATAAGCTGTACGAAAAGCCCAGAGTGCGTCATCCAATTTTTCCGACCAAGAGGCACGGTTTTCACCAACCGTCCTCTCCAGAATTCTCTTAATGCCCCTATTTGAGACCTCCACCTGCCCACTAGTTTGGGGGTGATATGCAGTATAAAGACGGTGAGTTACACCATATTTCAGCATCACTCTTGCAAATTGATCATTGCAAAAATGTGTACCACGATCACTGATAATGGCACGAGGAGTCCCGAATCGAGCAAATAGAGATTTCAGAAATTTTACAACAACTCGGGCGTCATTAGTGGGTAAAGCTTTTGCCTCAACCCATTTAAACAAATAGTCGACAGCCACGAGTATATATTTGTTCCCTCGTGAAGACGGGAACGGGCCCATGAAGTCAATGCCCCAGATATCAAATATTTCACAGACTTGGATGATGTTTTGAGGCATTTCATCATTCTTAGAAACATTCCCGTGATGTTGACAAGCATCACAAGTTTTGACAAGATCTTGGGCATCTTTATAGATGGTGGGCCAATAGAAGCCGGAATCAAACACCTTTTTGGCGGTGTAGTTTGAGCTGTGATGTCCCCCAATGGGTCCATCATGACAAGCTTTGAGGATTTCCATGGCTTCATTACCATGGACACACCGTCGGATGACTTGATCCGCACATATCTTAAAGAGGTAGGGGTCGTCCCAGAAATAGTGTTTGACGTCTTTGAAGAATTTTTTCTTCTGTTGGGACGACATCCATTTCACTACAAAATTACCCGCATGGTAATTTGCAAAATCTGCAAACCATGGGGTAGAGGTATCATCCTGACTAGAGATTAAATTTAGTGTCTCCAGAGGAAAGGTTTCATTAATTTCCTTTCTCTCGAGATCATCCTGATGAGGATTCTCTAGACGGGATAAGTGATCAGCCGCAAGGTTTTCTGCTCCTTTCTTATCACGTATGATAATGTCAAATTCTTGAAGGAGTAGAACCCAACGGAGCAACCTCGGCTTTGCATCCTGTTTAGCAAACAGGTATTTCAAGGCTGAGTGGTCCGTATACACCACGCATTTTGTTAGGATCAAGTAAGACCTAAATTTCTCAAAGGCGTATACCACAGCTAATAGTTCTTTTTCTGTGGTGGTATAGCGTGTTTGAGCTTCAGTCATGGTCTTACTAGCGTAGTGTATCGGTTGAAAATGTTTACTTAAACGTTGCCCCAAGACTGCACCGATTGCAAAGTCACTTGCATCGCACATTAATTCGAATGGCAAGTCCCAGTCGGGGGCAACAAGAATGGGTGCTTCAGTAAGCTTTTGTTTCAAAATTTGAAACGCTTCTAAGCATTCAGGTGAGAAGATGAAAGGAGTATCCTTCTCTAAGAGATGGGTCATAGGCCTGGAGATTTTTGAAAAATCTTGTATAAATCTACAGTAAAATCCAACATGACCCAGGAAACTTCTAACACCTTGGACGGTAGTGGGAGGAGGTAGTTTAGCAATTACATCAACTTTTGCTCTATCTACCTCTATCCCATTCTTAGAAATCTTATGGCCGAGGACAATGCCCTCTTTGACCATAAAATGGCTTTTCTCCCAATTTAGACACAAGTTTGTGTCTTCACAGCGTTTAAGCATGATTTCCAAATTGGTGAGACAAGCTTGGAAAGAATCCCCGATGACTGAGAAGTCATCCATAAATACCTCCATAGTTTTCCCGATGGTATCGGAAAATATAGCCATCATGCACCTTTGGAACGTGCCAGGAGCGTTGCATAAACCAAATGGCATACGACGGTAGGCAAATGTTCCATATGGGCATGTGAAGGTAGTTTTTTCTTGATCCTGTGGATCAATGGGGATCTGAAAATATCCCGAGAAACCGTCCAGGAAACAATAGTATTCATTTCCTGCCAACCTCTCAAGCATTTGGTCCATAAAGGGTAGAGGAACGTGGTCTTTTCGGGTGGCATCGTTTAGTTTTCTATAGTCGATGCATACACGCCACCCAGTAACCAAACGAGTTGGTATCAACTCATTTTCCTCATTGGTGACAACAGTTATGCCACTCTTCTTTGGGACACAGTGGATGGGACTAACCCAAGGACTATCAAAGATCGGGTATATTAATCCAGCATCAAGAAGTTTGAGAACTTCTTGTTTGATAACATCATGTATTTTAGGATTAACTCGTCTCTGGTGTTGAACTGCAGGCTTAAAGTCATCTTCCATAAGAATTTTGTGAGTACAAAATTCAGGGTTAATACCCTTTATATCAGATAATTTCCAAGCAATTGCTTGCTTGTGTGACTTTAAGACTTTTATGAGAGCAGCTCTCTCCTCATCACTTAAATCTTTTGCTATAATGTCGGGTAACTTGTCGTTACCTTCCAAAAAAGCGTATTCGAGATGAGGAGGTAAGTATTTGAGCTTAACTTCAGGAAATTCATCAATTTTCTCAACATATTTGATTTCCTCTTTATGAAGTGTTAGTGGTAGAATAGGAGGGTGGGAGGGATCTTTGTTTAACAATTGCTCAAGGAGCATGATATCCCCCTCCGGGTCAATCTCTTGATGATCAATTCCATATGGAATTGAATCACTTCTAAGAAAGGCCTCTATTTCCTCGAGGATGAAGTCACTTCCCTCAAACGGAGTGAGGGAAGGATTAGAATTATGAATTATAGGAGTAGAAGATGGAGTGGGATTGCCACTCAGGTAATCATCAGAATAACCAAGAACTTCTTGAGCGTACTCCTCATAAGCAATATCAATGACATCTATTCGGTTAACCGATTCAGAGTCATAATTTGAGGAGTACCTCGAAGTTTGATCGAGGTTAAATGTGATTGCTTCCGTACCCACACGTAATGTGATCACATGTTCAAAGACATCTATGAGAGCACGACCCGTTTTAAGGAATCCTCTTCCAACAATTAGAGGAACCCTTTGATCTGCATCAAAGTCAACAACGACAAAGTCGGCTGGAAAATGAAACTTCCCTACTTTCACAAATACATCCTCAGCAATGCCAAGAGGACGTGATATTGATCGGTCTGCAAGCTCTAAAGTCATGCAAGTAGGAGTAAGTCCTGGAAGAGATAGTTTCTTCCATACTGAATGTGGCATTAGGTTGATGCTGGCACCAAGATCGGCCAAGGCATAGCAATCAACCATTCCTGGAAATACACAAGGTATTAGAAATTTTCCAGGATCTCCAAGCTTTTCAGGAAGCTTTTTTAATAGAACTGCAGAGCAGTTCTCATTTAACGGAGTTTTAGCCATTTCAAACAGCTTTTCCTTATTACTCAACAAATGTTTAAGGGTTGATGCAAACTTGGGCATCAAAATGATAGCATCCGCGAAGCTTATGTCAAAATGTAATTCTTGAAATATTTGATAGAGTTTATCCATTTGATGACTAGCTTTCTCGCGAAGCTTTTGATCACTTAATCGTGATGGGTATGGAATTGAAGATCTAGGGGTGGTTTTTGGATTTTCTATGGGAACTGGTGGAGTTTCAGGTACTACTTTGTTTTTAGTAGCTGGAACCTGAATAACTGGAGGAGGGACGTCGTCGGTACTTCCTTTATCAATAGGAGGTATCATGTCCGCTGTAACCTTAGCTTCTTTTTCCAATACCTCAGGAGAAGAGAAAGAGGTAGATGGAATTTTGGGTCCTTTGTATGAAGCTCCACTCCTGGTTGTGATTGCTTTTGCATCGCCCCTCGGATTCGCGATCGTGGTGCTAGGTAATTTACCTGAGCCCGAGGGTCTTTCATTTAAAGATTTCTTAATGCCAGAAATCTGGCTGATCAACAACCGGTTTGTTTCTTCCTGGGTTTTCATGAATTGTTTTAACAATTCATCAGAGGGAGTAGGGTTTGGAACAACATCTTGTGTTTGGATAGGAGGGATTTGCCCTCGGTTGTTCTGGTTAAACCCTTGATTTTGAAATTGCCCCTGATTTGGGTTTCCATGAAAATAGCCAGGGTTACAGTTACCCTGTCCCTGATTTCTATTCCCCTGATTTTGAAAATTTTGGGGATAACCTTGATTAAAGTTACCTTGGTTAGGAAAACCTTGGTTACTTCTATTCTGGTTTTGAGGACGGTTTTGTATGTTCTGGTTAAAACCAGGTGGTACAGGGTAAGTGTTCGGACGCCATGGTGGTTCAGCAGGAGGACGATATTGATTAGCTCCTGGATTGGAACTACCGGCAATCACATTTGTTTCAAAAGTGTTACTATCGGTGGCAATACAGTTATAGTATGCATGAGGACCACCGCAAGTAACACAGACATCCACTTTCTTCACTTCAGCATGTGAAGGATTCTGTGGGAAGGAGACTTTCTTTTGGTTAGAGAGAACCAAAGCTTGTATAGCATCCGTGAGTTTATCAATCTTAGCATCGGTGCTAGATTGATTCACGGTAGATGAAGAAGGATCGACCTGTTTGTTACGCATGGTACGAACCTTAGATTTGTTTTCTATTATAGCTAAAGCTTCTTTGACAGTACGACTCAAAAAATTACCTCCAGCTGAGGCATTGAGGGAGTCTTGATCTGCTTGGCTCACTCCATTATAAAACGTGTCGAGTTGCATTAACTCAGAAAATCCGTGGTGAGGACATTTGCGAAGCAACTCTTTGAATCTATCCCATGCTTCATTGAATGTTTCACCAGGTCTTTGTGAAAACTTGGTGATTTCATTTCTAAGATAGGCAGTTTTGGATGGTGGATAGAATTCATTCACAAATTTCTTAACTAAATCTTCCCATGTGTCTATGGAACGAGGGGGTTGTTTTTCTAGCCAGACTCTGGCTGCCCCCTCAAGAGAAAATGGAAAAAGAAGTAGTTTAATAGCCTCTGGCGGGACATTCTTATATTTGATGGTAGATGTAATCTTATTAAACCATCGTATATGCGAATGAGGATCGTCCCTTACGAAACCGTAGAACTGATTAGAAGTTACCAGATTAAGTAATCCGATTTTTAATTCGAAATTGTCAGATACTATGGCGGGTACAATAATAGCATCTCCATAACCCTCGATGGGTGCCTGGAGAAGCTCGAACATTGGGCGGTCTTCTGCCATAATGACTGAAGGTTCAGGTTCAGTCTGAATTTCAGGCTCAATTTTCGGGGCAGAATGTTTTTAGGTACGTCTTCGAGGAATGGTGATAAGCTCGCGATGAGGACTTGTAGACCTAGAAGAACGAGTGCGCATGCACTGGAATAAAGAAAAAGAAAATCTTTTTGGTTTTTATATAAATATGAACAGAGATGGTAAATTTACAATGAGTGTTGGTTCAAAACCACGTATGCTTCCAAATTCGTTATACGCAGCACACCTCCCCGGCAGCGGCGCCAAAATTTGATCAGTGCTAAACAGTCAGATAATATTAACCAAGTTTAAATGGTTAACAAGTCAAAAACAGCTTAGACTAATGCTCCCGTGGAATACAGTGTTTCCCCGGGTCGTTATGTCCCAACGAGGCGTGCAAAGGTATTAAAAACGAATCTGATCAAGTGATTATGAACAGGAAAAGTGTGTGAGTGTGAATGTGAGTGAGTGATTAATCTAAGAGATTATAAAAGTAAATGACTTAAATAAACTATTTAAATTAAAACGTAAAACTAAATTATTTAAAAGCATTTAAAAACTAAAAACGCGTAAGTTTAAATTAAAAACTACGTCGATGCGCAAAATAAAAAGTGAAATTCTAACTACGTTAATCCTACGGATATGAAAATTATATTTCTAAGATCCTAATGATAAAAGAAAATTATTGGAAAAAGAAAATTATTTTTATGACTATTTATGTAATTATTATTAATTTAAAACTAATTATTAATTATTTTAAACTAATTTAAATTATACTAAAATATAATTAAATATTATTTTAAGCTAGAAAAATAAAAATTTAATCTTGAAAATTCTAAAATAACTTAAAACTAATTTTAAAACTGAAATTAATTTTTTTGGGTTTTTATTTAATTTTTATGAATTTAAAATGATTTAAAAATACTTAAAAACTAATATTAATTAAGAAAAGTACTAAATAAGCTTAGAAAAATCTGAAAATTTTATGGAAATTCTAAAATAATATACTAAACCTAAAAAAATATAAAAAGTTAGATAAGCCCACTAATAAGCTGAATCGGGCAAATAAGCACTTTAAATAAGCACTTATGCACCAAATCACACCAAAAGCTCAGGGAAGGTGTAATATACTAAAACAAACTCAACTCAACTGAAAAAACTCAGATAAGCTCTGGCCGTAAGTGGACAGATAAGGCAGCCTAAGGTCCTACTTCTAGCATATATTTAAGCACCCAAACAAGCTGATTTTGGGGAAAATAAGGGGAAAATGAAAGATGGCCAGGAGGGCTTTTCAAAACAATTAATCACACAAGCTAGGGCTAACTAATGAAGTTAACAAGAGCTTATGAAGTTGACTATAACAACTGTGCACAGGGGAACCTCTTCCCCTGCAAGTGATTTTGAGCAAAGATGGGGCCCACAGAAAAATTCACAAAAATGTAAGGGATGTGGGATTCCAAAGATGAGCTGGGAGACAATGATTCCTGAAAGTTTCAAGCTCTAAATCTACACACAAATTCCTAAACAATTCATGCCATTTTTGGTTTTCTGCATAAACTTTTAATTTTGACTTTTGAAATAAACTACCAAGTTTGACTAATATGAACTTTTGATGCTCCTAAATGATTAAAGATGAAGTAGTAAACTTGAATAAGACTAAAATAAGCTACCATAACATCTTATGCAATGATTTGAGTGATTTAAGGACTTGAAACCTGTAACAGTTAACTGTTAGCGTGATCAAGATGCAATTTTGACTATTTGATGAAGAACCTGAGTTTTGAAAGTTTACCTAAGCTATATTTACCTAAAGTAACATGTACCAAGTAAAAACACCCCAAGAAACTCACAGTTACTCATTGATATTCACTGAACCAAACACCCCTATAACTGCTAGTTTACACTATCTTTTTTATTTTTAGCTTATGACCAACTTATTTTATGCTTGAAACAATTTAACTAAACCAAACTAAAGCTAATGGAACAAAGATTAATCACAAAGAACATTAAGAATAAGCATTTGCAGTTTAAACTAGATAGGAGCAGTAGGAATGTGATGCTAAGCTAAGACACACATAAACCAAACAAAGGTATATAAACAACTAGAACTAAGCCTAAATAAGCTAACTACTACAACAATAAGCTATTAAAAGTAGATATCCAGAAAACTAGAGATGAGAAGACTTACTTGCAAATTTTGATTAAAATGGAAATGGCTACAAGCTGATGAGATAGGCTCACAATTGAAATACCAGGCCCAAAGTCACAATCCTAAGACCCCCCAAGGAGTTCTAAACCATTGCAATCCAAAAACATATCCTGCTTCCAACCTTCTTCTTTTTCTTTTCTCGATTTTTTTATTTTTCCACTAATTATTTGTATTTTTGATATTTTTATCTAAACTGAATTTAAACTTATTCTAAAACTTTAAAATATTGTAAAAACTTATAATTTAACTCAAATAAACTTAATGGAACAGGAAACAACAATATTTAACAGTGATGAGTGAAGTTGTCAATTTCATTCAAAATGCTAAATATGAATTTTAA
Source organism: Artemisia argyi (assembly GCA_030686995.1). Taxonomy (NCBI): domain Eukaryota; kingdom Viridiplantae; phylum Streptophyta; class Magnoliopsida; order Asterales; family Asteraceae; genus Artemisia; species Artemisia argyi. The sequence continues at coordinate 138,531,480 of CM060684.1, forward strand.
TGAACAAGACTGTAATAAAAGATTAAAGATAGTTTGCATTACATGTAAATAAACTGAGTACAACTTTTGTAGATTAAAGATTACACTGGGATTAAATTTTACACTAGAATTAATCTACTCTACACTACAACTATTCTAATTAATCTACTCCCCTCTCTTCCATGCTTCTTTCTTCTTATATAGTATCCAAAAAGGTTCCAGGTGTCTCTTAGAGTGAATCCCACTTCAATTTAGGCCATTGGATTGCCTGACTTCATCAAAGCCATTCAAATTGACTTTTGGCGCCAAAAGTCTAATTGGTTACTTGTAGCCGATTTTGTGCATTAATTGCACTTTGGTTGTGTGTGTGATGTGGAGGAGACAACTTGGGGAGTAGGGCTAAGCTAGGAAGTGTGGGTGTAAGAGGTTGCAGGTTGTAGGTGGTGGCAGAGGTTGTAGGTATGATACGGGTCATACCCTGGGATAAACTTTAGTGGTGGGTTTTGTTTAGGGATTGACAGAGGGTGTTATTAGAGGAAGCAGGTGGTGGAGGGAAGGGTGAGGTGGAGTGGATGAGTAGTAGCAGGGGAGGTGGAGTGGAGGTTGAAGGAGGGTCAACGCGGGTCAAAGGTTTTGACCCCGTTTTATTAATAAGGGTGAAGTGGGCTTTTGAGTTTTGGGCTTAGGATTAAAATTGGACCAGGTTTATTTTTGTTTTGGATTTGGAATTTGGATTTTTGGTTTATATATAATTTAGCCCAAGGACCTTTGTTGTTAATTCTGATTTTCCAGGGACTAAACCTGTAAATTTTCCAATTTTATCAAAATGGACCTTTCTTGCCATATAAAAATATTATAAGGACCTTTTTAATATTTTTCCAAATTTAAAAATATCCGGGGACCAATTTTGCCAATTTTTAAAGTGTAGGGACTTGTTATGCAAATTTTATGAATTTATCATCTAGGGGTCAAATTTGTCAATTTGTGAATTACCAAGGACCTTTTAATGATAAAATTCCATTTTTGAATACTAGAGGTATTTTCTATCAATATTGAAACTGCAGGGACCTGTTTTGCCAATTTTGATATTTTGAACTTCCAAGGGTAAAAATTGTTATTTCATGATTCCTGAGGACTGTTATTGACTTTTCTTTAAAATAAATCATCCAGGGACCATTTTTGACATTTCTTGAAAGTTCAGGGACTGATTTTGACAATTCGGTAAACTTTGCCCGTTTTTCCCCTGTTTTTAATTCTTTTATGTCTGAAACATATAAAAACACCTTCTAAGGATATTTGTAATATTTTGTGGTGTTTCTGAGTGTTTTTACATGTTTTTGTTGTTCAGATTTGACAGAAATGATGAGTTTTTATGAACTCATCACCTATTTTACTTTTACAGTCTTTAATTGAACATTGGGGACAATGTTCATCCTAAGTGTATGGGGAGGGTAAATGATGATACCTTATAGGATACAATTGCACTTGAGTTTGTTTGTTTAATGGTAGGTGTGTAATAAAACTAAGAGAAATACTTGTTAGTGTAATTTTAGCGCCAAATTTAAAATTTTTTACAACATTTAGAAGTGAAACTTTAGCCTTAACAAGTGTCTCATGGATAGGAGTTGTATGACTAGCACAAAACCGTACCATTCAGAAAAATTTTCCACCCAAATATGTGAGGTTCGCCTTTAGATTTGATAGGAAAAACATTCATTATTAGTGCTTATGAGTGTACCGGTAGCATTTAGATTCTAGAACTTGCGTTAGTGATGCATCCCCAGACCGCTAGTGAGACTACATTCGTGTAGTAGGATTTACTACATGATAAGAGGCATTAGGATCACCCTTGTGTTTAAACCCGTATCATAATTACTTGACCATTTAAGTCATATTACTTGACTAGTAAAGTCAATTAATTTTTCCCACACCTTAGCGTTGTGCTCATTTTTAGTACACGAAACCCCTAGTACACCCCTCTGAGCATATCTTTTTGTTTCTAACTTTAAGCATTTTACTTAAAGGAAGAATTTGTTACAACCCACCCAAATGTGCAACCAAATCGCCTTAGCCTTCCTTGTATGCACTCATCTTTAGTGCACTATTGTTACATGTTTAAACCCTTAGTTAATTATCTAATTGATTACATGGTTGCTAAGTCGAGTCATATCTTGTACATATTGTTTTGGGACGATTGGGACTCATGGGTGAAGTACTTATGTTTTGGAGTAATGAGGAAGAACATCAAATTATTACCCCTATATGTGCGTTAATCTTAAAAAGTACTCCAAGTGTTTTGATTATCTTGATTCGAGTGATTAGAGTAGTTTATTGTAAAGTATGTAAAAATTCAAGTGTAAGGGAAATGTACATTCCCTATGATGTATTATTTTGGATGGTAGGGTAAGAGTGTGTGCAAAAAAAATAATAATAAATAAAAATAAATAAATAAATAAATAAATAAAATCAAAGAAAAAGAAAAAAATATATATAAAAAGAAAAAAAAAAACATACGGACTACCATCCCGTTTCATTCTATTTTTATTTTATGTTTTTGTTATTTTTGATTTATTAGCTTAAGTCAAGTCTAGTCTTAGCTTAGCAACGCCATATTGTACATGTAATTAACCAAGATGATTAACTCGCCACCAGTAAATATTGCCTTTATTCAACAAAACCGTGTTTTCCATATCCCTACACCTAACGTTATAACCCTTTAAAAGACCTCTTTGATAGTTTATCCTAGGTGCTTACGCCAAGTGGTGGAGGTTTGATCCTTTCCCAAACCTATGGTAATCTATTTGTTATGACAGGTAGTGAGAGATGTTTTCCATTTTCATATTGTGATATATACTTTATTACACCCGAGAGATGTGAGTATCTAAACACTATTTGTGAGGTGCTAGTGTATGACCTCCGTGCTTGTTTTTGGTTTTTAGTGGAACGATTATTTGTTGTAATTACTTTTATATTAGTGTAAAATGACCACTAACTTGTATTTTGATTAGAATAAAAGCGCATTTGCTTGAGGACAAGCAAATCTCAAGTGTAAGGGTATTTGATGAGGCGAAAAGTGTACCGCTTTTAAGGTGTCATTTAAGCTCGAATTCGATATTATTTAATCACTTATTTCCCTAAATCGTTCCTTTTGTCATTTTAGGTACTTTTGGAGAGAAATCTGGAAAAGAAAGCATTTTAGACGTTTTTGGTGCATAAAAGTGAAGAAAACGGCAAAGTCTTGAAATTCCTTGCTTGAGCAGTACCTGACGACGTAAAGGGTTTATACATGACGGCGTCAAGAGTGGCAAAAGAGGTTGAAGTGGAAAATACACGTGACGACCCAGAAAGTTTTTAGGCTTATTGGTCTGACGATGTCACCTAGGCCGTCAGGGTCCAAATACACGTGACGGCCCAGAGCTCATTCCTACATGACGGCGTCAGAAATGGATCTAGGAAATACGAATTTCATCATGGCGGCGAGTTGACGGCGTCATAGGTTAACACATGACGCCGTCAGGATGCATAGTCTATATATATTTTTCCAATTTTTCATTGTAAAGTGTGGAACTTTGAGGGAATAAAACTCTAGACGAATTTTCCAGCTATTTGAAGGGTTTTACCCCTTTGTTTCTTCCATGTTCAATTAAAGATAAGTACTTATTCAAATCATTCAATATGTCTATGTGTTGTGTGTGTTGACATAAATAATGTCTTAAAACATTGTTAGCATATTAACAATGTCTCTATGTTTTGATAATTACAAAGCATAAACTCATTAATCTAAAACTTATGACATAAACAAGTTTTTGGTGCTTAATACTTGTCTTTGCTTCCATATCACTTAAGGTATGAATAAACAAAGAGTTTATTACATTTCATGATCAAAGGAAATTTTATATTAATACATAACATTATATAAAATGATTTTAACATTTTATATATATTTGTAAATCATTTTTGGTATAGCTTTATTAAACCACAAAAATATGATTTCAAATTTCCAACCAAAAGGGGCAAATTTTATCCAGAAAAACTTTTGAAACGTTCAGGAGGGCGGCCCCCTTAATTTTACTAGGTGGCCCCCTTAATCATTAAGGGGACCGGCCTACAATTAAGGGGACCGGCACGCTCCAGAACAGTATTTTCCCCCCTTTAAATACTGATTCATCCCTCAGATTTTTCTCACCTTTTGCACTTCTAAACTTTCTGTTCTAGATCTATTTCTCTATTCTCTCATCCTTTGATCATAAGTGTATATATTCTTTATTTCAAAGTGATCCAATTTCCATCCTCTCAAGTGCAAGAGAAGAATACTTCTATCTTCCTAGACAAGAAGTATTACAACTTGTTGTGATCTCCACATCCAAGTTGTTGGTGTATCATCAAGATTATTTACATATTCTTTGTGAAGATTGTCGTGAATATTTACTTGTAGATAGTTGTGTTAGATATAGATTATGTGATTAGTTGATAGCTTGGTGTGAAGAAGAAAAGCTAGGAAATCTATTGGTGTGAAGAAGATAGAGTTGAAGTAGTTAGTTGTGAAGTAGATTGATTTGAAGAAGGTGTGTAGAAGTTGTGACTTAGGTGTGAAGGTGTTGTGGTGTGATTATTGGTGTGTAAGGTTTTCTCCGCCATAAGGGAGCTTGTTGATATAGTGAAGAAAACTCTCGAGTTAGGTGCTCGGGGAGTGGAGTAGGGCAAGGAAGGTGTCCTTGTAGCCGAACCACTATAAATCTCTTGTCTCGCGGTTCGATCTTTCCATCTCTTACTTATTTCATTACTTATCATTGTTATATATATTTCGTATTGATATTTGTTTGTATTGTGCAATACTTGAGATCACATATTATCGAATCTAAGTTTTAAAAAAACTAAGTAAACACTAAAACTATTTTTACAACTAATTAAAAAGACGAAAAACTATTCAACCCCCCTTATAGTTTTCCACAATTGGTATCAGGAGCCACGTCTAGCAAGAATTTTAAAATATATTGTATTTTAAAACTTGTAACGATCTATGGAATCTGAAAAATATTTAGAAGGGCAATCTATGCAAAGACCACCACTATTTGAAAGTGATGGATTTTTATATTGGAAAAATAGATTCGAAACCTATGTGAAATCAAAAGATCTTGATCTTTGGCATATTATTACCTTTGGTGATTTTCCCCCTATTCAATATAATGTTGAAACTAAAAGGGATGAAATTGTAGCTTTTGAAAAACAAAATGATGATTTGAAAAAGAAACTAGCAAAAAATAATGAGGCTAAAATGGTTATTATAATGCGTTACCACGCAAAGAATATGAAAGAATTTTTATGTGTAAAACCGCAAAAGAATTTTGGGATTCTTTACTAATCACTCACCAAGGTAATAGTCAAGTTAAAGATAACAAAATAGATCTTCTTGTACAACAATATGAACAATTTACGATTCCGGAAGAGGAATCAATTGATAATGCTTTTGCTAAATTTAACACCATTATCACAAGTTTAAAAGCACTTGATGAGACATTTTCTAGTAAAAATTGTGTTAGGAAATTTCTTAGGGCATTGCATCCGAAATGGCGAGCTAAAGTCACGGCTATTGAAGAATCAAAGAATTTGATGACATTGTCACTAGATGAGCTTATTGGCAACTTGAAGGTCCATGAAGAAATTATAAGAAAAGATTTGGAAACGGTTAAAGTCAAGAAAGAACAAGTCAAATCCGTTGCTCTAAAAGCCAAAAAAGAACTTTGTGATGATAGTGACTCAAGTGACGAGAGTGAAGATGAAGAATATGCAATGGCCGTAAGAGAATTCAAGAAATTCTTCAAGAGACGAGGAAGATTCACTAGATCATCACATGACGATAGAAAATCGTTCCAAAGAAATAGAAGTGACAATTACGTGAAAAGAAAATGCTTTAGATGTGGAAGTCCAAATCATCTCGTTGGTGAATGTCTAAAGCCACCGAGTTATGATAATCAAGGTGCATTTGTTAGTAGAACATGGAGTGATAGCGACAAAGAAGAAGTGGAAAAACCAAGAGAAGAAAAGTGTTTCATGGCAAAAGCAACCGACGAAATATGCCTTGGAACTGACTTGGAGCCTGACGAATGGATCAAGGATAGTGGATGCTCGAGGCACATGACAGGGAACCGAAAGCTATTCTCTACATATAAGGCATACAACGGAGGTAACGTTATTTTTGGTAGTGACTTACGTGGAAAAATTATTGGCAAATGTACGATTTCTCAAGACTCACTTACTATTGAAAATGTTGAACATGTAAATAATTTAACATATAACTTACTTAGTGTAGGCCAAATATGTGATAATAAATGTAGAGTTATCTTTTCCGAAGAAGATAGCGAAATAGTTAAGAATGGAAAAATTATAGGTAGAGGTATTAGGAAAGGAGGTGTATATGTTATGAAACTAGGAAACAAACCTGAAGATAGGATATGCCTAACGACCCTAGACGAAAACTCCACATTGTGGCATAGGAGATTAGGACATGCTAACATGCAACAAATACAATCTTTGGCCTCTAAGGAATTAGTTAGAAACTTGCCTAATCTAAAATATGACAAACATTTTTGTGATGCATGTAAAATTGGAAAACAAGCTCATGCTAGTCACAAAGCTAAGAATATAGTATCCACTACTAGGTGCCTAGAATTATTACATATGGATCTTTTTGGTCCATCCGCTGTGCGGAGCTATGGAGGAAACAAATATACCTTAGTAATAGTAGATGACTACTCACGATACACGTGGACTAGGTTTTTAAGTGACAAAACCCAAGCCTTTGAAAAATTCAAAATATTTAGTAAAATGATTCAAAATAAAATAGAATGCTCAATAGTTGCCATTAGGACGGACCATGGTAGGGAATTTGATAACGAAGTACAATTCGGAAAATATTGTGAGTTAAATAGAATATCTCACAATTTCTCCGCTCCTCGTACTCCTCAATCAAATGGGGTAGTAGAAAGAAAAAATAGGTCACTACAAGAAATGAGTAGAACTATGTTAAATGAACAATCCATTCCACAAAAATTTTGGTGTCACGCCGTAGATACATCGACTTATATTTTAAATAGGGTATCAATTAGAAGAATTCTAGGAAAAACTCCTTATGAGTTATTAAGAAATAGAAAACCAAACTTAAGCTACTTTAGGGTATTTGGAAGTAAATGCTATATCTTAAACACTAAGGACTACCTCACTAAGTTTGATCCAAAATCATATGAAGGAATATTTTTAGGATACTCACAAAATAGTAAAGCATATATAATACTTAACAAACACTCCATGAAAGTAGAGGAATCACTAAATGTAACATTTGATGAAACACCACCACCTCCTAAAACGCTACCTTTAGAAGATGATGATTTAGTCGAAGATGAAGCCATTGAGGTTAGTAAAACAAAACCCATAGGAAATGATAATGAAGACATTCACTTAGAAAATAATGAAATCGTTAATATTAAAGAATCTAGATCACATCCATTAGATAATATAATAGGACATCTTAACCAAAGAACCCTTAGGTCACAAGCCCAAGATTAAAACAACTTCTTTTGTTTCCTCTCAGCAATAGAACCTAAGAATATTAGCGAGGCTTCAAAGGATGAAAGTTGGATTATAGCTATGCAAGAAGAATTAAATCAATTTAAGGCAAATGATGTTTGGGAACTAGTCCCAAATCCAAAGGATATGACTATCATAGGAACCAAATGGGTATATAGGAACAAGTTAGACGAGAATGGAATAGTTACTAGGAATAAAGCTAGGTTAGTTGCCCAAGGTTATAATCAACAAGAAGGAATTGATTATGATGAAACTTATGCCCCCGTAGCTAGACTAGAATCAATTAGGATATTACTTGCCTATGCTTGCGCCCTAGATTTTAAGTTATTCCAAATGGATGTGAAAAGTGCATTCCTTAACGGTTTTATCAATGAGGAGGTATATGTGGCACAACCTCCAGGATTCATTGACTTCGCAAAACCTGATTATGTTTATAAGTTAAAGAAAGCTTTGTATGGACTCAAACAAGCTCCCAAAGCTTGGTATGATCGATTAAAAGCTTTTCTTATTAAACATGATTATTCCATGGGAATGGTAGATAACACTCTTTTCACTAAAAGAAAAGACCCTAATCTCATCATTGTTCAAATATATGTTGATGACATTATATTTGGATCGACTTGTCAAGACATGTGTGATGAATTTGCCAAAATCATGCATGATGAGTTTGAGATGAGTATGATGGGTGAACTTAACTTCTTCCTAGGATTATAAATAAAACAATTAGAAGATGGAATATTCTTTAACCAATCTAAGTACATTAAGGAAATGCTTAAGAAATTTGGCCTAGAAGACTCAAAACCTATGAAAACACCCATGTCTACGGAGGTAAAGCTCACAAAGGACGATGAAGGTGAGTCCGTAGATAACACCAAGTATAGAGGAATGATGGGTAGTTTACTATACTTGACGGCAAGTAGACCCGATATCATGTTTAGTGTCTGCCTTTGTGCCCGTTTTCAAGAGGATCCCAAAACCTCTCACCTAGAAGCGGTTAAGCATATCTTCCGATACGTTAAAGGCACTATACACTTAGGATTATGGTATCCTAAGGAATCCGGCATAGAAACCATTGTCTATGCGGATTCGGATCATGCGGGAGACTACGTAGATAGAAAGAGCACTAGCGGTATTTGCACGTTTATGGGATGTTGTCTAACGTCTTGGTTTTCGAAGAAGCAAACCGCTCTTGCTATTTCTACAACCGAAGCCGAATATGTAAGCGCCGGAAAGGCATGTCAACAAGCACTATGGATGAAACAAGCTCTCGTAGACTATGGCATTAGGTTAGAAAATGTCCCCATTATGTGCGATAACAAAGGTGCAATAGATTTAAGTAAAAATCCGGTGCAACACTCTAGGACTAAACACATAGAAATACGTCACCATTTTCTTAGGGATAATGTACAAAAAGGAAATATATCTATAGAAAAGGTTGCATCGGAAGACAACATTGCGGATATATTCACAAAACCCCTTAAGCGTGAATTATTCAACCACTTGCGTTTAGGATTAGGAATTATGGAACAAGTTGACTAAATTATATTGAATTAATTCAAATTTATACTTGCATGAATTTTTTTTTTTTTCATTTCACCTTTTCTGAGTCTAGGAATCTATTTCGCACAAAATTAAAGATTGAGAAGATTCATTTTCTTTGCATAAACCTTTTTGTAAAACTCAATCAATTCTTTCTAAAAATTATTCTCACAATCTAGGAATCACATGAAGATCATTTTCCTTGCATTGTTGACAAAGTGTAAAAAATATTGTCTTTCAAAATCATGCATAAACTCACACATAAATTGTCAAGGTATATAATCTAATATATGTCTTTGACATTCATGATCGAGCAAAAATTGAATCAAGGAGATCATTTGGATTGTTTCTTAGGATCGTTATTTCGTTGTGCATCTAGGAGTCGAAACAATCACAACTCCACATTTGTTGCATATAGACACTCACTAGGACAAATTCCTTAATAATGATGTCATCTTGATCCATCACTAGCTTTTCACTCACTAATTGCCTTTGCCTTTTATCTAAGATAGGTGCCTTAGGAAACTTAAGTGTGCTTGCCTTTACTTACCTCCTATTGCTTATTATGTGTTGATTATGTGTCCTCTTGCATGCATGCCATATCTTAATTAGATTAGATTCTATATTGCCTAAGAGAATTGAACTTGCTTGAACTCTAATCCAAACACATAACCTTTCTGAAAATTTTCTGCCAAAAACCCAATTTTGGCAACCTGGAAATCACCAGATGGGCGGCCCCCTTAATTATGTAAGGCGGCCCCCTTAATTATTAAGGGGACCGCCCCCTAATTAAGGGGACCGGCCATCTGATGGTCGGGTTTACAGAATCTTTTCTGCTTTTTAGCCCATTTCAACCTACATTTCCCAATTTTAACCAACACACTTTGTCCCAATCTTCCAAACAAAGCTAATCCATCCTTAAACACACAAATCTTACACTATAAATATCCCCAATCCTCAAAACTATCCATTCATCCCATCATGAACTCTCCAAACAAACCAAAATCAAAAGCCTCAAGGCTAGCAAGGATGACGGAAAGACCCGTTTGGCGAAGAAAAAGCCCTCGAAACAAATCCATCATAACCAATGAGATTGGAAGTCATTCAACACCTCCAACTTCTTACTTCCCAAACTTTACCTCAAACCCACAAGGTCATTCATTTGATCCTCTTTACAAACCATACAACATTGGCCAACCATCTTCCTACAATTCCAACTACACAAATCCAACACATCCATATCAAACCTATGATCCTCTTCACATTGCCACGGAAAAGCAAAAGTTCCGTGATGAAATGAACCAAATCCATGATCTTAGTGATCTCCTTGCTATGCATCTTGCACAACGCAACAAAGGGCAACCTCCATCATCACCCTATGCAAATTGCCTTCCCCACTCTCTCAATTTGGATCAAGTTACCAACCACACTTACTTTTGCCCTTGTTGCATATTCCTTCAAAAACAAATCCTCTACTTGAGTGAAGATATTTCTTGGATTGAATATCTTCTCACTCGTAATCATCCAATACCACCCTTAACACGATACAACATCGTGAGATCCACCTCTTCCGCTCCATACTCCACCCCATATCCCTCTCAATCAAACATCTAAGCTTTATGCTTATATTTCCATTCAAGCAAATAACACAATCAACCATGAGTTGCAAGCAAGTCCAAGTGCTTCTTTAGGCTATATAGGACTATGTTCTTCTTTTTGTTTTATTATGATTAATATGCCTTAAGCATATTAAATATTGTAATGTTTTCTATGATGCTTGAATGAATCTATTTTTATAACTATTGCTTTGCATATATATGTGCCTTGTTCTTTTCTAATATTTTGTGTAGCCAAGACCTCCATAGCTCATTCCTTTGATGCTCTCAAATGAGGGGGAGTTTACATCAAGGGGGAGCATTTACCTTTTTGATTTTACAAAAAGGGGGAGAAGAGAATGTTAAACTCTAAATTCTTGTCTAAAAATTATGTTTTAGACCTCATGAGTTTAAGGTTTTGTAATCATCAAAAAGGGGGAGATTGTTGACATAAATAATGTCTTAAAACATTGTTAGCATATTAACAATGTCTCTATGTTTTGATAATTACAAAGCACAAACTCATTAATCTAAAACTTATGACATAAACAAGTTTTTGGTGCTTAATACTTGTCTTTGCTTCCATATCACTTAAGGTATGAATAAACAAAGAGTTTATTACATTTCATGATCAAAGGAAATTTTATATTAATACATAACATTATATAAAATGATTTTAACATTTTATATATATTTGTAAATCATTTTTGGTATAGCTTTATTAAACCACAAAAATATGATTTCAAATTTCCAACCAAAAGGGGCAAATTTTTTCCAGAAAAACTTTTGAAACGTTCAGGAGGGTGGCCCCCTTAATTTTATTAGGCGGCCCCCTTAATCATTAAGGGGACCGGCCTACAATTAAGGGGACCGGCACGCTCCAGAACAGTATTTTCCCCCCTTTAAATACTGATTCATCCCTCAGATTTTTCTCACCTTTTGAACTTCTAAACTTTCTGATCTAGATCTATTTCTCTATTCTCTCATCCTTTGATCATAAGTGTATATATTCTTTGTTTCAAAGTGATCCAATTTCCATCCTCTCAAGTGCAAGAGAAGAATACTTCTATCTTCCTAGACAAGAAGTATTACAACTTGTTGTGATCTCCACATCCAAGTTGTTGGTGTATCATCAAGATTATTTACATATTCTTTGTGAAGATTGTTGTGAATATTTACTTGTAGATAGTTGTGTTAGATATAGATTGTGTGATTAGTTGATAGCTTGGTGTGAAGAAGAAAAGCTAGGAAATCTATTGGTGAGAAGAAGATAGAGTTGAAGTAGTTAGTTGTGAAGTAGATTGATTTGAAGAAGGTGTGTAGAAGTTGTGACTTAGGTGTGAAGGTGTTGTGGTGTGATTATTGGTGTGTAAATTGGTGTGTTAATTGGTGTGTAAGGTTTTCTCCGCCATAAGGGAGCTTGTTGATATAGTGAAGAAAACTCTCGAGTTAGGTGCTCGGGGAGTGGAGTAGGGCAAGGAAGGTGTCCTTGTAGCCGAACCACTATAAATCTCTTGTCTCGCGGTTCGATCTTTCCATCTCTTACTTATTTCATTACTTATCATTGTTATATATATTTCGTATTGATATTTGTTTGTATTGTGCAATACTTGAGATCACATATTATCGAATCTAAGTTTTAAAAAAACTAAGTAAACACTAAAACTATTTTTACAACTAATTAAAAAGACGTAAAACTATTCAACCCCCCTTCTAGTTTTCCACAGTGTGATTATATCTTACGCTTGTCTTCTCTTTAACATGCTAGGCTAGGTTTTTATTGTGTTTGCTTAGATGTAGTGAAACCTAGATATTGATTATGGGTTGATTGTTTGTTTATAATTGTTACGGATGATTGTATTCGATGTTAGGCTTAAGAAAACTGGCAGACTTCCATTGGTAACTTGCTTGAACGTCTTAAGAAAAATGATCGGAGGTGTACTACGATTTTTGGTTGTATTTAATGCGTAAGAGAATTCTAATGATCCCATGTTAGGAGCTTATAACGGCTCGACATAGGAGTGAAGTAGGATCTTATAGAGTTAGGGAAGGAATATTGTACACGGCCCTACGACTAGTATTAAGGAATATAGCCCGTCATCCATGCAATTGTAACAAGCTAATCAACCTGTAAAAGATATATAGGGAGTAATGAAATCTAAGTAAACACAACTTTTCTCATTATTGTTTCCACCACATTAGTATAATAGTTTAATTTTCATTTATTTTGTTTTATTTTGATTGCATCTTTAGTTAATTGGGTTAGTTGGCTAGCAACTAATTCTGCCCACTCCTTCAAAACCCGAGATTTTACTTGCTTTCTATAAAATATAAAAATACAAAAAGAATCATCCCTCACCTCTAGACCTAGTTTAGTAGGCTTTCTAATCCTAGCGACACTATTCTTGAGTTGAACGATCAATCCCCCGGTACTTGTCACTATACTATACTAGAATGATCAGGTACACTGCCTGGTGGGGGTTGTAAGCTTCTCAAGATCCCTTGAGAGGTAAAACCTGTTGCGAGGGCTCAATTCCCACGTATCACCTGGTCAAATTTAGACTGCAGTTGGAGTAGATCCAAACAGTGGAATATACCCAATTGCTTATGCAATAGTTGAGGCTGAAACCAAAGATTCTTGGAAGTGGTTCCTAGATTGTCTTGGGGATGATCTTGGACTTTTTAGAAACTCTAATTTCACATTTATATCAGATAGGCAGAAGGTATGCTTTCTTTTAATCTTATTATTGTTATTTTTAATTTTTTGTTATTTTTTTATTTATTTTTATATAAGTTATCAACATGTTTGAGGGTGTGATACCTGCAATTGCTGAGACATTTCCAAGTGCAGAACATAGGTACTGCCTTAAACACATCTATGACAATATGAAACTATCTTGGAGAGGACATATGTACAAGGAATTATTGTGGAGATGTGCAACAGCTACTACCATTCATTTGTTTGATAGACAAATGGAAAAGATGAGAAGCCATAGCAAAGAGGCTTATGAATGGTTAAAGAAAATCCCACCACAACACTGGGCTAGGTCTCACTTTTCTGGTAAAAGTTTACTTTTTATTACCAAGACTTAACATATGTATGACAGAATAATAACATTTTTACTTATGATATTACAGGAAGGCCAAAATGTGACATCCTGTTAAACAACATGTGTGAGGTATTAAACAGGCAGCTTGTTGATGGAAGGGATAAACCAATCATAACTTGTTTGGAATTCATAAGGGAATACCTTATGAAAAGGATTTTCAATGTTCAGAAGGTTATTAGCAAGTGTGATGGACCTCTAACACCTCATGCTACAAAATTGTTCAAGAATATTGTCAAAGATGCTGGACAGTTAAAGGTAAGTCTAAAATATTTTGCAAAATTCATAGTAGAAAGTTAAACACTTGTTTAAAAAGTTAGGATAACTAGACATTGTTGTACTTGTTATAGGTTGTTTGGAATGGTGGTGACCTGTATCGGGCTACTTGTCCCTGAGGATCACAGTATGTAGTTAATATGAAAGACAGAGTTTGTAGTTGTAGAAAATGGGAGATTAGTGGGATACCCTGCAAACATGCAGTTGCAGCCATATGGGATATGGCTAGCAATGGAGTAGAAACAGCAATACCTGAGGCTTGTTGTAATCCATGTCGTTGGTTGATAACTTGGAAAGAGATGTATAGGTTTAAAATTAATCCTGTGGAAGGTCCTCATTCATGGCCAAAATCAGATTCACAAACTATTATAGTCCCACCAGTGTATCACAAATAGATTGGAAGGCCAAGGAAAAAAGGAGAAAGAGTGCAGCTGAACTTGCTGATGCAATGGAGAAAAGTGGAAAGCTTACAAGGGTAGGTAAGAGTGTGACTTGCAATTTGTGTAAGCAGGTTGGTCACAACAAAAGGACCTGCAAAACTAAAAAGAATGTTGGTGGTTCACAACAAGGAGCACAGAATGTTGGTGGTTCACAACATGCTGCAAATTGTGGTGCCATGGTTTCACAGTCTACAAAAGATGGTGCAATTGGTACACAAGCTTCAAGTATAAGAGTTAGAGTACATCCTTCAGTACTACATCCATCACCAATAAAAATGACAAAGAGAAGTGCTAATAGATTATCTTAAACTTGTAATGTTATGTCTATCTTAATACTTTGGATGTTTAGTATTTATGTTGTATCTGAAATACCACTTAGGTATGTTACGTCTGTCTTATGACTTATGGTATTTTGGTATTATGTTTGTCTTGTCATTTTGGTATTATGTTTGTCTTTCAAGACAATATACTAATTCCAAACTACTACTAACAATGACTTCCAAGCTGGATGTAATTGAAATATCATCCGATTCATCCTCACTCATGTCTACTGACAGTGGTTGGAGTAATTATTTTCCCCTAAAATCAAGTGCTACAAGCTCTGTTAAGAAAAAGGGACATGCAAATAAGGTTGACTCAATGACAAACAAAGGTTCAAGTAAACAAGGCGTGTCAAAGAAGGCTACATTGTCACACACTGCTACTATTCCACCTCAGTCTCTTACTGGTAAAAGAGTTCAATTCCTAGGCCTTGCCAATGACAAAACTTGGGAAGAAATCAAAGCAAAGCAGTTTGGGGTAAAAAAACCACCAAGTGGCACAGGACCAAGTGCAGCCAATAAAGGAAAAGGGAAAAGGACCATGGGCTAAGTTTATGACTTTCTAATGTCTTTTGTTTACTATGTATGTTTCTACCTTTTGATGCTACTTTAACAGAAACTATGTAATCAAAACATGCATCTATGTATGCTCCTTATGTAATCAAAATATGCATCTATGTATGCTCCTAATAACAGTTATTTCTCAAGCTGAAAATGCAATTTTTCATTAATCTTAAAGCCAAAATACAACTTGAAATACAACTTCACTGACTGCTAAACTACCCATTACCAAAATACAACTTGCTAAACTAACCATTACCAAAATACAAACTGATAACAAGCATAACCTACTTCTTAAACACCAACTGGTAAAGAAAGAAAAACACCCAACTGATAACCAATAACTTCTTGAGTCTTTTAGCTTCAACTGTTTTTCCTTGAACTTCTCCTTGTAGCCTATTCATTGAATTTAATAAACTTGGTATGATTTGGACAGCCCTATCACACATAGGAGGATCATACCAATCTATTATCCCATGGCTTGATACCTATTATTGAGAAAAATTAATTAGGTCAAATTAGGTCACATTGGGGTTTTTTTTTATTTTATTTTTATTTTTTATTATTATTTTTTTTAATTCACACGAAATGTAAAAACTTACTCTTTTACCACAACAATAAAATCTTCTACCAGAGTTGTATGGAGTCCATGATGTTTTGATTATAGCTGGTGCTCCACATCGATTGCATCTCACCATGGTTGCTGATTATGTGTGCGTGTGATTGAATTTTGTTTATGTGGATGAAACACTGGTAAAACATACATATATAAGTCCAGCCAAACGTGAAATTACATAAATACCCCTCACACGATAGTCACGTGACACCACTTAACGGGATAAACTAACGAGCGTTAGCCAGAGGGACCAAACCCGTTACGGGTATAAACCACGGGGAGAGGATCCGAGAAAAAATCTTTCGAGGGACCAAATCTGTTAAACCCGTTAAATCACAGGGACGATTTATGAAATTTACACTAATAATAATAATAATAACAACTTCTTGTAATCGTTTGAGTTTCTAATAAAGTGAAGTAATAATTAAAAAAAAATGTTGATATAAATAAATGAGTAAAAACGTTATTTATATCTTTCAATATCTCTATGTTTTGATAATCACAAAACGAAAACCCATCAAACCAAAGATCATGACGTGAAAAAGCATTTAGTAGTAAATACTCACTTTCACCATCTAATCACTTAAGGTATGAATAAACAAAGTGTCTAATGCATTATAAGATCAAAGGAACATTTTTCTTAATCACTAGATTTTTTATAAAATGTCACAAAACATTTTATATCTTTTATAAAACATTTTTGGAATTAAAAGAATATGTTTAATTTATCACAAATTTATGAATTCAAATTTTTAACAAAAAATGGCAAATCTAATCTAGAAAAAGTTTGCTCACAAAAAGACAAGAAAATCCAACGTTTAGGAGGGCGGCCCCCTTAATTATACTAGGCGGCCCCCTTAATCATTAAGGAGACCGCCCCTTAATTAAGGGGACCGGCACGCTCCAGAACAGTATTTTCTAGCCCTTTAAATACTGGATCATTTCACATATTTTTCTCACCTTTTTGCATTAAAAACTTTCTGATTCAAACCTCCATTTCTATCTCAAAAATCCTTTGATCATATAATTCATAAGTCTTTGTTTCTAAGTGATCCAAAGTTTCATCCACTCAAGTGCAAAGAGAAGAATACTTCTATCTATCAAGAATAGAAGTATTACAACTTAGTATCATCTTGCTATCTAAGTTGTTTGATCATTTCATCTTGTAAATCATTCATTCTTTGGTGTATAAAGTGTATACATTAGTTAGCTAGATTTAGATATAGGATCTAAATTTGTTGAAGGTGTGAAGTGGCATTAGAAGTGAAGAAGTAGAGGTGCACAGGATTAGTGATAGGAGATATAAGAAGTGGTAGTATATTGTAGTAGAGATTAGTAGTGAAGACAAAGAAGTTGAAGCCTTAAAGTTGAGAAGATTTAGAAGCCTATAAGTTGTGAAGAAGTATAAGTCTTGAAGTAGTGGATAGATCGAAGTTGTGAAGGTGTAAAGAAACAAGTGGTGTGAAGAAGTGTAGAAGGTGTGAAAGAGTGTAGAAGAAATTGTGTTGTAATTATAGTTGTGAGATTGGTTCTAGCTACGATTAGAACTCGACATTTAGCTTTGTGTCGTTAAATTGGTGTAAGCTAAGGTGTGTACGATTTCTCCGCCATAAGGGAGGTTATTGACTTAGTGAAGAAAACTCTCGAGTTCGGTGCTCGGGGAGTGGAGTAGGGCAAGGAAGGTGTCCTTGTAGCCGAACCACTATAAATCCTTCGTCTCTCGGTTTGTTCTTTCCATCTCTCACTCTTTGTTTACTTACTTGTTAGCATTTCGTATATAGTTATAATTGTTTGTGTTGTGCATATATTGATTTTACACAAAGATCAAACTAGGTTCCATTCACAACATTAATTTTATATAAATAAACCAAAAGGATATACTCATATTAAAACACATATACATACATACATATATATATATATATATATATATATATATATATATATATATATATATATATATATATATATATATATATATATATATATATACTTATATGTGATATATGAAATCATAATTCTTACTCAACATTCTATATAAGTAGTGTTTATACGAAAAGTGTGAATAAACTAGTATCTATATTTTGTATCAAAGATTTTTGAAATTTGCGTCTATTCTTTAAAAGCAAACTTTTATAAAACGTAAAAGACGTAAAACTATTCAACCCCCCCTTCTAGTTTTCCACAAATACGTATACATGAAATTAGGCTAGTTAACCCTCTTGATTTTAAGTCTATTATCATTCTTCTTATTCATCATTTATATTGAAAATCATCTATGATCAATAGTAGAATAATTACTATTTGGACTAAATGACTATTCTAGTTGCATTAATAGATGTGCTATAATTAAGACTTGTTAGCATTCAAAACTATGATGAGTTTAATATATATATACATGTGTTAATCTTGTATCTATAGATAATTTAGTTTATCCCTCTCAATCCTATTGCATTAAGATCATTAGAATTTACCATCACTCATCCATGTCTTTAATTGCCATTAAAGAAGATTATATGTGACAATGGGCTCAACTGATTTTCTTGAATATGATAAGATTCTATTTCAAATCCTTCATTTGTGAATTCTTGCTATCAAAAATAAAATATCATGTTTAAAACCTCTCGCTTTGAAAAATTATCTTTCAAACATCTATCTCATCTTTCTTCAAATAACATATTTAACTGTAAGCTAGCATAACTTTACTTTAATCAAAATCAAGATTGAAAAAATTTCTTATCCAATTTGTCAACATGTTATGAAGCAAAACTCAATCTATTTTACTCTAATACACACTTGAATCTATTTCAAAGCATTGCTAAATAAAACTAAAAACGTTTTATTAAAAATATATTTGATTATCTCATATGTGTCATACACTTCTATGGAAATGACATTCACAATTTAATCAAATCATTTCATGAAAATCATGGTTTGCCCTAATGGATCTTGTTTGTAACAACTCTTGAAGTTCATACAATCATATCTTCCTATTTGTTACTTGTAAGCACTCATCAATATGTTTGTACTAGCCTACATATTATCATTTTCATATAGTTGCATATTTGACTAGTATGTTTTATTGCTTCCTTGGTTGTTTAACTTAATTGGACAATAAGTAGATTGCATGTAAATTAGATATTACTTGTCTACTTTATCTATTTTTATAACATTCTCTACATTTATGAGTAGTATATCCTATGTTGCCTCAAAGAGTTGAACTTACTTAAATCCAAAATCAAAAACACAACCTTTCTAAAAATTTCTGCCAAAAACCCAATTCTGGCATTCTGAAATTTACCAGATGGGCGGCCCCCTTAATTATATAAGGCGGCCCCCTTAATGATTAAGGGGACCGACCATCTGATGGTCGGGGTTACTGTTTTCTTTATCACTTTTTGACCCTCTTCACCCTATACTTCCCAAAATTCACAAACATATTTTGTCACGTACTATACCTTACAATTTACCTTCCTAAACAACATTTTTCTTACACTATAAATACCTTTTTCCCATCATAAATGCAATCACATCCAAACATGTCATCCCCCAACAATTAAAAACCTAAGGTTTCAAGAACCGCAAGGATCTCCGTCAAACCCGTTTGGAGGAGGAAACTTGATTCTTGTCACAACTCAAGTGATGTTGTTCCAAGTCAACCAACAACTAAACCTCAAATCCACACTAATGACTCATCTCACAACCTATCATCCACTCATGCCCTCATTAATGCTTCTTCATATGATGAGCATGCTCAATCCCAAAACAACAATCCCAATCTCTCAATCAATACTTCACATGTTGCTCATTCAACAAAAACACCTTCCACTCATGAAGCACCTCTTCCACCCATATCATGTTTTCATGATTACCCAAGCTCAATCATGTCTCCACCACCAAGAGTACCACCACCACATCCTACAACCTCACATGCCATTCCTATGTTGCATGTTTAAACCTTCACCCAAGACAACTATCATGCTCCTCCACCATCACCTTCCTCCGAACACTTGAAGTTCGTTGAGGAGCTAAAAGAAGCTCATGAGCTTAGTGCTCTTTTAGCATTACATCTTGCTCAACGCAATTTGGATCCACCTCAATCAAGCTCACCATCATCACCACACAACATTAACCAAATTGAGAAGCATGTTAACAATTTTCCTTGTTGCATCTTCCTTCAACAACAAACAATTGCATTGAATGAGCACTTTACTTGGACTGAGTATCTTCTTACTAGATCTCAACAAACACCATCACTTGAACAACATCAAAACCCTCAACCAACAAACCCAACTTCAAATTTGACACCTCCAAGCTCTACATCTCCAAACTCACCAACTTCCATGAAACCAAAAGTTTACCTCCATTAAGCCACCAACATGATCCCCATTTACCATTCTCGCCCAAGCATTCTATATGCTTATGTTTCTTATTTTTCAAATAAAATACCTCAACCGTTTTGGGATGCAAGAAAGTTTAATGACACTTTTTGTTGGCACAATAGGATATTCTACTTGATTCAGAATTCTAGCATTATGGCTTATGTAACAATGATTCTGTGGTTGACATACTCATTTTGAATTATTGAATGCTTTTATAGGTGTTTCAAATTCTCCTTTGGCATGCTTGTTATTTGTTATTAGTATGTAATATATTTTTGCTTGTGCTTCTAATATTTTTCTTGCAAGAATTCCATAGCTCGAACCCTTGGTGCCCTCAAACGAGGGGGAGCATACATCAAGGGGGAGCTTTCATCTTATCGGCTTAAACATTTTTGATTCTACAAAAAGGGGGAGAAGTGAATACAAACTCACTAAATACTTGTCTAAAAATTAATTTTTGGATTTAATGAGTTTAGGTTTTGTAATCATCAAAAAGGGGGAGATTGTTGATATAAATAAATGACTAAAACGTTATTCATATCTTTTGATATCTCTATGTTTTAATAATCACAAAATGAAAACCCATCAAACCAAAGATCATGACGTAAACAAGCATTTAGTAGTAAATACTCACTTTCACCATCTAATTACTTAAGGTATGAATAAACAAAGTGTCTAATGCATTATAAGATCAAAAGAACATTTTTCTTAATCACTAGATTTTTGATAAAATGTCACAAAATATTTTATATATTTTATAAAACATTTTTGGAATTAAAAGAATATGTTTAATTCATCACAAATTTAAGAATTCAAAATTTTAACCAAAAATGACAAATCTAATCCAGAAAAAGTTTGCTCACAAAAGGAAAAGAAAATCCAACGTTCAGGAGGACGGCCCCCTTAATTATACTAGGCGGCCCCCTTAATCATTAAGGAGACCGCCCCTTAATTAAGGGGACCGGCACACTCCAGGACAGTATTTTCTGGCCCTTTAAATACTGGATCATTCCACATATTTTTCTCACCTTTTTGCACTAAAAACTTTCTGATTCAAACCTCCATTTCTATCTCAAAAATCCTTTGATCATATAATTCATAAGTCTTTGTTTCTAAGTGATCCAAAGCTTCATCCACTCAAGTGCAAAGAGAAGAATACTTCTATCTATCAAGAATAGAAATATTACAACTTAGTATCATCTTGCTATCTAAGTTGTTTGATCATTTCATCTTGTAAATCATTCATTCTTTGGTGTATAAAGTGTGGTTAGCTAGATTTAGATATAGGATCTAGATTTGTTGAAGGTGTGAAGTGGTATTAGAAGTGAAGAAGTAAAGGTGCATAGGATTAGTGGTAGGAGATATAAGAAGTGGTAGTATATTGTAGTAGAGATTAGTAGTGAAGACAAAGAAGTTGAAACCTTAAAGTTGAGAAGATTTAGAAGCCTAGAAGTTGTGAAGAAGTATAAGTCCTGAAGTAGTGGATAGATCGAAGTTGTGAAGGTGTAAAGAAACAAGTGGTGTGAAGAAGTGTAGAAGGTGTGAAAGAGTGTAGAAGAAGTTGTGTTGTGATTATAGTTGTGAGATTGGTTCTAGCTACGATTAGAACTCGACATTTAGCTTTGTGTCGTTAAATTGGTGTAAGCTAAGGTGTGTACGGTTTTCTCCGCCATAAGGGAGGTTATTGACTTAGTGAAGAAAACTCTCGAGTTCGGTGCTCGGGGAGTGGAGTAGGGCAAGGAAGGTGTCCTTGTAGCCGAACCACTATAAATCCTTCGTCTCTCGGTTTGATCTTTCCATCTCTCACTCTTTGTTTACTTACTTGTTAGCATTTCATATATAGTTATAAAAGTTTGTGTTGTGCATATATTGATTTCACACAAAGATCAAACTAGGTTCCATTCACAACATTAATTTTATATAAACAAACCAAAAGGATATACTCATATTAAAACACATATACATATACAGTAAGACCTTTATAAATTAATACTCGATAAAATAATAACCTCGATAAAATTAATAATTTGTCCAGTCCCAACTTGGGACCAGTACAAATTTGAACCCCAATCGATAAAATAATAAGATAATAATTTTTTTGAAACCCCAATGTATATATATTAGTCCCAACGAAGCTATAAATTAATAATTACTAAAAATTCTATATATATATATATATATATATATATATATATATATATATATATATATATATATATATATATATATATATATATATATATATATATATATATATGTGTGTGTGTAAGAGATGCACTTTAAAATCCTAAGATTATTTAGTAAAATGAATTCATTGTCACTTGTTATTTTTGTATTGAACTTCAAATCTATATTGAGTTTATTTCAAAATCTTCTTATTGCACTAAAGTGTTGGCGTGTTGTATTCTTGTATTGCAACAAAAAGTGTTAATTTTATTTTTACAAAGTGTAAATATGAATTCATAACATTTGAATTCGAACTTGTTTTTCAAATTAATTTTTCATCTCTAACGAATATACATTGTAACTAGTATATTACACTTGAAAATTTAAAGGCTATATGTAAAACCTCTTTAAATTAATAAATTATTAATTTATCGATATAATAATATCTCGCTAAATTAATAAAATATCCCGGTCCCAACACTATTAATTTATAGAGGTTTTACTGTATAAATATATATATATATATATATATATATATATATATATATATATATATATATATATATATATATATATATATACATATATATACTTATATGTGATATATGAAATCATAATTCTTACTCAACATTCTATATAAGTAGTGTTTATACGAAAAGTGTGAATAAACTAGTATCTATAGTTTGTATCAAAGATTTTTGAAATTTGCGTCTATTCTTTAAAAGCAAACTTTTATAAAACGAAAAAGACGTAAAACTATTCAACCCCCATTCTAGTTTTCCATAAATAATAATAATAATAATAATAATAATAATAATAATAATAATAATAATAATAATAATAATAGTAATAATAATAATAATAATAATAATAATAATAATAATAATAATAATAATAAGATAAAAAAAATAATAAAATAAAATAAAATAAAAAATATGTTGATATAAATAATTGACTAAAAACGTTATTCATATCTTTCGATATCTCTATGTTTTGATAATCACAAAACGAAAACCTATCAAACCAAAGATCATGACGTAAACAAGTATTTAGTGGTAAATACTCACTTTCACCATCTAATCACTTAAGGTATGAATAAACAAAGTGTCTAATGCATTATAAGATCAAAGGAACATTTTTGTTAATCACTAGATTTTTATAAAATGTCACAAAACATTTTTGGAATTAAAAGAATATATTTAATTAATTACAAATTTATGAATTCAAATTTTTAACCAAAAATGGCAAATCTAATCCAGAAAAATTATGTTCACAAAAGGACAAGAAAATCTAACGTTCAGGAGGGCGGCCCCCTTAATTATACTAGGCGGCCCCCTTAATTATTAAGGGGACCGCCCCTTAATTAAGGGGACCGGCACGCTCCAGAACAGTGTTTTCTGGCTCTTTAAATACTGGATCATTCAACATATTTTTTTCTCACCTTTTTACACTAGAAACTTTCTGATTCAAACCTCCATTTCTATCTCAAAAACCCTTTGATCATATAATTCATATGTCTTTGTTTCTAATTGATCCAAAGCTTCATCCACTCAAGTACAAAGAGAAAAATACTTCTATCTATCAAGACTAGAAGTATTACAACTTAGTATCATCTTGCTATCTAAGTTGTTTGATCATTTCATCTTGTAAATCGTTCATTCTTTGGTGTATAAAGTGTATACATTGGTTGGCTAGATTTAGATATAGGATCTAGATTTGTTGAAGGTGTGAAGTGGTACTAGAAGTGAAGAAGTAGAGGTGCATAGGATTAGTGGAAGGAGATATAAGAAGTGGTAGTAAAGTGTAGTAGAGATTAGCAGTGAAGACAAAGAAGTTGAAGCCTTAAAGTTGAGAAGACTTAGAAGCCTAGAAGTTGTGAAGAAGTATAAGTCTTGAAGTAGTGGATAGATCGAAGTTGTTAAGGTGTGAAGAAACAAGTGGTGTGAAGAAGTGTAGAAGGTGTGAAAGAGTGTAGAAGAAGTTGTGTTGTGATTATAGTTGTGAGATTGGTTCTAGCTACGATTAGAACCCGACATTTAGCTTTGTGTCGTTAAATTGGTGTAAGCTAAGGTGTGTACGGTTTTCTCCGCCATAAGGGAGGTTATTGACTTAGTGAAGAAAACTCTCGAGTTCGGTGCTCGGGGAGTGGAGTAGGGCAAGGAAGGTGTCCTTGTAGCCGAACCACTATAAATCCTTTGTCTCTCGGTTTGATCTTTCCATCTCTCACTCTTTGCTTACTTACTTGTTAGCATTTCATATATAGTTATAATTGCTTGTGTTGTGCATATATTTATTTCACATAAAGATCAAACTAGGTTCCATTCACAACATTAATTTTATATAAACAAACCAAAAGGATATACTTATATTAAAACACACACACACACACACACACACACACACACACACACATATATATATATATATATATATATATATATATATATATATATATATATATATATATATATATATATATATATGTGATATATGAAATCATAATTCTTACTAAACATTCTATATAAGTAGTGTTTATACGAAAAGTGTGAATAAACTAGTATATATATTTTTGTATCAAAGATTTTTGAAATTTGCGTCTATTTTTTAAAAGCAAACTTTTATAAAACGAAAAAGACGTAAAACTATTCAACCCCCCTTCTAGTTTTCCACAAAATAAAAATACTAATAATAAAAATAATAATAAGAAAAATACTAATAATAAAAATAATAAAAATAATAATAAGCATACAGAGAAAGAAACAGAAAAGCAAAAACGACACGACAAGCATATAAGAAGCATACAAGCAAAAAAAGCATACAGAGAAAATGAAACATAAAAGCAAAAACAAGACAACAGGCAAAAGCAAGAAAGAAAGCTAGCAAAGACCAAAGAAAGCAACGTAAAGGGCCTAAAGCTAAGGCAAAGCAAAAAGGGCAAGCAAAGGGGACAAGCAACGGGGCCTAAAGCCTAAAGGGCACAAGCTAAAAGTCTAAAACACCTAAAAAAAGAAGTCAACCAAGAGGCACCTAAAAAGCCTAAAACGCCACAAGCAAACCTAGACACACGACCCAAAGGCTAACCACAAATTCTAATCCTATCTCTCCACGCCTTTCTATATGAGGTCATGTCCTCGGACAAGTAAAGCTCCTCCATGTCGAGCTTAAGTCTATCCTCCCATCTAAGTTTTGGTCTACCCCTCCTTCTTAGACCGTCAACTATAAGCGTTTCAACCCTCCTTACCGGCGTTGTATGTGGTCTTCTCCTGACATGACCGAACCACCTCAACCTACCTTCTCTCATCTTTAAGATAATATATTCTACTCCAAGTACAGACCTATACACCCCGTTTGGGATCATGTCAAACATGGTTTTACCACAAGTCCACCTAAGCATTCTTAGTTCCGCTACTTCTACCCTGTTTGCTTAAGCTTTTGTGATAGGTCAGCACTCTGACCCGTACAACATAGCAGGTCTAATTGCCACCCTATAGAATTTACCCTTTAGCTTAAAGGGTATTTTCCTATCACATAGAACTCCATACGCCGCTCTCCATTTCGCCAAGCCTCTTCCAATACGGTGGTTATGTCGTCGTCTATCCTCCTTGAGTTGTGGATCACCGAACCCAAATATCTAAAAAACTCCTTAGGTGAGAGGATCTGATCTCCAATACAAACTTCTGTTTCATCATTGTGCCCGATCTCGATCCTACTGAAAACACATCTTAGGTATTTCGTCTTCTCCCTGCTTACTCGAAGGCCATTGTCCTTAAGGGCCTCCCTCCAATGCTCAAGTCTGTTGTTTAATCCGTCCGCCGACTCTCCTGCTTACTTTGGGCGATTGTATCATTATCAATTTTGTACGTGAGTTGAGATCAATGTATAACCAAAATTATCTAAAGATCCAATAAATTAATCTTAGACATTCAATTTTTATCAAAATAACAAAAACCCACTTTCACCTCTTTTTTAAAAATAAAATATCTTGCAAACGATAAATCATCAAGTGAAAAAAAATACACCATCACGACGAGTATTTTTTTACCTTTCAATAGATGGGCACTTCAATATACTTTCGACGAATTCTTTATTGTTTTTTTTTTTTTTTTTTCAATTGTGTCTGGAAAAATCACATTTGATTTCATAAATCATTTTTCCAGACGTAACTGAAAAGAAATCGGAAAAAAAAGTTTGACAAAAGTATATCGAAGTGCCCATCTATAGAAAGATGTTTTAATTCTTGTCACGATGTTATGATTCATTTTGCGTAATGATTAACAGTTTGCGAGATATTTTATTTTAAATAAATGGTGAAAGATTTTTTTTAATCAAAAAATGGATGGTCATTATTCATTGTATATTTAGAGAATATTGGATTTAAATTTAACCTTTCTCTTTTGTACGTAGCTTTTTAGCTAATTGTATTATGAAAAATATTCATTGTAAACTTCAAAATACATCCATGTGGTTTACTCAATTTTGCACCATACATCACTCTCAAAAAAGTTGCAACAAATACATCCCTCCGTTAGTAAAAGTGAACCAGTATACATCCCTCAGTTAAAATAAGGACTAACGATGCAAATTTTTTCTCCGTTATCTCCTAATGAGATAGAACACATTTGCACCATTAGTCCTCTGGGTTAACGCTATTTGCACCGTTAGTCCTTTTTTACGTTTTCTTCAAATTTTTTTCGTTTTCGTCCGTTTTTTTACGTTTACGTCCGTTTTTTACGTTTTCACTCGGTTTTCTACGTTTTCTTCATTTTTTTTTTTACTTTTTCGTCTATTTTTTTATGTTTTCGTCCTTTTTTTACGTTTTCGCGTGTTTTTTACGTTTTCATCCATTTTTTACGTTTTCGCCCGTTTTTAACATTATTCCTCGTTTTTTATGTTTTCGTCCGTTTTTTTACGTTTACGCCCGTTTTTTACGTTTTCACCCGGGTTTTTACGTCTTCTTCCGTTTTTTTATGTTTTCGTCCAATTTTTTATGTTTACTCCCGTTTTTTTACGTTTTCACCCGGTTTTTTACGTTTTCTTCCGTTTTTAACCCGGTTTTTTACGTTTTCTTCCGTTTTTTAATGTTTTCGTCCCTTTTTTTTATGTTTATGCCCCTTTTTTTTACGTTTTCACCCAGTTTTTTTTTTACGTTTTCTTTATTTTTTTAACGTTTTTGAATATTTTTTTTACGTTTTCGCGTGTTTTTTTACATTTTCGTCCATTTTTTTATGTTTTCGTCTGTTGTTTACGTTTTCGCCTATTTTTTTTTACGTTTTCGTCTGTTTTTTTATATTCACGCCCGTTTTTTTTACGTTTTCACCCGGTTTTTTTACGTTTTCTCCCATTTTTTTACGTTTTTGTCCATTTTTTACGTTTTCACCCGGTTTTTTACATTTTCTTCCATTTTTTTACGTTTTCACATAGTTTTTTTTATGTTTTCTTTCGTTTTGTTTACGTTTTCGCTTGTTTTTAATGTTTTCGTCTGTCTTTTTACGTTTCGCGTGTTTTTTTTTTTACGTTTTTGTGTAAACTTAAAAAAGACTTAAAAAACATACAAAAACTTAAAAAATGGGTGTAAACATGAAAAAACATACGAAAATTTAAAAAACTTGAACAACTTATGAAAGCTTAAAAAACGGGTGTAAACATGAAAAAATATACAAAAACTTAAAAAAAAAGGGGCGAAAACGTAAAAAAATGGGCGAAAACGTAAAAAATGGAAGAAAACGAAAAAAATGGACAAAAACGTACAAAACAAGCGAAAACGTAAAAAATGTACGAAAACATAAAAAAACATACGAAAACGTAAAAAAAATAAGAAAACCTAAAAAACCGGGTGAAAACGTAAAAAACGGAAGAAAACGTAAAAAAACCGGGTGAAAACGTAAAAAAAACGGACGTAAATATAAAAAAAAATGGACGAGAACGTAAAAAAATAGGCGAAAACGTAAAAAAACGGACGAAAACATAAAAAAAATGAACGAAAACGCAAAAGACACGCGAAAACATAAAAAAAATATGCGAAAACGTAAAAAAACGGAAGAAAACGTAAAAAACCAGGTGAAAACGGGCGTAAACATAAAAAACGGACGAAAACGTAAAAAAACGAAAGAGAACGTAAAAAACTGGGTGTAAAAAAACGGAATAAAACGTAAAAAACCGGGTGATAACGTAAAAAAACGAGCGTAGACGTAAAAAACCGGGTGAAAATGTAAAAAAAAACGGGCGTAAACGTAAAAAAAACGGACGAAAATGTTAAAAAAATGGGGGAAAAACGTAAAAAAACATGCGAAAACGTAAAAAACGGACGAAAACGTTAAAAAAATAGGCGAAAAAGTAAAAAAGCGGAAGAAAACGTAAAAAAAAAAACGGGTGCAAACGTAAAAAAACGGGCGTAAACGTAAAAAAAACGGACAAAAACGAAAAAAACGGAAGAAAACGTAAAAAAGGACTAACGGTGCAAATACCGTTAACCCAGAGGACTAACGGTGCAAATGTGTTATGTCTCGTTAGGAGATAACGGAGAAAATTTGCACCGTTAGTCATTATTTTAACTGAGGGATGTATATTGGTTCACTTTTACTAACGGAGGGATGCATTTGTTGCAATTTTTTCGAGAAGGATGTATGGTGCGAAATTGGGTAAACCACAGAGATGTATTTTGAAGTTTACTCTTGTTTTTAATTTGTTATCAAAATTGATAAATCCTTTTACTTAGAAGTTAAAGTTAGAAATTATAGTTAAAATATACCTAAATGGTAAGTTTGATTCTTAAATTCAGTTCCATTGTCTGTTCTAACTTTTCTGACTGTGTTGCGAAGCTGAACTTGAATTTTCGTAAGAAAGGTGATAATCATTGGAGGTGCTTGATCTTTAATTCGAAGGAAATAGACCCAAGTCCATCATGAATAATCATCAACAATTACTAGAATGTAGCATTTGCCATTGATCGTCTGCACGTACATTGGGCCACACACATCCATGTGAAGAAGTTGAAGAACATGATCAGTACTGTGTTCAGCTTTTGGAGGGAAATGTGCACGAGTGCTTTTTCCGTATTCACATGCAGGACATAAGTGATCCTTGGAGTCACGAAATCTGAGAACCCTCGACTAGTTTGTGTTTTGCAAGATCAGTCATGGTTTTGAAGTTCAAATGAGACAGTAGTTTGTGCCATAACCATGATTTTTGTCGAAGTTGCTTTAGAAAGTAAGCATATCAAAGAGGAAGCAGTCATATCAGACATTGAGATTGTGTAGAGACTTGTTAAAAGAACCATAATGTTGGAACCAAAGTTTTACTATTTTATCAAGTCTCGGTCATTTGTAATAATAGGTTGCTTAATTTACATTTATGTTATTGTCTCAAGTTTACTAGGCTTAAGTCTTATGGTCCATGGGCTTTAAAGCCCACACGTTTGTAAGAAGGGGAAGGAGTAGGATATTGCCCTAGCTCCTTACCTATATATATCATGCTTAGGTCTATGTAATACTTGGTTGGTTATGTGAAATATTAAGGAAACTCTTGCAATTCTAATTCTCTAAATTCTCATAATCATCCCATTCTCATTCTCATCTCATTTCTATCATTATTGTGCTTGTGTTTACTAAATGGTGACCTAACAAGTGGTATCATTCGCCATATGAAGGTGTAGCTTTTGTTTTTCATTGATTTTGTTTCTTAAACTTGTTTTCTATAATCGATTTTTGCTCAAATTTTTATACTTTCTTGCTTGTTTCTTGGTTTTTATCACATATTTGCTTACAAACTTGTGCTACAAATCAAAACAAACAAAAAAGCATAAATTTTTTCTCAAAAAAATCGATTAGGGGTTATTGTACTTGTTTTCGAAATTTTTTAAAATTTTTGAAAAGTTCTTAAAGTTTTCAACTTTCTTAAAGATCTCTTCATTTTACACATAAAAGTACAAGAATCTTGAAATAAAAACGAGTTTTTGGATTGCTTTCTTTGAAAAACAAAATCTGCCAAGTTTTCGAAATCTTACATAAGAACCTATTTCGAAATCTACTCTACGTGCACCACCTCGACTTCGTTTTTGTGGACTCGGTATTTTCTTTTTTGTATAAGAAAGATAAGTACTTCGACTTTTGGTAAAGTTTTCGAAATTGTACAATTTCGAAAACTGGGATAGTTGCCTTTGTGTTTTCGAAAACATCATATTTTCGAAATCACACTTATTTCGCAAACTTGTATAAGTTTCGAAATCACAACCATCACTCAGTTTCTCGAAAATTTCTTCAGTTTCGAAATCCATAAAGTTTCGAGAACTTGACTAATTTTCGCAATCCCAGTATTTTTCGAAAACCTGAAAATTTTCGCAATCCCAGTATTTTCGAAAACCTGAAAATTTTCGCAATCCCAATTTTCGAAATCACCACTTAATTTCGCAATCCCAAATTTCGCAATCACTTAAGTGACAATTTTCGCAATTACAAGTTTTGCAAGTTTTCGAGATTTGGCTACATCTATACCTTCTATAAGATCCATAATTACACAAGTTTCTTTCTAAAAAAAAAAAAAAAAAAATTCTTTCTAAATCTCTCCTTACTATCTTCTTTCATTTCTAAAAAAAAAAAAAAAAAAAAAAAAAAAAAAAAATTAATTTTTACAGGAGACTAAACGTTCAATTTTTACGCGAAATTTCAATTTTGGTATAACGTTGAAAATTTTGGCCCAAAATTCAAATTTTTCGGCCTAAATTCAAATTTTTTCGATGAAATTTGGCGGCAAAATTTTTGAAACACAAATTTTTCTTGCAACCTTATAATTGCATTTCATAGTGATTTTCAAATTTTGGGAAAGAAAATTTTTTCAAATAATTTTTGGAGGGAAAATCTGAATTCACTATTTCGACCTTGTGTGTGACATTTTGCTTGATTTTTTCGATTACATCGCAACAATCAAGGGGGAGAGCAATGTCATCTACAACGTCTCAAGGACCTTCTTCCAACTACCTTCCTCACCAATATTCTCATCAGCAACAGTCATCAGCAACAAGACCTTCTTCCAACTACCTTCCTCACCAATATTCTCATCAGCAACAGTCATCAGCAACAAGACCTTCTTCCAACTACCTTCCTCACCAATATTCTCATCAGCAACAGTATCATCAACAACATAGTCACAGCTCCCTCATTCGCCATGTTCTGCTTTTTGGCAATGAATCAAGGCCTCCAATGTTGCTACCAGGAACGTATACTGTTTGGAAACGGAGATTTCTACAATGGCTCACAGATCGTCCTGCTGCAGATCTCATGCTTAATTCCATTCAAGATGGTCCATACATAATGATACTTCTTGCTGACTCAAAAGGGATTATCAGACTACAAAATGATGAAGACTTGAATGCTACTGAACTTGCTCAGTACGATGCTGACCAACAAGCTGCATGGTTCATGACACTAGCCCTTCCCAACTCAATTTACATGAATATGGACTTTCAAGCCAGTGCTTATGAAATGTGGAAATATCTTGAAGCTTTGCATCGTACCGAAGAACTTCATCACATCAGAATAAAGCAAATTCTTGAATCTTGTTTAAGCATGAATCCACTGAAGACCATTCTCCCTGCTCCACCATCTCTAGATGTTGATCATGGATCACTAATCTACACTCCAAATGGTCTCTTCTTCAATCCTCCGAATGCACCTGAGCCTTTCTTCATTCCACAGTACCATCTTGCAACACTACATAATAATGTGCAATCTCTTCTGCAAAATCTGGTGAAGCTTAGTCTAGTATCTTCTAAGAAAGGCAATGGCGCTATGACTTCAACTTCTGAATGCTTAAACACAATGAAAGATTCTGATGATGAAGAAGATCTTATCGAACCGAGCATGGCATTCTTGGCATATACGGAAAATATTGCAGAAGAGGAAGATCAAGATTATGATTCAACCTCACTCTCTGACGATAATGTTGAATACAATGCCACACTTAGTCAAATGGAAGTTGAAGGGGGTAATCTCAATGCAGATTTGGAAGCCAATACAGCAGATGTCCTGTTAATGTCACATCATGATTATGTTCAAGAACCTGCTACTTCAAATATCATGATCCAATATGATTCATCTCCGCAGCAGACTTTAACTCAACTTGTTCCATATGACAACAGTGACGCAGTGTACTATTCAAAAACCAATGAAGATGACGATGAGGATTTCAAAATTCTGAATCAAGAACTCGCACTTATTGCTCGTGCCCTCAGCAAAATCTCCAACAAGACAAACAATCGTCTTCATTCTTCTTCTAACATAAGGAATCAAGCTGTTGTGTAAGGTGAAAGAGTTGATAGACAAGGAAGGAATGCTGAAAGGACTATTGGGAATACTGCAGATGTAGTTAATGTAGGCAATGAGGTTAAAATATTGGAAGATAATTCGGGTGTCATGGATGATACTGAACCAGTATACGACATAAATGCTTCTGATGACTCTAAAGACCCATTTGAGAGAAAGATGACTGAAGCTGAGAAAAGAGCCAGCAATTCTACAGAAAATTGCTTAGCTCATTTTGAATCAGTTAAGACTCAATGCAAGATTCTCTCAGATGCATGGTTTCCTACGGGGGGTACCTTTAATGCATTCTTCGGAACTGGAATGGATCGTCTAACCTTCCAAAGGAAACTCCGAGAAAACATTGTTCAAATTGAAAAGCAAATTGAACAGGGAAGCGATTGCATGGCAGGATTTAGAGCGCTCAAGGCTCAGTTCAAAGTGTTCATGGCATTGCATTTCAAAGCTCTCGTACACTATAAATATGAAAGCAATGTATGGAGAGAGAACATCACAAGTATGGAGGTTGAAGATTTTAGAGATCAACTTGTTTCACGCCTAAACCGCTTAGAATTTATGCTTAATGAAAGATCACTTCATCTGAGTGCTATCAAAGAACAGAAGACGCAGATTCAAGAAGAGCAAGTTCATAAAGTTGATACATTGGAAGATAATTTGGTTGCCATGGAATGCAAAGGGACAGAATCAGAAGTGCAGGATGACAACAGCAGATTGGGGAATGATAAAGATGCAGATTGTGCAGAGATCAGACCCTTCCGTGACTCAGAGCCCAACTTTGACAAAGGACAGATGGATGAGGAAGATGTTATACCCATCTATGACAAAGAACCAAACTTTGACAAGGAGCAAATGGCTGAGGTACAATCTACTGTTGATCGTATTATGCTTGCAAATGAGAAACAACAATCTGAGCAACCTAACTTCAGTAATGTAGGAGAGGTTGACCAGGATGTTGTACAATGTCTTGACAAACGTTCTGAGTCTGAGTCTTTACATGATAATCTAATGACTGAAACATCAAATCAAACTCTTGAGTATGAAAACCTTCTTCTCAAAAAGACCATTGCCCAGTGTCATAAAAAAATTTCAAAACTAGAGGCACAGTGCATCTCACTTGAACTCCAAATGAAAAACGAATCTCTAAATTCGGGCAACAATGGTCAAGTTTCTAATGAACTTAGTAAACGTGTGGATACATTAGTTAAAGAAAATGAGCTTTTAAAAGGTCAAATTCAAGAAAAGGTGTTTGCACATGCTGCATTGCAAAACAAATTAAGAAGACTGACTGGCAATAGTGTGGATACTAAGTTTGCAAAACCATCAATCTTGGGGAAACCACCTTCTCAAACAAACAGAAAACAATCAGTGGTTAGACAACCAACTGCATTTAAATCTGAACGACCTAAATTTTCAAAACCTCGGTTTGCCTCCCAAGTTGTTGAGAAAAACAATTTGACAAAACCAGTCACTCCACATTCTTGGCCTAAGGGAAAAGCATTTGCGTCTGCTAAATCTCAACACGTGATTATACCTGGCTCATCTAGGATTAGTTCGAAAACAGTGTCTAAAACAAGCATTAAAAGTAAAGAGCCTTATGACACATATGACATGTACAAGAACTATGATCTAGAAAAGGCTAGGAAAAAGGCGCTACTTCAAAAGGATGGAATTCTAGGTTCAAAACCTCATATGATGCCTTCCACTGTAGTACAGAACACTGCTTGTAGTAGCTCTCCAAAACCTAAGAGTAAACTACAAACTAATAGGAATTGGCTAGCTTCTAAGAGTAGTTGCGTAAATAATCATGTTGTTTGTGCTTTAAAATATCTTCAAAAGGGAAATTCACTTGAAAAGGCTCAATCGACTAAGACAAACAAACCCGTTGAACCAAGAGTCATAAGTCAGAAACCTAAGAAGTGGATCAATATAGGACGTAGGTTTTCTCAACAAAGTGATGCTCCCACATTTCATTCAACTGCATCTAAAAAGAAAACATCTCCTAGATCTAACTCTAGGTGGGTACCCACGGGTAGAATTTTCAAATCAATTGGTCTTAGGTGGATTCCTACAGGAAAGATTTTAGACATTTGCACCAAAACTAATGTAATCTCCACAACATCTACCTCTGAGACAAGAATGAAATCCATCGGTATTGTGTGTTCGAGTGTCAAGAAGATAATTGACACTACATCTTTATGCTTCTAACATATGGAACCCAGTTACTCTTGGGGATCCTTGTTCTCTGTTTTCTTGTCTCTTCTTTCTTTCTGTGCAGATTCAACAGGCATGGCTTCGGAACAAATCAATTTCGGACCCGAGCTTAATGAATGGCTTCTGAGCACAACAGCTTAGGACCCGTAATCAACCGTTTAAAGCACTTCAACTATGGCTTCTAAGCACAACAGCATAGGACCCGCATCTAACCGTCTAAACTTTACAGATTCTTCTGCTGAACCATTGTCACTCTCTCGCAAAGAATTGGAAACCTTGTTTGTTCCATTGTTCGATGATACGATTGAAAACCGTCCTTCTGAGGTCTCACCAATTTCCGCTGCACACCTTGATCATAATCAAGTACCTGACACACCTCAACAAACAACAACAACTGTTGATAAAGACGGTCCTCCAATTGCATCTCCAACAACAGTAGGACAAACCACTTCCAACTCCAGAAAATCAGCTGAAGATCCATTACAACAATCAGTACCACAACCTGCAGATTATGATGGAAATACTTTCTTCAATCCA
This sequence comes from Artemisia argyi, assembly GCA_030686995.1. Lineage (NCBI taxonomy): Eukaryota > Viridiplantae > Streptophyta > Magnoliopsida > Asterales > Asteraceae > Artemisia > Artemisia argyi. The sequence continues at coordinate 138,567,106 of CM060684.1, forward strand.
TTTGCACCGACTCCAACCATTCCTGATATAATGGAGTCGTCTTCTCGCAATTTGGATCTGTCTAATTTGCATACGTTCTACCAACATCACCCTTCAAAATGGATTTGGAAAACAAGCTGGACGCGGAAGGCACAATGATTCACAACAAATCTTGTTTAGATACAAAGGGATACAGTCAATGAAGCAGGATTGTACATCACTGTCATCAACAAAAGCTTAGTATGTAGCCATGTCTGCTTGCTGTACTCAAGTCATTTGGATAAGAACTTAGCTCACGGACTACAGCTATGTATTTGACTAGATCTCAAAGTACGGCGACTCAAAGTGTGCTTTTACAATCTCAGACAAAACCATTCATCATTCCAAAGCTCAACAAATTGCTCTCCGCTACCATTTCATCTAAGAGCATGTTAAGAAGGGTACAATTGAATTAGAGTTTGTGGTAACTGAATACCAATTGGCGGACTTGTTTACAAAGGCATTACCTCCATCAAGGTTTGTTGATTTAGTTCACCATATTGGTATGCGGTGTTTGACTCCAGATGATTTGCAAAACTTTCTTAAAAACTAAGAGAGTCAAACATCAAACTTTTTTTGTAAATATTCTATCATAAAGAAAATACAAAAAAATAAAAAAATAAAAAATAAATAAACAGAAAACAAAACAACAAACTACAAAAAGAATCTTCTTTCTCTGTGTACAAACTTCTAATCTTCAAAACTATGTTCCTACATTAAAACATATTTTTCTTTACATTGTCAAAATGGAACATGTTTTGAGGGGGAGAAAAATTTTCATAAAATCATGAAGTTTGCACACCTAATCATTATTCTTCAAGGATAAAATGTTTCTTCATCATTCGGATTAAAAACTCATTTTTTTTTCGGCAAGGATTCCAATTTAACCATGTTTAGACTTCAAATGGAAAAGTAGTTAACCTTTAATGAGTAAAGTTCACAAAAGTCTTAAACTTAGGTAAAAGGACATTGCATGAAAAAAAAAAATAAAACAGGCTCGCATCAATGTTTTCACAAATGTTCTCAAAAGTTTCACACATAATCAGACTAACAATTTTTTATCCTCGATTTCTTTTCGATTGTGAGTTTCTAATTTCTTCATTGCTGTTATCTAATCGTTCCCTAAATTTTTCAAATGTTTTCAACAGTCAAAAAGGCATAATCAGAAACTAGGGTTCAAGTAATTATCGATCGGGGCATTTTCTTTTATGTGTTTAGTCTAATTAATCATTTCATATAACCTTAGAGAACACTAAAGAATGCTCGATTGGTGTGTTTGCACGATTAGATACAACATAGTTTAGAAATCATGTGATTTAGGGTTTAAGATGTCGATGTCTTTGCTGCTATTACTAGGACGTTTGTTTGTTTAATATTCAGGCATTATGATGCTAACAAGTGTGCTCAGACTCAAATCATAACCCCTAACCATTATCATAATTGGATAATCTCGAGTGATAGGATGAGTTAATCTGTGATCTTGTGTGTTTATTAGAGAATTCTGAGCATTTTTGGTAGATTTAGAATGAGTTTCTTGATTCATCTGTATACTTGTTTGTGCCTAATGCATTTTCTCTGTGTGCAACTACATGTCATCCCATTGAAAGTCAAAATTTCAACATTCGACAAAATGTTTCTTATGGAACATATTTTGAGGTCAAAGGGCAAAATGTGTTTAAAGGTTAAACTGGTAAAAGGATTCAAAATGGTGAGAAACAAATTTTTCCAAACTCTACACTCTCATTTTACACCGGTAAAGCAAGAGTGGAGACCGAAGCAAAGTCATTCAATACCTTTCAAATTTTCACAATCTGGAATGCTTTTAACACAATAAAAGAATATCTCTGATCTGAACATCCCAAATACCGGATGTTTTCCATGCATCACAAAAACAAATCTTCAAAAAGAACCCATGAGGTTCAACTTTAGATGGAAATCTTTTTCAGATTTTAAAACTCAAAAGAGAGACTCCGGGTCTCAAACAACTTTTCAACAGTAAAAGAGTTTTCAATTTCAAGCATTCTTTGTTGTATAATACTTGATTGTGTTTTCTAAAACCTTGAGCAGAGTCGTCTCACGAATTTTCAAAAAGTATTTCTTAAATACGATTCTAAATTCTGCTCAAGAAGACTATCTCTCGAATAATGTTCATTATTTGAGGGGGAGTGTTTTGTTTAATAGAAAACTAATTTTGTATTAAAACAACGACTTGTGCACTCATTTCAGTGTACAACTCGGTTTTCAAAGAAAGGAAAGTGCCTTGCTAAACCATTTCTTAAAAACAAAACATGCACTTTTCCTTGAAAACAAGAAGTTCTCATGCAAAGCTTATCTAAAACTCTCTTAATCTTGAGCAAAAATTATTCAAAATTTTTCAAAAGGTTTTTCAAAACTATTCAAAATTTTGCTCAAGATTTTTTTTCAAATCTTTACTCCCCAATTCGATCCACAGTTTAAAAAATGTCAAAACACATGCTCGTTTTAAGGGGGAGTATTTTGAAATCAAGATGCTTTGTCAAAATCATGTTTTGATGGCTTGTGCACGCATTACAGTGCACAACCCGAACTTGTAAAGAAAGGACCCTGAGGTACGCTTCAGTGCCTCAATCCTAATATAAGGAGCGAAAGCTTCTTACTTTTGAGTAGAATTAATCAAACATTTATGATTTTCACAATTCTGCTCAAAAGGACAAGTATTTCACCTCAATAAGACTTAATCACTTGTTGAGGGGGAGCACTTGTCAAAACAAAATACTTTGCTCAAAATCAAAAGTTCTTGGTGAATCTCCCCGTAAGACTCAAAAGGCATATTTTAATCTAAAAGTTTGTCAAAAACATCATTTTATATGCTATTTTTGAGGGGGAGAAAATGAAAAAGTGATCAAAATATACGAAGTCAAAGCTTTAAAGTTGTATCATGTGCGAGCTAGACTCAGTATTGACCCAGGAATTGACGAGACAACAAAAGTTAGAAATATCGAAAGGACTTATCCTCGACGGGTAATAACATCAAGTTAGTTACTAGAGCTAGTTGTCACCTAAAAGTTGACAATGTATCTCTTTAACTAGCCACGTAAGCGTGTCTCGAAAAGGATATGTCTGAGTAGAAATGTACCGTCTCGAGAAACTTTCTGTGAACTTGATCAGGCCGGGTAATAACTTCAAGCTAGTTTAACTAGTGATGTAAGCGTGTCTCGAATCGGTCTTGTTCACGGAAAGTGGATCAATTCAAAAGTGATTGCTCCTCCCGCATGTGCAAATTTATTTAAAAACTTATGAGCACATGTGCAAGGGGAGCCCTTCAAAAGTGTACACAAAACTCTCAAAGTGTTAAACAAAATATTTGATTAACACAAACACTTTGAGAGATTTTCAATCAAAGGTTTCTTGGCTACTGTCGGAGTTATAAGGTGATTAAGATAGGAATTTCCGTCCTATGATCCGCCAGAGCCGGAGGGATCTACCCAAGGACATCTCCCATAGTTAGAATTAGAAGTCCTTAGGTATGATACGAAAAAAAGGAGAAATGAATGAAAGGGAAAGAAGGAGTTGAAGAATTAAAAAAAAAAAAGCAAAGAAAAGGGTGAAAAGAAATAGCCCTCCATATGTTCAACCTTAGGGCAGACACCGGGTTCAATACATATGCTACTGGCTGTTGCTAAAGGCAACACTGGTATTGAAGATTAAGTCGTCATGGACCCAGTGACGCGATGCACTAAACCTTCTTAACCACTCAAGTTCTCTTAAAAGGATTTGTTTCATTCTCACGGGGAACCCGCGTAACCTATCGACCTATCTCTTAGAGACGGTTGATATTGAAGCAGGAGACACCTCCCCAGTCTTCGCATAAGAAACCTAGGTGTGCACTTATAGAGTCTAGAGCCTCGAGATACATCAAAGATCTCTTAGGAACACTTAGTATTTCTGCAACTGGTGTTCTACATCAATGGGCATCAGTTGTAAACTATCGAGTCCTTCGCAGATCTTAGCAATCTGCCGAGAACGTTTATGAGAGGATTACGTAAGTATTTCTCAATGATTGAACGGAAATCCTGCCAGGGTCAACATCAAACAGCCCTGACAGCAGGTCACTTCGGTAACCCCACAAGGGTTACGCTTAGTGTTTGCGGTGGTTCCATAGCGGTCTATAGTCGTGGAGTGATCCCCAGCGACTCACCCAGTCATTGAGCTACTCAGTAGGTCTCGTAAGCTCCTTCGGGAGTATCTGATATGGGAACGGCCTGGATAAGGATTAGAAGGAGTCTTCACAATATGCTGTTGATGAGCTCTAATTCCTTATCCGTAAGTACCGGTTGTTTTATTGCTAACTGTTTACTCGCAGGTATCTCACTTCCATGATCGTAGATTCCAACATGCTCATACATACATCTTGAAGTCAAAGAAAGCTTCCCCAAAGATCTTAGCAACACAAAGTTCAAAGAAAGATTCAACGCCAATAAGATGAATCTACAAAGTATAAAGACAAAGATCTCAATGCAAGTAAAGGAACTTCTTGTACGTGAAAGTCTAAGTCCAAAGATGTATGAGTATGTTGGAATGGCGGACAACCACCACAGACGCAGGAGTGACGAACGGCAGATTACTTCATAACATAATCACTACAACTTCATCAAAGAACAAAGACAAAGAGCAAAGTATATCCATTATTATTCTAATCATTTCTGAAGACGCCTAAAGCTATGAAAGTCAAAGATTAAGACGAAGACGTGAAGCAACCATGATGACCGACCCTTAGGGGGAGATTGTTGGAACCAAAGTTTTACTATTTTATCAAGTCTCGGTCATTTGTAATAATAGGTTGCTTAATTTACATTTATGTTATTGTTTCAAGTTTACTAGGCTTAAGTCTTATGGTCCATGGGCTTTAAAGCCCACACGTTTGTAAGAAGGGGAAGGAGTAGGATGTTGCCCTAGCTCCTTACCTATATATATCATGCTTAGGTCTATGTAATACTTGGTTGGTTATGTGAAATATTAAGGAAACTCTTGCAATTCTAATTCTCTAAATTCTCATAATCATCCCATTCTCATTCTCATCTCATTTCTATCATTATTGTGCTTGTGTTTACTAAATGGTGACCTAACACATAACAAAATCAAAATAAATAAATAAATAAATAATATGATATTGTCATAAGAAATTTTGGTTATTATTGTTATTAAATATTAACCTTTGGTAATATTTTGGTTAATAGTTACTTTTGGGGTTCGTAATGACAACATGAATTATTTTTGAGGTTATGCATTTTTGACAAGATCAGAAAAAACCATTATCAAGATTTGTTTAAATCGTCAAAAATGCTAGTTTCTAGGTATTAACCCGCAAGAAGTAACTACGGATGATGACATCAAATTGTTCTGATATTTAAGTGCCAATTTCCTCCTAATATGCTCATTATTTATATTGTTTTTAAGGATATATGCTTTGATTTATTTATATTTCGTTTCCAGGTTATTAATGAGCATAGGAGCTAAAGAGACGCGTAATTGGAAAAGAACTTGCAAAAGATACACATTCTAGTATGCTGAAGAGAGCTACGGCGTAACTCACACTCTCCTTTACGCCGTAGCTGGGAATTCAAACATGAAGACCAAGTCAACGTTGATCAAGAGTCACGGCATAACCAACTCATAAGGTTACACCGTAATCATTTGAAGACTTAGAAGAATTCGATAGCCATGAAGGCTACGCCGTAACCATACTATGGAGTTACGACATAGTTAAGGAACAATACGTGATCCAAGAGTATGGCAAGATTATGGCGTAACCACACTAAAGGATTACGACGTAAGTGAAACCCTAAGGAGCTACGGCGTAACTAGTTACCACAACTATGTCGTATCCAATGTTAATGGATAAGATCGTTTCACGATAACACTATTTACGGCATAACCAACTCATAGGGTTACGCCGTAGCTGTGTCGGGCCTATAAATACCAGCCTTAAATTCTGCATTTCACATAACTTTCACACCACCAAAAGTCAGAGAACGAAGGGAGGTTTTAGAGGGGCAATCTACAGCACCATACAGAGCATTTCTAAGGGAGAGATCACACCATAACAATAATAAGTTTTAGCTATCATTGTTTTAATTACATTTTCAAATTCATATCTTCCATTATCATGCAATACATTAATTTTGCTGTACTTTATAACATGATCCACTAAGCACCTTTGGTGCTAGCCTAGTTATGATTCTTATATTGTTTTGATTATGTTCTTGTACTTTTATTATTGCTTCTAGTGTGTGCATGCTTAGTTTATCGTTGATCCTCTAGTTTCGGTAGTTTAAAAGAACCAGTTGTACTTGGTACTCTAGGAGAATCGACCAAAGGACCCTAATGTAGTTAGGTTGTGAGGGACTACCAATCCCTTGTGTGCTAATTGACCACAGGATCACCCTCCGGGTTGGATAAACTTAAGAAGTTAGAGGTGTGGTCTAAGATCCGATAGGTCGGGCCACACCAAGATAAATCTAGCATGTAGTGGTACTTAATGACTCAAACTAGTCTACTATATGTCCGCTTACTTACAAAGAGTTGTTCCAATAATATCACGTCTACCTAAACTAATCTATGAGATAAAAAGTGGGTGTGAGCATTTTAGAGTAAAGAGAGAAATGAGAGAATAAACATAAAGTCTCGCATTGATAGTAAGAGGAACACACACCTCATAACCCATGAGGTAGGGGTATTTATAACCAACATCTAGCTAAGCATGCTATCGCAGATATACAAGTTCTGCGATAGTAAGCATGCTGTCGCAACATACAAAATTAATACACTTATTAAAACACCCCTTACATAAGAAATACAAATTATCAAGCATATTGTACAACCAACTTAAACACAATTCCTGCATTAAATGTCACTAATACAAATAATAAAGCATATTATACAAATTTTTAAGCCCGAACGGGCAATGGGCCAAATGGGCTCGAGTCAAACGGGTTTGAGCCCGAACGGACACGAGCTAAATGAAATTTTTGATATCCGTAAATTTATTGTCAAAAAAAATATAATAAACTAAAATATGTTCACATATTGTACAAACCAAGCAAACTACTAAACAAAAACATAAAATAAATAATAAATAAAATAATACAAACAAAGCAAAATTTCATCAAACTTTTGCCATAAAAAACTAATCATTAAAGCTATTGCCAAAAACGTACAAATAAATAAATTATTAACCGAAAAAAATTAAATTACAGGGTGCCCGTAGCTGCATCGGGCGGGGACCCTGCTAGTAATCAATTAACACACAACACAATAATAAACATATTTACAAATCATATCTACTCCATCAAAATCCAAAAACCCTGTTTCATCACACAAACTGGGCACACACACAACTACACAAAAATCACATATTCACAAAACCCACTAAATCATTCATATAAAAAAAAAAAAAAAAAAAAAAAAAAAAAAAAATCCTTTACACAATATTTCGATCTCAACCCAGATCCTTTACACAATTTTCATCTTCTACACAAACTCGGATATACTTGTGGTAAAATCAATTTCCTTTTCACACCTGTATATCCGGTTATCAAGAACAAGAAAGAATTGAGGTGTTTTGATATTCGGTTATCAAAGCAAAAGGAAATGACAGATCTGGTAAATAGAAGGGTTAGGGTTTTTAACTTGAAGGGATTTATTGAAGAGTTGTTAGGTGGCTGTGGTGAAATCCGGCGAGATTCCGGCGATGGTGGTGACTGTTTTTGTTGTGTTTTTGTGAACAAAGATATAAAGGTTGTGTAGGAGAGGGGTAGTGGACCGGCGATGATTTATTGAAGAGTTAGTTGAAAGTTGTATAGGCGAGATCCCGGCGATGATTTATTGAAGAGTTGTGTTTTTGCCGAGGACGTTTTCCGGCAAAGTGGCTGGACCAAGTTGGTGATCTGGGTAAATAATTAAGAACAAGAAGTATGTGTAAATAATTAAGAACAAGAAGTAACATTTTGATTGTAGGTTTCAATGATACCAAAGAAGTGATTTGATAAACAAGGTTGCAACTTATGGTTTTAATCTTATAGAGCTCAAGTTATATTAATTGGTTATATTTTGAGATGCATTTCGAACCTAAGCAGATGGTGGTGATCGTATATGTTTTAATATTTGTATATGTTTTAAATGACTATACTTTTTAGCTAAAGAACAAAATAATAAAGTCGCCGGTCACAGTCGCTCAAGAAATTAGTGGGGTTAGTTGTACTATGAAAGTATATAGTGGGGACATCCAAAGTGACACGTGTCACAATTCTGGTAGAGTTGCCCAAGAATTCTTAAGAGAGAGTCGCCCATGAGGTATTTGAGGAAGTTGGATTTTTTTGGAGCATATGGGGTACACACATTTGTACCTTTGGGGTAAATCAAGAATTTCCTCTTAATAAAATTCCTAGGCCCATGGGCTTGCTACATAGGCCATAGACTATTGCTAACTTACAAGCCTATTTAAATAAGCAACTTATTACAAAACTTAACGACCAACACTTGATAATTAATTACAAGTAATCCCAACAAATTTATTGGCTATTGCTCAGTCTATGTATGTGTTATGTTCACCACTTTTATCTAGCTTTGGCGGAGATGAAAGATTGTTTAGGATGTGATCGATCATTTACTGGATAGTCGTGAGTTGTTAAATGTTGTCATGTTGTGTTTCCCCCAAAGACTACTGGTTATCCAAATATTACGTCTCAATTGTGTTTGGACGATGCTCAGTGGTTCGATTTCTTTTTGAAGATTTCTAGCTATTGCTTCATAATTTTAACTTTATTACCGTAAGCCCAAGTTTTCAGTTGACAGTAACATATAGAATAGGGGAGGATGTAATTAGAATGCTAGGTGGTACGTAGTGTTAAGATAGTTTCAAATCATATATTACGTACATCGAAAGTCTCTATTAAATAACACTTGGATTATATGTGTACATGGATATATATCAAATAACTCGACAGAGAAATAATACTCGTAATAATCACTCGTTGACGTGCATATATATATATAAATCAGTAAAACCTTACATTACCATAAAGTTGATACAAACACTAGACAATGAAAACAAGACCTAGCCATGCATGAAATACACGTCTTTCTTGCACATCAAGTAACCATTATTTGAAACATGAAAAAAAAAAGCGAACACATTTGTGCAATCAACACTTTAATTGGGCTTGTTCATCAGATGAGTCACCAGTGGTGCCAGGTGGTAGCCACCTACGTGGAGGAAGCGGGTAACGCCAATGAGGTGCAAATGATCTCCTTGTTCGTGGTATTGGTTTATGTGGAACCTTTGTTGACGGTGGTTGAGTTCGTATAGGTGGTGGCATAATGCTCGGGTCAATGGCTGGTGGTGTAAAGCTTGGGTCAATGGGTTGTGGCATGTCGGATGGTGGCATGTCGATTGGAAGTGCTGGTGGTTGATCATCATCATTGGGTGGTGGGATATCTATTGGAGTTTGTGGTGGTTGTTCCTCTCCAATGGGTGTGTCGTCGTCAATAGGATCTTCAATTGGTGGTGTATCAACATCTGGTGGTGGCATGCCAACTGGGCTCTCTGGTGGTTGATCATCAATAGGTGCCTCAATTGGTGGTTGATCCTCGTCAGAGAATCGTGGTGGTGGTTGGTCATCATTAGATGATGGTGGTGGAATGTCTTGGACGGGTGGTGATGTTGAGGGAGGAGAGGGTGGTGATTGGATATTGAGTGGTGGCGCCATGTAAATAGGTGCTTTTGGTGGTGGACTGTTGTCTGGTGAGGGTGGTGGACCTTGTGGTGTAATGACACCTGATGGTGGTGGTTGTGAGTCAATAGGTAAGGTTGGCGGTGGGGTTTGGAATGGAAAAGATGGTGACGACAGTGGCACTCCAGGAAGTATGGGTGTTCTGCGTCCTAGGGGCAATGGACGTGGCCGATGATGAAATGGCGGCAGATAGTTAGCTAAGGAAAGGTTTGAGGATGTTATAAGCACACTAAGAAGTAACACTAGATAGTGTAGAAGAGCCATTTTGTATGTTTTGTTGTTTGATGAATAAACTTGCTCGTTGAGTATGCATTTTATAGTGTCTAATAATAGCCTTTAAAAGGGTCTCCCTTAATTCAAGCCCATGAGAGAACTATGCTACCAAATACTTGACCAAAGCTTTAGCCGATAGTCCACTAGAAATGCACTTTGAATGAATGATGGTTTCATAGGAATAAAACATGTCCGAAAATACAAGACATTGGTGATTGCGAGAGACATAATTTAATAAAGTTTACCTTTTGTAATAATAAAATACAAATAAAGTTTATAGTAATTTCTTCCCATTTACAGTTTTTATTGTTGATGATATAATGAATTGGGCATGTGATAGAAAATATCATATATGTAATATAAATAATATGAAGAACAGTGAGAACTTTTCTGACACACAAAAAGAAACTACAATTATTTTGAATCTTCTTAAACGTATTTTTTATTGTAAATTTTGGTATTAATTCAATTTATTTGTTCGTTAATGATCACTGTTCAAAACTATTGGCTAGCTTTGGTTTATCTTTCTCATATATTATCTATCTTGAAGACAATAGAATTGACTAATTATATACTAAATAGTGATTGATAAACAAATAATGTATAGCTAGAACGGTACCAGCGCAATGCGGTGGCAGGTACGTGTGACTTTATTTTGCGTTATTCGGTTATTCGGTTACACATTTAGTTTTCTTTATACTTTATAAGTAGAGATGATAGAGATGGTTAAACCAAATAATTTTAGTTTGAACAACCAACCTGCTTCCTAACAAACTTCCTAATCAACTTGCTTTCTAACAAACTTCTTAACCAACCTGCTTTTTAACCAATTAATTTTGAAATCCTTCCATAATAATCAAATAAAAGTCTGAATTTTAAACATTTCTAATTATAGAATAGCCTCAAAAAAGTATATAGTAGTATAGATAAAATGTGTTTTCAATAGAATTCCATCAATTATCATCCTTCTCTTCTATATATGTTCTTCGACTCTTTCAAGTTCTCAAAACCAATGAAAATTAAAAGGAGATTAACTATTTTCTATTTAAAAAATATAAATGCATAAACTTTGATGGAAAGGAGATTAACTATTTTCTATTTAAAAAATATAAATGCATAAACTTTGATGGAAATGATGGAAAAATTATATTCGGAATTCAATTTATATGTCAAAATAAAATAAAACTACTATTATTTCATTTTCGTTCTTTAATACCATATTATTAACTTCTTTTTAGCATTTAGGCGCAATTTAGTAGGATGAGAATATTAGAACTACAATTAAATATATGAACATAGTAATATCATGTTTAGTCAAGAAAAGATCAAAACTTATAAATAATAGGGTTTTAGTAGTGTTTATTTGAGTAAATTATAAACATTTAGCAAAAATAGTAAGGGTGAACATATGGACGATAAACGTGTTCACCAACCATATATGTTGGTTGTTATTTATTTGACGTAAAAAAATAGACTTTGGATGATTTTAAATTTGTCTCATTTGTTACTGGGATTGCTTGTTTTTTCTACTTCTGTTTAAAGATAAGTACTTAGAATATGCTTAAAAATAAGTAATTTAAAAAACAATGTTTGGATTTGTTTGTTTTGTAAAAGATGCTATATCTATGCTACTTATAAAGCAAAAATGATCAAAAGGTAGATGTGAAAAGTCAAGAAAGTGAAAAGTGAAATGTTGAAAAACGTATATAAGGAAATATTGAAATGCATTTAATACTCTTATTAAAATACCCCATTACTTAAAAGTACAATGATTTATTCATATTGTACAACCAATTAAAACAATTAATACAAATTACAAACCGGGTTGACCCGGGACGCTTCAAACCCGACGGGTTGAACCGGTTTAATTTGACCCGTTTTCGACCTAACCTAGCATGTTGACCCGGTTTAAATCGACCAAATTTTTGACCGGAACGGTTCAACCGGTTGACCCACCCGGGTCGAACCGGGTTTCAAAACATTATTTTTAATTCCCAAATCTTCAAACTTTTATTACTTTTCATTTATAACCAATTAATACAAATCACAAACCAGGTTGACCCGGGACGCTTCAAACTCGCCGGGTTGAACCGGTTTAATTTGACTCATTTTCGACCCAACCTAGCAAGTTGACCCGGTTTAAATCGACCAATTTTTCGACCGGAACGGTTTAACCGGTTGAACCACCCGGGTGGAACCGGGTTTCAAAACATTATGTTTAATTCCCAAATCTTCAAACTTTTATTATTTTTCATTTACAACCTAGAAATTTTTTTTATCAATAAACTATCTGTCGCTATAAAATCCCGTTGCTATGCACGGGTACTCGTCTAGTTAGTAGAAAAAAATAATAATAGTGATAAAAATATCCAATATGCAATTAGTAAGAATTTTTGTTGAATATGATAGTAACAACTTATTTTAATTTAATATAAAAAATAAGCAGTGCCAAACAACTTGTTTTTACAAAGCATACACCTTTCTAACATGATATCGAAATAAACATATGCTCGGCAAACATTATTCAAAATATTAATGGAATACTCAGATGTAATAAAAGCTGGATACAGTTATACAAATTTATGGAGAAAACCAAATAAGTCTTGAAAAATAATGAATGACTGGCTAACTAAAACGAAATAAAATAGGAGAAGCCAGTGATCTTTGCATGCAACCTTGGTATAAAGGTTATTGGTAAAATTTTGGTTGAAAACGTAGGATGAATGACCCTGAATATTAGAAATACGAATAGTAACGGGCAAACCGGCAAATAATATGGAGATCATGGTTTATAAGCTAATTTTTTTAAATGTAAATAAAAATTTGAATGCACATGTGAAATGTTTGTACTTTGTACTGTAAAACTCACTTTAACAGATGGTTTCTCACTAAGCAAAAATTTGGTTCAACTAGTTACACCAACACTTCACACTTCAAATGAAGACTTCAACTTTAGCCGAAAACATGAAGTCAAGTTCAAGAGATGTTCCTCATCAAGTCCTGAACTAGACGGCCAAGAGACGTAAGATGAGCCAACTTCCACTACAGCGGCTCTAGTATCTTGCCGCTCATCTCTTTCACTTTCGTCCTAACTTATTTATCCTCCATCAGTCGCCTTACCCACACTTACTCTATCTAATCTGCAGTGACTATGAGGCTATGAGCCTATGACCGTTTGGTCCTCGTCATACATTTTCTGATAATCCAACTACTCCACTACCATTTCAAATGCATTAAGCTGCTGCTCAGCATATATAGGCCATGCTGCAATGAGACACAAACCCTCCGATTGCTCTATGACCAAGTAACGTCACCTGTGGCCGGGTCCCACCCATCACTTTGCCATGTCCATTTGTTCGCTCCAAAAATCCTTCTGGCAATACCACACTTGGATCATCGTAATCACTAGGGACTTGTGATCCTTAGTCAGATGCAGGTCGACGTAGGGACCTGTTTGACGAAACAAGGAACGAGTACTTCAATATCCGAGGGGTTCAGAAGTGAAAAACACGTATGTCAAAATATGAAACCAAACAACCAGACCAGAACCTGATCGTGATCCGCTTATCATGTTAGACACAATGTTTTTCACATATTTGCAGTGACTGCGCTGATGAATCCCTTAAAGGCAGTAGAGGAAAGTTTTAAGCCTTCAATTGGTGGAGGTGTTTTGTCTTGAGGGATTTCAATGAAGTATACACGATCTATGTACTTTATAGCTAATGATTCGATATAGGTAGTGATAGCTGAGCCAGAACCGTCCGTAGTGACGGAGCTACACCAAATTTTTTGAGAGGGCCATCGATGCAATCCTTGAATAATGGGTGGGCCAAAAGCTAAACTACAGTTTTTTTGCACATGAAAAGCATAGAAAGTACATGTACTACAAGAACTTCTAGGAGGGCCACCACCTTTCTATTCTTCGAGTAGCTCCGCCTATGACCGTCCGGTTATGAAGAGATGCTTATCTCGGTTCAATAGTAATTTTTCAATCCTGACAGTGGATGTGTCCAAAAAGACCGAGGAAGCAGAAGAACCGAAAAACCGAGCCGGTACCGACTTGGAACCAAACCAAATATTAGAACCATGGTCCGGTTCTCAGTTCCTAGAATTTCAAAAATTCGGTTATGGGGATGGAACCTGATGGTTCTCATACTTCCCACCCCCTCCCCCAAAAAAAAAAAAAGACCGACTCTTATTTCGAAACTCCGTAATCTAAAACCCAAAACTCATCTAGAATCAGAACACTAACGTTTAATTGACTCCAAATAACACCAAATTATTGATTCTTCAATTACTAATAGGATTCAAAATTCAATATCATCATCAATATGGAAGTAAATTATTTAAAATCATTTTTTCGTTTCATCATGATCATGTGAATTGAAATGGGAATTATTTATTAGAGTCATTATCGGATTAAAGACATGAACAGTAACTAGATTTATTATATTAGGTGCACATGATACTTTCGAATAATTATAAAATTATATTTTGTGTTTTTGATTATGTTAATTTGAACGGCTGGAATTATTGTTGTAGATCTTATTTTGTGTTTGCATGGTTTATAGCATGTCTTTTATGAGTGATTGACAATGAATATTGAATTTTTTAAACAAACTTTGGTACTTGTGGGGAATTACCGAGAATTCCCGTACCGAAACCGAACCCAAAAACTTGGTACTGTTCTCAGTTCCACTTTCTCCTTATTTTCGATTCTCAGTTCCTCCGGTTCCGGTTCGATCCGGTTCCAGTACCATGGAACGTTCCAACCCCAGGGGCAGGGATGAATATGAGGTTTGCAGCTGCATTCACCTTAACTTTATGTACATAAATAGTTTGCTTGTAGTTTAATCAACTTATGTATATGTCACATTTCTTGTTGATGATCTTAATTGAAGCCATGTATGCCCAAATGGACCATTTTGTAGATCTTGATATTGGTTAAGACTTGTGGTTGGAATAAAACCTTAAATGCCATCTTTATTCTAAAAATTAAATGAACCGGTGGGAACCAACTCTACATTGACATCACAGACTCAGTTTTCTGCCATATAAATGTAGCCTATAAAACACAACTATTATAATCAGTCGACATGCCAACTTACTGTCTCTTAAATGATTTGGTCATAGACTTAAATTGAGCAGTTTAGATAACATTAAAGATACTTAATGGGCGGGTGAGCAAAATAAGTAATCGGTCAAAATTGATATGTTATGGTTAGAAGTGGTAATGTCAATATAGGTGGGTTGATCGACATCGTCCGCGTTTTTATAATTCGTTTACTGTAATACTTATTGTGTTAAACATGATCGACATCGTCCGGTTGTAAGCATCTGAACACACTTTAGGACTGTCAACTCATTTAAATTTAGGGTACATTTTTAGTAATATTTATCCAGTTTACCCCAGGGACAACATATAATCGAAATCGACCCATTTTCAGGTAAATGGGTGATTCTAGATACACCCTAACTTAAGATGATATTAGGGAAGAGTCAACGACCTGTATGCGTATATACTGCAACACATTGCGAGAATACAAAAGCGATCACATGTATTTGTTACAAGTGTCACATCTGGCATAGATTCATAAAAGTCTAAAACAGCAAACAAAAGAACACCAAGAAACAGAAACGAATGTGCAGGAACAAAACAAATAGTCTAAATTAGCTCAAGAAAGCTAGAAGATGGACCAATAAGAACTTAAACAAAAAAACATATATAAAAGACCATAGCTGCTAGAGGTGGTAAAGTTGAAACGGTCTGGATCCGATAGGGTTGATCATTGACATAGTTTAATCACTCAGTTTCATAATTTAAAGCAAATCAGATAATGGCATACAAGAATTTTTCTTAATCATAGACCAAAGTGATTCAACTAGCTAAAACGACGCTTGAAAACAATACTTCAACTTTAGCCAAAAACACAATAACTATAAACTCAAATTCAAGAGATGTTTCTCAATAAGTCCTGAATTAGATGACCAACAGATGCATACGATGAACCACCCTCCACCATTGTGGCTCTACATTTCTCACTAATCTCTTTCACTTTCGTTCTAACTTCTTTATCCTCCATTAATAGTCTTATCCCACTTTCTATCTCGTCCGCACTGACTATGTCTATATGGCCCTTATCAGCACTACGATCAAACATATTCTTCTTATAATCCAACTTGATTTCCACAGCCAGTCCCAGCTCCACCACCATTTCAAATGCATTAATCTGTTGTTCAGCATAGATTGGCCATGCTGCAGTTGGAACACCAAACCACAAACTCTCCAACAATGAGTTCCACCCACAATGAGTTACGAACCCTCCGATTGCTTGGTGACCAAGTACCGTCACCTGTGGAGCCCACCCAATCACCTTCCCAATTCCAGACGTTCGTTTCAAAAATCCCTCTGGCAATGCCACACTTGGATCATCATAATCAACAGGGACTTTTGATGCCTTATCAGATGGAGGTCGACGTAGAGACCACAAGAAACGGTGCCCACTTTGCTCTAAAGCGTGTGCGATTTCTTTCACTTGAATCTCATCAAAACATCCCATACTCCCGAAGCATAAAAACACAACCGAGGAGGTCGGTTGAATGTCCAACCAACTGATGACATCATCAGCCAACTGTTTTCCATCACCTTCTAGGTTGAGTATCGGTCCCACCGGATATACAGGTGGGACGGTGTTGTCTTTAGACAATGACTCGATAGCGTGTGTTTCTAGTTCTAAGCATGTGTTAACGATGATTGCTTTCGCCTCTTTTATCCTACGGGCAGATCACATAAGAAAGTCCAGCCCTTCTTTGGTCTGAATCACTGTTGGAAAAACCTTCGTTGGGACCTGTTTGACAAAACCTGGGATAGATACTTCGGTATCTGAGTGCGTCAGCTCAAAAACATCTCGGTTCTCAGCATCATAGAGTGTCTGGATATATAATTTAAATCCAAGAAAACCAGCATTAGAAGTAAAGTACATGTAGGTTGGAATATGAAACTCGTTAGCCACATCTATCATACATATGCAAAACATGTCGACAACAAACCCAACAACCCAATCAGAATCCGAACCGGGTCTGCTTATCATGTCGGAGACAATGTTTTTCACGTATTTGCAGTGACTGCTTATAAATTCGCTAAAGAAAATAGTGGGAGATTTCTTGTCACTAGGTGGTTGAAGTGTTTTGTCTTGAGGGAGTTCGATGAAGGATATGCGATTAATAGGTTTTTTAGCTAGTGACTCCAAGGCAGAACCCGAGCTAGGATGGCTGATGATAAGTAGGGTTATGGATAGATTTTGATCTCGATTCACTAGCAACTTAGCGATCTCTATGGTGGACATGATATGACCAGCCCCAGGGCCAGGGATGAATATGAGGTTTGCAACTGTATTCGCCATTTCTTTTACTTTGCTTGAAAGTGTTCTCAGCTTATGTTACATGTGAAAATTCTTGTAGATTTATAGATTGAACTAGTGATGTCATTTCATTGTTGGCATGTATGAACACATGGACCATTTCGTATATCTTATGTTATATTGTTGAGAAATGTTAGGGCACAAAGTCTCAAAAAAAAAAAAAAAATCCACAAACTGATGTGGTAGAGACTGATTGGTTTAGTAAAAGAGATGATAGAGAAACTATTAAACAGTACACTAACAAAACGATGACACGTTATCTTATGAATGTTTTTTGTAAGAATTTTTTTGTGGTCTAGCATACCCCTATATTGTTCATGACATGTGGGGTATTGATACCTCAAATGTCACCTTTAGTGTGCATTACAGAATGATACACATGCAGTAAATTTTTGTCATCTTAGTTTCCCGATATACACATTAAAATCTCTATAAATTAATAATGTTGCAATCGGAATATTTTATATAATGTTGCAATCGGAATAATTTAACGAGATATTATTATATTGATAAATTAATAATTTATTTATTAAAAATGTTTTACGTATAGTATTTAAATTTTCATGTTCAATATACTAGTTACAATGTATACTAGTTAGATATCTCTATAATCAAATAAATAAGGAAAGGGGCGACAATTTAGCACCAGAATCCAGAGAAAGAACTTCAAATGTTTAACCATTTAGCTATGGACGCGGTTGAGAGATCCCTTTTCGTTGACAAGAATAGAAAAATAAATTAGAAAAACAAGTTCGAAATAATATTTTTTGAATCCACATTCACAAATTAATTGAATTTAACTTCATTGTTTTTTAATAAGTAAAAAGTTAGTTTCATTGGGACAAGTTCCAATTACGTATGACCTTAATTGAATTAATTGAATTTGTACAAGTTTCAATTACGTATTACCTTATATATATATGGAATTTTTTAGTGATTATTACTTTATATTTTGTCGAGACCAATATATATATATATATATATATATATATATATATATATATATATATATATATATATACACACACACACACACACACACACATGCTGAGGTGTTCAAAAAAATTATTATCTTATTATTTTATAAATTGGTGTCTAAATTTGTATTGATCCCAAGTTGGATCAGACAAATTACTATTGATATTATCGAAGTTATTAATTTATCGAATATTAATTTATAAAATTTTTACCATAAATACAACCCAAAAAACAGACAAGTTATAATGTAAAAGAAATAAATTGAAAATCAGCCCACATGCCAGCTTTTTGGTCTCATGAATGATTCGGTAATAGACATTAAATTGGGTAGTTCAACTAATATTAAAGATTACAAATCAGGTGGTCGGTATATATATATATATATATATATATATATATATATATATATATATATATATATATATATATATATATATATATAGTGTAACTTTCAAACGAGAACCATTTTAACTGCGAGAACTGAGAGAACCACAAAAAACATACATACACGCCTTCAATAATTGTATTTTTGCACATATGTTTTAAAAACAACACATATGTTTTAAAAAAAACATAGTTGTTCTAAAGAATTTGATAAGAAATTGAAAATACAAAATTTTTCTTTGACGGTGTGCATGTATGTTCTTATAAGACGTGCAACGACAATATTGCGACCGTGGGTAAGGTTTTTGTGAAAAAAGATGATGAGTTCATAATGATATTGAAGAACATAGGTGGATGCTTACGATTATTGATGATTTGCGTGTATTTTTATTTTATTTTAAAAGGCGTGCATGCATGTTTTTTGTGGTTCTCTCAGTTCTCGCAGATAAAATGGTTCTTGTAAGAAAGTCCCCCTATATATATATATATATATATATATATATATATATATATATATATATATATATATATATATATATATCTTGCAATTGATATTTTCGACGAATAATGATACTTTTACTGTGAAAATATGTTTAAAGTTGGCCAAAATATTTTTACAGTCACGATAAAGAGGCCGTTGATAATATTTTCCTCAGTTACGATCCAATTAATTCATAATACAAAATTCTAATCCGATCAAATGATACAAAATTTCATTCTACAAACTCGGATATGGATATGATTTTTTCTGTGTTTTATCCATAAAATTGAAATCCGTCATTTTGGCGCCAAAATTCATTTAAATTGTTTGGGTAGAATTTTGCAGGTTAGTGTATTAAGGTATTGAGTATAAAATTCACTCTAATGGCTGGTTAATTTCTAGTTTAGAGTTCTATTGTGTTTTCCCGGCCCAATTGTATGAACCCTAGTATATAATGAGGTCAAAGAAAGAAATTAGAGTTCGTTAGAAGTTCGAGAATTCTATCTATACTACTTCAAAAATTAAGATAAGGAGCTCCAATTATTGAGTGACATGTGTCACTTATCAACTAAAAAATCACATTTATTTTCAAATTGGAATATCTTTTTATCTATTATTTTTTTATGATCTAATTTCACCATATTTTTAAAATTTTATGCTTTTTAATTCAACATACATTTTGATATATTTTTATGAGTTTTTAGTTTTTACATTTTTAATGGATTTATTTTATTTTGATTCAAATTTTTACAACTTTAACCTTTGTTTCAATCAATACAATCTTAATTCGTTAAAATCATATACTTTGGGGGGGGGGGGGGGGGGGGGGAGTGTTTGATGGGTAAGAGATTGCGATGGTCTTTCTATATGCGAGAATAATGATATCACAGGAAAGCTACGGGAAACCCAAGCAAACACATACAACTAACACATATACATTCGGAGTGTTGTGAAACGAATTCACTAACAGGGTAGGGAATTGCGGGGAGAGTTGAGCTCGCAATTCATTTACTATATTTATAATATAACTATATTTATCGCCGCCGCTGTGCGCGGGTATCCAACTAGTATACAATAATAGTTCAAAAGTAGATAACAATAGTGTTTTTAAAACCGGTTCAACCAGTCGAACCAGGTTCGGCCAACAAAATGGGTAAAAAACCGGGTTTTTAAAAATAGCTTAACCGGTTAGACCCGCCGGGTTTTAAGTGATCCGGGTCAACCCGGTTCTCGAAATCCGGACGAGTTTGGTTTTTTTCATTTTTTCTATAGAAAATAGGGTTGACCTGTTGGTCAGGTTGAACCGGGTTGACCCGATGGTCGAACCGGTTGAAAAAATAGTCTTTTTAATAGAAAACCAGGTTAATCCGACGGTCGAATCGGTTGAACTGCACTGACTTGACCAAATCAATTAAAAACCCGGTTTTCAAACATTAGATAATAAGAAAACTGCTTCAAAAAGAATGTAGATGTAGATGAGAATAAAGTGGAGATTATAGAAGATCAAGGGGAAAAGAAGGGACACAATGTGAGTGTGGACTAAAAAGCTGGGGATAATTTATTGCATACAGATGATAATAAGGAAATGGTGGAGGATAAGGAAGTGAATAGGGTGTCAAAGGAGACTGTTACTGAGAATATGCTCGATGCAGAGGTTGTGGAGGAATGTAAAGAGAATAACAAGGAAAAGTCCACTGATCACGTACCTGCTGACCTTGTAAATGATGCTAATGAAAATGTAAGAAATAGATCCTTTGTTACTTTGTTAGTGTAACTGGTAAGAAGGAGTTGGAATGTGATAATAGTTTGAAAGCCATACCTACTGAAATTGATAATGAAGGTAATGAATTTGTGATATTTGATGATATGTTAGTAGCAGAAGGATGCAAAAAGTGGGAACTTGTTTTGTGTCAATATTTTGTAGGGTTTAGAATGTCTGTGCATGAGCTAAGATACAATTTAAAGAGAAGAGTGACCCTGAAAATATTCCAGTGTGGATTAAGCTCTGCAATGTACCATTGGAAGCTTGGACTACTAATGGGATAAGTGCACTTGCAAGTAGAATTGGTAGACCAATGGTTATGGATTATATAACTGCAACAATGTGTAAAATGGGAGTGAGCAGGGTGAGTACTTAAATGCTTGTAAATCTTTGCCAGAATCAATTGAGATTGTGTACAAAAATGATAAAGGAGAGCAGTATTGCAAGAAGAGTGTAGAGGTAGTGTATGATTGGAAACCTCCTATGTGCAGTATATGTTGTGTGTTTGGACATATGACTAATAAGTGTGGAAAGAATGTGATCAGAGTTGAGGAAACTACTAAGAAAGATAACTCTGGTGGTTTGAATTTTAGAACAATTAACGAAAATAAAAGTAGTAGTGATGAGGGATTTGTGGAAGTGAGAGGTAGGAATAGTGGATGTATGGGAGGAGTGGAGAAGAAACTGAACTATAAACCAAAAACACTCAGCCAGTTAAATTGGGTAATAATGCAAAGGGTAATGTGAAAGTCGAACCTGTTCCAAAATTTGCATATCAAGCTAAAAATAATATACAGAATGATGGAATGAAATCCACTTTTAATGACGCTAGTAAAGAGGTGAATAAAGAAGATGAGAGCTTTGCTGAAAAGAAAAAACAGTAGAATGTTAAGGATGATGTTCTTGCAGCTATGAAGAGGTCTGCTAATAAATTCTCTATTCTGCAAATGTATGATGAAAACAAGCAAACTGAATTACAAGAATTGAGGAATAAGGAGGTTGTGGATGAAATTTTGAATAAGAAAATAAGTCCAACTGAAGCAGACGTGGTAAGTTGGAACATTGATATGATTGCCTATTTCAAAAGTAAAAATGAGAGTCTGGTGGACAAAGGAAAGAAAACAGTGTCAAATGACAAAGTTAATGATGTAGAAGAGGAAGATGTTCTTAAAGATGATTATGGTATTGCTAAAACTCTAAAAGTATGGATGGGAATGTAGTGGAAGGTATGGATAAAGAGGTGTTGGTGGAGAGTTGAGCTACTCTATCATTGTTTTTATGCATTTTTGAATTGGTTCTTGGAATATCATATGGCCAGACAATCCGACAGTTAAAGGCAACTTTAAGGTGTTTGGGACTTTCATCTATACAGCTAATGGTGATGATGAAAGGAAAGAGCTATGGAAAGATTTGGAAATATATAGAAGAATTGTGGGAAGTAACTCATGGTTCATTACAGGAGGCACGAATGTTACTTTTTATCCAAAAGAGCACTCAGGTGGTTCTAATATAACTAGAGACATGAAGGATTTTTAAGAGTGTGAGTTAATCAAATTGAAGTAGAGGATATTAATAGTTCTGGACCGTTTTATAAATTAATGCAAATAAGACAATGGCATACAAGAATTTTTCTTATTCATAGACCAAGTGATTCAACTAGCTAAACCGATACTTAAAAACAAGACTTCAACTTTAGCCAAAAACACTAACTATAAACTCAAATTCAAGAGATGTTTCTCATGTAGTCCTGAATTAGATGACCAACGGATGCATACGATGAACCGCCCTCCACCACTGCGGCTCTACATTTCTCACTAATCTCTTTCACTTTCGTTCTAACTTCTTTATCCTCCATTAATCGTCTTATCCCACTCTCTATCTCGTCTGCAGTGACTATGTCTATATGGCCCTTATCAGCACTATGATCATACATATTCTTCTTATAATCCAACTTGATTTCCACAGCCAGTCTCAGCTCCACCACCATTTCAAACGCATTAATCTGTTGCTCAGCATAGATTGGCCATGCTGCCGATGGAATGCCAAACCACAAACTCTCCAACAATGAGTTCCACCCACAATGAGTTACGAACCCTCCGATTGCTTGGTGACCAAGTACCGTCACCTGTGGAGCCCACCCAATCACTTTCCCTATTCCAGCCGTTCGTTTCAAAAATCCTTCTGGCAATACCACACTTGGATCATCATAATCACCAGGGACTTTTGATGCCTCAGATGGAGGTTGACGTAGAGACCACACGAAACGGTGCCCACTTTGCTCTAGAGCATTTGCTATTTCTTTCACTTGAATCTCATCAAAACATCCCATACTCCCGAAGCATAAAAACACAACCGAGGAGGTCGGTTGACTGTCCAACCAACTGATGACATCATCAGCCAACTGTTTTCCATCACCTTCTAGGTTGAGTATCGGTCCAACCGGATACACAGGTGGGACGGTGTTGTCTTTAAACAATGACTCGATAGCGTGTGTTTCTAGTTCTAAGCATGTGTTAACGATGATTGCTTTGGCCTCTTTTATCCTACGGGCAGACCACATAAGAAAGTCCAGCCCTTCTTTGGTCTGAATCACTGTCGGAAAAACCTTCGTTGGGACCTGTTTGACAAAACCTGGGATAGGTACTTCGGTATCTGAGCGCATCAGCTCGAAAACATCTCGGTTCTCATCATCATAGAGTGTCTGGATATATAATTTAAATCCAAGAAAACCAGCATTAGAAGTAAAAAAAACATAGGTTGGAATATGAAACTCATTAGCTACATCTATCATACATATGCAAAACATGTCGACAACAAACCCAACAACCCGACCAGAATCCGAACCGGGTCTGCTTATCATGTCGGAGACAATGTTTTTCACATATTTGCAGTGACTGTTGATGAATTCCCTAAACCAAACAGTGGAAGATTTCGAGTCACTAGGTGGTAGAAGTGTTTTGTCTTGAGGGAGTTCGATGAAGGATATGCGATTAATAGATTTTTTAGCTAGTGACTCTATGTAGGATGTGATAGCCGAGCCAGAAGCCGAGCTAGGAGTGGTGATGATAAGTACAGTTATGGACAGATTTTGATCCCGATTCACTAGCAACTTAGCGATCTCGATGGTGGACATGATATGACCAGCCCCAGGGCCAGGGATGAATATGAGGTTTGCAACTGTATTCGCCATTTCTTTTACTTTGGTTGAAGTGTTCTCAGCTTATGTTATATGTGAAACTTCTTGTAGATAGATAATATTGATTGAACTAGTGATGTCATTTCATTGCTGGCATGTATGAACATGGACCATTGCTGGCATGTATGACATGTGGAGGTATTGATACCTCAAATGTCATCTTCAGTCTGCATTAAAGAATGATACACTATTTTTGCATCTTAGTTTTCCACCATATAAATACAAGTATACAACACAATAAACAGAACATTTTATAATTTAAAAGAAAGGGTAAAAGAAAGAAATAGAAAATCAACCCACACATGCCAACTTTTTCGTCTCATAGAAGATTTGGACAGAGATATTAAGGAAAACAGTCATAATCAACATGTGGTGGTTAAACTGCCAATGTGAATTAGTCCAGTTTCTATACTTTTATTATTAATTATTGAAATATAATTACAAAAACCATAATATATAATAAAGCAGACTAAGAGGTTGTAAGCATTTAACCAAAAAAGACTAAGAGGTTGCAAGCATTTGAACACATTTAACTCGTTTCATTTTAAGCTATGTTTTTAAGCATTACCCGTTTGACCCCTACAAACCAAATCAACCGTTTTGCAAGTAAAATGGGTCCAAATTCCCACCTCTTGATACAGCAAATCTGGGTACTTTGGGTCCTCGGCAGGGCCGGACTTGACAAAAAAATAAAAGGGGGTCAAACTAAGGGTTTTCACTGGTCGGGTCTATTGGTTTGGGTTATCCATTGGTCTATGGACTCAAGTGAGTTAAAGTCAACATATTTAATTTATGGACTTAAAAGAGTTATAGAAGCAAAATTGGATGTGAAGTCTTAGCTTTATTTTTTTTATAAATTATGTATGAGGGCAAAAGACTTTTTAGATAAATTTAGACTAAGCACCAAAACTGGATGGTGAGGTGCTAAGCATTACCTGAGAGAAGACGCTTCATCGGGAAACTTTTAATGAACAACTTCCAGTTTCATATCATTATAAAGTTGAGAACCGCCAGTGTTAGCAAATATACATGAAATATGAGCAGCCCCAGTCTACAAGGTCACATGAGTTAAGTACAACAATAACTGACATCGCTAGTTAACTGAGAAAATGACACATAATATAGTTTTATTTTTTTTATTATTTATTTATTTATTTTTTCGGGTAACAATGGTTTCTGACCTTTTAGCCGACTAATCCACGGGGTTTGAACCCACCGCTGCACAAACTCAAACCGGGTAAAGCCACTTTTCAGGAGGTTGGCATGACACTTCAGAATTGTTTGCACCTAGCAAGAATTGAACTTGATAACTCATACATCTTAGAGTCATAGTCACAAGCCCTTTTGCCACTAGATCACACTCTTTATAAGTGATTCAACAGTTTAATTACATCAATGTCATTTCTATAGTTATCAGTCTTGTAAACTCGAGTTCTTGAGAGAGAAAAAAGAAAAGAAAAAGAAAAAATAGCAAGAATCAAGACATAGAAGGATAAGACAAAAAATAGATGAACAATAAAAACATTTTGATTGTTGATTAGTAGTTTTAAGTATACAAACTGAATCATTCGTATCATATAAGATTGTGTAGTTTCTAAAAGATTTAAATCGGCGGGGATAAGATAAGATTGTGTATTAACTAAAGACTGAATCAGGCATGTTGTAACTTGTAAGCATCTAAACACCAAGAAACAGAAATGCATATGCACGCTGAACAAAACAAATAGTCTTAATTAGCTCAGGTAAGCTAAAAGATGAACGACTAAGAATTTATAAAAACGAAGAGATAAACAGATATAGCTGCTAGAGGTGGCAAGATGGGAGGGTTCCACTGGTAGTTGGGTGATAGAATTACATACAGGTCCGGGTATGATAGGGTTGACCATAAGCCTAAATTCCAGAGATGTTTCCCATAAAGTCTTGAATTAGACGACCAACAGATGCATAAGATGAACCCCCCTCCACCACAGCGGCTCTACTCTTGTCACTCATCTCTTTCACTTTCGTTCTAACTTCTTCGTCCTCCATCAATCGCCTTATCCCACACTCTATCTCGTCTGTAGTGACTATGACCGTATGGTCTTTATGAGCATCAATCGCCTTAGCCCACACATCCCTCTTATAATCCAGCTTAATTTCCACAGCCAAACCCAGCTCCACCACCATTTCAAAGGCATTAATCTGCTGCTCAGCATAGATCGGCCATGCTACCGTTGGTACACCAAACCACAAACTCTCCAACAATGAGTTCCACCCACAATGAGACACAAACCCTCCAATTGCTTGGTGACCAAGTAATGCCACCTGTGGAGCCCACCCTATCACTTTCCCTATTCCAGCAGTTCGTTCCAAAAATCCTTCTGGCAATACCACACTTGGATCCTTATAATCACTAGGGACTTTTGATGCCTCATCAGATGGTGGTCGACGTAGAGACCACACAAAACGGTACCCACTTTGCTCTAAAGCAGTTGCAATCTCCTTCACTTGAATCTCATCAAAACTTCCCATACTCCCGAAACATAAAAACACAACGGAGGAAGTCGGTTGACTGTCCAACCAACTGATGACATCATCGGCCAACAGTTTTCCATCATCTTCTAGGTTGAGTAGCGGTCCTACCGGATAAACAGGTGGAATGGTGTTGTCTGTAGACAATGACTCGATCGCGTGTTTTTCCAATTCAAAATATGTGTTAACGATGATTGCTTTGACCTCTCTTAGTCTACGGGCAGACCACATAAGAAAGTCCAGCCCTTCTTTGGTCTGGATCACGGTCGGAAATACCTTGGTAGGAACCTGTTTGACGAAACAAGGAACCAGTACTTCAGTATCCGAGTGGGTGAGCTCAATAACATCTTGGTTCTGGTCATCACAGAGTGTCTGTATATACAGCTCAAATCCAAGAAAAGCAGCATTAGAAGTGAAAAACACATATGTTGGTATATGAAACTCATTAGCCACATCTATCATGCACGTGCAAAACATATCGATAACAAACCCAACAATCACACCAGAGCCCGATCTGTCTATCATGTCAGACACAATGTTTCTCACATATTTGCAGTGACTGATAATATATTCCTTGTAGAAAGCAGAGGAAGACATCGAGTCACCAAGAGGGGTTTTGTCTTGAGGGAGTTCGAGGAAGGATATTCGATTTAAAGATTTTTTAGCTAATGATTCGATGTAGGTGGTTATAGCTGAGCCAGAACCCAAGCTTGGAGGGTTAATGATAAGAATGGTGATGGCGAGATGTTTATCTCTGTTCACTAGTAATTTTGCAATCTCGACGGCGGACATGATATGACCAATCCCTGGGGCAGGGATGAATATGAGGTTTGCAGGCGTATTCGCCATATCTTTTGGTACAGAAATTGTTTTTTTTTTAAAGTTTGTTCAACTTAAGTTTATTTGAAACTTCGTGTAGATAACATTGATTGAGCTAGTGATGTTATTTCATTGTTGGCATGTAAGTCAACATTTTGTATGGTCACATAATTGAGCATTTTTTGTGAAGACTTTTTGCGTGGAATAAAACCATAAGTTTGCGTTTAGTTTGGGAAAACACCCTTATCTTCCACAAAATATTTTGTGGAAAACAAGGATCGCGTTCAAATAAGCATTTTCCATCAAAATGTTTTGCAAAACACAAAATCCCTTATTTCCTAACTTAACAAGAAAAATTACAAAACAAATTTTAGTAGTTTTCCTTGTTTTCTTTTGTAACTCACAATCCTCCCTCCCCTTCTTGAAAATAGAAAATACAAACATCACTAAACGCGTTTTCTATATTTTCAAGTCTTTTGTGAAGATAAATTTCCCTTCCAAATTTTTACAAAACTAGAGATAGGAAACAAGTTTTCTCCAACTAAATGTCAACATCATTCTGGAAAAAAGAAATAAGATATCTTCATTGACATCACAGATTTCCACCGTATAAATGCAACCCAAAAATCAAAACTATGATAATGTAAAATATAGTATACTATAAGACAATCAGCCCTCATTCCAACTTTTTGTCTCATGCAAACTATGGTCATAGAATTGAGCATTTCAGATAATATTAGAGATTACCTGATGGGTGACATGTAGGCCAACAGGCTATAATTTATATGTTCTGGTTAAACTCGTATTGAAATTTATATAGTATAATTTTATCATTAGTCCATGAGCTAAAGTGAGTAAAAAGCCTTGAACTTTATTTATTTATCAAATTCTCTTGAAATTGAACAAGCAAACCAAATGGGACTCGAACTTATAATCACTTGATCAGAGATTCCACCCTTATCCAACACGCCACAGGCACAACAAATGTTAAAGTCTTGACTTATTTTATCAGTTTTTATGGGGGCAAAAGACTAACTTTAAGGAAATTCACACTGAGCACTAAAAACAGGATGGGGGAAAGTGACCTCTAGGCCCACCAGGATAAAACTAGTAGCATACAAATAAACCAACAGCACTGAGACTGGTATTTTTAGCACTGATCTAAACAACGGCACTGATCTAAACCAACGGCACAATTTTATCAAGTTTCTATAAATAATGGATGTGTTATTCATCAATACAAAAACAACATTACAAATTAATAATCTGAATCTTCAATTACCTATAAATTATGTTGGTAGTCTAAACTAGAATGGTGATCACAGTATACATATAAGATACCCGTCTTAGATACAGAGAGAAAAGGTAGCAGGATTAACAAACCATGAAGATAACCAGCATCCTTGGTTATCTCTGTCTACCTAATTTTAATCCATCACATAACTTTTTACATAAAAGATAACAAATTCATTAAATAATGAATTTTCTTTACAACATAGAGGAAATCGCAGTTCCAGAAATCCAAGGAAAAACATGTATACAAGTGGGTTTCATACATGTTAACAAACGCAATAAAGAGAATGAAAGACTAGAAGAGGATATATGTAGCTGACCTCAAATGCTAGGCATATCCCAGTCACCCCAGACACTCAGAAATCCATCCTATTTCTGGTACACAGCAAGATGTAGATGTTACACGTCGACTTAAAACCAGCAAATCACGAGGTACACAACCACTACCAATACTTACTGTAAGGGTCTCCACCGCAACCTCATGGGGAAACTGCTCTCATTGTCACTTAAAAAACAGTAGTGGAAGTACTTAGTATCCCACAACTTACGCTTATAACGGTTTAAACTTCTCACTCTTCTATTAATGCGGGATGGGTTGTTACTGTAGAGTCAGGATCCTTCATGTCACTATCCAAAACATCCAACATGTGATATATCTCATCACCAGTCAAGTGATTTTTGTCTCTTGACACGAAATAATCCGTACGACCACCATTATCAATCCAGCTGTACCCAATTTCCTTCAGCATTCCTTTTTCATACATCTCTTTCCTTAATCTATCAACAAATTCCCAATTTCCTTCCTCTGCGTACATATTAGATAACAATACATGATAACCTGAAGTTTTATTTCCAACGCCCATTTCAACCAACTTATTGGCAACAACTTTTCCCAACTGAAATTCCCCATGGGTTCTACAAGAGCCCAAAAGCGATCCCCAAAGTCTATAATGATTACCCTTTTCACCCAATCCGTTAACAAAATCATACGCTTCTGACACCCTCCCAACTCTTCCTAACATATCTACAACACAACAGTAATGCTCAAGTGATGGAACAATATTATAGTCATCCTCCATTGACTCAAATATTTGAAGGCCTTCATTTACAAAGCCAGAATAGCTGCAGGCAGATAGGACCGCAACTATTGTTACGGAATCAGGTTGTACGCCACTTTCTTTCATTGACTTAAACAAATCAAGAGACTTTTCACACATTCCATGTTGCCCGTAACCCAATATCATATTTGTGTATGTTACAGCGTTTTTCTCAGGAGAAAGAGAAAATACGTTCTCAGCATATGCAATCATACCCAATTTGGAATATGTATCCACTAAAGCAGAATGCACAAAAACATTATGGTCTAATGAACGTCTAACACAAAATGCATGGACTTGTTTAGTTAATTGTGCACTTCCTACTATACTGCAGCCTGGAAGGATTGATGCTACAGTAACAGCATTTGGTGGAATACTGTGATCAAGCATTTGCCTGAAAACGCCAAAAGCTTGCTCGATTAATCCATTTTGACAGTTCCCAGCGATCATTGTGTTCCATGTTGCTTGATCTCGGTCATTTGAGCAATTTCTATCAAAAATATTTTGGGCCACTTTAATAAGACCAGATTTCGCATACATATCAATGAGATAACTTTCAATTCCCTCGAAATAAATATTATGTCTAAGAAGATACCCATGTGTCTGTTTTCCAATTTCTTTGTTTCTAAGATTAGATGCTGCCGATAGCAGAGCAGTAACTGTGACATCATCAATCATAAACCCTTGCTTTTGCATATCGTATACAAGCATTAAACTTTCATCGTTCATCCCCTTCTGCACATAAGATGAAATCATAGTGTTCCAAGTAACGATATCTTTTTCATTCATACTGATAAAAATTTTAACGCTTTCTTGAATGGAATCGCATCTAGAATACATGACTACAAGTGCATTCATAACAATCACAGGTAAAACTGACACACTCTTTACAATATAAGCATGTATCTGCTTACCAACGTCCAAATTCTGCAACTGTGAAGCTGCAGTCAAAACCGAGACTAAAGTCACATGATCAACATCAACATCATCCGACGCCTCCAAAGCTTGAACGAAAAGCTCAAGCGCTTCAACCGGCATATCATTCTGGACATAACCACCAATCATAGTATTCCAAACCTCTATATTCCGCTCTAAACTACTATCAAACACCATCCTCGCAGATTCAACACTCCCAAGCTCCGAAAACATAGAAATCGCCGAACTCATAGCAAACACATCTCCACAATACTCCTCACCCGACTTCACAAGCAACCCATAAACCACCTCCCCAATCCTAACATCACCCATCGCCGCTACACCACCAAACACATTCACAAAACTCACAACACTCGCCTTAACACCCGACCTCATCATTTTCACAAAACACCCAACACCTTCCTCAAACCTCCCCGCTTTCACACACCACGAAATCAACACATTCCACGTCACAACATTCCTCTTCGGCAAAACCTCAAAAACCCTTTTCAACCCACTATCCATACAACTTGCATACATACTCAAAACCGCGTTACAAACAACCACACTAGGATAAACCACACCTTTCAAAACATGACAATGCACACTTTTTCCAATAATGCCACTCCTCGTCTCAGCGCAGGCTTTTAAAACCGCGGAATAAGTATAGTCATCACAAACAATACCCTTTGTTCTCATTTGGCTATACAGCAGTATAGCTTCATGAAACATGTTGTTACAAATGTACCCAATGAGTATTGAGTTCCATACTACAGTTGTTGGTTTGGGAATTTGGTCGAACAGTTGGCGTGCAAGATGGGTTTCGCCTTTTCGACAGAGTTCACTTAGGCGATATCGAATGGTTCGGGGTTGGGGGTGTTTGGTGTTGGTTAGTTTGGTGTTTGGATATGTGTTTAGTGGAAGTGGGATAGATGGTAATGATGATGACATTGTTCTGTCTAACGGATATTTCATAACTGTCATGGAGTGGTGGTTAAAAGAGAGAGAATTTGTAGTCATGGTATATTAGAGCATCCACAATGCACAAATCATCAATAGCTTTTTACTATTACCAAAAGTCTTTTGAAAGGGTTTTTTGGCATTGTAGTGAAAGCTTTTTGAAAAGCTTTATAGAAAGCCTTGCCAAACTCAAAGTTTTTCCTCAAAGTCTTTTGCATTAAACATAAGAAACATTAAATGCATTAAATGCAAAAAGTCTTTAAAAACTTTTTGCATTGTAGATGCTCTTAGGATTTGAGGGCAGTGATGAGTGTGTAAATACTATCATTTTTGTCTTATATGAACTGCCAAAACGTCCAAAAACACTCAGTAATGCATCAAAATACTAAAAATATTCCAAAATTGTGTTTTATACGTTTTATATGCAAAATGTTTAAAAACAAATGAAAAACGAACAAAGTTTGCATAATTGGCAGTTTCAGTCCCTCAAGTTTCATAAATTGGCAAAACTAGTCCCTGGTCACTCAAAACTTGTAAAATTATCATAAAAGGTCCTTGGGATTCACAAGTTGTAAGAAAAAGTCCTTTGAAGTTAAATTTTACAAATTTACAACTTTGATCCCTCAACTTTGGAAAAGTGTCAAAATCAGTCCCTGGGTTATTTAAAATGGAAAATTTATCAAAATAACCCTTGAACTATTCCTAAATGACATATTTGGTCCTTTGTGTTAATATTTGATATTTACAGGTTTAACCCTTCAAGTTTCAGAAAATTACAAGAATGGTCCCTGGAGTTTGGGAATTGACAGAAAAGGTCCTCGGGATATTTAAAATGGAAAATTTCATTTTAAGGTTCTTTGGTTTATCACATGTGGCAAGTTCAGTCCTTGTAGTATCTTTGGGAAAATGCCACATCATACCCTCAACTTTCACCAATTTACAACTTTGGTCCTTTTTGTGATTTAATACCAAATAAACCAAACGGACCTTCTTATTAATAATAAACCCACCAAACTAAACAAGCCCAACTTTAAGCCCAAACCTTTTTAAGAACCGTTTTAAATAATCGTTGGTCAACCCAGTCAAACCCACCCTCACCTTCACTTTCCCTCTAAACCAAAGCCAGGACACCACCTGGTATCAACCCCCCCCCCCCTTGCACCACTTGAGCCTGCACCACACCCTTATCCTATCCCTTCACTCACCCCAAGGTCAATTAATGCCACCCCCTCCTAGTCTAGGCTCGACAGTCCCCAATTGGCATAAAAAGCCTTTCCCGCCAAAACTAAAGGGAGAGCTAAGGTGATCCAAATGGCTATATTATTGGTGGGATTTTACAAGTGGGACCCACACAAGACCCTGGGATTCTATAAAGAGCAAGAAGAAGCTGAGGAGAAGAGTATTAGTTTAGGTAGTGTAGAATAATGTCGTATGTAATGTAGTTTTATTTTAAGATTGTAATTTCAGTTAAATTAAGTTGTCCTCAGTCAATTAAATGTAATTTGAATCATTTTAAATCTCTAATTTCAGTGTGCAAGATATTGTCAGTTCATGAAACTTTTGTTCTTCAAAATCTCAATTTCATTGGTAGTAGTTAAAAGTTGTTGTTGTGTGTTCACTTGAGCTAAATTCCAGTCCTAATAAGCTTTTATAAGCTTACAAAGCTTCTAAAACAGTTTTAGTTTAAAAATAAAAAATAATCAAAAATATTAATAAAATAGATGAAAAATAAAAAAAATGGGTGTCTCTAGCAAAGAAGCAGAAGCAGGCATGGTTTTGGAATGGTTTTAGAGTCCCAAGGGGGGCATTAGGGAGTGGTGTTGTTCCTGGTTTCATCAGCTTCCATGCTTTGGACCTTTTGTAAGATTAAATTTTCCATTTCTAATCTCATAATCTGTGTTAGTGAATCTTGGTGTTTAATTATGGTTCTTTATTGTTTATGTTGCCTCATTGTAGTTAATTAGATGATACTTGATCAATAGAATAGGTTTCAGTTCAGAAATAACTTAGTTTTACTCTTACCAAAGATTTAAAGGAGTGTTTGGCATAGTGGTCTTCACCACTGTGCATTGGTCCCTAGGTATTAAATCTGGTTTGTGTATGTTCCACTAGGTAAAATTAGGTCTTAGAAGCAATAAAACCCAACATCACTTTGCTCAAAAGTCAAACTCTAAGTTTTAGCTTTCTTTTTCTTTCACTGTTGAGGATTTAAGTCCAAAGACCACTGATTTGGGTGTAGAAGTAGTTCTTGTAGCTTAATTCAGCTTCTCAGTAGCTTATTAGTTCATTTTCAGTAGATTAGAAGAGATCAAAACTCATAAAAGTCAAACTTGGGTGTTCTTAGGAAAAGTCAATCTTGCATGTTTCAGTTTTTCTCAATTCTAGCTGGATTTTTGTGGATTTTTGTGAGAGGATTTAGAGCCTGAGATTTTCAGGATTTGTAACCCCCCACCTCTACTACAATTTTCCATAGTTACTTTATTTTTAGCATTTTTACTGTGGGCCCCACATTGCCCCAAAGAGGGGTGCAGGGCAAGGTCTGCTCTGTCTCAGCAGCTTACACCACCACCACCACCACTTGGTGGTGGTTTTCTGACCAACATAGTGATCCTCAGCCCTAGGATTTGGGTTCCCTCAACCCCCCTCCTACTAGACTTGAGATATTGACCTTTAGTTTGACCCCAAGGTCTGTGGACCCACCCTGAATCACCACCTAAACTTTGTCCCAGATCTGTGTCCTAGTTCAACATTCCAAGTGCTTATTTTGATTAGTACAGCTTATTTGTGCTTAATTTTTGTTGTTTCTGGCTTATTGAAGTTTATTGATCTTGTTTGAACCCATTTCCATCATTGTGGGACCCACACAAGCTCAAGTGAGCTTATTTGCCTACTTGGTCAACCTAAGTCAACTGATAAGCTAAAAGGGGTGTGCACAGTTTATTTTTAAGTTTTAAATTAGTTGTTTTCACAAAAAGTCTTTGATTTTAGGTGTAAATCAAGTTTGTAAAAGAAAAATCCAAAAAAAAGTTAGTTTTAAATTAAGTGATAGTTTCTATTTAATTCCATTTAAGTTTAATTTTCATTTTTAGATTTTAATTAAGTACCTAGTGTTTTTATATTTTTAGTAAATACCTTATATAGTAAAGTAATTTTGATAATTTTTTCAGATTTTTATTTTGTAATTTAGTGCTAATTAGATTTAATTTTAATTTTCTTTATTATTAATTAATATCAAGTATTAAATAGCTTAATTAGTTTTTATAAGGTTAAATCTAATTTTTATATTTTTCCTAGTTCTAATATAGTATAATAAGTTTTTAGAAAATATAATTTGAGATTCTACTGTTCATTTTCTATTTTTCTTATTTTATTTGTTTAAAATAAACTTAAGTTAATTAAAAGGTAAATAATTAGTTGTTTAATCTTTAAACATAATTTTTAGAGTTTTTATAATTTTGTAGGATTCCAGTGATGGTTAAGTAATTTTATAAATTTTATCTTAATTTTCTAAGTTAATTTAGTATTAATATAAATTAAAAGTAGTTTAATTAGTTTAATTAAGTTAAATAGTTTTTAATTTATAAAAAACCCATAAAAAGACAAAAATATTTATTCTTATTTTTTATACTTTCTTAAAGTTCTATTTTAGGTTTAGAAAATATTTTGGCAAAGTTTTAGTTTAATTTGTATTAGTTATAATTTTTAGTTAAATTAAAGTAGATTTTAATTTAGATTTTAAATAGTTTAATTAATTAAATAATGTTTAAATAGTATTTTAATCACTTTTATATTTTCATTTTCATTTTCAATTTTAAGTTTTGAAAAGTGTCAAAAGCACCCCCTGTAGTTTGTTAAAAACCAAAAACCCACTATTTCAGCCCGATTGCGTAAATCTGAATTGTGAATACGTGTATATATCTGGTATCTGATTTTTGTGAATATTATATCTGTGTACAAATACCAAAATAACAGTAGCAATATCATTCCCACATCATCTGGCTACTGTCCTCAGTGCCACTTTCTCAAAAACGATTTCAAACGACACCATTTCAATCTCGCTGAGACTTTAACGACCCGGGAAAACACTATACTATCACCGGAGTATTGATTCTAGGCTGTCTTTGACTTGTTGACCTTGGTCAATAATAATCTGACTGCTCTGAACCAATCAGGCAGTTTTGTCATTTACCAAACAAAATTTGTTTCATTTTAAAAGGTTTTTATTTTTTTATTTTATTTTTATTTTTTCTTTTTACTTTTTATTTTTTATTATATCGCGATTAATATCGGTCACTATTCAAGTTTTGAAATTAAAGAAAAGAAAAATAAAATAAAGTCTTTGTTTACTTGGTTTATGATCACAACTTCCTTAACTACAAGCATACGACAACTCATCTCCAGTAACCAACTCACCACCATGAGATAAATATAACCCAGCTATAACATACATTGTGTATTTGTGTTCTATAGATTACTTTTGGAGTTAATTACATAAATGGTCCCTGTGATTTGTTGGTATTACGGATTTGGTCCTTAAACTTTATTTTTTATAGATATTGTCCTTGTGGTTTTGACCCGTTACGGGTTTGGTCCCTTGACCACCTTTTCTGTTACTTTGACCATTAAGTGGAAGTTTAAAGGGCTAAAATGACATAAATACCCTTTAATAGTATGGTCCCTCTGGTTTGTAAAGTATAACGAATATCGTCACTAATTTTTTTTTTTTTTTTTTTTTTTTTTTTTTAACTATTAATATTAGTAATAGTTTTTAATTAAAAAATATTCAAAAATATTCACACGGTTCTATCCGTTTTTATATGTTTTCGTCCGTTTATATACGTTTTTCTTACGCTTTCATACTTTTTTGTCCGTTTTTCTATGTTTTCGTCTGTTTTTCTACATTTTCATCCGTTTTAATACGTTCTCGACCGTTTTTATTACGTTTTCATACGTTTTTATCTATTTTTATCCGTTTTTATACGTTTTCATTCGTTTTTCTTAAGTTTTCATATGTTTTCATCTGTTTTTATACATTTTGTTATGTTTTCATATATTTTTATATGTTTTCATCCGTTTTTATAGATTTTCATTCTTTTTCATATAGTTTCATCCATTTTTCTTACATTTTATATGCTTTCATTCGTTTTCATATGGATGAAAACATATAAAATGGACGAAAATGGATAAAACATATGAAAACGTAATAAAAACAGACGAAAACGGATAAAAATGTATAAAACGGATTAAAACATTTATGAATACTTTTTAATGGCTTTTTTTTAAAAAAAAAACTCTTGACAAAGTGTTTTTTTTTTTTTTTTTTTTTTTTTTTTTTTTTTTTTTTCCGAAAAAGTTTTGAAAATATCAATCTGCTTAATTGTTTTTTTAGTGAAGTTTCTTAGTATATATATATATATTGAAATATGTTATTTTTTTAAATTTTTTGTCAAAAAAGATTTTGACATTTATATAAAAAAATTTGAATATTTTTCGTAGAATAAAAAAAATCAGTCAAGAGTTTTTATGATTAAAAAAAAAAAAAAAATCTTATAAAAAAAACTGCTAAGAAATTTAACAAAAATCTAGTACGAAAAATTTTTGTCAAAAAATTTTATAAAAAACCTCTGTCTAAAAGTATTAATTTTTTTTAAATAAAGAAATATGCAAAAGAGTTTTAAAAATTTTGAAAAAAAAAAGAGAAAAAAAACCTTAGGGACTAAATCCGTGATACGAGACAAACCACATGGACCATATACTTAAACATACGAGGGTATTAGTGTCGTTTCAACCATCCTTGACGGTCAAAGTAACAGAAAAGGTGGTCAAGGGACCAAACCCGTAACGGGTCAAAACCACAGGGATGATATCCGCAAAAAAAAAATTTAGGGACTAAATTCGTAATACCCGACAAACCACAAGGACCATTTATATAATTAACTCTTACTTCTGGAAAGGAAGTGGAAGGAAATGACATATACTACAAAAATATTTATGTTCTTTAGATTTTTTTTGAGTGAAAATAAAGTGGAGGGTAAGAGCACACGGTGTGGAAGTCGTTACACTTCGCCAGTCCCCCGTGGCTTCTTCGTTGTATCTCGCTACGATAGCTCCCCTTTTATTTTTTTTCGCTGCTCAACACCTCGTCGTCTGCACGGCGAGGTGAGTTCCCGTTTGTAAGTGGATCTTTTTTCTTTTTTTTCCCCTCTAAACTTGTAGTTTTAATATCTTTGTAAATGTTTATGAAGTGTGTGTATTTATAAAATGTGTGTTTTGGTGTTTGTTTGCAGTTGCAGGTTGAGAGGTAGAAGAAGAAACTCACAAGTTTTTATAAAATGTGTGTGTTGGACCGTTGGTGTGTGTTTAGTCTTTGTGGTTTTATTTATTTACAGTTTTCGTCCTTGTGGTTTTCTTATACAATATTTACAGTTTGGAGTTTTATTTATTTTTATTATTATTATTTTTTAAGTAACTAGCATTTTTATTTTTAGTTATTATTTGTTTTGAATAAAATAAATTTAATTCGGTTGAAAAATAAAGTTGTAAGTGGTAGACTCAAAATGAATAAATTAAAGTTAGTTATAAATGAGGGGGTTAGTTGTGAATATTTGTTAAAGTGATGTGTTGCTCCGTAAATGAGGAGCTAAGCCCACCACATCTTGGGGCCGGGGGAGGGGTCCCCATTTTGAGTTGATGATTGCCTTTGCTAAAATCAATATCTTTTTGTTCAACATTATCTTCTTCACGTATGTCATCCTATCTTTTACCATTATCCTACTCACCAACACATATCAATCGAAAATTTTGGTAAATCTATAATTCTAATTTCAACTACTATTAATCTTTAGAATAGTCCACCTTAATATTAATTTTTACAATATTGTTTGAATACGTTATTTAAAATACCCTCAGTTGATAGTGTAACTTGTTTTGCTTCTTGCGTTTTTTCTTCTACCAACGCTTGATTTATATTGATATATGTAAGATATATGCAGGTTCCTTTAATGACTAAAAAGTCGGTCATTGGTGACAATGAGAAGAAGGAGCCTATACATTAGACCATGATATGGTAGTAGACCCGCTGGAACATTTATACATCAAGCATATTCGAATAGGTGAAGGAGTTTGAGTAAAGCTTTTAGTAGACAGATCACCAAAAAACAATTTAAAAATCGCCTAAAAGACAGTCAAAGAACACTTCTCTTAATGGTATGATGTTTTCATGGATCTTCGTTACCTTATTGTCACGGGCCAAATTTTGAAGAGTCTGCTTGGAAGCATGAAGCATGCTGAATGCGTGGGTTCTTGGTTTATCTGGTTGGTCTTGTACTCATGTTGGAGTACCTCAACGGTAAGGGTGTAGTACGTGCCACGAGTAGAGCACTCGATATCGCACTACACTGGTAAGAAATTGGGGCTGCTCCACTGATAAGTCAAAGGCAGGACGAAACCAGTAAACCCTATTATACGCGGGACGGATGGATGCTCATTATCGGGTTATGGACGCCGCGAGGGGTCGAAGGAATGACTCCGTGACAAGTTGTATCAGAGCAAGTTGGATCGAGGCGGACCGAAACAGAATCGTTCATGTCACTCTCCCGATGTTCTTAAAAGTGTTAGTTGCGCAATGGTGACGGGAGAGGTCTCCCGGGGTGTTGTAGACATGAGCACACAATGTCGCATTCGATGGAAGCCAGAGAGAGTAATGGACTAATCCAAATGGCGATGACGGTCGCTGCACGCTTGATCTTAAGTCGCTAGAAAGAGTAATGGACTAATCCAAGAAGGAAGGTAGTCGCTGCACACCGGGACCCAAAGAGTCGAAAGTTGAATGTCCTTTTAAGCCATGAAGCTGGTGTAAAGCCAAATCATTTGAGGGAAGTCGTTTGTCGAGAGGTCGTGCATGAATTGGTTGTAGGAGAATCTCACGAGCCAAATTCTGAGGGGTCGAGTTCTACTTGGAAGCATGCTGAATGTGTGGGTTCATAGTTTTGGTTTATCATGTTGGTCTTGTTGGAGTACCCCCAACGATAAGGGTGTAGTACACGCCACGAGTAGAGCACTTGATATGGCACTACACTAGTAGGGAGATGGGGATGCTCCGCTGATGAGTAAGGCATGACGAAAACCAGTGTATCTCTATTATACGTGGACGGATGGTTGGTCCTTATCAGGTTAAGGACGCCATGTGGGGTCGAAGCAATGACTCCGTGACATTATGCCTCTCTTAACAATAAGGGTTGAGATACAATTTCCCTAAATAGGAATCTACATGGCCTTTCTATAGATACACGTCTTATTAAATTTAATGAGATTCACAAATTTTAAATTTAATCTACTAACGCCTGCTGCAACGTTCTGGCAAAGAAAACATCATTTGATCCATTTTCCTAAAAATGGGTCGATTTGGTTTAGATTTTCGTCCCTAGCTGGTCTAAATGGGCCAAGTTAAAAAATTTAACTATAAATAAAATGATACCAGTACTTTTGAAAGCATATTTAGTACGGTAATCATTTATAAAATTAGGAAAATGGACAAAATGTAGGAACCCATCAAACCCAACCTGTGTTGACTTTATTGATTTAACCTGAACATGGTTTGATCCACTACATGAATTGCCTAACTAGCTGATTTGTAATCTCAGATCAAATCTGAACTGAGTAATATAAATTTTAGCCCCTTGAAATGTCTATGACCAAATCATTCATTGGAAAAAAGGTTGGCATATGGGCTCATTGTCTGCCTTGTTCTTTTGTGCTGTTTTTATCATATGATTGTGAATGTCCATAAAAAATGCACCCCCATTACTTCATTATTTAGAGGTGGGAATTTCACCCATTTACCGTAAAATGGGTCGATTTGGTTTATGGGTTAAATGGATATATGTGAAAACATGGCTTAAAGTGAAACGAGTTGAAAGTCCCTAAAAAGTGTGGTCGAATGCTTAGAAGCTCTTAAACAGCTTGATTTAATAAAATAAATGTTTGTATAATTTGATTATCCATGTAATTATATGAACACACTATCACCACTATAACCAAAATATATTAGTTTTGACATGTTGCCTGACAACCCATTTTGTAATCTCTAATATTAGTTAAGGGATGTGTTAACCGGACCCTCCCTACCATGGGGGTTTCACCAACTTTAGTCAAAATATACAAGTTTTAATGTAGACAGTACAGGCGGCGGCAGCACTGTCTTTCACAGACCCTCCCTAAAAGGAGGGTCCGGTTAACTCATGCCTGCTGCGCAATATAATGTCTATTACCAAATCTTTCATGAGCTAAAGTTGGCATGTGGGCTGTCAGGCTGATTGTCTGTTTTTTTGACTTTATACTGTATTATGTTTTCTAGGATTGCATTTATGTGGTGGAAAACTGTGATGTCAATGAAGAATGACCCCATTGCTTCATTTTGCTTTATTTTTGTTGCAGAGTGAAGATGAGATTTGAGATTTCAATCCATGGTCCCTGTGTGCATATGTGTCCGTTTTTGCCAGCAGTGAAATGACATAAGCCCAATTAATATCATCTACAAGAAATGTCACATACACATAAGTTGACTAAAATAGAAACAAACCATACTTGAACCAAAAGGATATGGCGAATACAGTTGCAAATCTCATATTCATCCCAACCCCTGGGGTTGGTCATATCATGTCGACCATCGAGATTGCTAAAATACTGGTGAATCGAGATCAAAATCTCTCCATAACCGTACTTATCATCAAGCCTCCTAGCTTGAATTCTAGCTCAACTATAACCACCTACATCGAATCATTAGCCAAAAATACTATTAATCGTGTATCCTTCATTGAACTCCCTCAATCCGAAATTCTTCCACAAACTGGCGACTCAAAACTTTCCATTCTTTTCTTCAAGGAGTTCATCAAAAGTCATTGCAAATATGTAAACAACATTGTGGCTGACTTGATAAGCGGATCAGGTTCAGGTTCTGGGCGGGTAGCAGGGTTCGTGGTCGACATGTTTTGCACGTGCATGATAGATGTGGCTAATGAGTTTAATGTTCCAACCTACGTGTTCTACACTTCTAATGCCTCATATCTTGGGTTTAAATTGTATATCCAGACACTTCATGATGTTCAGAAACAAGATGTTATTGAGCTCAGCCACTCGAATACCGAGATACAGGTTCCAGGTTTTGTAAAACCGGTCCCAACAAAGGTTTTTCCGGCTGTGACCAATACCCAAGATGGGCTGGAGTTTCTACTTTGGGATGCCAGGAGACTCAGAGATGTCAAAGCAATTATGGTTAATACATACTTCGAATTGGAAACACACGCATTCGAGTCACTGCCTGCTGATAAAACCATCCCACCTGTGTATCCGGTTGGGCCCATACTTAATCTAGAAAACAGCGCCATTGATGATGACCTCATCAGTTGGTTGGACAGTCAACCACCTTCCTCAGTTGTGTTTTTATGCTTTGGGAGTATGGGCAGTTTTGATGAGGTCCAAGTGAAGGAGATAGCACGCGGGTTGGAGCAAAGTGGGTATCGTTTTGTGTGGTCCCTACGTCGACCAAGTGTGGGTTCAACTGCAAAATCCCCTAGTGATTACGAGGATCCAAGTGTGGTATTACCAGAAGGTTTTTTGGAACGAACTGCTGAACAAGGGAAAGTTATCGGGTGGGCCCCACAGGTGACGTTGCTTGGTCACCAAGCAGTCGGAGGGTTCGTGTCACACTGCGGGTGGAACTCGTTATTGGAGAGTTTGTGGTTCGGAGTACCATCTGCAACATGGCCTATTTATGCTGAACAACAGATGAATGCATTTGATATGGTGGTGGAGTTGGGATTGGCTATTGAGATTACGTTGGATTACAAGCAGGACTTGTTTAGTGCTGGTGCTGATTGGAACAACACGGTCATAGTCACTGCAGAGGAGATAGAGAGCGGGATAAGACGACTGATGGAGGATAACGAGATTAGAACGAAAGTGAAAGAAATGAGTGCAAAGAGCAGAGCAGCAGTGACAGAGGGCGGTTCGTCTTACATGGCTATTGGTAGTCTTATTCAGGACTTTGTAAGAAACTTGTCTTAAATTTGGCTGTCTTTTGTTCTTTGTTGCTTTTGGCTAAAGTGGAAATCTCTTTCAAAAGGCTATCAAGAACTTATTTTCTCTTCATTCATGAAACCCAGTGATTAACTTATAAATATATACAGTACATCATTAGTGAAATGTGTACGATTAACGGTGGCTAGAAACAATAAGCAGATAAAATGAACTTAAGGGCATCTGACAAAAAATAAAACAAATAAAAATTGTTTGCATTGTTGGATGTTCAATTGTATTGTGACTATCCGAGTACCCGCCTAGCGGCAGGTGTCCAGTTTTCGACAATAATTTGGCGGCGAATAGTTTCTTTCGACAAAGAGTATTAGTAGTGTTAGGGAGATCTTTACGAAAAACTTTTAGTTTGATGGCATGGACGCATAGTGACTACTATATATAGCTTTCAACAAAATTCTTTAGCGTCGATATGCGCATGTGGCTATATTTTTCTCTGTCATTATTTTAAGTTGCAATTATCGATTTTTAATAATTATATATTCAATTAATATATTCAACTCGATCATAATGTTATTATTTAAAGTTAAAGTTTTTGTGTCATACTATGTCTTTCAATCTTTTTATCACGATGTTCAAATCATTTTGAGAGGAAGGGAAAAAAAATAAAAGTACCTGATATATGTTTTGAGTAACTGCTCCTACATGCAGCGGTGTATAATTTTCGACAATATCCGGATGCGTTGATACGTATGTATCCGCGCCTAGCGGCAGCGGTATAAAGTGTTAGACAGTTTCCAGGTGCATTTTGTTTTTTGAACGGCATAAAAATTGGGATTTCTTGTGAATCGAACCAGGTGCATTAATTTGTGAATGAATGTTTGTTTTTCTTTGTAGTTTAGAGGTAATATTATGGTAGCAACGCATAACCAAAACGCCAAATAATTTACTTGTACGATATAGGTGGCCTTATACATAAAATGAAATCCAAATATCTTTGAATACGCTCAACTGAAGATGATGTCATAGTAT
This sequence comes from Artemisia argyi, assembly GCA_030686995.1. Taxonomy (NCBI): domain Eukaryota; kingdom Viridiplantae; phylum Streptophyta; class Magnoliopsida; order Asterales; family Asteraceae; genus Artemisia; species Artemisia argyi. The sequence goes on from CM060684.1 coordinate 138,611,047, forward strand.
GTTTATTTTCACTTTATGCATTGTTTTCCTTGTCTAAGATAACCGGTTATATCCGGTGATTAAAATAGAGTATAGAGTTTTTTGTTGGACAATTGCAATTTTAAAACATAAGTATAGTACTTTTAAAAATATTTACCCTATCCTCTTTATTCCTTATTACTCCTGCGTAAACAATCCGCCTCGTTCTGCTATGCCGCTTCGTTTTGTTATAAAATTTTCCACTTCACTCTCTTAACAAAAGGATCAGGTACTTTTGTAAAAACACTTTCGATTTGTTTTATGTTTTTTACTTTCGTATCAATCGAAGAGGTTTTCCTTATATGGGTCCGACTGAGTGTGGTCTTCAATCGGGTGATATTTTTGGTACCATACCGAATTCATGAATAGTTCAAAACCTATTCTCAATTGGGTTTTGGGCTTCAAAGAAAATAAATATATTGGTGTCGAGATTGTGGATGAAGGCGAGTGATTGCAAAAAAAGCGGGTGAGAATGACAAAGAGATATAGTCTTAATAAGAGGAGGATGAACTAGTGATTTTACGAAGTGGTGTTCAATTTTTAATTGGATGGGTTTTATAAGGATTATTAATTGACTGCATAATACGAAGCAGTAGAAATGAAATGAATTGTAAATATTTTTGGCACTACTACGTTAATGTACTCAAGTATTCAGATTGCAAGGGTTCCGTAAAAAACTCGAATTTGCCGAGCTTAAGTGCATGATTTTATATATTATGACTCAAATGTAACGTGCTTGAATTGATTGGTTAAAGTGTTATGGTTTTAAAGTGAAATGGAAATATGTTCAGGATTGAAATTAATGGTGGGCAACAAAATCATCAGGGGATGAAATATTGTAACTGACGAAGGAAAAAAAAAAAAAAAAAAAACAATTAATATTATGATGTAAAATAACTTTTTAAGTACAATGTTTGTGTATATATGTTTTTAAACTACTATGATGTGACAAAAAACTCCTTTATTTGTTGGTAACTCATTTTAATTTTATAAGTACCTTTAGTTTTTTTTTTTTTTTTTTGACAGGTAAACTTCCAACTTAGGTTTTACCACCCCCGAGACAGGGGCCCTAACCGCCACTTTGCCCAGACTATGTTGTCTTAACCGGGTCCACGCTGGCGCAAAGTGAGGCTCAGACGGTGTCGCGAGGAAACCGTACCGCCTCCACACAAGTTACCTTGCTGAAGTAACGGTTGGATGAAAACCCCGACGTTGCTCAGGTTCGAACCCCCAGCGACTAGGTCTAAGGGATTCTTACCATCATCGCAAATATCAACAGCGCATGTGGCCCGCTCCCATGTGAGAACTTCCCGGTTGGTCACCCAACCGGGCTGCTCCCACAGGAAACTCCTTAACCACATACCACCTTACCACTAGACCACATGGCTGTTGATATAAGTACCTTTAGTTGCCTTCATTTTTTAGGCATATCAGTGGTTTCTTTATGTAGTCTTTGTTTGAAAAAAACATGACATGTCTCAATCATCATATTTTGAAAGCACAACCTATATTTTCAAAGAGCATGACATGTCTCGATCACTAAAGGATTTTTAGGCAGAGTGGATTCTGATTCGGTCAAGGCAAAAAAAGCAGTCTCCTGTCCATGCTTTTCTTTTGCAGTCAAATTTCAAAAATGGAGCTCAAAATAACAAAAATTATCAAATCTAATAACACAAATTTCATTCAAGGTTGTATTATATCTTGGGACTAAGTTTGTAGATACGCAACATACTTTCTCAAAAGTACCGAAATACGTAACCTACTAAAAAAAGTCTGTAGATCGCTAACAAGCTTTCAAAATTAGCACAAGATACGTAATGTTGACCGGATTTTTACCTGGTTGATCGGTTTATAGGTAAACACTTAAAAAAATATACATGATTGGTCCCTGTTGTTTGCGTCTGTTTTCACCGGTCATCCTTTAACGTTATTTCAGTTATAAAAGTTACAATAATGGTCCTTGTCGTTTGGGTTGAATTTCACCTTTAGTCCCTTGACTTTATTTTCACTTTTTCGTCCGTTTTTACCACGTTTTGGTCCGTTTTTACACGTTTTTTTTTTTTTTTTTTTTTTTTTTTTTTTTTTTTTTTTTTTTTTTTCGTTTTTTCCACTTTTATAAAAAAAACCGAATAAAATTTTGTAAAAAATATTTTATAAAAAAAAATCGAATAAAAAAAATTTCTAAAAAATTTTCGAAAAAAAATATTTTTTCTAAAAAATATATTTTTTCAAAACTATTTTAGAAAAAATATTTTTTTTTCGAAAATTTTTTATTCAAATATTTTTTTTTTAAATTCGAAAAAATATTTTTTTATTCAAATATTTTTCTAAAAAAATTTTATTTTTTTTCTAAAAAGATTTTAGAAAAAAAATATTTTTCTTAAAAATTATCAAAAATTTTTTTTTCGAATTTAAAAAAAATATATATTTGAATAAAATATTTCTGAAAAAAATATTTTTTCTAGAATTTTTCCAAAAAAAAATATTTTTTTTCGAAAATTTTTTAGAAAAATATTTTTCTAAAATATTTTCGAAAAAAAATATTTTTTCTCTAAAAAATATTTTTTTTCGAATTTAAAAAAAAAATATTTGAATAAAATATTTTCGAAAAAAAATATTTTTTCTTAAATATTTTCGAAAAAAAAAATATTTTTTAGAAAAAATATTTTTTTCGATAATTTTTTAGAAGAATATTTTTTTTTCTAAAATTTTTTTAGAAAAATATTTAAATAAAAAAAATATTTTTTCGAATTTAAAAAAAATATATTTTTTCTAAAATATTTTCGAAAAAATATATTTTTAGAAAAAATATTTTTTTCGAAAATTTTTTAGAAATTCTTTTTCGATTTTTTTTATAAAAGTTGAAAAACGAAAAAAAAAAAAAAACGTGTAAAAACGGACCAAAACGTGTAAAAACGGACGAAAAAGTGAAAATAAAGTCAAGGGACTAAAGGTGAAAGTCAACCCAAACGACAAGGACCATTATTGTAACTTTTATAACTTAAATAACGTTAAAGGATGACCGGTGAAAACAGACGCAAACCACAGGGACCAATCATGTTTGTTTTTTAAGTGTTTACCTATAAATTGGTCAACCAGGTAAAAATCCGGTCAACATTACGTATCTTGTGCCAATTTTGAAAGTTTGTTAGCGATCTACAGACTTTTTTTAGTAGGTTACGTATTTCGGTACTTTTGAGAAAGTATATTGCGTATCTACAAACTTAGTCCTATATCTTGAACCCAAATTACATATATTGACACCAAATGGCAGATTTTGGATACCGCAAAGCATACATTATTTCAAAGCCTCAAACAAAATCATTGGCCTTATACAAAAGTTCAGATCTAGACATAAGTTTATAAATCTCAAAACCACCAAACAACAAATCTTGCTACAATTCTGACCAAACCCACAAGTGCAACAGATACCATATAAACAAACTAAATTTCTAAAAACTATTTTCATAACCAAACAAAAATTCAAAAAACATATTTAAACCCAAAATTTTGGATCTACGAACAAATTTGGCTCAAATTAATTCATGCCTTCACAATAATAGAGGTTGCTAAGCCGAGTCAATTTCACACTCAACTATCCTTCAATTCTACCTAGCCAAACTACACACTCGAAAGATCATCACAGCCAAATGAAACATATCCGGAAACCAACTATAGCCAAAATAGGAAAACTAATGTAGCCAACAATTTTGATAAACAGAAGTTCAATCAACTTTTTAAAACACTAACCTAAAGACTAAAAATGTAGGCGTACGATGAAATGAAAATGTTGAAAATAAGAAATCAATAAAACAACCCGTAGAAACATTAACATGTAGTAGCAACAACAAAGGATATTTTGAGAGCAAAAATGTTTAGAGTTTAGGCAATCCGACATAACACAAGCAATTGATATTTTCAAAAACTAAGCAAAAAATCAAATTATCAATGTTTATGCACATACCTTTGAAAAAAAAAAAAAAAAAAAAAAAAAAAAAAAAAAAAGTGAAACATGTATATATGTACAATATAAAAAAATTACTTCAAAACCCATATACTAAATAGAAAATAAATACGAACAAAAAAGAAGGAAAAACGAAAACTTCTTTGGTTCAAACTATCAAGAGAATGTTCAGCAACATGAGAAAAATTAAACGAACCAAAAAAGAACGACAAAAAAAGATATGAAAAAGAGTGGAGAAAAAGGATACGAACCCAAAAAAAACCCCATATTAACATAAATCAACAAAATACACAAGTGAATTTAAATAAATAAAGGCACAAACTTATTTCAAATTACATTATAACAAAACCTTGTAACAATGTATATTTTACTAGAACGGTACATACGCAATCCAGTGCCGGGTACCTGTGACTATATTTTGCGTTAGTCGGTTATACATATAGTTGTTTATAAGTAGAGATGGTAAAGATAGGTATGCCAAATAATTATAGTTTGAACAACCAACCTCCTTCCTAACAAACTTTCTAATCAACTTGTTTTCTAACCAACTTCCTAACTAACATGCTTCCTAACAAATTAATTTTGAAATTCTTCCATAATAAGCAAGTAAAAGTCTGAATTTTAAGCATTTTCTAATTATAGAATAGTCTCAAATGTATTATATAGTAGTATAGATAACAAACTTTACATAAACTTTGTAAAAAAAAAAAAAAAAAAAAAAAAAAAAAAAAAAAAAATTCTTACACAACAAACTTTATTACATTACAAATATCAACCCGAAATCATCGGGTCAACTATGTCAACACTAACATGTTTACACATAACCCGAACCTGACCAATTTAACCTGTATATATACTTGGCTTGGCGGTTAAATAGGTTACACGGGTTGAATAGGTTAAACCTGTTTCGTGTGGACCCATTTGACCCAATTTATATACAAAAGTTAACACATTACACAAGTTATTAAACAGGTTAAATGAGTTTGTGGGTAAACCTGTTTAACCAATTTAACTCGTATACTAAGATATAATAATTTTTTAATTTAAGAAAAAAATATTAAACGGGTTGGCGGGTCTATCATCTTAATTTATTTTCAATCCGAACCTGACCTGTTTAATAAACGTGTTAGATGGGTTGACTCAAACCTGACTCGAAATCTATTTAGACTCAACCCGAACCTGTTAATTTTCGTGTCGGTTTCAGGTCGGGTTTCTTGTCGGGTCAGAAATTGCCACCCCTAAGAGAGGTATGAAGCTAAGGCGGTGGGAGCCGGTTTTAGAGAGAGAGAACCAAATTGGGAGGAGTGTGTATTTTTAGAGAAGAATGTAAAAAAGAGAGTAATAAAATTTTAGGTTGTGTGGGTATTTATATGGTTTCTGGCTCGGTTTTCTGAATCTTAATTATAGGTTCGGGTTAATCTTGGGAGTCAGGTAAGGAATATGCATGTTTTAGGCTCGGTTGTCTAAATCTTAATTATAGGTTCGGGATAAGCTTGGGAGTTAGAGAGGGAATATGCATGCTTTATAAGGGAGTAAAGATGAATTTCAGAGAATAATAGTGTTGTGACACCATCGTTGATTAGAGGATGTGTACTCGTGATGCTAATACTTTCCGATTAGTATCTACAAAAGGAGGTTTGAATCAATATAGCTAGCTGATCAACGAGTGCAAACGATTCGTAACTTAAGGACTAATTCTACACTTACGTTATTTTATGTTCAAATCTTAGTTACAAACCATTTGACACCGAATTGACCCAACATTGTCCCCTTTAAAAATCTATGACCAAATCATTCATTGGACAAAAGGTTGGCATTTGGGCTTTTGTCTGCCTTTTTTCTTCTGTTTTTGTCATATACTTGTATTTTCTGTGTTACATTTATATGGTGAAAAACTGTGATGTCCATGAAGAATGGACCCAATTATTTCATTATCTAGAGGTTGCAATTTCGCCTGTTTACTTAAAAGTGGATTGATATGGTTTACGGGTCAAATGGATAAATGTGAAAAATACGGCTTATGGTGAAACCAGTTAAAGGTCCGTAGAGTCTGTTCAAATGCTTACAAGCAGTTTATAAGGTTGGGTGGCCTTTGGATACATAGTCCTAAAAATTTACTAATAGGAGTAATCATTTTACAATGTATATTGGCATCCTTTAAACTTTGGGGCCTTATAAAATTTGAGACATATCGTGCTTGCTTTATTTGCTTTTTGGTTAAGAACACCATAGATACAATATCTAAGAAAGAATTTCATGCTAGATAATCATAGAAGTTACTATGTTCATACAAAACTGAATATCACATATGAATTGTAGCACTTTTTAGTGTACCCTATCGACCCTCCACAACACTGATGGTCATATTATTCACTGAGCAATCTTTCTTTTTACTTTCACCCGAAGTTGACTTCACATCCACTCTGCCAATGACGAATGCTGGTTTGTTTGGTGTAGGTAACGACATGGTGTCGTTGAGAAGCATTGAAATCATATGAGATGTTGTTGGTCTATCTGTTGCACTTTCTTGCACACATAGAAGGGCGACATGGACGGTCCTCAAGAATTGTTGTACAACACAAGTATTTCCAAGTGTTGGGTCTTTTAGTTCCATGGTATCCCCTTGTTGCCATAACTCCCATGTCTAAATCATGAAAAAGTTAACTCGTATTTTCATCTGCTCCGTGTGCGTGGAAAATTTCAAAAAATTCAACACATGGAAACAAACAAAATAAGACTCTTCTCTGAAATATGGAAACTATATGCATACAACATGTAAAAGATGTGATAATAGGATTGTGTCTTTGTAAGTAGACTTACATATTCAATAAGATTGAAAGTCCGGTCAAGATGAATGAAGCTACTATTTCTTCTTCCGCTAACTATTTCCAGGATCAAGACTCCAAAGCTGAAGATATCGGACTTGATGGAGAAAGTCCCTTCCATTGCGTACTCCAGAGACATATAGCCACTAAATAAAATATCAATGACTTTAAATTTCAAGAAATAAGGTGACGATATTTGTAGGGACATTCTGATATTGATCATTAGACATGACAGCATATAGACCATACATAGAAATTAAAAATGAAAAGGTATAACTAAATCACTTACTATGTTCCGACGACCCTTTTAGGCATTGCCTCTGTCTCATTCCCCTTAAATATTCTTGCCATACCAAAATAAAAAATTTTAGGATTCAAATTCTCATCTAAAAGAATGTTATTTGTCTTTATGTCTCTGTGAATAACTCGCATTCTTAAGTATTTATGCAAGTATAACAACCCTTGAGCTATTCCTTCAATGATGTTAAACCTTTTAGGCCAATTTAGCTCTGCCTTTCTGTTTTCATCTGCCAGATAATGAAGGAGTAAATCACAAAAATCAATGAGTAAAACACCACTCTATGCACTTACTATACAAACATGTTTACCGAAAAGAAAGAAATCTAGCCTTTTGTTAGGCATATATTCATAAATTAACATCTTTTCTTCCCCGTGTATACAACACCCAAGAACACGAACTAGATTTGTGTGTTGGAGTTTGGCAATGAGTATCAGTTCATTCTTGAATTCTACAAGTCCTTGCCCTGATCTTCTAGAGAGCCTTTTGATTGCAATTTCTTGTCCATCAATTAGTTTCCCCTATTTGGTAATAGCATTATATCATTTTGCAGACTTAGAGAGAAAAATTGAAGAACACAGCATTCCATACAGCGTGAAAGTAAAGGTAAGTTACCTTGTACACCGGTCCAAAACCACCCTGTATGAGCTTATTTTCAAGTGAGAAATCATCTGTGGCAGTCATGATAGAATCAAAACTAAATATTAGCAAATCATTTCCTTTCCCACCGTCAGTTTCAAGCTGGTGTATATCTTTAAAGCTTTCAGAAGCTGTCAGCTCAAGGAAAAATGCATCTCTCTTCCGTCTCTCGTGTTCTACAACAAGTATTTACAACTTAACAAAAGTACTTAAAGAACAAATATATGCTTAATTAATTTTTCAAGTTTTGTACCTTGATGCGTGTATTGTGTCATATGCAGTATAGGGGTAATTGCGTATTTCAAGTTTTACATTTATATTTAGCCGACTTATCCTATAACACACACACTAACTGACAATGTATCCGATCAATATGTATATAGTGGTAAGTAGAGTGTCGATCACTAAGAGTGGAACGTTAACCTTAATTTGTCTATAAGTATTTTAATATTCTAAGTTAGTTTTACAATCTAATCTAACACAAGGGGGTTTAGTCTGAGAGACTAGCACAGATTTGGTTTTATTAAATAGTAAATTAAAACTAGTGAGAACGAATCAGCAAATAGCAACACGTACACAGATAGATAATAGAGACTATAAGAAGACCTGTCCTGATAATTAAGTAGCTTGTCACTTGTTTTATTGTTAGTTTTATATGAAGTGTATCGTAATCTGGTCTTTCTCATTGGATCACAGTATATCGGCGAGTAAACCCTTAATGATCACTTACGTCTATCCTACTTATCTAAAGACGTTAGATTAAATAGGCGAGGAGTGGATATGTCAGTTCAGTCCACGGGCTCAGCTAGACACAGAGGTTATCAAAGCACTAATATAAGTCACCAAAGACATCAACATATAAACTTTAATTAATGGGAAAGCAATATTAAGGGGAGTGTACGATGTTCCGTAGTTACATATCACAAGCCCATCAATCCTGATGAATTAAAGCTTACTATTATAATAAACCAAAACTACTTAATGAATTAAATACATGCAGGACCTTCTTACAGCTCTAATATATTTTTTTGGAGTGTGTCTTGTGAAGCTTCTTCGACTGAATTCGTCTCCTTAGGGTTATGGCTCTCTTTGTGGCACACAAAATTCATATGTCCTTGGGGTATTTATACTTTCTATCTGAGGGTTAGATGCGGCGCATTGAGTAATGAGATGTGGCGCATTGACTTAACTTCGCGTGGGGTCCAAGATTAATATATTCTGGAATATTCGTACACCGCCTTTAGATGTGGCGTAACTTGATTCTTGTATGCGGCGCATGTCCTTTAGCGTCTTGGATTATATCTGGTGAAGTCTTGATAGTGATACGCCATATGTCAGAAATATGTTGCGGCGTATCTGGAGTAGGACAAGCTTGATCTTCTTCGTTGATCAAAGTTTCATATGTGGCGCATGCAAGAATTGCATGCGGCGCATTCTTCAAAGTTAGGCAATGGTCTTCGAATTCATCTAAGTATGATATTGCGGCATATCTGTTGAGAGAGATACGGCGCATCTTCTAGGTTTCAGTAGACTTTTGACATCTTGCTGGTTTTGCTCCATATTTCGTCCAAAATTGTTAAGTTTCACCAATTACTTGTTTTTACCTGAGAAATACTAAAGTAAATGATTAAGTATCGATTCTCATAAATAATATAATAAAACAAGTAAAAAAAAAAGGATAAATGATGACAATGAAATGTACTTATTTGAGTTCATCAAATATCCCCCACTTGAACTTTATTTGTCCCCTAGTAAACTCTAGATTATTGATGAGTGCTCAAACACTCATTATTTTTAGTCAAATCTGAACTGCAAAACATACAAAAACACTCAAAAATGCATCAAAATACTAAAAATATTTCAAAATTGTGTTTTATATGTTTTAGATGCAAAATGAGTAAAAACAGACGAAAAACGTACAAAGTTTGCAAAATTGGCAGTTTCAGTCCCCCAACTTTCAAAAATTGGCAAAAAATAGTCCCTGAGCACTTATTTTAAAAGAAAAGTCACCAAAGGTCCTTTTAAAATCATAAGTTGTCAAATTTAATCCTTTGGTGAAAAATCTCAAAAGTTTTGGAAAGTTACAATTTTGGTCCTTAGAGTTTCAAACTTTGGCAGATTTGGTCCCTGGTGGGATATTTTTGAAAGAAAAATCAATTTTGGTCTTGTGGTTACTTATTTTGGCAAATATGGTCCTTGGGTAAAATGTTTGTGGAAATTACATGTTTGGTCCCTGTACTTTGCAAACTTGTCATATTTGGTCCCCGGGTGTTTTAAAATGGAAAACTTTATTTATGGTCCTTGTGTTATTGGATATTGGCAAATTACACCCTTGAAGATACTTTGGATGTATGGCAAAACAGCCCCTTGCATATTCAGAAATTACAAAATTAGTCCTTGTGGTGTTTTGCTAATAAACCAAACGGATCCCTTTTATTACTTAGCCCACCCAAAACCAAATACCAAATCCAATCCACCCACTTAACACCCCAAGCCCACACAACTAGGCCCAACCCCACACCCTTTTAATACTTCCCAACTTTGACCTCAGCCAACACCCTCACCCCCGTTTCACTGTTCACCCCCCCACCTTCATCCCCTGATTATCAGCTTCCATGTCCCCTCTCCTTCCACTTTATCACCAAAGTCTCACCTCCATTAAATATCACTCACCAACCCAACTAACCTTCCCCCCCCCCCCCCCATTAATAACCTCACCAAACACTATTACCTGCCTTTTACCCTTTTCCCGCCAAAAACATTTTGAAGGGCTGGGATCGATTTGAAGCTATCCAACGGTTCCAATGCAAGTGGGAAGTCTTGGAGGACCTCCAGGGCTTATAAAAGAAAAGAAAGAAGAGAAGAATATAGTTAGTTAGTGTAGTATAGTAATTAGCTTAGTTTAATTTCAATATAATGTAATTCTAAGTTTCAGTTGTATTTTTTAGTTTAAAAACATTGTAATCAGTCTTTTTAATGCAAGTAAATTCTTATTAAACCTTAATCTCATGCTTTCCTGTTCTAAATTTAGATTTTGCAAAATTCTAGTGAAATATTGATTCCACTAAATTCTGAGTGAAAGTTGTGAATTGTTGTTTCATAAGCTAGCTTTAAGTCATTCTTTTAAGCTTAGGCCAGTGTTTAAACTAGTACTACTTCAAAATTTCAAAGAAAAAAAATAAGGAAGAAAAATCATTTGAAAAGTAAAAACATGGTTCATTAGTTTCATAAGCTTCAATAAGCTTTAATTTAGGTTTCTACAGGTTTACATAAGCTCTGTATAGCTTATTGTAAGCTTGTTTGTTCTTATTCAGTGCCAATTTCCCACTCTTGGAAAAGTCAATAAGTCAACTGCTTATTGAAATAAGCTTGGAGTGCTATTTCTTTGCAGCTGATGGTACCTAGACCCTTAAACCTTTGCTCTGAGCTCAATGTGGGTTCAATTTACCTTGGTGTAAGCAGGAAGTAGTTGTGAGTCATCACCTCTTCTTTGCTTGATTCTTGTACTTCATTCATAATTTTGCTTAATCTCTTTGAGCTGTTGTTGTGATTGCTTTCTGTGAAATTTATTTGCATTCAGTCCCCATTGCTTATATCCTAGGTTAGAAGCAGTAAGGATTGCCTCAGTTACCAATTTCCTTTGAAAAATCACAAAAACAGTTAGTATAAGGGGTGTTTGGATTAGGGTATTTCACCCCTAGGTTCTAAGTGTCCGTTGTTGATTTTGGCTCATGCATGCTTAGTCAAGTTATTTTAGGTCATAAGTAGTATAAATACTCAAGTTTTTCAGTAAAAGGTCAAAATCCAAGTAATTCTCCCTTAACTGTCCACTGTTGGACTTTTTGAACCCAAGCTCATCAATATTGATTCATAAGATGTATTTTTAGGTTGTTTTAACCTTATTTTAGCTTATTGTATCTTAATTAGTCCTTAGATTAATCCTAGAACTCATCAAAGTCAAAGTAAGTGGTTTAAGTAAAAAGTCAAATATGCACCTTTCTCAGTTTTTGCAAATATAACATGATTTGTTTTGAACTTTATGTTATGAGTTAGGCCTTGAACTTGTTTATATTTACAGCCCCCCAGCTCAACTTCCTTGTCCCTGTGTTATTTTATTTTTACCATTTTTTCTGAGCATTCCCAAGCCCCCAAAAGTTACCTGCTGGGGGAGTAGTCTCCCCTGCATCAGCAGGCCATCACATAACCACCAACTTTGGTGGTGGCTGCAACCCACCATATTGGGATCCATTGCTCCCCTCTTGGCTCTTTGCACTCCCAAGGTGGGTGGCTGTCCATTTCACCCAAGGTTGTGCCCCCAATCACCCTTGTGGGGCCCCTAGACACCCCTTAAGTTTGTCCCATTTCAGTGTTCACACAAGTAATCCATTTGCTTATTTTGAGCTTAATTGCTTATTCTGTGGCCCCCAATTGCTTATTCTTGCTTTAACATGTCCCTTTAACTCAAGTGAACCAGAATCATTCATAGTGGGTCCCACTTAAGCTCATTTGAGCTTATTTTCCTCTTTGGTCAACAAAAGTCAACTGTGGAGCAAATAAGCTTCCACAGTGCTTAATTTTAATATATAAAAATGTTGTTTTTTTTACAAAAGTTTAATGTTTTTATGTATAAAATAGATTTCTAAAAGAAAAATCAAGAAAAAACAATTTAATCTTAAGTGATAGTTTCTATTTAATGTAATTTAAATTTTAATTTTCATTTTTAAATTTTTGTTAAGCACTTGGTATTTTTATAATTTTCTTAAATTCCTTTTATATTAAAGTAATTTTAGTAATTTTCTTAGATTTTTATTTTGTCATTTAGTATTTATTAGAATTTCTTCTTAATTTTATTAATAATTAATTAATAATTAAGTTTTAAATAGCAAAATTAGTTTTTATTAAGTAAGACCTAGTTTTTATATTTTTCCTAGCTTTTATATGTTGTAAAATAATTTTAGAAATTTTCTTGTAATTTTTACTGTTTATTTGCTATTTTTTTATAATTTAAAATAGTTTAATTAGTTAATTAATATTTAATTAGTAATTAATTAATAGAAAAATCACAAAAAGACAAAAATACATATTTTTAATTTTAAAATTTGTTTTTAGTTATTTTATAATTTTAGAAATTTAATTTTCATTTTTCTTGTATTAAATTAATATTATATTGTATTTAAGTTATTTAAATATTAATAATAAGTATTAAATAGTTTTTAATTAATATTAAATAAGTAATTAGTGTAAAAATTTATTTTCTTTTTCTAAAAAATTTCTTTTATCTTTAAGTTTGTAAAAAAGTCATTTTCACCTCCTGGGGGTTTTCAGATTTAAGTTTTCACGTTTTATTTTGTACGTTCGCGTTATTTCAAACGTAAACGTACACGTTTTTAGATTTCAAGCGTTTTTAGGTATCTAACTTTCACGTAATCATCTTTATAGCTTGTTTAAGCTATTTCTTTGTAGATTCCCTAGTTTAATCACTCACAAACCTTTTCCTGTCCAAATTCACCCGATCACAAAGCCGTTTAATAACCATCACACCTCGTCGGGACATAACGACCCGGGGAAACCCTATATTCCGCGGAGCATTGACTCTAGGCAGTTTGACCTTGTTGACCATATCTTTGGTGAATTTAGGTTGACCGTTTGGAGCCAATCAATTTTTGGCGCCGCTGCCGGGGAGGTTGTGCGCGTTTTCTAAAAACGGTTTGCTGATTAGTGCTTTTGGAATTCAATCCTTTATAAATTGCTCATCCTTGTTCATGTTATCTTATAAAAACAAAACTATTCCCGGAAACATTTTCAATCAGTTTTCAACGAACACAAAAAAAAACAAAAACACAAAAACATTTTCTTTATCATTTGTACAAAATGTCTTTCCAAAAACCCAAAAATATTCACCTTTACCCTCTCACATCTTTGATTCTTCATTCCTTACCCTCCCAAACCTTTTGATTCTTTTTATGTCTCATCCACACCTTCTTATTTGCCATTGGTGTGGTAATCCTCATAATGGTGGCAATTGCCCCAGTTGTGGCATGGTAGAGTCAGGAAACGGGTCTGTCTATAACCAAGATCCCTATTCCTATCATGACACCATTGATTCATTCCACCAGATATCACACCATCAGTCTCAGCAGTTTTACTGTTGTGAGTACTGTGGTGGTTCACACTACAGTTATGATTGTCAATCAGGAAACACGCTTGTCTATGAGAAGTTTCCTGATAACGATTATAACTTTAGCACATACGACTCACAGCCACATCAGTTTTATTGTTGTGATCACTGTGGAGGTCCACACTTCAGCTCCGATTGTCAAACGAGGAACCCATTTCCTTGTAACACTTTTGACACATCGTATTATGACGAACCTCCATCTCCACCAATTCCTCAAAATCTTCTCCTTGATCTTTTGGATTTAGTGAAAGATTTGAAAGGAATTACACATACCCCAGATAATCCAAAACAAAAATCGATGGAAAAATTGTTAGCTGACGAACAGGCTGCTAAAATAAGTTCCCAAGATGCTTATGAAAGATCTATTAGGGAATCAATTGCAAAAGAAAAAGCAGCCAAATCTAGCTCTCAGTTCCGTTTTATTCCTGATGACAGTGATGATGAAGATACACTTGATATCCTTCAATTCTATAAAGATTCATCAAGTTCATTGATGAGTTCATAAAAACTCATCATTTCTGTTCCATTTTAAATACGAAAACAGTTAAAAAACACACAGAAATACTACATAATACTATAAATATCTTTGAATTGTGTTTTTATATGATTCAGGTGCAAAAGGACTGAAAACAGAGGAAAACGTGCAAAGTTTGCACAATTGGCAAAATCAGTCCCTGAACTTTCAAGAAATGTCAAAAATGGTCCCTGGGAAAATTATTATGAAGAAAAGTCAACAAAAGTCCCCCAGGAACCATGAAATAACAAATTTTACCCTTGAAGTTCAAAATTGCACAAATGGCAAAACAGGTCCCCCAAGTTTCATAAATGACAATTTTAGTCCTTAGAAGTTTATTTTGGAATGAAAAGTCCACTTTAGTCCTTGGGAAGTCAAAAATATTCATTATAAGTCCCTGGATGAAAGTTTACACAAAATGACAACTTTTACCCCTTAAGTTACAAAATTGGCAAAATTAGTCCCTGGGTATTTAAAAATGGAAATTTATCATAATATACCCTTGTACTAATTCATAACTTACAATTTGAAACATTTTGATAACTTTTGGGAAATTACAATTTCACCCCTCTAACTTTGGTGAAATTACATAAATGGTCCTTTAAGGTTTTAAATTGAAAATTTACAAATATTATCCTTGTACTAATGTTATATGGCAGGAATGGCCCCTTATGATACTTTGGAAACATGGCACGATCAGCCCCTAAAGTTTCATCAAATCACAAGTTTAGTCCTTGGGCTTAAAAAGTGCAAAACCAAACCGGATCCATTTATTTAACCTTAAATCCAAATCACTTAAATCCAAATAATAAACCTGGCCCAAAGTTACAAAAGCCCAACCACCCTTTTACCACTAAAACCTGGGTTTGACCATTTGACTCGCCCCTAACCTTCACTCCACCTCACAACCTGCTTCATCATCCACCATGCTACCATCTCCACCTCCACCTTCATTACTTTCCACCTCCTACACTCCCTGTCACCTTCACAACCAAACCCACCCTTTGGTTTTGTCTCAGGAGAGGACATGTGGAATCCTCACCATCTCCACCACACCCTTAACCTGCAACCTGACAATATCTCACCTCCACCACGCCATTTTGCTTCTACACTCCACCCTCCACCTCTACAAGACTTCAAGAAGCATTAATTGCTCTGAATTTTCCCCTAGCCACGTGTCACAGTTTTGGGGCCAAAACATATTCAAAGGCTAGGATGAGCTACAGTTGATCAATGGTCAAGATTAATATGGGGATTTGACCAGAGACATGTGGAGGTTTCAAAAGTCTATAAAAGAGAGAAGATGCAGATGGAATAACTACCTTGGGCTAGCCTTGGTTCGTAGCTTAATTAATCTTTACATGCTTTCTTTAGTTAAAATGTCATTTTTAGTTTAAATGTTGTACTTTCCTTTAAAATAGTGTAATGGAACCTTTATTTTCAGTTTAATACAAGTTATCTTTAAAATTCATATTTTAGCTTAATTTCCTTTAAAATTCCAAGTCATTTCAATTTCTTGTTGATTATAGATGTTTATTGGACTCTCATAAGCCATATAAGCTCCTGACAAAAGCTTTGAAGCTTGTAGATACCCTTAATCAGCTTAGTCTTTAAAAAATTAAAAATTAACCAAAAAATCAAGAAAATTAATGAAAAATCAAAAATAAATGATAAATGGTGTAAACAGCTTGGAGCAGGGTATATTTTTGATGGCCCTTTGGTTTAGAGCTTCTTGGGAAGCTTAGGATTAAATTGTGGTCACTTGGATTCATGTTCTCAGCTTGATACATCTTGTAAGTTTTTTATTCAATTTTTTATTTTACTGCTTCAGTCACTTATTTGCTTAGATTTTCATGTTTTTATGTTTACTTGTTGTTGTTTAATGTTATTAAAGCTTAATATTGTATGCCTATGTGTTGAATCACAAAATTGCCTTATATTGCATTTTCACTATGAAAATTGCATATGAGTGATTCGTGTGTAATTGTTGTTATAATTCTTGTTTTTTCTGTTAATTTGTGCTTAATATGTGATATAATGAAGATTGGATTCAGTTTTAAGGTATTAATCAGTGATATACTTTGGAAATCCAAAATTCATATTGTTTAAGGTGTGTTTGGTATTACTGAGTGTGTGGTGATTAACTAAGCCTAGGGTGTTATTTCTGGTTGCTATGTGATACACTAAGTTCTTTGAGGTCAGACAAACCTTCAAATCTATTGTGCACTCATGTAAAAGTCAAAATCACCATCTTGGACCCTTAATTTGATCACTGTGATAGTTTACAAGGCCAAATCCACCTTATCAGTGTATAAGTAGCATATCTAGCTTATTTTAATGTTATTGTATCTTTTTATAACATAATTAGTCTGTATATTAGGTTATAAATTCATTTAAGTCAACAAAGTAGTTAATAGCAAAAAGTTAAATTTCTTGGTATGCAGTTTTTGAATAAAATTGACAATTTCATTCTGAGCTTATTAATGAGTTTTAAGACTTGTGCTTTTGAGGTATTATAGTTTTGTTGCTTATCTGTTTGTATTATTTTTGTTAATTTTTATCTTAGCTTTTTAACTGCTTAATTGAGCTTATCTGTGAGCTTATTTTTTTTAAATTGTACCCTGTGCACAGGTTTGGTATACTTTTCATAAGTTCACAGATTATTTATTAATGCATGTACTTGTGATATAATTGTTGTTTTCCATATATTATCTGTTTATTTTGTTACCCTTGTGCTTAAATGACCAAATCATACTTTCTTGCTCAAGGAATTAGATCATTGAATCCATTATAACTTGGATGCTTACACTAAGTAATTAGTGTAAGCAGTCAAGTTCATAAGCCCTCAAAAGCTTATGGAGTGGACCCAATTTTGTGATTTCTTGATTAAGTTAAGTAGCAAAAGGACTGGATTTAGTCTTATCCTGAGCTTCTCAGCTTATGTGATAAGCTATACTTGGCTTAACATTTTGTTCAAACACACTTTGTACACTGAGAACTCAGTCTATAAGTGCTTATTTCATAAGCACTTATAGAGCTCATTAATTGAGCTTATCTTGTGAAATTAAACTTTTTGGAAAGCTTATATACCAGTCTCAAGGTTTTAAGTCTCAAACCTCATTTTCTGGCTTATTTAATAGGCCTGCTATAAGCTTAAACCTTGTCCCATTTTATGTGAACACTGAGTAAGTCAGTGTTGACAAGCACACTTCATAAGCTTCCCATAAGCTTATTTGTGGGCCTCAGCCCATGAATCTTGGCTTTTTGGATAGCCTCCCAGATAAGCTTGTGGGATCAAAAGCTCTTTTTGATCCCTGAGCTTGTTTGAGGGTCCCACTAAGGGCTGCAAAGTCTTTAGTTTGGCCTGCAAGGGGTGTTTGGGACTGCATTACTTGGAAGTGCTTATTTGCTTAATTCAAGCTTATTTGTCAATTCCAATGTGCCAGCTTGTTCATATCTGTCTATAATACATGTACAAACCTATTTTCACCTTTATTTTACACTGTAGAGCTTTTCATAAGCTTATTCCAAGCTTATGACTTCACTGTGAGCCAAAAGCTCAACTAAATAAGTCATAAGCCCATAATATGCTTATTTCTAGGTTTATACTTTTCATACTTGTTAATAACACTTGTTCATACATATATTTATAGTTGATTTCATTTATTAAGCTTATTCCAAGCTTATGGCAAGCTTAAATTCCATCTGTGAGCCAAAAAACTCACAGATTAAGCCATAAGCTTGGCAATTGCTTATTTCTTTGTTTGTAAAGTTTCACATTCATTAAACATGTATAAATCTGTAAATATATGAGTTCTATAAAAAGAAAAAGCCAAAAACAAGTTTAAGGCTAAGTGATAGCTTCTATTTAGAAGCCTTGTTGCTTATTTGCCTATTTTGTGAACTGAGGACAAAATAAGCTCACACAGAGCTTATTTGTAAAATATAATAAGTTTTCCTTCATTAAATTTAGTTAATATTAGTTGTTAATCAGTTTTGTAAAGAAAAAAAAAATAAAAAATAAAAAAAATAAAAAAAATGGGTGTGTGTGGGTGTCGAACCTGAGACCTCTAGGATAGTAAGCATGCTTAGCACACACACCCCTTCCAATAGCTCTGGGGCACCAGTTCCGTTTACTCTTGCAACATTAATGTACTTAACATGGTTTGGGTGCATATGGCTTATTTGGACTGTGTAGCTTATTCCAGCTTATTGGAATACGCTGGTGACCCACTTTTATTTTTCCTAGCTTATTCATCAGTAAATACATTTTCTGTAATTTTTTCACATTTTTACTTTTCATATAATATGTATAATAATTAAAATAGTTTAAATATCTTTTAGTAAATAATAAGTAATATATTTTTAAAACAGCTTATTTATAATTTTTATAAACTTTTTATATTTTTTGTGGATTCCTGAGATGCTTAAGTAAGTTTATAAAAAGTTTTATAATTTTATAAATCATTTTAGTATGTATAATAATTAATTTAGTTTAATTAGTTTAATTAAGTTTAAATAGTTTTTAATTAAGTTTTCTTATTTTTTTTAATAATATATAGTTTTTATATTTTTCTTAGCTTCTTATAATTAGTTTAGAATTTTGTAAAAAGTTTCAGAATTTAGTTTGCTTATTTAGTATTTATAATAATTCAATAATAGTTTTAGAATTTAATAAATAGTAAATAATTAATAATAAATACATAAATTGTGTAATAAATATATTTTCAGTTTTAAAATTCATTTTATAGTATTTTAAACTTTTCTAAGTTTTAATTTTATTTTTCTAAGCATTTTTAGATTTTTCTTATTTTTAGGTAATTATTAAATATTAAATAATAGTTTTTAATTAATAGTAATTACATAAGTACTTGTAAAAATCATTTTAATTTATAATTAATTTTCTTTTATTATTAGGATCACAAAAATATAAATTTCACATTTGTGGGAATTGTGTTGATCAGTTTTCAGTTTTATTTTAGTACGTAGACGTTTAATTTAATTTAAACGTACAATTTTATTACTTTCATATTTTTAGGTTTTGTTAAATAAATTTGTAATTAATAAATAAATATTTTAAGTTTATTTAATTTGCATTTAAGCCGCTAAGGCATGCAAATCCATCTTTTGTTATAGTTTCCCCTTTGTTTTTATACGTTTACGTTTATTTTAAACTAAATGTACGTTTGTATATCCTTTAATATTTTAGGGTTTCTGAGTGCACGTTTTTACTGAAATAGCTGTGACAAGAGCTATTTACTATTCACATTCCTAGTGTTAGTCAGTCAGATTCCTGTTTTTATATTTAACTTCACCAGATCACAGATTCGTTGTATTACAGATTTCACACCTCGTTGGGACATAACGACCTAGGAATATTCTATACTCCTCGTTCATAATTGCTTTTCCTCCCGGGCTGTTCAGGGCCTTTATTACGGTTGACCATTCACAAGTGGTTATAAAGTTGGTTGGTTTGGGAGGAATCATTCATCAGTTGATATCCCAGCAGTTGAGATTCCATCTCAAACAACTGGTATCACACCCGAGGTTCCCACTCACTCTCTAAACATGGGGGATGAGCATCTTAGCACTGTTCCTAATAAGGAATCGGACGAATTAATAAAGTCTAGTGTTGAGATCCTTGTCCCAATCCCGAGAGAGTCACAGGGAACTCTTGAGCATATGTGTGATATTCCTTCCCCTCTTGAGTGTTCAAACGATCATTTTGAGACCTTCTCAGATTTTAATGATGATTGTACATCTCATGGAGACATTGAGTATATTGAGGCATCAGTTCCACATTCTGATGCTGATCCTCTTCTTGAGGAGTTCGCCGATGAACTTACTCACATCAATCCACTTTCATTGGAAAGTGATGATGGTCTCCTCGACTTTGAAGCCGATCTTGAAGAAATTGAAAGTCTCCTATATCATGATCCGTCACTCACTTCTGATCCCAACAGTCCAATAGAGAATGTTAATCTCTTTGTTCCCGAATCATTCAATACTACTCTCACCAATCCTCTATTTGAATTCGACTCTGAATTCACTTTGATTTATGATAATCCACTCTTTGATATTCAGAATGAGGATTGTGATGAGTCTACAATGGAACATGAATTCACAGATTCACATCTTATGAATAATTCTCTTCATGAGGAGTTCTCCGGTGAACTCACTCATCATATCATGACTCCTCCGGACTTTGATAGCCCGGGGGGAGATGCACTCAATCATGAGGATTTGCAAATTCCCACCCACCCTCCCGGGATGTTTTTGAGCTTAACCCTTGAAATCCAAAATCAGGCTAATGAGCCTACTCTCGAGGAAGAAGATCAAATCATAATTTTCATCATGGTTTTCTTCCTTTTCTTCACCTATAAGGTGACTTCTTCTCTTCTTCACTCCTTCGGGAATGAAGACACTATCTTTGACCCCGGCATTTTCATTTACCATTATCTTGAGCCGGGATTATATCTCATCGGTGTGGAACTTTCACGTGCTTCAAATGTTTGTCCAAACATCTTGAATGAAAGTCCGATTGTGATTATCTCTTCCACATCATGCTTCCCCAAGGACAAATGAATTCGGGGTCGAGTCAAGCTAGCGACTCGGTAAACAAAAATAGTAGCATTTACTTAGGGTTTTCACCCTAAGTGTAGGGGAGTTACCCCTACTGTGGTTACCAATATAGTGAAAAAGCAAAAATGGTGTTTTCCACATTTAGCTTGTAATGTTGCCCTTTTACGTTCCAAGAGTCGGCATAATAGCCGGGACTTTGAATATTGAGGACAATATTCATGCTAAGTGTGGGGGGGTATTCTAGCGAATTTTATCACATTTTACTATCTAGTACCCCCGTTTTTTTGCCAAAATCTCAAAAATTTAAATTTTTTTTCACTAAAGTTCAAAATTTTTGTGGTTATCAGTCCGCCATGTCTAAACGAAAAAAGGGATTGGCTAATCCAGGAGCAAACGGCTCTTGGTAAAGATACATCAAATCCGTTGACGGCTTGCAATTTGCCCAAAATTGTATGGTAAATCAACTCGCCATATCCCATAAAGTGAATGAGTTGGCTAGCCCGCAAGATTATGGCTTGTGGTAAAGGCAGTGGAAAAACCATAATTGGTAATCAGCTCACCAAGATGTTGACTAGGTCCATCAAGAGTTGGCTAGTCCAGAAGCAAACGACTTTTGGTAAAGACTAATTAAATCCGTTGACAGCTGGTGGTTTGCTCAAAATCACATGGTTATCAGGTGGACCATAGTTCTTACTTGAATCGATACATCTGGCTACTCCAGAAGTGATGGCTTTTGGTAAAGAGTTTAAAATCCATTAAATTTTCAAAACAGTTTATTGCTAGGGACTAGCAATATTTTAGTGTGGGAGATTGATGAGTGCTCAAACACTCATCATTTTTGGTCAAATCTGAACTGCAAAACATACAAAAACACTCAGAAATGCATCAAAATACTAAAAATATTTCAAAATTGTGTTTTATATGTTTTAGATGCAAAATGAGTAAAAACAGACGAAAAACGTACAAAGTTTGCAAAATTGGCAGTTTCAGTCCCCCAACTTTCAAAAATTGGCAAAAAAAGTCCCTGAGCACTTATTTTAAAAGAAAAGTCACCAAAGGTCCTTTTAAAATCATAAGTTGTCAAATTTAATCCATTGGTGAAAAATCTCAAAAGTTTTGGAAAGTTACAATTTTGGTCCCTGGTGGGATATTTTTGAAAGAAAAATCAATTTTGGTCTTGTGGTTACTTATTTTGGCAAATATGGTCCTTGGGTAAAATGTTTGTGGAAATTACATGTTTGGTCCCTGTACTTTGCAAACTTGTCATATTTGGTCCCCTGGTGTTTTAAAATGGAAAACTTTATTTATGGTCCTTGTGTTATTGGATATTGGCAAATTACACCCTTGAAGATACTTTGGATGTATGGCAAAACAGCCCCTTCCATTTTCAGAAATTACAAAATTAGTCCTTGTGGTGTTTTGCTAATAAACCAAACGGATCCCTTTTATTACTTAGCCCACCCAAAACCAAATACCAAATCCAATCCACCCACTTAACACCCCAAGCCCATACAACCAGGCCCAACCCCACACCCTTTTAATACTTCCCAACTTTGACCTCAGTCAACACCCTCACCCCCGTTTCACTGTTCACCCCCCACCTTCATCCCCTGATTATCAGCTTCCATGTCCCCCCCCCCTCCTTCCACTTTATCACCAAAGTCTCACCTCTATTAAATATCACTCACCAACCCAACTAACCTTTCCCCCCCTCATTAATAACCTCACCAAACACCATTACCTGCCTTTTACCCATTTCCTGCCAAAAACATTGTGAAGGGCTGGGATCGATTTGAAGCTATCCAACAGTTCCAATGCAAGTGGGAAGTCTTGGAGGACCTCCAGGGCTTATAAAAGAAAAGAAAGAAGAGAAGAATATAGTTAGTTAGAGTAGTATAGTAATTAGTTTAGTTTAATTTCAATATAATGTAATTCTAAGTTTCAGTTGTATTTTTTAATTTAAAAACATTGTAATCAGTCTTTTTAATGCAAGTAAATTCTTATTAAACCTTAATCTCAAGCTTTCCTGTTCTAAATTTAGATTTTGCAAAATTCTAGTGAAATATTGATTCCACTGAATTCTGAGTGAAAGTTGTGAATTGTTGTTTCATAAACTAGCTTTAAGTCATTCTTTTAAGCTTAGGTCAGTGTTTAAACTAGTACTACTTCAAAATTTCAAAGAAAAAAAAAATAAGGAAGAAAAATCATTTGAAAAGTAAAAACATGGTTCATTAGTTTCATAAGCTTCAATAAGCTTTAATTTAGGTTTCTACAGGTTTACATAAGCTCTGTATAGCATATTGTAAGCTTGTTTGTGCTTATTCAGTGCCAATTTCCCACTCTTGGAAAAGTCAATAAGTCAACTGCTTATTGAAATAAGCTTGGAGTGCTATTTCTTTGCAGCTAATGGTACCTAGACCCTTAAACCTTTGCTCTGAGCTCAATGTGGGTTCCATTTACCCTGGTGTAAGCAGGAAGCAGTTGTGAGTCATCACCTCTTCTTTGCTTGATTCTTGTACTTTATTCATAATTTTGTTTAATCTCTTTGAGCTGTTGTTGTGATTGCTTTCTGTGAAATTTATTTGCATTCAGTCCCCATAGCTTATATCCTAGGTTAGAAGCAGTAAGGATTGCCTCAGTCACCAATTTCCTTTGAAAAATCACAAAAACAGTTAGTATAAGGGGTGTTTGGATTAGGGTATTTCACCCCTAGGTTCTAAGTGTTAGTTGTTGGTTTTGGCTCATGCATGCTTAGTCAAGTTATTTTAGGTCATAAGTAGTATAAATACTCAAGTTTTTCAGTAAAAGGCCAAAATCCAAGTAATTCTCCCTTAACTGTCCACTGTTGGACTTTTTAAACCCAAGCTCATCAATATTGATTCATAAGATGTATTTTTAGATTGCTTTAACCTTATTTTAGCTTATTGTATCTTAATTAGTCCTTAGATCAATCCTAGAACTCATCAAAGTCAAACTAAGTGGTTTAAGTAAAAAGTCAAATATGCACCTTTCTCAGTTTTTGCAAATATAGCATGATTTGTTTTGAATTTTATGTTATGAGTTAGGCCTTGAAACTTGTTTATATTTACAGCCCCCCAGCTCAACTTCCTTGTCCCTGTGTTATTTTATTTTTACCATTTTTTCTGAGCATTCCCAAGCCCCCAAAAGTTACCTGCAGGGGGAGTAGTCTCCCCTACATCAGCAGGTCATCACATAACCACCACATTTGGTGGTGGCTGCAACCCTCCATAGTGGGACCCATTGCTCCTCTTGGCTCTTTGCACTCCCAAGGTGGGTGGCTGTCCATTTCACCCAAGGTTGTGCCCCCAATCACCCTTGTGGGCCCTCTAGACACCCCTTAAGTTTGTCCCATTTCAGTGTTAACACAAGTAATCCATTTGCTTATTTTGAGCTTAATTGCTTATTCTGCCCCCAATTGCTTATTCTTGCTTTAACATGTCCCTTTAACTCAAGTGAACCAGAATCATTCATAGTGGGTCCCACTTAAGCTCATTTGAGCTTATTTTCCTCTTTGGTCAACAAAAGTCAACTGTGGAGCAAATAAGCTTCCACAGTACTTAATTTTAAGATATAAAAATGTTGTTTTTTACAAAAGTTTAATGTTTTTATGTATAAAATAGATTTCTAAAAGAAAAATCAAGAAAAAACAATTTAATCTTAAGTGATAGTTTCTATTTAATGTAAATTTAAATTTTAATTTTCTTTTTTAAATTTTGTTAAGCACTTGGTATTTTTATAATTTTCTTAAATTCCTTTTATATTAAAGCAATTTTAGTAATTTTCTTAGATTTTTATTTTGTCATTTAGTATTTATTAGAATTTCTTCTTAATTTTATTAATAATTAATTAATAATTAAATTTTAAATAGCAAAAGTAGTTTTTATTAAGTAAGACCTAGTTTTTATATTTTTCCTAGCTTTTATATGTTGTAAAATAATTTTAGAAATTTTCTTGTAATTTTACTGTTCATTTGCTATTTTTTTATAATTTAAATTAGTTTAATTAGGTAATTAATATTTAATTAGTAATTAATTAATAGAAAAATCACAAAAAGACAAAAATACATATTTTTAATTTTAAAATTTGTTTTTAGTTATTTTATAATTTTAGAAATTTAATTTTCATTTTTTTTGTATTAAATTAATATTATATTGTATTTAAGTTATTTAAATATTAATAATAAGTATTAAATAGTTTTTAATTAATATTAAATAAGTAATTAGTGTAAAAATTTATTTTATTTTTCTAAAAAATTTCTTTTATCTTTAAGTTTGTAAAAAAGTCATTTTCACCCCCTGGGGGTTTTCAGATTTCAGTTTTCACGTTTTATTTTGTACGTTCGCGTTATTTCAAACGTAAACGTACGCGTTTTTAGATTTCAAGCGTTTTTAGGTATCTAACTTTCACGTAATCATCTTTATAGTTTGTTTAAGCTATTTCTTTGTAGATTCCCTAGTTTAATCACTCACAAACCTTTTCCTGTCCAAATTCACCCGATCACAAAGCCGTTTAATAACCATCACACCTCGTCGGGACATAACGACCCGAGGAAACCCTATATTCCGCGGAGCATTGACTCTAGGCAGTTTGACCTTGTTGACCATATCTTTGGTCAATTTAGGTTGACCGTTTGGAGCCAATCAATTATAAATTATGAAAATGTATCCTCAAAGGTATTAGGATTTATTTTTATCATTAAGCACGTATTTATTTTATCATAATCACACAACCAAACAATTAACGAGTTAGAAACAAATTTAAAAATTTCAATTTAAGATCGATCTAATCGTCTTATTGTTTAGTTGTGACGAATATTCTATCATAGGCTTGGCAATCATACACATCTCCCCCACTAAAGCTAAGGAATGACAAGTCTAAAGCGGTAAAAAGGATTTTTGAGGCTTAAGGGTTAAACCTAGCTTCGTTCAAACATTTCTTGCATAAACTTAATAGATCGTTATTCAACTAACGGATGGTTACTAGTATGCTTCATGGATCACTGGCGTGAGTCCTTGACCTTTCAAATGATGGATGGTCACTAATGTGTTCCTTGGATCACTGGCACGTTACCTTCATAACGGATGGTCACCAAGTTGCACACCAGATCGCTGGCGCATCATTTAATCAATCTTAAACTCGGATGGTCACCAATTCACACACCAGATCACTGGCACGTTAGTCAATTAATCTAATACTCGGATGGTCACTACGTTATTCATACATTTAATATTCTTACTTTATATTCGGATGCTCGAAAGCTATCAACGAATACAACAATACGGTTGGGTAGGTGTAACACCCCCGAAATTTGGTACAGTGGAAGGCTAATCAAGCTTTCGGGGTGCTACGGGGATTGGTATCCGTCACAAGTCATAAAGAAACGAGATAAAGTAAACATAAGTAAAAACAAAACCAACCAAGGTTTTTAAGTTTAGATTCATCCCAAAATAATACAAAGTAAGGCCCAAAATAAGTTTAAAAGTAGATCCACAATAAGATATCAGAGTTTGAAATAGATCCTTCAACCAAAATGCCAAGCCCAGCCTTCCAAACACAAGCATCCCAAGCAGTCCCTTAATTACCTGAGAAAACACGCTAAAAGTCAGCTTTCGCTGGTGAGTTCATAGGTTTAAATTCTTAAATCAAATCAAGTGGACATAAACGCAAAACTCTTGCTAGCTAGACTAGGCCTCGTTCCACAAAACCAACCCTATAGGTGCACACTATAGTCCAAAACCAATCAAATCAATATGCATTCGCAAGGATGCGACATGTTCTTGCATTCGTAAGGATACGACATGCGCTGCATTCATAAGGATACGACATGCTCCACAACTTACCTAGTTCTATTTGCATAGCAAGTTTTGATTCAAACAGCATTGTGGAAAACTAGAATGGGGGGTTGAATAGTTTTACGTCCGTTTTAAAATTTATAAAGAACAAGTTTGTTTTAAAAACTTCGATTCTAGTTTATGTGATCTAAATACTTGCACTATATGAACAATTATATAGTTACTAACTAACTAAGCTAATATTGTATAAGTAAATAAGTAAGTACTGAAAAGAGTTGGAAAGATCAAACCACAACACAAGGATTTATTGTGGTTCGGCTACAAGGTCACCTTCATTGTTCCTACTCCACTCCCCGAGTCACCTACTCGAGAGTTTTCTTCACTATGTCAACAAACTCCCTTATGGCGGAGAAAACCTTACACACCAATGTACACACCACAACTTCGTCACAACTTAATCACAACCTCTTCTCACCAATCTACTTCACCACTTACTACTTCACACCTATCTACTTCACACAATCTTCTTCACACCACTCTTCTTCACAACTACACTACTTCACTACTAAACAACTTCTTCTCCCTATACAACTTCTATTTCTCCTAAACTACTTATTACAAGCACAACACAACTTCACAAATAATATACACAATATACACAACTAATCTTCAATACTTCTTGAACTTAGTTGTAGAAGGAGTATTCTTCTTTTGCACTTTGGATGAGGATGGATGAGAAGGGATTGAATCACTTGAAACAAGGATTAGTAATCTAATGATCAAAGGGTTTTGGAAGATGTTTAGTGAGTTTTAGATCTAAAATTTTCGTGCAAAAGGTGGTGAAAAATACCAGATTTAAGGTGGTATTTATAGGAGAAAATTCTGACAGATTCTGACACAGGAGCCTGGCCGGTCCCCTTAATTCATGGCCGATCCCCTTAATTTTAAGGGGACCGCCCCTTATAATTAAGGGGGCCGCCCAGCTGTAACGGCTAGAAAATCTGTCATTTAGTGGGGAAAGTTTATTTGGTGAAAAACTAACTGATTTTGGTTAAAAATTTTAATTCATATATTTAGTATGATTAAAACATTTTTCTTTATTACCAAAAGTGTTTTTCAAAAATATATAATATGTTTATATAATTAAATAAACTTTGTAATAATTAATTAAATACCCCTTTGATCATAAAATATATTAGTCACTTGTTTATTCATACCTTAAGTGATTATGTTGGATGAGATGATATAAACTTGCTTAACACTTGTTTACGTACTAACTTTGCGTTCAATGTTTTTATATTTTGTGATCGTCAAAACTTAGGGATATCGAAAAATATTAATAATGTTTTTATACATTATTTATATCAACAATCTCCCCCTTTTTGATGATTACAAAATCTAAACTCATTAAACTAAAAATTAAAATATATACAAGTTAGTGTGAGTTTATATCACTTCTCCCTCTTTTTGTTAGCATCAAAAAGGTTATCCCGACGAGTATAGAGCTCCCCCTTGATGTATACTCCCCCTCGCTTGGAGGTCTTAAGAAGGTGTCGAGATATGGAATGCTTGCAAAAATATTTAGAGAGCATGCAATATATATATATATATATATATATATATATATATATATATATATATATATATATATATATATATATATATATATATATATATATATAACAAGCAACTAAAAGTAACCATTTCTATTAGAGGAGAACCAACTAAACATGGTTAATTAACACAATACATAGAAAATGCATTTAAAGTAACCAAACTAAATAATGCCCAAGGGCTTACAAGCAAGCATATATAATGCAAATAAACTAACTAAAAACCAAAGCTCCAATATTAGTGTTCTTCCTAGAGCTTGCCACCAAAATGGTTTAAACAAATTTATTCCCCAAACATGAATCATCCCTAGTTTGTAGAGGGTGATGGTGGAGGTGGAGATGATGGTGGTGGTGGAGGGGTTGTAGTTGTTGTTGGTGGTGGAGGAGGTGTAGATGTGGTTGGTGGTGGTTGATGGAGCAAGTTTTCGATGTATGAAAACATGTAGTGTATCTCATCTCTTAGACCGTAAATGACGGTTCGGTTATGGATGCAACAAAGGCATGCATCACCATGGGCTTCAAGTAAGCTCCATGAGATAGGGTTGGTGGTGCAACAAAGGCATGTATCAATAAAGGCATTATCAATGGTTGGTGGTGGTGGTGAAACTTTTGGTGGAGGTGATGAGTGGGTGTTAATGTAGTCATTGATTGATGATGTTGATGGTATGGATGATTTTGAGGTTTCATGAGTGGATGGTGTTTTTGAGGGTGCATTAGGAGCACTTGGAGATGAGCATTGAGGTTGAGGTGATGAAGTGGTATTGTCTTCATTTGTGAGGTCAATGAAGAGTTGTTTTGGTGGTATGATGATAAGCTTTTGTTTCTTGTCTTTGTTGAAGGTGGTGGTTGTTGGTGATGACATGGTGATTATGTGAGTGTTTAATGGAGGTTAGGGATGGTGACATGGGAGGTAAACATGCATGGGGATTATATAGGATGAAAACATGTTTAGAAGTGGTAATGATTTGAAAATATATTGTTAGATTCCAAATTCAGTTTGGTTTTTAAAGGAAATGGTAGCTGGGACTAGCAAAAGGAGTCACAAGATGCTAAAGAAAACAGTGTAAAATCTATTCCAGATGGCCGGACCCCTTAAATAGAGGCCAGCCCCCTTAAAATTAAGGGGGCCGCCCTTTGTAATTAAGGGGGCCGCCCATCTGGTAAATCCCAGACGACCAGATTTCAAAAAATTTATGGAAAAAGGTTTGTTTTTGTTTTGTATTTGCAGCAAGCTTTATTGGAACATTTCATATTGGAGTTGATCTATTATAAAAGCATATAGAACATATAAGTGGAGAAATATAAAGCATGCACACACACACACACACACACACATATATATATATATATATATATATACATATATATATAATCCAAGTAGCTAATCATGCATATAGGGTAGCATGCATTAATAATAAGGTTATAATCCTAGCAAACCATAATCCATACTAAGTTTCAAAGATATTTGAAAGCATATTAGGAACATAGCAAATAAATAAGATATTACAAATGTCGATATTACAAATGTCCAACAAGAGTAATTAAGCTAATTCTACAATCTTCATCACTACTATTTCTTCCCTAGCACTTCTCCAAGCATTATGGAAAATGACTATAAGTCATCCTCATCATAATCCTCTAGAAACGAGAACGAGACAAGAATACTAGGGCGATTAGGTTTAACCTTATAAGCTTTGCGGTTTTGTTTAAGAACGAGATGACGGAAGGTAGGATAGATGGATTGATAAGTACTATTGTCGAGATCGGGATAGTTTTGAATGACATGATGATAGAGACGAGTGAGAAACATGTCGTATGGAAGATAGGCTTCAGGATTTGCTCTTGCACATTCAATACGCTTGATAAAGAAGTAAGCCAAATTGTAATGTTGTTCGGCAACAATACAATACAACATATGAGCGAGGCATGCCGGGAGATGATCATGGTGTTCATCAAAACCGAACGCATTCTCATGAATGAGTTCTTCCCAATGCCTCATGTCGTGCCTTAATTCTTTAAGAGGAATTTTGTTTTCAAGAATAGAAACATATTTGGATTTAAAGCTTTGGGTGGTAGTATTACATTCCAACCCGAGTGTTTGGCGAATCTCATCGGGAGATGGAATTTCGGAGACATAAGGACCATTAGTAGGACGAGAACGTTGAAGAGCACCAAGATCCCATTCATTAGTGAATGCGGATTGACCGGAAAAAAGAATTTGAAGGATTTGACCAAATTGTGCAAGAGTAAGAGTAATGAAGTGATGTTGGATCATGAAGGAAATGAAAATGGAACCAAAATCATTAGTTTGAACCGTGACTTGGCTATAGAAGTCAAGGATGAACCGAGGAATGATAGGCTCATTGATTTGAAAAAGGCATTCGAGACCGATGGTTGTGAATAAGTGTTCAATGTAGTTGGATTGATAATAAGCTTGATCTACGATTCGACCCTCGTGAATATTTCTATTCTCGATTTGTCGATAGATACTAGCTATAGAGGTGGAAGTAGAAGGAAGTTGAGAGACTTTTGGGATATAGTTTTTGGTTAGGGAAAGGTCTTCGGTAATAGCTTTAGGCATTTTCACCTATTACGATAACAATAAAAATATAATCAAAATAAGATCAAAATAAAATAAAAAGTGCATATGTTGTTATGACTTATGTAGAACGTAAACATACTTCGACTCTAAGACCTTAATCCTAAGAAGTAGTTTACCATGTTCTTTACTTTTATTTTTAACTCGAATTTGATATATTATATGATGTTTAGCAAGTAGTTTCGGACTAATCCAAACGCTCCTTTAAACATCTTAGTATATCTCGAAATTATGCTTAATATACATTGGATTGTATAACTATACATTTCTTACGAGTTTCTGATGCAAGTGATTTGTTGTGAAAAGAAAATTTAAGTTTTAGACTCAAAAGTTTCGTTTTATACTCTAAACCAAACGCTCCTTTATTTAGACACTTTATAACTAAAATGTCAATATATATATGAATTATATATCTCGACAACTCTATATTACTAGTTTTATGTTACAAAAGTTTACGACAAGTTGTAAACATTATTTCGACTTAGTTTTGACAAAATTTGGACATAATCCAAACACCCTCTTGTTGTTTTCAAACTAATTTTTAACGATTCGAAAAATACATTTTTATGATCAATAAGTTGCAAAAACGTAATGTGATTAGTTTTCAACAAGTTTTTATAATATTATTCAACAATGTGTTAAGAAATTTTAAAATGATGTGTATGAACATTTTCAAAAAAAATTTCAACAAGAGGGTTTAAGATTATATGGTATTGGTGTTAATTGTGTATCCTAATCCTATGGGGAGCATTTAGTTATTGAATTCCTAGACTCAATTGAACAAGAAAATGCAAATTTGCAAAATTGTCATAAAGACCTAATCTTGATTATGGACTAAATTGGATGTAATTAAGTGAAATGTGTTATAAAAAACTTACAAAACTTGTTGCTAATCGTGTTAGGAGTAAATGCCTTTTGCTAATTGACCTTGATTTGATGATTTGGAAATGGGTTTTTGATGTTTTGGGTTTAAAAAATCGCCACAGCAGTAGCAGATGGAAGGAGTGTTGGAAAAGTGGAGTGTTTGGAAAAAGAAATAAGAGAAAAAACGATTTGGGACTATCAGATGGCCGGCCCCCTTAAACATCAAGGGGGCCGCCCTTTATTTGGCTGCCGGTCCTCTTAAACATTAAGGGGGCCGCCCTCCAAAACTTGATATTTCGTGGTTTTGGTTTCTGGAAAGAACAAGAATATATATATATATATATATATATATATATATATATATATATATATATATATATATATATATATATATATATATTAGATTTATATTTTATCAAAAATACGTTGGAGAGTATTCGCACGAAAGGGATTACTTGACACTTTTACTTGACATTTCGTCAATTAAAATTTCTTGATCATCTCGGATGAAATTTATCAAGTTGTCAAGTGGATGAGAGAGTTGTGGAAGGTTTATAAGTAAGTATATATATATATATATATATATATATATATATATATATATATATATATATATATATATATATATATATATATATATATATATATATATATACGTGTATAGTATGGGCTTATAAGACGAGAACATAAGAAGGAGACGTATGCAACGGAAGACGGGAGTTTGTTTCATCCATAGATTTTTCGACTCATTTCTCTACATCAACATGAGTGTCGTTGAACATAGAAGTTCAAGAAGGCAAAAAGGGGGGAAAGAAAAGGTTCGTAAACGAACAATTTCTAGTTTTAGAAAATCAACAAATGAATTTTCTAGGTTAAGATCCTAGATATAGCTAAGTATATATATATATATATATATATATATATATATATATATATATATATATATATATAATATAATATAATATAATATAAATAGTTAAGTATATATATGTATAGATATAAAATCTAGAGAAAACAATAAGCCAAACAAAATCACATAAATACTAGAGACTAAACTAAGCATGCTTTTCTTGACAAGGAAATAAAAGGAAATGTGTACCTTTCGTCTTCAATGCGTTTTTCTTCATAGTTTTCAAGGAATTGTACGAACTAGAGGTGATAACTTAAATTTCCAAGTTTGTATGGCGAATTTTCTACGTTGGTCCCCATTGTTTCATTTGACCAAAGTTATTTGATCCGAACATGTTTAGTATTTGACTTGGGTGCATATATGGTGGAAACATTCCCCACGGATTAAAGTTCCACATTTGTTGATTATTGTTAAAGTTTCGTCTATTTTGGTTTGCTCTAGTTTGAGGAGTTTTAGATCTAGGATAAGAGTTATTTGGTTTCCTAGGTGGTGGAGTTTTAGATCTTGTTTTAGGTTTAGACGATCCTACATCGGTCTTTAAAGATGGTTTATAAAACGGTTTTACTTCTTCATCACTAGCAAGAGGTATTTTCTTATCATTTATGAGTATATACTTAGGATTAGATTTTAGAGGTTTTAGTTTATTAAGTTCACTTTCACACTTGACATTTTTAATTTCGCTTGTTGAAGCTTCGGTTGAGTTAAATCCTAAACCGGTTTTATCTCCGAATACTCTTTGAATATTTATTATTTTACTAAGTGAGTGACTACTATTTTCAAATTTATCAAGTTTGCGAATTTCTTCCCTGAGTATTTCGTTTTCACTTTTAAGCTCTTGACATGATTTACATTCTTCAAAAATTTCCTTACCTTTTTCAAGTTGATGTATTTTAATTTTTAGTTCTAGTACTTCATTTTCCAATTGGTTGTTTATGCATTTTAGTGATTTGTTTTTAGCTATTACTTGTTGTCCTAGTTTGCATAATCTATTATATTCACTATCTAAATCTTTTTCATCTAATGATAAATTTTCATCACTAAAGTATTCGGTTTCGGAATGTACCTCACTTGATGTCTTCGCCATGAGACACTTTTCTTCCATTGTTGTTTCTTGCTCATCTTCATCGCTATCACACCAAGCTCCTCCAACAAATGCTCTTTGATTTTGATCTCTTGTCATCATTGGACATTTTCCAATGAGATGATTTGGATCACCACACTTGAAACATTTCCTTTCATTCTTGTTAATCTTATCATCCTTACTCTTCTGAAATGCTTTCCTTTCATCATGTGGTTGCCTTACGAATCTTCCTCGCCTTTTAAAGAATTTCTTGAAATCTCTTACGGCCATGGCATATTCTTCGTCATCACTTTCGGAAGATGAGCTATCTTCGTTGTTTGATTCCTTTCTAGCTTTCAAGGCGATTGACTTGCTTTGCTCTCGTTTTCCTTTGACCATTTCGGAGTCCTTCTTTATAATAACTTCGTGGACTTTCAAGTTTCCAATTAATTCATCAAGTTGTAACGTTGATAGGTTCTTTGATTCTTCAATAGCCGTCACTTTAGCTCGCCATTTCGGGTGAAGAGCCCTAAGAAACTTCCTAACAAAATTTTTTCGTACTCTTTACGTGGTAGCGCATTATAAATAACCATTTTTGCTTCATTATTTTTATCAATTTTTCTTTTTAAATCATCAGTTTGTTTTTCAAAAGGTACGATTTCATCTTTCTTTGTTTCGGGATTATTTTGAATAGGTAAGAAATCACCATAAGTAATAACATGCCAAAGATCTAGATCTTTTGATTTCACATAAGTTTCGAATCGATTTTTCCAATATAAAAATCCATCACTTTCAAATAGTGGTGGTCTTTGCATAGATTTCCCTTCTAAATATTTTTCAGATTCCATAGATCGTTACAAGTTTTAAAATACAATATATTTTAAAGATCTTGCAAAACCTGGTTCCTGATACCAATTGTGGAAAACTAGAAGGGGGGTTGAGTAGTTTTACGTCCGTTTTAAAATTTATAAAGAACAAGTTTGTTTTAAAAACTTCGATTCTAGTTTATGTGATCTCAATACTTGCACTATATGAACAATTATATAGTTACTAACTAACTAAGCTAATATTGTATAAGTAAATCAGTAAGTAATGAAAAGAGTTGGAAAGATCAAACCACAACACAAGGATTTATAGTGGTTTGGCTACAAGGTCACCTTCCTTGTTCCTACTCCATTCCCCGAGTCACCTACTCGAGAGTTTTCTTCACTATGACAACAAACTCCCTTATGGAGGAGAAAACCTTACACACCAATGTACACACCACAACTTCGTCACAACTTAATCACAACTTCTACACAACTTCTTCACACCAATCTACTTCACCACTTACTACTTCACACCTATCTACTTCACACTAATCTTCTTCACACCAATCTTCTTCACAACTACACTACTTCACTACTAAACAACTTCTTCTCCCTACACAACTTTTATTTCTCCTAAACTACTTATTACAAGCACAACACAACTTCACAAATAATATACACAATATACACAACTACTCTTCAATACTTCTTGAACTTAGTTCTAAAAGGAGTATTCTTCTTTTGCACTTTGGATGAGGATGGATGAGAAGGGATTGAATCACTTGAAACAATGATTAGTAATCTAATGATCAAAGGGTTTTGGAAGATGTTTAGAAAGTTTTAGATCTGAAATTTTCGTGCAAAAGGTGGTGAAAAATACCAGATTTAAGGTGGTATTTATAGGAGAAAATTCTGACAGATTCCGACTCAGGAGTCTGGCCGGTCCCCTTAATTCATGGCCGCTCCCCTCAATTTTAAGGGGACCGCCCCTTATAATTAAGGGGGCCGTCCAGCTGTAACGGCCAGAAAATATGTCATTTAGTGGGGAAAGTTTATTTGGTGAAAAACTAACTGATTTTGGTTAAAAATTTGAATTCATATATTTAGTAAGATTAAAACATTTTTCTTTATTACCAAAAGTGTTTTTCAAAAATATATAATATATTTATATAATTAAATAAACTTTGTAACAATTAATTAAATACCCCTTTGATCATAAAATATATTAGTCACCTGTTTATTCGTACCTTAAGTAATTATGTTGGATGAGATGATATAAACTTGCTTAAAACTTGTTTACGTATTAACATTGCATTCAATGTTTTTATATTTTGTGATCGTCAAAACTTAGGGATATCGAAAAATATTAATAACGTTTTTATACATTATTTATATCAACAAGCATTAATAGTCCACATAAAACAATTTGCACGTTTCTCACCCCAAGTTTAGAAAACAATATATTCAAGAGTAAAAGTGGGGCTATGACTCACCTCAGGTCCAGCAAACAGCAAAAGAATCAACAATCAACAGAAGCAAAGAAAGTATCAACTATCGGGCAACGGCGACTACTGACTCGGCACTACCTAATAATATCAATACGCTTCAGTATAAATCTTGAATAAATATTTTCCAAATCCCAAACGTATTTTTATTTCCAAAAACTCCTTCTCAAATCCGTTTTAGTGTTTGGTATCCGTGTGTGTGTGGTGTCGACTCAACAGGACTCAAGTGAACTCGCGCTTCCCAAGGATTCCACCAAGTATACAACA
Source organism: Artemisia argyi (assembly GCA_030686995.1). Taxonomy (NCBI): domain Eukaryota; kingdom Viridiplantae; phylum Streptophyta; class Magnoliopsida; order Asterales; family Asteraceae; genus Artemisia; species Artemisia argyi. The sequence goes on from CM060684.1 coordinate 138,647,505, forward strand.
ACAATCTACGCCACAAGTTCTTATAGTCTACTAGGTTATCAAATTAAATTGTCGAAGCTTACTGAACTAGTTACCCCAATAAATTTTACAATGCATTTATCTCACTTATTCCTCCAAAACTACGTCACAACCTAAGGCGTCGTAGGATATGTCACCCATTATTAAACCTTTCCGACATATCTAACGAGGTTTTATGCGAGTCGTAAACCAAAGGGCTCGTTAGTTACGTAGGTTAGGTGTATTAATGTCGAATACAGCAACGAGAACAAGAACATCAATGATACCGTGGGCTCAATCTCAAGGCTCTCACGACTCGACACACACAAACACATCACAACTCGGATACCATTTCAAGTTTTTATCATTTTTATTTGTCAAAAACATTTTTATTATCAAAAACAACATTATAAACATCAAAACCCATTTCAAACCACCCGAAATAACAAGAATGGTCGCGAGTTTGACTCATGACCGAGTCAACTCGCGCACCAAAACACGTTTCCTACCTTCTCTTCAGCAAATCTACGAGTTTAAGGGTGATAGGAGTTGTGGTGATGGGTTGTACGTGGCGGTGTGGCAACAGAATGGTGGTGGTGGAGTTTCTTGTGGCGCGTATAACACAAGGAGAAATAGGTGATGAGTTTTTGAGCGCGTGTTGTATAGTGGTAGATTGAGGGGGTGACGAGGATTCGTTTGGCGGTGGCGGTGAAGAGTGGTGCCGGCGGTGACACGGCGGCTGGGACTTGCAGGTGGCGGCTACAGAAGAGAGAGAGGGAGAGAGATGAAGAAGAAATATGTGAAGTGGGAGGGATAGGGTTCGGGTATATAACCCGAAAATTACAAAATAGTCCCTATGCTTTATATATTTTCAAAGAGGGTACCAAAACAAGGACTCGCGGTGCAATAATTATCAAACTCCCCGAAGGTGCATACTTTTAAATCACGAAATTAATAACAAACGTCGTCAACGTTAATTTTTAATCACCACCGATCATATTAAACACATTTTTACATTAAATTAATAATAGATACGTTTATAAAGAAATAAAACGTAATCCGTTTCTATTTAGATCCCGACTCTCACTTCCCGAGCCCATATATGTTATCAAACTCCTCGACACGTGTTTATAAGTGCGCCATCATTTTAAGTAGGGTTTTCCATAAAAACGTGACTATTAACACTCCTCTGTTTATTTTACGTAAAAAAACTTTATATATTTCGCATTATTAGGTTTCCTAGTGCCAGAATCGAAGTAGTTCCTACTTAACGCACAGAAAGATTTAATGACATAATATTCCACATAAATACTCAACGACGCATCACATTCGACAAAATAACTCACCAATTCTTAAAATTCTGAAAACTGTTTAAATAAAATTAACGATCCATCTTAATTCTAGTTCTCAAATTTACCAGTTGTCACAGCCTCCTAGTTTTAGAAGAAACCCGTCCCGGGTTTCACTTAGAATTACTCATCCGGATCGAATATAGATAAAAGTAGATTCATTGAATTTCATCCTCGAACTCACCACGTGAGTGGAGGGCTATCTCAGAATTTCCAACAAGATCAATGATAACGATATGACTTGGATTAGATTGCCAGATTCTCACGAATAAGATTTCGACGAGCTCCTCAAAGGAGTTTGACGTTCATCATCGTGGAACAGAAAACCTTTGGTGGTAATCTCTCCTGGAAGTGTCCTTCCGGATTACTCATCAAGAGTCTCGTGGACTTTGCTAAGTCCCGATGCAAGCATGAGTATTGCAAGTTTAATTCAAACGAGAATTCTTAAACGAAACAGAATAGCAAGGATTAAATTTTCTCACGTTTACGGAATGTATTCCACCATCTCTCGGTGATACCTTAATTATTATGTTGCTCAACCTTTTGGATCTTAATATTTATCTTAACAGTTTCACGAATGAAAGTCAAAACAGCGAACTTGCTGTCTCCAATTCCAGCTCAGCGAGAGTTATGTCGACACATTCGACCATAAAGAGTCCTGAACGATATAATCTTGATGCCAAGTTGTTCTCATTAACTTAGGAAAGTTTGGGGAGAGGCGGATGTCTCTCCCAGCCTCTTCTTAAAGTTACAACATTAGCTCGAAGCTTCATCCTTGACGCACGAACGATTCTCTTACTTTGACCATATGTTTGAGGAGGTTATGTAATATTCCTATTACGACTCGTCCCCAAGGTCATTTGTATGGATTTCCAGAAACTCAACATAAATGACAGTCTTAACAAGACGTGATAGCAATCGGCACTCTATGCCGAGAAGTCAACTTTTCTGAAAAACAATGGTCACTCTTGTCCATACTATTACTTTTGTCGATAGCGCAACGATAAGTTGGTTCGGTAAGTCAATCATAATTTCTCGGACGGTATTGCAACCATTATCTGCTCCTGGAAATTTGATGATAAATCCATAGTGGTCCTCTTCCACTTATGAATCGAAAATTTAGAATTGATCCAAAATGTAACGGTCCCTGACGTCTAACGTTAGTCTTTCCACATGCTTAGCATTTGTTGACATGTATTGCAATGTCAGCCTCCATGCTCGGTCATCAATATCATTACTTCTGATCTACATATGTCTAATCCAATTTTTGGAATGACTAGAGTATCCTGGTTTGTGCTATCGTGCTAAATCAAACCTTGGATACTCTGTGGGAAGGCATCCAGCTTTTATCCCTAAAGGATAAAATTTCATCTGGACATTCCACGTGACCGCTTCCATCTTCCCACATATTGTAAAGGTTCCCATAGTTGTCGATTCTTCTCCTTGACAATCTTAACGCATTAATCAAAGGCCACTATCGGGTAGCCTATTTCGATAGAATATGCTTTCCCCGTCTTCGAGCAAAATAACCGAAACCTTAACGTCGTCGATGATTTGGCTTTATATAGGAATTGCTCAAAACAAACGAATGGGTACCTACGGCTAAAAGCCAGTGTTCACCAGGCGGTTTTAATATGCGTACTTCCTGGTCGACTAAGAGCGTCGGCAACAACGTCTTCTTTTCCCAGATAATAGCAAAATTTATAGTCGAAATCAGCAGGCAGTTCTATTTAGCGAGTCTACCTTAACAGTCCGCTCTTTCTGATTTAGAACATGTCATAGCTCATATGGTTAGTGTATACTAGAGGTGGCAAAACGGGCGGGCACGGGCAACGGGCTAAACGGGCACCGGGCTAAACGGGGCACGGGCTAAACGGGCACAGGGCTAAACGGGCACTGGCCAAACGGGCGCATGTTATACAAATCGCTTTAGAAAAGACCCAAAACGACGAAATAAATTCCTCAAACGTAACACCACATTTATATTTAAAAACATTTGTAATATTCTTCAATTAAGAGAAAATATGTACCCGTTTATGCCCATCTAACTTTTCAATGGGCAATATGTGCCCATTTCAAAAAAAGGAGGGGGCTAAATGTGCCCAAATCTTTTACAAATTTGACAAAATTAGCCCATTTTTTTTATCTTGGGCACAAATTGCCACCCTAGTGTATACCATACCCTTCATGCGCTACAGGTGTTTTTCCCCGAATTCTGAGTGCAAATACATCTGCATCTGGTGTTAACCCAGGAGTGGTGTAGCTCTTCTAGCATGTCTCGGATTGACGAGAGGCGTGAGCTACTTTCTTCTTCATTCATATCGAATTATTCACCAATCTTTTATATGATGTAACACCATACGCAACAACACCTACGCTATCTTCCGATACTGCTAGGTTAGGTGTACTATACCGCACCTACTTCCAAATTCACAATGCTTCTTCTTCGTCTTCCCCTTAGTTACCCTTTTCATACCTCGGTAGGAATGGTACGAACAACTCAATTCTTAATAGACTACATTTTGACAAGGTCCAGGCAATTAAAATTCACATGATGTCACAACTCGTAATTTCAGGTCCTTTTTCAAATGTCGAAATTTCATTATTCATCTCGGGAAGTTACTATTCATCATTTTACTATTCATCATTTTCGGAGTCAGTTTGAGATTCCGAAAAGCGTTCGAAAATTTCACTATTCACAAAACACTATTCATTCTCGGAAGGAAATCACTATTCACGATTGTCGTTCATCATTTCGTAAATCTAGTTTACGGGTTTTTAAATTTGCGTAATCGGATTGGTTTAGCTGCGAATTCATGCATTATCATTAGGGACACGCCATATAGACTGGAGTAGTCAATATATCATTAGTAACATCAACACTTTAGGCCCTACACGGATATGCATTATTTCCATTTACGTATGCTTAATTTGTAATTAATGTTACCACTCAGTTTTTACTATTAACATATACCCGACACTCCCGACTACGATCCTAACATATTTTTCATACTCATTATAATGATATAAACATTATGTTATTAATTTACCCGGTGTTTTCAAGTCAATTACTACATTTTACGGTCGGAGCTTATTACTCCGTCGGTTTGCGTTATTTGAACCCGATAATTATTTTAACACCCGATACTCATCAGGAATGTAATTTCACAATTTTTACAACTTCGTCATATTTTATTTCAACTCATCACGATTTATTTTTAGCTAACTCGGTACCCGATAACACCCAAAATCTACACAAAATACACTAACTCATCCAACAATTAGACAAGATCATTAATTAACCACAAAATCCTCCTTTTTCTTTCCATGGTTGCCCCCCCCCCCCCCCCCCCCCCCAGCCCCTAGTTTCTTGCACATGCTTTCTTATAACAAATATCTACCTTTTCATTACTTACACATTTTCTTCCTAACAAGTTAACTAGCAAAAGCAAAGCTCTCATCTCTTTTTTTTTCTTCTTCTTGGATCGGCCACAACAAGAACACCAACAAGAAACCATGGATTTTTCAAGATCAAGTTATAATCAAGTCCCATTTACATATCTAGTTAGGGTTTTGAAATAAAAACCTCAAAGATTAATTAGGTTTTCATCATCCTCTTTCAATAATTATCACAAGCAAGTTACCCATGATTTTCCTACTCTTTTAAACATTTACTTGATATATTTTTATGATTTAGTAACAAAAACATGCATATATGTTATGTTTCATACCACTTATTACTCATTTTCTTTATAAACATAGATCTATAATTTTTATTAGCAATCTCATGAGATCCACCATTTTTGGTGAAGACTAGGAACCCATGACACCCTAAGAAGGTGTATGGTAGGATTGAGTACTTGTGGAGTTGATTTGAAGTAGTTTGGTTAAGTTTTGAACAAGTTATAAACTAGAAAAATCTATTTTTAACACTATATAAATATTGCTGTCCATTTTTGTAAAATACATAAAACTCAGGGGTTTTCGGGTAACATTGGGCTAGAGATTCAGAAAATACTTTCAAAAATGAAGCTTTGGGCGAAATAACGGATTAAAACGAGTTTATAACGAAGGAGATATGATTTTTGCAAGTTTAACGACGAAAACTATTTTTTGAAAATGTACTTGCCGTTGGACGAATTTCGACGGGCAAAAAGAGGCGTTAGACGTAATCTATAGGAGCCGACCTACTGAAAATATATTAGTATATATTAATACGATTCCGGGGATATAAAGAACGTAGAAAACGAGCTTATAACGACCAAGATACAAGCGTTTGAATATTAGACGATTTTAATATTTTCCTTCAGCCCAACACTTAGAAAATTTTCCAAGTATTAACCATTTCGCCAAGTGACCAGGTTGAGAGCCATTTTTCTCATTGATAAACTCATTTATGGAAAATTTACATGATTGACAAAAAGTTAGTTCACCTAGCCTAGTTTTCAAAACACCTAACTGTTTGTCAAAATAATTAATAGAGAATAACATATGGTCTTCCAAACTTTCCCGAAAACTGCCCAGAATCTGCCAAAATAGCCCAAACACCTCACTTCACGGCTATTTTTCTTTATGATCAAGACCCGTATGGACAAACTTCAGTTCTGTGACTTTTTAGATAAGGTGAAAATCTTCTCAAAACTACTGAGCTTCTTTTCTAACTCTCAATATTCACTAATTCGCGACTAGTTTTGCGAGGCCAATTTGGGCATATTTTCAAGTAATGAAAATGTTATAATTTGCGACGAAAACATTATATTTGCCGATAAAACACCAAACAAGGATCGCGGAGTACCGTTTTAACCTATTTACATGAAAAGTGGTTATTAACATAATGAGACGTCAAAAATGTATTTTTTCGACGATAAACATTATTTTTGAATTTCACGAGTGGTATCGATAACATACGTAATTGCATGTGTAGCATCATTTCATTTCTTACATTAGATCATATCATTCATATTATGTTGCGGTTAGAGATCGTGCCTTATTACAGTGTATCCACTTTTGTCATCGTAGCTATCGCCCAAGGTGAGTCATAGCCCCACTTTTACATGTTTAATTACTTTATAAACTCTTTGGGGGAGATACATGCTTAAATACTTGTTTTATACTTTTACAAGTCTTCTCAACTACTTGCTCATTTCTGTGAGTTTTCATAGCCCCGTTTTTAATTCCATATTTTGATTACCAATCCCACGGGGGAGAATAAATTGCTTTAATTATTTTTGTGCATGCCAAAGTATAAATTCCTTACATTGCTTAAGTTGCCTTATTACCACGTCATGACAAGTCCCCTTTATTATCATGGACCGTTAATTAATCTACAAGTGAGAGTGAGTGAATAGATCTATTGAGGGTGACTCCTCCATCCGTGTTTGGGTTGCTCCAACAGGAAAACGGATGCATTTCATGTCTAATATCTTTAGAGTGTCTGGTAAACATTCATTTGGGGCCAAATAACGTCTAGCTTCGGGGTCATGAGCTTAAGAGCCAATGTAGTTTTATTACTGAAATCTTATTACTTTACTTTTTACTTATGGCTATTGTACATACGATTAAAGTTATATACTGATGGTTTTATCAACCTTATTACTAATTTACGATGTCTTTGCATCAACCTTATTAATGATTTACGATGCCTTTGCATCAACCTTATTACTGATTTACGATGCCTTTGCATCAACCTTATTACGGATTTATGATACTTTTACTGGGAAATCTTCATTCAAATGTTTTACATTACATTCTTTTTCACAAGACTCTATGAACTCACCAAACTCGTGTTGACACTTTAGCATGTATTTTCAGGTATTAAGCAATAGCACGCTATTGGAGGTTTTGGTAGGGCATGGCATGGTCATAGAAGACTCTGATTATTCATATGGGGACCGTTTTTAACTATTTTAAGGGCCTACTTCCGCACTACTTTTAACAATGTAAATTCAACATTTTTGATTTAACTATTTTATTCTAAATGATTCAAGTGAAAACCATTTTTGTACTTGTGTTGAGATACCAATTGAGTTACACCCCAGCTACATGTAAGCTTCCGCTGGACCTGATTCTGGGGGTGTGACACATGACTACAAAGTCGAATGGTCAAAATTTTAAACTTCCTTCTCCAACAAGTTATTCTATAGTTGTCCCTTGTCAAGCAGACTTAAAGTTATCCCAGGCGTCCTTAGGGGTTTATCCCTACTTCTCGAGTTGTTTAGTCCATTATCATTGGCTACTATCACAACTCGACCACTTAAGGTTCACGTACACTATGAGGGCGTATGAGGTACTGGTTAACCGACAGGCCTAGCCAGTGGTTCATAAGTCACAATGGCGCAAACACAACCTTCGGGATTCTCCTTACTCGGATCATTGCTGGTGATGGTATTCAGATCATGGATCGATTCCTCAACTAGTCGTTCAAATCTTGAAGCTGATCAAATATGTTCGGTTTTCTGTAGAGGGCGTCGGTTCTTCACCGTGGTTGGCTCATCGTCACGTTCTAGTTCCAAGCAGTTTGAGTCTTAAACCCAAAAGACATATAAGAGCAATGGATACAACCTTTTCGTTAGTTCCTTCATCACAAAGCACGTGTACATCGGTTCCCACTAACAGTCGACTAGTCTCAAGGGTAAACTTACTTGCTAATACACAAGGTAGAATCATGTAGAATGGTATTGATTGCTACTAGCAATCGATCGGTCGATTCAGAGTCGTTCATTCATCGCGAAGAATATGACTTGGATTATGAACCAAGTATAGTTCGTAGTAGTGTTTGACATGCTCGCTACAAGCAACCATGCCTCTTATCCGCATATGAGGTCACCAATTATTTTGCAATTGTCCAACTTAAAATTTTGTCTATTCATTGGCGAGGATTCTTGGGTACCGGAGGAGGTAGGGTAGCGTGGAACGTTATGCGAAGGAGTCGTTCCTTGAGGGTACGTGGCGTATTGTATCCTTTCGGGTCGGAGTACGATGATGGTTAAAGCGAAATTTTTCGGACGGAAAAGAGATAGAATTGTCTGAATTCGTAGAGAGTAAAAGAGATAAAATCAATTCAACACAAGCTTTCAAGCATAGGATGAGAAGCTTAATTCTCGGTAGGGGTTCAAGCAACCATTCCCGCATAACATGATTCCTACCTGAATTATACATAGGTGGCCAGTCTTTGTATAATTAAGGTCCAATGATGTCATGCTCAGTCTAGTTACAAGATAATAGGTTGTACACCTTTCGTGGGTTTACTGAATGATACGATGATAGTGACGTACATAGCTGATTCGTGACGCATAGTTCAGGAGGTGACGTCGAGTAATTCGTTGGATGACGGCTAAAACAAAAGTGCAGCGCATAAGTCTTGTCACGCGGGACAGTCATTCCTTGACGTCACATTATACTCTTGGTATCTTCTTACTTCTCGATTCTCCTTGGTCGTCCTCCATTTCCTCGGCTCCGCAACTTCCACTTTTCCACAGTTCGCAACACACATTCATGTAGTGCTCCTTCTTTCTTCATCTAACACATGCGACACTAGTCGTCCGATCCGACCCGGAGGTTGTCGGAACCAATGCATGGGTCTTAGATCTATGGTCTCTGGCTAAGTGTCCAACCTACAACACTTACGACACATCTCAGCACACCAACCAGAGTGGTGAAGCTTATAATAGTCGCACATAGGTTAATTTTCAGTGCATCTCAAATTTCCTCTAGCTTTTGACAACATAAGCCTCCATGACCTCTTGTCGTTTGTCTGGTTTTCTTTTTCCTCTAGCGAAATCTTCCCAGTTCCTCTTGTTTTTCGCTATCTTAGTGACATCATCACTAAGCCTAACTCCTTACCATTTCAGGGCACGACTAGAATAACTCAAAGAAGCGGTGAGTGTAGGTCTGTAGGTCAATACCTCTCATCTTGTGAATCCAGAACTCGACCTCTCGTTCCTTGAGTGGTTTTCTCACTACCTTTTGTTGTCAACCACTTCCTTATCGTATCTTGTACTACTAGATATTCAACGGTATTACGATGTGTAGACGGTCACTAACTAATCACGCCATCCTTGTTAGGTAAGGGCAATCCATCGATATAGTGCTCTATCTTGGGTGCTTCGGTATGAACTACCTCGGGGCACCACAGTGACAGCTCCGGAAAACAACGACCTGGTTCGGCATGTCGATGCCGTTCGCCTCACGATTCCATGCTTTAATTTCCCACTTTCTCACTTTGTAACGAAGGCAGCAATCCTCAACGTAATCGTCTTAAATTCTTCTCAATACCTCGAATAAGTCGCTTTAATATCGGCAGATCGGAGATTAATATGTCCAAGTTTCGTCCCATAGTGTTAACAAGACATAATTCGCCTAAATTTTCCTTCTCACAATACCAATTCGAAATACGGTTTCAATCTTTTCTAACCAACTTTCTAGAGCAACAACCTTTTCGATCTCGCCAGTCCAATTGACATACAACTTCGCAACTCCTCACACGTTCCCTTATAGGCCTCGTTTTGGGTCTTGGAGTTCTGGCAGAGGTGGATGAGTGATTCGTATCAGTTTATGTCTCGACCACACACTTGGCCACTTAACTGCTCAATACATGCTCAATTTACCTTAACATGTTTTGGCGAGACCTGGTTGTTTGTAGTTTAGTTCATAATGACTAGAGGTTGTCTACGACGTCTTGTGCCAATAGCTGAAACAGGTCGTGTCCGCGTGGTCCTACTAAGTCTCATTTCGGGGCTGTAAATTTGTCCTACAGACATCAGCGAGCTATACAATTCAAATATCGATATAACATCGCACGAAAACTTCAATCCTCATCGTTAGAGCAATGGAATGAACTCCAATCACGATATCGGAACACTATACTGCTCAACGATTGTAAATTCCAACTCCACTTAGTAAACAGGTACTTGGATTGATCGCACATCGGGATCTGATACGAGGTTCCCGCAAGTTCAATACGAAACTAATGAATAGTCACCGAGGTCATAATGATTGTCACACCCCCAATTTACCTGACTTGCAGCGGAATGGAATACCTGGGGGTGTCTGTCATAGCACCACAGTTACAGTTACATTGAACGACCTAAAGTGTCGTTTGGAAAATACTGTGTTTGATCATTGAAATAATCCAGAGTTTACATTATGAGGTCCCCAAAATGTGTTGCAATTTTTGAGAAACAAGCCATACTAGATCAAACGTTTACATAAGTGCATGAAATAATGGTGTGACGCGTCGACCTCGTGACTCCATGAAGGTCCAAATGCAAGTCACATGAGCTACCTTAATAACCTGAAATACATTGCTAAAACGTCAACACGAATGTTGGTGAATTCCATAGGTTTGTAAAATGTAATGTTGTACGGCCACCACAAGTAAAAGTGCATGACAAAAGTCACGTAAAATAGTACAATAGACCTTAAGCTCATGACCCCGAAGCTATGACTGTTGAAATTATATGCCCCTCCCGAATGTTTTACCAGAACACTCGTAAATGTGTCAAAATGAAATGCATCCGCTTACTGTTGGTAATCACTACCACGGATGGAGGCGTCACCCTCGATAGATCTATCCACTCACTCTCGCTTACCGGCAAATTAACGGTTCATGATAATAAATAGGGGACTTTAACTGGTTGGTAAGGCAACTTAAGCAATGTACATATGTTTTGGTACTTGGGCTCGTACTAAAATGATTGATGCAATGTATTCCCCCGTGGGATTTGAAATCAAAATGTTGAATTGAAAACGGGGCTATGAAAACCCACCTGATATGATGGTACCATGAACATGTAATGAGCTGAAAAACAATGCGCGCACACTAGCCGCAACCTAATGTGAATGATGAACGATCTACTTTAGATCATGAAATGATGTTATGAATGTCCATGCACATGTTTCCTCACTCTACTCTTTGAAAAATACTTGTTGTTATAAAAAATATACATTTTCCAAGACTTAGGAAAATAAGGCAACTAGAAAATAAAACTAGTTGAACTGTATATATATATATATATATATATATATATCGTATGTATCAATGTTAGTGGTTTGAAATCCTTGATATAACGCCTTGTAGTGATAAAAATATACTTGTAATCACTAATACTTCATTAGTTATGAATTTGGGTACTTGGTTAATATTTCTAGAAAATCTAGAATTTAGTACGTAGAAGTAGTATTATTATTATTACTAGTGAAAGCTGCCAATTATAGAGGATTTTTGCCGATATTGAAACGTGAATATCTTTGTCGTTATAAGCCCGTTTTACTTGTTCTTTATATCCACGGTTACGTCTTAGTATGTAGTAATATATTTTGGAAAGCTTGGCTCTTCCGGGTTACATCTAAAGCCTCTTTTTGTCCGACGAAAAACGTCCAACAGCAACAATTTTCAGAAAATATACTTTTCGTCAATAAACTTGCAAAAATCATAACTTCTTCGTTATAAACTCTTTTTAATCCGTTCTTTCGCCTACGGATTCGTTTTTGAAAGTATTTTCTAAAAATTTTGCCAAAGTTTACTTTATATTTACTGATTTTCCTGGGTTTACCAAAATGGGACAGTAGGTTTATATACTTGTTACAAAACCATTTTTCATGTTCAAAACTAGTTTTTACTTCAACCAAATCTCTTGCAAACACCACAAATCTATACTAATCCTACCATACACCTTCTTAGGGTGCCATGGGTTCCTAATCACTACTAATCATGTTAATTTAACAAAAGAACACCTAAATCAAAATCTAGGGTTTGTATGTTCAAAAAGTTAACAAAAATAATGTGGTATAGCTAACTTGTACATGAAATTAAGCATGAAAACTATAAGGTACAAGTGTTAATTAGATGAAAACATGAAAATAAATTTGATAACTCACTTTGAAATAATAGGTGATTAGATGATGAGAAATCTTGTGTTTTTGTTGTAAGATTCTTGATTAGAATGATGAAATGAACAACTTTGTAGCTTTGTACTTTGAATAATCATCACTTGTTCTTGATTATTGAAATGGGTCGTGGGTTTTGGGGTGGGGAAGATGAGAAAAGTGAGCTTTTGATTCTAAGAAATAAGTATGTTTATGTTATAAGTGTTTTTGGTAAATATATGTATAAGATATATAGTATTATACTAGCACATAAATACATAAGGTTAAAAATGAGCACATGGTGTCTAGGGGTGTGCTCATGGCCGGTTTTCAATGTGAAAAGGAGATGCAAAGTCGGTTTTGATCACTTAGAAAATGTAGTGTATTATTAGTTGTAGTTTAGTGTAAGTATTAGTTATAATCGGGTACCGGGTTTGCTAGAAATAAATGTTAACAAAGTTAACCGGGACTTAATAAAGTCATAAAAATGTTAAAAATATGTTGGGTACAATTACTGAGTGTTCGGGTGATTATTGTTTAGTTTTCACGAAAATCGTCGTAATATTCATAAGCTCACGTTATAAATAAAATAAATTTCTAAAATACTGGGTAAATGAATATTATAACTTTTATGATGATATAATGGATATAAAAATATGTCGGGACCATTGTGGGAATATTTAGATATATTCGTCGTGTTCATTAACCGGGTGTTAACGTTTATTTATAAATAATTATACGTAAACGTTAAATGTATCAAATATATAAATTTGAAAATCCTAAGAGTGGTATAACATGTAAATGACCTACTGATGATATGCAGACTGTCTCTAGTCCGTATGCAGTGTCCTTACTGATAATGCATGAATTCGCACCTGAACCAATACGGTTACGCGAATTTAAATACCCGTAAACTAAATTTACGATGAAATGAATAATGCACGTGAATGATGAAATTTCTTCCGGAATGAATAGTGTTCAATGAATAGTAAAATTTCTGAATGCTTCTCGGAATGTCAAACTGACACCAAAAATGATAAATAGTAAACTGATGAATAGTGTTTGATGAATAGTATTTTTCCAAAGTTTGGGAAATGACCTGAAATAGTGAGTTGTGACAATGATAAATAACACAACTAATGCATAAGCGAACTTCCAATTTAGCACGATCCTTCGGTGTCGTCACAACATTCTCCAAAGTTCATCAACGGCGAATATAAACGGCGTTAGATGATGACAGTAGCTATTTAAAGAAGCTAGGTTATCTAACCGATAACCTTTCGATTTAGAATTCACAACAATCATTCCATAACTATTCACACTCTTGGCGTAATAGTTTTTAAGATGGTTTCTTAGACGACGCCAGATGGCATTTCAGAACAATAGGACAAATGTCCGATCTCAGCATTAACTGATAACGAATATGACGGAAACATATGGATATGTTACCGCTCTAGAATCGAATAGTGAGGACTGAATAGGGAGGAGACACACGGTCTGTGACAATGGTGGTATATGATTATCATATTTCAAGGAATCACACATAATTTACAAGTCATAAGGGTGGCTCATACGCTAATAAATTCCACCACCGTCCTTATCGGCCCAATTGGGTTCGTCAACCCAAGGGGGTCCAATAACTATTGCGGTCTGGTTTATTAATGTTAAACCAACCCGTAACTCAAACCATAATCAATTCTTCCAAATCAATATACCACATATCTCATCAATCAACATAATCTCAATTTCAATACCACATAATTCCATATATATCATCAAAACAATTATCACATAATTCAAGATACACTCAAATGCGCATAAGTCCAAACATATATTCAATCAACTATCACGTAATTCTCAACCATATCCAAATCAAGAAATCATTGCATAACACATTATTCTAAACATGCTTAGTCACGCTCGTATAATTCTTAATATGCAATTCAATCATAAAATCGAGGCTTTCCATGATTTTCAAATCATCTTAATCACTTATCCATTAATCAAGCAATACTGCTTAATTCATAGTAAGTCTAACGCATCAATAAGTTCTCGCATCAAACTTCCAATACATAATCACATAAATCCCACCATGAGCCGCCTTCCAAGAGGGTCTCATATAATAATTCACATCATTTCATAATCTCATATCATCTCGTATCATTATCTCATAATATCTCAAATATAATACAAGATGCTTCGGCTTGGCAGGCTGGCGGGCGTTGGTCTAGGATCGTTTTCTTTAAAAATTGGTTATAGTTTAGGTTTTTATTACCTAGTTCTCTATAACCTTGGCTCTGATACCAATCTGTAACACCCCCAAAATTTGGTACAACGGAAGGCTAATCAAGCTTTCGGGGTGCTACGGGGATTGGTATCCGTCACAAGTCATAAAGAAACGAGATAAAGTAAATAAGTAAAAACAAAACCAACCAAGGTTTTTAAGTTTACATTCATCCCAAAATAATCCAAAGTAAGGCCCAAAATAAGTTTAAAAGTAGGTCCACAATAAGATATCAGAGTTTGAAATAGATCCTTCAACCAAAATGCCAAGCCCAGTCTTACAAACACAAGCATCCCAAGCAGTCACTTAATTACCTGAGAAAACGCGCTAAAAGTCAGCTTTCGCTGGTCAGTTCATAGGTTTAAATTCTTAAATCAAATCAAGTGGACATAAACGCAAAACTCTTGCTAGCTAGACTAGGCCTCGTTCCACAAAACCAACCCTATAGGTGCACGCTATAGTCCAAAACCAATCAAATCAATATGCATTCGAAAGGATGCGACATGCCCAACACTCGCAAGGATGAGACATGTTCTTGCATTCGTAAGGATACGACATGCACTACATTCGTAAGGATACGACATGCTCCACAACTTACCTAGTTCTATAAGCATAGCAAGTTTTGATTCAAACAACATTAATAGTCCACATAAAACAATTTGCACTTTTCTCATCCTAAGTTTAGAAAACAATATATTCAAGAGTAAAAGTGGGGCTATGACTCACCTTTGGTCCAGCAAACAGCACAAGAATCAACAATCAACAGAAGCAAAGAAAGTATCAACTATCGGGCAACAGCGACTACTGACTCGGCACTACCTAATAATATCAATAAGCTTCAGTATAAATCTCGAATAAATATTTTCCAAATCCTGAATGTATTTTTATTTCCAAAAACTCCTTCTCAAATCCGTTTTAGTGTTTGGTATCCGTGTGTGTGTGGTGTCGACTCAACAGGACTCAAGTGAACTCACGCTTCCCAAGGATTCCACCAAGTATACCACAACAATCTACGCCACAAGTTCTTATAGTCTACTAGGTCATCAAATTAAATTGTCGAAGCTTACTGAACTAGTTACCCCAATAAACTTTACAATGCATTTATCTCACTTAATCCTCCAAAACTAAGTCACAACCTAAGGCGTTGTAGGATATGTCACCCATTATTAAACCTTTCCGACGTATCTAACGAGGTTTTATGTGAGTCGTAAACCAAAGGGCTCGTTAGTTACGTAGGTTAGGTGTATTAATGTCGAATATCCGTGAGTCGCACTAGATTACACAATGTTTAGCATTAGGGAAATTACTAGTTTTGCGTGCACTTGAAACGTTTACTTACTTGTGTCTAATGACTCTTATTCGTCAAAACATTTAGGTTTTACTTTACGAAACATTTCCATCTTGTAGAAAAATATTTCCCTATTGTTAATATAATAAATTTTCCGTCAAATATTAATTCACGTTTATTAGTAAATTAATATTTAACATTAACATTTTTATTATTTAACTTAGTATCATATATATATATATATATATATATATATATATATATATATATATATATATATATATATTTCATTTTACAAGTTATTATTTGTTTCGAGTTCACGAGTTCGGGTCATCACTTCCGAACTTTATAACAAATAAATGTCCAACCATGATATACTAATCCATGTTCTAGCATTGTCGAAGTCAACTATTGACTAGAAAGTCAAAGTGACCTCGACGTTGCACAAAGCTCGCAAAATTTACAGTAATTATATCCCAGCTCAAGTAACAAGCCCACAACAACTTCAACAATTCGCGGCCGTCTATGGCTCGCGTCTAATCCTATCTCCGTCAACTAATACACAATAATTTCACAACTTCCTCAACTCCGCCAACTCGACTAATCTACTTAACAATCACCCCATTCATTATTTCCCGGCCGAGACCCTAGTGGTCTAGACTTTCTCTTCCCGTTCCAAAGCCAACAACAACATCAAACAAGTAAAACAACAATAACAACAAGAACTCAACAACTACTACATCCCGAAATAACAAGAATGGTCTCGAGTTTGACTCATGACCGAGTCAACTTGCGCACCAAACATGTTTCCTACCTTCTCTTCAGCAAATCTACGAGTTTAAGGGTGATAGGAGTTGTGGTGATGGGTTGTACGTGGCGGTGTAGCGACAGAATGGTGGTGGTGGAGTTTCTTGTGGCGCGTATAACACAAGGAGAAATAGGTGATGACTTTTTGAGTGCGTGTTGTATAGTGGTAGATAGAGGGGTGACGAGGATTCATTTGGTGGTGGCGGTGAAGAGTGGTGGCCGGCGGTAACACGGCGGCTGGGACTTGCAGGTGGCGGCTACACAAGAGAGAGAGAGAGGGAGAGAGAGAGAGGGAAGAAATATGTGAAGCGGGAGGGTTAGGGTTTGGGTATATAACCCGAAAATTACAAAATAGTCCCTATGCTTTATGTATTTTCAAAGAGGGTATCAAAACAAGGACTCGCAGTGCAATAATTATTAAACTCCCCGAAGGTGCACACTTTTAAATCACAAAAATAATATAAAACGTCGTCAACGTTAATTTTTAATCACCACCGATCACATTAAACACATTTTTACATTAAATTGATAATAGATACATTTATAAAGAAATAAAATGTAATCCGTTTCTCTTTAGATACTTCCCGAGCCCATATATGTTATCAAACTCCTAGACACGCGTTTATAAGTGCGCCATCATTTTAAGTAGGTTTTTCCATAAAAACGTGACTATTAACACTCCTCTGTTTATTTTACGTAACAAAACTTTATATATTTCGCATTATTAGGTTTCCTAGTGCCAGATTCAAAGTAGTGCCTACTTAACGCACAGAAAGATCTACCGACATAATATTCCACATAAATACTCAACGATACGCATCACATTCGATAAAATAACTCACCAATTCTTAAAATTCTGAAAACTGTTTAAATAAAATTAACGATCCATCTTAATTCCAGTTCTCAAATTTACCAGTTGTCACGGTATGGATAACATTTAGGATATAAAAATGGGTGTAAAATAAAAATAAACAAACAGATAGATTAAGTCCTAGTGTGGTTAATCACTTTCCCAACCATCCCATGAATAAGATTCATATCACTGAATAACTTACGCTTTTGACACTTGTAACTCAGGCTTTAGGTAGACATAAGTTATACTCAATAAACTCTTAATCAAAGAATAAACCTTAGTTGGCGTTCCCATAACGACAAACTCCCAATCAATCCATAAATATAATACAACAACAAATAGTAGCGATACCAACCACTTAATACAGAACTTTACAAAAGGTAGTTAAACAAACTTCCAACATTTTTTTTTACATCAACATATAAATAAACTATGATGTGTAAAATTTCACCACATCACTTATAACGATAATTCTGGATAATTTTTTCCATACTTTTCATAACTTCAGAAATAACGGTAATAGTGAAAGTAGTAAACACACGAAAAATAACATGACACAAAAATTATACAATATGAACTTTCACTCCATTGCATTGTGCAATTTCCCGACCTAACCAAATATAATGAATTTACGCACACGAACACAGGTAACGCAAGGAAACACACCTTGCCTTAAAGCAACTAACCACGGACATTAATCTATAGGGTAGGCTAAGGTTTAAGGTGTAACGAAACAATTAACAAAGGGTGTAAGAAACGAAAGGAATGATTCTGAGGATTTTTTTCTAGGGGTATCTTACTCTAAAAATGAGAGTAACAAAGGGTTTTACACGGGGGTTAACTAACCAGTGTAGTTAGCTAATAAACATAACATATTAAAGGCTATTTGGTGTAATCCTAGAAATTTACCGAGTTAGAAAGGTCATTCCTATTATAACAATTACGTTTATTATGATGGATTCAAATAGTATGAGAGCCAAGTTTTAAAGTTTACTAGTCACACTCACAAAAAATATTTTAGCAAATAAAGTTATGTGTGCGGTTATGTAACTTAGATTTAACAAAAACATGCTAAAAATCTTTTCAGTTTTAAATATTAAGTATAGATGAAGCATATTTTTAGGAACAAGTAAGCGTTCTAATTCTCCATCCCCCCACTTAAGTTGAACAACGTCCTTGTTGTTTCTAATAAAGATTAAAAACAGGAAATAAAAAGAATTAGAACAGGAAACTCCCATGAGATTTGCTCGGTATGATCCTCCATTATGCGTTTGTAAGCAAAATCTACTTTCTTGTGGGCGAAAAGGCGTTCAAGCCTCCATGAATGATGTCTCCACAGAAAGTCCAGAAACATATATATACCTTTGTTCAAATAACACACCTGTATTAAGAAAGTAACAACTTACACGTAATTCATTAGTAGTTAGCGAAAACAAAACCTAAAAATTAAAATTTAAAAATCTAGAAATCATCAGGTCAGTCGATAAGCCGCATCCGTTAGATTGGATGCGCCGTATGGATCCTGGAATTAATACGAATCAGAGAATCAGATGCGTCGCATCGTTAACCAGGGATGCGCCACATTTAAATAAATTGATAGAATTTTTTAAAGTCTGAAAATAAAATAAAATGCAGGAAATAAACGATATGATCTGATCAGTTGATACGCCACATCTACAGGATGAGATGCGCCGCATCTACTGTAGATCTGACAGACTCGACACAGAAAAACAGTAAATGATAAATCCGGGTTGTCTCTCGGTGAGCACTTTTCAATATTCCAGAGTCTTAAAGTTAGACTCATGTTCAGCTCCTATTTTGCATCATTAATTCCTCCAACCTTTTCTACAAATGTGTCACCGAATGATGCTTTTTCGTTATGTCGATTCCACCAGTAGTCTTCTAAGTGCATTATAAGTTCACTTTTAAGGTTTCTATTACTCCTAAAACATCGTATAAGCCAATTACGAAACTCAGTATCCTTTCTATCTTGTTCATAAATGAGATTGATTATATTGGCTCTCTCCCACAGAGCACTAGTTTTCATATCGCTATCTTCTAGTACATCATACCAATTGTAGCTTTCGTAATAAATCCAATATCCATCATAATATATTCGAGGTAGATTTCCGCCGTTACACCGATTCTCGGTCTCTCAATTGCAAGTGGGCCATTCGACAAATCCATCCTTGAATCTAAACGGTTGATATGTATGGACAATATTGCTAGGTAGTTGATCCCATGTTTCATGTTCATGCCAAGTCTTTTCATCCACCTACGGGACTTGATCATTCCATTCATAATACCATACATTCTTTAGATCATCGTCGGTTTTGAGTCTAGGCTTGTCCTCCGTTAGTATGTCATTGTCAATTTGAAGAAGATAGTTAAATTCATTGAATTGTCTACATAACAGTGTTTCGTAATGAAACACATCAACACCGATGTTAAAAAATTCCTTGATGCGATCCTTTGTAGTGGAATCACCGCAAGACGACTCATTATCGGATTCGGTTTTATTAAACAGTAAATTAAAACTAGTGAGAACGAATAAGCAAATAGAAACACGTACACAGATAGATAATAGAGACTATAAGAAGACCTGTCCTGATAATTAAGTAGCTTGTCACTTGTTTTATTGCTAGTTTTATGTGAAGTGTATTGTAATCTAGTCTTTCTCGTTGGATCGCAGTATATCGGCGAGTAAACCCTTAATGATCACTTATGTCTATCCTACTTATCTAAAGACGTTAGATTAAATACGCGAGGAGTGGATATGTCAGTTCAGTCCACGGGCTCAGCTAGGCACAGAGGTTATCAAAGCACTAATATAAGTCACCAAAGACATCAACATATAAACTTTTGTGGAAAACTAGAATGGGGTTGAATAGTTTACCGCTTTTTTTTAAAATCCTTTTTAGCTTGACTATCCTTTTAAAAAACTTTACGTTTGCTTAAAGATATAAACACAATGTTATATGTTTGATTCTTTGAAAAGCTTTTCATGTGAATGACAATTCTATCTTTACTTGTTTTATACTTTGAAAAACTTTACTTATGATGATCCTAACTTTGCTTGTTTAGTTCTTTGAAAAGCGTTATATGTGATTAGCGATTCTAACTAAAAGACAACATGTAATAATCAAAGATAAAGAAAGAAACGATCAAACCACAACACGGTTGTTTATCGTGGTTCGGCTACAAGGACTCTTTTTCCTTGCCCTACATCCACGCCCCGAGTGTCCAAATCGAGAGTTATAAGCACTAATCAACAAGTTCCTTTCACTGACGGAGAAAACCTTTACAACGTCGCTTACACTTTTACCGATACTAAGCTAGATGTCGAGTTCTTTTACACGGGTACAACCACTCCCATCGTCGCTTACACTTTTACCGACACTAAGCTAGATGTCGAGTTCTTTACCAAGGGTACAACCACTCCCGTTAGTTCTTTTACAAGGGTACAACAACTCCCGACACACTACGTATTTTGAGGCCTAAAATACTAACCAATCACTTCTACATACATGACACAAATGAAATATAAACTACCAAAGCTTATACATGACCAAGCTAACAAGACTTGCAACTTTAGAGTTGAAGCTTGTAACTTCTTGAATAATCTTGTGAAGTCCCTTGCTACATAAGAGAATCACACAAGTCAAATGTTACTGAGTTAGTTGAGAGAGTATGTGAAAATATGTCCTAAAGGGGTGACTCAAAACTAACAAATGGTTTGGTATTTATAGCAAACCATTCTGCAGGTCTGGCGAATCAGGCGGAACCCTCAGATGGGTTCCGCCCGTGTACCCCCAGGGTTTCGTCAGGGCTGCAGTTGGTTTTGCAATAAATCTTCCAAAGCAAACAAGGTCACATCTCATTATACCTAGTCAAACACAAGACTTGCAAGCAAACATATGGTTAGTCAAACACTCTTTCTTACCATAAATGTATATTGACAAAGCTTGCCCTAAATGTGATGTGACATTACTATTTTAAGAAATAAATGTGATGTGACAAGACACTTTCTAATTTAAGAAATAAAAACAATGTTTTGTTTAAAAGGAAATGTAAACGTTAGTTAAACAAGACTTAAACACTTAAAGTGATGATTTACTTATAGCTAAAGTTCATACTTTGTCATTAACAAAACTTAGCAAAGATCGTAAAATATAAATAACGTTTTTAGGCGATATTTGTATTAACAATCTCCCCCTTTTTGTTGATGACAAAACATAAACTTTATTTATAAGTAAGTCAATAGTTTTAGTGTTAAGTCTTATAAAGTTAGTATAAAAACTTGTTTTTGCAAAGATGAGGTGATAAGCACAAGTTTATATAAATTCTTCCCCTTTTTGTCGAAACAAAAAGAAGAGTAGCGAAGCGGAAGTAAGCACTTGTTCCCCCTTGGACGATACTCCCCCTAAATGGAGTGCCAAGAGAGGAGACATGGATTTTGAACCTACAAGAAAAAGGTTAGTTGTCGAACAAGACAAGTTATGAAAGTATTTCATGTGTAAAACACAACTAAGGGTTGTGGAGCGGAATAATGTCATACTCATGCTCCCCCTTGAATATTTCTCCCCTAAATGTAGTATCAAGGAAGGAAAACATGGATAATGATCCTACAAAAAAAAAATAGTTTCTAACACACAAGATATATGTATGCTACCATAGCAAGGAGTAGTTCACTCATCATACCCAAATGGTAAACAAACAATGCAAACCTTGTAGTAGAATGAAATTCATTTCATTTAAAATTTTGACTCTTAAAAAGTCAAAGACAAGAAATTTTGATGACACCATCCTACTTCTAAAAATAAAGAAAAACTAAAAATAAACTAAGAACATGAAAAGCTACAAGGAAATCATCATTTTCCTTAATGAGAAACATTTTCCAAAAACAAGGCTAAGGTTGTTTAAGGATGAAAATGTGTGTTGGAGGTTGTAGCGGGCTTTATTTTGAAGGTTGAAAGGATGACACGGTTTTGGTTTGTTGGTTTAAATGGGAAACATTTTCCAAAAGAAACGATTTTGTTTCATTTTGGAGACTCTAAGGTTGAGGCGTGTGAGACAAGGATTGTAGACGATCCAAAATGTGGTTTAGGATAAACCTCATTTCTTCGGATAGCTCACGAATTTCTGTTCGACATCCTTCACTAATGTGAGCGGTTCTTTCGCATTGTCCGCAACCATGGCGAGGAAAGTTTGGTAGAAGAGTGGTTTGGTTTGTTGGTGGTGGATGGTTTGAACTTGAAAGAGCAAAGGTGGATGGTTGAGAGGTGTTTTTGCTTCCTTCATTAGTTGATTGTAGCGTTGTTTGTAAAACCGTAATATGGTTGATTTGAGAGTCAACCATACGTTTGAAGGCATGAAGGTGGTTTAAATGAGTGTCAATCTCATCATTAAGGTTTGGAGGTTTTTCCCATATGGATGCTTCTATTTTCTTATAAGAAGAAAGTAGAGATTCAAATTGTTGGGAAGAGTCTTGTGGTAATGGTTGTTGTTGTTGTGGTTGTTGATTTTGAACAAAATGGCGAAATCTTGGTTCGCTGGAAGGATTGCCATGAAGGTCTTTGTAAATTGGGTGAAACACAAATGATTGTGAGTGGGTATGGCCTTGATCATTTGGAAAAATGGATGGTCTAGCATAAGGGTAAGCCAACCGTTCTATCATTGAGGGTTGATGGGGTTCATCATCTAGTTGCTCACTAGATTGTTGTTGGGTTTCCATTTGAGCAATGGTGTCAAAGAGTGATAAGGATTGTGGACTTGATGATTTGGGTGATAGGTCTTCTAATGTTTCCAAATAAGGTAGTGGTGATGTTGGAGGTGTATGGAAAAGTTCCATTGGTGAAATTGTAGGTGATTGAGGTGATGAAATTTTAGTTGGTTGAGCTTGTTGAGAAGGTGATGTTGAATCACATGAAGGTCTAGTAGGTGAAGGAATGGTGGCTATCTTTGTGTAGCAATGTGTTGGAGAGGGTGTTGGAGTATCAAGATTAAGCAAATCTTGAAAGGTGATTACATTGGTATTGCAATGTGTTGAGGATGGTGTTGAAGTAGTGAGGTTAAGGAAATCTTGGATAGGTGAAGAAATGTTAAGCGAAGCATCACTTGAAGAAGATGAGCTTGACTTGACGGTTTTGTTGAAGCAACAAGGTTTAACACTAATCCTAGTGGTTTTTGAGAAGGATTTTGATGACTCGGATGATGTGTTGGATTTAGTCATTTCAAAGGTGTGGTTTTGATGTTTTGAGAGAAGAAGTTTTAATGGTGATGGTGTGATTTTAATTGTTGCAAAACTTTCAAATTTATAGGGTGGAGGAGATGTTGAAATGGGTGTTTGGATTTGATGTTCTACCACTCAAAGATTGAGGTTTCAAATGATTTACAAAGTTTTCATGAACACGTCAAATCATTGCATGTCAATCTAATGGAATAAGGTGGAGTGAAAGACCAACATATGCACTCAATGCTTTGTGATCATGGGATGTGATTTGGTTGAAAATGTTTCAATGGTTTGAAGGATCATTTAAAAGGGTTCCTTGGGTTAGTTATGTTTGAATTTGAATTTTTGGAGGGAAGTGGCTTCCTAATTGTTTTAGGGAGTGAGAGTTGTTCTAATATGGTTATTGGAGTTAATGGAAGATGTTTCTCACTTAGGATAATGATTTTGACACTTTACAAGTTTTGGACTTAAGAAAAATGACAAATTTTCTGCAGGTGTCTGGCGGAACCCTCGCGGTACACAGGCGGAACCCATTTGAGGGTACCGTCTGGTCCGTTGGGCCAATTCTGGGTTTCCCAGAAAATACACTGGCGGAACCCAATTTTGGGTACCGTCAGATCCGCCAGGGCTGAAAAATTAGGCAGTCCGCGATTTTGACCCGCGAGACGATTTTCAAAATTTTCGAAAACTCCTAAAATCAAAAAGATAATGCATTTCTGGTTAGGCAATGCAAAAATTAGACACGTAAACATACATATCATAGGACTTTGACCTTGAGGTCGAGGATTTCACTATACTTAGTAAGAATTGCCATAAGCATAAAAAATTAACAAGCACCTTAAACATTTTCATTATGCATAAAAGCTCATACAAACATAATCCAACAAACATACTGAAACATGAAAGTGAAAAACAATACAAATCACGTAGTTTAACACATAAAAGGTTCTAAAACATTCATAAGCCAAATACACCTTAATCTTCTCACAACCGGTCTATCTTCTTATTGAGCTTGCTTAGGTACCTTCCAAAGCATTTGAACATTCCTTTGGTTTGCTTGAACTCTTCGGATGCATTGTCAATGACGGGAAGTGCTTGAAGGTATTCTAAAGGAGGTAACTTAGAGTTAGGAAGTTTATCGTCCTCGCTCATGTCGGATGATGATGATGATGGTGTAGGTGAGCGAGTACGTTTGCCCTTACCCTTGAAAACTCGTTTATCACTTAGAGGAACGAAAATGTGAGGAACGAGAGAATAGTCAAGGCGCATTCCATTACCGTTAGGAGAAATGGATGAGATTGCTCTAAAGAGGCGAGTAAGAAGCATTCCATACGGAAGAGCGGTTGTTCCAACTAAGGATATGTCGGCCATTCTTTTGGCTAGGTAGTAGGCTAAGTTGAATGGTTGACCGGTTGAAATGCTATAGAGCATGTAGCAAAGACATGTGTTGATATGATCTCTATTTTCTATGGTACTTATAACGTTAGCTCTAAGAATTTCTTCCCACTTCTTAAATTGTGGTTTAAGCTCATTGAGCTCCATACCAAAAGGATCCTTATCCACAATATTCCCCGAACGATTCTTTCTTGTGGTAGAGGTTCTAACGAAGAGATGTTCCTTAATTGTTTCCTTACTAACTAGAGCGTTGTCGTATGGATAAAAATGCTCAATAGAATCAAGACTTGAAATGGGCCACTTATCCGTGTAGAGACAAGTTCCCTCATTTGGGACACCAAGAATGATAGCTAAGTCTTTTAAATCTATGTAATGTGGTGTTTGATTGGTTGTGAAGTTTAATGATATCTTACCAACAACATTTGTGGAAAGGTTTACGGTTGCATAGAATTCTAAGATGAACCTAGGACAAATTGGCTCATCTATATCAAGGAGACAATCAAAGTTGATTGCGGCAAAGTTTTGGCGAATGGATGTTCCTTCTAGAAAGGATGGATCAATGGTTCTACCTTCGTGAACATAGCGTTTTTCTAGTGCCTTAAAGGTTTCTACTTGAACATTGTTGAGACCTTTGGTCATATGGTGTTTGGGCATGTACTTAAGGGTTTCCTTGTGATCGGATCTATTTTCGTGAGGCATGTTGATTCCTAGAAAACACAAAATTATATGTTAATGACTTTTAACAATGTGGATGTTCTAATATATTCCTATATGCAAACAATGTGGAGACTTGGTTATCTTGACTCATTTTGATTCCCAAATTGTTTTGTCTTGCAAGTTTTGTTATAAAAACAAAAGATAACCAACACTCTCCTAATTGAATGTGTCTTTGATTGAATGTACCCGAAAATACATATTAGTTATGTATCCCCTTTAGCATTCAAGAGATAGTATGCAAGTGATGTTTTAATGATGTTTTTCATTTGTTTTAACAATGTGGTGATGAATCATGTTCTAGTCTTGGATTGCGATTTTTGAAAGACAATGCACTTGGTGTGTTTGGCAAATCAAAGTAACAACAAAAGGGATACAATTCTTTAACTAATGGAAGACATGATTGGCTAGCCACCAAGTTTTTCATGAATCAAGAAGTTTTATGCATAAACCCTAAGATTCTAGTTAATGAATGTAAATAAGAATGTTATACTTGAATCGAAAATGCAATTGTGATTGGAACACTTACAAAGTTAGTTGGATTTGAAGAGATTGGATTGAAAGCCCTAAATTTCGTGTGGTTATGTATTTTTGAGAGGGTGATGGCTGTTTGAAAGTGAATGATTAAGTTAAGAGGGTGTTTGGTTTTGAAACTAAGAATAAAACATTCTGTAGCTTTGGCGGACCAGGCGGAACCAAAAATAGGGTTCCGCCCATATGGTCTGAGGGTACCGTGGGAGCTGCAAGGAAAATTCAAAAGGGATTGTCTTGATTTTTTTGGTTTTATCCTAATGTTCAAAACTAAGGTTTTAGGTCTTATGAGTCTTTGACTAAGCCTAGGGATGATGAATGCTTCTCATTCAAGAGGTTTTGTGAAAACGTTGATAGAATGGTTAACGTTGTAGACTTTCTTAGTTAAGATGTTCCTCAATGAACGTTTTTACCAAGACGTTGATGATGGATCACAATATGTCAATTAAGAACATAATGGATTGAATTGTCGCTGAAGTCGATGCTTCCTTTGTTGAAGAGATAACAATGTTGATAAAAGAATTCCGTTGTTGACGTGTATATGCTTGTTCAAGCGGAGCTTGTTGATGTGCTTCTCCATTCGAAACTAATTTGAGAACCTTACGTGTTTTGGAGAATCATTGGGTAAGTAAATATAAAAGTGCAAGTACCACTTGTGCTTTTCTTATCAACTTATTACCGCCATAATTCCATTTGGCATACACTATGGTTTCTATTCCCGTTCTTTTGGGATACCATAATCCTAGTTGTGTAGTACCTTACGATGTATCCAAACAAGCTTAACTAAAGAGTTGTTTAAGGATCTTCTTTAAAACGAGCACATAGACAAACACTAAACATAATGTTGGATCTAATTGTTATGAGAACAAGTAGTCTTCCGAACATTTCTCTACGTTTAGTTTTACCTACGGATTTACTAATCTCATTCTTGATAAGTCATCAATAACTTAACCATTGAGAACAAGAGAGTAACTAGGAATGTCTTTGAGTTAAAATCCCTTGCTTTTGGAGCTTGCTTTTTTTATCAAAAAGACTTTCAAAAATTGACACTTATAATCACACGATTACTTCGAAACACTTATTTTATTTCACTAGTTGTTTTACTCTAAATTCCAAAGACTGTTATTGTTGAATTTGCTTAGATACAACTATGACCTATAAATCAAGTTTTATAACTTATGTCAATTTTGCTTGATTCAATGTTTGACTCAAGGTGGGAAGATGTTATTTTGTACTTTTATTCTTAATGTTTTACACAACATACTTGTCTTGCCATCATTGGACTTTCGACTAAGTCATCATCTACCAAAGATGATATCTTAGAAGGAGGAGATCACTCGTTAAATGTTATATTCAACGACTCCTCGACTCTTTGGGTTTTCTTACTTAAGACACTATGAATTCTATTTGTTTTAAAAAAGTCCAAGAGGTACAACATCATAAGACTAAGTGTCACATTTGATGTGTGAAACCTCAGTGTTGAAAACTCATTTTCTTCCACACATCCTAATGTATGCTAATGTGATTTATTTCACCTTATGTGTTTTATGTGAGATTATCATAAAGGAGTGATCGAAGAAAAACACAATTTAAGACTCAAAGTATGGTGTTTGAGAACGTTGTTTAACAAAGGTTTGTTTTTGCAAGCATCACAAAAATGTTAGACATTTTAACAATTAGGAAATTCTTTGTTAGCTCACTTGTAAGCAAGAGTTGAGTGAGACTCACTCAAGAGTTTCTCGTGTTTATCTCTTGATGGTTAAAGAACCAAAACACCTTATATCTCCTACTAGTACTTAGGGGTGGAAATGAGCCGAGCCGAGCCCGAGCCTGCCAGAGCTCGAGCTCGGCTCGTTTAAGTTTTAAAAGGCTCGAGCTCGAGCTCGGCTTGTTTCGAGCCTTAAACTTTAAGCTCGAGCTCGGCTCGTGGAATATTATATAGGCTCAGGCTCGGCTCGAGCTCGGCTCGTTTATACGATTTGGCCATGAAAAGTTAAAGCTTGGATCGAGCTCAAGCTCGGCTCGTAATATATCTTTATTGAGCTCGTTAATAAGCTCGAGCTCGGCTCGTATATAAGTTAAAATATCATATTTTTGTTTAGGCTCGTTTAGGCTCACGAGCCCAAACGAGCTTTTTATGTAAAGCTCGAGCTCGAGCTCGATTAATAAACGAGCTGCAACTTAGGCTCGAGCTCGGGCTCGGGCACGTTTAGGCTCAGCTCGTTCGAGCTTTTTACCGATCCGATCCCGAGCTTTTCACGAGCGGCTCGGCTCATTTCCACCCTTACTAGTTCTAATGATGAAATTCCTTGTTGCATAGAATCTAATCTTAGTTATTACAAATAGCAGGTAAACACTTTAGAGTATTACTAATAACACATATTCTATCACATAATGCTAGAAACAAGAGACAATCAAAGTCAAGTTGAAGTAATGCGTACCTTTTAAATTGCATAGAGATGCTATCAAGAGGATAAACACTACGCGTAAAATCTTGGTTTGATGACACGCTTTGAAACTCAATTACTCATGTATCCAAGAAGGTTAGATAATCATATAAAAGCATAGAGCATGATAATCTTAAATTTTTTATCATGAGTTTCTATTAGAGATTGAATTATCTCTAAATCTCTCTTCTAGGTTAGACAAATTTTACTTGTTTTGTTTTACTAGTTGATGGTGCTTTTGAGTTAAATCCTAATCCGGTTTTATCTTTAAACACCCTTTGACTCCTCAACAATCTTTCAAGAGATTTTGAGCTTTCATCAAATTTAACTAATATTTTTCCTTACTCATTTTGCTTTTTAATCTCATGTTTGTAATCTAAACATAATTTACATTCTAGATCAATTTCAACATTACTCTCAATCCTAGACATTTTATCTTCTATTAAGATTTCCTTTTCAAAGATATTCTTAAAGATTTTGAAGACTCATTGTTAAAGATAGTTTTCAGGTCCATGTTGCATAAACGTTTAGACTCATTTTCTAGTTTAGAAAACTCTAGGATAAATTTCTCAAAGCAAAAGTGTTTGGTTTCAAAATGTACCTTGCTTGATGTTTTATCTAGTTGAGAATCACAAACCGGATGGTTGGCTTCATCTTCATCCGTGTTATTCCATGAATCGCAAGCAAGTCCCCTAAGAGCTCAACACGAGTAATCATCTTCACTTACACCTTCATTTAAAACATTTAAACTAGTAGCACATGTATTCATCACAACTAAATGTTTATCTATTAATATTTCTAAGACTTCTAATTCATATGTGAGATCAAATTGATCATCTTTGACTTGACATATTTCTTGATGAAAGTTTAACATATTTTTCCAAATGTCATTAGCCGTTTGACAAAAATACATTCTTTCATATTCGGTACTAAAGCTTTATAAATCATTGTTTTAGCTTTAGTATTTTTATCAAGTTTAAGATAGTTATCTTGGTTTTCAAAAACTTGTTTTCTTTTATTTGAAATCACCAAAAGAAATAATGTGCCAAAGATCTTGATCAATTGATTTCACATAGTTTTCAAAATTACTTTTCCATTTAAGTAAGTTTTCTTTTTCAAATAGCGGTGGGTTTTGAATAGGTTGCCCTTCTTTGAGATTTTCAAAATTCATGGATCGATCCAAGTTTTAAAATACATTCTATTTTAAAGATCTTGAGTAACGTAGCTCCTGATGCTAATTGTGGAAAACTAGAAGGGGGGTTGAATAGTTTACCGTTTTTTTAAAAAAAAATCCTTTTTAGCTTGACTATCCTTTTAAAAAACTTTACGTTTGCTTAAAGATATAAACACAATGTTATATGTTTGATTCTTTGAAAAGTTTTTCATGTGAATTACAATTCTATCTTTACTTGTTTTATACTTTGAAAAGCTTTACTTATGATGATCCTAACTTTGCTTGTTTAGTTCTTTGAAAAGCGTTATATGTGATTAGCGATTCTAACTAAAAGACAACATGTAATAAGCAAAGATAAAGAAAGAAACGATCAAACCCCAACACGATTGTTTATCGTGGTTTGGCTACAAGGACTCTTTTTCCTTGCCCTACATCCATGCCTCGAGTGTCCAACTCGAGAGTTATAAGCACTAATTAACAAGCTCCTTTCACCGGCAAAGAAAACCTTTACAACGTCGCTTACACTTTTACTGACACTAAGCTAGATGTCGAGTTCTTTTACACGAGCACAACCACTCCCATCGTCGCTTACACTTTTACCGACACTAAGCTAGATGTCGAGTTCTTTACCAAGGGTACAACCACTCCCGTTAGTTCTTTTACAAGGGTACAACAACTCCCGACACACTACGTATTTTGAGGCCTAAAATACTAACCAATCACTTCTACATACATGACACAAATAAAGTATAAACTACCAAAGCTTATACATGACCAAGCTAACAAGACTTGCAACTTTAGAGTTGAAGCTTGTAACTTCTTGAATAATCTTGTGAAGTCCCTTGCTACATAAGAGAATCACACAAGTCAAATGTTACTGAGTTAGTTGAGAGAGTATGTGAAAATATGTCCAAAAGGGGTGACTCAAAACTAACAAATGGTTTGGTATTTATAGCAAACCATTCTGCAGGTCTGGCGGATCAGGCGGAACCCTCAGATGGGTTCCGCCCGTGTACCCCCAGGGTTCCGTCAGGGCTGCAGTTGGTTTTGCAATAAATCTTCCAAACCAAACAAGGTCACATCTCATTATACCTAGTCAAACACAAGACTTGCAAGCAAACATATGGTTAGTCAAACAATCTTTCTTACAATACATGTATATTGACAAAGCTTGCCCTAAATGTGATGTGACATTACTATTTTAAGAAATAAATGTGATGTGATAAGACACTTTCTAATTTAAGAAATAAAAACAATGTTTTGTTTAAAAGGAAATGTAAACCTTAGTTAAACAAGACTTAAACACTTAAAGTGATGATTTACTTATAGCTAACGTTCATACTTTGTCATTAACAAAACTTAGCAAAGATCGTAAAATATAAATAACGTTTTTAGGCGATATTTGTATTAACAACTTTAATTAATGGGAAAGCAATATTAAAGGGAGTGTACGATGTTCCGTAGTCACATATCACAAGCCCATCAATCCTGATGAATTAAAGCTTACTATTACAATAAAACAAAACTACTTAATGAATTAAATACATACATGACCTTCTTACAGCTCTAATATCTTTGTTTGGAGTGTGTCCTATGAAGCTTCTTCGACTGAATTCGTCTCCTTAGGGTTATGGCTCTCTTTGTGGCACACAAAATTCGTCTGTCCTTGGGGTATTTATACTTTCTGTCTCAGGGTTAGATGCGGCGCATTGAGCAATGAGATGCGGCGCATTGACTTAACTTTGTGTGGGGTCCAAGATTAATATATTCTAAAATATTCGTACACCGCCTTTAGATGCGGCGTAACTTGATTCTTGTATGCAGCGCATGTCCTTTAGCATCTTGGATTATATCTGGTGAAGTTTTGATAGTGATACGCCGTATGTCAGAAATATGTTGCTGCGTATCTGGAGTAGAACAAGCTTGATCTTCTTCGTTGACCAAAGTTTCATATGCGGCGCATGCTAGAATTGCATGCGGCGCATTTTTCAAAGTCAGGAAATGGTCTTCGAATTCATCTAAGTATGATATTGCGGCGTATCTGTTGAGAAAGATACGGCGCATCTTCTGGGGTTTCAGTAGACTTTTGACATCTTGCTGGTTTTGCTCCATATTTCGTCCAAAATCGTTAAGTTTCACCAATTACTTGTTTTTACCTGAGAAAAACTAAAGTAAATGATTAAGTATCGATTCTCATAAATAATATAATAAAACAAGTCGAATAAATAGGATAAATGATGACAATGAAATGTACTTATTTGAGTTCATCATACCTTCTAGTCTAAGCTTTCTCTTCTTTATACACCATAAAAGCCCCAACCAAAGGAATAACTACACTAATAAGTATCCATAGCCATTTTTTGCTTTTTTGCTGCATATTGGCTAGTTTAGATTCAACTAGGTATAATCGTAACATAACCATTGGAATTTATCATTATTATACCTGTACTCGGACTCATTGAATTTTTGTTGATCACATACTTTAATGTAGACTTGACAGGCGAATTAACAAAAAAGTTATTGCTTCCTGTCCAAATAACGCAGCCAGTCCCATTGGTATTACTACTCTTAAACCCAACACAACTACAATCATTCCAACACTTAACGAAACAATCACTAATACTTAAGCTTGAGTTATTATCGTTAACACTTTGTGACTTATCAGGATCAAATTCCCCATTCTTTTCACTAAAGTTATCACCCTCTCTTCTACATTGAGGCAAACTCGAGTCTTCTACACAACCGTCACTTGAATCATACCCATAACAAAACTCAGGGGTCCACACAGTAGAGTTATCACTATCTCTAATTTGCCCTTTTGGCGTCAAAATCCACATGGGTAAATGAGAGTTATCACTATCACTAATACTCTCATAGCTAAAGTATTGTGTTTATTTGTGTAAATTGAAGTGAGACTATAAAAGCGGGATTGGTTACCTGGATCGTTCAATGCAAACATATACAGAAACATTTGAACATTTAGATACCCACTAGTTGAGTAGGGTTGGCCTCGTCTTCGAATCATCAATCTTTGAGATGCCTCATCAATGGGTTTCCAACTCAAAGTAAAAGTCCCCGAATTAGGGATTTCTTTACTCAACCACGACTTGAGGGTCCAATTCTTCCCAATGGTCTTGTCATAACCCAACTTCATACCCGGTGAAAGTACATTGGTTGGGTGATCAAAACTTTGCTACAAAATCTTCTTATCAATTTCGTTAATCAACAGGAAATTACCATTGTTTTCCAACACTGCAGTTATGTTTGGGTTTGGACCAACATCCACATCAGTATTAATGCACATTAGAGTGCTCCTTGAAGAAATTATTATCAAGTTTCCGGTTTTGGCATCAATAGAGAGGGCATGGTCCATGGAGCTAAATATTATTGGGTCGTCCGGATTAGCTACCCATACTTTCTTGGATTCAACATCACTTGTTACCAAATTCCCAAGTACTTGTAATCTTCATCGAAAAACCCTAATGTGAAATTTCCAAGGATGGAAACAAGCTGATCATTGGACTTGAGTTGACTGCCAAGTTTAATAGTTGAAAATGAATCGGGAGCGGGACAAAATTTGATAGTGTAATCAGAACCATTACACATATATGTTGCACTCTCGTCTGGTGATGCGGTAGTAGAGGATCTTGGACAAGCTGACTTGAACAACTGAGCATATGCAGTTGGCTTGCACATTGTTGGATTTTCAAATGAGCTGCTACAACAATACTCAGGCGAGCCAATGCTTGGCATGCAGTCCTACAACCGCCTGCACTTCTCAGTTCCAATGGGCACCTTTGAATCAAGTCATCGATACATCCCGTCTTGGCACAACTTCGTAACCCAGAACCTGACCCACCAGTCACCTCAATAAGCATAGGTAAGTTGTAGCCATCAACAAGACTGACATCATAAAAGTCCCAGCCTTCAAATTGGTTCAAACTAAATTCTGCAATTGTAGCAGGTGGTTTGTATACATTTCCGTTGCACTCCACTTCACCCGTGCCACAGTCACCAGTTGTGCACGACCCGTTACCAGACACATCAAAGTTGCAGCCGGTCCTACCCCAGATTCTACCGCTCGTCCATCCGGATGGAGCTTCAAAAGATATTGAATTACCTTTTGTGAGCTTGAATCCAGTGGTGCTAAAATTTGGTGTGCCCATTTGTGAGATTTCGGGCCAAACAGTGAATTCACAGTTATTAACAAAAGTAATATTAGTCCCTGAAGCTCCTGCAAATATAAAGAAAATTGTATTCAGAACAAAATCATAGAATCTGCTAGACCATTAATCTAGCTATATCAAGATGGCCCACAAACCAAGAAGTTGTGAGTTTAAGTCATCAGGAACAAACAACAATGTGCGAGAATTTTTCGTTCAAAAAAAATATGAGATGTAGGATTTACCATTAGATATATAGAAGAAAAGGATAGTCAGAATATGAGGAACTATTGCTACAAGAAATTTTGAAGATGATGGTAACAAAATATCCATATTTAATTCATTGAATGCAAGAAACTTTTTGTGTTGAACTGATCAATCCATACATATTATTTGTTGTTTTTTTAGTTAATAATAGTAGACAATTAGTCCACAGTATTGAACTGGTCAAATTAAAACAGTCTATGACTAAGACATTTATGGACCAAGTCATATGCAAACCACATAATTTGTATGAAGTTATGAGCCAGAACAAGTCCAGTCAAACTATTCTGCGCAGATTTAGTTAAGAAATCTAAGCATTTTCCTTTATAACAGATTATTTTATCTCGATATGACATATCACATATGTCGTCCTATTCATAAGAAATTTGAGCGTGTTTTTTATTTCATAATTCATCTTGACCTTATTTATTAATAGTTAACAGATTTTTTAGGCATTTTGAGTCTTCGTGATCATGAAGGCTAAACGCCTCAAAGAAATGAAGAATTTAGCCACCTCATGTGTAAGAAGAAAATCCAAAAGAAATAATTAAATAAACTCCAGGCTTGTATACTAACAATATAATTACAATTATAAATGACATCAATAAAATGAATGTAAATTGATACAAAATAATACGCTATCGAGCCCTCATTTCTGTAATGGTTATCTGGTTTACAGAGTAGTTCTCTGACTTAGTTTCAACTGAAGTAGTCTTGGATGGAGTAGTACGTAAAAAGAATGCTGGACGTTTTGGGGTGGGTAACAGCATAGTATCATTAATAAGCACAGAGATCACGTCCGACATTAATGGTCTATCCAATGCGTTTTCTTGTACACAAAGAAGTGCGACATGAATAGTCCTTAACAATTGTTGTATGACACAAGTATTGCCTAGTGTTGGATCCTCCACTTGCAATGCATCTCCTTGTTGCCAAAGCTCCCACGCCTAAAACAGTTCACATGGTTCACTTTTTATAACATTGTGTACATAAATAAATTTCTTTTTTAGACTCACGTATCCGATTAGATTGAGTGTCTTGTCGAGATGAGTGAAGCTAGTATTTCTTCTTCCACTCACTATTTCTAGAACTAAAACTCCAAAGCTAAAGACATCAGACTTCTCCAAAAATTCCCTTCCATTGCATACTCAGGAGACATGTAACCACTGCATAACTTATGTGTGCTAAATGGTAACGTTATGAAGAGAAAGTGTTCGTACTATGTTCCAAACACCCTGTTGGTCATTGCTTCAGTTTCATTTTGTTTGAAAATCCTGGCCATACCGAAATCAGAGATCTTTGGGTTCATATTTGTATCTAGCAAAATATTGCTAGCCTTAAGATCTCTATGTATAACACGCATTCTTGAGTATTTATGCAGGTAAAGCAAACCCTGAGCAATTCCTTCAATGATTTTCCATCGTTTTGGCCAGTCTAGCAGCGCCTTCCGGGTTTCATCTCGTTAAACATTTTAGTATATACAAGTCAGATAAGACAGACATGTAACAATGCCCAAATCATAGAAATTGTAATTAGTTTGATTGTATTATTTACCAAATAGAAAGAAATCTAAACTCTTGTTAGGCATGTAATCGTAAATCAACATCTTTTCTTCTCCATGAATACAACAACCTAGAACACGCACAAGATTCATATGTTGAAGTTTGGCAATAAATATAAGTTCGTTCTTGAATTCCACAAGCCCTTGTCCTGATGTTCGTGAAAGCCTTTTGATTACAATTTCTCGTTCATCAGTAAGTTTCCCCTGTTCTCAAATTTACATTATCTTACATTAAAGAAAGCCACTACTGATTTTAAGCATATGACCAGTATCAAGATAACAAGTACCTTATAAACAGGCCCGAAACAACCTTCTCCAAGCTTATTCTCACTTGCAAAATTATCTGTGGCAGCTACTATAGTAGCAATACTATAGTAGCAAAACTAAACACCATTAAGTCACTTCCTTTTGTGCCATTTCTTTCAATATTAGTTGCTCCCTTGAAGCTTTTGGAAGCCATTAGCTCAAGGAAATATTCATCATCCCTGTTTTGTGCCTCCTCTACAATAAAAAAGAAACATAGATTAGAAACTGAAATACTTATAAACATCACAAATTTTACCATATTAGCATGAATATCAATTGACATACCTTCTTGTCTAAGCTTTCTTGTTGGATTCCTACGGCCCAACATCTCACTAAGTCCAACATATAAGCCCAACTGAGGTTCCATTCTAAAACCAATTGGTTATAGAAGGAGTAGCCCACCAAGCTTATATGTTAACTTTGAGATTATAGTTCTACCGATGTGGGATTGGGTTTGTACACCCAACAATCCTCCCCTCAAACCCAAACCACCATGGGCCTCCCCTTCGACTAGGACAAAAGATACCACAATAGACCAGGACAAAAGATAACTAAAAAAATCACAATAACAGTGGGAGCATATGGCGATCTCATGTTAGATCTTGAGGCCATATATTGTCTCAAATTTTATAAGCAACATTATTAAACTCATAATACTTCAACATTTATGCTATCTAAAGTGAATGTGAGTTTCATCTATAATTATCAAAAGTAGAGGTGTGATAATCAACGGATAGGTAACGGGTCAAAACAGGTATTATCAATGTGGGTTGGGTTGGGTCGACCCAAATTGAAACATTTACTTCCAAAGCAAACTTATACAAATGATTAGTGTGTCAAGTATGATATGAAAATTTCAATAAGAATTTAGATTTCAGATAAAATGATTTAAGACACTTTATCATTTATGTATTTAAAATTAGGGGTGACAATTTTCTACACGACACTACAAACGGCACGGCCCGATACGAAGTTAAACAAGTTTGAGTTGAGGATAAAAAGGTTTGGGTAAAAAAGATGTCAACCCGTCTAACATGTTTAATAAACAGGTCGTGTTTGGGTTGAGTAAGTATAAACATGTCAACTTGTGAAACCGTTTAAGTATATAAGCCTCTAAAGTAAAATAGATAACTTGAGTTTTATGTTGGACTTCCATTAAATGTATTTTGTTATATATTTAATATCATTGAAATTGTCGTATAGTTATTTGTATCTTACTTTTATCATTTTTTTTAATCCTTATATCATTTTTGAATTTAAACTAATTAAATCGACAAACCACCTACCTTATTCACCGCTTGACTTATTAAACAGATTAAATGAGTCACAAACCGTTTACACGTGTTATGCATGTATGGGTTAAGGTTGAGTTTCAATGACACAATTAATAAATGGCTGTGTTTGGGTAGAGGTTATACTAACCCGTGAACCCGAATAGGTCAACTCAAACACGACTCGATTGCCACCCCTATTTAAAATACACTTTCGGCTACTTTTAACCTTACTCTATTAGACTACAAAATTACTTGTTTTACCCGTTAGAGATGAAAATGACACGAATTAACTCAATCTAGGTCAATGGTACGATATTGCTACCTCTGTATCAAAGCAGAAAATAGAAATATTGTTTACCTTTACTCGTAGTTAGACAAATAAGCACATACTTCGATAAAGAAGTCCCTCGAGCATCATATCGATCGAAAAGTTATTAAGAGATTTGGTTCCGGTCCATATTACACAACCAGTTCCCTTACTACTACTCGTATACCCCAAACAACGACAATCTTTCCAACATCTCACCATACAATCACTAAGGATTAGGCTTGCATTACTATCAAATGAATTGCTAGTCATAGCCGGAGAAAAATCCCATTCAATTCAAGAAATATATCATCATCACTTCTACACCGAGGCAAGTTAGAACTTGCAACACACCCGTTATGTGAATCATACCCGTAACAAAATTCAGGACTCCATGGAGAAGAGCTATCACCATCTAGAATTCCGGAATTCCCCCATCTGGAGTTAAAGTCCACATGGGCATAACACCATTAAGGACTTCTTTTTCAAGTGTTTGCTTTCGAGAAGCATGTAACATGTTACTGTAGCTTTATATATATATATATATATATATATATATATATATATATATATATATATATATATATATATATATATATATATATATATATATATGGAAAATGTTAGCTACAATTAATTGTAGCTAGTTGGCTACAATTCATTTGAAAAAACTTTTAATAATGTACAGTTCAGTCCCTGCGGTTAGACCCTGACACATATTTTCCCCCTGTCCCCACCTTTTTTTTCAAAGGAAATGTAGCCAATTGGCTACATTGTGTTGTAGCTATGTTTTCCCCATATATATATATATATATATATATATATATATATATATATATAGTGTGAGGTTATTTTCAGAACCAAATAAATTGCGAGAACTGCGAGAACCATTTTAAACCTTTGGATGAATTAATCAATGGATAGGATGACTTGTGGCATAATTGTAATTATGTGAAACATTATGTTACTTTACATAAAGGATGGAGGGGTAGTAATGGAATTTTGCATTCTAGCCTTTCAATAACTGATCCTAAATTAAAAGGAACAAGTTCATCTTTATCTATCACGTATTTTTCTTCTCAAACCCTAATCCATCTTTGAGTCTTTGACAGCAGCCACAACAATCTCCAGCAACGAAAAAAAAGAAAGAAAGAAAATTAGAAAACGATTTTATATATAATCAATTTTTGATTCTCAATATCTCGAATCAAAGATAGATATACATATGAACTTCTCTGATTTTATGGTCTCTATTTTTGCATCAGTCTACTGTTTGTTTCGTTCAATTGAAGGCAAAGGTAAATCTTTGTTGTTATGTCAATTTCATGAGAATTGTTGATACTAAAAAATGGTATTTGATTTACAAATATCTTTTTTGCTTTGAGTTTTGATATTACGGAATGGAGGATTGATTTTTTTACATTATTAGATATAATAATTTATTACAAATTACTTGTAACATCATTTGTGCCCAAATTGAGGTTTAATATTTAGTTTATTTAGATCTTGTTTTCTTTTGAGATCATAACTAATAGAAAATATTAGTTTGAAAAAATTGTTTCCGTTCTAAGTTGGGTGTCGACTCAGTTGCGATTTTATATTGATATATGAGGATTTTTTTTTTTTAATCAACTAATGTTGTGTCATCTTCTTATATGATTTTACTTATTGATCCACGACAATAAATTTTAATGAAAGGGTGTGCATATGTGTTTTTAGAGTTGTAAAATTTAAGATAAGAGTTATGCATTTATGTTTTAAATTATGCATTTATATTTTTTGGGTTGTATAAAATCAGACAAACTGGTTTTATGGCTGATACAATATCAATAAAAGTAGTGTGCATATGTGTTTTCATAGTTTCTGGTGAACTTGATGCTTTCTGTGCATATGTGTTTTTACAGTTTATGAGTTTAAGTGTATTGAAATTACATATATGTTTTATTTATGATATAAGGATGCTTTTTGTTTAGTTATGATTTAAGGGTGCACTTGTGTTTTGTTTTTTTAAGACTACTAATTTATCAAAATAGTCTCTTGTGAACAAGCTAGGAATACATTGTGCATATGTGTTTTGTTACATGTTATGATTAAAGGTGTAATAAGTACACAAGTGCATCTAAACGAAAGGAGATACGTACATACAAGTGCACATGGATGAACCCGAATCACATATGCATTCGTTTATTTGGTTTACGATTTAATTGGGCTGATAAAGATGATAAAGACGAAGAAGATGATTGTGTAGGATGAAGTCAACAAGGATGAGTAACGTGAATATACATACGCATGCCGATGAACACATATGTATACGTATGTCATGGCCAAGAATGCACTTGTGCATAAATGCATACTTTGTGTCATTTTTTTTGTTTATTATCTCTATCTTCAGTTCTATCTATTTGTTTTTTAATTTTCTAAAATATTGGTTGATGAAAGTTTGAAGTACACATGTGCATGCATTTTAATTTTCTAAAACATCTTGAAGTGTATATTTTAAAAGAAGGCCTTTTTAAGATATATTTGGTTTCGATGTCGATATTGGATTTAGATATGATTCACACAATAATTATTTTCCCTGTATTGGAATCAGGTTTATGGATGATGTAGATTACAGGCGCACACGTGTAGAACACATTTTTATATGAAGAAGATGAGGACAATCCATGTGTAATGGAACTGATGGTGTCAAATTTAGAATATGGATATATGTACATATCTCACACTTGAAGTTGACTTAACAACAACGGAGTGGACATCTACATTACGTTATTTAACGATGCACATGTATTTTATTATCTAATGAAGATGATGCATACGGTTAATTGCATGAAATAGTTTTTTGTTGGTATACAAGATATGCACATGTACATATATAGTTCAATGCACTTGTATTTCAATGAACTACCTTTATCTTATAAATAGTTACGTTTGCTTATATTTTTTAAGTTTCTGTATTTTATTTCAACTTTTCTTATAATGTCAAAGTTAAAACAAGACTAAAGTTAGTGATATGCAAAACTACACCTGAAAGTGTTTCAAAACAGCTGTGCATTTCTGTACTAGAGATAGACCAAATTGAAAAAAGCTAAAAAAAAAAAAAGTTATTTTGTATCCTAAAAATGACGAGCTCAAAATTGAAAATAAATAAATAAAAAAAACATTAGCCTCATAAAATGTAAGAACGATTAAACACATTTCCTAAAATTGTGGATCTGCCAAAAGTAAATCGGTTTAAAAGATAAATTTGTAAATCACTCACAAAAGAGTTTTACCAAAATGCCCTTTTGATTTAAAAATAAATGCTTCAAAAAGGAAAATAAATGATTGGTCTAGATTGGTTCTCGCAGTTCTCGCAATTCATTTGGTTCTGAAAATAACCCTACCCTATATATATAAAACTTTTTTTCTGAACGCCTTGCCTTTTTGAACATTTTGCGTTTTTTTTATTCCTCTAATACACGTTATTATTGGAGATTCTTCAACTCACTATTGCGTCCATTAATATGCGTAATCATGGCCATAAAAAAGCTTACTGAAGGAGGTGATGGTTTTGCAATAAAAAGTCTAACAAAATTAACGGATCTCCATGGAAAAACTTGTATTGTAGGGGTAAACAAAATACAAGATGCAAATGATGCAGAAGAGGTGAATTTATCAGGGGAAAAAAGTTTAGTGAGATAGAGCTTGAAAGAGAGTTGCTAAATGTTCATAAGCCTTGTAATGATAGTTTGATATAGCTTGGAATTGTGTCATGTGTGGGAATAAAGTTTCCAAATGAGTTGGAGATCCCTCGATTATTTAACACTAGATTCCAAGCTACTAAGTCAATTCTGATGGTAGCATGAGGTAGCTGATGAAAGAGAAAGCTGACCATGGATGATACACAAGGCTGATTTGATGGTGGCATTGTGCAGACTCAATTGTGATCGATGGCATTTCAAACCGTCCATGAGAACAAGAAGAACAAGCAGCAGTGGTATCATGCAGTGGAGAGTCTGAAAAGGAGGAACAACTGCAGCTATGAAAGTATGTTGGG
This sequence comes from Artemisia argyi, assembly GCA_030686995.1. Lineage (NCBI taxonomy): Eukaryota > Viridiplantae > Streptophyta > Magnoliopsida > Asterales > Asteraceae > Artemisia > Artemisia argyi. Next base: position 138,689,356 of record CM060684.1, read on the forward strand.
AGCATTGATAAAAAAAAGTTATCAGGAAACTAGTTGAATTTGTTACGATGAGGCTGAGTTGGAAATTAGGGGTCCCGGGTGGTTTTTCTTGAAAGAGGATTAGAGTGGCGGAGCAGGAAAATCTGCTTGCACCCTCATTGAAGCAGACCATGTCAGGGATACAGAATCATTATTAGACAAAATGTTGCAATTGATATGATGGTGGTTGTGTTGGTGAGGATCAACAAAGAAGACAAGGAGAAAGCGAAAGAGCATATAATTAATTTTCTTGTAAACCGATTAGTTGGTATTTAGAAATTAAGAAATATGGAAGATGGTTATTATAGAAAGTCAAACTCTGAGTATGGGTCAACTGTTTAAGAATGATGTTTTGACACGCTTTTGCGCAAAATCATTTTATGATGACATGATGTTCAGTTGGAGCATAAAGAATCAGAAGTATCCAAAACCATATTTGACATGAAAAACATGTTTTTATTAGATTGGTATCAATAGTTAACACAGTTTGACTTTTCAGAAGTCAAGTCTTAAACAATAATTCAACTCAAAACAAAACATGCTTATGCTGGATCAGCTTCATACAACAGAACTTGATAACATAAACAATAAAACATGCACACAATCCGAACTCATGTGATGTTACTCGTAAAATCTTGAACTAGGCAACCAACTGAAGCATATGATGAGCCTCCCTCAGTCACCGATGCCCTGCTCAATTTGCTCATCGCTTTCACTTTTGCTCTGACCTCGTTATCATCCATCAGCTGCCTTATCCCTCTCTCTATCTCATCCGCCGTGATGATGACCATATCACCCTCCGGATTAATCACATTGTTCTTATAATCCATTTTAATCTCCACCGCTAATCCCAGCTCCACCACCATTTCAAATGCATTCATTTGTTGTTCAGTATACATTGGCCATGTTGCCACTGGTACACCAAACCAGATACTCTCCAACATTGAGTTCCACCCACAATGGGACACAAATCCTCCCACAGCTGGATGTGCTAGCAACGAAACCTGTGGGGCCCACCCGATTACTTTCCCTTTTCCAATGGTGCGCTCCAGGAATCCATCTGGCAGTACTGCTCCTGGATCAGCAAAATCGTCAGGGAGGACTTTGAATGACTGCGAAGGTAGAGGAGGTCGGCGTAGGGACCACACGAAGCGATATCCACTACGCTCTAAACCATATGCTATCTCCTTCAGTTGAACCTCCTCAAAACATCCCATACTCCCAAAACACAAGAAAACCACGGAACAAGGCGGTTGGTCGTTCAACCAGGTAATGATATCTTTGTCCTCGGATTTTCCAGCAACACTGTCCAGATTAAGTATGGGTCCCACTGGATACACTGACGGGAAGTTGGTCTTTGAGAACGACTTGATTGCATGTGTTTCCAGCTCCAAGAACGTATTAACCATTATCGCTTTAGCCTCTCTCATTTTCCTAATAGAGTACATCAAAAAGTCCATCCCGTCCTCTGTCTGGTACACCTGAGGATATACCTTTGTAGGTACCGGCTTAACAAAGCTCGGAAGTAGTATTTCACCTTCCGCCTTACTCAGCTCAATAACATAATCTTGGCTCTGATCGGCACATACTGTCTCCATATACACTTTAAATCCAAGAAAAGCGGCACTAGAAGTGAAAAACACGTATGTTGGCACATGAAACTCATTAGCCACATCTATCATACTGCTAGATAGTATGTCTACAACGAACCCAACAAGGTGACCAAAATGAGGTTGGTTTATCATATCAGCAACGACATTTCTAACATATTTGCAATGACTATCAACGTATTCACGAAACGAAGTAAAAGGGGCTTGTTGGTTGAGCTTAGGTGCGGATTCATCATGAGGGAGTTCAATGAAGCGTATTCGTTCGACAGCATTCTTAGCCAACGAATCAATGTAGCTAGCAAGAGCTAAAGAAGCGTAAGGAGGGGTTATAATAAGTACTGTTATAGAAAGCCTTTGATCACGATTAACGAATACTTTTGCCATCTCGATAGAGGACATTATGTGACCAACAGCTGGGATAGGGATGAATACGAGCTCTGCAAGTTTGTTTTCCATGAGATGGTTATTTGTTTAAAGCTTGTTTTCTGTTTAAGTTTTGGGCTCTATTTATATAACAAAAGATTGAGTTGATGTCATTGCATTGCTGGCAATGCTTTGAATCCTAATGTCAACATTAGAAATAAATAAAGTGGGATCAGATATGTTACTACGTGCTTAACAAGTAGACTTGGTCACAAAGAATATGGACCACGTGAAACAGACATGGGTTCACTAAACAAATACGGAGTACATTATTGGACTTTTATAAAAGATTGTAGATAGTTGCCATAACTAAAAAATAAATTAATTTCGACACTAGTCATCCGGCAGTTTTGTTTTATGAACTTCGACATTAATATAAAAAATAAATCAAGATATTGAAAATGAGTGATCAGAAATGATTTTAGACCATCTTATGCTTGTCCGCTATTGATAAAGATATGCTTCGGGTCCAGTTTGATGATAAAAAAAGAATGGTACATGAGAATTACACGTTTCTTACTTTTAGACTTCCCTTTTCAAATTAACACGTTTATCACACACTGGTACATGAGAATCACATGTTTCTTACTTTTAGACTCACTTTTTAGGAAACGATTAAGCGTTTCTAGGATTCTTTTACGACCAATCAATTATTGTACATAAATAATGCCATGCAAATCATAGGACTTTTGTTTGCAATGCACAATTGGTATATCAGTTTGAATTTCGCTTGATTTGGTTGTTTGATTTTGTGTGACCGATGTTGCCCGATTCTAGCTTGTTGTCCCATTTTCAACCATAAGTGTTCAGTAGAAATTATATAACAAACAAAAAGAAGTGCCGTGGTAGCACAGAATTTAAAACATCTTTGTGCATCTTGAGTGACAACGATTGCATTTCGGGTAAAGGAGTTATAGATGTTGTTTGTTTTTTGAGATAATGTTTATAAGACCAGTGCCTTCAACACCATTAGAATGTGTAAAAGAAGCAATGATTCTTATCCATTTATTTCCTGCAGCATAATGATAAAATATATGTTGGAGGTTTCTATAATTATAATTAAGAGCCCGTTCGTCAAGTTAATTATTTATTAATTTGAATTTGTTTGATACTTCGGTAATAAGTTTGAAGTTGGACCGTAATACTTATAAAATAAGTGGGTTCAGTAATATCTATCAAAAAATCAGACGGCAATTCCAATCTGATGAGAATAATACAAACAGACGGCAATTAATATCTATCTTATATAAATCCATATGCTTTGTCCCTATATATGCCCATAACATTGCTAGGACTTGATCACATAATCAAAAGAAAAACATCCCAATAAAACATTTACAAGCCAGAAAGAATGGCAGATATAGTTGCTGAGCTCGTATTCATTCCCGCTCCAGGTGTTGGTCATATCACATCCACCATAGAGTTCGCTAAACTGCTTGTTAATCGTGACAAACATATCTGCATAACCATACTAGTCATCAAGCCACCTCCTGGCTCGGCTATGAATGCCTACACAAAATTATATGCTAGAAAAGCTATAGATCGAATACGATTCATTGAACTCCCACAAGATGAAACCCTACCAAAACTTGACCCCGAAGCTCCCATAACTTTCTTTAATGAATTTATCAATGTTCATTGCAAACACGTGAAGAACATTGTAGCGGATATGATTAATCGATCTGGCTCTAATCAGGTTGCATTCGTCATTGACATGTTTTGTGTCAGCATGATGGATGTAGCTAATGAATTCAATATTCCAACTTATATATTCTTCACTTCTGGTGCTGCTTTTCTTGGATACAAGTTGTACATCCAAACCCTTTGTGATACTCAAAACCAAGACATTTTCGAATTCAGCAACTCAGACACAGAAATACAGATTCCAAGCTTCGTCAATCCAGTGCCCACAAAGGTCTTTCCTGCAGTGTATCAGGCTCAAGAAGGGTTGGACTTTCTGGTGTATTGTGTTCAGAAATTAAGACATGCCAAAGCAATAATTGTTAATACTTTCTTGGAATTGGAAACACATGCAATCGAGTCATTCTCTTTCGACACCACTTTTCCACCGGTGTATCCAGTGGGACCTGTAATCAACTTAGACGTTGCTTCGGTTACTACCCAAAACAATGATGTCATCAGTTGGTTGGATAGACAACCACCAGCCTCAGTAGTTTTCTTGTGTTTTGGGAGTATGGGGTGTTTTAATGAGGCCCAAGTGAAGGAGATAGCCCATGGTTTAGAGCGTAGTGGCCACCGTTTCTTGTGGTCACTGCGTCAACCTCCTTCACCCGAACATGCAATGGATGTCACTAGTGATTATGTGGATCCAGGAGAAGTATTGCCAGAAGGATTCTTGGAGCGGACAGGTGAATTAGGAAAAGTGATTGGTTGGGCTCCACAAGTGTTAGTGCTGGCTCATCCTGCAGTGGGGGGATTTGTGTCCCATTGTGGGTGGAACTCGATTTTGGAGAGTCTGTGGTTCGGTGTACCAATGGCAACATGGCCGATGTACTCTGAGCAACAGATTAATGCATTTGAATTGGTGGTGGAGATGGGATTGGCGGTGGAGATTAAACTGGATTATAAGATAAATGTGTTTAATCCAAAAGGCAATATGGTCATTGTTGCGCCAGAGATAGAGAATGGCGTACGACAAGTCATGGAGGACAACAAGATACGATTTAAAGTGAAAGAGACAAGCAAAATGAGTAGACATGCAGTGATCCAGGGTGGTTCGTCCTATGGATACATTGGCTCCCTCGTCCATGATTTCATTAGTAACCTAAGATGAGTTTGACATTTAAGCTCGGTTTATTTTGGGTCCTTTATATAATGTTGCCTTTCGAAAATAATAATAATAATAAAAAAGAAATAATAAAAAAAATATGTTAACTTATGTGTTATCAATTAAGGTTACACTTCTTTGGCTCTTAAGTCAGTTTTGTAAGGAAGTGAGTTAAGCTTTTGGGTTTCTTTCGTTTTCGTAAATTTTTCTTTGGATAAATATTAGTTTTTTTGGTATATTTTCTAATTTGAGTTGGTTTAGGTGATAAGTTTATGTCTTTGGTTGCCTATAAATAGAGGCCAATGACACTAGTTTTTTTTTACCTTTTGAATTAGTTTTTGGGGAATACAGTACCTTTGAATTTGGTTTGATAATTTGAATAAAGTTTTCGCTTTGTTTGTTTGAATTTGTTTGTTTGTTTCATACTTTGAATTGCCAACAAGTTGTATAAGAGCTATGTTGAAGATGAAGGAAAAAAAAGTTAGGTTTCGTTTGGGTTGATACTAGATCGTATTAGTTTTTTATTTTTGTTTGAAGAATCAGGTTTGAAGGTTAGTTTGTATTATAGTCGAATAGTTTTTTGGTATTGAAGATTCCTTTTTGTAAGTCTCATATAGAATATTATATTGGAATTCGTTTGGAACGTTTTTGGAATAATTGGTTGCAGTGGAGCCTTCCGATGATTGGATGTATGGATGATTGGTCAATATTTGGATTTTGGTATAGATTGACGATTGGATTTTGGTCAATATTTGATTAGGTTATATTGGGCCACTGTGTTTTAGTATTTGTTTATTGCTATTTTAAGGTCATTTGTTTTTGGGTCATTGGTTATCAGTATTTGATATCATGGTTGAATATGCACTTCTGAAGAATTGGTATTTGTTTTGTATTTTGAATTTGGATTTGGACCATAATTCTTATTATATAAGTGGGTTATTAGAATTATGCGTATCATATTTGGGGCTTTTGAATTATTAGAGCTCGTTCGTCAAGTTTTTACTAGCTTGAATTTGTTTGATACTTGGGTAATAAGTTTGAAGTTGGACCATAATACTTATAAAATAAGTGGGTCATTTCAATTTGATATTTAAAAGTTGAAGATCGATTTGGTGTTTGAAGACTTGATTATTATTGGGTCGTTTGGCATTTGTTTGATCGTCCGAAATTTGTTAAGTTTGAAAAATTTGGATCTTCGTTTATCGGGCTTTTGAAGTTTGTTGCCTGAATTTAATTGTCACTAGTGAAGATCGTTTGGTCCGATTTGTTTTTTGTTCGATTGACCGTTTTGAATTTGTCAACTAACATTTGATTGTTCATTTTGAAGTTATCGGCATTTGCTTTGGATCGATTTTGATTCGGATCATTTTTTGGGAATCGATGGTTCATTTTGAATTAGACTAGTATCTTTAGCATTTGGAATTTGGAATTTGGAAATTTGAATATGAAGACGAAAGATTCGTTTGGTTTGAAGTTTCGAGCGGAGTTGAAGCCACTGTGGAGATTGTTAGAAAGTGACTTAAACTTTTGGGTTTGTTTCGTAAATTTGTCTTTGGATAGATATTAGCTTTTCGGTATGTTTTCTAATTAGAGTTGGTTTAGGTTTTGGTAAGTTTAGGTCATTGGTTGCCTATAAATAGCGGCCAATGACACTAGTTTTCTTTGTAACTTTTGAATTAGTTTTTGTGTTAGTACCTTTGAATTTGGTTTTGTATTTGGTTTGATAATTTGTATAAAGCTTATGCTTCGTTTGTTTGAATTTGTTTGTTTGTTTCATACTTTGAATTGCCAACAAATGTTTCGGCCACAATGCAATAACACGAAACACAGCTGATCATCCATCACAAATGAGCAAGACATAAAAGAAATCTATCATTATAAAGTTTTTTTTAGGTAAACCCATTATATTAGAAAAATAATTAACAAAGTATGTACTCTTAAAAATAGTTAATATGGCCAGATGGTATGTCTGCTCTATTCTTTCAAAAAATTTGGGTATTTGTAGGTCCAACAATGGTGAATATGGTGTCTAGTTTTTTGTTTTTTTTTTTTTTTTTTTTTTTTTTTTTTTTTTTTTTGAGTCAGGAAACTCTGATTACCTTTATTCCAAAAGTCACGAAACCCGAGTCCCTTAAAGACTTGCATCCAATCAATCTGTGTAATGGTCTTTACAAAATTATCTCCAAGGTCTTGGTTAACAGGATAAAACCAAACCTACCGCATATTATTCAAGAGAACCAATCAGCTTTTGTTTCAGATTGTGTCATAATTGATAATTCAATTGTAGCATTTGAAGTTCTACATTGGCTAAAAAACAAGAAAATTGGAAAAAGGGGGGTCATTAGCACTTAAGGTAGATATGAGCAAAGCGTTTGATAGAGTCGAGTGGCCCTTTATTCACTCGGTGCTTAAAAAGTTCGATTTTCCAACACATTTTACTAAAATGATTATGGCTTGTGTATCTTCGGTTACCTTCTCTTTTAATATTAACGGGCAAGTGTCAGGTCAGGTGACACCGACTAGAGGTCTTCGTCATGGAGATCCTCTTTCGCCCTATCTTTTTATCATGTGTGTTGAAGTTTTATCATCAATGATTAGGAAATCAGTTACACAAGGTCATATTCACGGAGTTAAAGTGTGTGGGGGAGTACCAACAATCTCACACTTATTCTTCGCTGATTACAGCATATTCTTCTCTAGAGCTTCGGAAGAAGGGAGTTTTAGACTTAAAATCATTCTTGATCAATACTGCAAAGCATCAAGGAAAGTCATTAATTACGAGAAATCAAAATTTTCTTTTAGTGCAAATGTTGAGCAATATGTACAACGAGTAACCGAGTCCCTATCAGTTCGTGAAGTTGCATATCAAACCAAATATTTGGGCCTTCCTTCGATCATTGGTAGATCTAAAAAGATTGTCTTTCAATCCCTTCTGGATAGGATAAAGAAAAATCTTGGAGGATGGAAGGAGAATACCCTCTCAATTGCAGGGAAAGAAGTGCTTATTAAATCTGTTGCTCAAGCCATGCGTATGTACGTGATGAATATTTTTCTTCCTAATACATTTAATTGTTGATATTCACAAAGATTTAAATTTATTTTGGTGGGAAATGATGTGTTTTTAAAATTTGAGGGAGGTATTGGCTTTCAGCATTTAGGGCTTTTCAACAGGTCCTTACTTGCGAAGCAAGTGTGTCGCTTGATTACAACTCCAACTACATTGGTTGGTAAGATATCTGGTGCAGTTTTATTGCAGTCAAATTATTAGTCCATAAGGGTTGTAAGTGGAACATAGGCGATGGTCGTAGTGTCATGTGTTGGAAGACTTTTGGCTTGCTGATCATAGGAGATTCGGACCAAAACCATATAAAAGTGAGGTAAATTATGTACGTGATTTGTTAAACAACGAAGGTGATGATTGGAACTATGAACAACTAACATCTTTGTTTCCACATAATATTGCTAACAAAATTGTGTGCTCTTTTGTGAGTCAATCGAAGTCTCATACTTTGTAGAAGTATAACGTCCCGGGAGGAGAATTCTCATGCAAATCAGCTTACCAATTGGCTCTTGAAACATCACAAGAACTGGTACAAAACATTTCAGAAGAAGTTATCAAGTTTTTTCATGTAACACAACTGCAAGCATGGTGATGGTAAACCAGTTGAAGATTATGTGACTGAGATGAAAGAATCTTTTGATCAGCTTCACAGAATTGGATTTGGTTACCCCGACAATGTGCAAGTGCACTTGATCAATAGGTCCCTTAACAAGGACTTTGCTGGTTTTGTCCAGAATTTCAACATGCACTGCTCGGGAAATACAGTCTCAGAACTACTCGCATTGCTTGTTGATTATGAGAAAAGTCTACCAGCCAAGGTCAAGGCTCCTACCCCGCAAGTGTTGGCGATTCATGGGGGGAGAATCCAGAAGAAATTGCATGTGAACAAAGGCAAATGGAAAGGTGATAAAGGCAAGCAGGTCATGGCTTATCAACCACAACCCAAGATGAAGCAGCATCAGCCTAAGCAGAACAAGGTGAATCATCCAAACAATAAGGATCAGGCTTGTCACCACTGTCATGAAAAGGGCCATTGGAAGCGCAATTTTCCTCTCTACATTCATGACTTGCGACAGAAGAAGCAGGGTAATGAAGCTGGTAACCCCAGTACTTCAGGTGTGTTCTTTATAATTGAATTATTCACTCTTACTCCTAAATTGAATTCATGGGTATATGATACGGGATGTGGCATTCATATTTGCAATACCTTGCAGGGGTTTAGAGTTGAGAGAAAGCTGGCCTATAGACAACAATTCTTGCACGTGGGTAACGGAGCAATGCAGAAGTTGAAGCTATAGGAGTTTTTAATTTAGTGTTGCCTTCGGGCCTAGTACTATCTTTAAATAATTGTCATTATGCACCGTCAATTGTTAGAGGTGTAATTTCATTTTCATGTTTGTTGAACCTTGGTTTTGAGCATACTATTTCTAGAAATGGAATTTCAGTTTCTTTAAATGGTGTTTTTTATTTTAATGCTATTGCTGTGAATGGTGTCTTTGAAATTGATATGAATGATAATGATAATGCTTTTGCTAAAAATAATTCAATGTATAGCATCAGTAATAAGAGAATCAAGAAAGGTCTGGATTCGACTTATCTTTGGCATTGTCGACTTGCTCACATTGGCAAGGCTCGCATGGAAAAGCTGCACCATGATGGGCTTTTAGAAAAGATCAATGATGAATCATTTGATAAGTGCGAATCTTGCATTGCTGAGAAGATGACAAAGAAACCCTTTAAAAATAGGATTGAAAGGGCTAATGATCTACTTGGTCTTATTCATACAGATATGTGTGGACCACTTAGACATGTGTCAAGGAGAGGTGCTAGCTACTTCTTAACATTTACGGATGATTACAACCGTTATGGATATGTTTATTTACTTAAACATAAACATGAGGTATTTGAAACATTCAAAGTGTTTAAAGCAGAAGTAGAGTTGCAACTTGGAAAGAAGATTATAGCTATTTGATCCGATATAGGTGGTGAATACCTGAGTCAGGAGTTCATAGATTACTTAGCTAAGGAGGGAATTGTCCAGCACCTTACTTCTCCATATACTCCACAACAAAATGGTGTATCTGAGAGAAGGAATCGTACATTGCAAGACATGATACAATCTATGTTTAATCTAACAACTCTTCCTTTCTCGTTTTGGGATTATGCCTTAGAATCTGCGGTTCGCATTCTTAATATGGTTCCAACAAAGAAGGTTGATAAGACACCATATGAGTTATGGACTGGAAAAGCTCTTAACTTGTCTTATCTTAAGGTCTGGGGTTGTGAGGTGTCACAACTCGTAAATTCTGGTCTTTTCCCGAACTTTCAACATTTACTATTCATCGGTTACTATTCATCGATCACTATTCATCATTTTACTATTCATCTTTTTCGGAGTCAGTTTGATATTCTGAGAAGCATTCAAAAATTTTACTATTCATAAAACACTATTCACCTCCGGAAAAAATTTGTCGTTTATGCGTGAGTTGCTTCATTTATGTATACTTACGATTATCTACCTAATAAACGTTATCTTATGAGCTATTATTTTGAATAATTGATCCGACAATCCCAACTATGGTCCTAACACATTTTTATACTCATAAAAAAAATATATTATTAATTTACCCGGTGTTTTCAAATCAACTGTTACGTTTTCCGGTCGAAGCTTATAACTCCGTCGGTTTGCGATATTTCAACCCGATCATTATTTTAACTTCCAATTCTCATCAGGAATATTATTTTACAATTTTTACAACTTCATTATATTTTATTTTATCTCGTTACAATTTATTTTTAGTTAACTCGGTACCCGGTAACACCTAATACCCTACAAAAACAAACTAACACTTGCACTTACTAGACAATGGCTTTAATTAGCCCACACACTTTTTATCTAACCCCCCTAAATCATGCCCCATTGCCCCCCTCCTAGTCCAATTCTCATAATTACAATTGACTAGCTTATATGCATCAAGACTTGTATATAATTCTTCCATTTTTACAAAACAAGATAACTAGCAAATTTATTTTCTCTCATCTCTTTTTCTCTCCTCTCTTGAACCGGCCAAACAAGAAGAACAAGCAAAAACCATGGATTTTCCAAGATCAAGTGTTAATCTAGTTCCTTTAGTTGTCCTTGTTTGAGTTTTGTGATAAAACTCAAGGTTTCTTACATAGTTTCATCCAAACCTCCTCACATCATCATGTAAGCTCAAGAACATCTTTCTAATCTTTTCATACTTTCATTTTTCTAGTTTCATGTTGTTTATTCAAGATCTATATGCATATGTTAGTTTATACCACTCTATTTATACTTTTTATAACTTATGAACCCTAGATACTTAATGTAAGTAGATCCATAAGTTTTATTAACATCCTCATGAGATCCACCAAGGTTGGTGATGTTTAGGAACCCATGACACCCTAAGAAGGTGTATGGTAGGATTTGGGTTGATTTGAAGTTGTTTGGTTGGTTTTTAGACAAGTTAGTAACTAGGAAAACCAAGTTTTGACACTTATAGAAAGTTGCTGTCCATTTTTGCAAAACGTGGAAAGATCAGGGGCTTCTGGGTAAATTTGGGCCAAATATTTAGAAAATACTTTCCAATACGGAACTATGGCCGAAAACGGGGATAAAAACGAGTTTATAACGAAGGAGATACGCTAAAAACGAGTTTAACGACGAAAACTATATTTTCTGAAAATCCTTTGCTGATGAACAGTTGTCACGGGCTGTTTTGGGCATAAAACTTGATCTAGCCATCCCGACTTATAAAAAATATGTTAGTATGTTGTCCCACGATTCCGGGAATGTAAAGAACATAGAAAACGAGCTTATAACGACTAAGATATACACGTTTGAAACTAGACGAACTATATATATTTTTGACAGTTTTTCTAATAGAGAATATTTTGCGCACTAAACAATATACTTACACCAAACGAACAATGGAGAACCGTCCTTCCTAGCCGTTGAGACACGTACCATCAAAAGTTTATTAACCCATCAATGAGATGACATCTCAAGGTTTTCAAAACGCCAAGACCAAACACTAACACTTTATATATTATTACGCGACTAGTCTTTACGAAGCTAATTGGGCTTATTTTCACCAAGTATCGGAAAACATTGAATTTCAACGATAACTATTATTTTCAAAGTACGAGTGGTATAGACTTCATGTGCATGTGCATTCACTTCATCACTTTATAATCTAAGTAGATCGTATCATTCGTTCATTATAGGTCGCGATTAGTGACCGAGCCTCATTTCCATCATAACCACTTTTGTCTTCGTAACTATCGTACCAGGTGAGTCATAGCCCCTATTCTTTTAAATTGTTTTGTTAACGTTTTGGGGGAGAATACATGCTCGTTTTTACATAAATTACTACTTGACTCTTTGAACTCATTTGACCTTATAACTTGTTTTGAACTATTGAACTTGACTTGAACTTTTGAACTTAAGGTACTGTACGTGCTATGACCTAAAGTCTCACCTTATTGGTGGAGCGTTCTTAACCCTAAAGTCTCACCTTATTGGTGGAGCGTGCTAAGTCTCCCATGTTTGGAGCGTTCTTAATCGTATATAATAGTTGTATGATGTACTGTTCGTACATTCGCATTGTTCGACACCTATTAGTAGTATGGATAGCGCTATTAGAGGTCGGCCAACCTCTCGTCCACTATGTTATGGGACGCATATTATTTAATTAGGGGCTTTGCATGGCATACATTATTATATATGCGGTACTTATATTTGTGAACTATATTGACCACAGGTGCTTGACTACCAGACATATAACTTTTGGCAGTGGGTTGTGAACACACAGGTTGCAAGTCTCTTATGGCGGGACTTGCAACTGAGTGGATTTACGATGCCTTTGCTGTGTGATCACTTTTCTATATACTTTATTTGTTAAACAAACTCTATGAACTCACCAACCTCGTGTTGACACTTTAGCATGTATTTTCAGGTTTTAACCTATGGCACGCTACAGGAGGTTTTGGCAGGGCATGGCATGGTCATAGAAGACTCTGATTATTTATATGGGGACCGTTTTAAACTATTTTAAGGGCCTACTTCCGCACTAATTTTAAACAATGTAAACTCAATACTTTTAGTTAAACGATTTTACTCTAAATGATTGAAGTGAAAACCAATTTTGTACTTGTGCTGTAATACCAATTGAGTTACACCCCAGCTACATGTATGCTTCCGCTGGACCCGATTTTGGGGGTGTGACAGATTGGTATCAGAGCTTTGGCTATAGCGAACTGAGTGTTTTTAAAACCTAGACTATAGCTACTTTTACGAAAAACTTAACCCTATGACCGTCACGTGCCTGCCTGCCAAGATGATGCCTCACTTGTGGTTTGTTGCTGACTTAGGTGATGAGAATTGTGTCTCATTATCTGGTTTATTATGTTCATTTATTCTAATTGATTTCTATCATTGTCTTTCATATAAGCATGTTCGCGTATCATATATGTCACCCTGTTATGTTTCTCCTTGCATAGTTTCATCATTTGACCTCGAGTTTGGTCACCTGCCTTAGTCTTTCTGAACGTCTTAGTATTTGTGAAGGACATAGTCTTAGTATAACTGGACTGAGTATTTCAAAATTCATGGAACCTCGGTGGAATATAGACTAGTCACCTATATTCAACCCGGGATAGTGGGACATAGGCTGACTACCTATATCCGACTCAGAAATGAATTTTGCAACACTTGGAATGGTTATAATAAAATTCTGTCTGGATTGAATCCTCAACTCAATTTCCAAATGCTTCATCTATGTGTGTGTATACCCTCGTTGTCAGAACGCTTATACTTTTCCTCACCTCGTGAACCGCCGCCTGGAAGCACGTCAACTGGTCATTTCATCTCATGAATCTTCACCTTTATAACACTTCGGAGACCAACGTTAACCGAACTTCGGGACGAACTTCCCTTAAGGGGTAGAGACTGTCACAACTCGTAAATTCTGGTCTTTTCCCGAACTTTCAACATTTACTATTCATCGGTTACTATTCATCGATCACTATTCATCATTTTACTATTCATCTTTTTCGGAGTCAGTTTGATATTCTGAGAAGCATTCAAAAATTTTACTATTCATAAAACACTATTCACCTCCGGAGAAAATTTGTCGTTTATGCGTGAGTTGCTTCATTTATGTATACTTACGATTATCTACCTAATAAACGTTATCTTATGAGCTATTATTTTGAATAATTGATCCGACAATCCCAACTATGGTCCTAACACATTTTTATACTCATAAAAAAATATATTATTAATTTACCCGGTGTTTTCAAATCAACTGTTACGTTTTCCGGTCGAAGCTTATAACTCCGTCGGTTTGCGATATTTCAACCCGATCATTATTTTAACTTCCAATTCTCATCAGGAATATTATTTTACAATTTTTACAACTTCATTATATTTTATTTTATCTCGTTACAATTTATTTTTAGTTAACTCGGTACCCGGTAACACCTAATACCCTACAAAAACAAACTAACACTTGCACTTACTAGACAATGGCTTTAATTAGCCCACACACTTTTTATCTAACCCCCCTAAATCATGCCCCATTGCCCCCCTCCTAGTCCAATTCTCATAATTACAATTGACTAGCTTATATGCATCAAGACTTGTATATAATTCTTCCATTTTTACAAAACAAGATAACTAGCAAATTTATTTTCTCTCATCTCTTTTTCTCTCCTCTCTTGAACCGGCCAAACAAGAAGAACAAGCAAAAACCATGGATTTTCCAAGATCAAGTGTTAATCTAGTTCCTTTAGTTGTCCTTGTTTGAGTTTTGTGATAAAACTCAAGGTTTCTTACATAGTTTCATCCAAACCTCCTCACATCATCATGTAAGCTCAAGAACATCTTTCTAATCTTTTCATACTTTCATTTTTCTAGTTTCATGTTGTTTATTCAAGATCTATATGCATATGTTAGTTTATACCACTCTATTTATACTTTTTATAACTTATGAACCCTAGATACTTAATGTAAGTAGATCCATAAGTTTTATTAACATCCTCATGAGATCCACCAAGGTTGGTGATGTTTAGGAACCCATGACACCCTAAGAAGGTGTATGGTAGGATTTGGGTTGATTTGAAGTTGTTTGGTTGGTTTTTAGACAAGTTAGTAACTAGGAAAACCAAGTTTTGACACTTATAGAAAGTTGCTGTCCATTTTTGCAAAACGTGGAAAGATCAGGGGCTTCTGGGTAAATTTGGGCCAAATATTTAGAAAATACTTTCCAATACGGAACTATGGCCGAAAACGGGGATAAAAACGAGTTTATAACGAAGGAGATACGCTAAAAACGAGTTTAACGACGAAAACTATATTTTCTGAAAATCCTTTGCTGATGAACAGTTGTCACGGGCTGTTTTGGGCATAAAACTTGATCTAGCCATCCCGACTTATCAAAAATATGTTAGTATGTTGTCCCACGATTCCGGGAATGTAAAGAACATAGAAAACGAGCTTATAACGACTAAGATATACACGTTTGAAACTAGACGAACTATATATATTTTTGACAGTTTTTCTAATAGAGAATATTTTGCGCACTAAACAATATACTTACACCAAACGAACAATGGAGAACCGTCCTTCCTAGCCGTTGAGACACGTACCATCAAAAGTTTATTAACCCATCAATGAGATGACATCTCAAGGTTTTCAAAACGCCAAGACCAAACACTAACACTTTATATATTATTACGCGACTAGTCTTTACGAAGCTAATTGGGCTTATTTTCACCAAGTATCGGAAAACATTGAATTTCAACGATAACTATTATTTTCAAAGTACGAGTGGTATAGACTTCATGTGCATGTGCATTCACTTCATCACTTTATAATCTAAGTAGATCGTATCATTCGTTCATTATAGGTCGCGATTAGTGACCGAGCCTCATTTCCATCATAACCACTTTTGTCTTCGTAACTATCGTACCAGGTGAGTCATAGCCCCTATTCTTTTAAATTGTTTTGTTAACGTTTTGGGGGAGAATACATGCTCGTTTTTACATAAATTACTACTTGACTCTTTGAACTCATTTGACCTTATAACTTGTTTTGAACTATTGAACTTGACTTGAACTTTTGAACTTAAGGTACTGTACGTGCTATGACCTAAAGTCTCACCTTATTGGTGGAGCGTTCTTAACCCTAAAGTCTCACCTTATTGGTGGAGCGTGCTAAGTCTCCCATGTTTGGAGCGTTCTTAATCGTATATAATAGTTGTATGATGTACTGTTCGTACATTCGCATTGTTCGACACCTATTAGTAGTATGGATAGCGCTATTAGAGGTCGGCCAACCTCTCGTCCACTATGTTATGGGACGCATATTATTTAATTAGGGGCTTTGCATGGCATACATTATTATATATGCGGTACTTATATTTGTGAACTATATTGACCACAGGTGCTTGACTACCAGACATATAACTTTTGGCAGTGGGTTGTGAACACACAGGTTGCAAGTCTCTTATGGCGGGACTTGCAACTGAGTGGATTTACGATGCCTTTGCTGTGTGATCACTTTTCTATATACTTTATTTGTTAAACAAACTCTATGAACTCACCAACCTCGTGTTGACACTTTAGCATGTATTTTCAGGTTTTAACCTATGGCACGCTACAGGAGGTTTTGGCAGGGCATGGCATGGTCATAGAAGACTCTGATTATTTATATGGGGACCGTTTTAAACTATTTTAAGGGCCTACTTCCGCACTAATTTTAAACAATGTAAACTCAATACTTTTAGTTAAACGATTTTACTCTAAATGATTGAAGTGAAAACCAATTTTGTACTTGTGCTGTAATACCAATTGAGTTACACCCCAGCTACATGTATGCTTCCGCTGGACCCGATTTTGGGGGTGTGACAGATTGGTATCAGAGCTTTGGCTATAGCGAACTGAGTGTTTTTAAAACCTAGACTATAGCTACTTTTACGAAAAACTTAACCCTATGACCGTCACGTGCCTGCCTGCCAAGATGATGCCTCACTTGTGGTTTGTTGCTGACTTAGGTGATGAGAATTGTGTCTCATTATCTGGTTTATTATGTTCATTTATTCTAATTGATTTCTATCATTGTCTTTCATATAAGCATGTTCGCGTATCATATATGTCACCCTGTTATGTTTCTCCTTGCATAGTTTCATCATTTGACCTCGAGTTTGGTCACCTGCCTTAGTCTTTCTGAACGTCTTAGTATTTGTGAAGGACATAGTCTTAGTATAACTGGACTGAGTATTTCAAAATTCATGGAACCTCGGTGGAATATAGACTAGTCACCTATATTCAACCCGGGATAGTGGGACATAGGCTGACTACCTATATCCGACTCAGAAATGAATTTTGCAACACTTGGAATGGTTATAATAAAATTCTGTCTGGATTGAATCCTCAACTCAATTTCCAAATGCTTCATCTATGTGTGTGTATACCCTCGTTGTCAGAACGCTTATACTTTTCCTCACCTCGTGAACCGCCGCCTGGAAGCACGTCAACTGGTCATTTCATCTCATGAATCTTCACCTTTATAACACTTCGGAGACCAACGTTAACCGAACTTCGGGACGAACTTCCCTTAAGGGGTAGAGACTGTCACAACTCGTAAATTCTGGTCTTTTCCCGAACTTTCAACATTTACTATTCATCGGTTACTATTCATCGATCACTATTCATCATTTTACTATTCATCTTTTTCGGAGTCAGTTTGATATTCTGAGAAGCATTCAAAAATTTTACTATTCATAAAACACTATTCACCTCCGGAGAAAATTTGTCGTTTATGCGTGAGTTGCTTCATTTATGTATACTTACGATTATCTACCTAATAAACGTTATCTTATGAGCTATTATTTTGAATAATTGATCCGACAATCCCAACTATGGTCCTAACACATTTTTATACTCATAAAAAAATATATTATTAATTTACCCGGTGTTTTCAAATCAACTGTTACGTTTTCCGGTCGAAGCTTATAACTCCGTCGGTTTGCGATATTTCAACCCGATCATTATTTTAACTTCCAATTCTCATCAGGAATATTATTTTACAATTTTTACAACTTCATTATATTTTATTTTATCTCGTTACAATTTATTTTTAGTTAACTCGGTACCCGGTAACACCTAATACCCTACAAAAACAAACTAACACTTGCACTTACTAGACAATGGCTTTAATTAGCCCACACACTTTTTATCTAACCCCCCTAAATCATGCCCCATTGCCCCCCTCCTAGTCCAATTCTCATAATTACAATTGACTAGCTTATATGCATCAAGACTTGTATATAATTCTTCCATTTTTACAAAACAAGATAACTAGCAAATTTATTTTCTCTCATCTCTTTTTCTCTCCTCTCTTGAACCGGCCAAACAAGAAGAACAAGCAAAAACCATGGATTTTCCAAGATCAAGTGTTAATCTAGTTCCTTTAGTTGTCCTTGTTTGAGTTTTGTGATAAAACTCAAGGTTTCTTACATAGTTTCATCCAAACCTCCTCACATCATCATGTAAGCTCAAGAACATCTTTCTAATCTTTTCATACTTTCATTTTTCTAGTTTCATGTTGTTTATTCAAGATCTATATGCATATGTTAGTTTATACCACTCTATTTATACTTTTTATAACTTATGAACCCTAGATACTTAATGTAAGTAGATCCATAAGTTTTATTAACATCCTCATGAGATCCACCAAGGTTGGTGATGTTTAGGAACCCATGACACCCTAAGAAGGTGTATGGTAGGATTTGGGTTGATTTGAAGTTGTTTGGTTGGTTTTTAGACAAGTTAGTAACTAGGAAAACCAAGTTTTGACACTTATAGAAAGTTGCTGTCCATTTTTGCAAAACGTGGAAAGATCAGGGGCTTCTGGGTAAATTTGGGCCAAATATTTAGAAAATACTTTCCAATACGGAACTATGGCCGAAAACGGGGATAAAAACGAGTTTATAACGAAGGAGATACGCTAAAAACGAGTTTAACGACGAAAACTATATTTTCTGAAAATCCTTTGCTGATGAACAGTTGTCACGGGCTGTTTTGGGCATAAAACTTGATCTAGCCATCCCGACTTATAAAAAATATGTTAGTATGTTGTCCCACGATTCCGGGAATGTAAAGAACATAGAAAACGAGCTTATAACGACTAAGATATACACGTTTGAAACTAGACGAACTATATATATTTTTGACAGTTTTTCTAATAGAGAATATTTTGCGCACTAAACAATATACTTACACCAAACGAACAATGGAGAACCGTCCTTCCTAGCCGTTGAGACACGTACCATCAAAAGTTTATTAACCCATCAATGAGATGACATCTCAAGGTTTTCAAAACGCCAAGACCAAACACTAACACTTTATATATTATTACGCGACTAGTCTTTACGAAGCTAATTGGGCTTATTTTCACCAAGTATCGGAAAACATTGAATTTCAACGATAACTATTATTTTCAAAGTACGAGTGGTATAGACTTCATGTGCATGTGCATTCACTTCATCACTTTATAATCTAAGTAGATCGTATCATTCGTTCATTATAGGTCGCGATTAGTGACCGAGCCTCATTTCCATCATAACCACTTTTGTCTTCGTAACTATCGTACCAGGTGAGTCATAGCCCCTATTCTTTTAAATTGTTTTGTTAACGTTTTGGGGGAGAATACATGCTCGTTTTTACATAAATTACTACTTGACTCTTTGAACTCATTTGACCTTATAACTTGTTTTGAACTATTGAACTTGACTTGAACTTTTGAACTTAAGGTACTGTACGTGCTATGACCTAAAGTCTCACCTTATTGGTGGAGCGTTCTTAACCCTAAAGTCTCACCTTATTGGTGGAGCGTGCTAAGTCTCCCATGTTTGGAGCGTTCTTAATCGTATATAATAGTTGTATGATGTACTGTTCGTACATTCGCATTGTTCGACACCTATTAGTAGTATGGATAGCGCTATTAGAGGTCGGCCAACCTCTCGTCCACTATGTTATGGGACGCATATTATTTAATTAGGGGCTTTGCATGGCATACATTATTATATATGCGGTACTTATATTTGTGAACTATATTGACCACAGGTGCTTGACTACCAGACATATAACTTTTGGCAGTGGGTTGTGAACACACAGGTTGCAAGTCTCTTATGGCGGGACTTGCAACTGAGTGGATTTACGATGCCTTTGCTGTGTGATCACTTTTCTATATACTTTATTTGTTAAACAAACTCTATGAACTCACCAACCTCGTGTTGACACTTTAGCATGTATTTTCAGGTTTTAACCTATGGCACGCTACAGGAGGTTTTGGCAGGGCATGGCATGGTCATAGAAGACTCTGATTATTTATATGGGGACCGTTTTAAACTATTTTAAGGGCCTACTTCCGCACTAATTTTAAACAATGTAAACTCAATACTTTTAGTTAAACGATTTTACTCTAAATGATTGAAGTGAAAACCAATTTTGTACTTGTGCTGTAATACCAATTGAGTTACACCCCAGCTACATGTATGCTTCCGCTGGACCCGATTTTGGGGGTGTGACAGATTGGTATCAGAGCTTTGGCTATAGCGAACTGAGTGTTTTTAAAACCTAGACTATAGCTACTTTTACGAAAAACTTAACCCTATGACCGTCACGTGCCTGCCTGCCAAGATGATGCCTCACTTGTGGTTTGTTGCTGACTTAGGTGATGAGAATTGTGTCTCATTATCTGGTTTATTATGTTCATTTATTCTAATTGATTTCTATCATTGTCTTTCATATAAGCATGTTCGCGTATCATATATGTCACCCTGTTATGTTTCTCCTTGCATAGTTTCATCATTTGACCTCGAGTTTGGTCACCTGCCTTAGTCTTTCTGAACGTCTTAGTATTTGTGAAGGACATAGTCTTAGTATAACTGGACTGAGTATTTCAAAATTCATGGAACCTCGGTGGAATATAGACTAGTCACCTATATTCAACCCGGGATAGTGGGACATAGGCTGACTACCTATATCCGACTCAGAAATGAATTTTGCAACACTTGGAATGGTTATAATAAAATTCTGTCTGGATTGAATCCTCAACTCAATTTCCAAATGCTTCATCTATGTGTGTGTATACCCTCGTTGTCAGAACGCTTATACTTTTCCTCACCTCGTGAACCGCCGCCTGGAAGCACGTCAACTGGTCATTTCATCTCATGAATCTTCACCTTTATAACACTTCGGAGACCAACGTTAACCGAACTTCGGGACGAACTTCCCTTAAGGGGTAGAGACTGTCACAACTCGTAAATTCTGGTCTTTTCCCGAACTTTCAACATTTACTATTCATCGGTTACTATTCATCGATCACTATTCATCATTTTACTATTCATCTTTTTCGGAGTCAGTTTGATATTCTGAGAAGCATTCAAAAATTTTACTATTCATAAAACACTATTCACCTCCGGAGAAAATTTGTCGTTTATGCGTGAGTTGCTTCATTTATGTATACTTACGATTATCTACCTAATAAACGTTATCTTATGAGCTATTATTTTGAATAATTGATCCGACAATCCCAACTATGGTCCTAACACATTTTTATACTCATAAAAAAAATATATTATTAATTTACCCGGTGTTTTCAAATCAACTGTTACGTTTTCCGGTCGAAGCTTATAACTCCGTCGGTTTGCGATATTTCAACCCGATCATTATTTTAACTTCCAATTCTCATCAGGAATATTATTTTACAATTTTTACAACTTCATTATATTTTATTTTATCTCGTTACAATTTATTTTTAGTTAACTCGGTACCCGGTAACACCTAATACCCTACAAAAACAAACTAACACTTGCACTTACTAGACAATGGCTTTAATTAGCCCACACACTTTTTATCTAACCCCCCTAAATCATGCCCCATTGCCCCCCTCCTAGTCCAATTCTCATAATTACAATTGACTAGCTTATATGCATCAAGACTTGTATATAATTCTTCCATTTTTACAAAACAAGATAACTAGCAAATTTATTTTCTCTCATCTCTTTTTCTCTCCTCTCTTGAACCGGCCAAACAAGAAGAACAAGCAAAAACCATGGATTTTCCAAGATCAAGTGTTAATCTAGTTCCTTTAGTTGTCCTTGTTTGAGTTTTGTGATAAAACTCAAGGTTTCTTACATAGTTTCATCCAAACCTCCTCACATCATCATGTAAGCTCAAGAACATCTTTCTAATCTTTTCATACTTTCATTTTTCTAGTTTCATGTTGTTTATTCAAGATCTATATGCATATGTTAGTTTATACCACTCTATTTATACTTTTTATAACTTATGAACCCTAGATACTTAATGTAAGTAGATCCATAAGTTTTATTAACATCCTCATGAGATCCACCAAGGTTGGTGATGTTTAGGAACCCATGACACCCTAAGAAGGTGTATGGTAGGATTTGGGTTGATTTGAAGTTGTTTGGTTGGTTTTTAGACAAGTTAGTAACTAGGAAAACCAAGTTTTGACACTTATAGAAAGTTGCTGTCCATTTTTGCAAAACGTGGAAAGATCAGGGGCTTCTGGGTAAATTTGGGCCAAATATTTAGAAAATACTTTCCAATACGGAACTATGGCCGAAAACGGGGATAAAAACGAGTTTATAACGAAGGAGATACGCTAAAAACGAGTTTAACGACGAAAACTATATTTTCTGAAAATCCTTTGCTGATGAACAGTTGTCACGGGCTGTTTTGGGCATAAAACTTGATCTAGCCATCCCGACTTATCAAAAATATGTTAGTATGTTGTCCCATGATTCCGGGAATGTAAAGAACATAGAAAACGAGCTTATAACGACTAAGATATACACGTTTGAAACTAGACGAACTATATATATTTTTGACAGTTTTTCTAATAGAGAATATTTTGCGCACTAAACAATATACTTACACCAAACGAACAATGGAGAACCGTCCTTCCTAGCCGTTGAGACACGTACCATCAAAAGTTTATTAACCCATCAATGAGATGACATCTCAAGGTTTTCAAAACGCCAAGACCAAACACTAACACTTTATATATTATTACGCGACTAGTCTTTACGAAGCTAATTGGGCTTATTTTCACCAAGTATCGGAAAACATTGAATTTCAACGATAACTATTATTTTCAAAGTACGAGTGGTATAGACTTCATGTGCATGTGCATTCACTTCATCACTTTATAATCTAAGTAGATCGTATCATTCGTTCATTATAGGTCGCGATTAGTGACCGAGCCTCATTTCCATCATAACCACTTTTGTCTTCGTAACTATCGTACCAGGTGAGTCATAGCCCCTATTCTTTTAAATTGTTTTGTTAACGTTTTGGGGGAGAATACATGCTCGTTTTTACATAAATTACTACTTGACTCTTTGAACTCATTTGACCTTATAACTTGTTTTGAACTATTGAACTTGACTTGAACTTTTGAACTTAAGGTACTGTACGTGCTATGACCTAAAGTCTCACCTTATTGGTGGAGCGTTCTTAACCCTAAAGTCTCACCTTATTGGTGGAGCGTGCTAAGTCTCCCATGTTTGGAGCGTTCTTAATCGTATATAATAGTTGTATGATGTACTGTTCGTTCATTCGCATTGTTCGACACCTATTAGTAGTATGGATAGCGCTATTAGAGGTCGGCCAACCTCTCGTCCACTATGTTACGGGACGCATATTATTTAATTAGGGGCTTTGCATGGCATACATTATTATATATGCGGTACTTATATTTGTGAACTATATTGACCACAGGTGCTTGACTACCAGACATATAACTTTTGGCAGTGGGTTGTGAACACACAGGTTGCAAGTCTCTTATGGCGGGACTTGCAACTGAGTGGATTTACGATGCCTTTGCTGTGTGATCACTTTTCTATATACTTTATTTGTTAAACAAACTCTATGAACTCACCAACCTCGTGTTGACACTTTAGCATGTATTTTCAGGTTTTAACCTATGGCACGCTACAGGAGGTTTTGGCAGGGCATGGCATGGTCATAGAAGACTCTGATTATTTATATGGGGACCGTTTTAAACTATTTTAAGGGCCTACTTCCGCACTAATTTTAAACAATGTAAACTCAATACTTTTAGTTAAACGATTTTACTCTAAATGATTGAAGTGAAAACCAATTTTGTACTTGTGCTGTAATACCAATTGAGTTACACCCCAGCTACATGTATGCTTCCGCTGGACCCGATTTTGGGGGTGTGACATGAGGCATATGTTAAACGTGACTCAGCAGACAAACTCCAACAAAGATCTGTGAAGTGCATCTTCGTAGGATACCCTAAGGAAACTATGGGTTACTACTTTTATTACCCACCTAAAAATAAAGTTTTGTTGCAAGGTATGGAGACTTCTTGGAAAAGGAGCTCATATCTCAAGAATTCAGTGGGAGAGTATATGATCTGGAAGACGATCATGAAGATGCAGCACCTTCTGAAAACACTAGCCAACTTCCTGTGGAACCTGAAAGTTTAGGTCCTCCACCTGAAGTTGAAGTGGTTCCCATTCGTAGGTCAACTAGACCTGTGAAAGCTCCTACACGTCTATGTCTTAATGTAGAGTGTGAAGGTAACTTACTAGGGGATCTTGATGAACCTATAAGTTACAAGGCTGCCATGAATGGTCCTGAAAAGGAAAAATGGCAGGTTGCTATGAATGGGGAAATGCAATCCATGAAAGACAATGAAGTCTGGGAAGAAGTAGACCTACCTCCGGGTGCCAAGTTAGTTGGGAGTAAATGGCTCTACAAGAAAAAGACTGATATGGATGGCATTGTACACACCTATAAGGCCCGTTTGGTAGCTAAAGGCTATACTCAAACTTTTGGTGTTGACTATGAGGAGACCTTTTCTCCTGTAGCTGACATTAGGTCAATTAGGATTCTTATAGCCATAGCTGCTTACTATGACTATGAGATTTGGCAAATGGATGCCAAAACCGCCTTCTTAAATGGTCGCCTAGATGAAGACATCTATATGGCGCAACCTGAGGGGTTTGTGAATCCAGAATTCCCAAATCGTGTATGCAAACTTCAAAGATCCATTTATGGATTGAAGCAAGCATCACGACAATGGAATAAGAGATTTGGCAGTGAGATTAAGAAGTATGGATTCACTCAAAATCTTGATGAGCCATGTGTATATCACAAAGCTAGTGGGAGTAATGTAATTTTCCTTATTTTATATGTTGATGACATATTGATCATGGGAAACGACATTCCAAGTTTGCAAAAGGTTAAGGCATATCTTGGAAGTTGATTTTCTATGAAAGATTTAGGGGAAGCTGCATTTATTCTGGGAGTTAAGATATATAGAGATAGATCTCAGCGATTAATTGGATTAAGCCAAAGTGCTTACATTGATAAAATATTGAAGAGATTCAATATGCAAAATTTCAAGAAGAGATATTTTCCAATGCAAGAACAACATGGCTTGAGTAGCAAAGTTTGTGCTTCAACACCTGCAGAGGTGCAACGCATGAAGAGGGTCCCTTATGCTTCGGCTGTGGGATCTATTATGTATGCGGTGAAAAGCACAAGGCCTGATGTGGCATTTGCTTAGAATTTAACCAGTCGATATCAGCAGAATCCAGGTGAAGCTCACTGGACTGCTGTTAAGAATATTCTTAAGTACCTTAGGGCTACTAAAGATATGTTCTTAGTTTATGGGGGTACTCAATCTGTAGAACTTGATGTTACAGGTTACTACGATGCTTCTTGGAAAGGTGATAAGGATGATACTAAGTCTCAGGCGAGTTATGTCTTTGTCATTAATGGAGGAGTTGTGGATTGGAGGAGCAGAAAGCAGAGAGTACTAGCGATTTCTGCTACAGAAAGTGAGTATATAACTGCTTCAGAAGCTGCAATAGAAGCTGTTTGGATTAGGAAGATTGTTTCAGGGCTTGGGGTTATGCCTTCGATTCGACGACCTATAAAAATGTATTGCGACAATTCAGCTACAATCACATTTGCCAATGAGCCTGGAATCATGATAGGCACCAGACATTTCCCGATTAAGCATCACTATGTTTGAGAACAAGTCGAAATATGTGAAATCGAAATGCTCAAAGTTCACACAGATGATAACTTAGCAGATCAGTTAACAAAGCATCTACCTGGCACCAAGCTTTACAAGCATGCTGAAGGCGTAGGACTTAGATTAGCTGAAAGTTTCATGCCCATTTGTAATTAGTATTTGGATAAGGGATGTAATGTACAATTATTATTTTAATGAAATAAAATATTATTTATGTTTATTTATTCATTGTCTTAATAATATATCCTATATTTGCATGTTTAAATCCATGAATAAATTATTATTCTAAATTGTCCGTTGTCAATTAATGATATGGGAATATCATTAAACTAAGACAAATTTGAATATTGGTTTAGGATATACTTGAAAGTATATTGATGCGTAGTCATACCAATTTCATATGATATTCAATGAATTGAATATAGGACTTATCCCAACAATATAATTTAATACTTAATGTGAGAATCATATTTAAAGTTATCCTCAGACTTGAGATACCAGATAAGAGTCATGGATGTAGTGCATTTTTGTGAAGCAATCTACCGCTCACCGTAACAGGGAGTTATAAGGGTTGTTTTCAGAAGTGCTGCAAAGTTCATAGGTTATTCTTGTAGTCAAGAAAGAATTTGTTCCTTCTGATTTGTTCATAAGCTTAATACTGCTCGGCCCCTCGTAGGATTGACAAAATGTTTGCGTGGCCATGCCCAAAGTCTATCTGGAATACGTTCAGATATTTTGGTAATTTTGTTCAATCATAAAGAGACGGGAAACAGAATATTAATAAAGACTCACATCTTTATTAAATGTGGTATTAGAAACGAAAGGATAATTATAATGATGAATCATTAAAGGTTTTTTCAGAAAACCTAGCTCGAGTTGTGCTGGGGGCATTGGAGTGTTGCAAGACGCCAACCAATTTTACTATTAATAATATATACGAGTGGGAGCTGTTAAATATACGTATATATATATATATATATATATATATATATATATATATATATATATATATATATATATATATATATATATATATATATATATATATATTAATGTGTAAATGTCTAGTATCGAACTCGAGACCTCGTGATTGCACACATTACAAATGAGTATTAAGGAAAAATAATAAATGTTTTATTATATTTATTATTAGAAACGAGAATATAACGACCGTTAGTACTTAACGGTAAAAGAAATAACGACCGTTAGACGAAAGAGATAAAAAGGGTATTTATGTAATTTGGTAACCAAGGAAGGGTCTAGAACCCCCCTCCTTGGGTTGGGTCGGCCGAACACCTCAATGGGGCAACCCATTGCCTTAGCTTGTTCCCAAAGCTATCCTGATTACTATATAAACAAACCTAGGGTAATTGTTTTCATAATCTTTTATGCGCACAATTATCCCTAACTTACCCCTTCTCTTCTTTTGGTCTAAAACCGATCGGCAAACACCCCTAAGGGTTGTGGGTCATTTTTTGTTAAACAAAAAATAATACTTATGTAGTTACTTGCATAACCTTGATACGGTTTAATTTTTGTGTACAAGAACGAGGTAATAACTTATTATAGTTATTATCAAGAGATCGATAAACAAAACGGTAAGGGGATTATCATTGATCTATTTTACACAAGTTCAAGGTTATTGAAGTGCATCGGGTTGTTTTATACTTGATCCTTGCTTCCGCAAAACGTGTACTTTGATTGTCATATTCTAACATTGCACATGGCCACCGCTTAACGAGGGCCACAAAATTTCATGCACTTTATTATATGTATATACACAACATGAGGCTTGAGTTTAATTAGTTCACGTACTAGTGATACATGTGTATTTTCTATGTGTGTTTAAGGGTATCTTTGTGGTGATGGCACGGGGCTACCGAAATCCATGAGACGGCTCTGCCGATGTTGCCCGATTCTAGCTTGTTGTCCCATTTACAACCATAAGTGTTTAGTAGAAATTATATAACAAACAAAAAGAAGTGCCGTGGTAGCACAGAATTTCAAACATCTTTGTGCATCTTGAGTGACAACGATTGCATTTGGGGTAAAGGAGTTATTGATGATGTTTGTTTTTTGAGATAATGTTTATAAGACCAGTGCCTTCAACACCATTAGAATGTGTAAAAGAAGCAACAATTCTTATCTATTTATTTCCTGCAGCATGATGAATTGATGATTAAATATATGTTGGAGGTTTCTATAATTATAAGAGCCCGTTCGTCAAATTATTTATTAATTTGAATTTGTTTGATACTTGGGTAATAAGTTTGAAGTTGAACCATAATAGGTATAAAATAAGTGGGTCATTAATATCTATCAAAGGCAATTGTTCAAAAATGATGTTTTGACCTGCTTTTGAGTAAAAATCATTTTATGATGACATGATGTTTAGTTGGAGCATAAAGATATTTAAAATGAAAAACATGTTTTTATTAGATTGGTATCAAGAGTAACGCAGTTTGACTTTTCAGAAGTCCAATTTAATGCTAATTCAAATAAAGGTCAATAAAACAAAACATGCTTATGCTGGATCAGCTTCTTACAACAGAACTTGATAACATAAATAATAAAACACGCACAAAATCCGAACTCATGCGATGTTACTCGTAAAATCTTGAACGAGACAACCAACTGAAGCATATGATGAGCCACCCTTAGTCACGGACGCCCTGCTCAATCTGCTCATCTCTTTCACTTTTTTCCTGACCTCATCATCCTCCATCAGACGTCTTATCCCTCTCTCTATCTCCTCTGCAGTGATAATGACCATATCGCCCTCTGGATTAAACACATTGTTCTGATAATCCATTTTAATCTCGACCGCTAATCCCAGCTCCACCACCATTCCAAATGCATTCATTTGTTGGTCTGTATATATTGGCCATGTTGCCACTGGCACACCAAACCACAAACTCTCCAACATTGAGTTCCACCCACAATGGGACACGAATCCTCCCACCGCTGGATGAGCTAGCATCGCCACCTGTGGGGCCCATCCTATCACTTTTCCTATTCCCTTGGTACGCTCCAGGAAACCATCTGGCAGTACTGCTCCTGGATCAGCAAAATCGTCAGGGAGGACTTTGAATGACTGTGTAGGTAGAGGGGGTCGGCGTAGGGACCATACGAAGCGATATCCACTGTGCTCTAAACCATATGCTATCTCCTTCACTTGAACCTCCTCAAAACATCCTATACTCCCAAAACACAAGAAAACCACAGAAGAAGGCGGTTGATCATCCAACCAGCTAATGACATCTTTGTCCTCGGATTTTCCAGCAACACCGTCTAGATTAAGTATGGGTCCCACCGGATACACTGGCGGGAAGTTGGTTTTTGAGAACGACTTGATTGCGTGTGTTTCCAGCTCCAAGAATGTATTAACCAGTATCGCTTTAGCCTCTCTCATTTTCCTAATAGAATACATCAAAAAGTCCATCCCGTCCTCTGTCTGGTACACCTGAGGCAATACCTTTGTAGGTACCGGCTTAACAAAGCTCGGAAGTAGTATTTCACCTTCCGCCTTACTCAACTCAATAACATAATCTTGGTTCTGATCTGCACATAATGTCTCCATATACACTTTAAATCCAAGAAACGCTGCATTAGAAGTGAAAAACACATATGTTGGCACATTAAACTCATTAGCCACATCTATCATAGTGCTAGATAATATGTCTACAACGAACCCAACAAGGTGACCAAAATGAGGTTGGTTTATCATATCAGCAACAACATTTCTAACATATTTGCTATGACTATCAACGTATTCACGAAACGAAGTAAAAGGGGCTTTTGGGTTCAGCTTAGGTGTGGATTCGTCATGAGGGAGTTCAATGAAGCGTATTCGTTCAATAGCATTCTTAGCCAACGAATCAATGTAGCTAGCGAGAGCTAAAGAAGTGAAAGGAGGGCTTATGATAAGTACTGTTATAGAAAGCCTTTGATCATGTTTAACGAGTACTTTTGCCATCCCGATAGTGGACATTATGTGACCAACACCTGGGATTGGGATGAATATGAGCTCTGCTACTTTGTTTGTCATGAGTTGATTGTTTGTTTGAAGCTTGTTTTCTGTTTAAGTTTTGGGCACTATTTATATAACAAAAGATTGAGTTGATGTCATTGCATTGCTGGCAGTGCTTTGAATCTAAAGTCAACATAAGAAATAAGTAAATAGGATTTATTACGTGCTTAACAAGTAGACTTGGTTACAAAGAATGTGGACCACGTGAAAGAGACAGCATAATACATTATTGGACTAAGTGACTAACAGCTAAATATGAATAAGGAGGCAAAGTGTGTGGATCGGGTTGGGTTGAGTCATGGGTCAAAATTTGTTGGAGGTCAAATGGGTCATGGGTCATGGGTCAGTTGGGCTCATTTGACATGATGGGCCTAACATATCACACGTCAAATGGGTTTGCTTCGGGTCATCCCTTATTTTGACCCGTATTTTTTATCAAAATATCGAAACTGGTCAATTTCGACTTTTAACATAATTTTTAGAGCTTATTTGTTCGTCTAAGATATTGAGGTAGAAAATTTGAAACCCAAATTTAAGGTTTTTTAACTTAATTGTAATAATCATATCAAAACATGTAAATAAAAGAAACAATACCACCTTTGAAAGATGTTACCCACCGGTAGACCCATTCAGGATTAACATTCAAGTTTCTGCAAATCGTGTTGGGTAAAGTAGATGATCCAGATAGTCAGATAGACACAGTTACAACGGTTTGGGTCAAGATTGTCGGCTTTATGAATATGCATAAATCTTTTGTTATATGAACTGTAATTGTGGCAAATATGTCGACAGCTTGTTCATAGTGCGTGGATTGATATATAATCTGGTCATGATATTTTGTACGTATATTTAGGTCCTCACTAGTCATCCGGCAGTTTAGTTTTATGAACTTCGACATTAATATAAAAAATAAATTAAGATATTGAAATTGACTGATCAGAAATGATTGTAGACCATCTTAAGCTTGTCTGCTATTGATAAAAATATACTTCGGGTCCAGGTTGATGTTAAAAAAAGGATGGTACATGTCTACATGAGAATCACATGTTTCGCTTGGTTTGGTTGTTTGATTTTGTGAGACCGATGTTGCCCATTCTAGCTGCTTGTTGTCCCATTTTCAACCAAAAAGAAGTGCCGTGGTTGCACAGAAATTGAAACATCTTTGTGCATCTTGAGTGACAACGATTGCATTTCGGGTAAAGGAGTTATAGATGATGCTTGTTTTTTGAGATAATGTTTATAAGACCAGTGCCTTCAACACCATTAGAATGTGTAAAAGAAGCAACAATTCTTATCCATTTATTTCCTGCAGCATGATGATAAAATATATGTTGGAGGTTTCTATAATTATAATTAAGAGCCCGTTCGTCAAGTTATTTATTAGCATGAATTTGTTTGATACTTCGGTAATAAGTTTGAAGTTGGAACGTAATACTTATAAAATAAGTGGGTTCAGTAATATCTATCAAAAAATCAGACGGCAATTCCAATCTGATGAGAATAATACAAACAGTCGGCAATTTTATCTTATATAAATCCATATGCTTTGTCCCTATGCCCATAACATTGCTAGGACTTGATCACATAATCAAAAGAAAAAACATCACAATAAAACATTTACAAGCCAGAAAGAATGGCAGATACAGTTGCTGAGCTCGTATTCATTCCCGCTCCAGGTGTTGGTCATATCACATCCACCATAGAGTTCGCTAAACTGCTTGTTAATCGTGACAAACATATCTCCAAAACCATACTAGTCATCAAGCCACCTCCTGGCTTGGATATGAATGCCTACACCAAATTATTTGCCAGAAAAGGTATATATCGAATACGATTCATTGAAGTACTCCCATAGAGTTGAAACCCTTCCAAAATTTGACCCTGGAGCTCCCATAACTTTCATAAATGATTTAATCAAAGTTCATTGCAAACACGTGAAGAACATTGTAGCGGATATGATTAATCAATCTGGCCCTAATCAGGTTGCATTCTTCATTGACATGCTTTATGTCAGCATGATGGATGTAGCCAATGAATTCAATATTCCAACTTATATATTCTTCACTTCTAGTGCTTCTTTTCTTGGATATAAGTTGTACATCCAAACCCTTTGTGATACTCAAAACCAAGACATTTTCGCATTGAGCAACTCAGACAGAGAAATACAGATTCCAAGCTTCATCAAGCCAGTGCCCGCAAAGGTCTTTCCTGCAGTGTATCAGGCTCAAGAAGGGTTGGACTTTCTTGTGTATTGTGTTCGGAAATTCAGACATGCCAAAGCTATAATTGTTAATGCTTTCTTTGAATTGGAAACGCATGCAATCGAGTCATTCTCTTCCGACACCACATTTCCACCGGTGTATCCAGTGGGACCTGTCCTCAACCTAGATGTTGCTTCGGATACTAATGATGTCATCAGTTGGTTGGATAGACAACCACCAGCCTCAGTAGTTTTCTTGTGTTTTGGGAGTATGGGGAGTTTTGATGAGGCCCATGTAAAGGAGATAGCACGTAGTTTAGAGCGTAGTGGCCACCGTTTCTTGTGGTCACTGCATCAATCTCCTTCACCGGAGCATGCAATGGAAGTCACTAGTGATTATGAGGATCCAGGAGAAGTATTGCCAAAAGGATTCCTGGAGCGGACAGATGAATTAGGAAAAGTGATTGGTTGGGCTCCACAAGTGGCAGTGCTTGCTCATCCTGCAGTGGGGGGATTTGTGTCCCATTGTGGGTGGAACTCGATTTTGGAGAGTCTGTGGTTCGGAGTACCAATGGCAACATGGCCGATGTACGCTGAGCAACAGATAAATGCATTTAAATTGGTGGTGAAGACGGGATTGGTGGTGGAGATTAAGCTGGATTATAAGATAAATGTGTTTAATCCAAAAGGCAATTTAGTCATTGTTGCGGCAGATGAGATAGAGAATGGCGTACGACAAGTCATGGAGGACGACAAGATACGATTTAAAGTGAAAGAGACAAGCAAAATGAATAGGAATGCAGTGATCCAGGATGGTTCGTCCTATGGATACATTGGCTCCCTCGTTCAGGATTTCATGAGTAACCTAAGATGAGATCAACATTTAAACAAATGATGTTAGTTATGTGTAATCAATGAAAGTTAGGGTTCTTTGCCTCTTAAGTTAGTGTGTTGGCCGGAATGCAATAACGCGAAACACAGCTGATCATCCATCACAAATGAGCACATCATAACAAAAAGCTAGCATTGTATAGAGTTTTTTTAGGTAAACCCGGTATATTAGAAAAATAATATTAGAAAAATAATTAACAAAGCATGTACTTTTAAAAATAATTAACATAATATTTTTTCATTATATAAAATCAAAAGAATTCTTCAAATTTTAGCCGGCCATCGTATCATCTTATTCGACGTCCTCATCTCCTTAATTAGTCCTTGTCATTTCTGACCCCCTTATCGGCGACACTGATATGTACTACTTGATTCAGACGTCATCGTTCAAAGGAAATGTCTTTTATGATTCCAACTTCAACAATATTAGGCGTAAAGAAGGAATTCCTGACGGCGTCAAGAGTAATTTCCATGACGATCCAGAACAGATTTGAAGGCGTCACGAAGTAGGGCGTCAAGAGTAAAATTCATGACGGCCTGGAAATGCATAATACATGACGGCGTCAAAAGTAGATCAAGGCAGTCCGAGAAGAGTTTTGGCGGCGAGGTGACGGCGTCACCTATTTGGTCTTGACGCCGTCAGACCCTATTTCCTATATATAGTTTTCTAATTTTCACATTAAAAAAGAGAAGTTTTAGAGAAACCCTAAGTACGAACTTGGTGCGAATTTTACAGGTTTTTCAAGGGTTCCAAGCCCTTGATACATTTCATGTGTAATTGAGATAAGTGTTCTTTTAATTCAATCAATATGTCTATGTGTTGGTTTTCTATATCTTGTTCTTGTCTTAATTCCATCATGCTAGGCTAGAACTATCTTGTGTTTGCTTGGATCTAATGAAACCTAGATGTTAATTATGTATTGATTACTTGTTTATAGTTTGTTTTGGATGAATGATTTATATGTTAGCCTTAAGAAAACTGGCAGATCTTCAAATGGTAACATGCTTGAACGTCTTAGGAAACATGAACCGATGTGCACTAGGTCTTTATTGGTTGTATTTAATGCATGAGTCACTGTTTATAATCCTTATGGTTGTGCTGGGCATGATATATGAGGAGATAAGAGCTCATAGAATTGGGGAGTTAAGTGCGCCACCCCATGAATGGTATTAAGGAATACAATCCGTCATCCATGCAACTATAACAAGTAATTAACGTGTAAAAGATGTCTAGGGAGTAGTGAAATCTAAGTAAACACATTTTCTCCACTTATTGCTCACAACCTTAGTATAATT
The DNA here is from genome assembly GCA_030686995.1 of Artemisia argyi. Lineage (NCBI taxonomy): Eukaryota > Viridiplantae > Streptophyta > Magnoliopsida > Asterales > Asteraceae > Artemisia > Artemisia argyi. The sequence continues at coordinate 138,723,800 of CM060684.1, forward strand.
TAGTTTATTTTCATTTTTAGTATTTTATTTTGATTGCATCTTTAGTATTTGGTTAGTTGACTAGCAACTAATTCCGCCCAAATCCTTCAAATCCGAGATTTTTATTTGCTTTCTAAAAAACATAAAAATACAAAAATAATCATCCCTCACCTTTAGAACTAGTATTTAGGTTTTCTAATCCTAGCGACACTATTCCTAGCTGAACGATCAATCCCCCGGTACTTGTCACTATACTATACTACAACGATCAGGTACACTGCCTGGTGGGGGTTGTAAGCTTCTCGAGATCCCTCGAGAGGTAAAGCCTGGTGCGATTCCCACGTATCAAGTTTTTGGCGTCGCAGCCCGGGGAATAGTTATTGTCTAGGCTAGAATTTCTTTTTATTAGGTCTACTTGCTAGATTCCTTTCTAGTAAGATTTTATTTTTATTTTTAGGTTTTCTTTAGTCTATCTTATTTCTTTGTGTCTTTGTTCGTAACTCTTCACCACCTGCCATCATGGCAAACGACGAATCCTTTAACCTTAGGATCACTAGGAGTCGTAGTTCCACTAGAAACCTTGTCTTGCCTTATGCGGAACCCGAAAGAGAAATGCATAGATTGAGACAATATCACTCAACTTCTGAACCATCTAGCGTTGCCATCGATTTTGATGCACCCCTTTCTGAAGAAAATTCAGAAAATCATGTCACAACCCCTAGCTCCCAACCCAACGACGAGATGAGTACCCCCGCAACCCCCATTCCTAAGCGCCTTAAGGACTACTCCTCCCCAACCTCTCGTGGCTTCTCAAATGCCATTGTCTACCCAAACGAACACACCAACGAGGTTTTGCATGCAAACGATGTTTGGCTTGTCCAAAGTGTGTGTAAGTTTTGCGGATTAGATGAGGAAGATTCAATCCAACACATTAAAGACTTCCTGAAAATAGTAGACACCCTCCATATGGGTGGGGCTACTAGAGACACGTCCCAACTGCGATTCTTTCCTTTCACCCTATATGAAAAAGCCCAAGAATGGTATGATAAACTCCTTTCTGAATCTATTTTCACATGGGAGCAACTCATATCCAAGTTCTATGAGAAGTTCTTTCCACCTGGAAAAACCTCAGCGTTTAGAGATAGGATCCTCCGTTTCCGAAAAGGGAAGGATGAACCCTTCCATAAATCATGGATTAGATTCAAAGATTTAATAAGACATGTTCCCCATCATGGCATTGAGCTTTGGCTCTTGGTCCAAATCTTCTACGATAATATCTCCTCTAACGATCGAAATGGAATTAACCAATCTAGAAAAGGGAGATTGGCCAATCTTAGTGCCGAAGAAGGATGGGATAGGATTGAAGAATATGCTCAAGACCAGGATGACACTTGGGATGAACCTGAGTCGACTGTCAGCATTTCTGAAATCACCTCTGATCGGTTGAGAAAAATTCACAAAAGAGTAGAATACCTAGCTGGATCGCAGTTACCTAAACAACTCTCGAATCCTTACCTAATCTGCGATTACTGTGGGGGCCCGCATGAGGCAGAAGAATGCGGAGGAGCAGCCACAACTGAACATGCATGCTTGTCAGGAGGGGACATTTATGCTGATCCCTCCCTTTTGCCTGTTTACCAAAATGACGATTACACCCTCTGGGGAAATCTGGTAAAGAGAAAAGAAGGAATCAGGAGCACTTTTGAAGATGATCTTGGTCACTTCACTCAAGAAAAGGGCTTGCAAATGAAAGGTCTTAATAAGCTTTTCGACGAGCAGCAGGATGACATTGGAGAATTTTTCAGCAAGCTTAACTCAGCCCTAGATAATCTTGAAATGCCATCAGTAAGCAAAAAAGACCCCATGCTCGCGATAACCACTCGAGGTGGAACAACAACCAAGGACCCACCTTACCCAAGCTCATCCCCCATTGCCCCCGATTCAAACAAACCTGGCGAGGAGGAGGGGGATGTAGGCGGCAAGACCTCCGACCAACCTCCCTTGACGACCCCTTCCCCATCAACCCTACCTAGCCAACCTGTGAGAATCCCGTTTCCATCCCGATTAAGGAACCAGAAAACTGAGAATGATAACAAGAGATTTTTATCATACCTAAAAGACTCGGTTATCACCATACCCCTCCTTGATGCTTGCTATCACATGCCAAAGTATAACGCATAATTTAAAAAACTACTTGCTAATCGGAAGAAACTCGAGGGTCTTGTGACCCTGGGGGAAGAATGCTCAGTGGTGACCCATCGAGGGCTACCAAAAAAGGTAGACGATCCGGGCAGCTTCACCCTGCCTTGCTCCATAGGATCTCTATCAATCAAGAATGCTCTTGCCGATTTGGGAGCAAGTATCAATCTCATGCCTCACTCCATGTTCCTTAAACTAGGATACTCTGGATTAAAGTCTACCCGTATGAACATCCAACTAGCCGATAGATCAGTCAAGTACCCCGTAGGGATATGCGAAAATGTGCTAGTCAAAGTTGGGAAATTCAAATTCCCGGTCGACTTCGTAATCCTGGATATGGAGGAGGATGACTTGGTACCCATCATCCTAGGGAGACCATTTCTAGCTACCGCTCGTGCAGTCATTGATGTTTATGACTGCAAATTAACCTTACGAGTAGGAACCGATAGCACAACCTTCGACATTAAGGATTCTACGGACCTCTCCCTCGAAGCAGCCAACCGGCTCTATTTCATTGGGGAGGTCGATGAACTCACAGACGTCATTGATAGTTGTGTCGATGAACAGATCGAGGAAGGCTGGCTACGGGACGAGAGTTTTCTGCCTTTGCTAGAGGTAGAAAAGATGGAGGATGTTGGTGCAGTCTCCTTCTACCCCAGACAAGAGGCAACGGAGCATCTCGAGCTTCGAAAGCCTGAAAACAAGCTCAAACCTTCTATTATCGAACCTCCTGAGTTAGATCATAAAGAGCTTCCTAACCATTTGGAGTATGCCTTCCTTCAGGGAGAGGACCAACTGCCGGTAATCATAAACTCTTCCTTGGAACATGAACAAAAAGGTAAACTCTTATAGGTCCTAAAGAAATACAAAGGGGTGCTCGCATGGAGTGTGGCTGACATTAAGGGGATTGACTCAACTTTTTGCACACATAAGATTCTCATGGAAGAAGATTATAAACCTACCGTGCAACCCCAGAGGCGGGTGAACCCTAACATTAAGGAAGTAGTAAAGAAAGAAGTTATCAAACTTCTGGATGTAGGATTGATTTACCCGATCTCGGATAGCCCGTGGGTCAGTCCTGTGCAGGTTGTACCTAAGAAGGGTGGGATGACTGTAGTTAAGAACGACAAGGGTGAGATGGTGCCCCAGAGAACGGTCACTGGATGGAGGGTATGCATTGACTATCGAAAGCTCAATGATGCCACGAGGAAAGATCACTTTCCCTTGCCATTCATTGATCAGATGTTAGAAAGATTGTCTGGACACGAGTACTATTGCTTCTTGGATGGATTATCTGGGTATTTTCAAATCCCCATAGCACCTGAGGACCAAGAAAAGACCACGTTTACTTGCCCTTATGGAACATTTGCCTACAAAAGGATGCCTTTTGGGCTATGTAATGCCCCCGCCACTTTCTAGCGATGCATGACCGCAATCTTTCACGAACTCATGGAAGACAGCATGGAAGTGTTCATGGATGACTTTTCGGTCTTCGGGAACTCTTTCGACCGCTGTCTTGCTAATCTAGAAAAGATGTTTAAACGGTGTGAGGAAACCAACTTGGTGCTAAACTGGGAAAAGTGTCATTTCATGGTGAAAGAGGGGATTGTGTTAGGGCATAAGATCTCAGGGAACGGAATAGAGGTGGACCAAGCTAAAGTTTAAGCTATATCTAAGTTACCATACCCTACAACTGTTAAAGCAATACGCAGCTTCTTGGGGCATGCCGAGTTTTATCGGAGATTCATCAAAGACTTCTCCAAAATCGCTCGGCCAATGACTCAATTACTTGTGAAGGATGCTCCGTTCGATTTTTCCCAAGAATGCAAGGATGCATTCGATCTCCTGAAAAAGGAACTCACACAAGCTCCAATCATGATCACACCCAACTGGGAGTTACCATTTGAAATCATGTGTGACGCTAGCGACTTCGCTGTCGGGGCTGTATTAGGCCAACGGCGTGACAAGCTTTTCCAACCTATTTACTACGCTAGCAAAACCATGAATCCCACTCAAGAGAATTACTCCACCACCGAGAAAGAATTATTAGCCGTAGTGTTTGCGTTCGACAAATTCCGAGAGTATCTTGTCCTTTAAAAAACAGTCGTCTTCACTGATCACTCGGCTCTTCGATATCTTTTTGCGAAGCAGGATACTAAGCCACGACTAATTCGGTGGATCTTGTTGCTACAAGAATTCGATGTTGAGATTCGTGATAAGAGGGTGGCAGAAAATCTGGCCGCAGATCATCTATCTCGTCTCGAAAACCCCTTGGATATGCACGATAGAAGTGAGATTAGGGATTCATTTCCTGACGAACAACTCATGTTAATGATTGATTCGGAGCCGTGGTACGCCGATTTTGCTAATTACCTCACAAGTAGACTTGTTCCTGAACACCTAACTAGGTACGAAAGGAAAAGGTTCTTTTCTCAGCTAAAATATTACTTTTGGGATGAACCATTTTTATTCCGAAGGTGTCCTGACCAAATTATAAGACGCTGTGTTTCGAAAAGTGAGGCAGTGAAGATATGAGGGAATGTCACTCTGGTCCCTCTGGCGGGCATCATGGGATAAACATTACCGCCCGAAAGATTCTCGATGCCGGATGCTATTGGCCCACAATTTTCCGTGATTTAAAAGAAATGGTGCAGGCATGCGATGCATGTCAACGGGCCGGAAACATATCACATAGGGTTGAAGCACCTCAGAACTTTATACAAGTTTGTGAGGTCTTCGATGTTTGGGGGATTGACTTCATGGGACCCTTTCCGTCTTCAGGGGGGAACGAATACATATTAGTCGCCATTGACTATGTTTCAAAATGGGTTGAGGCACAAGCCCTTAGGACCAATGACGCCAGAGTGGTTATTCATTTCTTGAAAAAGCATTTCGCGAGATTCGGGATTCCTAAAGCTGTCATCAGTGATAGGGGGACCCATTTTTGCAATGCACAAATGGAAAAGGTCATGAAGAGGTATGGAGTACCCCATCGGTTCTCCACCGCCTATCATCCACAAACCAATGGCCAAGTCGAAAACACCAATAGGGCTATTAAAAGAATACTTGAAAAGACGGTTAGTCAAAATAGAAAGGACTGGTCATTTAAACTCGATGAAGCCTTATGGGCATTCTGAACCGCCTACAAAACACCTATTGGAACGACCCCGTTTCGCATGGTGTATGGTAAGGCATGTCACTTACCAGTGGAATTGGAACATAAGGCTTATTGGGCGCTTAAGACAAGTAACTTAGATTACACAATTGCTGGAAATAATAGGTTCTTGCAATTACACGAGCTTGATGAGCTTAGGTTAGAAGCCTATGAATCTTCCATCACATATAAAGGGAGAGCAAAAAGATGGCATGACCAGAGAATTAAGAAACCCAAAGAATTTTCAGAGGGAGACAAGGTCCTATTATACAATTCTCGGTTGAGATTATTTCCGGGAAAACTTAAGTCTAGATGGTATGGACCGTTTACGGTGAAGAATTCTTCTAAAACTGGAGCCGTGGTGTTATTGGACGATGAAGGTAGGGAATTTACTGTTAACATACAACGTGTAAAACATTATCAAGAAAATAACAATGAAATGATTAGTGAGGAGGATGTGACGTTTGATGACGAGGTCATGTAGTAACCCATGACCTTGAGTCTAGCTACAAGACTCGTAAATAAAGAAAAGCGCTTCTTGGGAGGCAACCCATGTTTTTGTGTGATTTTATTTTGTTTGTTTGTTATTTGCTTCCGTATGCATGCTCTATTTTTATTGTTGGTAGACTAAATAGTGGAAATACTTTACTTTGTTGTTTTGGCCTTGTCTTAACTCCACCTAAAAGTATTTTTGCAAAAGATAAGTGTAAGGGGAAACCCCAAATATGTTTTTAAGAAACAAACCGATCATGATTCTCCACAATATTAAGTGAACATGTATATTCGTATTTGTTAGAGTCAAATGCTTGTATTGTGTCATAATGAAGTTTTGCAGGATTTTCCAGGAAGTAGGACCAAGTTTTTCCAGAAATTTTCCGGAAACTTAACATAAGAATTTCTGTAGGTCACTTCTGACGGCGTCACGAGTTAACTCTTGACGGCGTCACGTGTAAAAATCTAGAAATTTTACCGATTTTGTTTTTCTAACGGATTCTTAAAGTTTTTGTGAATCATTAAGTTTTATAATCTCCAGGAAATCTGCAAACTTCATTCCACAAGCATTATATCTTATCTTGTTTTCTAGGATTTAGTAACTTATATAGGATGCCGCCGATTTTACGCGAGGTTGTTTTGTCTATTTTCTCAGGATTTACAAGTTATGTTTGACAAGAAGATGATTTATATTCTGGAAGGGAAGCTTTGATTGTTCATTTTCTTGGAGGAAGATTTAACTTGGCCACCTTATTATCCATACCGAGCGAATCAGGGGAGTATTTGATTTCATTCTTTTTTACTTTTTCACTTTTACATTCTTTACTTGAACATTGGGGACAATGTTCATCTTAAGTGTAAGGGGAGGGTAAAAAGATGATACCTTACATATGCACTTTCGCTTGAGTTTGTTTTGTTTAATGGTAGATGTGTAATAAAACTATGAGAAATACTTGTTAGTGCAATTTTAGCGCCAAATTTAAAATTTTTTACAACATTTAGGAGTGAAACTTTAGCCATAGCAAGTGTCTCATGGATAGGAGATTGTATGACTAGCACATAACCGTATATTCAGAAAAATTTTCCACCCAAATATGTGAGGTTCGCCTTTAGATTTGATAGGAAAAGCATTTACTATTAGTGCTTATGAGTGTACCGGTAGCATTTAGATTCTAGAACTTGCGTTAGTGATGCATCCCAAGACCGCTAGTGAGACTACATTCGTGTGGTAGGATTTACTACATGATAAGACGCATTAGGATCACCCTTGTGTTAAACTCGTATCATAATTACTTGACCATTTAAGTCATATTACTTGACTAGTTAAGTCAACTAATTTTCCCACACCCTTAGCGTTGTACTCATTTTTAGTACACGAAACCCCTAGTACACCCCTCCGAGCCTATCTTTTCGTTACTAACTTTAAGCATTTTACTTAAAGGAAGAATTTGTTACACCCCACTTAAATGCACAACCAAATCGCCTTAGCCTTCCGTGTATGCGCTCATTTTTAGTGCATTATTGTTATTTGTTAAACCCTAAGTTAACTTTCTAATTGATTACATGGTTGCTAAGTCGAGTCATATCCTTGTACATATTGTTTTGGGACGATTGGGACTCATGGGTAAGTACTTATTTATGGAGTAATGGGGAAGAACATAATATTATTACCCCCATATGTGCATTAATCTTAAAAGTGCTCCAAGTGTTTTGATTATCTTAATTCGAGTCATTAGAATAGTTTATTGTAAAGTATGTAAAGATTCAAGTGTAAGGGAAATTCCCATTCCCTATGATGTATTATTTTGGATGGTAGGGTAAGAGTGTATGAAAAAAAAAAAAAAAAAAAAAATCGAAAAATCAAGAAAAGAAAAGAAAAAAATAGAAAAAGAGAAAGAGAAAAACATACGGACTACCATCCCTTTTCATTCTATGTTTATTTTATGTTTTTGTTATTTTTCATTTACTAGCTTAAGTCGAGTCTGGTCTTGGCTTAGCAAAGCCATTTTGTACATGTAATTAACCAAGATTGTTAACTCGCCACCAGTAAAACTTCCTTTATCCAACAAAACCGTGTATTTCATATCCCTACACCTAACGTTACAACCCTTTAAAAGACCTCTTTGATAGTTTATCCTAGGTGCTTACGCCATGTGGTGGAGGTTTGATCCTCTCCCAAGCCTATGGTAATCTATTTTGCTATGACAGGTAGTGAGAGATATCTTCCGTTTTCATATTGTAATTTACACTTATTACACCCGAGAGATGTGAGTATCTAAACACTATTTGTGAGGTGCTAGTGTATGACCTCCGTGCTTGTCTTTGGTCTTTAGTGGAACGATTATTTGTTGTAATTACTTTTATATTAGTGTTAAATGACCCCTAACTTGTATTTTGAGTAGAATAAAAGCGCATTTGCTTGAGGACAAGCAAATCTCAAGTGTAAGGGTATACGATGAGGCGAAAAATGAACCACTTTTAGGGGGTCATTTAAGCCCGGAATTGAATTTATTTGATCAAATATTGCCCTAAATCGTTTCTTTTGTGATTTTAGGTACTTTGGGAGTGAAATCTGGAAAAGGAAGCAATTCGGACGTTTTTGGAGCATAAAAGTGAAGAAAACGCCAAAGTCTTAATTTTCCTTGCTGGGAACAGTAGGTGACGGCGTCAAGAAGGAATTCCTGACGGCGTCAAGAGTAATTTCCATGACGATCCAGAACAGATTTGAAGGCGTCACGAGGTAGGGCGTCAAGAGTAAAATTCATGACGGCCTGGAAATGCATAATACATGACGGCGTCAAAAGTATATCAAGGCAGTCCGAGAAGAGTTTTGGCGGCGAGGTGACGGCATCACCTATTTGGTCTTGACGCCGTCAGACCCTATTTCCTATATATAGTTTTCTAATTTTCACATTAAAAAAGAGAAGTTTGGAGAAACCCTAAGTACGAACTTGGTGCGAATTTTACAGGTTTTTCAAGGGTTCCAAGCCCTTGATACCTTTCATGTGTAATTGAGATAAGTGTTCTTTTAATTCAATCAATATGTCTATGTGTTGGTTTTCTATATCTTGTTCTTGTCTTAATTCCATCATGCTAGGCTAGAACTATCTTGTGTTTGCTTGGATCTAATGAAACCTAGATGTTAATTATGTGTTGATTACTTGTTTATAGTTTGTTTTGGATGAATGATTTATATGTCAGGCTTAAGAAAACTGGCAGATCTCCAAATGGTAACATGCTTGAACGTCTTAGGAAACATGAACCGATGTGCACTAGGTCTTTATTGGTTGTATTTAATGCATGAGCCACTGTTTATAATCCCTATGGTTGTGCTGGGCATGGTATAGGAGGAGATAAGAGCTCATAGAATTGGGGAGTTAAGTGCGCCACCCCATGAATGGTATTAAGGAATACAATCCGTCATCCATGCAACTATAACAAGTAATTAACGTGTAAAAGATGTCTAAGGAGTAGTGAAATCTAAGTAAACACATTTTCTCCACTTATTGCTCACAACCTTAGTATAATTTAGTTTATTTTCATTTTTAGTATTTTATTTTGATTGCATCTTTAGTATTGGGTTAGTTGACTAGCAACTAATTCCGCCCAAATCCTTCAAACCCGAGATTTTTATTTGCTTTCTAAAAAACATAAAAATACAAAAATAATCATCCCTCACCTTTAGAACTAGTATGTAGGTTTTCTAATCCTAGCGACACTATTCCTAGCTGAACGATCAATCCCCCGGTACTTGTCACTATACTATACTACAACGATCAGGTACACTGCCTGGTGGGGGTTGTAAGCTTCTCGAGATCCCTCGAGAGGTAAAGCCTGGGGCGATTCCCACGTATCATGGGTGGAGGTGGTGGGTGGTGGTGGCGGTAGGTGGTGGGTGGTGGTGGGTGTGGGTGGCGGAGGTGGAGGTAGGTGGTGGTGGCAGTAGGTGGTGGTGGCGGTGGTGGGTGGCGGTGGTGGGTAGAAGTGGTAGGTGGTGGCGGTGGGTGTTGGTAGGTGGCGGTGATGGGCGGTGGTGGTGGTGGGTGGCGGTAGTAGGAAGTGGTGGTGGTGGGTGGCGGTGGTGGCCGGTGGTGGTTTGGTAGTTGGTGGTGGCGGTGGTGGGTGGTGGCGGTGGGACCTTAATTAGGACTAACGATGCAAATATTTTAACTCTTGAGCTACATGGACCTTTTATGCAATTGTTTTAAGGACGAATGGTGTAATAGTTTTGAGCCACAGGGACGATTCATGTAAATTTATGTAATTAACTCAATGCTACGTCAGATTCATGTATACAATAGGAAGATTAAGAAAGTTCGTGTATATAATAGGAAAGATTAAGAAAGTTCGTGTATATAATAGGGAAAAAAAGTTCATAGCATACAATAGTAAAATGTGGCAAGTTGAATGTATTTTTGGACAATTTTCACATAAGAAAACCATAATTTTTAGAAAGTGTGTACGAAAGTATCTGTAGAAAATGTAAAACACTTGTGAATGAATCCAACCAACCACCCCTTGATTCAATATATTCACTTATAGTATCAATACAAGAAACCAGAAAAGACAATAGATCACAACTTGATGATCTATGATACAAAGTACAGAAGAACAAATAATTGGATCAATCAAACGATTAACAAGACAAAGAGATTTTGCAGTAGACTTTGAGAGACATTGATGAGAATACAATTGTGTGAAAAACTATCAAACCTAATGCATTCTTAAATAGGCTTCATCTTTGAGAGTTAACAGCTTCAGTCCCTCCAAAATATGAAACACGCCAAACAAAGAAAGACATAACATGTTAGTGTTAGTAAGTTTCTGTAATGATAGAAACAGTCCCTCAAAGTTTGATAGGTATTTCAACACCCCCCCCTTCAAACTTTCACACCAAACATGTCTAACATACCCAACTGATCACACAAAAACTTATGAGTTTTACAGTCTAAAGCTTTGGTCAAAACATCAGCAATTTTATGAGAAGTGTGAATTTTCTCAGTCTTAATAACACCAGCTGAAACCTTCTCTCTAACAAGATGAACATCAATCTCAAAGTGTTTCGTTTTTTCATGAAACACAAGATTTCCATAAATTTTCAAAGCAGAACTGTTATCACAGTCCAACACCACAGGTAACAAATCACTAAAACCCATATCACCAAGAGGATTAGATAAACAAATAACCTCACAAATACAAGAAGCAATGCTTCTGTACTCAGCTTCAGTTGATGATCTAAATAGAGCGGATTGTTTCTTACTTTTCCAGGTAACTAAAGAGTCACCCAAGAAAACACAATAGCCAGACACAGATTTAATGGTAACAGGATATCTTGCCAAGTCTGAATCAGCATAAGCTTTAAGCTAAAGATTGCCTTTTTTTGTTAATTTGACACCATTACCGGGTGAACCTTTTAAGTATCTTAATACCCTTTGATGAGTGGCCATTTACTCATCATTTTAGGCCCGAAATACCCACCAAAACAACCAAAAACACCCAAAATTGACCATATAATGTTATAAATATTTTCGGAGTGTGTTTTTGTGTGTTTAAGGTACAAATGGATTGAAAACAAGGCAAAAGTGATCAAAACGGAGCATGGATGGGAAATCGGAGCAAAATAGAGCATTACCGGATCGATTCGATGCAATTTTGAAGAAAATGACAAAAAGTCAAAGTCAAAGTCAATCCCGGCAATGTGACATGGGGGAGGCATGGAAAACCAAACCGAAACCCTAATCACCCACTTTCCCTTACACTTAACCAAATTACCAAATTACCCTCACCCGACACCAAAATCACCAATTTACCCTTTTACCCCTAAACTTAAATGCCAAATCAATTTTAAAACCAAAAACCTTTTTCCAAATCAAATTTCACTTTTTAAAAATAAAAACCAAAACATTTTGACAAAACTTATTAGTATTTTGTTTTTATTAAGTCATTATTATTATGATTATTATTACTAGTATTATTATTAGTAGTAGTACTATTATTTACTACTATTATTAGTAGTATTCTTATTAATATATTTTTATTAGTAACATTATAATAATTATTATTATTACTATTATATTTATTAATTAAAAAATTTACAAAGTCAGTTTATTGAAACTAATTAGTTTTACTAATCATTTTTATTTTACCTAAACTACTAACACTACTAATAAAACTACTAATCCTTAATACTAAACTAAACCACTACAACCCACCCAACCCACATCACCACACAACCAAATCCAACCCATCCCCGTTTAATATAAAACCCTTTCACTCTGTTTAACACCCCGTAAAACCCACTTTGACCTTCAAAAGTCAAACACCCAAAACCCATTGGTGCCAAAACAGGGTATCCCTCCCTCCCCTGTCACTTTCCCCCCTGTCACTTTCCTTTCCAGCTCACTTCAAATGCAAACAAGAAGTCACATGCTATCTTGTCACTCCACATCCACCTCATCAATCCTCATCACTCATCAAGATCAGATGGCTCAAATTAGCCCCTTTGGCACCAAGTTCAATCCAAGGGCTGCTAATTGTCCAAAGAAACACAAAGATGGATTGAAGCTTGACTCACTCACATAAGAAACACAAGAGGATGTGGACAAAGATGGATGAAACCCTAGAATTCATAGTATAAATAGAATGTTATGTATGCCACTTGAAGGCAGTTAGGGTTTAGTTTAAATTTTAGTCTTTTACTTGTCTCTAAGTCTTATTGTACTTTTTATTTTTAATCAATGCAAATTTTAGCTCTTTAAATCTTCTGTTTTTAAAATAGTGCTTAATTTAGAATTCTTTTTTATGATAAACCTCAAAAAGTTAATTGATAGCTTATTTGAAGTTTAGTTGTTGATTACTTAAGCTCTTTCAAGTTCTCATTTCCTGTTTCAATCTAAAAAAATAAAATAAAAAAATCACAAAAAAATCAAAAATACCTTTGCAAAAGTGGAAAGCATGGAAGTTTCTGTAAGGGATTGGCAAGAGCGACTTTACCTAGCTTGTAAAACAAGCTAGGAGCTTGTAGCTGCCCCTTGTGGGTGCCCTTGTTCAGCCAGGGCCCAAGTTAATTCCTATTTTTCTGATTTTAGCTTATTTTTCATAGTTACTGTAGCAACTGATTAATTGTGCTTATTCTATGTTAATTTATTGTTTATTATGCTTGTTTGTAGTTTGCATAGTTTGTTATAGAATTTGGTACACATTTGTGCAAGTTTGCTTGTTAACAGTCACCTTTTAGCTTTACCTTGCTTATTGTTATTGCTTATCTTAACTGCTTTTTGGTACTTGGAATTTGTTTCTTAGGTGTTTAGTGACTCAACCTAACTTTTGTGTTCAAAATTCTATTTCAAAAATTAGTTTTAACAGAGATTTTCAAAACAGTCCACCCACAAGGAGTGTTTGGCACAACATTATTATTTGACCCAAAATTGTTTTTGACCAAAAAGCCAACTTGTTTCAGCTTTAGTTTAGGATTAAAAGTAGTTTGGAAGTAAAAAATATTATTTTCACATAGCATTTAAGTAGTTTAGTTCGTGTTCAAAACTTTCATTTTCAACAACTGATTGCATAAGTAGTTAAGTTAAAATCTAGGAAAAGCCTTCATAGTTGTAATTTCTGCCATAGATTAGCTCACTATAGGATATATTAGTTGTTAGTTATCTTTTAGTCTAGCACTTTTAGTCTAAATGCCCACTTTCTACCCATTCTAGCTACCCACTGCTGCACCTTAATTTGTCCACTGCCCCATTTTAATCCAAATTCTAGATAGGTTAGGAAGAGATTTTGAGTTTGTCTTTGGTTGCATTAGTAGTTCATAGGCAGTCCTTTACTAGTATTAGCTTATATTTCTATTTTGAACTTAAGTTGTAGCTTTAAACTAAGACTGCAAGTGGAGATTTGAGACAAGACCTGACCAAACACTATTCTTATCAGCTCCTTGTTAAGCCCTTATAAAAGCTCTAAAGTACTTGAAACTTGTTCCTTTTGTTCTTTTGTTGCTGGTTGTTATTGTTTCAACATTTTTTATGCTTAATCTTATCTTATTCTAGCTTATTTTTGTGCTCAAAGACCCCCATCATAAGCTGTTTCACCTGTGTATTCAGGTTTAACTTGTTGTTTTCTTGAGCATTCATCTGCTTATCTGTTATCTCCTATTGTTTTGAGTTAGCATAGTTGAGTTAGGGTAGCTATTAGGTGTATTTAGCTTATTAGGTGTAGGAATTAGCTTATGTAGGCTTGGAGCTTATAATAGTTGAGCTTGTCTTTGTTTTTGCTAATCTGTGTCAACTGTTGGCTTATAAAGCCATTTTCTAGCTTATTTTGAAGTTTTTGAAAAGTTTGTGTTTTCAAAAAGTTCTATATTTTTTGTATTCTGTAAATTCCAAAAAGAAAAAGAAATAGTCCAAAAAAAAGTGGGGTTTGTTGGACTCGAACTTGGGTCTACACAACACCACAGACATAACACACTCACAAACTACCAACTGCGCCCTTCGGACTTTTCTCAACGGTTGTAGTTTTTAATCCCTTTTTATAGTAGAGTTTGTTTCATCCCCTTTTAAACTTATATATCTGAGTTAGCTTATGCCATCTTATTCTTAGGAGCTTTTTCAGGATTTACATTTTTCTTAGATTTAGTATAGCTTTAAGTACTTTATGTAAAAAATTTAGATTTTTCCAAAAAGTTTTACTCTTTTTAATACATTTATTTAGTTAAAATAGTATTTAATTCATAATAATTAGAAAAATTATTAAAAAAAATTAATTTCTTTTTTTTTTCAATTTTTTTTTTCGTTTAGAACGTACGAAAAGTAATTTGGTACCCGTAGCTCTTTTAGATTTTAAAATTTACTTTTAAAGCCATTACCGAGCCCGGTAATGGCCCGTTTTTAATTTTTGATTCGTTTTTAGTTAAATTAAGTTACGTTTAGGGTTTTTAATAGTTTTCAAGTAGTTTTTTAAAAATCAAATTGGTAGTTTAAATTAGGTAGATTGCCTTTTAGTTTACTTTTTTTACATTTTTACGTTACTTTTTTAGGTTTAACTTACGTTTTAGTCAAATTATGATTTACATGTTTACGTTGATTGTTTACTTGCTTTAATTTGCGTTATTACTTGTTGAAATTAGTTTAGAAACTCAATCTCCTTATTCAAATCTCATTCACTTCACCCGATCGCAAATCGTTATTCAAATTCGCATTTCATACCTCACACGGACACGACCCGGAAATATCCAATACTCTCAGTGGACTTTGTTTGACTATTTCTTGGTCAAAGAGTCTTGTATTATATATATATATATATATATATATATATATATATATATATATATATATATATATATATATATATATATATATATATATATATATATATATATACACACACTATATTGCTAGTATCACTTTTTGGCGCCGCTGCCGGGGAGGAGTGAAAGCCGAAATCGTTGTCGTTTTGAAGATTAGTGAATTGAAGACCCTTCCCCCGGGAAGTTATGTACTTGTTTTTGTATATATATCTATAGCATAAAAACAAAAAAAAAAAATCAAAAAAACCCAAAACACTTTTCCTAAAGTGTTTGAAAATCCACAAAAAATCTAAAAACCAACAAAACAATCGTGAGGTTAATTCTTTTCGGATTACCTCGAGTTACAACCTATACAAGTGGTTCTAGGAGTGTTTGACATTAAATTGTCGAGCCGAGTTGAGGCGGTTACTTAAGTAGCTTCGGCACACCTTACCTCTCCGCCACTCTGCGCGTAATCTCGAGAGAAACGGAAATCGTTGACTTACTGATTACCAAAAAGATTGTGTTTTAAGTTTTCCTAATTATAAAAACCAAAAAGATTTTCCCTTCCAAATTCATTTTCCCTTTTCTTTTCCTTTCAAAACTTTTGTTTTAGTGCATGCGCACTCGTTCACAAGCAAGGAGAGCTCGACAACCAAGAAACGTACCCGAGTTACGTACTCTCGCTGAAGATCTTAATACCATCATGGCCGCAATTGGTGGACAAAATCAACAACCTCCAAATGATCCGCCACAACCGGATCCCGATCTTCGTCCGATGGAAGAATTACTCCAAGCACCTTTCAATGGTGTTGGAAAAGCAATTGTGATACCCGAAATTCTTGCAAATCAATTTGAGATCAAAACCGGGTTACTCAATGTTGTCACGAGTATTTCCTTTCACGGCTTAGAAAATGAAGATCCGCATTCCCATATGCAAAGATTCACGGACATCACCGAAACACTTAGGATTAATCAAGTTCAGCGAAGCTTGGGATAGATTCAAAGAATTGTTGAAAAAGTGTCCTAATCACGGGTTTTTACCCTTGCACCAAATTGATACTTTCTACAATGGCTTGAATCCTTCGGATCAAGATTCACTTAATTCTGCTGCGGGTGGAAATTTGTTGACTAAAAACACTCAAGAAACTTTGACTATCATTGAAAATAAAGCTAAAGTGAGGTGTTCTAGAAGCAAAATTCCAAGTACTAGTAGCAAATCAAAATGATGATGTTTTAGCTCATGTTCTCGGTGCTAGTAGCAAAACTGATGAAGCTATAGCCTCACTCACTAAACAAATTGGGCTTCTCATTAAGGAAAAACCTTCTCAACCCATTTATGCTATGAACCCAAGTTACTTGTGGTGGTCCACATTCTTTTATGGAGTGCCCAGCCTCCGGTGGCTACACTCAAGAGAACGTATATGCTGCTCAAGGTTCCTACAATACGGGAGGTAATGTTTACCAACCGCAGGGAGACCGAAATCTTTTTAGCTATCGTTCGAACAATTACCTTGGACCACCCGGTTTCAATCAAAATCAAAACCAAAATGCTCAAACCAAAACAACAATCTCAATCAAAACCAAAATCGGATGAATCAAGGGAATTACAACCAAAATCAAAACCAAGGGTATTATAATCAAAATCAAGGTTTTCAAAATCAAAAAAATCAAAACAACCGTGGGCAAAACTTCAATCATGGAAATCAAAATCAAGGTCTTGTTCCACCTCCATCACCAACGGATGAGTTGTTAAAACAATTGATTCTTCAAAATCAAAACCTTACTCAAAATTATCAAAGTTTTATGCAAAGTCAACAAAGTGTTAATAAATCTCAAGAAGAAAACAACTAGGATGTTAGTTAATCAAATCGCTGAGCTTAAAAAGTCTTTAAATGATCGACCCTCGGGCTCGGGAACTCTTCCAAGCAACACGATCGCTAACCCGAGGGGCGATGTTAAAGCAATCACACCTGTCTTACCGACTATGGACCCATCGGACTCTCTCATAATGGGGGACGATCATCTTAGCACTATTCCAGAAACGAAATCAGACAAAGTAATAAAGTCTAGTATTGAGGACCTTGTCCCAATCCAAAGTGAGTCCAAGGGTATTTCTGATAATATGTGTGATTTGCCTCCTCTTGACATTTCAAATGATCATATTGAGATGTTCTCCGATTCAGAAGATGATTGTACTTCGTGTGATGACGATTCTTTATCATGTGGAGACATCGATTATGTTGAGGAGTTACCTTCTAAGCTCGTCAGCTTAGAGAAAGATTTTGACACAGAAAATGGAGAAATTGAAACTGATATTCTTCAAATCAAAGACGATGCACTTCGTGAAAAATTATTGAATATCAATCTTCTCATTTCTAAGATTGAATCATTAAGTGGCAATACCACTTCTCATCTCAATCTTTCTCTTTCATCTTATGAATCGTTTTGCTTTGATATCAATCATACTGAAGAGACGAGTCGCGGCAGTACCACTTCTCATGCTTATATCTCTTTTCCTGAGTATGATTTGTTTCACTTTGATCTAGATCCTGAGAAGTTCTCCGGTGAACTCTCTCATATCATAGCTCCGCTGGAGTATGATCGCTTCTTCTTTGATCTTGATGAAGATCTTGACCCGGGGGGGGGGGGGGGAGGCACTATTTATCATAAGAATTTGCTTGATGACGACATAATCCCCACCCTCCCTCCCGAGGTTTTTGTGGAAAATGAACAAATGAGCTTTAATGTTGATATCCTAAATAAAGATAATGAAAAATCTGCTTTTGAAGATGAAGATTATATCATGATTATTATCAAAATCTTCCTTCCCTTCGTCACATTTGATGTGACTTCTCCTCTCCTTCACTCCATCGGGAGTGAGGATGTCATCTTTGACCCCGGCATCACCGCTTCTATATTCTATTTGCCATAGGTATCTCATCGGAGTGGAATGTTCACGCACTTCAATGTTTATTCAAACATCTTAAATGAAAGTCCGATGATGATTTTCCCTTCCACTTGCTTCCCCAAGGATCAATGAATTCGGGGTCGAGTCAAGCTACGTGACTCGGTTAACAAAAACAAAGCGCTTCGTGGGTGGCAATCCATGCTTATCAATCTCATCTTCTTACTTTCTTATTTCTAACACCTAAGTGTAGGGGATTTCCCTCACTTGTTTGCCTTCTTGTTGTGTGTTATTTGCCTTTGTTTTCAGGAAATCCCGTAGATCGTGATGATTGATGCGCTTGTTTTCAGGATTTCCCCCAACCGCCTAATATCCGATCTTTTCTTTTTGCTAACACAAGGATATTCTTTATAATCCTTCGTGTGAAAACGAGAATTCATTTCCACACTTGGATGGTAGTATTACCTTTTTCCGTTCAATTGTTTCGGCTAAGTGTCGGTACGTTGAATATTTAGGGCAATATTCAATTCTAAGTGTGGTGTGGGGGGGGGGGGGGGGGGGGAATTCTTGCGAATTTGACCCAATTTTTCAAAAATTTTCAAAATTTTCACATGTTGTACCTTTCTAGCCCTAGTACCCCTGTTTTTGACCAAAATTTAAAATTTTTACCGTATTTACGTCAAAAATTGCAAAATAATAAGAATTTGCTATACATAAATACCTTAGTATTTGTGGAAAGTTTAGACTTGATTAGGCTAGAACAAGGGGAATCTCGACTATGCTAGAGTGTTGATCTAGCTGCTTTCCTTAACATTTAGGCTAAGTTTTTACGAATTGTGCAAATGAAAATGTTAAGCATGGAATAGCGGTTTTCTTTAGAGCTTATATAAGTAATCTATGGCTTTTCTCTCCTAGGAGCTCCTAATCTAACTTAACTAGCGTGCTTATTTTCAAAAATTTGAACACAAAAATCATTTTGTTAGTAAAAACAAAATTTTTATACGGTTTTGACACGTACTAATTCAAAGTTTTATTTAAATTTTGGAACAAGCATACTTTCACGAAAACATAATAAGAATGAAAATGAAAGTATGACGTCGCTTGAAGTTGCAAAAGTTAAAGTTTTGAGTATGAATAAGTGCTATAAACTACGGTTCGAGATCGGTCATTGGATCCTTATTTCTGAAAGGCGTTAAGGTCTTTGAATTACCCCATGAAGCTCCGTTAGTAAAAAGCCATCAGATGAAAAATGAAAAAAAAAATGAATGAGAAAAAGAAAAAATATATATGTTAATTATGAATAAATGTACAAAACTTGCTTGTTGTAAAATTTAAAAAAACTTTTCAATTAGTATTCGTCAAAACCTTATAAAGATTTTACAAATATTTGGAAGTTTTTGATTTCAAAGACCCCGTGAGCTCCGATACTATTCTCGAGGGTGAAAACCTAGCCTCCTAAGTTTACTAAGGACAAGCTGAGAAGAAAGTCGCCACATGGAGTGATCTCATCTTTGAATCGCTAATTTTCAAATAGTCGTAGGTTGCTATCTATTTAAGCTTAATATTACTTTGGCGGTAGCTTCGTAAATCTTTGGAATCGAATTCCTACTGATTCCGGTACTATTCTCTGTGAAGTGTCAAAAGCTTGGTCACCTAAACCATCTAGTTAGGATGTGCCGAGAAGAAAGCCGCTACATGAAAATGGCCCTTTCAACCCTTAGATTTCGCGGTTTTCGGTGAACTAATATTAACATAAATAAATAACAACCCTAATAAATGTTGATTTTTCCGGTCAAAATTTTGAAAACAAGCACACACACACCTAACCTAATAATAATTTTGGGAGAGAAAAGTTAGTCTCGACTTACACAGATTACTAATATAAGTAGCGTTAGCATTTTAACAAAACATTTGCACAAGGGTTTTAGACTTGGTTTGGGAAGTATAAAAAGAGAATGATGATTACAATTCCCCGGAGACACCCATATTGTGTGAATCCCATTCCATGATGCCATATTTTTGAAAATCAAGCATGATATTTAATTTCGTTATCATTTAAAGTAGTTGAATGGAATAAGAAGTCAAAACGGGGCATACATGGTAACATAATAAATCTTGTGATCCTTTCATTACTTTATATGATCGGATTGCTAGGGACTAGCAATTTCTTAGTGTGGGGGATGATGAGTGGCCTTTTACTCATCATTTTAGGCCCGAAATACTCACCAAAATGACCAAAAACACCCAAAAATTGACCGTATAGTGTTAAAAATATCCTTGGAGTGTGTTTTTGTGTGTTTCAGGTACAAATGGATTGAAAACAAGGCAAAAGTGAGCAAAACGGAGCATGGATGGGAAATCGGAGCAAAATGAAGCATTACCGGATCGATTCGACGCAATTTTGAAGAAAAATGAAGAAAAGGACAAAAAGTGAAAATCGAAGTCAATCCCGGCAATGTGACATGGGGGGAGGCATGGAAAACCATACCGAAACCCTAATCAGCCATTTCCCTTACACTTAACCAAATTACCCCTCACCCGACACCAAAGTCACCAATTTACCCTTTTACTCCTAAACTTAAATGCCAAATCAATTTTAAAACCAAAAACCTTTTTCCAAATCAAATTTCACTTTTTAAAAATAAAAACCAAAACTTTTTGACAAAACTTATTAGTATTTTGTTTTTATTAAGTTATTATTATTATGATTATTATTACTACTATTATTATTATTAGTACTATTATTTACTAGTATTATTAGTAGTATTCTTAATAATAATATTTTTATTAGTAAAATTATAATTATTATTATTACTATTATATTTATTAATTTTTTTAAAGGCAACACTATTATATTTATTAATTAAAAAAAATTACAAAGTCAGTTTATTGAAACTAATTAGTTTTACTAATCATTTTTATTTTACATAAACTTCTAACACTACTAAAAAAACTAATACTAACTAATTCTATTTGCCTAACCCACTAATCCTTAATACTAAACTAAACCACTAAAACCAAGCCTAACCCACATCACCACACACCCAAATCTAACCCATCCCCGTTTAATATAAAACCCTTTCACTCAGTTTAACACCCCGTAAAACCCACTTTGACCTTCAAAAGTCAAACACCCCAAACCCATTGGCGCCAAAACAGGGTATCCCTCCCTTCCCTGTCACTTTCCTTTCCAGCTCACCTCAGATGCAAACAAGAAGAAGTCACATGCTATCTTGTCACTTCACAGCCACCTCATCAATCCTCACCACTCATCAAGATCAGACGGCTCAAATTAGCCCCTTTGGCACCAAGTTCAATCCAAGGGCTGCTAATTGTCTAAAAAAAACACAAAGATGGATTGAAGCTTGACTCACTCACATAAGAAACACAAGAGGATGTGGACAAAGACGGATGAAACCCTAGAATTCATAGTATAAATAGAATGTTATGTATGCCACTTGAAGGCAGTTAGGGTTTAGTTTAAATTTTAGTCTTTTACTTTTCTCTAAGTCTTAATGTACTTTGTATTTTTAAACAATGCAAATTTTAGCTCTTTAAATCTTCTGTTTTTAAAATAGTGCTTAATTTAGAATTCTTGTTTATGATAAACCTCAAAAAATTGCTTATTTGAAGTTTAGTTGTTGATTACTTAAGTTCTTTCAAGTTCACATTTCCTTTTTGAATCTTAAAAAAAACAAAAAAAAAAATTTCAAAAATACCTTTGCAAAAGTGGAAAGCATGGAAGTTTCCGTAAGGGATTGGCAAGAGGGACTTTACCTAGCTTGTAAAACAAGCTAGGAGCTTGTAGCTGCCCCATGTGGGTGCCCTTGTTTAGCTAGGCCCCAAGTTAAGTCCTATTTTTTCTGATTTTAGCTTATTTTTCATAGTTTCTGTAGCAACTGATTAATTGTGCTTATTCTGTGTTAATTTAGTGTTTATTATGCTTGTTTGTAGTTTGCATAGTTTGTTATTGTTATTGCTTATCTTAACTGCTTTTGGTACTTGGAATTTGTTTCTTATGTGTTTAGTAACTTAACCTAACTTTTGTGTTCAAAATTCTATTTCAAAAATTAGTTTTAACAGAGATTTTCAAAACAGTCCACCCACAAGGAGTGTTTTGCACAACATTATTATTTGACCCGTAATTGTTTTTGAACAAAAAGCCAACTTGTTTCAGCTTTAGTTTAGGATTAAAAGTAGTTTGGAAGTAAAAATTATCATTTTCACATAGCATTTAAGTAGTTTAGTTCGTGTTCGAAACTTTCATTTTCAACAACTGATTGCATAAGTAGTTAAGTTAGAATCTAGGAAAAACCTTCTTAGTTGTAATTTCTGCCTTAGATTGGCTCACTATAGGATATATTAGTTGTTAGTTATCTTGTAGTCTAGCACTTTTAATCTAAATGCCCACTTTCTACCCATTCTAGGTACCCACTGCTGCACCATAATCTGTCCACTGCCCCATTTTGATCCAAATTTGAGATAGGTTAGGAAGAGATTTAGAGTTTGTCTTTGGTTGCATTAGTAGTTCATAGGTAGTCCTTTACTAGTATTAGCTTATATTTCTGTTTTGAACTTAAGTTGTAGATTTAAACTAAGACTGCAAGTGTAGATTTGAGACCAGACCTGACCAAACACCATTCTTATCAGTTCCTTGTTAAGCCCTTATAAAAGATCTAAAGTACTTGAAACTTGTTCCTTTTGTTCTTTTGTTGCTGGATGTTATTGTTTCAACATTTTTTATGCTTAATCTTATCTTATTCTAGCTTATTTTTGTGCTCAAAGACCCCCCTCAGAAGCTGTTTCACCTATGTATTCAAGTTTAACTTATTGTTTTCTTGAACATTCATTTGCTTATCTGTTATCTCCTATTGTTTTGAGTTAGCATAGTTGAGTTAGGGTAGCTATTAGGTGTATTTAGCTTATTAGGTGTAGGAATTAGCTTATGTAAGTTTTTGAAATGTTTGTGTTTTCAAAAAGTTCTATATTTTTAGTATTCTGTAAATTCCAAAAAGCAAAAAATAGTCCAAAAAAAGTGGGGTTTGTTGGACTTGAACCTGGGTCTACACAACACCACAGACATAACACACTCAAAAACTACCAACTGCGCCCTTGGGACTTTTCTCAACGGTTGTAGTTTTTAATTCCTTTTATAGTAGAGTTTGTTTCATCCCCTTTTAAGCTTATATATCTGAGTTAGCTTATGCCAACTTATTCTTAGGAGTTTTTTCAGGATTTACATATTTCTTAGATTTAGTATAGCTTTAAGTACTTTCTGTAAAAAATTTAGATTTTTCCGAAAAGTTTTACTCTTTTTAATACATTTATTTAGTTAAAATAGTATTTAATTCATAATAACTAGAATAAATATCAAAAAATTAAATTTCTTTTTTTCCAAAATTTTCTTTTTTCGTTTAGAACGTAGGAAAAGTAATTTGGTACCCATAGCCCTTTTAGATTTTAAAATTTACTTTTAAAGCCGTTACCGAACTCTATAACCGCCCGTTTTTAATCTTTGATACGTTTTTAGTTAAATTAAGTTACGTTTAGGGTTTTTAATAGTTTTCAAGTAGTTTTTTTCATTTTAAAAATCAAATTGGTAGTTTAAATTAGGTAGATTGCCTTTTAGTTTACTTTTTTTACATTTTTATGTTACGTTTTTAGGTTTAACCTACGTTTTAGTCAATTTGTGATTTACGTGTTTACGTTGATTGTTTACTTGCTTTAATTTGCATTATTACTTGTTGAAATTAGTTTAGCAACTCTATCTAGTTATTCAAATCTCATTCACTTCACCCGATCACAAATCGTTATTCGACTTCGCATTTCACACCTCACACGGACACGACCCGGGAATATCCAATACTCTCGGTGGACTTTGTTTGACTATTTCTTGGTCAAATAATCTTGTATTATATATATACTATATTTCTAGTATCACCCTTAATGCAGCATTCAAATGAGACTCAAGAAGAGCATGCATATGGTGACTTAAGCAATGAATAGCATAAGAAATGTCTGGTCTGGTGTTAGTTAAATAAATTAACTTACCAACCAGTTTTTGATAGTTCCCAATATTTTTCAAAGCTTTATCATCATCAGATTCAATATGATTAAGAGTAGTGTTTTTAGGCAAAGGTGTGTCAACAGGTTTAGCAGCAAGTAAACCATATTCATGCAAGAGTTCAAGACAGTATTTTCTTTGACTAAGACAAACATCTTTATCATTTTCCAAAACTTCAATTCCAAGAAAGTATTTTAACTTTCTTGAATCTTTAATTTGAAATTTTGTTTTTAAAAACACTTTAAACTTCTCAATCTCATTAACATCATTGCCTGTTATGACAATGTCATCAACATACACAAGCAAGGCCAAAAACACATTCCCAGACTTCTTAGTAAACAAAGAATAATCACATTTAGACTACACAAAACCATGTTCATTAAGAGCTAAAGTTAATTTAGCATTCCATTGTCTAGGAGCATGTTTAAGACCATATAAAGACTTATTAAGCTTCACAACTTTAGACTTATGATCATCAAAACCAGTAGCAGATTCATATACACATCCTCAGTTAAGTCACCATACAGAAATGCATTGTTAACATCTAATTGAAAAATACTCGAATTATTACAAATAGCAACATTAATCATGCATCTCACAGTAGACATCTTAACTACATGACTAAAAGTTTCCATATAATCAAATCTTTGGATGAAGCCATTGGCTACAAGCCTGGCTTTATACTTATCAACCTCACTTGTGGACTTATATTTAATTTTCCATAACCATTTACTACCAACAGGTTTTCTTCCTTTAGGAAGCTTACATTCAGTCCAAGTATTATTCCTTTTTAAGGCAATAACCTTATTATTCATAGCCTGAATCCAATTATTATCCTTAGAAGCCTCTTCATAAAAAGAGGGTTCAACAGATTTATTCAAAGTAGTAGAGAAACAGTAATTAACAGAACTAAGATTAGAATAACAAACATACTTTTCAAGCCCATATTTCACATTACTATTCACAACATACTCATTAAACCTAGCACGAGCCTTAATATTCCTACTAGACCTCCTAAGAGCATGCTGCTCTGGACTTAAGTTCTGTGTAGGATGGACTTAAGCAGTTTATGGATTAGAACTCGAAGGGACATTTCCCTCAGATAGAGTATTATCACCCATAGATGTTGCAGTGCCATTTGTCTTACCATCAATAGAAGTATGTGTACTTCTAGGACATGAAAAGGCACCACCATCATCATTGGGTGTATTATTATTACCTCTCCTTTCATCATTGGGAGTTTGATCAAAATGTTTCTCATTAAAAAAAATTTAGATCATTCAATGTAGTATCAGAATTCTGATTAGTTTGCAGTTTAGAATTCATTTTAAATAGGAAAACATCTTCATAAAATTGAACATCTCTAGAATAGACAACCATTTTAGAATCATGGCTATAAACTTTGTAAGCCTTTTTTGTTGTAGAAAAACCAATTAGAACACATTTTTCAGATCTAGCAGGAAACTTATCAAAATTATTAAAAATAGAAGAGAAACATAAGCAACCAAAACTTCTCAGATGAGCAAGTTTTGGTTTCTGACCATACACAAGCTCAAAAGGAGATTTCACACTTAGAACAAAAGACGACAACCTGTTAATTAGATAGGCAGTAGTCAAGATGCATTCATGCCACATTATTAAAGGAATGCCACTTTGAAACAACAAACTCCTAGCAACATTTAACAGATGCCTGTGCTTCCTCTCAGCAATACCATTTTGTTGAGGACTATAAGCACAGGAAGTTTGATGAACTATACCCAGGCTGCTAAACAAGTTACTCATTTTGTTGTTTATAAATTCAATGCCATTATCTGATCTCACAGTTTTAATACCACATTTAAATTGATTGTGAAATAGATTAACATAACTAACAAACAAATTATAAACCTCATCTTTAGTTTTAACAAGATAAATCCAAAAAGCCCTGGTATAATCATCCACAATAGTCATAAAATATCTAAATCCTTCTCTACTAGTGACCTTGTAAGGCTCCCAAAGGTCTATATGCACAAGATCACCAATAGCAAAACTCTTATGATCACTTAAAGGAAAGGGTTCTCTTGTCTGTTTGGCTTTGTGACAGATGTCACAAGGAGACACGTGAGAATCCTTAGTGAACTTAAGATCAGATTGGAGCATATTCACAGCTTGGTCAGAGGGATGACCAAGTTTGTTATGCAATAAAGATTTAGATACATAACAAGTAACAGACAGATTACCTATAGCTTGATTTTTAGAATTAAGAGGAGAGAGAGTATCAAACAAATAGAGTTCACCATTTTCACTACCAGTCCCTATGATTTTTGAGTCAAATCCTGAATGTAACATTTAGATTCATCAAAAGCGACAAACATTCTGCTATCCTTGATATGTTTGTGAACAGACAAGAGACTAACACAATATTCAGGGACAACAACACATCATATAAGATGACTTTATCAGAAAGTTTTAGATTACCAATATACTTGATTTTTGCGAGAGTACCATTAGCATGTCCCACAGTAAGATTTAATTCAGAAATATCAATAATGCTAAACATGTTAAGAATATTAATAGTCATGTGTTGGTTTGCTCCTGAATTAATAATCCACCCAATACTAACTTTACACAAAGCAGTATTATTATTATTATAAAACTTATGAAAGTTTATATTAAAGAAAACATTGTTATTCATAAAACTGGGTATACCTGCCATGTTGGCTTGCATACTGCTAGAAGGCATATCATTGATAAGACTCATCAATTTCATCATCTGCTCATTAGTAAAAGTCATAGAAGAAACATTTTCAATAGAAGATGTACTTGAATTAGCATTATAAGAAGATTTGAAATTAGTTTTTTTTACCAAGAATCTTATTATAACCAGGGGATAACCAATAATATCAAAACATTTGTCAATAGTGTGACCAATTTTACCACAGTTATTACAAAGCAAATTTGGAATAGGACCCCTGTTATTAATATTATTATTGTTCCCAGTATTCACAAACTTCTTATTATCAGAACCAGAACCTTTTTTATTATCAAATCTCTTATTTCCATTATTAGACCAATTTGTTTTAGAAACAAAACCAGCAATTTGAGATTTAGAATTAGAACCAGTAGAAGAAGAGGCAATGTGTAACACCCCTAAAATAGAGATTCGCAGAAGCATACATGTATTTCGAGGTTCTACGAAAATTGGAATCACAACACAAGATACATAGAGAACGGATTAAAAATCCATTTTAAAATCCATTACATAGATTAAGTCAAATGTCATACATAAGTTTCAAGTTTAAATAAAGTATGGCCCAATCACATATTGGTCCCAAAAGTTTTCAGAGTCACGCTTATGTAAAAACACTTATTATTCTTATGACCCGCGCCATGCCATGCCTTCAAAGCAAACATACTTAAGCACCTGAAAAACATGCTAATAGTCAGCTAACGCTAGTCAACAAGTACTTATAAGACAGTACTTATAAGAAAATGGGCTATAAACTCACCTTAAAAGATAGCAATCTGCTAGTCAACAAGTAAATAGTGCAACCGCTCCGACATGCGACCTAAGTAAGTATGTTAAGTCTTAGTTCAACGTTCATGTTTTAAGTGCTTTGACTCTTTTGAAAGGGTTTTTATGCGTTACCAAGTGTTTGTGTATTTCTTGCTTGTTGTGTGGTACGTATGTTTCAAAAACTAGTTAATTACAAATGCTCTCGGTGATGGCTCGTGGTGGATGTCTTTATGACGGAACATCCGTGTGTTGTATTCTTCGTTATAATACGTAAGTAACATAAATATATATATATATATATATATATATATATATATATATATATATATATATATATATATATATATATATATATAGGGAAGGGATCAAGTAAGAAGAATAATTAAAATAATAAGGGTAAGAAGTAATTCTAGCCACACATTTCAAATTAGGAGTGCAAATTTGAAGGAAGATGCATCCACTTTTGTAGGTGCACTGAAATGTGTGGTTGTGGTTACTTCTTATCATTCCTATTTTAATTATTTTTCCTATTTGATCCTATATATATATATATATATATATATATATATATATATATATATATATATATATATATATATATATATATATATACACACACATATATATATGTGTATACATATTTAGACTGAGGATCACGTGCGGATAAATTTTTTAAGTGCGGACGTGCGGATTGATCTGGTCCGCCCAATCCAGATCTGATCTTTACTTTTTAAAAAAAGTCAAGATCTAGCGCTATCATCACGGTACCAATTAACCATGAAAATGAATTTTATTAATTTTTTTTCCTTTTGAGCGATCCTTAATATTGTTATCTTCTTTCATTTTTTTATTTTTTCAGATTTTTCGGAGAACTTTTTGTTTTTTTTATTATGAGTGCTACCATGATATTAACCACATTATGAGATCTACCATGATATTAACAATATTTATGAGCCGTGATATTAAAAACCCATGATAGCTACGGTGATATTGTAAAACCAACGTGATATTAAACTTTTTTACATGTAAAAATGACATTGTTTTTTTTATTACGATATTAAAAAAACTTACGGTGATATATTAAAAAAATTCAAAACATACGTTGACATTATAAAACCAACGTGATATTAAGCTTTTTTACATGTAAAAATGAATCGTGATATTGAAAACGTTACTTTGATATTTGTGAATAAACTTAATATCACTTTTTTTTTTTATTACGACATTAAGAAAAGTTTCGGTGATATTAAAAATAATTAACTTTGATATTAAGAAAGCATTATAATTACGGTGATATTAACGATATTATGATACGGTGATATTTATAAAACGTTTATAAGCTTTTTTTAATGTAAAAATGAATCGTGATATTAAAAAACACATGATAGTTACGGTGACAATTTTTATTAAGAAAAAGTTTTTATGGTATTAAAAAAGTTACTGTGATACTAAATTTCTTATTAAAAAAAAGTTTATGTGATATCAAAATCAGACGCTAATATCACAATACCTTTAACGATGAAAATGAATTTTTTTTGAATTTTTTTTCTGCGATTCTTAATTATTTGTTGTCCTCTTTATTTTTTTAATTTTTTCAGATTTTTTTGAATTTTTTTCCCAAAAAAAACTAATATGATAGTAACGATTTAAAAAAATACGGGATATTTACGATATTGCCACTCCGCCTTTTTCAGATGGTTGATTAGATGGAGGGCTGAGATTCGTCCATACCATCCGCACTAAAAGACAAAAACATACCTGATCCTCACCCTATATATATATATATATATATCAGTGTTGCAAAAATCGGCCGATTAATCGGTCAAAAATCGCTAATCGGCCCTCGATCGCCTCAGTACCGATTCACGATTTTTGCAACATATATATATATATATATATATATATATATATATATATATATATATATATTACGCATAATAATAATAATTAGGTATTTAATTACAAGTATTAAAATAATTACTTTATATATATATATATATATATATATATATATATATATATATATATATATATATATATATATATATATATATAAGTATTTTAGCAAA
This sequence comes from Artemisia argyi, assembly GCA_030686995.1. Taxonomy (NCBI): domain Eukaryota; kingdom Viridiplantae; phylum Streptophyta; class Magnoliopsida; order Asterales; family Asteraceae; genus Artemisia; species Artemisia argyi. The sequence continues at coordinate 138,753,444 of CM060684.1, forward strand.
AATACTCTAAGTGTTATAGTTTTTAGAAAATTTGGGCATGACCCGTTCGTTTATTCAACGTTTCTATTTTCCTCAAATGTTGCAATTTTCTCAACTAGTCCGTTCGATAAATATATTTGCAAAGTTACTACGTAATATATATATATATATATATATATATATATATATATATATATATATATATATATATATATATATATATATATATATATATATACTCCCTTATACAGGGGCAATAAACACAACCTAAAACCAAACCTCACTCCAAACCCAAATTTAAGATTAAGACACCCGAGCCTCAAATTTATACTTTCCTTACCTTAGTCCGAACTTAAAAATCAGAATTTAGCCACCTCAACCTCAATAATATAATACTAACCTAAAAAACACACACTAGCCACTCACTTCTCTCTCTAACCATCACACACAAACCTGCACCCTCTCTCAAAACATGCCCATCTAAATCTGCCATCACTACCAAAACTTTCATTTGAATCCGCAGCCAACACTACTAATGTTTAAAGTTATGTAGTTGCTATGCTTGAACACCACAATAGCTTTTTTGAAAACAACTACTAATGATTATGTTTTGTTTTTCAGGTGGGAACAAGAGAGCAAGGAGGTGATTTATATGGGTTTGCTCAAATATATGTAAGTGAATACAAACACATAACCACTGTCAACTCGCCACCACCACCACACCAACGCAACCATCATAGTCAACCTAAAACCACCACCACCACCGCCACCGAAAACCTATACCACCACTGAAATCCACTCTCGACCGCAATCCCACCACCACAGTAGCACTACTACCGATAGAAATCACCAAGACAACCAGAAATATTTTTCAACCTTTGAGATATTTTTGTGAGTTCTTTTAATAGATCTATAGACTTTATTTGTAAATTTTTGGATTTTATTTATAGATATATTGTTTTTTTTAGATTTATGTATATTTGACATTATTTGTAAATTTTTTTTAGTACCACCGTTGTAGCCGCCGTAATACCGCCGGAAAGAGTCGCCGATACCGCCACTACCATGCAAGATTTTCAGGTTTTTGACATACTTTTTGAATTTTTAGTTGATCTACTTTTTTGTACGAATGATTAATAGATTTATATGATTTAATAAGTTTTGAGGGTTCTTTTTACTTAGATCTATATTTTTTTGAAGAAACGAGGGCATGCCGGAATTTGTTGCTCCTGCCACACTTATGCCTGAACTTACGGTTTGCATACATATTTTGAATTTGATTTTATAAACTTGTGTTATAACCCTGTATAAATTTTTTTGTGTTAATTTGTTTGTACAAAATTGTAATATAAATTGTTTTGTATTATTTTTTTTTATTTTTTTTTTGTAATTTGTTTTAGATTTGATTTATAAACTTGATTTAAATTTTGTTGTGTACATTTTTTTAGTTATAGCATTTTATACGCATGCTGTATATGTTAGCGTATAAATTAGTTCGTGGCTTTATAAAGTGTATATGGTTGGTAAAATGTGTATATGTCTTCTCAAGATTTTTGAAATGTATATTTAGTACTTAGAGTACAAGGTGCAGACAACAAGCTCAAGTTTTTCATTCGGGTCCTACGTGTGCCACATCATCCAACACCTCTTCACAACAACCCCCCTCCCCCACCAAACAACAAATCTCAACTTCTTCATTAGGGCCCCACCACTTACACCTTTATTTTTTTATTCATTTATTAAATAAAATAAAATAAAAAATAAAAAATAAAACATCCCACCATCACAGAATTTTAATTGGCTGATATCTTTACAAAGGCTTTGTCTCGAGAAAGGTTCCAATTTATTCATCCACGACTTAGGATGAAGAGCCTCACGCCAGAAACTCTTAAGTGTCTTTAGGAAGAAAATGAGGAGTGAAGGATTGCTCTCACATATCCTTTGTACATAGTTTAAAACGAAAAGGAAATAGAAAAATATAAAACCTATAAAAACCATAAAAATCTGAAAAATCGTAAAAATTCCAAAAATATTCTCCTTACGACATGTCTCTTGTCTAATCAATATTATGTACGTTTCTAGAAATGTCGTTCAATAATGACACGGAAACATACATATGCTTGAGCAAGAGTTTTTATCTAAATTTCAAATAATGTTTTTCTAAAACATGTTGTTTCACAAAACATTCTTTCAAGATGGCTTGCAGTCATTTCAGGCTGTAACCCGGACTTAAAATTATGGCTTGCTATTACTTCATATAGCAACCCGCGTTTTCATAATGGGGAAAGCTCATCGCCAAAAAGACATCTGTTCCTCCCACTGGGTGATGTTCACCCGGGCACGGATTACTTTATATCCGTGTTTTTTCGATCTAATGTACGTTTCAGTGCATTATTTCTTGACTAAGAAGAGAAGTCTTCTTTTACCAAAACAAATATTTTTCCATCTATGATTCTTCAGAAAAATATTTTGTATCTAAAATGGTGGTTTAAAACAATATTTGAAAATCAACTGGACTTAAGTTTTTCATAAAATTTGCCACTCAGTATTGTTTTAAAAGGGTTAAATTTTCACAAAATTTTAAATGTACAAATGGTCATAGATTGAGGGGGAAAGTGATTTCAAATTTTATTTTAGATCATCAAACGTTCGTCTTTGTTCAGTTCTAGGGTGATATAAATGTGTTGTTATGTGTCATTTTATGAATTTTTCATGGGTTTTTCATTAAAACTCCAAATCATTTAAAACTCATCATACTTGACACTAACATTCTCCTTAATTAATTGAGGGGGTGCATCGTAATGTTCCATTATCATTGTATATTAAAATCAGACCACATTTTCTCCCAAATTTTCTAACTTATTTAAATGAATTGGGATCACAAATCTCAAAAGGTTTGAAATTTTTGATCGGGGGAGAGAATGTGATTTAAATATGAAACTTGATAAACAAATGTGATCTGTTAGACTCAAGTGTAGGCTCCCTTATATGTGCTAAACTCTTTCGTATATCGATGCACATACTAAGGGGGAGCGAATGATTCATGATGGCTATTTTGGAAGAATACCAAAGACCGGCCATTTGATTTAATGCAATGGAGTTATAAGGATGATAAGGTTAGGTATTAGTTCCCATGATCCAGCCAGAACTGGAGGGATCTTCCCAGGGACAATCCTCTAGTTAGAGTAGAAGTCCTTAGGAATGATTAAAAAAGGAGAAAAGTGAGACAAGGGAAGAGTGCCGACTGAGATGGAGCTAGTACTGGAACAAACCCAAAAAGGTTCTAGTGATGAAGTCTTGGTAAGCACTGAAGGGGTTGAAGAATGAAAAAGAAACATAAATGAGAAAGGGTGAAAAGAAATAGCCCAACATGTATTCAACCTTAGGGCAGAAACCGGGTTCAACTCATATGCTACTGGTGGTTACAAAGGTAACACTGGTATTGAAGACAAGACATCATGGACCCAGTGATGCACCTCACTAACCTTCCAGCCACTCAAGTTCTCTTAAAAGGGCTTGTTTCAATCTCGCGGGGAACCCTGCATAATGTATTGACCGCTCATTGCGAGCCATGTTGATACCAAAATAGGAGACACCTCTCCAGTCTCCAGGAGCAGATCAAAACGCACTATTGACTCTAGAGCCAAGAGATCATCCATAAATCTCATTAGGACACACTTCCAATATGCTTACTGTTTCATACACCGTGGAAAGTAAGATAAAATATTAAGAGTGCTACGCATTATCCTTGTGGTATTGCCAGAACATCTGAGTGATATGCAAGTATTCACGATGAAGATGGAAATCCTTCTAGAGTGAACATCATACAAGCTCTTGGTAGGTGACATGTGAGATCCTTCTTGGATCAAACTAGTGACAACTGGAAAGTAACAATGGGGCGATTCACATTTAGAATCAAACTTGTTCTAGGAAATGGATTGACGGATGCTTTTGTACAAAACCATTCAATGTTCTCACCAACTTATTTTCGAGCACATTGGCTGTGTATGAATTTTTCAAAACAAAAGTATTTATGATGGAAATGTGATTCAAACTACAAAATCTCGTCGTGTCACAAAAAAATGTTTATTCAAGGACACACGAGTGATTTCTCAAATCAATTTCTCATCAATCAGTGAAGTTTATATTCACTGATTCACTCTATCGTGCTGTCTGCTTTGAGACGTTCCGGTATGAGAACATGCTTAGTATGATGATTCTGAAGTGGATTATTCGGAAAATTCATTACTACAATATGGAAATTCCTGTCAAGGAGAGTTTTCTTTAAAGAAGATTCTACCTGATCACAGGTTGGTCCTTACGGATTCGAGGGTTAATCCAACCACCTAGAGCAAGTGACAAAGCCATATTCGCTCTCCAACTTTATTGCTAACTATTTTATTTCAGGGATACATATAAAGATGGCGTTGGTGATACCTAATTCCAGCTGAATCATGTCAATCCATACCTCATGCTCACACAAGCAACTCATTGTCCATAATGATCATGAATTAAGAGAGACTTACCAACAATGCTTCCGCAACTCTGATGCCAAGTCTCCTAATCCAGAAGAGTGTGAGCATGATGGTCCTAAAGGCACTACATCACATGAAGGCAATACAACTAAGGATGAGCTTGGAGATTTACTTTGGCTGATGATCTCAAGGAATGCTCAAAGATCACACACACCAAAGGAACATTGATCACAAGATCATTGCTTGAAGTACAAAGTGAGCCAAACCTGAATAATCAAAGACTACGAGCTACAAGATCACAAGAATGCTTGAAGACAAGAATTTAATTTCTAAGGTGACCTCGCTTAGGGGGAGATTGTTAGGAATACAAATATTCCTATGGAAGACTCGGTCACCCAAAGGACGTAATAGCATTGAGATAGCTCGTAGTTAGTTTAATAATTAGTTAGATATTAGTTTAGATTAAGTAACATCGTGGAAGAAGGACGGGCCTTTACCCACTATACACCTGATCCACAGCCCGGGAGTGGGCGTTTATGTTGTAACTATAAATACCCCTTCCCTAGCAAGGAAGGAGTTGGACCTTTCACTCATCAATCTAATATTACTTGTGTTTCTCTCTCTAAAGGTTCCACTCTTTCTTTCTCTCTCTCGCTAAACCAATGATCCACACCAACTTGTTTATCATGTTTCTGACTTAGTGTTTATCCTACAGAAATGCCTATAGGATTTTCACGAGCTAAATTTTTGCTTTATTATATCCTTATAACCTAACTAACCTCTAGACAAGCTCACGTATCCACCCATGCCAACCACTACTATGTTTACTTGATGTAAACATCCCGGTATGTCAAGTCAAGGTTATAAACATATTTTCACTAAGAAAATTATCACTCTAATACACCATACTTGCTAGAAAACCCTAAATGCATCTATGTGTTCCCCGGTTAGCTTTAAAACCCTAAATGATTATCTGAACTAACATGAAAGTGTTTAAGACTTAGATATAAGTTAAATTAGTTACTTTAGGATATACTAGACTCCCTAGATCATAGTACAACCCCCTATAACCTAGGTACAAGTCATATAAGTACAAAACCCTAATTAGGTCATAACTTCCCGAAACTAGGTCTAAACTATCCCAAATCTTTACCATAAGTTGTCACCACTTAGTATAAGCTACTTAAGACATTATATTAGTTACTAAGCATCATTATAACCCTAAATGAAACACTAAACCCTAGGAAAAATCTTAAATTCTCACTATACAAAACTAAGTTAAATTTTGACCTAAACACTTAAACCATGATATTTAAGCACCTCAAATCAAACAAGCAATCACCCTAGAACCTCCCTAATAACTAAGCACCCACTCTAACACCTCTAACCACCCAATCAAGTTGGTGGATCACCTACTTGTCACCTTCTTCCCCTATCCGCCTCCCTCGGCTCATTTCCACCACAATCGGCCTATGGCGCCCCCTAGCTACCACCATAGCTGCTCCTCATCACCACCTAGACCTGCCACACCACCCCATAGCTTGTCTTAGTTGATTTCCCCCGCCATGACACCTTGCAGCCCATGCCTTGGTCACCACTCCATACGCGGGCTATAAATACCCTCCCCTCCCCTTCATTTCTCTTCACACCTTTGTCTCCTCTCTACCTCACACCTTTCTATAGTCTAAGACCATTAGAAGCTTTAGAGAATGAGTAGCGAAGCCTTGGCCTAGGCGAGTTGTGGTTTGAGTCGAAGGAAACCCTAGAAACCCTTATAGTCTCGCTAACCCTTATACGACCAAGGTAAGCTTTAATTTATGTATAGTAGTCTTAGAATAGACCTAGGATACTTATTATAAGCCTTAGAAACCATAGGATAATCTTAAATCTTCTCGTTTGCATGCTTTCTTTTTGTAACCCTAGTTATAGTTGAATTGCATGTTTACGTGTTACATAGCTTATTTACATGATATAATATGAACTATATGACTTATTTGAACCTATATGAGCTAAATATAAGATTAGAAACCTAGTTGTTATGTTAAAAATATGATTTACATGCATTTAGGACTAGTTTTGCAAAATATTACATGCATAGGGGTATATTTTGTAAATTCCTAAAACTATAAAGTCTAGGGACTATTTTTAACATTTCCTAGAAGTTATTAGTGTAAGGACTAATTTTGCAAAATATTAAAACCATAAAACAAGTATTAAACTAAAAAGGTCGACTAATATTGCAAATATTATAAACTTAAGGGTAAATAGGGTAAATAATGAAAGTTAGTATAGTTTAGGGACTATTTTTGTCATTTTTTTAGAATATATAAGTATAGGGATTAAATGTGTAAAAGTTAGAAAGTTGTATGCTTAATTGTTAAAAGTTTATAAGTATAGGGTAGAAAATGTAAATATATAAACTTAAAAGGTAAAAATGGACTATTTTCATATGAATATAAAACCTATTTAAGTTAGAAACATAACACAATACTAAGAAGCTTCATGAGAGGAGTACTATGTAGATATTTCGTTAGAACGAGTTTGTTGGGTTTACGAATTAAAGTGCCCTAAACGATTATTGCATATACTTCTGAGTTATGATGGCCTGAACGGTGTTATGTTATAACTAAATCTTAATAACAACATAACTCAATAATAGGGAGCTTTTTGTAAGGAGTATTAACTTCTGAATTATGATGGCCCGAATGGTATTATGTTGATAACATAATACAATAGTAGGGAGCTTCATGTGAAGAGTCACATACTTCTGAATTACAATGGCCCGAACGGTGTTATGTTATATATAAAAACCTAATAGTAATTAGTTAAGAAAACCTAGACTAAGACTTGACATACACACACCTAAACAACCCCTAGGATACGTGAGTGAGTTTTCTAAACCCTACTTTACTTACCTTAAGACCCAGGTGAGTTTTCATAGCCTCACTTTTAAATGTTTTACAACCCTATGAGGGGGGATACATGCTTTAAAACGAATACAAGTCTTTTCCCTTGGTTATTGCACAAGTAAACTAACTGCCATTATTACATAACCAAAATTCATGAATCTAATCGTTTGGGATATTTTACCCACGTGAACGCGAATATAGTTGATAGATCTATTGGAGTTTGACAACTCCCGTTGGTATTAACATCTTACTGGATGGTACCAATAAGTACTATATTTGAACCCACTGAAGGATTACCTTTGGCAAGTTATCCTTCCCGTCCCCTCATGGTTTGGTCTGCAGACCCCATGACCCGGACTGTTAACGTGTGGTTCATGAGCTTAGTGCAATATACCTTCTATCACTAAAACCTTTACACACATAGGTTTTAAGTTGAACCCTGTGGAACTTGTATTCACACCTTAATTACTTAAACTTACGACTCTCACTCAACCTATGTGTTGAATTTTAAGCATGTTATCTTAGGCAATTAGGCACTATAGGAGCCCTGGCACGGAGAAGTATTGGACATGAGGACTTCCAGAATAGTTATCATTAATCAAGTTTTGTGTCATAAAACATATCTTAGGGACCTCTCTTTTGGTAAAAGTACATCTTTTACTGTAAAAACTCTGATAAATAAATGAATGATAACACCTTTTTCAAAAATGTCTCTTTTCGAGTCATTTTCTATTATCTTGTCTTTTGTTTCCATGAGTAATAACCCAAACACTTAATCCGCTGCAATCAGTGAAAAACGGGGGTGTTACACCTTTTTGCTAAGCTTTTATTTTTCAACAAGTTTTGAAACCTTTTTAGTTCATGTAAATGAACTTTTGTGTTATATTAAAAATGTTTAAATAAAATTTATCACAAAGTCCTTTTTGTTAACCTTTTATTTTTAACAAGTTTTGAAAACATGTTAGTTCAAGTAAATGAACTTTTGTGTTATATCAAAAATGTTAAATAAAATCCATCACTCCCCCTTGAAGTGATGGTATTTTTTCAACTGTTTTAACAACATTTTTTCTCATCATTTTTACATTGCAACAACATTTTAGATTTAAGTTTTCCAACAACTTATTCATTGATTTCAAGAACAAACTTCTCAATTTCTCCCGCTCAAAAATATCATAAGATTTTAAGCTGTTTTTGACCTATTGATGAGTGGGTAGTATTGTTTTTGAAAATTTATTCTTACTCGAGCTAAAAAAGATTATATTAATAATCAGGAAAACATGCACGAGATTTGGGTATTATGAGCAAAAAATTTTATAAAAAGGTTTTTGAAAGAAAATCTTTTTGTAAAATCTTGTATAAATATTGCTCACAATAAATAAGAAGATTTCTCTTCTTTTCTGAAGGATTGACTGTAACAACCGTGGTTTTGGCAGGTCAATTTGACTGATAGTCTTGACTCGGTTGAAGTTTGTTTGGTGTGTCTTAGGTGTTGGAAGTGATACATGAGTGATATAGGTGAGTTTTAGCACTAAATCCCTTTGCGTAAGTGGTTTTATTGTGATTTGGAAAGTTTGGAATTTGGGAAAGTTCATTTTGATCACCTTTGTGGTGTAGAAATGACTTGTGTAGTTTTGGTGTTTTTGTGATTTTGCGTAACAAGTTTTCGTTCAAGTATTTGAGCGTTAGCAAGTTACGAGGAGTTTGTTTTTATGAGTTATGTTTCAAAAAGAGTGTGAAATTCTATTTTTGGAAACTTTATTTTTGGAAATGATATTTTTCCAGGTTGTCGTAAAAGTTGAGGTTTATCGCGTAAGACGCTAGGATTAGCTACGGGTATTTATAAAATATGAAAAGTATGAGGTTTTGAGTGTAATAAATAAATTTAATAAAAAAAATAAAAATATATGTATGTATATGGTAAAAATCGGCTAAAAGGGATAAGGGGGAAAAAAGAAACTCAATTTGAGTCCAAATATGACTCTTAGGCCCAAGGAATCCTAGTTCAACCCAAACAAGCCCAACCCCTACCCATATAAACATAACAAACGACCCATACCCCTCTTTTCCTGCAATTCAAAGTCGACACAAGGAGGAAACAAGAAGGAAACAAGAAGGAAAAATTAGGGTTTATAGTTTTGAGGCTAAAATCAAGAATCAAGGTAAAATCTTTAAACCCCATGTTCAATTGTTTGATTAATTATTGGAATTCATGTAATATTAATATGATGGAATCTAGGGTTTATATACTTCTGTAAATTATTGAAGTAAAACATGTTAGGATGATTAGATGTTAATATTATGGTTAATGGTTAAGGGAATTGAGTGTTAAACGCGTTAGATTATGTGTTAGGGTTTGGACAGATTTGTAAGGCTGTAAAGATGTGAGTGTACATAATAGATGGTGATGAGTTAAGTCACGAATTTTAGGTCTAAATTGTATTATAATTAAAGAGCTTTCCAAAAAGTCCAGCCACGATCAATTTTGAGGTCGGGAAGTCGGTCTTTTGATTTTTCTTTGTTAAGGTGTCAAAGCTGTCAAACCGGGACAGATTTTGGGTAAAAGTTTGAGGGTGGCATGTGGTTGTAAAAGTGGTATTTTGACTTGGTCTTCTGGAATAGTTAAGTTTTAGGTTATATTAGACTACCATGAAGAGGATTCACGATAAAAACTTGTGGAAGTAATTATTAAAAATCAAAACTTTTTGGTGTGCGTTCAGATCCGAATTTGAGTAGTTGACAAGTTTGAATTTTCTATGAGTACTTGTGTGTGTTATTGGTCCATGGACTTCTGGGATTAGCTTCTATGCTTATGAGAGACCATGGTAAATTTTTGGTGTGAGTTTTTGAGCTTTATTTGTCGTGATTTCATGTGAGTGAATGTACTCAAAAATTCTGCGTTTTCTGAGTTTTAGAGTGCAAGGGATTTAGCAAGTATTAAGTTATGGTAGTGGTTATTGTGGTGTCTAGGAGATCCATGGTGGGTCATATGAGTCTTAGACATCCATCATATGTGTATTACATGGGTTGTAGCTTTTAGCTTGGCCTTGTGTAATGTGGATTATTTTTGTGTGCTATAGATTGTGAATTGTTTTGTGGAAGCTGCGGAGTTTAAGGTGAGTTCATAGTCCCATATTTTACTTTGTTTTTAAACATTGGGATGGGAATGATGCTTGTCTTAAATATTTGAGTTACTGTGATTATGTGTGTGTCAAAAGAGCTTGGACTTATAATGTTATCGTATGCATGCTATGTGTGATTATTTGCTTGTGTGGTCCAATTGGGGGGGAGTATCCAATTGGAGAGTAATACTCCTACTCGTACCAAATTATGTGGATTGGATAATGTGATGATAATGCTGTGTGGTCCAATTGGGGGGGGGGGAGTATCCAATTGGAGAGTAATACTCCTACTCGTTACTGGTTTATGTGTTCCAATTAGGAGGATGCTTATCCTGTTACTCGCGCATGCGACCTAATTGATGCTATGTTTGATGGGATCCAATTAGGAGGATGCTTATCTTGTTGCTCGCGCATGCGACCTAATTGATGATATGTTTGATAGGATCCAATTAGAAGGATACTTATCCTGTTGCTCGCGCATGCGACCTAATTGATGATTATGGGGTCGGAGGACACGAGCCGTCCTAATGGTTGCCTTATGAGTGTTGTTGCCTTTATGTGTGATTAATGACTTGCAAACGCATGTAGCTATATGATAACTATAACTATTTGTCTAGCTATATTTTGTAATCACAGTGAATTCGGTTGCCTTGTGTGTTGAGTCTCAAACCTATGAATCTCACCAACATTATGTTGACGTTTTAAGCATCATTTTCAGGTGAGCTTTCTTAGGATAAGATAGAAGGATGTGGATAGACGAGACCTTAGTTGCATTGGAAGTGGTTTATCATTTATGTTTGGATTTATGTTTTGTCTTGGTTATTTTATTTTGTTTGTCTTTGGGTATTGTTACAACACTGTGTGTTGGTACATTGCTCTATTTATGTGCATGTAGTTGTTCTCTATGTTGACACCAGGTGTTGTGATGGTATCCATGAAGTTACACCCGCGCGTTTCCGCCGTGGCGGGGTGTGACAGATTGGTATCAGAGCCTTGGTTATAGAGAATTAGGCGGTTGGACCTAGACTATAACCTAGGAGTCCCTCATATAGTTGCATTTAGGATCTATGTGTAATTATAATATTTTATATGTCTATTTTCCTATATTTATGTGATGTTTTATTGAGTTTTGGACGTATATTCTATCCCCTATACGTAGTATTGTATATATCGACTTTATTATACCATCTTCTGCGTGTAAGATGCATCGTTGGACTATCGTTGTCATTATCGGATGCGAGAGAGGTGGTAGGATGAAGCGGACTAACCGTAGAATCCGAGGTTTCGATAACATGTATCCATGTTCGGACAAGGAGAGGACGTTTTTGGGAAACGTTGGTGGAGAAGAAGTGGAGAGGTTTGAAACCACGGTGACTTCTGGAGATGGAGCCATTACCAAATACCCTTGGTAGTGTCCTCACTTCACATAGAAGGGAGATGTGGTTTAGTCTAAACCTCATGATTTGTATGTGCTTGTGAATCATGTGGAATTGGAAGAAAAGAATAGAGACGGTTTTGCATGTTGTCGACTACCTCAACATGTAGGAAACATGAAAAGGTGGTTGAGTAAAGATGAAAGGGAGTTAGGATGGAATGGTGTGTGTAACCACCGGTAAATTTCCAATTAAATTAAACTTATATTTATCCATTTTTCACGTCTAATTTTTTTAAAACAAACTAATGACAACAATCAACTAATGTCACCAAACTCACATTCTAAATAAACATGTTCACTTAACTTCGTTTTGAATAAATATCTTTCAATGTCAAGTATAAAAAGTTTTCCAACTTTTATTTACCATTTTACGATTTTTCATTAATGCATAATTATTAAATGCTCAAATTAAACGTTAGCCATTTAGATTTATAACGAAACTTTTCTGGCTATTAAATTAACTAATAACTTTCATTTATTATTACTATAAAATTTTAGTTTAAATAACGTTTAAACACTCCGATAAACCCACGACTCATTTTAAATATAAAAATTAAGTATGTTGATAACTTTTAAAATTTTTATAAACTTTCTATTTTTATGTCACCTGATTTTAAATTTCATGACTTAAAAACTTTACGTTTGCAATTACCGGGATCAAAACTACATATTATAGCCAACATACACTATATTATCCTACTAAACTTAAATTAATAACATTTTCTATGTATGAAATGTGCCAACCAAATGCATGCACACGTTAAACCTTAAAACCAACATGTTACCATGCAACTCTAAATCTTATATATGGCTATATATATGTATACGATTAAACCAATAGACATCACATAGTTTTGTCATTCAAACTAGGCTTAAATTAAGACACCATATCTTATCTTCTAAAATTTCAATACCAAGTTAAAGTTTCAAACCAAGAACATGGTATATCCTATTTTTACCATACGTATGCCCAAACTAGACCACAAGATTCACCAAATCACTTTTCTTATGTCACGTGGACTTTTGACAAACCATAATTAGTGGCCAATCTATATTCCATGATCCTTAAATTCTTTACTTCTAATACTAAACATTCACAAAACACAATTACCTACTGTAAATCAAATTGGTTCTTAGCTAAGCTAGCTTCAATCTTATCAAAACCGTACATGAACATTATCAAGTCCCATATTAAGCCACCTCAATTCGTCCCTAGATATTTTACCCAAGACAAACTTAGTAGGTAAATACCTTGGATGAGATTTCACCACCTCACGCCATCTTCACCATCACCATATACTGTCACAACCCCTATTTACCTGACTTGCAGCGGAATGGAATACCTGAGGGTGTCTGTCATAGCACCACAGTTACAGTTACATTGAACGACCTAAAGTGTCGTTTGGAAAATACTGCATTTGATCATTGAAATAATCCAGAGTTTACAAAATGAGGTCCCCAAAATGTATTGCATGTTTATGAAAAACAAGTCATACTAGATCAAACGTTTACATAAGTGCATGAAATAATGATGAGACGCGTCGACTCCGCGACTCCATGAAGGTCCAAATGCATGTCACATGAGCTACCTTAATAACCTGAAATACATTGCTAAAACGTCAACACGAATGTTGGTGAATTCCATAGGTTTATAAAATGTAATGATGTACGGCCACCACAAGTAAAAGTGCAAGATAAAAATCTCATGAAAATTGTACAATAGACCTTAAGCTCATGAAACCGAAGCTATGACTGATGAAACTATGCCCCTCCTGAATGTTCTGCCGAAACACTCAAATGTAAAAGACATGAAATGCATCCGCTTACGGTTGGTAATCACTACCACGGATGGAGGCGTCACCCTCGATAGATCTATCCACTCACTCTCGCTTACCGGTAAATTAACGGTTCATGATGTTACAGGGGACTTATCACATGGCAAGGTAACTTAAGCAATGTACATATGTTTGAATACTTGGGCTCGTACTAAAATGATTGATGCAATGTATTCCCCCCGTGGGATTTGAAAACAATCAAAAATGTTGAATTGAAAACGGGGCTATGAAAACTCACCTCAACTGATGAAACTGTGATGATGTGAAATGAACAACAATGAACAATTAGCTGCCGCAACCCAAAATGATGGTACCATGAACATGTAATGAGCTGAAAACAAGGCGCGCACACTAGCCGCAACCTAATGTGAATGATGAACGATCTATTTTAGATCACCAAATGATGTTATGAATGTCCATGCACATGTTTTATATACCACTCTGCTCTTTGAAAAACACTTGTTGTTATCAAAAGTATATATTCCAAGACTTAGGAAAAATATGGCTATTAGAAAAATAAACTAGTTGTAATATATATACTTATATATATATCGTATGTACCAATGTTTGTGTTGAAATCCTCGGTTTGCAATCCTTGAAATAACGCCTTGTGGTGGTGAAAATATACTTGTGTTCACTAATACGTCATTAGTTATAAAATTTGGTACTTGGTATTATTTCTAGCTTCTAAAGTTACTACGTAGTTTTAGTGTCAATATTACTAAAAGCTGTCAAAATGAAATGAGTTTTGCCGATATTCAAACGTGAATATCTTTGTCGTTATAAGCTCGTTTTACTTGTTCTTTATATCCAAGGTTACGTCTTAACATGTAGTAATATATTTTAGAAAGCTTGACCCCTCCGGGTTATGTCTAAAGTCTCTTTTTGTCCGACGAAAAACGTCCATCAGCATGTATTTTTCCGGAAAATAGTTTTCGTCAATAAACTTGCAAAAATCATAACTTCTTCGTTATAAACTCTTTTTAATCCGTTCTTTCGCCTACGGATTCGTTTTTGAAAGTATTTTCTAAAAATTTTGCCAAAGTTTCCTTTGTTTTTACTGATTTTCCAGAATTTCACAAAATGGGACAGCATGTTTATAAACTTGTTACAAATCCATTTCCAAGGTTCAAAACTAGTTTCTACTTCAACCAAATCTCTTGCAAACACCACAAAGCTATACTAATCCTACCATACACCTTCTTAGGGTGCCATGGGTTCCTAATGACTAGTAATCAAGTTAATTTAACAAAGAAACACCTAAATCACAATCTAGGGTTTGTATGTTCAAAAAGTATACAAAAATAAAGTGGTATAACTAGTTTGTGCATGAAATTAAGCATGAATACCATAAGATACATATGTTAATTAGATGAAAACATGAAAATAATTTTGAATACTCACTTTGAAATAATAGGTGATGAGATGATGAGAAACCTTGGATTACTTGTGTTTTTGAGGTATGATTCTTGATTAGAATGATGAAATGAACAACTTTGATGCTTTGTACTTTGAAAAACCTTCACTTGATCATGGATTTTGGTTATGGGTCGTGGATATGGTGAAGAGAAAGAGATGAGAAGTTGAGTTTTTGATCTAAAAAAATTTAAGTGTTTTGTGATTTGTGTTTGTAGATATTTAGTAATGGTTTATAGTATAATATTAGCACATGGTTAAATTTTGTCAAGTGATCTAGGGGAGGGCATGTGTGGCCGGTTTATCAAAGGTAAAGAGAAGCAAAAATGACTTTGATAACTTAGGAAAACTAGTTGTAGTGTAAGTGTAGTTTTAGTTATAGTTTAGTTATAATCGGGTACCGGGTTTGCTAGAAATAAATGTTAACGAAGTTATTCGGGATAAAATAAAGTTGTAAGAATGTTAAAAATATGTTGGGTACAATTACTGAGTGTTCGGGTGATTATTGTTTAGTTTTCACGAAAACCGTCGTAATATTCATAAGCTCACGTTATAAATAAAATAAATTTCCAAAATACTGGGTAACTGAATGTTATAACTTTTATGATAATAAAATGGATATAAAAATATGTCAGGACCATTGTGGGAATATTTAGATATATTCGTCGTATATAAATCGGGTGTTAACGTTTATTTATAAATAATTATAAGGAAAACGTTAAATGTATCAAATATAGAAATTTGAAAATCCTAAGAGTGGTATAACATGTAAATGACCTACTGATGATATGCAGACTATCTCCAGTCCGTATGAATTGTCATTACTGATAATGCATGAATTCGCACCTGAACCAATACGGTTACGCGAATTTGAATACCCGTAAACTAAATTTACGATGAAATGTGTAATGCACGTGAATGATGAAATCTTTTCTGGAAATGAATAGTGTTTAGTGAATAGTAAAATTTCTGAATGCTTCTCGAAATGTCAAACTGACACCAAAAATGATGAATAGTAAACTGATGAATAGTGTTTTGATGAATAGTGTTTTTCCAAAGTTCGGGAAATGACCTGAAATGACCTGAAATGGTGAGTTGTGACATTCTTCCCCTCTAAAAGGAACTTCGTCCCGAAGTTCAGTTTATGTTGGTTTCTGAAAACATATATGTGAAAAGATGAAGATATTCGAGAATTCCAGCGAACTCTAACGATAGGAATTCAATTCTGATTCAACTGTTTGACCACACGGTCCATGGTTTCTGTTGGTTCTCTTACAAGGTCTGAGATTGTCATTTGGGTTGGATCCCTTCCAATGGAATTATGAGTGACTCATCTGAAAGTCATTTTTGGGGATCTGAAAATGATAAATATGTTCGTGTAATCCTGTTGTTCTCTGACAATGTTCAAGTCTGACGGCCACTATGCCTTCTCTGTCAAAATGTAAATGGTCCAGTGTATATTGGTGTAACTTTCCAAGTTTTCTGAATGATAACATGCCTTTCCTAGGCAGAACTTTCTGCATAACTCTGCAGAACTTGAAGTTTTAATGGTTTACGACTTATTGAACTTGTAACTGATTCTTGACTTGTAGGAAATTTCTGGTTATTTCCTGAATGCCTACTGAACTAGTGAGTTGAGCTTTTTCTGAGTTTGGCCCATCAATCGATGGTCTGCGCTTCTTAATGTTTTAAATGTGGTACTGGTAATATATACTGCTGAATTCTGCTAGAACTCAAGTTTGTATGCTAGTTGGTTGATTCTAAAATGAATCTTAAATAGTCCAATATGCTAAAGGTTCAACCTTTCTTGTTATACAATTTGTATCATGCCAATCCAAGGCATTGCTTTTAACTTAATTTGTTCTCCCACTTGAATCTGGATGGTTTGTTGTTCAGGATACCCAATCCAAATGATGTGTGTTATGTACCAATCTAACTTCTGCCAGTTTCTCGCTGTTGGTGTGATAACTATTGTTGTAGATGAATTTGATTTATGTTAAATGATTGTTCCAACCATTTCTAGAGTCAATCACTCATGCTCTGAGCATACCTTCCTATGTTTGAATTGTTCTCTCGCTTTGACCATCGGTCTGAGGATGATAAGTGATGTTTTCATCTAAATGGGTTTCTGAAGGAAATTCTGAAATGATTACCTGAAGTCCAAGTTGAATCGGTTTCCTTAACAGGAAAAACTGAAATGGGTACAATAAACCTTTGTGACTAATTCCACAACGTTCGGTCCTTCGAACTTGGCGTTAACTGAAAGGGATAGAATATAGGTGACAATTTGATTCCTTGTGTTTTGTTCCAACGGATGATAAGACATATGTTTTTCTTTGTCTATTGGGTTTGGTCTCCACTACTGAAGTTCGTGATTAATTTGTGATGTCCTTTCTAATTCCTTCATCACATATTCCAAATATTCTTTATTGTCAAGTCACAAATCCTAAATGCATAAGCGATGTTGTAGGGAAAGTGGTTCTGGAAATTTGTCTCGCGATTGTGAGTTTTGGTTGAAATCTTTTTCTGAATAAACGAATTTAGAAAATGGAGCAAATTATTTACTGGATAATATTTTTCTTGATGATTCAAAATCCAGTAGTTATGAAATAGGAACTGTTTTCGAACATGTTTTGATTAAGACTACTTACCAAAGTTTGATGTCTATGTATATTTCTCATTGTACGATAGTGTTGCTAAAGATTGACCAAAAAGGATCGTACTTGTTCAAAATAGGAATTTCAGAAATCATTTTTCCACAAGGTATGTGATTTATGTAAACGCATCAACTTTATTTAAAAGTGAAAACACTGAAAAGGATAAAATGGTAGAATAGGAAATGTTCGCTTAAATGCATAGATGTCTAACACTTAGTTCCTGAGGTTGGATAATGTCTATTGGTGGTTATCTGGCATAACTACAAGCATAGGTATTTAGACTAACTTAAGTCCTGAAATATTTTATCGTTGTAATTGACAAGACGAAGGTATCACTTGATGTTGTGTCGATGAATGTCTATTCTGTTTTCCCATGTTGATGAGGAGATATGTTCTGGTTTGATCCCTTTCTTGGTATAAAGGTGAGGTTATCTGAAATTTCTAGAGACATAATGACTTAGAGGAATCTACATCGATATTCTTGATTCAAACAATTGTCCTTTATGAAAACTTACTGCAGGAAAGTTCATGTATGGATGAGGCCATGTTTAAATGAAATGCTCTACAGTCTCAATTAGAAACTTGGTTTATTTCTATTGTGTTGTCCTGCGGACATTTATTGAGTTCAATCCTGTAGCTCAGTATAGCTAGTACCCTTGAATAATGACATTGGACAACTAAGTCAGAGATGGTGATTAGGATGGTCTCGCAGTATCTGAGGATTGTTGTTGAGTTTTGAATTCTCTCTCTATATACTTCTAGTTCTGGTTAGTAGTTCTGTAATCCTTTCATTGCTTCTATTGTATATAGGAATCCTGCATTTAATTGATATGGAAAGTCTCTCCTAGAGAAGTCAATGGGAAAATCCAACTTAATGGCTAAGTGAGTGACAGGTGGGGTAAGTATCCAGGGATAGTTCGGCAAAAGGGATGTTTATGGAAGAGTTCCTTTGTTTACAAAGCTTTCGAATGAAGATTGTTATTAACAATCCTTTAAAAAGGTAATTATTTCCTTCATGGCATAATCCTTCCTGAATTTTACATAGGTGATCAGGCTATGTATAATTGAGGACTAATGATGCGATGTTGGATTTTGTCAAAATATCATAACTTTTATCAAAAGTTTTAGATGGTGTTCAACGCATTGTTATAAAAAATGGTGTCCTGATGTTTTATTTCAAGTAACATGAAAATTGCTTCGCGTAATAATAGTATATACTTGGTGTAATGACAGAAAATCAATTTATAGGATGGTAATAAAATAGCTTACTTCAGAAATTTTTCTATAAAACAGTTTCCCCATATGATAGTAAAATAGCTTGAATGGTGTATTGGATACGTGGGTGAATCTTGTCGAATGGTAATAGTCTACTAATTCGTCAACAACGAAATCAACCTAATTCCTGATGAGACAATGCTAAAATGTTGCGAAACGATTGAAGTCTGAGCAATTGGGATAGAAAATGGAGTAAACGATGTTTATGATTATCACAGAGGTAACAAAGGATAGATACTACATTGGACAGGAAAGTGCCTAATACAACTAGGTTATGTCATCGTACTAACGGTAAGTACAAAAGGAAAGATACAACCCTAAAGGGCTCGAACTACGGTTTATATATTGAAACAAAGCTCCTCCTGCTGAAGCATTGTTGTTATCCTTGATGTTGTTAATATCCTGACGGTTCTCTTTCAACAGCTCACGCTATTCCTTGAGCGATTCAGTCTTGATTCCAAGTTCCTGATTTTTCCTTGTTCCTTAACTCCGGGCAGTCATTCTTGAAATGCCCTAAGTTTCCACATTTGAAGCAACTCCCTGGGATCTTCTGATTTGTGAGTTTCCTACAGTCTTCAGTCCTATGACCCCGCTTCTTGCACACTCCACACGTTTTACTGCAATGACCTCGGTGATGTTGATTACACAGGTTGCAGTAAGGTAACTTTCCAATATACCTTCTCTTTGTGTGTGGTTCTGCAGCAAAGGCTCTATTTACTTCTTGTCCCTTGGGTGATTGTTGAGCAGCATTGCAACCTAGATTGTTGTTCCACTTCCTTTTGTTGTCACTGTTGTTTCCTGATGTCTCGACGTGAACTATGAGTTCCTTTGCTTCGATCGTCATTTTGATAGCTTCAGACATGGCATCGGGTTCCCATGCGATGACCAACATACGAATTCCATGGGAGAGTCCCCCAATGTACCATTCAAGTTTCTTGCTTTCCGGTTCATCCATTGCAGAACCTAGTCGTGTTAATTCATAAAAAATGAGTAGTGTACTCGTCACATCATTTCCTACCATGATAAAGTTTAGTGTTTCCTGTTCCCTTGCTCGTAATTCACTTCCTACACAAAATGTTATACCCATCATCCTTCTTAGTTTCTCCCAAGAGTGTGAGTAGGCAGTATCAACTCCTACCATCTTAATATGTTTGGTCCACCATTCCTGGGTATGATCCCGAAAAGTGCATGTGGCGAACTTAACCTTGTATTCCTTACGACAGTCGCCACATTGAAATATTGTTTCTATGTCTTCGAACCATTTGAGAAATTCCTTTGTGTTTCTAGTTCCGCTAAAGGAGGGAGGATTGCACCCCATAAATTCCACGTGAGTAAGTTCCTTAGTGAGGGCGGTGACTATGTTCTTGGCAATGACTTGTCCAACAGCAGCTTGCGTCATGCTTGTAGTGGTTTGCTTAAATTTCTCTTCATCAAATCATAAGTGACCATGAGGGTATATAGTTAATCAAAGCCATCATATTCACAACACATGAATATAATACATGAAAATTTCGGTCTACGTGAACCGGTATCACAAATAGCACAACCATTTCTTACATAGTAGAGTCACACTTAATATATTTGTTTGTACAACAATCAAAAGACAACAAGTTCTTTAGACTATGTCCCTCTGTGGCTAGGATAATAGTAAAAGCTAGTGAGGATATAAATCTGGTCTAGGGACTTCCTGGTGTCCCTCTGTGTGAAATCAGGTTTGTGGCATCATAAGGTCGAGATAGTCCTGAAGTGGTGTCTGAAGTTGTGCATCTATCAAATCTTAGATAATGTAGGTTCTGAACCATTCCTGAAGAATCTGCGGATGTTTCTGTTGAGTCCGTGTTATTGGTATTATCTACTAGATGTTATCTAGTTCATGGCAAGTGGGAATGGAAAATCAAAATGACAATGATGGTACTAGTGAATGGAATACTATCCTCTTTCGCGCTACCTCGCGACATCCAAAAGGTAAAACTGAAGTACACACTGTGGGAAGGCCAATAGTGTAATAAGTAACTGATGGTGGTGATAGTACCTGAGTAGTAAGTGCCCTACTAGTGATGGAAAGAAAACACACTATCTTCCTTGCAATAAGCATCCTAATAAGTCCATTAAGATTAAGTCTGAATACTCTACCAAAAGGCATTCTATGTACGGGCTGAATGATAGGAAAACCCTGTTCCTATGGCAAATCAATAGTACTAATGGTGGTGTAAATGCAACTGGTGGTATAATGGTAGTGGAAGATGACAAGGCATCTTCAATGTCGGAATCCGATAAAAGGATGTCAGGGTGAGTATCTGAAGACATGTCACTTGTGAACCAGGTCAATAAAATGATATACATATACGGATATGAGTATAAATAACTCGCACAGGGTATGTATGAAACAACATGTATCATGATTATGCACTTATGATGAAATGATGAGATGCTATGCTGATGTGGTTATAGTGTAGGGTCCAAGATACATCCTAGTTCGCTATAACCTTAGCTCTGATGCCAATCTGTCACACCCCCAATTTACCTGACTTGCAGCGGAATGGAATACCTGGGGGTGTCTGTCGTAGCACCACAGTTACAGTTACATTGAACGACCTAAAGTGTCGTTTGGAAAATACTGCATTTGATCATTGAAATAATCCAGAGTTTACAAAATGAGGTCCCCAAAATGTGTTGCATGTTTATGAAAAACAAGTCATACTAGATCAAACGTTTACATAAGTGCATGAAATAATGATGAGACGCGTCGACTCCGCGACTCCATGAAGGTCCAAATGCATGTCACATGAGCTACCTTAATAACCTGAAATACATTGCTAAAACGTCAACACGAATGTTGGTGAATTCCATAGGTTTATAAAATGTAATGATGTACGGCCACCACAAGTAAAAGTGCAAGATAAAAATCTCATGAAAATTGTACAATAGACCTTAAGCTCATGACACCGAAGCTATGACTGATGAAACTATGCCCCTCCTGAATGTTCTGCCGAAACACTCAAATGTAAAAGACATGAAATGCATCCGCTTACGGTTGGTAATCACTACCACGGATGGCGGCGTCACCCTCGATAGATCTATCCACTCACTCTCGCTTACCGGTAAATTAACGGTTCATGATGTTACAGGGGACTTATCACATGGCAAGGTAACTTAAGCAATGTACATATGTTTGAATACTTGGGCTCGTACTAAAATGATTGATGCAATGTATTCCCCCCGTGGGATTTGAAAACAATCAAAAATGTTGAATTGAAAACGGGGCTATGAAAACTCACCTCAACTGATGAAACTGTGATGATGTGAAATGAACAACAATGAACAATTAGCTGCCGCAACCCAAAATGATGGTACCATGAACATGTAATGAGCTGAAAACAAGGCGCGCACACTAGCCGCAACCTAATGTGAATGATGAACGATCTACTTTAGATCACCAAATGATGTTATGAATGTCCATGCACATGTTTTCTATACCACTCTACTCTTTGAAAAACACTTGTTGTTATCAAAAGTATATATTCCAAGACTTAGGAAAAATATGGCTATTAGAAAAATAAACTAGTTGTAATATATATACTTATATATATATCGTATGTACCAATGTTTGTGTTGAAATCCTCGGTTTGCAATCCTTGAAATAACGCCTTGTGGTGGTGAAAATATACTTGTGTTCACTAATACGTCATTAGTTATAAAATTTGGTACTTGGTATTATTTCTAGCTTCTAAAGTTACTACGTAGTTTTAGTGTCAATATTACTAAAAGCTGTCAAAATGAAATGAGTTTTGCCGATATTCAAACGTGAATATCTTTGTCGTTATAAGCTCGTTTTACTTGTTCTTTATATCCACGGTTACGTCTTAACATGTAGTAATATATTTTAGAAAGCTTGACCCCTCCGGGTTATGTCTAAAGTCTCTTTTTGTCCGACGAAAAACGTCCATCAGCATGTATTTTTCCGGAAAATAGTTTTCGTCAATAAACTTGCAAAAATCATAACTTCTTCGTTATAAACTCTTTTTAATCCGTTCTTTCGCCTACGGATTCGTTTTTGAAAGTATTTTCTAAAAATTTTGCCAAAGTTTCCTTTGTTTTTACTGATTTTCCAGAATTTCACAAAATGGGACAGCATGTTTATAAACTTGTTACAAATCCATTTCCAAGGTTCAAAACTAGTTTCTACTTCAACCAAATCTCTTGCAAACACCACAAAGCTATACTAATCCTACCATACACCTTCTTAGGGTGCCATGGGTTCCTAATGACTAGTAATCAAGTTAATTTAACAAAGAAACACCTAAATCACAATCTAGGGTTTGTATGTTCAAAAAGTATACAAAAATAAAGTGGTATAACTAGTTTGTGCATGAAATTAAGCATGAATACCATAAGATACATATGTTAATTAGATGAAAACATGAAAATAATTTTGAATACTCACTTTGAAATAATAGGTGATGAGATGATGAGAAACCTTGGATTACTTGTGTTTTTGAGGTATGATTCTTGATTAGAATGATGAAATGAACAACTTTGATGCTTTGTACTTTGAAAAACCTTCACTTGATCATGGATTTTGGTTATGGGTCGTGGATATGGTGAAGAGAAAGAGATGAGAAGTTGAGTTTTTGATCTAAAAAAATTTAAGTGTTTTGTGATTTGTGTTTGTAGATATTTAGTAATGGTTTATAGTACAATATTAGCACATGGTTAAATTTTGTCAAGTGATCTAGGGGAGGGCATGTGTGGCCGGTTTATCAAAGGTAAAGAGAAGCAAAAATGACTTTGATAACTTAGGAAAACTAGTTGTAGTGTAAGTGTAGTTTTAGTTATAGTTTAGTTATAATCGGGTACCGGGTTTGCTAGAAATAAATGTTAACGAAGTTATTCGGGATAAAATAAAGTTGTAAGAATGTTAAAAATATGTTGGGTACAATTACTGAGTGTTCGGGTGATTATTGTTTAGTTTTCACGAAAACCGTCGTAATATTCATAAGCTCACGTTATAAATAAAATAAATTTCCAAAATACTGGGTAACTGAATGTTATAACTTTTATGATAATAAAATGGATATAAAAATATGTCTAGATATATTCGTCGTGTATAAACCGGGTGTTAACGTTTATTTATAAATAATTATAAGGAAAACGTTAAATGTATCAAATATAGAAATTTGAAAATCCTAAGAGTGGTATAACATGTAAATGACCTACTGATGATATGCAGACTATCTCCAGTCCGTATGAAATGTCATTACTGATAATGCATGAATTCGCACCTGAACCAATACGGTTACGCGAATTTGAATACCCATAAACTAAATTTACGATGAAATGTGTAATGCACGTGAATGATGAAATCTTTTCTGGAAATGAATAGTGTTTAGTGATAGTAAAATTTCTGAATGCTTCTCGGAATGTCAAACTGACACAAAAAATGATGAATAGTAAACTGATGAATAGTGTTTTGATGAATAGTGTTTGATAAATAGTGTTTTTCCAAAGTTCGGGAAATGACCTGAAATGGTGAGTTGTGACATATACACCTTCCAAGCTCTTCAAAACTACACATCACTATGTCTCTTCTAATCTTAACATGATGACCTAGCCCCTTTTTGAAAACTCTCATCACTCACCCTATATATAATCTATCTCCATTCTTTCTTTTTCCACACCACTCATTCAAAACACACCAAACTCACACACCATCAAATAGCTACTGATCTTGAAGCCTTAATAGAAGCCAAGTAAGAGTATGGTGAAGCCTAGGAGGAGGGAAAAGGTCTTGGTCACACCTAAAAGCTAGTTTGGTCGATTTCCTTCAATATCGAGTTTTTGAAGTTGTAAGTTATCTAAACCTTTTTCATGTCTTTTATAAATTTCTAATACTCTAAAACATGATACTAAACAACTTCTAATTAAAAACCTAGGCCAAAATCATTTTCTTGTTTTCTTTCTGATGTGAACGTGCAAACAAACACCCTTTTGTTATTTTGTAAACTTAATAAGCTTAAAGTTGATTAACGATACTTTAAAACAAGTTAAGTAATTAGTTAATAGCTCACATGAATGAACCACAAGTTTCTATAAAAATTTACTTTGTTTTCTGTGCTTTTCTGAGTTTACGCCAAAACAGTCCCAAACACCCCTCTTTGAACCTATTTTTCTACCACAAGAAAAGAGTATTATGCTCAGCCATTAAGCCCTTTTGATCAGCTCTCAGAACACTCTAAAACGCCCCCCAAGACCTGGCCATAAGATGTACATGTAATGTTTTTATTCTCGCGAGTCATTAGACCAAGTAAAACCCTTAAATAAAATATTTTCGACATATATATTAAACTAGGATCCTAAAATTGATGATAGATAATTTTGTGAGCATATATAAACTTAACAATCAGTTTGGAGAAGTAAAAACGAGAATCTAGGCTTTTGAATCACCTAAAACGAGTAAACGAGTCAAAAGTTATGTCGATATGAAGTTATATAAAAACTAAAATACCTACTGTTACAGCAGGCAGAATCACGCAAAACGAGGCCTTTCTGGTCCGTTTCGTCAAAAACTTAAAACATGAAAGTTCTCCAGAACGACGTTTTCTTCAAAACTTCTTTAGACTTCGAGTCATGAAAACGCATAATAAATGGTGCTTTTAATTAATTTCAGAACAGATTTAAAAATAAAGGCAGCAGTAGACATGGAGTTTTAGACTCAAATTCCGTGTATCAAACATGGTTCTAAAACTCTAGTTTTCGACATGATTAAAGTACACTAGAAGGTCTAAACATAGGAAAAAGAATCAGCCATTTTCATTGAGAAACGAGGGAGAACGGGGCATGTAAAATTTGGTATTTTCTGTGTCGAGTTAAACCATGGGTTGCGAGTTTCTATTAATTATTTTGAAGTCGTGGGTTCGATTCATCCCATAATATTTTACAAGAATACTCTTAAAACACTTATAAACAATTTATATAAAGGAGTCGTAGAAAGCTGGATCATTTCCGTGGCTAAA
Source organism: Artemisia argyi (assembly GCA_030686995.1). NCBI lineage: Eukaryota > Viridiplantae > Streptophyta > Magnoliopsida > Asterales > Asteraceae > Artemisia > Artemisia argyi. Next base: position 138,779,557 of record CM060684.1, read on the forward strand.
AACGCGTTTTTACTTAAAAAGGACCTCGGGTGCAAGATACATATGCATGAGGGGTATATTTTGCCAAAAATCTAATTTTATAAATTGGACTTGAAATAAAATAAACTTAAGGTTAAGGGTAAAAGTTGCCAACTTTAGAAACTTGAGGGTCTAAAATGAAAATATTATAAACCCTAATTAATATTTATTATTATTATTATTATTATTATTATTATTATTATTATTATTATTATTATTATTATTATTATTATTGTTATTAGGGTTTGAAAAATAAACCTAAAATATGTTTTGTACCGTAACTAACAAACGAAGTATCCATTTAACGAACGGACAGAACCAAATCTTACAGAAAAGAAAATATAATAAAATAATACTTTTGAAACTACATATTGGTTCAATAAAATATTTAACCATTAAACTAAAACGAAACGAACATTGAAAAACTTATATAATCAGAAGCAATTACTAAAAACTTGACCTAATAAATCAGGTTTCAAGCCGGAGACGTTTATCAACTTCATTTAACTTTGTTTTCCATCCAGACTGCCCAGGTGAGTTCATAGTCCCACTTTTATACTATTTTTAAACTTGTGGGGAGATACATGCTACTAAACCGAACACAAGTATTTTCTGTATGCTATCCTGATCATGTATTGCTTAAGTTAAACGTTTATGCCGCTGAAAGACCCTCATATCATGACCCATTAATCACTTGCGGGTGAACGCGAATATAGTGAATAGATCTATTGGCAGTTGATGCCCCATTTGTGTTGCTGGATAAGTGGCCAAATGCATTATATTTGAGAACTAAACGGGAAATTGGCAAACTCCTATTCGAGGGCACCATTACTAGCATTATTATTATAATGATGGTAATATTACATTATAGCAAATTACTATAATGTCCAAACTGTTAAGGTTTGTGTGTCATGAGGCTTAGGGCAATACATTACGTTTTATAACTATTTGGCTTGTGTTCAAACTATTACTTATTCATAAACACTGTGAATTCACTCAACCGTTGTGTTGACGTTTTTAGCATGTTTATCTCAGGTCCATAACAAACAAGGATGGCATGGAAGGACATGGATACGGAAGGAAGGCTAAGATTTTATTATTCTTTGATAAATTATTTAACAAATTGTAAAGCTATTGGGACCTTATTTTGTAAACTCTGATACTGAATAATAAAATCACTTTAACAATCCAATTGTAGATTGTTTTTCTATTATTATAACTGTTGTACCGTCGAGTAACACCCAGCTTTAATTCCACTGCATATCCCAAATTTGGGGGTGTTACAGATTGGTATCAGAGCTATAGTTATAGAGAAACGGGTCTAATTAAGGTCCGAACTATAACCACTTTTTCACAAAAATGTTTTATAGCCTTTCGTTGTCCGTGCCTTCAAGCCTCCGGATGATTATGTGACTTTCAGGTAATTATGTTACTCAAAAACTTTAGTAAAATGGTATATACATTTATGATATACTTCTGATCACTTTATACAAATAAACATATCTGCATATGCCTATTTTAAGGCAATACGTTTTAATCCTATCTTTCTGAGCATGTATCTACTCCTATATTTCCAAAATTTACAAAACTTTCCTAAGACATTGTGGTTTCCACAATTCTTATCCTATTTACGTTAAAAATATACTCACCAAACTATTTTGAAAAACTATGTCAACTCACCTTGATTATCTTACTCCCATAACCAAAAATGAGTGTAAATACTCTCTCCGTACTACCAGAATACTTAATTCATCAATTAATTACGAATGTTAAGTCAGGAATTCTTAAGTAGGATGATTTGCAATGTCTTTATTTAAATGAATTGGGACGCCTTTTTATTTAAATAAAGATATTATGAATCACTGAACCATAAGTTTATATTTCTTTATTTGCATTGTTTTGGGACGCCTCGCGATGTAAATAATGAATTTTAAATAAGTGGGCTTAATTATGACTGAAATAACATGAGTATAAATCCGAAAATCACTAACATTCATAAAATACAAATAACATAAAATTTCATTAGAATCCATGAATATTAATACATAACGAAATAATTAGCAACGGTAGTGCTAATGTTACAAAGATCACTAAGTAAAGAATATAATCACCAAATAGTTGATCCATCAATCTAATAAAGAACACCACTACACCTACGAGAATGAGAACTACGACCGGATATAACAACTCGAATATTTTGTACAATAAACAAATTATCAACGCAAAACATGGTTTTATACATAAAACAATCAAATCTTATTACACATTTACTAAAGATTACATAGAAAATTTATTTCAACGCTCCTACCACGATACTATCTATTACTTCCAAACCTCATCGATAACAATTGCTAGAATCAAGAGTGGTATAAGAAACGCTAAAATCCCGGCCAAGAATGCATAATCTTCTTCTGGAACGTAGGTCATGTAGATAGAAGTAATCACAACGTACACGATCGCAATAATAGTAATAGGATGTGGCATTTTGTAAGGAATATAGGTGAAGAGATTAGTATGAAAGAATGAGAATTGAAATGGGGTATTTATAAGATAAAAACTAGCCGTTGGAACACTATTCACGACCGTTGGGTCACTGTTCACGCCCGTTGGAAATTACTGTTCACTAGCCGTTAGGAGTTACTGTTCATGACGTTTGAAAAAAAAATAAAAAAAAAATAAAAAAAAATAATAATAAATAAAAAATTTTACTAGGGAACAAACGGATTCATCATCTACAAAAGTTTAAAAATTCTCTTTACATTCATCAAGTTTTGATCCGAAATTTTCTTATTTAAAAGACAGTTTTTTTTTTTTCGATGTCAAAGATTTGATTTTTACAAAACCAGAAATTTGAATTCAGGATATTTTCAAGGATAATTACTGAAACGGGATAAATTTTTATGAATAACAATCTTTATTTAAAATAAATTTTCTTAGGTTTATAATAATATTTACGCATATAAATTTATATTATAAGTTTTCATAAGTTAAACAATTCGTCCTCATCATTTCTACACATAACATAGACTGAATCTCGGGACGAGATTCCGTTAAGGGGGTGAGACTGTAACCACCGGTAAATTTCCAATTAAATTAAACTTATATTTATCCATTTTTCACGTCTAATTTTTTTAAAACAAACTAATGACAACAATCAACTAATGTCACCAAACTCACATTCTAAATAAACATGTTCACTTAACTTCATTTTGAATAAATATCTTTCAATGTCAAGTATAAAAAGTTTTCCAACTTTTATTTACCATTTTACGATTTTTCATTAATGTATAATTATTAAATGCTCAAATTAAACGTTAGCCATTTAGATTTATAATGAAACTTTTCTGGCTATTAAATTAACTAATAACTTTCATTTATTATTACTATAAAATTTTAGTTTAAATAACGTTTAAGCACTCCGATAAACTCACGACTCATTTTAAATATAAAAATTAAGTATGTTGATAACTTTTAAAATTTTTATAAACTTTCTATTTTTATGTCACCTGATTTTAAATTTCACGACTTAAAAACTTTACGTTTGCAATTACCGGGATCAAAACTACATATTATAGCCAACATACACTATATTATCCTACTAAACTTAAATTAATAACATTTTCTATGTATGAAATGTGCCAACCAAATGCATGCACACGTTAAACCTTAAAACCAACATGTTACCATGCAACTCTAAATCTTATATATGGCTATATATATGTATACGATTAAACCAATAGACATCACATAGTTTTGTCATTCAAACTAGGCTTAAATTAAGACACCATATCTTATCTTCTAAAATTTCAATACCAAGTTAAAGTTTTAAACCAAGAACATGGTATATCCTATTTTTACCATACGTATGCCCAAACTAGACCACAAGATTCACCAAATCACTTTTCTTATGTCACGTGGACTTTTGACAAACCATAATTAGTGGCCAATCTATATTCCATGATCCTTAAATTCTTTACTTCTAATACTAAACATTCACAAAACACAATTACCTACTGTAAATCAAATTGGTTCTTAGCTAAGCTAGCTTCAATCTTATCAAAACCGTACATGAACATTATCAAGTCCCATATTAAGCCACCTCAATTTGTCCCTAGATATTTTACCCAAGACAAACTTAGTAGGTAAATACCTTGGATGAGATTTCACCACCTCACGCCATCTTCACCATCACCATATACACCTTCCAAGCTCTTCAAAACTACACATCACTATGTCTCTTCTAATCTTAACATGATGACCTAGCCCCTTTTTGAAAACTCTCATCACTCACCCTATATATAATCTATCTCCATTCTTTCTTTTTCCACACCACTCATTCGAAACACACCAAACTCACACACCATCAAATAGCTACTGATCTTGAAGCCTTAATAGAAGCCAAGTAAGAGTATGGTGAAGCCTAGGAGGAGGGAAAAGGTCTTGGTCACACCTAAAAGCTAGTTTGGTCGATTTCCTTCAATATCGAGTTTTTGAAGTTGTAAGTTATCTAAACCTTTTTCATGTCTTTTATAAATTTCTAATACTCTAAAACATGATACTAAACAGCTTCTAATTAAAAACCTAGGCCAAAATCATTTTCTTGTTTTCTTTCTGATGTGAACGTGCAAACAAACACCCTTTTGTTATTTTGTAAACTTAATAAGCTTAAAGTTGATTAACGATACTTTAAAACAAGTTAAGTAATTAGTTAATAGCTCACATGAATGAACCACAAGTTTCTATAAAAATTTACTTTGTTTTCTGTTCTTTTCTGAGTTTACGCCAAAACAGTCCCAAACACCCCTCTTTGAACCTATTTTTCTACCACAAGAAAAGAGTATTATGCTCAGCCATTAAGCCCTTTTGATCAGCTCTCAGAACACTCTAAAACGCCCCCAAGACCTGGCCATAAGATGTACATGTAATGTTTTTATTCTCGCGAGTCATTAGACCAAGCAAAACCCTTAAATAAAATATTTTCGACATATATATTAAACTAGGATCCTAAAATTGATGATAGATAATTTTGTGAGCATATATAAACTTAACAATCAGTTAGGAGAAATAAAAACGAGAATCTAGGCTTTTGAATCACCTAAAACGAGTAAACGAGTCAAAAGTTATGTCGATATGAAGTTATATAAAAACTAAAATACCTACTGTTACAACAGGTAGAATCACGCAAAACAAGGCCTTTCTGGTCCGTTTCGTCAAAAACTTAAAACATGAAAGTTCTCCGGAACGACGTTTTCTTCAAAACTTCTTTAGACTTCGAGTCATGAAAACGCATAATAAATGGAGCTTTTGATTAATTTCAGAACAGATTTAAAAACAAAGGCAGCAGCAGACATGGAGTTTTAGACTCAAATTCCGTGTATCAAACATGGTTCTAAAACTCTAGTTTTCGACATGATTAAAGTACACTAGAAGGTCTAAACATAGGAAAAAGAATCAGCCATTTTCATTGAGAAACGAGGGAGAACGGGGCATGTAAAATTTGGTATTTTCTGTGTTGAGTTAAACCATGGGTCGCGAGTTTCTATTAATTATTTTGAAGTCGTGGGTTCGATTCATCCCATAATATTTTACAAGAATACTCTTAAAACACTTATAAACAATTTATATAAAGGAGTCGTAGAAAGCTGGATCATTTCCGTGGCTAAAAACGCGTTTTTACTTAAAAAGGACCTCGGGTGCAAGATACATATGCATGAGGGGTATATTTTGCAAAAAATCTAATTTTATAAATTGGACTTGAAATAAAATAAACTTAAGGTTAAGGGTAAAAGTTGCCAACTTTAGAAACTTGAGGGTCTAAAATGAAAATATTATAAACCCTAATTAATATTTATTATTATTATTATTATTATTATTATTATTATTATTATTATTATTATTATTATTATTATTATTATTATTATTATTATTATTATTATTATTATTATTATTAGGGTTTGAAAAATAAACCTAAAATATGTTTTGTACCGTAACTAAAAAACGAAGTATCCATTTAACGAACGGACAGAACCAAATCTTACAGAAAAGAAAATATAATAAAATAATACTTTTGAAACTACATATTGGTTCAATAAAATATTTAACCATTAAACTAAAACGAAACGAACATTGAAAAACTTATATAATCAGAAGCAATTACTAAAAACTTGACCTAATAAATCAGGTTTCAAGCCGGAGACGTTTATCAACTTCATTTAACTTTGTTTTCCATCCAGACTGCCCAGGTGAGTTCATAGTCCCACTTTTATACTATTTTTAAACTTGTGGGGAGATACATGCTACCAAACCGAACACAAGTATTTTCTGTATGCTATCCTGATCATGTATTGCTTAAGTTAAACGTTTATGCCGCTGAAAGACCCTCATATCATGACCCATTAATCACTTGCGAGTGAACGCGAATATAGTAAATAGATCTATTGGCAGTTGACGCCCCATTTGTGTTGCTGGATAAGTGGCCAAATGCATTATATTTGAGAACTAAACGGGAAATTGGCAAACTCCTATTCAAGGGCACCATTACTAGCATTATTATTATAATGATGGTAATATTACATTATAGCAAATTACTATAATGTCCAAACTGTTAAGGTTTGTGTGTCATGAGGCTTAGGGCAATACATTATGTTTTATAACTATTTGGCTTGTGTTCAAACTATTACTTATTCATAAACACTGTGAATTCACTCAACCGTTGTGTTGACGTTTTTAGCATGTTTATCTCAGGTCCATAACAAACAAGGATGGCATGGAAGGACATGGATACGGAAGGAAAGCTAAGATTTTATTATTCTTTGATAAATTATTTAACAAATTGTAAAGCTATTGGGACCTTATTTTGTAAACTCTGATACTGAATAATAAAATCACTTTAACAATCCAATTGTAGATTATTTTTCTATTATTATAATTGTTGTACCGTCGAGTAACACCCAGCTTTAATTCCGCTGCATATCCCAAATTTGGGGGTGTTACAGTGTGGATTCGGATCTAGAGTCCACAGCGAGTAGTAAGTTGAATTGATCTGAGTGGGGAGATAAGTGCGAGAGTGGAGTTGAGCCATTATGCGACGTCTTTTGTTTTGTGTTATGTTTTGGAATTTGTATATTGTCTTTTTCCGTCTGGAGCCATGTTGGAGTTTGATTACTCTTGGATATTGGATCGACCCTATCTAAGTAATTTTGATTATAGAGTTTACGTGATCGTTGGAATTGTTCCATGCGAGATGATTGTTTGCGACGTCTTTTATTTTTGTTTGCATGTTTGTTTGTATGATGTGTTGTCATAGGAGGGAGTACACTTATGAAAGGGGGCATAGATAATTATGGTGGCCAACATAATTATACATGCGTCACGACACAAGTGGACTTGCAAGTATGATAGCATGGATTGCATGGTGTATTAGGTGTTATGTGGTATATGTGCGTTGTCATTGAGATGTGTGGTTTTGGAAGTAAGTATGCGTGTGGAATAGGCTTATAACTATGGTCGCGAACATAATTATAAGGGTATCACACACGTGGACTTGTGACCATTAGTACATTGATTGATGTTTGTTGTTATATGTTGTGGTGGATGGTATGTGATATCATGTTGGTGATGGCTGTATGGTTAGAGAAGTATTCTCTTAACCGTTTGGGCAGTCGTTATATGTTGGGGTGTGTAGGTGGTGAGATTCCATCCTACCTATCATATGTTGATACCTCAATTATCGGTAGGTACTTATGTTGTGGTATTTAAGTTGATTCGTTTGCTAGACGCTCCGTTTGTATACCTAATTCTTTGGTTGGCATTCCTATTCGTACCATGATGGTACAGATGCCATATTCTTTCTATTTGACGTCGTGATAGGTGTTGGGTAATCGAATTCGTTTTTGTTGGATACTGGTTCGTTTCTTTGGTTATTCCTTATATTCATTCCTCGGATGAATGTTATACTATCCTTCAAGTATTGTTGGTTCGTGACGAGTTGGTGTAGATATTTGATCCCTCATTTACACACACCAATTGAATTTCGTGACATGTTTTTGTGACCTGTTAGTATCGGTGTTTTTTTTCTATGATTTTGGTTTGATTGTTGTACGAATGAGTCTTTGCGTTCTTCACTTGGTTTGCAATGTATTTACGTGAGTGTTCACTGGTATGAGTTCGTTTGATGATTATTTTGATTACGTGATTCCTCCATGTCTTTCGCATTCGTATAAGAGGTTGAGTTAAAGTCCTTATGATATTTTAAAATTCGTTTTAGGTATTTCAAGGTCATTTGTTGGAAACTATTATTTTTATGGTGAAAAGGAAGTGTGGAAAAAAATGGTTACGTTGATGTCTTACATAAAATGGTTTATATGTATTTTATAAAAAATGTATAAGTTAAGATATGTCTTGTGAAAAACGGTGTTCATTTGTTTTTGGGAAGGTCGAGTACGGGAATAGGAACTGTCTATGGTTCTCATATACCAAACTTGTTATGTATTTGGTTCATCGAGTGTTTCTTTCGTTGAGGTAAGCTTGTGGATGTTTAATGGGTACGTGTATTTTATAATTTTCTTTGTATGGGTTTTCATGAACATTTTATCCGTGTTTACTTTTATTGGGGGAAAATTTCTCATTGTGTTTTTCTAGCTTTGATTTTGATGTTCGTTACTTCGCTAGTTGGTAATTCGTACCCCTTTTGAGTTCGTTGATATACGTTTTAGGTCGACCGATTTCATGGTTCGTGTCGTTTACTTAGGATAGATTGTCGTGTTGATTATCAATTTGTTCGTTGAAGAAGAAGAGGGTGTTTGCTAGGTTGTTCAAGTGAGAGGTGTAGCTTTAAGATGTACGTTCTTCAGGAAGGTGGTCAACGATAGCGAGTGTTCGTGGACACTAGTAAGATAAAAGTAGTGAAGCGTGGAAAGTACCTGAGACACCATCTGAGAGACGATTGTCCTCAGGATTGGCAGGTACTATTGACGATTCATTTGTATCTTTCTATTGATTGCGTAGGCATCGCGGAGGTGGAAGATCCATAAGAGGAACTGTGTGATACGTGATTTAAAGTTGGGGAGTAGAACTTGGAGATGATATTTGTATGGAGCAGAAAGTGTGGTCTACCCAGATCATGAGAATCTTTAGCATATATTCGACAAGAGGTTAATATATGTTGAAGAGAAGTTGGGTGTGGAGTTTCTCAGTGACTACGATTGTCTAATTCGCTATCGTCAAGGAAGGGAGGACATCGTGGTAAGAGCGATGAGCGGGAGTGAACGAGTGAAACTTGGATGTTTGTGAGCAATGGTTATGATAATTCGGTTCGGAGTTAAGAGGATGATACTGGCAGCCTAGAGAGAGAGGCCCAAGGTTGAGAACATGAAAGAAGAATGATTACTTGGTTTAGACCAGTAAATGGAAAGGAACAAAGATGGAGGAATGTACTTTGCGTTCCAGCTATTGGTTCCATTGAGAGGAAGCGTAAGGACATCAATCATGAAAGGTATTTGATACATCCGAGAATGGATAAGACGTGTTATTACCTTAGCAAAAGATGCATGGAGGAGTAGGCGAAACTTTTCGCTCGGTGAGTTGGTAATGAGCCATGGGGTGTCGCGTTGATCATCAAGAAACATGATGAAATATTTACTTTGCGATAGTGGTAAACGTGTTATACAGTTTTGAGAACGCGTATGAAGATGAGTACGACTTATCGTTCTTAAATGAATGGACTAAGTGAGCGTACAAATCAGGCGTTGGATGGTATGATGAGAGCATGGGTGTGTTTGATGTTGGAGGAAGCCGGGGTATACATTTACCCTTAGTTGAGTTCTTCTATATCAACAATTATCATTCTAGTGTGGAGTATGTGTCGTGTGAAAAGTTGTATGGAATGTTCTGTGGGCAAAGGTTGGAACAAGCCAACTAATTGGTCCTGAACTTGAACGAGAGACTACGAATAAGGTTTTCTGGCTAAGGAAAAGACTTAAGGCAGCAAAAGATCGCCAAAAGAGTTATGCGAATAATTGTTGTAAGCCCTTAGAGTTTGGTGTTGGTGATATTGTGAGGTTAAAAGTATCTCCTTGGAAAGGTGTTGTGCGTTTCGGTAAGAAAGGCAAGCTAGCAACGAGATACGTAGGATCATTTGGGATTTACGGAAAGGAGTGGAATTGTGGCATACCGGTGGAAGTTAGCTGAGGAATTTAGTAGAGTGCGTGATACGTTTCACGTATCTAATTGAAAGAAGTGTTGGGCGGATGCTAGTCTGCATGTGCCATTAGATGAATGTAAGGTTGACAAGACTCTTCATTTTGTCAAGAAACCAGTTAAGATTATGGATCGAGATGTTAAGGGTTTAGAGTGTGGTGAGATAGCGTTGTCAAAGGTATGGTGGGATTTTAAGCATGGTCCTGAGTTTACTTGGGAACATGAGGATCAGATGTAATTAATGTTTGTTTTATGGGTATTTGTTATTTGTGAGTGCGTCTTGCGGTTACCATTTGGATTTTTCATTTGGTTCGAGAGTATCGTACCTATCTGTGAGAAGTCGTTCGGATCTTTAGTGTTATTGATCGGTTTAGTGTATCTATTTTCGTGTATTGTTGGAGTGTCGGTATGTTTTCTATCGTGTGAATTCGAGTATTTAGTTGATTCACATTTTTGCGATTCTTTCTCTGTGATTTTATGGTGTGATATTTTTCCACTTAAAAATCCATAAATTTCCTTTTGCTGTTGTGAGTGGTGACTATAGTAGTTGAAATCTCAGGACGCGATTTCCCTAAGTGGGGGATGATGTAACAACCGTGGTTTTAGCAGGTCAGTTTGACTGATAGTCTTGACTCGGTTGAAGTTTGTTTGGTGTGTCTTAGGTGTTGGAAGTGATATATGAGTGATATAGGTGAGTTTTAGCACTAAATCCCTTTGCGTAAGTGATTTTATTGTGATTTGGAAAGTTTAGAATTTGGGAAAGTTCTTTTTGATCACCTTTGTGGTGTAGAAATGACTTGTGTAGTTTTGGTGTTTTTGTGATTTTGCGTAACAAGTTTTCGTTCAAGTATTTGAGCGTTAGCAAGTTACGAGGAGTTTTTTTTTTATGAGTTATGTTTCAAAAAGAGTGTGAAATTCTATTTTTGGAAACTTTATTTTTGGAAATGATATTTTTCCGGGTTGTCGTAAAAGTTGAGGTTTATCGCGTAAGACGCTAGGATTAGCTACGGGTATTTATAAAATATGAAAAGTATGAGGTTTTGAGTGTAAAAAATAAATTTAATAAAAAAATAAAAATATATGTATGTATATGGTAAAAATCGGCTAGAAGGGATAAGAGGGAAAAAGGAAACTCAATTTGAGTCCAAATATGACTCTTAGGCCCAAGGAATCCTAGTTCAACCCAAACAAGCCCAACCCCTACCCATATAAACATAACAAACGACCCATACCCTTCTTTTCCTGCAATTTGAAGTCGACACAAGGAGGAAACAAGAAGGAAAAATTAGGGTTTATAGTTTTGAGGCTAAAATCAAGAATCAAGGTAAAATCTTTAAACCCTATGTTCAATTGTTTGATTAATTATTGGAATTCATGTAATATTAATATGATGGAATCCAGGGTTTATATACTTCTGTAAATTATTGAAGTAAAACATGTTAGGATGATTAGATGTTAATATTATGGTTAATGGTTAAGGGAATTGAGTGTTAAACGCCTTAGATTATGTGTTAGGGTTTGGATAGATTTGTAAGGCTGTAAGATGTGAGTGCACATAATAGATGGTGATGAGTTAAGTCACGAATTTTAGTTCTAAATTGTAGTATAATGAAAGAGCTTTCCAAAAAGTCCAGCCACGATCAATTTTGAGGTCGGGAAGTCGGTCTTTTGATTTTTCTTTGTTAAGGTGTCAAAGCTGTCAAACCGGGACAGATTTTAGGTAAAAGTATGAGGGTGGCATGTGGTTGTAAAAGTGGTATTTTGACTTGGTCTTCTGTAATAGTTAAGTTTTAGTTTATATTACACTACCACGAAGAGGATTCGCGATAAAAACTTGTGGAAGTAATTATTAAAAATCAAAACTTTTTGGTGTACGTTCAGATCCGAATTTGAGTAGTTGACAAGTTTGAATTTTCTATGAGTACTTGTGTGTGTTATTGGTCCATGGCCATATGCGATTAGCTTCTATGCTTATGAGAGACCATGGTAAATTTTTGGTGTGAGTTTTTGAGCTTTATTTGTCGTGATTTCATGTGAGTGAATGTACTCACAAATTCTGCGTTTTCTGAGTTTTAGAGTGCAAGGGATTTAGCAAGTATTAAGTTATGGTAGTGGTTAGTGTGGTGTTTAGGAGATCCATGGTGGGTCATATGAGTCTTAGACATCCATCATATGTGTATTACATGGGTTGTAGCTTTTAGCTTGACGTTGTGTAATGTGGATTATTTTTGTGTGCTATAGATTGTGAATTGTTTTGTGGAAGCTGCGGAGTTTAAGGTGAGTTCATAGTCCCATATTTTACTCTGATTATGTGTGTGTCAAAAGAGCTTGGACTTATAATGTTATCGTATGCATGCTATGTGTGATTATTTGCTTGTGTGGTCCAATTGGGGGGGGGGGGGGAGTATCCAATTGGAGAGTAATACTCCTAATCGTACCAAATTATGTGGATTGGATAATGTGATGATAATGTTGTGTGGTCCAATTGGGGGGGGAGTATCCGATTGGAGAGTAATACTCCTACTCGTTACTGGTTTATGTGTTCAAATTAGGAGGATGCTTATCCTGTTACTCGTGCATGCGACCTAATTGATGATATGTTTGATGGGATCCAATTAGGAGGATGCTTATCCTATTGCTCGCGCATGCGACCTAATTGATGATTATGGGGTCGGAGGACACGAGTCGTCCTAATGGTTGCCTTATGAGTGTTGTTGCCTTTATGTGTGATTAATGACTTGCAAACGCATGTAGCTATATGATAACTATAACTATTTGTCCAGCTATATTTTGTAATCACAGTGAATTCGGTTGCCTTGTGTGTTGAGTCTCAAACCTATGAATCTCACCAACATTATGTTGACGTTTTAAGCATCATTTTCAGGTGAGCTTTCTAAGGATAAGATAGAAGGATGTGGATAGAAGAGACCTTAGTTGCATTGGAAGTGGTTTATCATTTATGTTTGGATTTATGTTTTGTTTTGGTTATTTTATTTTGTTTATCTTTGGGTACTGTTACAACACTGTGTGTTGGTACATTGCTCTATTTATGTGCATGTAGTTGTTCTCTATGTTGACACCAGGTGTTGTGTTGATATCCATGAAGTTACACCCGCGCATTTTTGCCGTCGCGGGGTGTGACATTGACGCACTGAAATGTACGTTCAGGGTCTTCCTTTGAAAACCGGGTGTTGATCTGTGATTTAATCAACAGCCATTATGAGTAATGAAATTACCCGTTTGTTTTACCAGATTAACTTGTACTTGTATTGACTGCTACTTTGTGGACTTCTTTGATCTGATTGTTACCGTTATTACTCATGCTTCCTGGATAATGTCGAAGATTAGCAAATATTTCCCGTGGCAAAGCTTTGGTGATGAAGTCGGAAATTTGGTAGTCAGTTCTGACGAAGTACAGTTCCACATTCCGTCTGTCTACATGTTCATCGATGAAATGGTATCTGGCTGCTGTGTGCTTGATTCGTGATTACTGGGCAGTGTTGCAAGATGCAGGCCAAGAACAACCTTTAGTATCTTTTTGCTAACAACCGACTTGAAACTCTGATTAAGAAATCTCATGTTCTGTCTGCTAGCAACTGACTTGAAACTCAGATGAAGAAACCACATGTTCTTTCTGCTAACAACCGACTTGAAATTCAGACGAAGAAATCTCATGTTCTTTCCGCTAACAACCAACCCGTGACCCAGACGAAGAAATCACATGTTCTTTCTGCTAGCAATCCGACTTGGAACTCAGACAAAGAAACCATGTGGCCATGTTCTTTCTGCTAACAATCGGTTAGTGACCCAGATGAAGAACCCTTTCTTTCTGCTAACCGTTGATTCGTGACCCAGACGAAGAACTATTTCTTTCTGCTAACCGTCGATTCGTGACCCAGACGAACAACTATTTCTTTCTGCTAACCGTCGATACGAGACTCAGACGAAGAACCATTTCTTTCTGCTAACAATCAGTTCGAAATTCAGATGAAGAACTGTTGGTATCTTTCACTTGAGTACAGCAATCGGAGAGACATAAGTATTCAGCTTCTGTAGTAGATAATGCAGTGTGATTCTACTTCTTTGAAGACCAGCTGATTAACTTCTCCCCCATGAAATAAGCACATCTATACATAAATGGAGTAGAATAATAATATCCGGCTTGAATTTATCCAACAAATGTTCATCGACCCAATGAATCCCTCAACAGGTATGCATCCTTGGCACGAATCCATACGACCAATGTCCAGATACTAGATAAATCCCTCTACAAGTACACTATTTCTTCCCCCAATTAATTAAGCAGCTTCTGAAGTACTTATGCAATTAATTTGACAACCTGCATAATCTGCATCTAGAATAGACAATTAGTTCAAAACCGGAATCTTTTAGATGCACAAGGCCCCATGTACATGGTTCCCTTTAGATACCAAAAGATCCATTATACGGCAGTAATGTACTTTTCTATTGGCCTTGATTGGTAATGGGCACACATGCAGATATCAAAATGAACATGAGCTTACTAGATGTAGTATTCATGAGTAAACCAATCATAATATGGTATATTGTAGCATAAACTGGTTTATCATTAATATCTTCATTTAGTTTAGGCTTAGTTTGCATAGGTGTACTTACAGATTCAGATTTTTCCATTTCAAAAGTTTTCAAAACATCCATCATGTATTGGTTTAGATAAATTAAGATACCATGAGGAGTTTGTTAATATGTAGATCGAAGAAGAATTTTAACTCTCCCATCATACTCGTCTCAAATTTCTGTCGAATGATATTTTCAAAGTTTTTGCAAATTCTAGGATTTTTCGGTCCAAAAATAATATCATCGACATAAATTTGGATTAGCATGAAGTTGTCACCTTTTCTTTATATGAACAAAGTTTGGAACCAATTGAACCTTTGACGAATTTGTGTTTGAGCAGATAATCTGACAACATCTTGTACCATGCTCTCGATGCTTGCTTGAATCCATAAACACCATTGTCATGAATATAAACGTCCTCTAGGCTGTCTGGATCAATAAAGCCATCTGGTTGACCCATATACAACTTTTCATCTAACTCCCCATATAAAACGACCGTTTTCACATATATTTGGTATACGGTGAAAGATTTTTGAGTTGCATGAGCCAAAAATAAGCGTTTTGCTTCGATCCTTGCTACTGGTGCAACTTATTCATCAAAGTCAATTCCTTCTTCATGTGTAACCTTTTGCAGCTAGGCGAGCCTTGTTGCAGATTACTTCCCCGTCTTCATCTAACCTTTACTTCAGAATCCATTTTAATGCAATTGTAAATTTTCCAAAAAGGCTAAGGAACCTTTCTTAGAAATAAATTGTAAAAACAGTAATCTGGTGTAGCAATTCTTGTATGAACGGATTTAGAAGGATTTCCAATCATTTGTTCTAACGGTTGATCTTGAGTCAATCTTCTTTTGTGTGGATGTGGTTGGTAAAACATACGCATGTTTGAAGGATCAACATATCGCGTCTCAAAAGATTCATCGACCTTGGTTTAGGGAGTCGCGAATGGATTTATGAACTGTTCTTCTTCAGACGATGAATGAGTAATTCTTGATCATCAACATTCTGGTAGGAGGTTGAAGTGGTATTGTTTGGTGAAAGTTCTTGTTGAATCTTTGTTGTTGGAGGGGTATCTGGTATTTGATCAGCATCTTCATAAGTAGTTGTTGATGAACCGGATATTGCCGAAGGAATGTATTCTTGATGATTAACTTTGATAATCGGAGTTGCAGCGGATATTGTTGACATCTTCATCATATTTCCTCCACATGATTCATCATAGAAATTTTAAAACAAACCATCTAACTCTTCCTTTTGATTCTCATTAAGCTTTGGTGTTGATGATTTCTGGTTTAGTACGAGTCCTGAACCATGTTGTTCAGAAGTCATGAGATGATGAATAATTGAGTTTGGTACCTCAAAACAATAATTATTCAAACATAATTCATAGCCCAATAATTGCATTGGTCACATGCAGGCCCAAAGTATCCAACGAAATGTCAAGCCCACTCAACAAATAACCCTAATCCATAGGTGTTATATAACACCACTTATACTGCTCATAACCCTAATAATTATCACAAAATTAAACGCCACCCTCTTATCAAATTAACAGAGACTCCTTAACACTTCATCAAAAATTCGCAACACCCTTATATCTCCTAAATCAAACCTAGTTACAAAAATCATTAAATCATCCTTTAACCCACGAATCAAACATTAATCCACCTTATATCTCCTTTGACAACAAACTAACCCAACCTTATAACACCATCATATCCTACGAATCACAAACCTACCATAAATCGTCTGCAATGTTCGACATATGTTCCCACAACATACAAACATAACCGTAGCATAATCAAGTCTTCACGATCTCTATAAAAGAGGTCTCGGTAGGTTTTGTTTTGTTTGTTTTCTTAGAACGAATCAAAGACTGCTTATAACAAGTTCGTTATAACGCTTTCTTTAATATTCGGATATGAAAAGAAGCATTGCTTTACACGGATCTATGATGAGGTGGTTTCGTTATGCAAGTTATAGTTTGAAAATGGGATTGATGGTTGATGTATAGGGTTAGGATAGTTAGATGACTTTTTGTTCAATTTTAATTTCTTTGTATTTTCATTTTTCTTATATGGACTGTTAAGGATTGTTGAGTCAAATAGTCAATCACTAGTCTCATGGTATATCTTATGGTATCACATGGTTAAGTGGTTGGTATTGCAGTTGCGAGTCAAAATTTTAGCAGCATTTTCTTTTGTAAAAACATGGGTGACAAAAAGTTCAGAATATCCGATATCGCGGTACTACCATCGCAGTAATGACATCGCGATACTGCCATCACAGATCTGAAATAATAGTCTCGTATCGCACTGTTATCACAGGTTGGTACGAGCATATTTTCCGAGCATAATATTCCGAGCAAAAATACCATGTGGAAAACTAGAAGGGGGGTTGAATAGTTTTCCCCTCTTTTTCATTTTATAAAAACTTTGTTTCAAAATGTTGATTCGAATTTATTCAATTGTTTGTTTGGAAAACCTTTAATTAGAATTTAGTATGTAAACACCATATAATCAATATGATCAATTATATATGTAAGCTTTTGGAAAAACTTAGTTTTGTGAATAGAGCTTTGGTCGGTCTTTGTGTGAATACATTTTCCTTTTAAAATCTTAAAACGTTTTGTATCAAATTATCTATCAAGTTAAACTTAATATGAGAAGTGTGAATAATAATCTATTTGACCATATCATATAATTATACACACAATCACAATATTAACTTCTATGTTCAACACAATCAATCATCACAACTATATAAGCAACAACTAAGACATATAGGCAAGCATAGATGTAAAGCGATAAATGCAAGAATAAATGAAAAAAGATAAGAGAAAGGAAATGCAAACCGGACATGATGATTTATAGTGGTTCGGCTACAAGGACACCTTCCTTGCCCTACTCCACTCCCCGAGTCACCTACTCGAGAGTTTTCTTCACTACTCAACAAACTCCCTTTCGGCGGAGAAAACCGTACACAACTTTTGCTTACACAATTTAATGACACTAAGCTAAATGTCGAGTTCTAATAGTAGCTAGAACCAATCTCACAACACTACTTCGATCACTACACAACTTCTACACGACTTCACGACTTCTTCATGGCTTCACGACTTCACGACTTCTTCACTACTTCACGACTTCTTCTATACTTCACTACATATTCACACATCTACTTCTTCACAACTTCATGACTTCTCTACACTACTACTTTTTCCCACTACTTCTTACTCACTCATAAACTCACTACTAAGTAAGATCATCTTGATCTACTTATTACATATACAAAACTCACAACATCAAATAAACACTAACTAGATCCTAATACATCTTTGGCTTTATGATAGGGAGGATTCTTCTCTTGCACTTTGAGTGGTGAAGGATTGGATCACTTGAAACAAAGACTTGTAATCTTATGATCAAAGGATTTAGAATGATGTTTTGAAGGGATTGGGACTGAAAATTTTCGTGCAAAAGGTGAGAAAAATCTGTGGAATGAACCAGTATTTATAAGGGGAAAAATACTGTTTGGGAGCGTGGCCGGTCCCCTTAATAATTAAGGGGACCGCCTAGTATAATTAAGGGGGCCGCCTAATAAAAAAATATTTTTTCTTCAGATTTTTTGTCTTTTTGTGGGGGAGGTTTTTCTTGAAGAATGTAGCCATTTTTTTGGTTGAAATTTGAATTCAAACTATTTATTTTGAATAAAACATTTCTTATAAATACAAAATTATTTTGTATAAGTTTAAAAATGTTTGTCCCACTTTAATAAAATGTAAGGTTTGTAAAAATAAAAATTCCTTTGGTCATAAAATGCATTAGACATTTTGTTTATTCATACCTTAAGTGATATGGATGCTAAAGCAAATATTTACGACTAAATACTTGTTTACATCATAATTTGTAGTTCAATGAGTTTATGTTTTGTGATTATCAAAACATAGAGATATCGATATATGTTAATAATGTTTTTAGGCAGTATTTATATCAACAATCTCCCCCTTTTTGATGATTACAAAACCTAAACTCATTAAGTCTAAAAATTAACTTTTTTTTTTACAAGTACTTAGTGAGTTTATATTCACTTCTCCCCCTTTTTGTAGAATCAAAAAGGTTATGCCGGCTAGCTTCATAAATGAAGTTAGACGGGATGAAAGTTCCCCCTTGATGTGCGCTCCCCCTCGTTCGATGGCACCAAGGGATCGAGATATGGAATGCTCGCAAGAGAAATATTAGAAGCACAAGCATATATAGAAGTATATGCAATATACAAATAACAAGCATAACAAACAAATATTAGGGATACATAACAATTAATTCAAAGAGATTATGTTAAAGATCCTAATTTTCCAAAGAGAGCCATCGGACTTGCTTGTAACAAAAGGTTGGTTGATTCGTATTTGAAAGTGAAAATCATAAGCATATAGTATGCTTAGATGGTTGATGATGGAGTGTTTGGAATGAAGATGGTTGAGTTAGGGTAAGGTTGTTGGATTATTGGAGGTATATGTTTGGGTCATGAATGTTGGAGAGTTTGGTTGTGGAGAGTTTGTAGCGGAAGAGGTTGATTAAGGTTTTGGATGTTGTTCAAGTGAGGGTATTGGATGTGATCTAGTGAGAAGATATTCAATCCAAGTGAAGTGTTCATCGAATGCAATGGTTTTTAGGAGAAAGATGCAACAAGGTCAATTGTTGACATGCTTCTCAAGTTGATTTATGTTGTGTGGTGATAAGGGTGATCTAGATGAAGGTGGATCTAAATTGCGTTGAGCAAGATGTAAGGCTAAAAGAGCGCTAAGCTCATGGGATTCTTTTAGCGCCTCAACGAACATTAAGTGTTCGGAGGAAGGTGATGGTGGTGGAGCATGATAGTTGTCTTGGGTGAGGGTTTGAACATGCAACATAGGAATGGAATGTGAAGTTATAGGATGTGGTGGCGATACTCTTGGTGGTGGAGACATGTTTGAGCTTGGGTAATCATGAAAACATGATATGGGTGGAAGAGATGCTTCATGAGTGGATGGTGTTTTTGTTGAATGAGCAACATGTAAAGTGGAAGCACTGCTCATCATAAGAAGGAGCATTAGTGGAAGCACGAATGGATGATTTGTTGTTAAATGGATCATTTGTGTGAGAGTGAGGTTTAGGTGTTGGTTGATTATGAACAACATCGCTTGAGTTGTGAAAAGATTATGAGGTTTGAGTGTAATGTAGAAGGATATGGGTGAGTAAAGGTTTTTGATATGTAATGTTAGTGAGAAGGAGAGTGAGGTGTTAGGTATGTAATGTTGAAGACATAGGAGGAATTTGGTGTTGAATGTTTTACAACATCATTTGGTTTGACGGGCTTTTAATGGAAGTTAGGCTTTCTTATCCAAATGGGTTATTTGGTGGTTTTGGTTTAATGGGAGAGGTCATGAAGAGATGAGTAGAGTGTTTATAATGTAGGATTGGTGGGATTAAGGATGTATAAATTTTGATAGAAGGTTTAGGATAAAATAGGTTTATGAATTTTGGGAAGTGTAGGATGAAATGGGCTAAAAAGTAGAAAAAGGAAACAACACCTTCGACCATTAGATGGCCGGTCCCCTTAATTGGAGGCCGGTCCCCTTAATAATTAAGGGGGGCCGCCTTATGATTTAAGGGAGCCGCCCATCTGGTGATTCCTAGATTGCCAGAAAAGGGTTTTTGGTAGTGAATTGCAGAAAGGTTGTGTTTTTGGTTTCAAACAAGTCCAACTCTTTGAGGCAATTAAGTATATACTAATTATGTAGGCAATTATGTAGCCAAAGCATGTTAATCAAAGAGATTAAGTAAACAAGCAATTTCATCTAGTATACAAACATACTCATCAAGCAAGTAAAATATAAGTGCTAGGAAACAATAAGCAACATCAAGTATTTCATAACTACATAACTAGGAGGATTAATCCTAATGTGTATCAATGTGCAATAAGTGGGTAGTTATGATAGCATGGATTTCTAGACTTGTTACAAACAAAGTCTTAATGAACAAACCATGGTCCTCTTGATTTGATTTAGTTCACTTATAAGTGTCATTTATATAAATATAGATGACAAATATGAGATCACCATGCATGATTTTAAAAGAGACGTTTTTAGCATTATTCAACAATGTTTGAAAGTAAGTTTTCACTTAGATGTGAGAGTTATTTGAATAAAATAGATTGGGTTTTTACTTCAAAATGTGTGAATGAACGGTAAAGAATATTTTCCCAATCTTTAGTTTTGATCAAAACAAAATTGTGGATATTGATAGTGAAAACATGTTATTTAAAAGTGGGATAGTTATTTGAAAAACTATTTTCCAAAATGTGAGGTTTTGACAACAAATATCATAAATCAAATATTTTAAAAAATGTTTATTAAAGATCTCATGCTCAAGAGGATTGGTTAAGCCTATTATTATCTCATGCTATCGTTTCTACATATCCTATGATCCCAAAGGAAATGAAGACGATAATTTATATGTTAGATGCGAGAGTGTTGAATAGGGTATAACCTAACATCTATAGTTCCTTTGTTTTCGCACGCTTATCTAACTTAATGCCATAAATCTAGGAATGAAAGAATCTAATGAGAAGCAAAGTTCATAAAAGTAAACTAGCGTTAGGTATATATAGGAAGAGCAATTTTATCAAGTTGGAAAATGAGTATGAGACTATTACTAGTGGTGCTCAATTCAGGCTAAACACGACCATTTTTACGGGTTACACACACCCAACTTCTCAAATAGAAGCAATTCAACCGTTAGGTTAAATTGAATTTCTAGTCAATAGATTCTCCAGTAGTCATTCTCTTTTTAGAAGAAATCGAGTTCCTAAATTTACCTATCGAAGATTACCAAATATGAAGTTTGCTTGATTCACTAATACTTGGCTTAATGTGACTCAAACATCATGTTTTTATGAAGGTAAATCTAGATGATATATTTTATTCACGATCCTAATAGAGACGTGTTGAATGTTTAGATAAGAGTAAACAAAAAAATTTAATCCTTTCTTCATGATTTACCGGTTGTTTGGTTTTGATGACATATTACTTGATTTAATAACTGTGCTAGATGATGAGGCGAAAAATGATCCGTTTTTAGGGGTTCATTTAAGCCCGAATCCGAATTTATTTGATCAAATATTGCCCTAAATCGTTCCTTTTGTGATTTTAGGTACTTTGGGAGAGAAATCTGGAAAAGGAAGCAATTCGGACGTTTTTGGAGCATAAAAGTGAAGAAAACGCCAAAGTCTTAATTTTCCATGCTGGGAACAGTAGGTGACGGCTTCAAGAGCAAATCCTTGACGGCGTCAAGAGCAAATTTCATGAATTTCCATGACGACCCAGTAGAGTTTTGACGGCGTCACGTGAGAAGGGCGTCAAGAGTAAAAGAGTCATGACGGCCTGGAAGTGTCTAAGTCTTGACGGCATCAGAAGTAGATCTAGGCAGTCCGAGGAGAGTTTTGGCGGCGAGGTGACGACGTCACAAGATTACTCTTGACGCCGTCAGACCTGTTTTTCTATATATAGTTTTCTAATTTTTCACATTTAAAGAGAGAAGTTTTGGAGAAACCCTAAGTACGATTTTGGTGCAACTTTTACAGGTTTTTCAAGGGTTCCAAACCCTTGATACCTTGCATTGTAATTGAGATAAGTGTTCTTCTAATTCAATCAATATGTCTATGTGTTGATTGTCTATATCTTGTTCTTGTCTCAATTCCATTATGCTAGGCTAGATCTCTTTTGTGTTTGCTTAGATCTAATGAAACCTAGATATTGATTATGTGTTGATTACTTGTTTATTCTTGTCTTGGATGAATGATTTATATGTTAGGCTTAAGAAAACTGGCAGATCTCCAAATGGTAACATACTTGAACGTCTTAAGAAACATGAACCGAGGCGTACTAGGTCTTTATTGGTTGTATTTAATGCATGAGCCACTGTTTACAATCCCTATAGTTGTGCTGGGCATGGTGTAGGAGGAGATAAGAGCTCATAGAATTGGGGAGTTATGTATGCCACCCCATGAATGGTATTAAGGAATACAATCCGTCATCCATGCAATTATAACAAGTAATTAACATGTAAAAATATCTAGGGAGTAGTGAAATCTAAGTAAACACATTTTCTCCAATTACTGCTCACAACCTTAGTATAATTAGTTTATTTTCATTTTTAGTATTTTATTTTGATTGCATCTTAGTATTGGGTTAGTTGAATAGCAACTAATTCCGCCCACTCTTCCAAAACCCCGAGATTTTAATTCCTTTCTAAAAAATATAAAAACACAAAAATAATCATCCCTCACCTTTAGAACTAGTATTTAGGCTTTCTAATCCTAGCGACACTATTCCTAAGCTGAACGATCAATCCCCCGGTACTTGTCACTATACTATACTACAACGATCAGGTACACTGCCTGGTGGGGGTTGTAAGCTTCTCGAGATCCCTCGAGAGGTAAAGCCTGTTGCGATTCCCACGCATCAAATTTTTGGCGCCGCAGCCCGGGGAATAGTTATTGTCTAGGTTAGAATTTCTTTTTATTAGGTCTACTTGCTAGATTCCTTTCTAGTGAGATTTTATTTTTATTTTTAGGTTTTCTTTAGTCTATCTTTTCTTTGTGTCTTTGTTTGTAAAAACCTTTCCATTGACTATTCCGTTTGCCATTATGGAGAACACGAATCCACCAAGTCCGACACTAGAGTTTTACCAGAAAAAATATAATTACACTAGTTTGGATATTACAAGATGGAGGAACGAAATGAGGAGGACAGGATCTTATATTGATTTTATTGAGTACCTTGAGAAAAGAGACCAAGTGCATAATGCTTTTAGAGAATTCACCTTAAGAGCTCCATCAACCCCTCAAAATGCCTCATTTAGTGAAACCTATGCACCATATGAGCTTTCACCTAGGATAGTTTCGTATGAGCCACCTAGCTGCATGTCTTGGTTAGGCCCTACCAGAATACAGGATGAACACATAGGTGACCTTGATGTGATGGAGGATGTAGCCGAACATGATCACATTAATCAAAAAGACCTAGGTTTTATGATCGATGATGATGAATCTCAAGAAACAGATGATGAATCTCTTGCGCAATTTGTATATAGCAGTCAGAATACTGAGGATGACCCATATGATTCGGACATAGAAGTTGAGATGCCTAGAGAAGCACGTGAGATACTTGGGAGAATGTTATGGCTAGATCCTGACACATGGAATGATGAGGTGAATAACATAAGCTCACTGAGTACCCCACAAGTCCTGCCATCATTTGAGGCACACATACCACCCGTAACTTACCCAGAAGAAGTAGAAAAGACAATAGGAATCCGAATTGAGGTAGAACCTTTGAACCAAACACAACTAGAGGATATAGGTTTGAATACTTATAGTGATAACCTTACTCTTAGTTCTAGGGAAGTTCCTAGTTTTGATGAACCGGAGCCTCAACCAAAACCGTTACCTAATCTTCCATCCTTGGATGAAAGTTTAGGAATTGAAAAAGGTCCCGATCCACCTATCAAACCATATAGTCCGGGTAGTCTTAGGATAAAGGTAGTGGACTCTAAGCCTTGTAGAGAGGGAGCCAATATAGGAGTGGAAAATGACCTTACATACTTACATCACCCATTCATGATTGATCATAAGAAACATTATGGGTTTAAACCAGGTTTATTAGGTCAAGATGGATTCCCAACTAGGAGTCTCTCGAAGTTGATAGAAGATGATCCCTTTCTAGGAGAAAATCTTAATCCACCCATTAACCCAATTGAATTAGGTAAGGTTATGATGATAGGAGCACACCCCTTTGAGCATATAATTTATCCACCACTATTTTCTCACGTGGCATACTTCCACCCTAAGGGTGTGTATCGCTACTTCCACCCGCACTTAATCCTAAGTGTAGGGAAAACTTCTCTTTTATCCGTTAAATAAGGGTAGAGTCAGGCTCGTGACTCGAACAAAAACAAGCGCTTATTGGGAGGCAACCCAAGCTTTATTTATTTGTTTGTTTGTTTGTTTGTTATTTGCTTCCGTATGCATGCTTTATTTTTATTGTTGGTAGATCATGTTTCTAAACTAAATAGTGGAAATACTTTACTTTGTTGTTTTGGCCTAGTCTTAACTCCACCTAAAGGTATTTTTGCAAAAGATAAGTGTAAGGGGAAACCCCAAATATGTTTTTAAGAAACAAACCGATCATGATTCTCCACGATATTAAATGAGCATGTATATTCGTATTTGTTATAGTCAAATGCTTGTATTGAGTCATAATGAAGTTTTACAGGATTTTCCTGGAAGTAGGACCAAGTTTTTCCAGAAATTTTCCTGAAACTTAACATAAGAATTTCTGCAGGTCCATTCTGACGGCGTCAAAGGTTTACTCTTGACGGCGTCAGGAGTTAAAATCTGGAAATTTTACCGGTTTTGTTTTTCTAACGGAGTCTTATGGTTTTTGTGAATTATTAAGTTTTATAATCTCCAGGAGATCTGCAAACTTCATTCCACAAGCATTATATCTTATCTTGTTTTCTAGGATTTAGAAACTTATATAGGATGCCGCCGATTTTACGCGAGGTTGTCTTGTCTATTTTGTCAAGTTTTACAGGTTATGTATGACAAGGAGATGATTTATATTCTGGAAGGGAAGCTTTGATTGTTCATTTTCTTGGAGGAAGATTTAACCTGCCCATCCTATTATCCATACCGAGCGAATCAGGGGAGTATTTGATTTCATTCTCTTTACTTTTTCACTTTTACATTCTTTACTTGAACATTGGGGACAATGTTCATCTTAAGTGTAAGGGGAGGGTAAAAAGATGATACCTTACATATGCACTTTCGCTTGAGTTTGTTTTGTTTAATGTTAGATGTGTAATAAAACTATGAGAAATACTTGTTAGTGTAATTTTAGCGCCAAATTTAAAATTTTTTACAACATTTAGGAGTGAAACTTTAGCCATAGCAAGCGTCTCATGGATAGGAGATTGTATGACTAGCACATAACCGTATATTCAGAAAAATTTTCCACCCAAATATGTGAGGTTCGCCTTTAGATTTGATAGGAAAAGCATTTACTATTAGTGCTTATGAGTGTACCGGTAGCATTTAGATTCTAGAACTTGCGTTAGTGATGCATCCCGAGACCGCTAGTGAGACTACTTTCGTGTAGTAGGATTTACTACATGATAAGAGGCATTAGGATTACCCTTGTGTTAAACCCGTATCATAATTACTTGACCATTTAAGTCATATTACTTAGCTAGTTAAGTCAACTAATTTTTCCCACACCCTTAGCGTTGTACTCATTTTTAGTACACGAAACCCCTAGTACACCCCTCCGAGCCTATCTTTTCGTTTCTGACTTTAAGCATTTTACTTAAAGTAAGAATTTGTTACACCCCACTTAAATGTACAACCAAATCGCCTTAGCCTTCCGTGTATGCGCTCAATTTTAGTGCATTATTGTTATTTGTTAAACCCTAAGTTAACTTTCTAATTGATTACATGGTTGCTAAGTCGAGTCATATCATTGTACATATTGTTTTGGGACTCATGGGACTCATGGGTAAGTACTTATTTATGGAGTACTGAGGAAGAACATCATTTATTACCCCCATATGTACGTTAATCTTAAAAGTGCTCCAAGTGTTTTGATTTTCTTAATTCGAGTCATTAGATTAGTTAAATGTAAAGTATGTAAAGATTCAAGTGTAAGGGAAATATTCATTCCCTACGATGTATTATTTCGGATGGTAGGGTAAGAGTGTATGCAAAAAAAAAAAAAAAAAAAAAAAAATGAAAAAAAATCAAGAAAAAAAAATAGAAAAAGAAAGAGAAAAAAAAAACATACGGACTACCATCCCATTTTATTCTATGTTCATTTTATGTTTTTGTTATTTTTCATTTATTAGCTTAAGTCGAGTCTAGTCTTGGCTTAGCAACGCCACATTGTACATGTAATTAACTAAGATTGTTAACTCGCCACCAGTAAAACTTCCTTTATCCAACAAAACCGTGTATTTCATATCCTTACACCTAACGTTACAACCCTTTAAAAGACCTCTTTGATAGTTTATCCTAGGTGCTTACGCCATGTGGTGGAGGTTTGATCCTTTCCCAAGCTTATGGTAATCTAGTTTGCTATGACAGGTAGTGAGAGATATCTTCCGTTTCCATATTGTAATTTACACTTTATTACACCCGAGAGATGTGAGTATCTAAACACTATTTGTGAGGTGCTAGTATATGACCTCCGTGCTTGTCTATTGGTCTTTAGTGGAACGATTATTTGTTGTAATTACTTTTATATTAGTGTTAAATGACCCCTAACTTGTATTTTGACTAGAATAAAAGCGCATTTGCTTGAGGACAAGCAAATCTCAAGTGTAAGGGTATATGATGAGGCGAAAAATGATCCATTTTTAGGGGGTCATTTAAGCCCGAATCCGAATTTATTTGATCAAATATTGCCCTAAATCGTTCCTTTTGTGATTTTAGGTACTTTGGGAGAGAAATCTGGAAAAGGAAGCAATTCGAACGTTTTTGGAGCATAAAAGTGAAGAAAACGCCAAAGTCTTAATTTTCCATGCTGGGAACAGTAGGTGACGGCGTCAAGAGCAAATCCTTGACGGCGTCAAGAGCAAATTTCATGAATTTCCATGACGACCCAGTAGAGTTTTGACGGCGTCACGTGAGAAGGGCGTCAAGAGTAAAAGAGTCATGACGGCCTGGAAGTGTCTAAGTCTTGACGGCGTCAGAAGTAGATCTAGGCAGTCCGAGGAGAGTTTTGGCGGCGAGGTGACGGCGTCACAAGATTACTCTTGACGCCGTCAGACCTGTTTTTCTATATATAGTTTTCTAATTTTTCACATTTAAAGAGAGAAGTTTTGGAGAAACCCTAAGTACGATTTTGGTGCAACTTTTACAGGTTTTTCAAGGGTTTCAAACCCTTGATACCTTGCATTGTAATTGAGATAAGTGTTCTTCTAATTCAATCAATATGTCTATGTGTTGGTTGTCTATATCTTGTTCTTGTCTCAATTTCATTATGCTAGGCTAGATCTCTTTTGTGTTTGCTTAGATCTAATGAAACCTAGATATTGATTATGTGTTGATTACTTGTTTATTCTTGTCTTGGATGAATGATTTATATGTTAGGCTTAAGAAAACTGGCAGATTTCCAAATGGTAACATGCTTGAACGTCTTAAGAAACATGAACCGAGGCGTACTAGGTCTTTATTGGTTGTATTTAATGCATGAGCCACTGTTTACAATCCCTATAGTTGTGTTGGGCATGGTGTAGGAGGAGATAAGAGCTCATAGAATTGGGGAGTTATGTATGCCACCCCATGAATGGTATTAAGGAATACAATCCGTCATCCATGCAATTATAACAAGTAATTAACGTGTAAAAGATATCTAGGGAGTAGTGAAATCTAAGTAAACACATTTTCTCCAATTATTGCTCACAACCTTAGTATAATTAGTTTATTTTCATTTTTAGTATTTTATTTTGATTGCATCTTAGTATTGGGTTAGTTGAATAGCAACTAATTCCGCCCACTCTTCCAAAACCCCGAGATTTTAATTCCTTTCTAAAAAATATAAAAACACAAAAATAATCATCCCTCACCTTTAGAACTAGTATTTAGGCTTTCTAATCCTAGCGACACTATTCCTAAGCTGAACGATCAATCCCCCGGTACTTGTCACTATACTATACTACAACGATCAGGTACACTGCCTGGTGGGGGTTGTAAGCTTCTCGAGATCCCTCGAGAGGTAAAGCCTGTTGCGATTCCCACACATCACTAGACTTAAGAGTGCACCTTAGCATCTCTTGTGAAATGAATCTCATTAAGATTATTTATCTTAAATGAGTTTGTGATTCTCAAATGATATCAAAACTAGACATTAATATATTGGTTCGGCTACAAGGACACCTTCCTTACCCTACTCCACTCCCCGAGTCACCTACTCGAGAGTTTTCTTCACTACTCAACAAGCTCCCTTTTGGCGGAGAAAACCGTACACAACTTTTGCTTACACAATTTAACGACACTAAGCTAAATGTCGAGTTCTAATAGTAGCTAGAACCAATCTCACAACACTACTTCGATCACTATACAACTTCTACACGACTTCACGACTTCTTCATGGCTTCACGACTTCACGACTTCTTCATGGCTTCACGACTTCACGACTTCTTCACTACTTCACAACTTCTTCTATACTCCACTACATATTCACACATCTACTTCTTCACAACTTCATGACTTCTCCACACTACTACTTTTTCCCACTACTTCTTACTCACTCATAAACTCACTACTAAGTAAGATCGTCTTGATCTACTTATTACATATACATAACTCACAACATCAAATAAACACTAACTAGATCCTAATACATCTTTGGCTTTATGATAGGGAGGATTCTTCTCTTGCACTTTGAGTGGTGAAGGATTGGATCACTTGAAACAAAGACTTATAATCTTATGATCAAAGGATTTAGAAGGATGTTTTGAAGGGATTGGGACTGAAAATTTTTGTGCAAAAGGTGAGAAAAATCTGTGGAATGAACCAGTATTTATAAGGGGAAAAATATTGTTTGGGAGCGTGGCCGGTCCCCTTAATAATTAAGGGGACCGCCTAGTATAATTAAAGGGGCCGCCTAATAAAAAAAAAAATTTTCAGATTTTTTGTCTTTTTGTGGGGGAGGTTTTTCCTGAAGAATGTAGCCGTTTTTTAGGTTGAAATTTGAATTCAAACTATTTATTTTGAATAAAACATTTCTTATAAATACAAAATTGTTTTGTATAAGTTTAAAAATGTTTGTCCCACTTTAATAAATTTTAAGGTTTGTAAAAATAAAAATTCCTTTGATCATAAAATGCATTAGACACTTTGTTTATTCATACCTTAAGTGATATGGATGCTAAAGCAAATATTTACGACTAAATACTTGTTTACGTCATAATTTGTAGTTCAATGAGTTTACGTTTTGTGATTATCAAAACATAGAGATATCGATATATGTTAATAATGTTTTTAGGCATTATTTATATCAACATACCACCCATTTTTCTCGGATCTGAAACAGCTCAAAATACTCCAAAACTGACCAAAAACTTTATTCTGACCAAACAAATGAGATTAAACCATGACAAATCTTGTTTAGAATCAATATGTAACATAAAAACAATATATTTAGGATTCAAAACATAGATTTAGACACCAAAAATAACTATTTTGGACTGTTTATATTCCCAGAAAAACAAGGACAGTTATTGGGCTGTTTTACCAGAAAATAATGACTTATGACCAGAAAAAGTACATTTTCTTGGAAAGAAAATGACCAAAAAAAACAGATAATAACATTGGACTTTTTGAACATAAAACAATACAAGACACACCATAAAACACCAACAAATAAAACAACCTAAAACCCCGGTTAGCTCTTAATACCAATTGTTGGTCCATATAAATCTAGTTTATGTGAATATATTATCTTGGTGTAGTCGGGTGGACAGCCGGAATAGTAACCGGTCACACCCATGGTGGTGGTGATGTTAGAGAGAGAAACTAGAGAGAAGGAAGAGAGTGTGGTGTAGAACAAATGATAGTTTTATTATGAGAACACACACCTCACAAGTGAGACTTGTGAGAGTATTTATACTAAGACAAGCATATGGGTGTGATACCCCACAACCCATTCCTAACAAAAGATATGATACCACAACATTCTTAGTCGCCCCCCCCCCCCCCCCCCCCCCGAGACTATACAAGTGTCTCGAGAGAGGAATATCTAATATAGTAAACTACTTGTATTTATGTGTTCCAACAATTACCCAAATCAAGATTACTAATTAAACCAACATCACTAGTACCAGAAGCCATAATAAAAAAAATATGAAGAAAAACAAACAAATAGCAAATAGACAAACAGATAAACAATCAATAAACAAACAAGAAAGATCCAAAAACTAAATAACTGACACCCAAGAAATTACAAAGCCCCAGCCAGAGGACTGGGTGTGACCAGAGCAGGTATTCACACCTCTCAAGGAGGCAGATCAAGAAGTTAGTCACACCGTTTGCACCCTCTTAACCAAAACTAAGTAATTCTTAAAGAAGAGAGATTCACTTATAGTGCTATAATGAAAAGAGAATGCGGAAAGAACTCACAATACTCTAAATACACTTATTTAAGAGATATTGTGAATGAACCAGGTCCCAAACAACACTAGAAACCACCAGAATCAAGAATCCCCAAATTCAAAAAATTAGGGTTTTCAGATCCAAACCCTAATTCACCAAATCAAACCACAAACAACAATTAACCCAACAAAGACTGTTGAATTAACCTTGAATTAACCAGATCTCACTTCAATTACAAGAACCCCCAAAAATTCAATCGAAACCCTAGAATCCGAAAATCATCAATCGAATGATAACAAGAGCCAAAGCTCTGATACCATGTAGAAATTATAACACGAAGATTGAATCCAACCAACCACCCCTTGATTCAAAGTAATTATTATCAGCGTACTATACAAGAAAAGATAAAACCAAGATTGTCACCAGATGTGAACAATCAAATACAATACTAACAAGACAAGACCAAGATGATTGATCAATCAATACAAGAACAACAATATTATCAAAAAGACTTTGAGAGCTTTGGAGAAGACAATAAGAGCAACTAGCCAACCCTAGCTCCAGATGAGTCTTTATATAGGCAGTGATGCGTAGAATTGGACCCTCGCAAAAGGTTTTACCTCTCAAGGGATCTTGAGAAGCTTGCAATCCCCACCAGGTAGTGTACCTGTTCGTTGTAGTATAGTATAGTGACAAGTACCGGGGGATTGATCGTTCAACTCAGGAATAGTGTTCGCTAGGATTAAAAAGTCTACTAAACTAGGTCTAAAGGTGAGGGATGATTCTTTTTGTATTTTTATATTTTTAGAAAAGCAAGTAAAATCTCGGGTTTTGAAGGAGTGGGCGGAATTAGTTGCTAGTCAACTAACCCAATTAACTAAAGATGCAATCAAAATAAAATAAACTAAAACTAAAACTAATTTGTGGTGTAAACAATAATAAGAGAAAATGTGTTTACTTAGATTTCATTACTCCCTAGATATCTTTTACCGGTTGATTAGCTTGTTACAATTGCATGGATGACGGGTTATATTCCTTAATACTAGTCATAGGGCCGTGTACGAAATTCCCTAACTCTATAAGCTCCTACTTGACTCCTATGTCGAGCCGACTAAAAGCTCCTAACATGGGATCACTAGAATTCGCTCATGCATTAAATACAACCATAAATCGTAGTACACCTCCGATCATGTTTCTTAAGACGTTCAAGAAAGTTACCAATTGGAAGTCTGCCAGTTTTCTTAAGCCTAACATCGAATACAATCATCCACAACAACTATAAACAAACCATCAACCAATAATCAACATTTAGGTTTCATTACATCTAAGCAAACACAATAAAAACCTAGCCTAGCATGTTAAAAAGAAGAAAAGCATAAGATAGAATCACACAACACATAGACATATTGTATGTGTCACAACTCACCATTTCAGGTCATTTCCCAAACTTTGGAAAAACACTATTCATCATTTTTTGTGTCAGTTTGACATTCAGAGAAGTACTCAGAAATTTTACTATTCACTGAACACTATTCATTACCAGAAAAGTTTTCACTATTCACTTTCATTACTCATTTCATCGTAAATTTAGTTTACGGGTATTAAAATTCGCGTAACCGTATTGGTTTAGGTGAGAAT
The DNA here is from genome assembly GCA_030686995.1 of Artemisia argyi. NCBI lineage: Eukaryota > Viridiplantae > Streptophyta > Magnoliopsida > Asterales > Asteraceae > Artemisia > Artemisia argyi. The sequence continues at coordinate 138,812,193 of CM060684.1, forward strand.
TCATTTCATTATCAGTAAGGACACTGCATACGGACTAGGGACAGTCTGCATATCATCATAACAGCATTTTCATGTTATACCACTCTTAGGATTTTCAAATTTATATATATGATACATTTAACGTTTTCCTTATAATTATTTATAAATAAACGTTAACACCCGGTTTATAAACACGGCGAATATATCTAAATATTCCCACAATGGTCCCGACATATTTTTATATCCATTATTTCATCATAAAAGTTATTATATTCATTTACCCAGTATTTTGGAAATTTATTTTATTTATAACGTGAGCTTATGAATATTACGACGGTTTTCGTGAAAACTAAACAATAATCACCCGAACACTCAGTACTTGTACCCAACATATTTTTAACATTTTCATGACTTTATTAAGTCCCGGTTAACTTCGTTAATATTTATTTCTATCAAACCCGGTACCCGATTATAACTAATACTTACACTAAAACCACAACTAATACTACACTAACTTATCCTAAGCAACTCAAAACCGATTTTGCTTCTCTTGTTCACATTGAAAACCGGCCTCATGCCCCCTCCTAGACAACATGTGCTTTCTTTACTACATATTGACTTATGTAATCTTATTATACATTATATCCTAAACTAAATATCCAAAAACACTTATAACATAAACATACACATTTCTAAGACTCATAAACTCAAGGTTTCCTCTCTTCTCCATCATGAAACCCACGACCCATATATGATCCATAACCAAAATCTATTATTTTTCAAAGTACAAAGCTACAAAGTTGTTCATTTCATCATTCTAATCAAGAATCTTACAACAAAAACACAAGTAACACAAGGTTTCTCATCATCTAATCACCCATTATTTCAAAGTGAGTTATCAAATTTATTTTCATGTTTTTATCTAATTAACACATGTATCTTATGGTTTTCATGCTTAATTTCATGTACAAGTTAGCTATACCACATTATTTTTGTTAACTTTTTGAACATACAAACCCTAGATTTTGATTTAGGTGTTCCTTTGTTAAATTAACATGATTACTAGTGATTAGGAACCCATGGCACCCTAAGAAGGTGTATGGTAGGATTAGTATAGATTTTTGGTGTTTGCAAGAGATTTGGTTGAAGTAGAAACTAGTTTTGAACATGAAAAATGGATTTGTAACAAGTATATATACATTCTGTCCCATTTTGGTAAACCCAGGAAAATCAGTAAACATAAAGTAAACTTTGGAAAAAATTTTAGAAAATACTTTCAAAAACGAATCCGTAGGCGAAAGAACGGATTAAAAAGAGTTTATAACGAAGAAGTTATGATTTTTGCAAGTTTATTGACGAAAAGTATATTTTCTGAAAATTGTTGCTGTTGGACGTTTTTCGTCGGACAAAACGAGGCTTTAGACGTAACCCGGAGGAGCCAAGCTTTCCAAAACATATTACTACATACTAAGACGTAACCGTTGATATAAAGAACAAGTAAAACAGACTTATAACGACAAATATATTCACGTTTCAATATCGGCAAAACTTATATTATTTTTGACAGCTTTTGGAAAAATAATATTAACACTACGTAGTAACTCTAGATTTCTAGAAATATTAACCAAGTACCTAAATTCATAACTAATGAAGTATTAGTGATTACAAGTATATTTTTATCACTACAAGGCGTTATTTCAAGGATTTCAAACCGAGGATTTCAACACTAACATTGATACATACGATATATGTATATATATACATTTCAACTAGTTTTATTTTTCTAGTTGCCTTATTTTCCTAAGTCTTGAAAAATGTATATTTTTGATAACAACAAGTATTTTTCAAAGAGTAGAGTGGTATAGGAAACATGTACATGGACATTCATAACATCATTTGGTGATCTAAATTAGATCGTTCATCACTCATATTAGGTTGAGGCAGCTAACAGTTCATTGTTGTTCATTTCACTTCATCACAGTATCATCAGTTAAGGTGAGTTTTCATAGCCCCGTTTTCAATACAATATTTTGATTTCAAATCCCACGGGGGAATAAATTGCATCAACCATTTTAGTACGAGCCCAAGTACCAAAACATATGTACATTGCTTAAGTTGTCTTACCAACCTGTTAAAGTCCCCTATTTATTATCATGGACCGTTAATTTGCAAGTAAGCGAGAGTGAGTGGATAGATCTATCGAGGGTGACGCCTCCATCCGTGGTAGTTATTACCAACAGTAAGCAGATGCATTTCATGTCTACATATTGGGAGTGTTCTGGTAAAACATTCGGGAGGGGCATATAATTTCATCAGTCATAGCTTCGGGGTCATGAGCTTAAGGTCTATTGTACTATTTTACGTGACTTTTGTCATGCACTTATACTTGTGGTGGCCGTACATCATTACATTTTATAAACCTATGGAATTCACCAACATTCGTGTTGACGTTTTAGCAATGTATTTCAGGTTATTAAGGTAGCTCATGTGACATGCATTTGGACCTTCATGGAGTCGCGGGGTCGACGCGTCTCACCATTATTTCATGCACTTATGTAAACGTTTGATCTAGTAGGACTTGTTTTCATAAGCTTGCAACACCTTTTGGGGACCTCATTTTGTAAACTCTGGATTATTTCAATGATCAAACGAAGTATTTTTCCAAACGACACTTTAGGTCATTCAATGTAACTGTAACTGTGGTGCTATGATAGACACCCCCAGGCATTCCATTCCGCTGCAATTATTGGAAAACATATCTTCAATTGAACATGGATGGAACAAGGGTTGAAACCATTATTATTACAGAAAATTCGTCTAGGATTTTCACAAAGAAGCTCTCCAAAAGTTCCTCACTTAATGAATGAAAATTAGAAATCTATATATAGATTTTACACCTTGACGGCGTCGCGTTTTAGCTTGTGACGCCGCCAAGATAAAATTTGTATTGCCTAGATCGACTTCTGACGCCGTCATGTGTAATATTACTCTGGGCCGTCACATGTATTTTGACCCTGACGACCTTGGTGACGCCGTCAAGCCAAAATGCCTTGAAATTATTCTGGGTCGTCATGTGTATTCTCCACATCCACCTCTTTTGCCACTCTTGACGCCATCACTTGCAATGCCTTGACGCCGCCAGGTACTGTTCCCAACAAGGATTTTGAGACTTTGTCTTTTCTTCACTTTTTCGCTCCAAAAACGTCCAAAATGCTTCCTTTAGTAAATTTCCTCTCAAAATGACCTAAAATGACAAAAGGAACAATTTAGGGCAATAATTGATCAAATAATTACAAATTCGGGCTTAAATGACCCCCCCAAATGCGGTACACTTTTCGCCTTATCAAATACCCTTACACTTGAGATTTGCTTGTCCTCAAGCAAATGCGCTTTTATTCTAATCAAAATACAAGTTAGGGGTCATTTAACAATAATATAAAAGTAATTACAACAAATAATCGTTCCACTTAAAACCAAAAACAAGCACGGAGGTATATACACTAGCACCTCACAAATAGTGTTTAGATACTCACATCTCTCGGGTGTAATAAAGTATATATCACAATAAGGAAATGGAAAACATCTCCACTACCTGTCATAGTAAATAGATTACCATAGGCTTGGGAAAGGATCCAACCTCCACCACTTGGCTTAAGCAGCTAAGATAAACTATCAAAGAGGTCTTTTAAAGGGTTATAACGTGAGGTGTAGGGATATGGTAAACACGGATTTGTTGGATAAAGGCAATATATACTGGTGGCGAGTTAATCATCTTGGTTAATTACATGTATAGCATGGCGTTGCTAAGCCAAGACTCGACTCGACTTAAGCTAAAAAAATCAAAAATAACAAAAACTTAAAATAAACATAGAATGAAACGGGATGGTAGTCCGTATGTTATATATATATATATATATATATATATATATATATATATATATATATATATATATATATATATATATATATATATATATATATATATATATATATATATATTGCATACACTTTTACCCTACCATCCAAAATAATACATCATAGGGAATTTGCATTCCCTTTACACTTGAACTTTTACGTACTTTACAATCAACTATTCTAATGACTCGAATTAAGATAATCAAAACACTTGGAGTACTTTTTAAGATTAATGTATATATGGGGGTAATATATGATGTTCTTCCCCATTACTCCATAACACAAGTACTTTACCCATGAGTCCCAATCGTCCCAAAACAAGATGTACAAGATATGACTCGACTTAGCAACCATGTAATCAATTAGACAATTAACTAAGGGTTTAAACAAATAACAATAATGCACAAAAGATGAGTGCATACACGGAAGGCTAAGGCGATTTGGTTGCACATTTCAGGTGGATTGTTAACAAATTCTTCCTTTAAGTAAAATGCTTAAAGTTAGAAACGAAAAGATAGGCTCGGAGGGGTGTACTAGGGGTATCGTGTACTAAAAATGAGTACAACGCAAAGGTGTGGGAGAATTAATTAACTTTGTTAGTCAAGGTAATTGACTTAAATGGACAAGTAATTATGGTACGGGTTTAACACAAGGGTGATCCTAATGGCTCTTATCATGTAGTAAATCCTACTACACGAATGTAGTCTCATTAGCGGTCTCGAGATGCATCACTAACGCAAGTTCTAGAATCTAAATACTACCAGTACACTCATAAGCACTAATAATGAATGCTTTTCCTAACAAATCTAAAGGTGAACCTTACATATTTGGGTGAAAAATTTTTCTTGAGTGGTACGGTTTTTCTGCTAGTCATACAACTCCTATCCATGAGACGCTCATTAAGGCTAAAGCTTCACTCTTAAATGTTGTAAAAAAATTTAAATTTGGCGCTAAAATTGCCCTAACAAGTATTTCTCTTAGTTTTATTACACACCTACTATCGAACAAACAAACTCAAGCATAATTATATTCTCAAAAGTATCATCATTTACCCTCCCCTTACGCTTAAGCTGAACATTGTCCCCAATGTTCAATAAAAAGATGTAAAAATAAATAAGGTAAAAGAATGAAAACAAATACTCCCCTGATTCGTTCGGTGTGGATAGTGTGTCAACAAGGTTAGATCTTCTTCTAAGAAAATGAACTTTGAAAGCTTCCCTACAGAAATATAAATCATCCTCTTGTCCAATGTAACCTATTAAACCTGAGAAAATAATCAAGGCAAACCTCGCGTAAAATCGGCGGCAATCTATATATACTAAAAATCCTAGAAAACAAATTAAGATATAATGCTTGTGGAATGAATGTTTGCAGATTTTCTGGAGTTTATAAAACTAAAGAATCAATAAAAAATTTAAGACTCTGATATAAACAAAACTCTCAAAACTTTTCAGAATTTTAGTACCTGACGCCATCAGGTTATAATTCCTGACGTCGTAAGAATGTTCCTGCAAAAATCTCATGTTAAGTTTCCGGAAAATTTCTGGACAAACTTATGCCTTACTTCCTGGAAAATACTGCAAAACATCATTATGACTCGATACAAGCATTTGAATCAAACAATTACTAATATACATTTTCATTTAATATCGTTGTGGTTCATGTCCAATTTCGTTCTTATAAACAAATTTGGGTTTCCCTTACACTTAACTTTCGCAAAATACCTTTATATGTAATTAAGACGAAGTTAAAAACAATCTAAAGCATTTTCACAATTTAATTTGAACCATGATCCACAAACAATAAAAATAAAACGCGCATACGAAAACAAATAAAATCAAACAAATAAAACAAATAAAACATGGGTTGCATCCCAAGAAGCGCTTTTCTTTATTTACGAGTCTTGTAGCTAGACTCAAAGTCATGGGCTATTACGTGACCTCTTCATCAAAGGTTATGTCCTCCTCATTGATCATTTCATTGCCATTTTCTTGATAATGCTTAACGCGTTGTATATTCACAGTGAATTCCCTATTCTCATCATCTATTAACACAACATCGCCCGTTTTAGAGGAGCTTTTCACGGTAAAAGGTCCATACCATCTAGACTTAAGTTTCCTGGGAAACAATTTTAAACGTGAGTTATACAACAGAACTTTGTCTCCTTCTGAAAAATCCTTAGGTTTCTTAATTCGTTGGTCATGCCATCTTTTTGCTCTTTCTTTATATGTAACGGAGGATTCATATGCTTCCAGTCTTAGTTCATCAAGCTCCTGGAGCTTTAAGAACCTGTTCGTTCTTGCAACCGTATAATCCAGATTACGTGTCTTAGGTGCCCAATACGCCTTATGCTCCAGCTCTACTGGAAGGTGACACGCCTTGCCATAAACCATGCGGAACGGGGTCGTCCCAATAGGTGTTTTGTAGGCCGTTTGGAATGCCCATAAAGCCTTTTCAAGTTTAAATGACCAATCTTTTCTGTTCTGATTGACCATTTTTTTAAGTATTCTCTTAATCGCTCTATTGGTGTTTTCAACTTGACCGTTGATTTGAGGGTGATAAGCGGTGGAGAATCGGTGGGAGACTCCATATCTTTTCATGACCTTTTCCATTTGTGCATTGCAAAAATGGGTTCCTCTGTCCTAATAAGAGCTTTATGGATGCCGAGCCTAGCGAACAGTTTTTTTAAGAAATGAATGACTACCCTAGCATCATTAGTCCTAAGGGCTTGTGCCTCTACCCATTTTGAAACATAGTCAATGGCCACCAAGATATATTCGTTCCCCCCTAAAGACGGGAATGGGCCCATAAAATCTATTCCCCAAACATCAAAAACCTCACAAACTTGTATAAAATTCTGAGGGGCTTCATCCCTTCTTGATATATTGCTAGCTCGTTGACATGCATTACACGCTTGTATCATTCCCCTTACATCACGAAATATTGTAGGCCAATAAAATCCTGCATCGAAAATTTTTCGTGCAGTGGTGTTCATCCCGTGATACCCCCCTGAGGGCCCTGAATGACATTCTTTCATTATCTTCATCGCTTCTTTTTCCGAAACACAGCGCCTGATTATTTGATCAGGGCATCGTCGAAACAGGAAAGGTTCATCCCAAAAATAATATTTCAATTAGGCAAAGAATCTTTTCCTTTCGTGTTTGTTCAAGTGTTCTGGAATAATTCTAGTTACTAGATAGTTAGCATAATCCGCGTACCATGGCTCAGAATCATTTATTGACATGAGTTGTTCTTCAGGAAATGAATCCCGAATTTCACTCCTGTCAGATTCGTTAAGACAGGGATTTTCGAGACGAGAGAGATGATCAGCAGCTAAATTCTCTGCCCCCTTCTTATCACGAATTTCAACATCGAATTCTTGTAACAACAAGATCCACCAAATTAGTCGTGGTTTAGCGTCTTGCTTAGCAAAAAGATATCGAAGAGCCGAATGATCAGTAAAAACGACCGTTTTTTAGAGGACAAGATATTGACGAAATTTATCAAAGGCAAATACAACGGCCAAAAGCTCCTTTTTAGTGGTGGAGTAGTTCTCTTGAGCAGGATTCATGGTTTTGCTAGCATAGTATATCGGTTAGAAGTGTTTGTTAAGCCTTTGGCCCAATACTACTCCAACAGCATAGTCGCTAGCGTCGCACATGATTTCGAAGGGCAATTCCCAATTAGGTGTAACCATAATTGGGGCTTACGTGAGTTCCTGCTTCAGTCGATCGAACGCATCCTTGCATTCTTGGGAAAAATCGAAAGGAGCATCTTTTATAAGCAGCTGAGTCATCAGCTGAGCTATTCTAGAAAAGTCTTTAATGAATCTCCAATAGAAACCGGCATGACTCGAGAAGCTACGTATTGCTTTGACTGTAGTTGGATAAGGTAGCTTAGATATGGCTTCAATTTTTGCTCGGTCCACCTCAATTCCGTTTCTTGAGACCTTGTGCCCAAGTACAATTCCTTCTTTTACCATAAAATGGCATTTCTCCCAGTTCAGAACCAAATTGGTCTCCTCGCAACATTTGAGCATTTTCTCGAGGTTAGCAAGATAGCGATCGAAAGAGTTTCCAAAGACTGAGAATTCATCCATGAAAACTTCCATGCTATCTTCCATTAACTCGTGAAAGATTGCGGTCATGCATCGCTGAAATGTAGCGGGAGCGTTACATAACCCGAAAGGCATTATTTTATAGGCGAATGTCCCATATAGGCATGTGAACGTGGTCTTTTCTTGATCTTCAGGGGCGATGGGGATTTGGAAATACCCTGAGAAACCATCCAAGAAATAGTAGTACTCGTGCCCTGCTAATCTTTCCAACATTTGGTCTATGAATGGGAGAGGGAAATGATCTTTTCGGGTGGCATCATTTAGCTTCCTATAATCGATGCACACACACCAACCAGTGACTGTTCTCTGGGGCACCAATTCACCATTATCATTTTTTACCACAGTCATTCCTCCTTTCTTTGGTACGACCTGTACAGGACTAACCCACGGACTATCTGAGATTGGATAGATTAACCCTACGTCCAAGAGTTTGATGACTTCCTTTTTCACAACTTCTTTGATGTTGGGATTTACTCGCCTTTGAGGTTGCACGGCGGGTTTATAATTTTCTTCCATAAGGATTTTATGCGTGCAGAAGGTCGAATCAATCCCCTTGATGTCAGCTACACTCCAAGCAATGACTCCCTTATATTTCTTTAAAACTTCTAAGAGCTTATCTTTTTGCTTATCTTCAAGGGAAGAATTTATGATTACAGGCAGTTGATCTTCTCCTTGAAGAAAAGCATATTCTAGATGGCTTGGGAGCTCCTTGAGTTCTAACTTGGGTGGCTCGATAACAGAGGGTTTCAAATTGTTTTCAGGTTTACGAAGCTCGAGTAGTTCAGTGGCCTCTTGTCCAGGATAGAAGGACACTCCGCTAACACCCTCTGTCTTTTCCTTCTCAATTATGGGAAGGAAAGCATCATCCTGTAACCATCCTTCTTCGCTTTGTTCATCAACATAGTTTTCAATGACATCGGTTAATTCATCGACATCTCCGATGAAATATAGCCTGTTTGCTGCTTCGAAAGAAAGGTTCATTGTATTCTTAATATCAAAGGTTAAGCTGTCGGCCCCTACTCGCAAGGTTAACTTGTCGTCATGAACATCAATGACAGCACGAGCGGCGGCAAGAAATGGTTTTCCTAGGATGATGGGCACTAAGTCATCCTCCTCCATTTCCAAGATCACAAAGTCAACCGAAAATTTGAACTTCCCTACCTTAACTAGCACGTTCTCGTATATCCCCACGGGATATTTGACCGATCTATTTACTAGCTGGATGTTCATACGGGTTGGTTTTAATCTGGAATAACCTAGTTTGAGGAACATGGAATAAGGCATGAGGTTGATGCTTGCTCCTAAATCAGCTAGAGCATTCTTTATCGATAAAGATCCTATGGAACAAGGCAAGGTGAAGCTACCCGGGTCGTCTACCTTTTTTGGTAGACCTCGTTGGGTCACCACTGAGCATTCCGGTTAGCAAGACCCTCGAGTCTCTTCCGGTTAGCAAGTAATCTCTTGAAGTATGTGCTATACTTGGGCATATGGTAGCAAGCATCAAGGAGGGGTATGGTGACCACCGAATCCTTCAGATATGATAAGAATCTTTCATTATCATTCTCAATCTTTTGATTCTTGAGGCGGGACGGAAAGGGGACTTTCACAGGTTGGTTGGGAGGAGCAAGTGGAGAAGAGGTCATCTGAGGGGGTTGTTCGGGAGTCTCATCGCTCACATCACCTCCTTCCCTGTTAGAAATGTCTTGCTCGACCACAATGGGGTGTTGATTAGGATAAGGGGGTCCTTGGTTGTTGTTCCGGCCCGAGTAGTAATCGCGAGCAGGGGGTCTGTTTGGTTTACTTGAGGCTTGTTACGGCCATCGAGGGCGGCATTGAGTTCTTGGAACCATTTTTCCATGTCATTTTGTTGTTCAGTAATGAGCTCGTTAAGCCCTTTCAATTGTAAGCTTTTTTCAAGGGTGAAATGTCCAAGATCATCCTCAAAAGTGCTCCTAATTTTGAAGTCAGGACCTTTCTCTCCCTCCTCTTTTCTTACAAGATTTCCCCAAGGGGTAAAATCTTCGTTTTGGTAGAAAGTTAACAAGGAAGGATCATCGAAAATGTCATGGCTTGACAGGTATGCGCGTTCGGTAGTGGGCTCTCCTCCGCATTCCTCTATTTCATGCGGGCCCCCACAGTGGTCGCAAATCAAGTATGGATTTGATAGTTGTTTAGCTGTTCGCGATCCTGCTAGGTATGATACCCTTTCGTGAAGCTTCCTTAACCGATCCTCAGATGAGAGTGTTTGCATGATTTCAGATATACTCATAGTTGAATCGGGTTCATCCCAAGTATCGTCTTGATCTTGAGCATATTCCTCAATCCTATTCCACCCTTCTTCGGCGCTTAGATTGGCTATTTTCCCTTTTATCGAATTATTGATCCCATGTTGATTATTTTGGGAGACGTTGTCATAGAAGATTTGGAAAAGAAGCCAAAGTTCGATGCCATGATGGGGAACTTGCCTTATTAGGTCCTTGAATCTAATCCATGATCTATAAATGGGTTCGTCTTTCCCCTTACGGAAACGGAGGATCTTATCCCTAAATGTTGAGGTTCTTCCAGCCGGGAAAAACTTCTCATAAAACTTAGAGATAAGTTGCTCCCATGTAAAAATAGACTCAGAGGGAAGTTTATTGTACCAATCCTTAGCTTTTTCCTAAAGGGTAAAAGGAAAGAACCGTAATCGAGACGTGTTTCTAGTGGCCCCATCCGCATGGAGGGTGTCCACTATCTTCAAGAAATCCCTAACATGTTGAATTGGGTCATCGGTTTGCAAACAACGAAATTTGCATACACTTTGGACAAGCCAAACATCATTTGCATGCAAGACCTCATTGGTATGTTCGTTTGGAAAGACAATGGCATTAGAGAAGCCGCGAGGGTTCGGGGAGGAATAATCCTTAAGGCGCTTAGGTGTGGCAATTTCAGGAGTGTCCATATCACGGCTGGATTGGGAGCTATGGGATGTAAGGTGATGATCTGAATTTTCTTCAGAGAGGGCTTCATCAAAGTTGATGGTTGTGCCTGATGGTTCGGGCGTTGTAAGAGATTGCCTTAGCCTATGCATTTCCCTTTCAGGTTCTGCATAAGGAGAGACAAGATTTCTTAAGGAACTACCACTTCTGGTGACTCTAAGATTAGAAAGATCTTCATTTGCCATGATGTCGGGTGGCAAAAGTTATGAACAAAGAAACGAAGAAACAAGATAGACTAAGGAACCTATAAAACTAAAGTAAAAATCTTACTAGAAAGTAATCTAGCAAGTAGACCTAATAAAAAGAAATTCTAACCTAGACAATAACTATTCCCCGGCAGCGGCGCCAAAAACTTGATGCGTGGAATTGCACCCTCGCAAAAGGTTTTACCTCTCAAGGGATCTTGAGAAGCTTGCAATCCCCACCAGGCAGTGTACCTGTTCGTTGTCGTATAGTATAGTGACAAGTACTCGGGGTTTGATCATTCAACTCAGGAATAGTGTTCGCTAGGATTAAAAAGTCTACTAAACTAGGTCTAAAGGTGAGGGATAATTCTTTTTGTATTTTTATATTTTTATAAAAGCAAGTAAAATCTCAGGTTTTGAAGGAGTGGGCGGAATTAGTTGCTAGTCAACTAACCCAATTAACTAAAGATGCAATCAAAATAAAATAAAATAAACTAAAACTAATTTGTGGTGTAAACAATAATAAGAGAAAATGTGTTTACTTAGATTTCATTACTCCCTAGATATCTTTTACCGGTTGATTAGCTTGTTACAATTGCATGAATGACGGGTTATATTCCTTAATACTAGTCGTAGGGCCGTGTATGAAATTCCCTAACTCTATAAGCTCCTACTTGACTCCTATGTCGAGCCGACTAAAAGCTCCAAACATGGGATCACTAGAATTCGCTCATGCATTAAATACAACCATAAATCGTAGTACACCTCCGATCATGTTTCTTAAGACGTTCAAGCAAGTTACCAATTGGAAGTCTGCCAGTTTTCTTAAGCCTAACATCGAATACAATCATCCACAACAATTATAAACAACCCATCAACCAATAATCAACATTTAGGTTTTATTACATCTAAGCAAACACAATAAAAACCTAGCCTAGCATGTTAAAAAGAAGAAAAGCATAAGATAGAGTCACACAACACATAGACATATTGTATGATTATTGGAAAACTTATCTTCAATTGAACATGGATAGAACAAGGGTTGAAACCCTTATTATTACAGAAAATTCATCTAGGGTTTTCACAAGGAAGCTCTCCAAAAGTTCCACACTTAATGAATGAAAATTAGAAAACTATATATAGATTTTACACCTTGACGGCGTCATGTTTTAGCTTGTGACGCCGTCAACTCGCTGCCAAGATAAAATTTGTATTGCCTAGATTCACTTCTGACGTCGTCATGTGTAATATTACTCTGGGCCGTCACATGTATTTTGACCTTGACGGCCTTGGTGACGCCGTCAGGCCAAAATGCCTTGAAATTGTTCTGGGCCGTCATGTGTATTCTCCGCATCCACCTCTTTTGCCACTCTTGACGCCGTCACTTGCAATGCCTTGACGCCGTCAGGTACGGTTCCCAGCAAGGATTTTGAGACTTTGTCGTTTTCTTCACTTTTTCGCTCTAAAAGCGTCGAAAATGCTTCCTTTTGTAAATTTCCTCTCAAAAGTACCTAAAATGACAAAAAGAACGATTTAGGGCAAAAATTGATCAAATAATTACGAATTCGGGCTTAAATGACCTCCCAAAAGCGGTACACTTTTCGCCTTATCAGGCAGCAACTATCCACTTGTCCAGCAATAGTCCCTGCACATTCATAAAACAAAAAACAAAGACAAAACTAAAATATTAGAGTTAGAAAGTTCAGTAAATGACAGAACTAGTCCTTGAACTTTTATAAGAAGGTTTGAACCATTATTCAACAGTAATCACGGCCTTAAAAAAAGCTTACTGAAGGAGGTGATGGGTTTGCAATAAAAAATCTAACAAAATTAACGGATCTCCATGGAAAAACTTGTATTACAGGGGTAAACAAAATACAAGATGCAAATGATGCAGAAGAGTTGAATTTATCAGGGAAAAAAGGTTTAGTGAGATAGAGCTTGAAAGTGAGTTGCTAAATGTTCTTAAGCCTTGTAATGGTAGTTTGATATTGCTTGGAATTGTGTCATGTGTTCGAATAAAGTTTCCAAATGAGTTAGAGATCTATGGATTCTTTAATACTAGATTCCAAGCTTCTAAGTCAATTCTAATGGTAGCATGAGGTAGCTGATGAAAGAGAAAGCTGACCATGAATGATACACAAGGCTGATTTGATGGTGGCATTGTGCAGACTCAATTATGATTGATGGCATTTCAAACTTTCCATGAGCACAAGAATAACAAGCAGCAGTAGTATCGTGCAGTGGAGAGCCTTCAAAGCAGGAAGAACTGTGGCTATGAAAGTATGTTGGGAGCATTGATAGAAAAAAATAATCAGGAAACTAGTTGAATTCGTTATGATGAGGCTGAGTTGGAAATTAGGGGTCCCGGGTAGTTTTTTTTTTTTTTTTTTTTTTGAATGAGGATTAGAGTGGCGGAGTAGAAAAATCTGTGTGCTCCCTGATTGAAGCAGCCCATGTCAGGGACACATAATCATTATTAGACAAAATGTTGCAATTGATTTAGTGGTGGTTGTGTTGGTGAGGATCAACAAAGAAGAGAAGGAGAAAGCTAAAGTAAAATCAGCAAGCAGCAAAGAGCATATAATTAATTTTCTTGTAACTGATTAGAAATTAAGAAATATGGAAGATGGTAACTATACAAAGTCTAAGAGCGTTTGGAGTGATAACGCTGAAGCAGCGTTATTGCCTACATGGCAACCTTTCAACGACGTTATCACGTTACATGCATTTCCTACCCCTCGCGTTATGCCAAGCGTTTCCCACGGCGTTGCTATACTAACGCACGTTAGTATAGATATGCTCAGTTTCAAAATATGCCCCTTGCTTAAAAATGTTACCGTTTGGAGGATGGGATTTGTGTTTGTGTGTAGTGTGTGTGCAGGTGCAGTGAAGAAGACAAGTTTTTTTTTTTTTTTTTTTTTTTTTGTGTGTGTGTGTGTGTGGGGGGGGGGGGGGGGGGGGAGGGGGAGGGGGATGGGGGGCTAACATTTAATAGTAAAGATTTGGGCTGGGCTAGAATATTGGGCCAAAAGCATTTAAACTTTTTTTTTTAATAGTTTTGTAACTTATTATTATTATTATTATTATTATTATTATTATTATTATTTATAAAATTGTTATTTGTAAATAAATTTAATAAATGATGTATTTGAATGTTTAATAAATGAATTTGTTGAGGGTAGAATTTGTAAATTTGCAAAAAGTGATTTTATTGGGTGTTATGATTTCCTGGTGTTTTTGGTGTTATGTTGTTTGGTGTTAAAATGATGTGCTGACGTGGCAGTGATGTTGGTGTTATTTCGTGTTATGAATCCCTCCACTCTAACTGTGAGTATGGGTCAACTGTTTAAGAATGATGTTTTGACATGCTTTTGAGTAAAATCATTGTATGATGACATGATGTTTAGTTGGAGCATAAAGAGTCAGAAGTATCAAAAACCATATGTGACATACTGACATGAAAAACGTGTTTTTATTAGATTGGTATCAAGAGTAACACAGTTTGACTTTTCAGAAGTCCAATTTAATGCTAATCCAAATAAAGGTCAAAACAAAACATGCTTATGCTGGATCAGCTTCTTACAACAGAATTTCATAACATAGATTATAAAACACGCACAAAATCCGAACTCATGTGATGTTACTCGTAAAATCTTGAACTAGGCAACCAACTGAAGCATATGATGAGCCACCCTTAGTCACTGATGCCCTGCTCAATTTACTCATCGCTTTCACTTTTGCTCTGACCTCGTTATCTTCCATCAGCTGCCTTATCCCTCTCTCTATCTCATCCGCCGTGATGATGACCATATCACCCTCAGGATTAATCACATTGTTCTTATAATCCATTTTAATCTCCACCGCTAATCCCAGCTCCATCACCGTTTCAAATGCATTCATTTGTTGTTCACCATACATTGGCCATGTTGCCACTGGTACACCAAACCACAAACTCTCCAACATAGAGTTCCACCCACAATGGGACACGAATCCTCCCACAGCTGGATGAGCTAGCATCGACACCTGTGGGGCCCACCCAATTACTTTTCCTTTTCCAATTGTGCGCTCCAGGAATCCATCTGGCAGTACTGCTCCTGGATCAGCAAAATCGTCGGGGAGGACTTTGAATGACTGCGCAGGTAGAGGAGGTCGGCGTAGTGACCACACGAAGCGATATCCACTACGCTCTAAACCATACGCTATCTCCTTCACTTGAACCTCGTCAAAACTTCCCATACTTCCAAAACACAAGAAAACCACGGAACAAGGTGGTTGGTCGTTCAACCAGGTAATGACATCTTTGTCCTCGGGTTTTCCAGCAACACCGTCCAGATTAAGTATGGGTCCCACTGGATACACTGGCGTGAAGTTGGTCTTTGAAAACGACTTGATTGCATGTGTTTCCAGCTCCAAGAACGTATTAACCATTATCGCTTTAGCCTCTCTCATTCTCCTAAAAGAATACATCAAAAAGTCCATCCCGTCCTCTGTCTGGTACACCTGAGGATATACCTTTGTAGGTACCGGATTAACAAAGCACGGAAGTAGTATTTCACCTTCCGCCTTACTCAGCTCAATAACATAATCTTGGCTCTGATCGGCACATACTGTCTCCATATACAATTTAAATCCAAGAAACGCGGCATTAGAAGTGTAAAACACATATGTCGGCACATTAAACTCATTAGCCACATCTATCATACTTGTAGATAATATGTCTACAACGAACCCAACAAGGTGACCAAAATGAGGTTGGTTTATCATATCAGCAACAACATTTCTAACATATTTGCAATGACTATCAACGTATTCACGAAACGAAGTAAAAGGTGCTTTTGGGTTGAGCTTAGGTGCGAATTCATCATGAGGGAGTTCAATGAAGCGTATTCGATCAATAGTATTCTTAGCCAACGAATCAATGTAGGCAGCGAGAGCTAAAGAAGTGTAAGGAGGGCTTATGATAAGTACTGTTATAGAAAGCCTTTGATCACGATTAACGAGTACTTTTGCCATCTCGATAGTGGACATTATGTGACCAACACCTGGGATTGGGATAAATACGAGCTCTGCTACTTTGTTTGCCATGAGTTGATTGTTTGTTTGAAGATTGTTTTCTGTTTAAGTTTTGGGTACTATTTATATAACAAAATATTGAGTTGATATGATGTCATTGCATTGCTGGCAGTGCTTTGAATCTTGTCAACATAAGAAATAAATAAACTGGGATCAGTTATTACGTGCTTAACAAGTAGACTTGATGTCATTGCATTGCTGGCAGTGATTGAGACATGGGTTCACTAAACAAATACATTATTGGACTTTTTAGAATAGATTGTAGATAGTTGCCATCAGACCCATTCAGGATTAAATTCCAAGTTTCTGCAAATCCCGTTGGGTAAAGTAGATGATCCAGATTGTCAGTTTTATGAATATGTATAAATCTTTTGTTATATGAACTGTAATTGTGGCAAACGTGTCGACAGCTTGGTCATAGTGCGTGGATTGGTATATAATCTGGTCATGATATTTTGTACGTATATTTAGGTCCTCACTAGTCATCTGGCAGTTTAGTTTTATGAACTTCAACATTAATATAAAAAATAAATTAAGATATTGGAAATGACTGATCAGAAATGATTGTAGACCGGCCATCTTATGCTTGTCCGCTAATGAGAAAAATATACTTCGTGTCCAGTTTAATCACACACTGGTACATGAGTCACTTTTTATAAAAAGATCAAGCGTTTCTAGGATTGTTTTATGACCAATCAATTGGTGTACGTAGAAAATGCCATGCAAATCATAGGACTTTTTTTTGCAATACATTGGTATATCAGTTTGAATTTCGCTTGATTTGGTTATTTTATTTTGTGAGACCGATGTTGCCCGATTCTAGCTAATTATATAACAAACAAAAAGAAGTGCCGTGGTAACACAGAATTTGAAACATCTTTGTGCATTTTGAGTGACAACGATTGCATTTCGAGTAAAGGAGTTATAGTCTTATAGATGATGTTTGCTTTTTGAGATAATGTTTATAAGACCAGTGCCTTCAACACCATTAGAATGTGTAAAAGAAGAAACAATTCGTATCCATTTATTTCCTGCAGCATGATCATAAAGTATATGTTGGAGGTTTCTATAATTATAAGAGCTCATTGTCAAGTTGTTTATTAACTTGAATTTGTTTTATACTTTTTTAATAATTTAGAAGTTGGACCGTAATACTTATAAAATTAGTGGGTCAGTAATATCAATCAAAAAATCAGACCATATGCTTTGTCCCTATGCCCATAACATTGCTAGGACTTGATCACATAATCAAAAGAAAAACATCACGATAAAACATTTACAAGCCAGAAAGAATGGCAGATACAGTTGCTGAGCTCGTCTTCATTCCCGCTCCAGGTGTTGGTCATATCACATCCACAATAGAGTTCGCTAAACTGCTTGTTAATCGTGACAAACATATCTCCAAAACCATACTAGTCATCAAGCCACCTCCTGGCTTGGATATGAATGCCTACACCAAATTATTTGCCAGAAAAGCTATATATCGAATACGATTCATTGAAGTACTCCCATAGAGTTGAAACCCTTCCAAAATTTGACCCTGAAGCTCCCATAACTTTCATAAATGATTTAATCAAAGTTCATTGCAAACACGTGAAGAACATTGTAGCGGATATGATTAATCAATCTGGCTCTAATCAGGTTGCATTCGTCATTGACATGTTTTGTGTCAGCATGATGGATGTAGCCAATGAATTCAATATTCCAACTTATATATTCTTCACTTCTGGTGCTGCTTTTCTTAGATACAAGTTATACATCCAAACCCTTTGTGATACTCAAAACCAAGACATTTTCGAATTCAGCAACTCAGACACAGAAATTCAGATTCCAAGCTTCGTCAATCCAGTGCCCACAAAGGTCTTTCCTGCAGTGTATCAGGCTCAAGAAGGGTTGGACTTTCTGGTGTATTGTGTTCAGAAATTCAGATATGCCAAAGCAATAATTGTTAATACTTTCTTGGAATTGGAAACACATGCAATCGAGTCATTCTCTTTCGACACCACTTTTCCACCGGTGTATCCAGTGGGACCTGTACTCAACTTAGACGTTGCTTCCGTTACTACCCAAAACAATGATGTCATCAGTTGGTTGGATAGACAACCACCAGCCTCAGTAGTTTTCTTGTGTTTTGGGAGTATGGGGAGTTTTGATGAGGCCCAAGTGAAGGAGATAGCCCATGGTTTAGAGCGTAGTGGCCACCGTTTCTTGTGGTCACTGCGTCAACCTCCTTCACCCGAACATGCAATGGATGTCACTAGTGATTATGTGGATCCAGGAGAAGTATTGCCAGAAGGATTCTTGAAGCGGACAGGTGAATTAGGAAAAGTGATTGGTTGGGCTCCACAAGTGTTAGTGCTGGCTCATCCTGCAGTGGGGGGATTTGTGTCCCATTGTGGGTGGAACTCGATTTTGGAGAGTCTGTGGTTCGGTGTACCAATGGCAACATGGCCGATGTACTCTGAGCAACAGATAAATGCATTTGAATTGGTGGTGGAGATGGGATTGGCGGTGGAGATTAAACTGGATTATAAGATAAATGTGTTTAATCCAAAAGGCAATACGGTCATTGTTGCGCCAGAGGAGATAGAGAATGGCGTACGACAAGTCATGGAGGACAACAAGATACGATTTAAAGTGAAAGAGACAAGCAAAATGAGTAGACATGCAGTGATCCGGGGTGGTTCGTCTTATGGATACATTGGCTCCCTCATCCAGGATTTCATTAGTAACCTAAGATGAGTTTGACATTTAAGCTCGGTTTATTTTGGGTCCGTTATATAATGTTGCCTTTCGAAAATAATATAATGTTGACAAGAAAAAAAGCAGACTTGAGGCAATCTCATTACAGCCCCAAAACGAGATGGTTTCACGCTTGTGTTGTTTTATCCAAGTCGATATTTGAGAATGTGAAGCATTATCATCTCCCAGTGAAAAGCTGTATAATCCCATTCATTCAACAATTTCTCGAATTTAGAAATCAACGAACAATTATCATGAAACCTTAAATAAAAAAATTTGTGCTTTACTAGAAACCTTAAATAAAATGGACCTGTAGGACTACCTTTTATGTGCTTCTTAATATCGGAACCAGCTTTCTTAGACTATAAAGCACTGGAAAAGCATGTAAGCAATAACACCCTTTTGATCCTCCATCTTTTTTTAGAACATCACCTGAACCAATAAGAACAAGAATGTGTCAAGCAATGCAAGTGGCGATAACGGTAAAGATTGATACATATAATAATGACCAACTGACCAAGTATGCAAACATTTGAGTCTTAAACTAAGCATTGCTCTCAAATATTATATGTCAATTAGCAACAACTTTCATTTTTGGGATGTCCCATATAAAAAGAGCATGGGCAACACGTCTATCGGAAAGATCCTACTCATATAGTTAATTCCTGACTATATACAAATCATATGTACTAGATTTTCTCAAAAGCATAATACTCCATCAGGATATGAAGAAAACCGTAAATAAACAAAATAACAACAGAACACATATGAAGGCTTCAGCCATCCAAACCCCCTTAAGTAATGCACGCCATTGGTGACTACATTTCCTTTTGATCATGTAGGACTAATGCAGTTTACATAATGAGAAGGCATCATCAACAGTGCATCATTACTTCTTCACAAATACACACAAACTAACATGATTACATTTCCTAGTAAGCAATCCCCACTTACCCAGTCTGACGTCAGGATGACTAGCTAAAATTAACAAAACAAAGGCCAACTAAAATGTTGACTTGACGTGTTATACATTTGTACTAGTATTAGAAAGTAACTCAACCTGACTCATTACCAAACAACCCATTTGAACTAATATCAATTAGTACTTAAATCTATAGCCTCGAGCCTTAGCTTGGATGGTTCCTACCCTAGTACATCTAGTGCTAAAACATCTTCATTAATGTGAATGTGGAATGGGCTGTTACACTGCGATATACTATTATTTTTACAATGCCGAGATAGAGAACAAGATAGCTTTATTCTTACTTTTGAAAGTAACTCTTGGCTCTCGGGAGGTTGCTTTTTCAAACTTTGAGGCAATATAACAGTAAGCAACTCTGGTCGGTCAGCTCTTAGTGCGCCTCTTATTACAGCAGCATTATCATACGGAGTCAAATAAAATAGGTTAACAGGGGATAGGTCAGATGGGCCAAACGAGTTGAAGGTCCCACCAAACATATTATAAATGCCTACCACTTCCTAAATCAATGTATTCAAAGCTTTAGACAATCACTGTAACAGTATTATATTTATAGCCATAGGTAACATTTCTGTTATCGATACATATATTTTAAATGGTCAAAAAGTGTTTACGGGACAACCTCACCAACACCAGTCTTTTTAGAACTCTCGCTGCTGCATACAAATATATGATATAGAGAGTGACTCAAGAGTAGAACTCTCGCTGCTACAAACATATCTACGTAGATGTGTACTTTAAGCAAAATAATAATGCAGTTGTGATAAGATGAGCCATCAGTAAACTACATAAAATGAACTTATAACGTGGTACAAGCCGCCTTCCAAGCTCCAAAACGATTGTATATGTGATAGTTAAATATTAAAAACAAACACATATCCGAACCAAAAATTCATAATATAAGGGAATTGTAACGTACTCTTATAACAAGGGATTTAAACCTACTCCAAACTACAAATACCTAAACTAGTAATGCTTATCCAATTTCGCCGCAAACAAATTCATTAATATTTCCAAAATCAAAGTAATGTCACTCAAAAAATCCTATTAGATATCACTGGTGATTTGCAGCCGCCTAGACCTTCAAACCACCAGATTTGTGTGTGTGTGTGTGTGTGTGTGTGGGGGGGGGGGGGGGGGGGGGGGGGGGGGAGGGTAGGTAGTATGTAAGGAGTAAAGTAAGGGGAAATTAGGAGTGGGTTATTCAGTATTTGCCAAAAGTAAACACCCATTCTAGTAAGCCACCCAAAAACTACACTCCAGCTGTAAGTACCAAAACATCTACCCGTAAAAATGCAAAAACCAAAAATGACCCTTTTTCTATGTTTAAGTTCAAATGTCATGAACAACTACCTCCAGTGAAGTATTAATCGACACATATATCGTGTGCATCTCTTTTTTTGAAATGGAAGGAAAAGCGAATATGAATCATGAACTGATACACATATTATGGGGTGCTTAAATTGGTGGTATCTAACTATTGCAACATGAAGTCTTAAATATTACTACTTACTAGTATTTAAATGTGGATAAACACTATCTACGTCCAGTTATGTGATTAATATCGGGTTATACTTACCCATTTCCTGACATAATTAAAAAAAAAAAAAAAAAAAAAAAAAAAAAAAAAAAAAAAACTTGAACTTCATTTCACAAATCGTAAACGGATGAGGTTTTTAGGTTACTCGGGGAGGGTGAGTGTTTGACTTAAATGTACGCAACCTAACTTTCCCATGGCCGTTTCCGACCCTTCCCTAGCCATTCTCCAAATGTGTACCTAGCGAGGTTCGTAAACATTAATGATTAGGCTCATATAAGGACATAACAAATTCATTCAATGTTTAACTCTTGGTTAGGACTTTCATCGAACACTTAAGCAATATGAGAATCATCAAACCCTTATTTTACATGAAATAATTCAGCTCAATAGGAAATCTAGATAATAGAAGAGTTGCTACATTGATTAGGTTAAAGTGATTCAAATCAAAATCAACAAATTATTAGAAATATGTATTCGATCAAAATCAACTAATTGAATCAATCAGCTTACATCGCGATTGTATCCGGCAGGGGTGCTCGACTGCGGCGAAGCGCGACTGTGAACCGTGGTGACGGCGGCAAAGTGTGGCGGCGACCGTTAACCGTGAACCGTTACGATGGCGGCAAAGCGTGGTGGCGACCATTAACGGTGATGAAGAAGAAGTGAACGGTGAATGTGTAGGAGAAAGAAGATTTAGGAATAAATGATAGAACCCTAAAAACTAATTCGGGTCAGGTTCCGCGCTTTTTTAAAAACTAATTCGGGTCGGGTCGGGTCGGTTGGATCCGCGCTTTTTTTTTCAAAGTGTATGTCCAGTTGTCCACTAGGCTTTTCTTTGGTTGACCGAGTGATGAGATGTTTTGTCACTTCAATAGCTAAAATTGCATTTTCTCTATACTTAGGGTGCGTTTGGTTCAAGATATACAAATGAGGTAAATTAAAATTTTAAGCAAATTAAAATGCTTCTCTAGTGGAAAGAATTTAAAATGCCCCACTTTTACCCCACTTTTAGCTTTAATCATACATTAAATTCCCTTGGGCCCACATCTTTAATGTGAACCAAACAAGCAAATTGGAGCAATTTCAAATTTAAATCCTACCAATTTCCTTCAATTTACTCCAACCAAACGCCCCCTTAGTGTCCAACTTAGTGACAAACTTTCTCTGTGATTATATGAGTGACGAAAATTTCGTGACTATATATGTAAGTGATGATATATAGTGACGACAATTTTATATCGTCACTAATTAGTGACGAAATATATAAGTCGTCATTAAATTCTCGTCACTATAGCCCCTTTTTTTTTGTAGTGTTCCGATGATTGGATGTACGGATGATTGTCAATATTTGGCTTTTGGTATAGATTGACGATTGGATTTTGGTCAATATTTGATTAGGTTATATTGGGCCACTGCATTTTGGGTTGTTTGTTAATTGCTATTTTAAGGCCATTTGTTTTTGGGTCGTTGGTTATCAGTATTTGATATCATGGTTGAATATGCACTTGTGAAGAATTGGTATTTGTTTTGTATTTTGGATTTGGATTTGGTCCATAATTCTTATTATATAAGTGAGTCATTAGAATTATGCGTATCATATTTGGGGAGTTTGAATTATTAGAGCTCGTTCCGTCAAGTTTTTATTAGCTTGAATTTGTTTGACACTTAGGTAATAAGTTTGAAGTTGGACTATAATACTTATAAAATAAGTGGGTCATTTCAAATTGATATTTGGAATTTGAAGAACGATTTGGTGTTTGAAGACTTGATTATTATTGGGTGGTTTGGAATTTGTTTGATCGTCGGAAATTTGTTAGTTTGAAAATTTTGGATCTTCGTTTGTCGGACTTTTGAAGTTTGTTGCCTGAATTTGATTGTCACTAGTGAAGATCGTTTGGGCCGATCTATTTTTTGTTCGATTGACCGTTTTGAATTTGTCAACTAACATTTGATTGTTCATTTTGAAGTTATCGGCATTCGCTTTGGATCGATTTTGATTCGGATCGTTTTTTGGGAATCGATGGTTCATTTTGAATTAGGCTAGTATCTTTAGCATTTAGAATTTGGAATTTTGAATTTGGAAATTTGAATCTGAAGACGAAAGATTCGTTTGGTTTGAAGTTTCGAGCGGAGTTGAAGTCACAGTGGAGATTGTTAGAAAGTGACTTAAACTTTTGGGTTTGTTTTGTAAATTTATCTGTGGATTGATATTAGTTTTTGGTATGTTTTCTAATTTGAGTCGATTTAGGTTTTGGTAAGTTTAGGTCATTGGTTGCCTATAAATAGAGGCCAATGACACTAGTTTTCTTTGTACCTTTTAAATTAGTTTTTGTGTTAGTACTTTTGAATTTGGTTTTGTATTTGTTTTGATAATTTGAATAAAGCTTCTGCTTCATTTGTTTGAATTTGTTTGTTTGTTTCGTACTTTGAATTACCAACAAGTGTTTCGGCCGGAATGCAATAACGCGAAACACAGCTGATCGTCCATCACCAAATGAGCAAGACATTAAAAAAAAAAAAAAAAAAAAAAAAAAAAAAAAAAAAAAAAAAAAAGGCCTATCATTATATAGAGTTATTTTAGATAAACCCGGTATATTAGAAAATTAATTAACAAAGTATGTACTCTTAAAAATAGTTAATATGGCCAGATGGTATGTCTGCTCTGTTCTTTTAAAAAATTTGGGTGTGTGTAGGTCCAACAATAGTGAATATGGTGTCTAGTTTTTTTGAGTCGGGAGTTCTATCTCCTAACATAAATAAACTCTTATTACTCTTACTCCAAAAGTCTCGAAACCTGAGTCCCTTAAAGACTTGCGTCCAATCAATCTGTGTAATGTTCTTTACAAAATTATCTCCAAGGTCTTGGTTAACAGGAAAAAACGTAACCTACCGCATATTATTCAAAGAGAACCAATCAGCTTTTGTTTTCGATCGTGTCATAATTGATAATGCAATTGTAGCATTTGAAGTTCTACATTGGCTAAAAAACAAAAAAAAAGGAAAAAAGGGGGTCATTAGCACTTAAGTTAGATATGAGCAAAGCGTTTGATAGAGTCGAGTGGCCCTTTATTCACTCGGTGCTTAAAAAGTTCGATTTTCCAACACATTTTACTAAACTGATTATGGCTTGTGTATTTTCGGTTACCTTCTCTTTTAATATTAACGAGCAAGTGTCAGATCATGTGATACCGACTAGAGGTCTTCGTCATGGAGATCCTCTTTTGCCCTATCTTTTTATCATGTGTGTAGAAGTTTTATCATCAATGATTAGGAAATTAGTTACACAAGGTCATATTCACGGAGTTAAAGTGTGTAGGGGAGTACCAACAATCTCACACTTATTCTTTGTCGATTGCAGCATACTCTTCTCTAGAGCTTCAAAAGAGGGGAGTTGTAAACTTAAAATCACTCTATCAATACTGCAAAGCATCAGGGCAAGTCATTAATTACGAGAAATCAAAATTTTCTTTTAGTGCAAATGTTGAGCAACATTTACAATCCGAGTAACTGAGTCCTTATCAGTTCATGAAGCTGCATATCAAACCAAATATTTGGGTCTTCCTTCGATCATTGGTAGATCTAATAAGATTGTCTTTCACTCCATTCTGGACAGGATAAAGAGAAATCTTGGAGGATGGAAGGAGAATTCCCTCTCAAGTGCAGGGAAAGAAGTGCATATTAAATCAGTTGCTCAAGCCATGTGTATATACATGATGAATATTTTTCTTCCTAATACATTTAATAGTTGATATTCATGGAGCTTTAAATTTATTTTGGTGGGAAATAATGTGTTTTTAAAATTTGAGGGAGGTATTGGCGTTCGGCATTTAGGGCTTTTCAACAGGTCCTTACTTGCGAAGCAAGTGTGTTGCTTGATAACAACTCCGACTACATTAGCTGGTAAGATATCTGGTGCAGTTTTATTGCAGTCAAATAATTAGTCCATAAGGGTTTTAAGTGGAACATAGGCGATGGTCGTAGTGTCATGTGTTGGAGGACTTTTGGCTTGCTGATCGCAGGAGATTCGGACCAAAACCATATAACAATTAGGTAAATTATGTACGTGATTTGTTAAACAACGAAGGTGATGATTGGAACTATGAATAACTAACATCTTTGTTTCCATCTAATATTGCCAACAAAATTGTGTGCTCTTTTGTGAGTCAATCGAAGTCTCATACTTTGTATTAGTATAATGTCCCGGGAGGAGAATTCTCATGCAAATCAGCTTACCTATTGGCTCTTGAAACATTACAAGAACCTATACAAAACATTTCAGAAGAAACTATCAAATTTTTATATGGATGGCGAAGGTACCCAATAAAGTTAAATATTTTTATGTCGCGCATGGCATAATTTTATTCCTTCCATTGACAAATTACATGCTAGGGGAATAAATCTAACAAAGACATCTTGTACACATTGTTGCGAGCCAGGTGAAGATGTACTACATGTATTGTTCATGTTCTCAAAAGCTAAGGAGGTATTGGATTAGTGTAGTTTTGGCAGGTTTTATGATATGTCGGGGGCTATTACGATGGAGTATATTTGTGGCATCATTTTGGACACCTATCCTACCTGTTGGGACGACTTCATGATGATTCTTTGGGGATTGTGCACAAGGCGTAACAAGCATTTTCATGGCAAAGTTGATTGAAGGGAAGCTGATGTGGAAATTATGGCGAAGCAAATATTATTAGATTACTCCAATGCAAGTAAAAGGTGCTCGCAAGACGGGTGGGAACGCTATAAAATAACTTGAGGGACGTATGGAAGAAGCCAAAATTCATCAAAATTAAGTTTAATTGTGATGCAGCTTGGCAAAAAGAGTCCGGGAAAGTGGGTATGGGTTTTGTAGATCGTAACTACAATGGAGAAGTGTTACTTTCAAGAGCTCGATCAGAATTCTATGCAAACTCGCCCGTAGAGGCTGAAGCTAAAGTTGTTTAGTGGGCTACTAAACAATCTCAAAGTAGAAGCTACTCCGAAATTATTTTTGAGTGGATTCATTAACTTTGGTTCACGCTCTCCGTACCCAATCGATGCCTCTACAAATTGCGACCATGTTTTCAGATATTTTATCTAACTCGCTTACGTTTAGTACTTGTAACCGGTCATTTGTAAAGAGAGAAGGAAATATGGTAGCTCATAGTATAGCGACATGGGTATTAGGATGCACTAACGATGTTATTTTAGAAGGCGAAGTTCCAAGTTATACCTATGTATTAGTTTTGAAAGATGTTGTATCGCCTATTTATTGAATGAAATGTTCACTCTTGCTATAAAATAATAATAATAATAATAATAATAATAATAATAATAATAATAATAATAATAATAATAATAATAATAATAATAATAATAATAATAATAAACATAATTTTTTTTCTTATTATATAAAATCAAAAGAACTCTTGAATTTTAGCCAGCCATCGTCTCATCTTATTCGACGTCCTCATCTCATCAGTCCTTGTCATTTCCAACCCTTTATCGGTGATGCTGATGATGTACGACTTGATTCTGACGTCATTATTCAAAAGAATTTTATGATGATGATGTACGACTTGATTCTGACGTCATTTTTCAAAAGAATTTTATGCTGATGATGTACGACTTGACTCTGACTACATAAAGTATTTTTTGGAACGCCCATTTAATACGGTTTGAGAAAAATCGTACCAAAACATGAAAAAAAAAGGTTATTTGATACGGTTCTTAAAACAACCGTGCTAAAAAGGCTTTATTTGTTATGGTTGGCTTGTGAATTTTGGTTTTTGGTACAATTGTTTATACAGTTGTTTACAAGACCGAATAAATGTTATTTGGCACGGTTTTTTAGGAGCCGTGCCAAATAACTTTTTTGTGGTGGTTTTTTAGTACGGTAGTTTATAAACCGTACCAAATAAAACTAGTACTCATTTATGAACTATACCAAATAAAATTTGACTGACTACTGATGTTTACTTATGGAATTACCGACAACGTTCTTACGAACTATGAGTACAATAATTATTGACAATTTCCCTAGTGATTAGTGATGATATTAAAATCGAATAAAATCCATCAGATTTACCGAAGATTTCCATAGAAAACGTCTATGAATAAACTGTCATCCAAAATATGAAAGTAAAGAAACAAGGCATATTATATGTAACGAGCACCGATGAAAAAAATCAATACAAGCAACCGTTATTGAATGATAGTTGAGTTGGCTAGTTGTTTATCATTATCGTGAACTCGTTTAATTTATCGTATTTTATCTTTGCTTTTATGTTGACTGAATTTATGACTTATGAGCTACACACCTCGACACCCTTTTGGAAAGGGCTCACCATTTCGTTTTTACACGTACTACATATATATTTTTTTCGATGTCCTAATTCTTCTACTCACGCTTAACCAAACTAACGAAACATACAAAACATACTCGATCTTATGCTACGTAAACTAAACCAAAACCAAATCCTAGTCGAGCACCTCTATTTTTAAATAAAACACCACTTGGGCCTGAGTTGGGCTAACGAGCCCATGAACCTTTTAAAAGGAAATTTTCGGTTTGAGACACAATTGACTTTCAAAACTGATTTTTGAAGGATTTTATAAGTTGTAATTACTACTTTTATTGTACCAAAAAGTTTGTTTTTCAAAAACTTAACTAAGGACTATTTTTGCAAAATCTTGCGTTAAGGGACCAAAAGTGACAAAACTGCCAAATTTTCGGACCAAAGCTGAAACAGTTAGATTCTAGTGAAATTTGAGGGTAGAAACTGTATTTTTCCAAAGATCGAGGTGTGAAGTGTAAAAAGTACTAATAAGGACTAAAATATAATTGTTTTTTACCAAGGGGTAAAAAGTGTAACTTTATTAAAGTTAAAAGTCAATTTTGACAAAGATACTTTATTAATTAATTATTTTATATAACTAAATTTCGCATATATATATATATATATATATATATATATATATATATATATATATATATATATATATATATATAGGTCGCAAGTCGGGGGAATTTCATTCCTAGTCGTAGCAGTACACCGTCACTTTGAGCACCGTTGTGATTTACACACCTGTTAGGTGAGTTCATGGTCCCACATTTTTAATTATTTCAAAACCCGTGGGGAGATACATGTTATAAACCGAACACAAGTATTTTTCTGTATGCTATTACTACGTGATATTGCCTAAGTTGACACCCGTGCAACAAGTCCCTCATATCACGAACCTTAATCACTTGCGAGTGAGTGCGAATATATCTAATAGATCTATTGGAACGGCAGCCCATCTCTGTCAAAGTGATTATTTGGCAGGAGGTGTGCTATATTCGAGGTACCATCGAAATTTTGCACATTTCTAGTCACCGAGGGCCCCTTTGTTATCTACACCCCTCGCGGTGTAGGTAATTTTTATCTTTATGATATTTCGATACGATGTTAAGGCTTGCGTTTCGTGAGGCTTAGGAGCAATATGACACCAGTTTAGTCAAGACCGATCTATCTTGGCTTGTTTATTTCAAATACTTGACTTATGTTCACACTATTACTATTTTAAACTACTATGGATTCACTCAACCATTGTGTTGACTTTTTAAGCATGTTTATCTCAGGAAACTAGCAGGCATGGTGGCACGGGCAAAAGGGCACACATGACCTCCCTTTTTATTTCAATAACTATATCATTCTTTTCAAACTAATAACTTCTTTTGCGAAACAATTAACATTTGGAAAATGTTTGTAACTCTGACTACTTTGAGTTTTCATGGAATGATATTGACTATCTTTAGAATTGTTTTCTATGAGTATGACTGTGTATTAAACTGTAATGACCCCGATTAGACTTCCGCTGCTTATCAAATTTTTGGGGTGTTACAGATTGGCTTCAGAGCCATGGTTATAGAGAACCAAATGATTTTTCAAAACATTGGACTATAACCTCACCAGATTTCTAAATGAACTATTTATCACCAAAGTGCCCTCCGTACCAGCGCTTGCCAACGTCATGTTTTAAGGTTTAATTTTTAGCACCCGTTGCACTTAGTTCACTATGACACCATGTTCATTGTGCATGTAGCATTATGTAGACTAAATGACTTATATTACTACTATTTTGGGATATTATAGTACCATGCCGCCCCCGGTTATTATATTGTCTGACAGCGATGAGGTCATACCGGCATCATCCACCTACCCTACCATTGACCTATCTGACTATGACACCCACGACACCCGAGACACCCATGATTCTGACCATGACACCCTACCTGTATCACCTGTCATTCCATCTCCTGTTCCATCTGGAGACCCATCTGCAGAGACTGAGCCCTTCGAGGAGGGTGAGGTTGCTTCTACACCCATTGATTCTTTTGCTATACAGCCTCTTTTTCGTCCTATCCGTGGACCTATTACACAGGATCAGTACTTGTATGATTAGTATCTTACGTCTCAGCAGTTTCTTGCAGCTGATGACCGTCCTACACCACCTGCTAGTCACCACATCGGTTCAGATGCTGATGACGAGTCTTCTGACTCAGATACTTCTGACACTGCTGCTTCTATCCCACCACCATCCCCGCCTGCACCGACTCGTCGATGCAAGCGAGTGAGGACCCTTAAGCCCTTTGAGCCTGAGCCTTTTGGAAAGTTGTTTCGATACCATGATGATAGCTTTACCGCAAATGCACGGCTCGGAAATGAGTCTGTATTTTGCCTGCTTCTATTGTTCCACCAACTGTACCTACATCTGTACCATCACCCACACCTGTACTTCCACCTGTGTCTGTGCCAGAGCTGACACCTGTGGCATCACCAGCACCTTCACCATCTCCGTCACCATCAGAGTCACATCCTTACATGCTACCTACTTACACCGCACCCCACTCTTCTGAGGTTTTACCACCCATGCCACCACCTATGGTTTTCTACTCTCAGACTATTACTGTGCCGACACCATCACCTTCTTCATCACCTATTCCATCACCATCATCTGTTCCTACTGAGACCACTACCTTACCCGGCATTCATAGGTTGGTTGATGCCCGCTGATGGTCGTTCTTGTTGGAGTGCATTCGTCGATGGAGGTTTATTGAGGGATCACCTAGGGCTACTGAGCTTGGAAAGGGCTCTTCAGCGATGTTACCGGTTACTGGGGAGCCGATACATCATACTATCCCTCTATTGGCTGCTAGGTTGGTTAGACATGAGGATCGTCTTGATGAGCTGTCGAGCGTTATTGAGGATATATCCTTGGAGAGGATTGACGACATTATGCAGGAGGAGGTCGAAAACCTCGTTGTGCATAGGACAACTTTAGAGACTGTATTTGAGATGATGGGGACCGAAATCGAGGAGGCACAGGCTACTATCACTGAGTTCGGTCATCGACTAGATGTTCAGAGGCATGAGATGGAGGATTTGAGAGAGATAGCGATCATCACACAACATATTCTGGAGCATCAGACCCAGGAATTGGCCACGTCTAGTGCTACCATCCACACTCTATCAGCCACGATTGAGGAGATTCAGGCCCGAGAGAGATCCAGAGATTTAGAGATGTTGGAGATGATCAGAATCATCAGAGAGCTAGAGGGGAGATCAGGAGGCGCACCTGGACCTTCATAGATCTATGACGTATCATTAAATTCAGAGACATCTTAACTTGCCGCATGTGGCATTAATAATGTTGTATCTTATTGTTTTGTAA
This sequence comes from Artemisia argyi, assembly GCA_030686995.1. Lineage (NCBI taxonomy): Eukaryota > Viridiplantae > Streptophyta > Magnoliopsida > Asterales > Asteraceae > Artemisia > Artemisia argyi. Next base: position 138,843,406 of record CM060684.1, read on the forward strand.
CAATGAATTCAAATTATTAAAACTTTATGTTGGTTATGATTGTACTGTATTGATATTGATTTATGATGTTTTGGTTGTCTGATCTTATATTATGCTCCCATATTGAGATTCATTATAATTTCCATGTGTGTTGTTACATGTCGTGATGATTATTTATGAATGATATGGTTTATGTTGATGTATGTATTCATGGTGTGATTGTGATGTATTTTGTGATGATCTCGACTATTATGAGCTTGGTTATGTTATTTCTCTTGTTATTGATCAATGTTTGGGATTCTTATACACTTGCGATTTTATAGAATCATGGCCCCTAGGAAAACCACAACTACCGCCGCATCACCTGCTATGACTCAAGCTGCTATAAAGAAATTGGTTGCTGACAGCGTTGCTGCAGCTCTGGAAGAGCAAGCTACTGCAATGGCGCGATCAAGTAGCAACAACCGACCTACTGCATAAAGCGAGTCCTCTGCGACTCGGAAGTGTACCTATAAGGACTTCATAGCTTGTAAACCATTCCACTTCAAAGGTACTGAAGGAGTGACAGAGCTTGCTCGATGGTTTGAGCGAACTGAGACTGTGTTTGTGAGGAGCGGTTGTGCCGCTGAAAGTAGAGTCTTGATGAGTGCTCAAACATTCATCATTTTTGATCAAATCTGAACTGCAAAACATACAAAAACACTCAGTAATGCATCAAAATACTGAAAATATTTCAAAATTGTGTTTTATATGTTTTAGATGCAAAATGAGCAAAAACAAATGAAAAACGCACAAAGTTTGCAAAATTGGAAGTTTCAGTCCCTCAACATTCATAAAATGACAAAACTAGTCCCTGGATATTCAAAATATGGAAAAAGTCACCAAAGGTCCTTTTGAAATCATAAGTTATCATATTTAGTCCTTTGGTGAAAAATCTGAAAAGTTTTGGAAAATTGCAGTTTAGTCCCTAGAGTTTCAGACTTTGGCAGAATTGGTCCCTGGTGGGATATTTTTGGATGAAAAATCATTTTTAGTCCTTGGAAGTTCAAAAATGTTCAAACTTGGTCCTTGGATAAAATATTTTACAAAATGGCAAGTTTAACCCCTAAACTTTGGAAAAATGTCAATTTTGGTCCTCGGGGTTCAAATTTTGGAAAATTGTAAATTTGGTCCTTATAATTTTCAAACTTGTCAAATAGTGGTCCTTATAATAAAATTTGGAAAGAATCATAACAGGTCCCTAATCTTTTCATTAATTACAAAAATGGTCCTTGTGATTTATTATACTAATCAAATGGACCCTTTTTAATAATTATACCCAAAACCAATATCCTGATCCAGTAACACAACCCCAGCCCAACACAAAAGCCCAATCCCTTTTAATATCAAACCCCGGTCAACATAGAGTCAAACAAACACCCCCGTACAACTATTCATCCCTACCCCATCATCCCTGGTTTCCAGCAACTGTGTTCCCCCCCTCCACAAAAACCTCACCAACTATAATTAAGACTATCACCAACCCTTACCTTCCCCCCTCCTCATTAAATTCCCACCAAACTACACTCAACCTGCCAAAACACTTTTGCCGCCAAAAATGGTTTAAACGGCTTGGATTTAATCAAGCCCATCCAAGGGCTGTGAAAGTGTGGGAAAAGAAGAGAGAGACTCAAGGGCTTATAAAAGAAGAAAAAAAGAGAAGAAACCAGTAGTAGATTTTAGTTAGAAAATTAGGAGTAGTATAATTTTATTTTCAAGTCAAATTCAGATAAGCAGTTAGATGTTAGCTTAATTTCATGCTATTGTAACTTTTATTTCAAGTCTAGTTTAAAGTTCACAAGCCTTGTACCATTTCAGTTTTAATTCAAGTTTAAGTTTAATACAGTGATTCGTTTCAGTTATTACTTAAAGTTTAAAAGCTTTTATTTCTTGTTCAATAAGCTCACATAAGTCTGTGATAGCTTGTTGTGAGTTTATTGTTGCTTAATTCAGTCTCAATTGCTAAAAGAGTCAAAAGTCAACAAAAGTCAAAGGGAAAAGTCATATGATGATTCTGGGAATTTGAATATGGAACTCTGGTTATGATATATTGAGACAGCTTTGGTTATGCTAATTGAGGTATTAAATCCGTAAGGTCTAAATTTCATTTCAAGTTTCATAATATTTTGTTGCATCTTTGAATCTGTTTTTCTGCTTGTATTTATGTTTGAATCTGTTTTTCTGAATGGATTGAGATTTATTTGATCATTAGTAATCAGGATTGAGAGGTTTGGATTAGTTTTGGAATAGTTTTGATTGGATATAAGGGATATTGAGCACCAACTGTGTCATATCAGTTTAGTATGGGAGTGTTTGGATCAGTGAACTCCACCATTGTTTCCTGTGTTCCAAGTGTTGTTTGTGACTCAAACATACCACCTTAGGTCCCAATGTGATATTAAAAGCATCAAACCTAGTTGCTATTTGGAAAAAAGTAAAAGTCTCTTTTAAATCTTCATAACTGTCAACTGTTATGGTTTTTTAGGTCCATGATCACTTAAATCATTGCATAAGGTGTTAAAGTTGTTTATTTCAGTCTCATACAAGGTTATCATTACATATTTAGTGGATTAGAAGCTTTAGAAATCCAAAAAGGTCAAAGTTTAAGTTTATATGAGAAAGTCAAATATGCACCTTTTTCAGTTTTCTCAAAATGGAATGAATTTTCATGAATTGTGTATGTGATTTCAGAACTTGTGCTTTTGAGGTATCATAGTCTACCATCTCATCTTTCATGTCCTAACTTAATTTGATTTTTGCCATTTTTCCTCTGGGCCCCACTTGCCCTCAAACTGACCTGCAGGGCAGTCCCTTTGCCCTGTGCAGCTGCACATCAGACCACCACCACCACTTTGGTGGTGGTTTCTGACCTCCTCAGTGGTCCACAACCCCACACATTGGCTCATTTCAACCCCCCTCCTACTTGGCTTTCAAGTTTGACCAATGTTTTGAGCTTATGACCTGTGGACCCCACCTGAATAAGTCCATCTAATTTGTCCCACTTTTCAGTCCTCAAATAAGTATCCAAGTGCTTTTTGTTGGCTTATTAGCTTATATAGTGGACCCCACTTGCATTTTCTTGCTTAAACAAGTTCCCTCAACTTATTTAGGCCTGAATCCACCATAGTGGGTCACACTTGATCTCATTTGAACTTATTTTCCCTCTTGGTCAACTGTGGTCAACTGTCACACTTTTTAGTTTGTAATCAGCTTATTTTTAAGTTATAAAAAACTTGTTTTCACAAAAGTTGTTAGTTTTTAGTTATAAAATAGGTTTGCAAAATAAAAATCAAGAAAAAAACAATTTAATATTAAGTGATAGTTTCTATTTAATTTTATTTAAATTTTAATTTTCATTTTTAAACTTTTATTAAGTACTTAGCTATTTTATATTTTTCTTAAATTCCTATTATATTAAAGTATTTATAATAATTTTCTTAGATTTTTATTTTATTATTTGGTATTTATTAGAATTAATCTTAGTTTTATTAATTATTAATTAATAATTAGTTTAAAATAGCATAATTAGCTTTTATTAAGTAAAACCTAGTTTTTATATTTTTTATAGCTTTTATATGTTATAAAACTTTTTTAGAAATTTTATTAGAATTTTTACTGTTCATTTTCTATTTTTCTTAATTTAAAATAGTTTAACTAGTTAATTAATGTTTAATTAGTAATTAATTAATAGAAAATTCACAAAAAGACAAAAATACTTATTTTTATTTTTAAAACTTGTTTTTAGTTATTTTATAATTTTAGTAATTTTATTTTCATTTTTCTAGTGCTTAATTAATATTATATTGTATTTAAGTATTTTAATTATTAATAATTAGTAATTAATTAATATTAAATAATTAATTAGGGTTAAAATTTATTTTCTTTTTCTAAAAATTTTCTTTTACCTTTTAGTTTGTAAAAAAGTCATTTTCACCCCCTGGGTGTTTTCAGATTTCCGTTTTCACTTTTTATTTTGTACATTTACGTTTTATTTAAACGTGAACGTACGCGTTTTAAGTTTTAAACGTTTCTGGTTTTTCTGACCTTCCAGTCTTGTTAATATAGTGTATTTAAGCTATTTTCTTTTATATTCCAGTAGTGTAGTCATCACAACTCACTTATACCCCTTCCTGTCCAAATTCACCCGATCACAGAACCGTTTGTTAACCATCCACACCTCGTCGGGACATAACGACCCGGGGAAACACTATATTCCGCGGAGCATTGACTCTAGGCTGTTTGACCTTCTTGACCATTCCTTTGGTCAATTTAGGTTGACCGTTTGGCATCAATCAAATTTTTGGCGCCGCTGCCGGGGAGGTGTGCGCGCTATTCTAAACGGTTTGCTGATTAGTGCTTTTGGAATTTGTTCCATTGTACATTTATCCATCCTTTTTTCATATTATCTTATTATCAAAACAAAACCGTTCACGAAAACATTTTAAACTCAGTTTTCAACGAACACAAAAACACAAAAAGATTTTCTTTATCCTTTGTACAAAATGTATTTCTAAAAACCCAAAAATATTTACCTTTATCCTCTCACATCTTTGATTCTTTATTCCTTACCCTCTGTAAACCTTTGATTCTTTCATATGTCGTATCCACACCAATTTGGTTGCCAATGGTGTGGTGGTCCTCCTAATGGTGGGAATTGTCCCGGCTGTAGCATGGTAGAGTCAGGAGACAGGTCTGTCTATAACCAAGCTCCCTATCCTTACCATGACACATCTGATTCATCCTACCAGCCACCACATCATGAGATACTGACATATCTGTGTGAGTTTTGTGGAGGTCCTCACCAAGGATTTGAGTGTCAAGCCGGAAACACGTTTGTCTATGAACAATTTCCCGGTGATGCTCAGAACTTTGGTTATGACCAATATCCATATGATTCACCAGTCCAGACTCAACAGTTTAACTGTTGTGAGTACTGTGGTGGTTACACTACAGTTCTGATTGTCAATCAGGAAGCACGCTTGTCTATGAGCAGTTTCCTGATAACAATTATGACTCACGCACACACGACTCACAGCCACATCAGTTTTACTGTTGTGAGTATTGTGGAGGTCCACACACTAGCTCTGATTGTCAAACAGGGAATCCGTTTCCTTGTAATAATTACGACTATTCATTTTCAGACCCACCTCCACAATACCAGATGATCCAAGCAACTCCTCTTGTTACTGAGCAAGACATTTTAATAGAGGCTCTTGAGATATTAAAAGAACTTAAAGAGGAGTTGGCTACTTCATCGTTTAAAGCTCTCGTGAGAAATCTATGGCAGAATTACTTGCGGAAGAACGAGCAGCTAGAAACGAATTGAGCAAGGAAGAATTGTTAGTCTTAGAACAAGCAGCTAAAACACGTGCCATATTTCGTAATGCTGCTCTTCTCGACGATGATGATGAAGTTACCCTTGATTTTTCTAAATTTTGTACGGGTTCATCAAATTCATCATTAGCAATTCCTTCCATGGAAAATCAGGGAGAAAATAATGAGAGGGAGAAATCACTAGCAGAAGATCAAATGGAACTCGTACAATCCATGAATGCTAGCTCCTCTCCACTCCCTCAGTCTGTTGTTATCACACCTGAAGTTCACACTCACTCTCTAATCATGGGGATGAGCATCTTGACACTGTTCCTAATAAGGAATCGGACGAATTAATAAAGTCTAGTGTTGAGATCCTTGTCCCAATCCCGAGAGAGTCACAGGGAACTTTGGATCATGTATGTGATATTCCTTCACCTCTTGAGTGTTCAAACGATCATTTTGAGACTTTCTCATATTTTAATGATGATTGCACATCTCATGGAGACATTGAGTATATTGAGGCATCACTCCCCCAGTCTGATGTTGATCCTCTTCTTGAGGAGTTCGCTGATGAACTTACTCACATCAATCCACTTTCATTGGAAAGTGATGATGGTCTCCTTGATTTCCAAGCCGATCTGGGAGAAATTGAAAGTCTCCTATATCATGATCCGTCACTCACTTCTGATCCCAACAGTCCAATAGAGAATGATAATCTCTTGGTTCCCGAAACATTCAACACCACTCTCACCAATCCTCTATTTGAATTCGGATCTGAATTCACTTTGATTTCTGATAATCCACTCTTTGATATTCAGAATGAGGATTGTGATGAGTCTATTCCGGAACACGAGTTCACAGATTCACATCTTGTGAATGATTCTCTTCATGAGGAGTTCTCCGGTGAACTCGCTCATCATGTCATAACTCCTCCGGAGTTTGATAGCCCGGGGGGAGATGCTCTCAATTATGAGAACTTGCAAATTCCCACCCACCCTCCCGGGTTGTTTACGAGCTTACCCTTTGAAATCCAAACTCAGGCTACGGAGCCTCCTCTTGAGGAAGAAGATCAAATCATGCTTTTTATCATGATTTTCTTCCTTTTCTTCACCTACAGGGTGACTTCTTCTCTTCTTCACTCCTTTGGGAATGAGGATACCATCTTTGATCCCAGCATTTTCATGTATCATTATCTTGAGCCGGGATTATATCTCATCGGTGTGGAACTTTCACGTGCTTCAAATGTTTGTCCAAACATCTTGAATGAAAGTCCGATTGAGATTGTTTCTTCCACATCATGCTTCCCCAAGGACAAATGAATTCGGGGTCGAGTCAAGCTAGCGACTCGGTAAACACAAACAGTAGCATGCTTATAGGGTTTTCACCCTAAGTGTGGGGGGGTCCCCCATACTATGGTTACAAATGAAGTGAAAATACAAAATGGTGTTTTCCACGCTTAGCTTGTAATGTTGCCCTTTTACGTTCAAAATGTCGGCATAATAGCCGGGATTTTGAATATTGATGACAATATTCATGCTAAGTGTGGGGGGGGGGGGGGGTATTCGCTATTCTAGCGAATTTTATCACATTTTACTATATAATACCCCCGTTTTAGCCAAAATTTCAAAATTTTCAAAAATTTTTCACTGGTGCTTCAAAATTTTTGTGGTAATCAGTCCGCCTTGTCTAACCGACAAAAGGGATTGGCTAGTCCAGGAGCAAACGGCTCTTGGTAAAGACATATCAAATCCGTTTATGGCTTGCAATTTGCCCAAAATTGTATGGTTCATCAACTCCCCATATCCCATAAAGCGAATGAGTTGGCTAGCCCGAAAGATTATGGCTTGTGGTAAAGGCAGTGGAAAATCCATAATTGGTAATCAGCTCACCAAGATGTTGACTATTCCATCAAGAGCTGGCTAGTCCAGGAGCAAACGGCTCCTGGTAAAGACAAATCAAATCCGTTGACAGCTGGTGGTTTGCTCAAAATCACACGGTTATCAGGTGTGCCACAGTTCTTACACCTGGCTACTCCAGAAGTGATGGCTTTTGGTAAAGAGTTTAAAATCCATCAAGTTTTCAAAACAGTTATTGCTAGGGACTAGCAATAGTTTAGTGTGGGGGATTGATGAGTGCTCAAACACTCATCATTTTTTGTCAAATCTGAACTGCAAAACATACAAAAACACTCAGTAATGCATCAAAATACTGAAAATATTTTAAAATTGTGTTTTATATGTTTTAGATGCAAAATGAGCAAAAACAAATGAAAAACGCACAAAGTTTGCAAAATTGGCAGTTTCAGTCCCTCAACTTTTATAAAATGACAAAACTAGTCCCTGGATATTCAAAATATGGAAAAAGTCACCAAAGGTCCTTTTGAAATCATAAGTTATCATATTTAGTCCTTTGGTGAAAAATCTGAAAAGTTTTGGAAAATTACAGTTTAGTCCCTGGAGTTTCAGATTTTGGCAGAATTGGTCCCTGGTGGGATATTTTTGGATGAAAAATCATTTTTAGTCCTTGTAAGTTCAAAAATGTTCAAATTTGGTCCTTGGATAAAAGATTTTACAAAATGGTAAGTTTAACCCCTAAACTTTGGAAAAATGTCAATTTTGGTCCTCGGGGTTCAAATTTTGGAAAATTGTAAATTTGGTCCTTATAATTTTCAAACTTGTCAAATAGTGGTCCTTATAATAAAATTTGGAAAGAATCATAACAGGTCCCTAATCTTTTCATTAATTACAAAAATGGTCCTTGTGATTTATTATACTAATCAAATGGACCCTTTTTAATAATTATACCCAAAACCAATATCCTGATCCAGTAACACAACCCCAGCCCAACACAAATGCCCAATCCCTTTTAATATCAAACCCCGGTCAACATAGAGTCAAACAAACACTCCCGTACAACTGTTCATCCCTACCCCATCATCCCTGGTTTCCAGCAACTGTGTTCCCCCCCTCCACAAAAACCTCACCAACTATAATTAAGACTATCACCAACCCTTACCTTCCCCCCTCCTCATTAAATTCCCACCAAACTACACTCAACCTGCCAAAACACTTTTGCCGCCAAAAATGGTTTAAACGGCTTGGATTTAATCAAGCCCATCCAAGGGCTGTGAAGGTGTGGGAAAAGAAGAGAGAGACTCAAGGGCTTATAAAAGAAGAAAAAAGAGAAGAAACCAGTAGTAGATTTTAGTTAGAAAATTAGGAGTAGTATAATTTTATTTTCAAGTCAAATTCAGATAAGCAGTTAGATGTTAGCTTAATTTCATGCTATTGTAACTTTTATTTCAAGTCTAGTTTAAAGTTCACAAGCCTTGTACCATTTCAGTTTTAATTCAAGTTTAAGTTTAATACAGTGATTCGTTTCAGTTATTACTTAAAGTTTAAAAGCTTTTATTTCTTGTTCAATAAGCTCACATAAGTCTGTGACAGCTTGTTGTGAGTTTATTGTTGCTTAATTCAGTCTCAATTGCTAAAAGAGTCAAAAGTCAACAAAAGTCAAAGGGAAAAGTCATATGCTGATTCTGGGAATTTGAATATGGAACTCTGGTTATGATATATTGAGACAGCTTTGGTTATGCTAATTGAGGTATTAAATCCGTAAGGTCTAAATTTCATTTCAAGTTTCATAATATTTTGTTGCATCTTTGAATCTGTTTTTCTGCTTGTATTTATGTTTGAATCTGTTTTTCTGAATGGATTGAGATTTATTTGATCATTAGTAATTAGGATTGAGAGGTTTGGATTAGTTTTGGAATAGTTTTGATTGGATATAAGGGATATTGAGCACCAACTGTGTCATATCAGTTTAGTATGGGAGTGTTTGGATCAGTGAACTCTACCATTGTTTCCTGTGTTCCAAGTGTTGTTTGTGACTCAAACATACCACCTTAGGTCCCAATGTGATATTAAAAGCATCAAACCTAGTTGCTATTTGGAAAAAAGTAAAAGTCTCTTTTAAATCTTCATAACTGTCAACTGTTATGGTTTTTTAGGTCCATGATCACTTAAATCATTGCATAAGGTGTTAAAGTTGTTTATTTCAGTAGCATACAAGGTTATCATTACATATTTAGTGGATTAGAAGCTTTAGAAATCCAAAAAGGTCAAAGTTTAAGTTTATATGAAAAAGTCAAATGTGCACCTTTTTCAGTTTTCTCAAAATGGAATGAATTTTCATGAATTGTGTATGTGATTTCAGAACTTGTGCTTTTGAGGTATCATAGTCTACCACCTCATCTTTCATGTCCTAACTTAATTTGATTTTTGCCATTTTTCCTCTGGGCCCCACTTGCCCTCAAACTGACCTGCAGGGCAGTCCCTTTGCACTGTGCAGCTGCACATCAGACCACCACCACCACTTTGGTGGTGGTTTCTGACCTCCTTAGTGGTCCACAGCCCCACACATTGGCTCATTTCAATCCCCCTCCTACTTGGCTTTCAAGTTTGACCAATGTATTGAGCTTATGACCTGTGGACCCCACCTGAATAAGTCCATCTAATCTGTCCCACTTTTCAGTCCTCAAATAAGTATCCAAGTGCTTTTTGTTGGCTTATTAGCTTATATAGTGGACCCCACTTTCATTTTCTTGCTTAAACAAGTTCCCTCAACTTATTTAGGCCTGAATCCACCATAGTGGGTCCAACTTGATCTCATTTGAACTTATTTTCCCTCTTGGTCAACTGTGGTCAACTGTCACACTTTTTAATTTGTAATCAGCTTATTTATAAGTTATAAAAAACTTGTTTTCACAAAAGTTGTTAGTTTTTAGTTATAAAATAGGTTTGTAAAATAAAAATCAAGAAAAAAACAATTTAATATTAAGTGATAGTTTCTATTTAATTTTATTTAAATTTTAATTTTCATTTTTAAATTTTTATTAAGTACTTAGCTATTTTATATTTTTCTTAAATTCCTATTATATTAAAGTATTTATAATAATTTTCTTAGATTTTTATTTTATTATTTGGTATTTATTAGAATTAATCTTAGTTTTATTAATTATTAATTAATAATTAGTTTAAAATAGCATAATTAGTTTTTATTAAGTAAAACCTAGTTTTTATATTTTTTTGTAGCTTTTATATGTTATAAAACTTTTTTAGAAGTTTTATTAGAATTTTTACTGTTCATTTTCTATTTTTCTTAATTTAAAATAGTTTAACTAGTTAATTAATGTTTAATTAGTAATTAATTAATAGAAAATTCACAAAAAGACAAAAATACTTATTTTTATTTTTAAAACTTGTTTTTAGTTATTTTATAATTTTAGTAATTTTATTTTCATTTTTCTAGTGCTTAATTAATATTATATTGTATTTAAGTATTTTAATTATTAATAATTAGTAATAATTAGTAATTAATTAATATTAAATAATTAATTAGGGTTAAAATTTATTTTCTTTTTCTAAAAAATTTCTTTTACCTTTTAGTTTGTAAAAAAGTCATTTTCACCCCCTGGGTGTTTTCAGATTTCCGTTTTCACTTTTTATTTTGTACATTTACGTTTTATTTAAACGTGAACGTACGCGTTTTAAGTTTTAAACATTTCTGGTTTTTCTGACCTTCCAGTCTTGTTAATATAGTGTATTTAAGCTATTTTCTTTTATATTCCAGTAGTGTAGTCATCACAACTCACTTATACCCCTTCCTGTCCAAATTCACCCGATCACAGAACCGTTTGTTAACCATCCACACCTCGTCGGGACATAACGACCCGGGGAAACACTATATTCCGCGGAGCATTGACTCTAGGCTGTTTGACCTTCTTGACCATTCCTTTGGTCAATTTAGGTTGACCGTTTGGCATCAATCAAGTCTCATTTGCTACTGGAACATTGTTGGAAGACGCGTTGTCTTGGTGGAACGCAACTGCTCAGAAGATAGGTGTGGAGGAAGCCTATCAGATCACCTGGGCTGAGTTTAAGGAAAAGATGTTGAAGAAGTTCTGCCCTAGAGGAGTGATCAAGAAACTAGAAGATGAGTTTCACCTGTTGGTCGTGAAAGGGAATGATCTCAGGGCTTATGATAGGAGATTTCAGGAGCTCGCCACACTTTGCCCTTCAAAGGTTCCTGATTTGGAAAAGTTGTTGGAAAGGTATATCGAGGGACTACCTAGGAGCATTGAGGGAAACGTCACCTCGCCGAAGCCTCAATCTTTGGAAGAAGCAATGACTATTGCCCAAAGACTGCTAGACCGGGAGATTAAGCGTAACTCTGCTCAGGGAAACAACGTCACAAAAGGAAGTTTGATGATCGAAAGACAAGCAACAACAAGCAACAACAAGCAACAACAACAACAACAACAACAACAACAACAACAACAACAACAACAACAACAACAACAACAACAACAACAACAACAACAACAACAACAACAACCGTAACCCCAATCGTAACTACCACCATGACAGAAACACCCACCACAACCAACAAAACCGACGACAGGAAGCTGTCAGAGCTTATGTCGCCGCACCAGTTAAGAATGTTGGGTATGCTGGACCTTCCCCATTCTGCGAAAAGTGTAAGATGCATCACACTGGACTCTCCTATGCTAAGTGTGGGAAATGTTCAAGGACTGGACATAAGACACAAGATTGCAAGGCTACAGGAGCTAACTTGCAACCCGTGGCTGTAGTATGCCATTCTTGTGGAGAGAAAGGACACTACAGGCGTCAATGCCTAAACAAGGACAACAATGCACGTGGGAGAGCATATGTGCTGGGAGATGGAAATGTCCAGCAAGATCCGAATGTAGTCACGGGTAGGTTCTTTCTAAACAACCACCTCGTTAAAGTTTTATTTGATTCCGGAGCCGATCAAAGTTTTGTATCTACTTCTTTTGCACCTCTACTTAATATTACACCAACCAAACTAGACACCACATACGAAATTGAACTAGCCGATGGAAAGCTACTGAGCACTAACACTATACTCCGGGGTTGCACCCTATGCCTACTAAACACACTGTTCGTCATTGACGTTATGCCTATTAGACTTGGTAGTTTCGACGTCGTTATAGGAATGGATTGGCTATCCAAGAACCGCGCTAAAATCATTTGTAACGAGAAGGTCGTTCACATCCCTCTGAATGACGAAACCCTAATTGTTCGCTGTGAGCGAAGTAAAACACGTCTGAGCATCATTTCTTGTGTCAAAGTTGTGAAGTACATCGAATGAGGATGTCAAGTCTTTTTGGCTCAAGTCACTGAGAAGAAGTCGGAGGAGAAGCGACTTGAGGATGTGCCAGTAGTCGGGAACTTTCCAGAAGTATTTCCTGAGGACTTGCCTGGCCTTCCGCCGACTCGTCAAGTGGAATTTCAAATTGACTTGGTGCCAGGAGCAGCACCCGTAGCACGAGCACCCTATAGGCTAGCACCGTAAAAAATGAAGGAATTATCTAAGCAATTGCAGGAATTGTCAGATAAAGGATTTATTCGCCCAAGTTCATCACCGTGGGGAGCACCTGTGTTGTTTGTAAAGAAGAAGGATGGAACCTTCAGGATGTGTGTCGATTATCGTGAGTTGAACAAACTTACGATGAAGAATCGATATCCATTGCCAAGGATTGATGATCTGTTTGATCAAATACAAGGATCGAGTGTCTACTCGAAGATTGATTTAAGATCGGGTTATCACCAACTGAGAGTTAGGGAAGAAGATATCCCTAAGACGGCTTTCAGGACGAGATACGGCCACTACGAATTCCAAGTAATGCCATTCGGTCTAACAAATGCACCCGCTGTATTTATGGACTTAATGAACCGAGTGTGCAAACCCTATTTGGATAAGTTTGTGATTGTATTCATCGATGATATCCTTATTTATTCACATAGTAAAGAAGAGCACGCAGAACACTTAAAGGCTATACTGACACTGCTAAGAGAAGAGAAATTATACGCCAAATTCTCCAAGTGCGATTTTTGGATTGAGAAGGTATAATTTCTTAGGCATGTTATCGACAGTAAGGGTATTCACGTCGATTCTGTCAAGATCGAAGCTGTTAAAAATTGGGCGTCACCTACGAGTCCTACCGAGATACGCCAATTTTTAGGTCTTGCCGGATACTATCGGAGATTTATTGAAGGATTTTCAATGATTTCTAAGCCTTTGACTGAGTTAACATAGAAGAAGAAGAAGTTTGAGTGAGGAGAGGAACAAGAATCGGCATTTCAGCTTTTGAAGCAGAAGCTTTGTCAAGCACCGATATTAGCACTACCCGAAGGAAGTGAGGACTTCGTGGTATATTGTGATGCATCAATCCAAGGTTTGGGTGCCTTATTGATGCAAAGACTTAAAGTAATCGCTTACGCTTCTAGACAACTTAAACCCCACGAGGAAAACTACACTACTCATGATCTAGAATTAGGAGCGGTAGTATTCGCTCTTAAGATATGGAGACACTACCTATATGGAACCATGTGTACGGTCTTCACCGATCACAAGAGTCTTCAGCACATTTTAGATCAAAAGGAGTTGAATATGAGACAACGTTGATGGCTAGAGTTATTAAGTGACTATGATTGCGAAATTCGTTATCACCCGGGGAAGGCAAACGTTGTAGCAGATGCCTTGAGTCGAAAGGAACGACTTAGACCCCTCAGAGTTAGATCATTGGGAATGACAATTAGATCACCACTTCTGTCTCAAATTCTTGAAGTTCAAGCTGAGGCCCTTAAAGAAGAGAATAGACCGCACGAGAAGATTTACGGCATGCCATAAAGCACGAATGGATTTGTCAAGAAACCAGGTGGAAGGCTGTGTTTCAAGGACAGAAGTTGGATTCCATTGTATAGAGGAATACGAGATCTCATCATGCATGAGTCTCATAAATCTAAATATTCCATTCATCCTGGCTCGGACATAATGTATCATGATCTTAAGAAGTTGTATTGGTGGCCAAACATGAAAGCTGACATTGCAGAGTATGTCGGTAAGTGTTTGACCTGCTCAAGAGTAAAGGCTGAGCGTCAAAAACCATTAGGTCTTTTGATTCAACCAGAACTACCAATGTGGAAATGGGAAAGAATTACAATGGACTTCATTACGAAATTACCCAAGACATCGGGTGCATTTGATACTATTTGGGTCATTGTCGATCATCTCACGAAGTCAGCGCACTTCTTGCCAATCAAACAGACTGATGATATGGACATTCTTGCACGATTATACTTGAAGGAGATAGTTTCACGGCATGGAGTTCCGATTTCTATTATCTCCGACCGAGACAGCCATTTCACGTCTAACTTTTGGCAATCTTTACAGAAAGCCTTGGGAACTAAGTTAGATATGAGTACCGCTAACCATCCACAGACCGATGGTCAAAGTGAAAGGACTATTCAGACCCTTGAGGACATGCTTTGGGCATGTGTAATCGATTTTGGAAAAGGCTGGGATAAGCACCTACCTTTAGCAGAATTCTCATATAATAACAGCTATCACGCCAGTATTAAGATTAGACAATGATTACAAGACGCTAGGGATTGGAGATGTACAACTCTCAGGTCCCGAGTTGATTCTTGAAACCACCGAGAAAATAGTAAAGATTAGACAATGATTACAAGACGCTAGGGATCGGAAAAAGAGCTATGCCAATGTATGAAGGAAACCAATGGAGTTTCAAGTTGGAGACAGGGTCATGCTAAAGGTATCACCTTGGAAAGGGATGATTAGGTTTGGAAAACGTAGAAAGTTAAACCCAAGATACGTTGGACCCTTCGAGATCATTGAAAGGATCGGTCCCGTAGCATACAAACTTGAACTCCCTGAGGAGCTCAGCAGAGTACACAACACCTTCCACGTGTCAAATTTGAAAAAGTGTTTATCGGATGAAACCCTCATGATTCCGTTGAAAGAGTTCATAATCGACGATAAGTTGAACGTTGTTGAGAAACCCGTTGAGATTATGGATCGGGAGGTCAAACGACTTAAGCATAGTCACATTCCCATTGTTAAGGTAAGATGGAACTCTAATAGAGGACCCGAGTTCACTTGGGAGCGCGAGGATCAAATTCGTGCCAAATACCCATAACTATTCGATAAGACAACCCCGAGCACCGATTTGACTCTGGATTCCGGGACGAATCCAATCTAACGGGTGGCTACTGTAATACTCCGTAAAATCCCAGGTCATTTATTAATGTTAGTTATCGATACTATTCTAATCTAAGCCATTTTTGCGGGCAAATTTAAAATTTTTATATGAGACACCGTTTGTTTGACACCCGATTACTTTGGTCACCGTATGTTTGTCACCTGGTATCACCTGTTGTCACTCTTGGATGTCACCTAATGAGGTTAACACCGGTAACTCTCACATGCGACCCGATACCTTGAAATGACACCGATATATTAATATATATAAATTCTATATATGTATAAATTATTACGAAATTATTATCACACTATGTATATATATAAGTATATATACCTAGGTACGACACCGTTTATATTTTCATGGATTACACGAATCGACACCGACACCGATACCGAAACTAAATTTACGAGAGCACAAGTCACCGACACCCCCATTTCTTTTTGTTTTGGGCCGTGTATCACCTAAGCCCAAGTTTCTTTTTTTTTTCTTTTGCCTTGCTGCTGGGCCGAGCACAACGACAAGCCCAACGATCTACTTGTTTCTTTGTTTCTATTTTGGGCCGATTGTTTCACAAGCCCGTATGGCTGTTTATATATATATTTTTTTGCGTTGCATACTACTCAACAAGCTCAACTCGTGTACAACATTGATATTACAAGCACATTTATTTTCTTTGGTTCCCTACACACTCGACACCACAGCCCCCTGGATACTACAAAACATAAACATGACTACACATTTGGACACCATTCTTCCCTTGGATTCCCTTAACAACCCATTGTTTTTGCGTGTGAGATCAACCAAAGCAAGACACCCAAGCCACCCTATGTAACCTATGAAACTAGTCGAACCCATGGTTTCTTACATTACACACCAAGATTTCATTACCCACAAGATCAAATGTCTCATTAACCAACAACACAAACACCCTTCTAATTAAACTAATCCTCCTAGTACATCACATGTTTCTAACTTTGCTTTGCCTTAGTACTAAACAAATCAACTAAATCATTATAGCCCTACAAGACTACTACACTCGACTTGACATATCACAAGGAACTAGAGACAAGCTTGTCTTGTTCGATTGACACCACCCAAGACCAAGTCACATGTGATCTTTTGCTAACCACCATAATCACCCTATAAAACCCACATTAAATGCATTTTCCTCACACTTACAAGATTCACAAGATCTAAAATTCACAAAACTCTTTCACTACCTTTTCTTTGGTTACTAACGAGAAGGATCTAAGGCTCACAAGTAAGGTTTTGGGTTAAGAGTTAATTGGGTAACTAAGGATTGGAAAAAGGGTCACTACGAAGAGGGTATAACGTTTGTTTGTTCTCGTTGTCTCGTATCACTTGGACTCCCCACCATCTTTTGGTGTTGTAAGTCATCGCTTCCTATTTCATTTACTACTCTACTAAATTCATGCATATCACGTTTACTTCACACGATGCACATTACATTAAAGTTATCTAAGTATATAAACCCTCGTTACACTAGTAACTATGAATATGTACACACCTCGACACCCCTTTGGAAAGGGCTCACCATTTTGTTTTTACACGTACTACATATATATATTTTTCGATGTCCTAATTCTTCGACTCACGCTTAACCAAACTAACGAAACATGCAAAACATACTAGTCGAGCACCTCTATTTTTAAATAAAACACCACTTGGCCCTGAGTTGGGCTAACAAGCCCATGAACCTTTTAAAAGGAAATTTTCGGTTTAAAAATTTAGAAAATAGCGAGACACAATTGACTTTCAAAACTGATTTTTGAAGGATTTTATAAGTTGTAATTACTACTTTTATTGTACCAAAAAGTTTGTTTTTCAAAAACTTAACTAAGGACTATTTTTGCAAAATCTTGCGTTAAGGGACCAAAAGTGACAAAACTGCCAAATTTTCAGACCAAAGCTGAAACAGTTAGATTCTAGTGAAATTTGAGGGTAGAAACTGTATTTTTCCAAAGATCGAGGTGTAAAGTGTAAAAAGTACTAATGAGGACTAAAATATAATTGTTTTTGACCAAGGGGTAAAAAGTGTAACTTTATTAAAGTTAAGAGTCAATTTTGACAAAGATACTTTATTAAATAATTATTTTATATAACTAAATTTTGCATATATAACTGTATATATATATATATATATATATATATATATATATATATATATATATATATATATATATATATATGTATACTTTGTGACTTTAAAATAAATATGTATTTTTACTAAAAATATTTATTTATAAATATTTTTATTAACGTTATTATTATCACAAATAAATTAACATTTATTGAATACCGGTTCGTATCAACGTTATAAATAACTATGTAAAGTTATTTTGGAATATATTAAGACACCCGAATGGATATCACCGTACTCGAGACATATCAAATGTCATTTACGAATCGAATCTAAAACCCTGATGGTAATATATATATATATATATATATATATATATATATATATATATATATATATATATATATATATATATATATATATATATATATATATATATATATATATATATATATATATATATATATCTATATAGGTCGCAAGTTGGAGGAATTTCATTGCTAGTCGTAGTAGTACACCGTCACTTTGAGCACCGTTGTGATTTACACACCTGTCAGGTGAGTTCATGGTCCCACATTTTTAATTATTTCTAAACCCGTGGGGAGATACATGCTATAAACCGAACACAAGTATTTTTCTGTATGCGATTACAACCTGATATTGCCTAAGTTGACACCCGTGCAACAAGTCCCTCATATCACGAACCTTAATCACTTGCGAGTGAGCGCGAATATAGCTAATAGATCTATTGAAACGGCATCCCATCTCTGTCAAAGTGATTATTTGGCAGGAGGTGTGCTATATTCGAGGTACCATGGAAATTTTGCACATTTCTAGTCACCGAGGGCCCCTTTGTTATCTACACCCCTCGCGGTGTAGGTAATTTTTATCTTTATGATATTTCGATACGATGTTAAGGCTTGCGTTTCGTGAGGCTTAGGAGCAATATGACACCAGTTTAGTCAAGACCGATCTATCTTGGCTTGTTTATTTCAAATACTTGACTTGTGTTCACACTATTACCATTTTAAACTACTATGGATTCACTCAACCGTTGTGTTAACTTTTTAAGCATGTTTATCTCAGGAAACTAGCAGGCATGGTGGCACGGAGTTGGCAAAAGGGCACATAGGACCTCCCTTTTTATTTCAATAACTATATCATTCTTTTCAAACTCATAACTTCTTTTGCGAAACAATTAACATTTGAAAAATGCTTGTAACTCTGACTACTTTGAGTTTTCATTGAATGATATTGACTATATTTAGAATTGTTTTCTATGAGTATGACTGTGTACTAAACTGTAATGATCCCGATTAGACTTCCGCTGCTTATCAAATTTTTGGGGTGTTACAATGTGGGAGGGGTTCTCAGGAAACTAGCAGGCATGGTGGCACGGAGTTGGCAAAAGGGCACACAGGACCTCCCTTTTTATTTCAATAACTATATCATTCTTTTCAAACTCATAACTTCTTTTGCGAAACAATTAACATTTGAAAAATGCTTGTAACTCTGACTACTTTGAGTTTTCATTGAATGATATTGACTATATTTAGAATTGTTTTCTATGAGTATGACTGTGTACTAAACTGTAATGATCCCGATTAGACTTCCGCTGCTTATCAAATTTTTGGGGTGTTACAATATGGGAGGGGTTCTTTTATGGTCCATATGGAGTTTTCGAAACCAGCTAGTTTTTTCCAATCCCCCCCCCCCCCCCCAGGAAGGTGATGATTTGGGATATTG
Organism: Artemisia argyi; assembly: GCA_030686995.1. Taxonomy (NCBI): domain Eukaryota; kingdom Viridiplantae; phylum Streptophyta; class Magnoliopsida; order Asterales; family Asteraceae; genus Artemisia; species Artemisia argyi. The sequence goes on from CM060684.1 coordinate 138,862,698, forward strand.
TTGTTTCCCAATCTTATTTGTGGATTTCTTCTAGATATCATAATTTTTTTAAACTTAGTTGGTTAGGTTGGTTGCAAAACCTTATAGCTACTATATCTTCTTTGTAATTGTTTCTAGCTTTTGCTAGTTTTAATATAATGCCGCCGTTAAAAAAAAAATAAGCGTTTAGTGGTTAAGGTTTAAGGTACGCAATCAAAATATTTGACAAATGACATGCGATATTATTGTGTGTAAATTTCACTACCAACAAAAAAGAACTCGAAAAAAAATCGTCAAAAGCATATGGAAGTGCCCCTTTATGGAAAGATGATTTAGTTCTCATCGCGATGTTTTGATTATTTTCGCATAACGATTAACGGTTTATGAGATATTTAACTTTTATAAAGATGGGTGGAAGTGATTTTTTTTTTTTTTATTTGATGAAAAAAAATGAATGATGAAGATTTTTTCATTTCATCTTTAAAGAATTTATGATCTATATTAATCTCACTTTCACTTTATTTAATTCTTTTCTAAAATACCACGCTCACAATAAATAAATAAATAACTCGGATTGTATATGCTCACCATTTGTAAACGATTTCTGAGGCTTACTGACGGATTGTGTGGGACAAAGTTTTTGCATGTTGAGTTTCTACCAGCTAGCTTGCCATAGTTTGTGTGCATTATATATCTCTTGATTCAATGATAACCATATCCAAAAATGTTGAGTTTCTGTTTAAGACATACTTAAAAGTTTCATCAAAGGAATATAAGCTCATACCCAAGAACTAGATAATATTCACAAGTTTACTCGCTCATTACCAAAGTCTCTTATTACGAAATGGATCTTTAAATTGATTAGTTCCAAATTAAGGATAAATTAATCAGTTATGGAAAGATTTAAAATGTAACCTATATAATTTAGAAATTATTTACAATAAAGAATCCAAAATAAACGTCAACTTCAAGTTCAACCAAATTAAAATAAAGAGTAAAATGCTGAAATCGTCCTTGTGGTTTGCAAAAATTGCATATATCCTCCCTGGTCTTTCGTAAGTGCAGGCGGCCTCCCTGGTCTTCATACTTTTAGTTCGTTTTGGTCCCTGGCACTAACAACCGTTAGTCCATCTCAGTTAGTTGATACATAAATGGTCCCTGTCCCTACGCTAAATTGCCTCCAACTCCCTATTTTTTTGGAATTTTCTTTTTTTAACTTTTTTTTTGAATTTTTTTTCCGGAAATATATTTTCGGAATTATTTTTTTTTCTCAAATTAATCTTTTTACAATTTTTTTTTCGTAAAATCATTTCTTTTTCTTAAATTTATTTTTGAAATTAATTTATTTTAGGAAAATTATTTTTCTAAAAAAAATTCAGGAAAAAAATTTCTAAAATTTTTTTTTTTGGAAAAAAGTTTCTAAAAAAGTTATTTTAGAAAAAAAATTTGTATAAAATATTAATTTTTCTTAAAAAAAATTGGGAAAAGAATTTCTAAACAATATTTCTAAAAAAATTGGAAAAAAGTTTCTTAAAAAAATTATTTCAGAAAAAATAAATGGGAAAAAAAATTCGAAAAAAAAATAATTTTTCTAAAAAAATTTATTTCGAAAATAAAATTAAGAAAAAGAAATGATTTCACGAAAAAAAAAAGTTTCTAAAAAAATTAATTTGATAAAAAAAATAATTCCGAAAAATAATTTCGGAAAAAAAATTCGAGAAAAAAAAAAGTTGGAAAAAGAAAATTTCAAAAAAATATGGACGTTGGACGCAATTTAGTGTAGGGACAAGGACCATTTATGTATCAACTAACTGAGATGGACTAACGGTTGTTAGTGCCAGAGGCCAAAATGAACTAAAAGTATGAAGACCAGGGAGGCCGCCTGCACTTATAGAAGACCAGGGATGATACATGCAATTTTTGCAAACCACAAGGACGATTTCTGCATTTTACTCTAAAATAAATATGATAATTATTTGATCGGTAAAAAGTGTATGTAGGGTAAATAGAGTTAATTACTTAACTGGTCCTTATGGTTTACCGGGTCTAACATATATTGTCCCTGTGTTTTTTTTTCGGCGGGTCATGTCCCTGTTGTATACAAAAGTTACGGATCCTGTCCAATTTACTAACGGCGTTTGAACGGTCGTTAAAACAGGACTAACGTGATATAGATGCATAACGTCAGGGCCTAAGATTATATATATGAAACCCGGTAAACCACAGGGACCATTTTAGTAATTAACTTTAAAAAAAAAAAAAAAAAAAAAAAAAAAAAAAAAAAAAAACTTTTTTTTTTTTAAATTACGAAATAAGTAATTAACTAAAAAAATAAAAAATAAATAAAAAAACCGTTTTTAACCAAAAAAAAAGTTTTTTTTTTTTTATATATTTTTTTTGAGTTTATTACTTTTTTTTCTTAATTTAAAAAAAAGTTTTTTTTTTTTTTTTTTTTTTTTTTTTTTGAGTTAATTACTAAAATGGTCCCTGTGGTTTAACGGGTTTCATATATATAATCTTAGGCCCTGACGTTATGCATCTATATCACGTTAGTCCTTTTTTAACGACCGTTTAAACGCCGTTAGTAAATTGGACAGGATCCGCAACTTTTGTATACCACAGGGACATGATCCGTCGAAAAAAAAATACTGGGACAATATATGTTAGACCCAGTAAACTATAAGGACCAATTAAGTAATTAACTCGGGTAAATATTTGTGCAAATTTATTTTGGGATGCAAAATGTATGTAATAAATCATAAAATCTTTAGCTAACCGATGACTATATTTTCACATTCTCACAAACTCTTTAATTCTTATTATAAACAATTGACATACATAATTGACTAAAGATAATTACGCTTTTTTTATGTTAAAGACATGGTTTCGGACTTTCGCACTACAACAAATAGTTGAAATTTCCATATTTATTTTTGCACAATATAGTCAACCGTGAACTTTATATATATATATATATATATATATATATATATATATATATATATATATATATATATATATATATATATATTAGTCATAATTTTGCTACATATATAAGTGTCACAACTATTTATAAAACTAATCTTTATATACAAGTGTATATAATTACTACAAAGCTATACTTATAAGCAAAGCGAAACAAATTCTTAAAAAACCACACTTAATAGCGTAGGAAAACAGATAACAAAAAAGAATGTTTTATAATTTTGCCACACTTTTAGGTGTGGATATTCAAATAATGTTTTCACACACATTTTTTTTTTTTGAATGGCAATAATTTTATTAATAACAACTAGCAAGAAGCTAGAGGGTACATGGATGAAACACTCGACCAACACGACCCTATCAATAAAACGACCCTAAAATAAACATTGTGAATAAACAAAACAATCAAGGAATAAACTCCACCATCTCAACCCTAAATCACTAACCACTCAAGGGCAATCACCTTGTAAGAAGTATGGAACAAATGAAAACCAAACGCAACCACAACCACGACCCTTGTACAAAACTCACCGAAATCTCAAACAACCCAATTTGAACCACACTATCAACACGAGGTGGTGGCATAGCGAGATGAAGAAAGAGTTGATAGAGAAATACCCTCAATAGTTCGAGAACCACAATTTCATACAAAATCCCCCTGAACCTTGCTACACAACCTCAACCGAATCACGAACCATAAGACTCAAACCACGACCAAACTCACTACCCAAAACACGAACTCACTCATACCACGATCCTGAAACATTACTCCCTAAGTCACGACCTCAATCACTCACCAAAGCACCAACACTTGAACCACAAACAACGACTTACACATCGCCACATTCTGAACCACACACACGAACCATGAACCACGGGCTAAAACTACTATCACGACATCACCACACGACCTCACCAGCTTGACCTCACCATCAACACGACCTCACCATCATGAACCTCACCATCACAGGACCTCACCATCAACACGACCTCACCACCTCGACCTCATCATCACGAACCTCACCATCAACACGACCTCACCTTCGCGACCTCTCCATCAACACGACCTCACCATCAACTCGACCTCACCACCTCGACCTCGCCACCAACACGACCTCGCCACCAACTCGACCTCACCACCAACACGACCTCGCCACCAACTCGTGTAACACCCGCAAAATACCGCAGCGGAAGACTGTGTCACTTGGGTTGCTACTTCATAATACAAAGTACAAGTTATAGAAAACGACCTCTAAATGAGACGTTTTGAAAAGTTACCATTCGATTAATGAATTCAAAGTTACAAACATGAGATTCCAAAGTATGATACATAAATGTATACAAAATGTTTTGAATGGTAAATGATAAAAGCGTAAGTCTTCAGAATATGCAGCTTGACTCTAAGTTCCACGCACTAGCTATCGCCTTACTAACCTGAGATAAACATGCTAAAGTGTCAACACAATGGTTGGTGAGTTCATAAAGTTTGTCTAACAAATAAAGCCTATAAAAATGATCACACAGCAAAGGCATCGTGAATCCACTCAGTTGCAAGTCCCGCTCATAACAACACTTGCAACCTGTGTGTTCACAACCCACTGCTAACATATATAGTATGATTAAGACATGTATAAGTTCATCAAAACAATTAAGCAATTAGTAGTGAGTTTCTACTTCATCTCCGAAGACCTCACTTGGGAGCCAATTCCCAAAGACAACTGGGAGCCAATTCCCAAAGACAACTGGGAGCCACTAAATAGAATAACGCAATTAAGTGTAACACATTCATGTATGTATGAAATCAAGTATAATGCAATCAAGTATAAGACAATCAAGTATAAAACAATCAAGTATAAATATTTTGAGTATTTGTACAAGTAAGCAAGTAGTTGTGCTTGTATCTCCCCCAAAGAGTTAAAGCAAGTATGAAAAGAGTAGGGGCTATGACTCACCTTAAGCTTATGTAATGAGAAATGAAAGTGGTAGTCGAATCGCGAAAGTCTCTAAGAGCAGCCTATAATAGAACGTAGCGACTTAGGTTTGGAGTAACGTCTAAGAATACGAAGAATTGCCTATATATGTCTTGCATAATGTTCATGATGTAGTACTTAGTATATAGTGTAAGTTGTCTATAGTGTTTTATGGACATATCGGGATGCTGGAATGACGTTTAAACTTGAAAGTAAATCTCGGACACGGTTTTGTGATTTTTGCAGAAATAATCCGACGAGTGTCAAATTCTCAGATTATCATTAAAATAGTTTAACTTACGAGAATATGAAATAAAAATTTCGGGAGTGAATAGTGAAAGTGAATAGTAAAAAGTGAATAGTAAAAATGCGAGTTGTTACAGTCTCTACCCCTTAATGAGAACTTCGTCTCGAAGTTCTGTTGATGTTAACTACTTATGGTGTGTCTAAGAGAATTTGGGGTTTCAGGATCTCTAAAATAGTAGTGTTTACTCTGATTCATCTAAGGTTGTAGTTAAGGAGTCGTATCGGATGCAAATAAGCCCACTTATTTATAACTCATTACTTACATAAAGAAGCGTCCAAATTTATGTAAGTAAGGGATCATAAACTTATGGTTCGGTGATTTACAATTTCTTTATTTAAATAAAGAGGCGTCCCAATCTATTTAAATAAGGAGATTCTAAATCATCATACTTAAGAATTTCTGACCCAAAAACTCGCTTTCTCAGACAGATAACAAGATAATCAAGTCATCAAATCCCTAAAGCTAAGTAATAATATTATTTAACTCAAACCTTATATCTCATCAAACAAGAACAGTCATAAGATCAAGTTAAATAATTAGTTATTACTGAGCTCCATATTTTTAATGACTCGACTAATCTCTGGGTTCCTTATAATACTAAAGTCACATCATCTATGATTGGCCTCAAACGGTCAGATAATTATTGGTCAACCACTTGTGAATGGTCAACTATAATAGTCAAACTGCTTAGGCCAATGCTTCCATGGAATACAGTGTTTCCCCGGGTCGTAATGTCCCAACGAGGTGTGCGATGGTTTATTAAAAACGAATCTGTGATTGAGTGAATGTGAACAGGAAAGGTATTGATGCGTGGGAATCGCACCTTGCTTTACCTCTCGAGGGATCTCGCGAGGCTTACAACCCCCACCAGGCAGTGTACCTGATCGTTGTAGTATAGTATAGTGACAAGTACCGGGGGATTGATCGTTCAGCTTAGGAATAGTGTCGCTAGGATTAGAAAACCTAATTAATAGTTCTAAAGGTGAGAGATGATTATTTTTTGTATTTTTATATTTTTTAGAAAGCAAGTAAAATCTCGGGTTTTGAAGGAGTGGGCGGAATTAGTTGCTAATCAACTAACCCAAAGCTAAGATGCAATCAAAATAAAATAATAAAAATGAAATTAAACTAATTAAACTAAGGTTGTGAGCAGTAATTGGAGAAATTGTGTTTACTTAGACTTCACTACTCCCTAGATATCTTTTACATGTTAATTACTTGTTACACTTGTATGAATGACGGGTTGTATTCCTTAATACCATTCGTGGGGTGGCATACATAACTCCCCAACTCTATGAGCTCTTATCTCCTCCTACACCATGACCCAGCACAACTATAGGGATTGTAAACAGTGGCTCATGCATTAAATACAACCAATAAAGACCTAGTACGCCTCGGTTCATGTTTCTTAAGACGTTCAAGCATGTTACCATTTGGAGATCTGCCAGTTTTCTTAAGCCTAACATATAAATCATTCATTCAAAACAAGAATAGACAAGTAATCAACACATAATCAACATCTAGGTTTCATTAGATCTAAGCAAACACAAGAGAGATCTAGCCTAGCATAGTAGAATTGAGATAAGAACAAGAGATAAACAACCAACACATAGACATATTGATTGAATTGAAAGTACACTTATCTCAATTACAATGCAAGGTCTCAAGGGTTTGGAACCCTTGAAAAACCTGTGAAAGAGGCACCAAAATCGTCTTTAGGGTTTCACCCAAAACTTCTCTCTCTCTTTTTAATGAAAAAACTAGAAAACTATATATAGGAAAATCGTTCTGACGGCGTCAAGAGTTAAATCTGACGCCGTCACCTCGCCGCCATAAACTTCCTCGGACGCCCTAGATCCACTTGTGACGGCCTATGTGACGCCGTCACAACCTTCGGTATTTTATTCTTGGCCACTTTGACGCCGTCACCACCTTCGATATTTAATTCTTCATGTCTGACGTCGTCAAGCTTTTGGTCTTGACGCCGTCACCTTGTATCTTCAGCTTGGATTTTTGGTACTTTGTCGTTTTCTTCACTTTATTCTCCAAAAACGTCCAAAATAGCCTCTTTTCCAGAATTCACTCTCCAAAGACCTAAAATCACAAAAGGAACGATTTAGGGCAATATTTGATCAAATAAAGTCGGATTCGGGCTTAAATGACCCCCTAAAAACGGATCATTTTTCGCCTCATCATATACCCTTACACTTGAGATTTGCTTGTCCTCAAGCAAATGAGCTTTTATTCTACTCAAAAGACAAGTTAGGGGTCATTTAACACTAATATAAAAGTAATTACAACAAATAATCGTTCCACTAAAGACCAATAGACAAGCACGGAGGTCATACACAAGCACCTCACAAATAGTGTTTAGATACTCACATCTCTCGGGTGTAATAAAGTAATATAACATTATGGAAATGGAAGATATCTCTCACTACCTGTCATAGCAAAATAGATTACCATAGGCTTGGGAAAGGATCAAACCTCCACCACATGGCGTAAGCACCTAGGATAAACTATCAAAGAGGTCTTTTAAAGGGTTATAACGTTAGGTGTAGGGATATGAATTACACGGTTTTGTTGGATAAAGGAAGTTTTACTGGTGGCGAGTTAACAATCTTAGTTAATTACATGTACAAGATGGCGTTGCTAAGCCAAGACTAGACTCGACTTAAGCTAATAAATGAAAAATAACAAAAACATAAAATGAACTTAAAATAAAAAACGGGATGGTAGTCCGTATGTTTTTTTCTCTCTTTTTTTTTTTTTTTTTTTTTTTTTTTTTTTTTTTTTTTTTTTCTTTTCTATTTTTTTTTCTTTTTCTTGATTTTTTCGATTTTTTTTTTTTTTTTTTTTTTTTTTTTTTACATACACTCTTACCCTACCATCCAAAATAATACATCATAGGGGTTTGAGCAATCCCCTTACACTTGAATCTTTACATCAAACTATTCTAATGACTCGAATTAAGAAAATCAAAACACTTGGAGCACTTTTAAGATTAACGTACATATGGGGGTAATAATATGATGTTCTTCCCCATTACTCCATAAAATAAGTACTTACCCACGAGTCCCAATCGTCCCAAAACAATATGTACAAGGATATGACTCGACTTAGCAACCATGTAATCAATTAGAAAGTTAACTTAGGGTTTAACAAATAACAATAATGCACTAAAAATGAGCGCATACACGGAAGGCTAAGGCGATTTGGGTGTACATTTAAGTGGGGTGTAACAAATTCTTCCTTTAAGTAAAATGCTTAAAGTTAGAAACGAAAAGATAGGCTCGGAGGGGTGTACTAGGGGTATCGTGTACTAAAAATGAGTACAACGCTAAGGGTGTGGGAAAAATTAGTTGACTTAACTAGCCAAGTAATATGACTTAAATGGTCAAGTAATCATGATACGGGTTTAACACAAGGGTGATCCTAATGCCTCTTATCATGTAGTAAATCCTACTACACGAATGTAGTCTCACTAGCGGTCTCGGGATGCATCACTAACGCAAGTTCTAGAATCTAAGTGCTACCGGTACACTCATAAGCACTAATAATGAATGCTTTTCCTATCAAAACTAAAGGCGAACCTCACATTTTTGGGTGGAAAATTTTTCTGAATATACGGTTATGTGCTAGTCATACAATCTCCTATCCATGAGACGCTTGCTATGGCTAAAGTTTCACTCCTAAATGTTGTAAAAAATTTTAAATTTGGCGCTAAAATTACACTAACAAGTATTTCTCGTAGTTTTATTACTCATCTACTATCAAACAAAACAAACTCAAGCGAAAGTGCATATGTAAGGTATCATCTTTTTACCCTCCCCTTACACTTAAGATGAACATTGTCCCCAATGTTCAAGTAAAGAATGTAAAAGTTAAAAAGTAAAGAGAATGAAATCAAATACTCCCCTGATTCGCTCGGTATGGATTTTAGTTGACCAGGTTAAATCCTCTTCCAAAAAAACGAACAATCAAAGCTTCCCTTCCAGAATATAAATCATCTTCTTGTCACAAATAACCTGTAAATCCTGACAAAAGTAGACAAGGCAACCTCGCGTAAAATCGGCGGCATCCTATATAAGTTACTAAATCCTAGAAAACAAAGTAAGATATAATGCTTGTGGAATGGAGTTTGAAGATTTCCTGGAGATTATAAAACTTAATAATTCACAAAAACCATAAGACTCCGTTAGAAAAACAAAACCGGTAAAATTTCCAGATTTTTGACTCCTGACGCCGTCAAGAGCAATGCCCTGACGCCGTCAGAATGAACCTGCAGAAATTCTTATGTTAAGTTTCCGGAAAATTTCTGGAAAAAACTTTGTTCTACTTCCTGGAAAATCCTGCAAAACTTCATTATGACTCAATACAAGCATTTGACTCTAACAATTACGAATATACATGTTCATTAAATATTGTGGATAATCATGCTCGGTTTGTTTCTTAAAAACATATTTGGGGTTTCCCCTTACACTTATTTTTTGCAAAAATACCTCTAGGTTGAAGTTAAGACTAGGCTAAACAACATAATAAAATATTTCCATTTTTTTTAGTAGAGAAACATGATCAACCAACAATAAAAATAAAACATGCATACGGAAGCAAATAACAATCAAACAAATAAAAATCACACAAAACATGGGTTGCCTCCCAAGAAGCGCTTTTCTTTATTTACGAGTCTTGTAGCTAGACTCAAAGTCGTGGGTTAACGTGTATCGCTTATGCTCACGTAACCAAGTGTGAGCCATCTAATAGTCGCCTCATCTTTCTTGTATTCGTCTCCTAACTCTAAACACCCGCGATAATATCTTTTATTCTTTTCATACGTGTACTTAAGTCCTTTCCTCTTATCATTCTCACTTAGCATTTCCATAGGCGGATACCTACTACACTTTTCCATGGAGAAATCCTTGAACCTAGGGTGTGTGCGGGGCATTTGATAGACAAATTCTTCATCCCCATCCGAGAATGTAATTAACCCTTCTATGAGTTTTTCATCGAGGTTGGTCAACCGTTTGAAAGGTCTTCCAAACACAACTTGGGTCAATTTATCATCAATAAATTCTCCTAGATTCTCCATAACCATGAATTCAACAAGATAAACCAAACTTCCTACAAACACATGTAATGGTATTGCCCTAGCCACAATGTTTTCTCCTTTGTGTTCTAACTCATCTACCATGATTTTATTGTATTCATTACGTGAGATTATGTTCATGGGAAGAGGTGAGTTGAGATAGGCGTTAAAGCTCTTAAATCCAATCTTACAAGGGAATTGCATGTTAAATGAACTATCACACTCAATCCTAGTTCTAGGGTCAACATACCTAAGAGGGTTTACTTCTTCTTCCATTCTATCCACATTAATCACATCACCATCATCAAGATCCTCATCGGAGTCTGAATAGTAAAAAGGACTAGCCCTATGGTCATTATCATGATCAGACTCTTCTAACTCAGAATTATTGTCAAAGTGGTGGTTGGGTGACAGGTTAGGTGGGTTCTCATTTTCTGCTAAAGGAAGTGGGACGGGCATTTGGAAAATCCTACGACAAAAAACACGAATAACAGGAATCGAGCGATCAATGTTATTGTTATCCATCGAAATTGTTTACGAACAAAGAACACAAAGAAATAAGATAGACTAAAGAAGACCTAAAAATAAAAATCTTACTAGAAAGGAATCTAGCAAGTAGACCTAATAAAAAGAAATTCTAACCTAGACAATAACTATTCCCCAGGCTGCGGCGCCAAAAACTTGATGCGTGGGAATCGCACCTTGATTTACCTCTCGAGGGATCTCGCGAGGCTTACAACCCCCACCAGGCAGTGTACCTGATCGTTGTAGTATAGTATAGTGACAAGTACCGGGGGATTGCTCGTTCAGCTTAGGAATAGTGTTGCTAGGATTAGAAAACCTAATTAATAGTTCTAAAGGTGAGAGATGATTATTTTTTGTATTTTTATATTTTTTAGAAAGCAAGTAAAATCTCGGGTTTTGAAGGAGTGGGCGGAATTAGTTGCTAATCAACTAACCCAAAGCTAAGATGCAATCAAAATAAAATAATAAAAATGAAATTAAACTAATTAAACTAAGGTTGTGAGCAGTAATTGGAGAAATTGTGTTTACTTAGACTTCACTACTCCCTAGATATCTTTTACATGTTAATTACTTGTTACACTTGTATGAATGACGGGTTGTATTCCTTAATACCATTCGTGGGGTGGCATACATAACTCCCCAACTCTATGAGCTCTTATCTCCTCCTACACCATGACCCAGCACAACTATAGGGATTGTAAACAGTGGCTCATGCATTAAATACAACCAATAAAGACCTAGTACGCCTCGGTTCATGTTTCTTAAGACGTTCAAGCATGTTACCATTTGGAGATCTGCCAGTTTTCTTAAGCCTAACATATAAATCATTCATTCAAAACAAGAATAGACAAGTAATCAACACATAATCAACATCTAGGTTTCATTAGATCTAAGCAAACACAAGAGAGATCTAGCCTAGCATAGTAGAATTGAGATAAGAACAAGAGATAAACAACCAACACATAGACATATTGATTGAATTGAAAGTACACTTATCTCAATTACAATGCAAGGTCTCAAGGGTTTGGAACCCTTGAAAAACCTGTGAAAGAGGCACCAAAATCGTCTTTAGGGTTTCACCCAAAACTTCTCTCTCTCTTTTTAATGAAAAAACTAGAAAACTATATATAGGAAAATCGTTCTGACGGCGTCAAGAGTTAAATCTGACGCCGTCACCTCGCCGCCATAAACTTCCTCGGACGCCCTAGATCCACTTGTGACGGCCTATGTGACGCCGTCACAACCTTCGGTATTTTATTCTTGGCCACTTTGACGCCGTCACCTCTCCATCTGACGCCGTCACCACCTTCGATATTTAATTCTTCATGTCTGACGTCGTCAAGCTTTTGGTCTTGACGCCGTCACCTTGTATCTTCAGCTTGGATTTTTGGTACTTTGTCGTTTTCTTCACTTTATTCTCCAAAAACGTCCAAAATAGCCTCTTTTCCAGAATTCACTCTCCAAAGACCTAAAATCACAAAAGGAACGATTTAGGGCAATATTTGATCAAATAAAGTCGGATTCGGGCTTAAATGACCCCCTAAAAACGGATCATTTTTCGCCTCATCATATACCCTTACACTTGAGATTTGCTTGTCCTCAAGCAAATGAGCTTTTATTCTACTCAAAAGACAAGTTAGGGGTCATTTAACACTAATATAAAAGTAATTACAACAAATAATCGTTCCACTAAAGACCAATAGACAAGCACGGAGGTCATACACAAGCACCTCACAAATAGTGTTTAGATACTCACATCTCTCGGGTGTAATAAAGTAATATAACATTATGGAAATGGAAGATATCTCTCACTACCTGTCATAGCAAAATAGATTACCATAGGCTTGGGAAAGGATCAAACCTCCACCACATGGCGTAAGCACCTAGGATAAACTATCAAAGAGGTCTTTTAAAGGGTTATAACGTTAGGTGTAGGGATATGAATTACACGGTTTTGTTGGATAAAGGAAGTTTTACTGGTGGCGAGTTAACAATCTTAGTTAATTACATGTACAAGATGGCGTTGCTAAGCCAAGACTAGACTCGACTTAAGCTAATAAATGAAAAATAACAAAAACATAAAATGAACTTAAAATAAAAAACGGGATGGTAGTCCGTATGTTTTTTTCTCTCTTTTTTTTTTAATAACTATTATTAATTATTTAATAATACACTAATAATTCAGAAAATGTGAAATAAGTCTAGAAAATTAAAATTAAAATTTCTAAAAGTCTAAAATATTATAAAACTTATTTTAAAAATAAAATTATATTTTTCACACTATTATTCTAATTATTATTAATTATTAACTATTTAATTATTAATTAACTATGATAATTAAGAAGATTTTTATAAATCTAATTAACCATCACAGGAATCCAAAAAAATTATAAAAACTTTATTTTATATATTTTTAAACTAGTTAACTAATCATTATTCAATTTACTAATTTATTATCAATTAAACTATTTAAATTATGAAAACTAGTAAATGAACAGTAAAAATTACAAGAAAATTTCTAAAAATGTTTTACAACATATAAAAGCTAGAAAAAATATAAAAACTAGGTGTTGCTTTATAAAAACTAATTATGTTATTAAAAACTTAATTATTAATTATTTATTAATAAAACTAATATTAAATCTAATAAATACTAAATGAAATTATAAAAATCTAATAAAATTACTAAAAATACTTTAATATAATAGGAAATTAATAAAAATATAAAAACACAACTTACTTAATAAAAATCTAAAAATGAAAATGAAAATTAAATTATATTAAATAGAAACTATCACTTACTATTATATTGTTTTTTCTTGATTTTTCTTTTACAAATCTATATTATACCTAAAAATAGACAACTTGTGTAAAAACAACTAATTTAGATCTTAATAATAAGCTAATTATAAGCTACTAACCAAAACAGTTGACTTAGTTTGACCAACAAAGCAAATAAGCTCAACTGAGCTTATGTGGGACCCACAATGGCTTAATCTAGTTCTAATAAGTTGTATGAACTAGTGTAAGCAAGAAAAAGCACATGTGGTACACTGAATAAGCCAATAAGCCACAATAAGCTTTTGCTTATTGGTTTTCTGAGACAGATTATGGGACAAAGTTCAAGGGCAAATCCAAGTGGGGTCCACTGGGTACTAGGTCAAACAATTGGTCAATTTAGGATCCCTGGTAAGAGGGGGGTTCAAAGGAACAAAGTTTGATGTGTGGGGCCCACTGAGGTGGCCACAAATCACCACCAAAGTGGTGGTGTGGGTGTGATAACTGCTGCACAAGGGAGGTGTTCTCCCTGCAGTTGTGTTTGGGGGTATGTGGGACCCACCGAAAAAATCACAAAAATTAGATGAGAGTGGAACTTTGAAGTTCAGCTGGGGGACTCTAACTCCTGAAAAGAACAACCCCTAGATCTAACCACAAAATTCTAAACAAATCCTTGAAATTTTGGATTTATCATAGATATACAAATTTGACTTTTTCTATAAAACTTAAACTTTGACTTTATTGAACTTCTAATGATCTAATATGATTGAAAAAGATACAATAAGCTAAAATAAGTCCAAAATAAGTTAAAACAACAACTTGTATTATGAAATGGTGGTTTTTGGAACTCAATTCCCTCACAGTTAACTGTGAGGGGAAATCAATTGGATTTTTGACTTTTGGTTGTTTGAGACTAGGATTTTATGATTTGAACTTGCTTTAATAACCTAAACTAAGATGTTACAAACAAAGTTAACAAGAGATATGGGATATAGTACCCTAGAACCTACTGAACCAAACACTCCTAATGATTGACTGATTTTATGATTTCAAAGCAAATGACTATATTAGACCATGAAACTGAATTGTAAAGACTTATTATGATTAAGTAAGCTGAAATAAGCACCAAAACTTAAGCCTATACCACAAATTCCTAACTTTCTATATTATACTAATTGCAACAGTTAATTGAGAATTTGTGGCACAATGAGTTTTAAAGAACTAATACCACTTTTTAAGCATTACAAGGACTAAAGCTTAACTGCTAAACATAAATAAGCACAAAGAAACATGTGATAAGCAAGTGTACATTAAATATGAAAAATTGAGTATTAAGGCTTACAAGTGAGTTCAAGAATGAGAACAAGGAATCAGTGAATTAGGAACCAACCTATAGTCTCCCACAAGACACTATAACCATAAAAATCCAGAATCAATACATTCCAATGCTTCCTCTTCTTCACAGGTTGAATTTTTTATTTTCTATTTATTTTTCTTGTTTTTCTTGTATTTTTGAGTTTCCAATCTTAACTGACTTAGAAGGTATCTAATAGCTTACAAAAACTTTTTCAGAGCTTATATGAGCATAAGATTCCAATAACAACAACTAATAACAACATTAAGTGATTATGGTAATTTTGAACTTGAAAATTGCATAAACTTAATTCGAACTAAAACCTTGAAATTGATTATTAAAAAGAGTTAACAATACACTGAGATGACTAGAAATTCAACTTGAAAGCTTTCAATTACACTAGAAATTATGAATTACAATATTCGAAAACTACTCTATATTACCTAATCTAATAATTCTTCCTTCTGGCTTCTTTCCTCTTTTAAAGAGACTTTTGAGGTTCCATGTGGGGTCCTGAACAAATCCCATCAACTTCCATGGCCATTGGATGTCTGACATTCATCTCAGCCGTTTAAAGAATTTTTGGCGCCAAAAGTCTTGTGTCAGTGTGTGTTGCGTGGAGAGATTTTTTAGGCATTCGGAAGGTTGTGTGAGGTGGAGTGATAAGGTGTGAAAGGTGGGTGGTGAGCTGGTGGTGAAACCAGAGAGGTGGAGGGTGGTTTTGGTGAAGCAGTGGTGAGGGGTGGTTTTGGAGGGAATGGTAGTTTGGGAGTGGTGGTGTTTGACCGGGTGTTGACCTTGGGGATGGAGTGGGCTTTTATATTTTGGGCCTTGGGGAAATAAGGGTGGGCTGGTGGATTGGATAATGGTTTTGGATTGGGTATTTAATAAAACTAAGGGTCCGATTGGTTTTATTAGGTAATAAATCACAAGGACTAAAATTGTAAATTGGTAAATATTGAGGGGCTGAGTTTGTGATCTTTCCAAGGTTCTAACAGGGACCAAACTTGACAAGGATGAATAGTACAAGGCCATATTTTGATATTTTCCAATTTTTTTAATTCTAGGGACTAAACTTGCCAAATGTGAAACTTCAAGGACCAAATGTGTAACTTCTTCAAAACTTTCAACCAGGGATCAAATTTGACAACTTGTGATTTTCCAAGTACCAAAATTGACTTTTTATCCAAAATATTCCACCAGGGACCAATTCTGCCATTATTTGAAAGTCCAGGGACCAAAATTAACAAACTGCCAAACTTTAAGGACCAATTATGTAATTTCTCCAAACTTGCCACCAAGGACCATTCCTGCAAAAGATTAATAGCACAAGGACCAAAATTGCTTTTCTAAAAGTTTTTAACATCCCAGGGACCATTTATGTCAATTTCCAAAGTATAGGGACTAAACTTGTAATTTTGTGAAACTTTGCACCAAAGGACTAAATATGTAACTTTATGGTTAAAAAGGACCTTTGGTAACTTTTTCATGTTTTTAGAATAACCAGGGACTAGTTTTGACAACTTTTGAAACTTGAGGGACTGAAACTGCCAATTATGCAAACTTTGTACGTTTTTCATCTGTTTTTGCATATTTTGTATTTAAAACATATAAAACACACTTCTAAGATATTTTAAGTATTTTGATGCATATTTGAGTGTTTTTGGATGTTTTGGCAGTTCAGATTGGTATAAAATGATGAGTATTTAGACACTCATCAATCGCCCACACTAAAACATTGCTAGTCCTTAGCAATCTTTTGAGAAAAACTTAATGGATTTGAAAAACTCTTTACCAAAAGCCATCACTTCTGGAGTATCCAGGTGTAAGAACTGTGGCACACCTGATAACCGTGTGATTTTTAGCAAACCACTAGCTGTCAACGGATTTGATTTGTCTTTACCAAAAGCCGTTTGCTTCTGGACTAGCCAACTCTTGATGGAATAGTCAACATCTTGGTGAGCTGATTACCAATTATGGTTTTTCCACTGCCTTTACCACAAGCCATAATCTTGCGGGCTAGCCAACTCATTCGCTTTTTAGGATATGGCGAGTTGAGGTACCATACAATTTTGGGCAAATTGCAAGCCATCAACGGATTTGAGTTATCTTTACCAAGAACCGTTTGCTCCTGGATTAGCCAATCCTTATGTGGGTTAGACATGGCGGACTGATAACCATTTATTGCGTTCTAAGTGAGAAAATTTTTTAAAATTTGGGCTAAAATGGGGGTTCTTAATGGAACATGTGTTTAAATTCGTTAGAATAACGAATCTCCCCCCACACTTAGAACTGAATATTGTCCTCAATATTCAAAATACCGGGTGTTAAACCAATACTTAGAACGTAAGAAGGAAAATACTCCATAGCCTTTATTTAAGTTTATGTACACACATTTTTTTTTTTTTTTTTTTAGAGGATATATACATATATACAACATGTGGGTTAGTATCTCCCCCACACTTAGGGTGAAAACCCTAAGTAAATGCTACTGTTTTTATTTACCGAGTCGCTAGCTTGACTCGACCCCGAATTTATTTGTCCATGGGGAAGCATGATGTGGAAGAGACAATCTGCATCGGACTTTCATTCAAGATGTTTGGATAAACATTTGAAGCACGTGAAAGTTCCACACCGATGAGATAAGTACCCGGCTCAAAATTTATAAATGAGAATGCCGGGGTCAAAGATAATGTCTTCACTCCTGAAAGAGTGAAGAACAGGAGAAGCCACGGGATATATGAAGAAAAGAAAGAAAGTCATGATGAAAATCATAACTAACTCCTCATCTTCAATAGGAGAATTCATTGTTACATGAATCTCCTCTTTTAAGCTCGTTTGATCAAGACATATTATGGGTATGTTTAGATCAAAATAAAAGTTATCATACTCCGGTGGAGATATGATATGAGTGAGTTCACAGGAGAACTCCTCAAAGGTGAATGATTCGTATTTGGGATTAATTTGAGTGAATTTACTGGGGAATTCCTCAAAAGTAAATGATTCATAAACGGGAAGAGAATTATAAGAATGAGAAGTGGTGATACCACTTATCTTCTCTCCCGTTTGATTAAAATGGAACGTTTGCAATTCCGGAATAGAATCATTGATCAAAATCTCACTATCCTTGACGGGGATAGGAGATGAAATAGGCTTTTCATTAAAAGCCTCGATTCTAGAAATGAGAAGATTAACATTTAATAATGTAATACGAAGAGCTTCGACTTGGATTATTTCTTCATCATTCTCTTCTTCTGAGTTGACAAGCTCAGAAGGTAATTCCCCCACATAACTTATGTCTCCACAAGATAAAGAATAGTCCTCATCAGAATCAGAGAACATCTCAATATGATCATTTGGAAAGACAAGAGGGGGAGGGATATCACACACATGATCAAGAATTCCCTGTGACTCACTTGGGATTGAGACAAGGTTCTCAACACTAAACTTTATGAATTCGTCCGATTCCTTTGCAGGAATAGTGTCAAGATGCTCGTCCCCCATGCTCAGAGAGTGAGTGGGAATCTCGGGTGTGATAGCAGTAGACTCAGGGAGTTGAGAAGGACTAGCAGTTATGGTTTCTACAAGTTCCATAATTTCTACTGCTAGTGATTCAGTTATATTCTTTTCTCCCTGTATTTCTACTGAAGTAGCTTCAACTGAAGTTGAATCAAAAGGTTTCTCAGATATCTTTGGGATTGGAACAAGGACATTTATTTCCTTAAGAGGAGTTACTTTGAATTGCTTGTCCCCCATTATTAAGATATCTGAAGGGTCCTTTGAGTTTTTGTCTTCAATTGGTTCATCCTCGTCACTTTCATCCTCAAGATATAATGAGTTGACAAGAGGTTTTTGTTTCTTAAGAATCAGATTCTTAAGATTGTTTATTCTATCTTGAATGTTCTGGTTGAATTGAGTTTGATTAATCATCATTTTAGTAATCAATTCAGCTTTAGCTAACTCGTCCTGAGGAAGTGGTTGAGGGTTTGTGTACTGTGAAGGCTGGTTAAAACCAAATTCATGATTGTTACAAGGAACCTGTTCATAGACAAACTGATTCCTAGTTTGACAATCAGAGCCGTAGTGAGGGCCTCGACAATACTCACAACAGTAAAACTGCTGGGTCTCATGGTGGAAGCTGATGGAACGAATCAGTCGTGTCATAGTAGGAATAGGGATTCTGGTTATAGACAGACCCGTTTCCTGACTCTACCATGCCACAACTGGGGCAATTACCACCATTATAAGGACTACCACACCATTGACAAACAAGAAAGTGAGAATAAGACATAGAAAGAATCAAAGGGTTTAGGGGATGAGAAATAAAGAATCAAATAGGTAGGAGTGTAAAGGTGAATATTTTTGGTATTTTTGAAATTTTTTGTAGTACTAATAAGAAGCAAAATATTTTTGTGTTTTTTGTGTTCGTTGAAAACTAATTTTAAAAAGTTTTCGGGAACAGTTTTTGGTTTTATATGATAATAATATGAATAAGGATGGGTAAATACACAATGAGCGTGTATTCAGGTTCACTAATACGCAAAATCATTTAGAATAAGCGCACAACCTCCCCGGCAGCGGCGCCAAATTTTGATTGCTCCCAAACGGTCAGATAATTATTGGTCAACCACTTGTGAATGGTCAACTATAATAGTCAAACAGCTTAGGCCAATGCTTCCGTGGAATACAGTGTTTCCCCGGGTCGTAATGTCCCAACGAGGTGTGCGATGGTTTATTAAAAACGAATCTGTGATCGAGTGAATGTGAACAGGAAAGGTATAAAGTGTGTGTGAGTGATTACACTAGGGTTTTATAAAACAAAATAACTTAAATAAGTTATAAGAGTGATTACGTGCTTCCTAGGTATCTAAAAACGTTTAATAACTTAAAACGCGTACATTTAATTTAATTCTACGTAAACGTACGAAACAAAAACAATTTTAACTAAAGTAGTAATTTGCATACCTTAGGGGCTTAAATGCAAATTAAATAAACTTAAAATATTTATTTTATAATTACTAATTATTTAATTAATTATTATTATTTAATAACTATTATTAATTATTTAATAATACACTAATAATTAAGAAAATGTGAAATAAGTCTAGAAAATTAAAATTAAAATTTCTAAAAGTCTAAAATATTATAAAACTTATTTTAAAAATAAAATTATATTTTTCACACTATTATTCTAATTATTATTAATTATTAACTATTTAATTATTAATTAACTATTTATATGATTTAAATTATTATAAATACTAAAAAGACTTACATAATTAAGAAGATTTCTATAAATCTAATTAACCATCACAGGAATCCAAAAAAATTATAAAAACTTTATTTTATATATTTTTAAACTAGTTAACTAATCATTATTCTATTTACTAATTAATTATCAATTAAACTATTTAAATTATGAAAACTAGTAAATGAACAGTAAAAATTACAAGAAAATTTCTAAAAATGTTTTACAACATATAAAAGCTAGAAAAAAATATAAAAACTAGGTGTTGCTTTATAAAAACTAATTATGTTATTAAAAACTTAATTATTAATTATTTATTAATAAAACTAATATTAAATCTAATAAATACTAAATGAAATTATAAAAATCTAATAAAATTACTAAAAATACTTTAATATAAGAGGAAATTAATAAAAATATAAAAACACAACTTACTTAATAAAAATCTAAAAATGACAATGAAAATTAAATTATATTAAAAAGAAACTATGACTTACTATTATATTGTTTTTTCTTGATTTTTCTTTTACAAATCTATATTATACCTAAAAATAGAAAACTTTTGTAAAAACAACTAATTTAGATCTTAATAATAAGCTAATTATAAGCTACTAACCAAAACAGTTGACTTAGTTTGACCAACTTAGCAAATAAGCTCAACTGGGCTTATGTGGGACCCACAATGGCTGAATCTAGTTCTAATAAGTTGTGTGAACTAGTGTAAGCAAGAAAAAGCACATGTGGTACACTGAATAAGCCAATAAGCCACAATAAGCTTTTGCTTATTGGTTTTCTGAGACAGATTATGGGACAAAGTTCAAGGGCAAATCCAAGTGGGGTCCACTGGGTACTAGGTCAAACAATTGGTCAATTTAGGATCCCTGGTAAGAGGGGGGTTCAAAGGAACAAAGTTTGATGTGTGGGGCCCACTGAGGTGGCCACAAATCACCACCAAAGTGGTGGTGTGGGTGTGATAACTGCTGCACAGGGGAGGTGTTCTCCCTGCAGTTGTGTTTGGGGGTATGTGGGACCCACCGAAAAAATCACAAAAATTAGATGAGAGTGGAACTTTGAAGTTCAGCTGGGGGACTCTAACTCCTGAAAAGAACAACCCCTAGATCTAACCACAAAATTCTAAACAAATCCTTGAAATTTTGGATTTATCAGAGATATACAAATTTGACTTTTTCTATAAAACTTAAACTTTGACTTTATTGAACTTCTAATGATCTAATATGATTGAAAAACATACAATAAGCTAAAATAAGTCCAAAATAAGTTAAAACAACAACTTGTATTATGAAATGGTGGTTTTTGGAACTCAATTCCCTCACAGTTAACTGTGAGGGGAAATCAATTGGATTTTTGACTTTTGGTTGTTTGAGACTAGGATTTTATGATTTGAACTTGCTTTAATAACCTAAACTAAGATGTTACAAACAAAGTTAACAAGAGATATGGGATATAGTACCCTAGAACCTACTGAACCAAACACTCCTAATGATTGACTGATTTTATGATTTCAAAGCAAATGACTATATTAGACCATGAAACTGAATTGTAAAGACTTATTATGATTAAGTAAGCTGAAATAAGCACCAAAACTTAAGCCTATACCACAAATTCCTAACTTTCCATATTATACTAATTGCAACAGTTAATTGAGAATTTATGGCACAATGAGTTTTAAAGAACTAATACCACTTTTTAAGCATTACAAGGACTAAAGCTTAACTGCTAAACATAAATAAGCACAAAGAAACATGTGATAAGCAAGTGTACAGTAAATATGAAAAATTGAGTATTAAGGCTTACAAGTGAGTTCAAGAATGAGAACAAGGAATCAGTGAATTAGGAACCAACCTATAGTCTCCCACAAGACACTATAACCATAAAAATCCAGAATCAACAAATTCCAATGCTTCCTCTTCTTCACAGGTTGAATTTTTTATTTTCTATTTATTTTTCTTGTATTTTTGAGTTTCCAATCTTAACTGACTTAGAAGGTATCTAATAGCTTACAAAAACTTTTTCAGAGCTTATATGAGCATAAGATTCCAATAACAACAACTAATAACAACATTAAGTGATTATGGTAATTTTGAACTTGAAAATTGCATAAACTTAATTCGAACTAAAACCTTGAAATTGATTATTAAAAAGAGTTAACAATACACTGAGATGACTAGAAATTCAACTTGAAAGCTTTCAATTACACTAGAAATTATGAATTACAATATTCGAAAACTACTCTATATTACCTAATCTAATAATTCTTCCTTCTGGCTTCTTTCCTCTTTTAAAGAGACTTTTAAGGTTCCATGTGGGGTCCTGAACAAATCCCATCAACTTCCATGGCCATTGGATGTCTGACATTCATCTCAGCCGTTTAAAGAATTTTTGGCGTCAAAAGTCTTGTGTCAGTGTGTGTTGCGTGGAGAGGTTTTTTAGGCATTTGGAAGGTTGTGTGAGGTGGAGTGATAAGGTGTGAAAGGTGGGTGGTGAGCTGGTGGTGAAACCAGAGAGGTGGAGGGTGGTTTTGGTGAAGCAGTGGTTTTGGAGGGAAGGGTAGTTTGGGAGTGGTGGTGTTTGACCGGGTGTTGACCCTTGGGATGGAGTGGGCTTTTATATTTTGGGCCTTGGGGAAATAAGGGTGGGCTGGTGGATTGGATAATGGTTTTGGATTGGGTATTTAATAAAACTAAGGGTCCGGTTGGTTTTATTAGGTAATAAATCACAAGGACTAAAATTGTAATTTGGTAAATATTGAGGGGCTGAGTTTGTGATCTTTCCAAGGTTCTCACAGGGACCAAACTTGACAAGGATGAATAGTACAAGGCCATATTTTGATATTTTCCAATTTTTTTAATTCTAGGGACTAAACTTGCCAAATGTGAAACTTCAGGGACCAAATGTGTAACTTCTTCAAAACTTTCAACCAGGGATCAAATTTGACAACTTGTGATTTTCCAAGTACCAAAATTGACTTTTTATCCAAAATATTCCACCAGGGACCAATTCTGCCATTATTTGAAAGTCCAGGGACCAAAATTGACAAACTGCCAAACTTTAAGGACCAAGTATGTAATTTCTCAAAACTTGCCACCAAGGACCATTCCTGCAAAAGATTAATAGCACAAGGACCAAAATTTCTTTTCTCAAAGTTTTTAACATCCCAGGGACCATTTATGTCAATTTCCAAAGTATAGGGACTAAACTTGTAATTTTGTGAAACTTTGCACCAAAGGACTAAATATGTAACTTTATGATTAAAAAGGACCTTTGGTGACTTTTTCATGTTTTTAGAATAACCAGGGACTAGTTTTGACAACTTTTAAAACTTGAGGGACTGAAACTGCCAATTATGCAAACTTTGTACGTTTTTCATCTGTTTTTGCATATTTTGCATTTAAAACATATAAAACACACTTCTAAGATATTTTGAGTATTTTGATGCATATTTGAGTGTTTTTGGATGTTTTGGCAGTTCAGATTGGTATAAAATGATGAGTATTTAGACACTCATCAATCTAACAGCGTGGAACTAAACCAACAACTAACAAAAAGCGTATGCGTATGTAGTGTGTATAAGGAAAATAAAGAGGAGAGTCTTAACGTATATAGCAGTTATAGTCTAGGCACTAAATGCAACCTAGTTCTTTATAACCAATGCTCTGATACCAATCTGTAACACCCCCAAAATACCGCAGCGGAAGTCTGTGTCACTTGGGGTGCTACTTCATAATACAAAGTACAAGTTATAGAAAACGACCTCTAAATGAGACGTTTTGAAAAGTTACCATTCGATTAATGAATTCAAAGTTACAAACATGAGATTCCAAAGTATGATACATAAATGTATACAAAATGTTTTGAATGGTAAATGATAAAAGCGTAAGTCTTCAGAATATGCAGCTTGACTCTAAGTTCCACGCACTAGCTATCTCCTTATTAACCTGAGATAAACATGCTAAAGTGTCAACACAATGGTTGGTGAGTTCATAGAGTTTGTCTAACAAATAAAGCCTATAAAAATGATCACACAGCAAAGGCATCGTGAATCCACTCAGTTGCAAGTCCCGCTCATAACAACATTTGCAACCTGTGTGTTCACAACCCACTGCTAACATATATAGTATGATTAAGACATGTATAAGTTCATCAAAACAATTAAGCAATTAGTAGTGAGTCTCTACTTCATCTCCAAAGACTTCACTTGGGAGCCAATTCCCAAAGACAACTGGGAGCCAATTCCCAAAGATAACTGGGAGCCACTAAATAGAATAACGCAATTAAGTGTAACACAGTCATGTATGTATGAAATCAAGTATAATGCAATCAAGTATAAGACAATCAAGTATAGAACAATCAAGTATAAATGTTTTGAGTATTTGTACAAGTAAGCAAGTAGTTGTGCATGTATCTCCTGTAACAATTCGCAATTTCAGGTTAACTTTTATTCCCGAAAATTTCACTATTCACTTTTCACTATTCATCTCAGAAATTTTTATTTCATATTCTCGTAAGTTAAACTATTTTAACGATAATCCGAGAGTTTGACGCTCGTCGGATCATTTCTGCAAAAATCACAAAGCCGTGTCCGAGATTTACTTTTAGGTTTAAACGTCATTCCAGCATCCCGATATGTCCATAAAACATTATAAACAATAGAAATATGATTTTCTCTCATTTTAGGACAATTCCAAAAGTTTTGGAATTTTACGTTTTTCAGTTCAGCGTTTTACGCGAATTACGCGTTTTAGACCCGTGTTTCCAGTTTTTAGCAGGGTTTTAGCACCCGATAGATCCTACCACTCATTTTATATTTTATTATGGAGTATATTGATAAGTTCTAGCATATTAATAAGTTTCATATTTTTAGGATACCCGGTTTTACGTTTCGTGACTTAAAAACTTACGGTTAGCAATTTACGGAGTCAAAACTAGCTACATACTTAGGATATTATCATCCAAAGACCATGCCTACTCATCTAGTCACCCTTATCCTTGGAAAACCGACTTATGAGGGGGGGAGGGAGTCACCATGTGTGGTTAAATCTTGACCATTGATTCTTTAGATCATTACAAGTGTCTTAACTAACCATGGTTAAATTCTAACCCAATATATGGTTAACTATTTTTCCTACCCTATAAATACCAAGCTAAAACACATAGAAAACTTGCACCACACCTTCTTATAACCTTCAAGTCCTAAAACCTAAGGCACTTTTCTTATATTTTGTAAGAAAGTTAACTAGTTTTTGAAAGAAAACTAGTGTTTGATCTTCAATCTTGGAAATTTTCTAAGAAAAGTTGTTATAACTCTAAAGTCTCCAAAAAGATGTAGTTATAATCTTCAAATAGCTTTGGACTTTCAAGAAGGCGTCGTTATAATCTTCAAATAACCACGGTTAATCATAGATTGCAAAGAGTGAAGCTTAAGTCTATCAAAGTCCGTACCTTACTAGTTACTTACCTTTCTTTTAGAAAGCCTCAAGTTGTAAGCAAACCCTAACATACTCCTTGCTTAATTATCATTTTCATGCTCTTTGTGTTCCTTTCATGCTATATATGTTCTTGTTATTGTGTTCATGATGTTTAAAAATAGATAAAACAAGTATTGGTATACATAGGATAACTTATGACAAGTAAACAAGTAAACTAGTGATTTTTATGGAAAACCATGACCAAAATAGTACAACTATGATATTTGACACCTAGTTACTGTTAAAGAGGACTTAACAAGGAAAACATAGCAATTTGAATCACCCAAAATGAGTACCCGAGTCAAAAGTTATGATCATTTGAAGCTAGCGAAACCAAAACGGCAAAACTGCCTATGCAAACTGTTTTGCATTCTGTCAATTTTGAAAGTCCCACTTCTGTTCCGATTCATCAAAAAGTTAAAACACGAAAGTTGTCCGGAACGACGTTTTCGTTCAGGAACGAAGAAGCTCGAGCCCTGAAAACGCTTTCTGAGTGATAATTTTCTTCAAATTCTTAACAGCCCGTTTTAAGTACCAAGTTACTATATACTGATTATAATTAGATGAGACTAAGAGGTCTAATGACCTAAAGCCAAGACCACAACCATGGCTAAATCCAAGGTTGAGTCTCAAGACCATGGTAACAATGACCAAGGTCACGGCAAAGCCACGGCTAAAGACCATATAACTTTTAAAGATCAAAACTTATATATATGTTATCAAATACTACAATAGTAGGGAGCCTCATGTGAGGAGTTCATTAAGTAAGCCGTCGAGACGAGTTGTGGATTTACGAATTAAAGTGTCCTGGCTCCTCGAACGTTTACTCCATGACTTCTGAATTATGTCGGCCCGAACGGTAGTAAGAGATATACAACCTATACATGTTTCATAAATCATTTATATTTAAAGACTTACACTTTATACTAAGTACTACATCATGAACATTATGCAAGACATATATTGGCAATTCTTCGTATTCTTAGACGTTACTACAAACCTAAGTCGCAACGTTCTATTATAGGCTGCTCTTAGAGACTTTCGCAATTCGACTATCACTATCATTTCTCATTACATAAGCTTAAGGTGAGTCATAGCCCCTACTCTTTTCATACTTGTTTTAACTCTTTGGGGGAGATACATGCACAACTACTTGCTTACTTGTACAAATACTCAAAACATTTGTACTTGATTGTTTCATACTTGATTGTCTTATACTTGATTGCATTATACTTGATTTCATACATACATGACTGTTTTATACTTTGGGAAGTGGCTCCCAGTAATCTTTTATCTTTGGGAAGTGGCTCCCAGCAAACTTTTATCTTTGGAAAGTGGCTCCCAGTTTTCTTTGGGAAGTGGCTCCAAGTTTTCTTTGGGAAGTGGCTCCCAGTTGTCTTTGGGAATTGGCTCCCAAGTGAGGTCTTCGGAGATGAAGTGTAAACTCACGACTAATTGCTAAACTGTTTTGATGAACTTATACATGTCCTTATTATACCATATATATTAGCAGTGGGTTGTGAACACACAGGTTGCAAGTCTCTTATGGCGGGACTTGCAACTGAGTGGATTCTCAATGCCTTTGCTGTGTGAACATTCTTTAAGGCTTTTCAACTGTTTTAAGACAAACTCTATGAACTCACCAACCATTGTGTTGACACTTTAGCATGTTTATCTCAGGTTAGTAAGGTGATAGCTAGTGCGTGGAACTTAGAGTCAAGCTGCATATTCTGAAGACTTACGCTTTTATCATTTACCATTCAAAACATTTGTATACATTTATGTATCATACTTTGAAATCTCATGTTTGTAACTTTGAATTCATTAATCGAATGGTAACTTTTTAAAACGTCTCATTTAGAGTTCGTTTTCTATAACTTGTACTTTGTATTATGAAGTAGCACCCCAATGACACAGTCTTCCGCTGCGGTATTTTGGGGGTGTTACATCTCCCCCAAAGAGTTAAAACAAGTATGAAAAGAGTAGGGGCTATGACTCACCTTAAGCTTATGTAATGAGAAATGAAAGTGGCAGTCGAATCGCGAAAGTCTCTAAAAGCAGCCTATAATAGAACGTAGCGACTACGGTTTGGAGTAACGTCTAAGAATACGAAGAATTGCCTATATATGTCTTGCATAATGTTCATGATGTAGTACTTAGTATATAGTGTAAGTTGTCTATAGTGTTTTATGGACATATCGGGATGCTGAAATGACGTTTAAACCTGAAAGTAAATCTCGGACACGGTTTTGTGATTTTTGCAGAAATGATCCGACGAGTGTCAAATTCTCGGATTATCATTAAAATGGTTTAACTTACGAGAATATGAAATAAAAATTTCGGGAGTGAATAGTGAAAGTGAATAGTAAAAATGAATAGTAATTCAAAAATGCGAGTTGTTACAACTCGACCTTACCATCACCGGGCTTCACCATCAACACAACCTCACCACCTCGATCTCACCATCACCGGAGCTCACCATCAACATGATCTCACCATCACAGGACCTCACCATCACCAATACCACACCATCACAGGATCTCACCAACTCGACCTTACCATCACCGGGCTTCACCATCAACACAACCTCACCACCTCGATCTCACCATCACCAGAGCTCACCATAAACACGACCTCACCCTCACAGGACCTCACCATTACCAATACCACACCATCACAGGATCTCACCATCAACAACCTCCCGATCTGAACCACATAACCACTTCGACCCTAAAACAATCAATCTGAACCATCGACCATACCGAATCAGAAACAACCCAAAACAACAAGGATCCAAGAGAATGATACAAAAAATCGCGAAAAGAAAGAATCTATATTACTTTATTCAATCGAAAACTGGAAATAAGGTAAGATATCTACAAAGAAGGGGGTGGGGGGATGGAGAGGATCTCTCCATACCGCCGGCCTAAGCCGACGGCCAGAGAGACGATGGTAGCGGTGGCGGATTTAAGGTTAGGTTGGATTGTTTTTTAGAGAGGTTTTTTCACACTTTTAACTATAGATATTTAGATAATATCCACATACTTATATGTGTAGGAAAATTTATCGCATCTATTATTAACACACGTAAATAAGTGTGGACTTTATCATTTTACACATTTTCAACCATGAACAATTAGCTTTTAAAATGTGAACAATCTAAGTAGCTTTTTTTAGTGTCCGCAAGATGTAAGAAGTAAGAACGCCTGTCAATGCTGACTAATGTTAAGCTATGTCTCTTTTTGCTAGATTTCCAAATCTACCTTTTATCCATTTCGTATGAGAGAATTGTATGGTAAGACAAATACATGATACATATTCACCTTTATTTCATCTTGGAACCACCAGTTGTATGAATGGAGTTTGTGACCCATATTAAAGTTACTTTTAATTCTAAGTTTTGGTAAAATATAAGCTATTTATTTCATACTGTAAGTTGTGAAGGAGACATCAGACATTTATCATACTTTTGCGCGTAATTTAATCGAATAATTCTAATAATACTTTTGCGCTTACTTTTTGTGCATCTACACTTCAATTTAAATTTTGCCGCATTCTATGGACGAAACATCAGACGGTTATGGCTAATTTTGGTCATAAAATCCGATACATTTTTTCGATCTCAAATCTATATCTATATCTATATCTCTAAGAGCATTCGCATTGCTCACGCACAAGGTGCGTTAAGGTGGAGTTTAACGGGCGTTAGCCGTTGGGACTAATGGCGTTAAAGAGGCGTTAACATGCTAAGTTAAGCCTTTAACTTGACGTTAAGGGCGAGTTGTGTAAAAAAAATAAATAAATAAAAAAAAATAAAAAATAAAATAAAATTGACACTTTTGGCCCTTTAAAGTTTTTGATATTTTGAGTACAAGAAAATGAATATTACAAAACACCCCTGTAGTTCTTAAACTAAATTCATTTCATTAAATTAAAAATAAAATACATGAAAATAAAAACATACAAAATGTAAAATAACGATACGGTTAAAAAAACAATACGAAACGTTGGTAAATGTTTACAAAGACTTATAATTATCGATGAGTTTGGATTTTTCCTCCCAAACTTGCAACACTTGTTCCCTGACCATTTTTAAGGCCACTTGAAGTTGCAGATCTGTTTCATCATTTCTTAAAAGAGTTTGTAGACCGACCCTGATAGCTGGATGGTTTTGAGGCAGCTCACGCAATCTTTCAACCTCTGGAGCACGAGTATGCATCTGTCGTATCATACGAGTAATCTCACCTAGCAAACTGTTAATCAACCTAAGTTCTTTCTCCTGTTCATTGCGTAATCGGGTAAAGATAGTGTTTTGTACTTCAGCTGGTTCGTTAGCCATTGTGTTTATAGGGAAAAACTATCCGTTAGAAGATATTGTAAATGGAAACTAGTCGTTACAAGCTATTGTTTAGAAAGAAAATAGCCATTAAGCTTTTTATTCAAATACTCACGATACGGACATACAAACACATACGGTACGGAAATACAAATACTCACGATACGGAAATACAAACACAAACGATACGGAAATACAAAGACAGACGATACAGAACTACAAAAGCCATTAATCCTTATATCTGTTCCATATGGGGCTGTTTCTCAAAATGAACCACATGTTAAGATATTTGAAGCCTTGCCCACCAAAGCGTTCTCTGAAAATGTTCATTGCAGTGTGAAGACGATCATTGAACTCGTCATTAAGCTGCACGCTCAAGTAAATATCATTGAATTTTTGACATTCACAGTTCATTCTTGCCCACTTACCCGTTATCTGGCTTTTGTTACGAAAAGGACCGTCAGATTGGTTGTTGAACCTTTCTGTAACCTCATTCCAAAAAACGGATTCACTATGGAATTCGTGAACGATTAGCCACATGTCGGCTGGCAAGTTTTCTTCTTCAACAGACCAACGATTAGCCATAGTAAAATGGTTTAGAAAGTGAAGTGTGTGCAAAAAAAGTATGTTATGTGCTTTATATAGGGGTGTTTAGAAATTCAAATTTCAAAAACAGATCGGGATATGTGTAAATTTGAAATTCAAAAAATGGGCGGTTAAACTTAAAAAAAAAAAAAAAAAAAAAAAAAAAAAAAAAAAAAAAGTGTGCTTAAACCTTTAAAAAAAACGTGTGGTAAAAACTTTAAAATTCAAATTTTAAAAAAGAGCGGTATATATTAAAAATTAAAATTTCAAACGTTTAAAATTCAAATTTCATAAAAAGAGCAGACAAACGATCCTATAAATATGTATTCTCAGATGTTCACTTTACACACACAAAACCAATCGGAAGTTCTGTTTCCACCGGTAAACAATACACCAGCAAACAATCCACCCCAAAACAATCAACCGGCAAACTATCCACCACAAAACCAACACAATACATTTGGGTTGACTGATGAAGAACTGTACGAGCAAGATATGCAAGTCTTCTTAGAGTTTCAAGCAGAGGAAGAACGTGAGGCAAGAGCTTGTGAGGCGCGAGCAAAAGCTAAACAGGATCGTCGAAACCGTCAAACAGAATGGCGATGGAAAATGGGATTAAAATGTGTGCCATCGAGTGAGGACGATTCGAGTGCCTCCTATTCGACTGACGAGGGCTATGTCACAGACTGCATGATTTTCTTGATTCGTAGTTTATTTTAATCGTAGGTTGTTTAATGTATTTCAATTCCATGTTTTATGTATTTTAATTCGTGTGTTTATATTTAATGTATGTTTAAAGTTTAAGTATTAATATAAGTTGTGTTTTATAAATGTTGTTTTAGTTATTAAATGAAATATTAGTTTTAGTTTAGGGTTGAATTTGAAAATAGTTGAGTTAAAGCTGAGTTATGAATGGGGGTGTTTTTTTGTGAGTTAAGGTGAAAGTGTTAAAGCTGATGTGGCGCTGACGTGACACTTTGTTAAAAGTTAACCCGGGTGATGGATGGGAGTAGGGCTGAGTATAGGTTCGGAACCGACCCGACCCGAAAAAACCAAGAACCGAATTTCACAAAAAACCAGAACCGAAACCGAACCGACGGGCCGTCGGTTCGGTTCGGTTTTGTCGGTCTAAGTGTATTTCGGCATGTTTTTGTCGGTTTTGGGCCGAACCGGACCGACCCGACCCGAAACCGAAATCATGTAAAACATGAAACCAAAACCGAACCGACGGGCCGTCGGTCCGGTTCGGTTTTTGTCGGTTCGGTCGGTTTCGTCGGTCCGGTTCGGTTTTGAACCTTCGGTGCTCAGCCCTAGATGGGAGTGCTCTAAACTACAAAAGTTAAGTTTTAAGCAATACATGATTTTAAAAAACTACGATTATATTATACATTAAATGAGAGAGATCAACTATGTATCAAAAGCTTTTGCATATCAAGGGACCAATTATAACCTTTCGTTTTTTTATATTAAATTACACACCCAGTTTCACTTTTTAAAAAAATAATATTAATAATATTCTTTTCGTCATAATTAAAATAAATATATACCGACAAAAATACACACATTTTAAAAAAGCATTATCATTATACTCCGTAGTTTTTTCTTTTTTACTTTTTGCAGGGTAACAACTTTACCATTAACTAGTTAATTTATACTAATGGGCTTGTCGTCCACTGGGCATGTCTTATTCAGTTAAGCGTGCCTAGTGGAGAGTAGTACCGGTTTGGGTGACCAAACCGGGAAGTCCTCCATAGTGGACCACTGCCCTGTCGGTACGATTTCAAAGTCCTTCAATGAAGGTTTCAACCCACCAGGGTTCGAATCTGGAGAAGGCAGGGTTTACTTCAATTTAAGTGTCGTGTCTTCGGGCGGCTTAAGTTGAAGGTTTTCCCCCCCATCGGGTTTCAAATGGACATGGATTTCCCCTGAAAGAAAGTAACCGTTCAAAAAAAAAAAAAAAAAAAACTAGTTAATTTATAACTTCTTTAAAATTTGTAATAATAACTTCAAATGAAGGCAATATGGTACACTTGATCTAAATTCTTTATTTATTTTTGAAAGTGGATAAAATAATTTTGGACAACCCAAAAAAAGAAAAAGGTAGACAATAAATTTGAGGATGTATCTCTAGAACGTTGATTGTTAGCCCAAAAAAGAATTTGACCACCGTGACGAGCATTTAATTATCTTTTATAGACATACACTTTAATTTGTTTGATATACTTTCGACAAAAAAAAAAAAAAAAAAAAAAAAAAAATCACTTTTTTCATGTCATTTTCATCTTTTATCTTTCTTTTTTACGTTATTGAAAATTGCATGTGAAATCAAATGTAATTAAACACTAATTTGAATATTAAAATATTTAAACATGTACTAAAATGAACATAACTTTTTCTACAAAATTCTACAAGTTTCACCGTTTTTTATTTTGGAAACTAGACATCGATAGCTTTACAACCATTTATATAACACATTATATTTTTAGTGGTAGATTTGTTCAGTTAATTCATTAAAGTTGGATAAAACACATAAAATAACATATGATTTTTACCATACATGATCTCAATCATATGTGATTTTTACCACATGTGATTATAGAAATTTAATAAATAAACTGCTATAATTTATAAATAAAATACAATGTGTGATATATTATTGAAAAACCATGAATGTTTGTTTTCCATTACAAAAATAGGAAAGTCATTGATTTATACACAAATACATATGCTAATTTTTGTACAGTTTTTAATGTCTGAACTATAATATTAGTATTAAATAACATGTGATATGTTATGCTAATTTCAATACTTAAAAAAAAATGCCATATGTGTGTTTTCCGTTGCAAAAAATTAAACGAGAAAAATCTTTGATTTATACAGAAATACTTATGCCACTTTTAGTACATTTGTTTAGTTTCCGAACAATGATATTAGTGTTAAATCACATATGAAATGTTATGCGAATTTCAATACAGAAAGAAACAAAAAAGAATAATTCGTCGAAAGTATAAGAAAGTGTTCGTTTATTGAAAGATAATAACATGCTCGTCATGAATGTATACTTTGTTTTGCCTAACAATTAGTGGTTCATAGGATATTTAAGATATAACAAAGTGAGTGTAATTGCATTTTTAATTAAAATATTAATTATGTCAATTTTTTCTCAATAGAAAAATAAGAGTTTAAAGATTTGGTTTTTAGTATGCATGAAACTTTTAGTATATAAATGATTTCTTCTTTATACATCTAAATAATTCAAGAAATAGTTGTAAGTCACATGCAATAGAAGATGAGTAATTGAGTATTAATGATTGTAAAGTATGATTATATATATTACGAGGCATGAAGAACCCGTGCTACGCATAGGCTTCAAATCTAATTGTTAATCGCGTATTCTTTCTGTGTATTGGCGAGTGTATGCATAATTATTGTTTAGTATGTTGTATAAAACGTGACTTACTTGTATAAAAATTTAAAAATGTTTTAATATGTGTTATATATTTTATTTATTAAGTTTGTAAGTTAAAAGTTTGTGTAATAACGTATATATAATAATGCCACATAAACTGTATAAAAATCGTTACAAACCTTTTTAGCTTCATCTCATTTTATTGTACAACTAATTTTATTGAAAATTAACATTGAAGTCTAACTAATATTAATAAAATTTATCAATAAACTCAATTCTAAATAGCTAAGCAAATGAATATTAATTAACACACTATTAATAATTTCTAAAACCTTTGGACTCCACTATTATGTCTTAAACTTAATTTTTTTTTAATTTACAAATTGGTTTGAGCAAAAATTATGTACTGTTTCTTTTATATTCATTATTCAAATGACATGCTTACATAAACTAATCACGCTAAAAAAATATCATTTAACCATTTAAATGTTGTTTTAATTACATGCTCGTGCACATTTTCTTGAATCAATTCGCACATGTGAGCTACATCAATAGAAAACACACATAAATTACTTGTATATTAAAATGCATTAACATAATACATATATCTATATATATTGCATTATGTTAAATCATCAATTATTCTTGAAACCTTTTCAACTTCATCTCAATCTATAACCGATTTTTAATTCTATTCTAATTACTAAATATCATGTGATAAATTCTGGCAAGCCTTGCACTTACACGTTTTTCGATAAAGTTTGAACTTTTGCTTATGTTTAAAACTCAACTTTTTTATTTGATATTATAATTTACAAACAGCTTTAACTCAAAATTATGTATTTTTTCTTTTCTATTCATTACTCAATGTGATATTTTTAATATGTTGTATTTTGCTATTATGGCAAACTCATTTAATGGGCGTAAATATTGGCTTCTCACTAATGATTCTACATATAGAAAAAGAAAACACTTTGAAATGCGCGGACCTTCTTCTTTTCAATAATAATTCAATTGCACACGATAAATTCATTCTAATATTTCTCAAAGAGCATTTGAAAGCAACTACTTACATAAACTAATTACGCTAAAAAAGTATCATTTAACCATTTAAATGTTGCTTTACATACATGCTCGTGCACATTTTCTTGAATCAATTCGCACATGTGAGCTACATCAATAGAAAATGCACATAAATTACTTGTATATGAAAATGCATTAACATAATACATATATCTATATATATGCTTATCTATAACAATCACCTAAATATGTAAGAAACAAAGAAAATAGTTGGTATCTTAATCTTTGATTCCATTTATCTGAGCATGTATGATCTTGTATGATTTTCATGGTACCTGCGTATGATAACTAAACTAAGAAAAAAAGAAAACCAACTTAATTACAAAGATCTAAAAGATGTGTGAATCATCTCCAAAATATTGCAAAAGAGAATTTACATATCGCTACCAACAATCAAAAATCTAAAAGATGTGTGAATCATCTTCAAATGTACATACTAAATGTGATTTTCACCGGTTTATATAGGCAAGAATTAGGTTAAATCATTAATTTTTTTCTTGCAATCTTTCGCAACTCTTGCACTTCATCTAACCGACTTTTAATTATATACTAAATGCCTTGTGATCAATTCGAGCAACCCTTGCACTTCATCTTCTTTCATGATTTTATAGTTATTATGAGGCTGCATTGAATTCCGAGCATTAGCTATCTTGTACTCTATGCAATCTTGACGCCTGCACAATAAATTAGAGGGCCCAATCTTATAGTATTATAGATATTATTTATAAATTGAAGAAAAAAGACTTTAATATCTATTTATAACATATAAAGTGAGTTTTATGTAATACTTTAAGTATGATTTTAAAACTATGATTATATTATATATTTCAATAAAAAAAATGTTCAAATCACATGCGATAAAAGATGTAGTATTAACGTTGTAAAAGTATGATATATCGTATATTTTATAAACTAAAGAAAAGAGAATATAATATATAAAATTTAAATTTCATTCAATTATGTCTATAACATTTGATTTTTATGCAATAAGTGTAATTAATAATGATTTTAAAAATCTTATTATATTATATATGTTAATAAAGTAAAGGAAAATTTAAGTCACATGTCAAAGTACTAATGATTGTATAAGTATATTTTTTTTATTTTTTAATGGCGGCATATTATTAAGTAAGAACTAGTAAGATGCTAACAATTATAAAGGCGATTTTATCCAATCAGTTCAACTAATACATTTTTTGCCTCTAAACCTTTACCAAGGAAAAGGAAAAAGGCGGATAGTATAAAAAATATCACATTTCTCATGACATCATAATTGAAAGCGATATTTTTCCTAAAACGCCGTATGGTCCAACATATTGAAGCAAAGATGACATATGCTCGGTCTTTCTCGTCTGTCTTTTGAAACTTGACACACCAAAAACCAAGAATCCTAATCTTTGCAAGAAGAAAAAAACGGGAGCTTTAAATCACACCAACCGCTAACAAACCTCCAAATGCTAGAAGCAGAAGCGCA
Source organism: Artemisia argyi (assembly GCA_030686995.1). NCBI lineage: Eukaryota > Viridiplantae > Streptophyta > Magnoliopsida > Asterales > Asteraceae > Artemisia > Artemisia argyi. The sequence continues at coordinate 138,899,303 of CM060684.1, forward strand.
AGAAAAGAAGACATGGAGATTCGACTCAACAAACCCATTGCAAGCTGGGCACGTAATAGAGTCGATATCTAAACCCCGAGAGGGGAGGTTAAGACGATGAGGGAGCCTATCCAGAAACAACCACCACATGAATATGTTAACTTTCCTCGGGAGAACCTTGTACCACCTTGTTCATGGAAGAGACGAAAAAAGCATGCAATCATCTAAATATTTTAGGGCAAAATTAACTCAGAAGATGTTATTCATGGAGAGTATAAAGATAGGCGAATTTTTTTGAAAGGCAAATATATTAGAACAAGGCTCCAAGGATGAGGCTCAAAGATACAAACATAAGAGTGTACAGATCCAAAGAGTTGATATCAATCAAGAGATTTTTAAAATCTGCATGCGTTCTACCAGAAAGCATAGACCTACTCCAATCCCACAGCCAAGAGCCATTAACAATACGATCGCTAATAATACGGTTTTTGTTTCTCTCAAGACGAAACAACCGGTTATACCTGGAACAAAGAGGTAAATCCCCCCAACCAGGTGTCTTTCCAGAATCTGATCAAAGAGCCATCCTCCACACTAAATCGAAAGGAATTCAAAGGAATGTATACACTAGAATGCAGGTGGTAAATCGAACCAACAATACGAGCCCATAGCCCGTTAGATTGACAGACTTTTATATCGAAGCCTTTTGAGATTGTAAATTATTTTACTTTAAAGTAAAATTTAGTAATATTTACAGTTTTAAATATAATAATATTTTTGTTAATACCCATATTTACTTTAAAGTTCTTTAAATTATTTTAAAATTTTTGTCCATACTCCATTATGTTGAAATATAGCTTTGCGAACAATTAAGTAAGAATTATGTTTGTATCTATGAAAGTTGGGTTCAGAGTTCAATTTTTAATAAGAGATTCTCTTAACTTATTGCATTTTGTGTGGTTCAAAACATTATGTATAATAGATACAAGTTTAAATAGATATAAGAAGTTAAAGTTTAACCTTTTTCTTAACAATATTAGGATACGTATATTGCATGGGCTTGCATTAATAGTTACAATAAAATTTATACGAAAATGTAAATAAAAATATCAGAAATTTTACGTTACTGAACAAATACATGATCACTCTTCAGGCATATGCCACTTTTTAATCATTTTTCAAGTTAGGACTCTTGATCGCACAATATTGTTTTGTTTTGTTATGTAAAGGGCACATTGTCCATGCCAAAAGGTATTTTTCTTCCTAAAATCTTTTACATATTTCAGTGATAACTTTGACTCGCATGTCTGCCACTGACAACCTTCTTTTTTTATCTATACCAAACGAATTTCATATAGTTTCCTTCAATTCCGAATTATTAGTAGCTTGAAAATAATATAACCCGGTTTGTTTGTGATTGATTGGAAGAGATCCAGTAAGAAGAAAAACTAAAATGAGAAGAATAAGAAGAATTTCTAATCACACATTTTAAAAAAGGAAGAGATTTTTAAAAGGAGATGCATCTATTTTAATAGGTGCATCTAAAATGTGTGGTTGTGGTTTATTCTTATCCTTCTCATTTTAATTTTTCTTCTTATTTAATCATAACTCTGTGATTTATGACCAAATTTAATTGGTTGTATGATTGTTTAAGTAATTGTCATAAACAATCATTATTATCATTAGCGTCTATAAAATTTACTAGTGACTTTGATGATAACGTTAACAGCACAAGTGATTTGGAGTTTTATTCCAACACAATTCTTAAAGGGTATTTGCTCTGTCATATCACTGCATTCTGGTTTAAAAAAATCTTTACAAGTGTCGCGGATTTTTTCCTTTCAAGCATATCTTTTATAAATATTTACAACCCATCTTTGACAATATGTAAAAGTTGCAAATTGCACTCCGTTTGTTTTTAAAAGAATTATAGTTTATACTTTATAGTTTATACCATACATATTTGCTGCTTTTGTCTTTCCATTGTTCTTCCTTTTCTAGAAGGTTAGGTAAACATCTTTTATTCTATAATATAAGAGAAACACAAAATCGAAATTTGACGCTTTTATTACACGAATAAGAAGTTCGATTTAAAATTGAAGTCTTCTAATTGGCCAATAATAGTTAAAATTGAATGAAATATGGTAAACGTTACAACAATTTGGGTTTTTACTTAGCGGTAAGTTATTAATAATAATAATAATACTAATAATAATAATAAATAAAATAAAATAAAAAATCACTACAAAAAATTGGTTTAATTTCCACACTTTTTTTTCACACTTTTAAAAAGTGTGTAAAATTTTATTGATTTATTAACACTTAATAATGTATAAAAATGGTTACATTAATAAGTGTGAGAAATCTAAAGATTGTCCACACTTATAGGTGTGAACCCAAATTCTCCACACTTTCTCAAAGTGTGGGGAATTTGTGTGTTACAAAATAACCTCTATATTTAGAAGTGTGAAGAAATGTTATAATTCTTCACACTTAAAAGTGTGAACTTTTTTTTAGACAATTATAAATGTGAAAAATCTATTATTTTACAATTTTTTTCACACTTATTAATGTAACCAAATTTTACACACTATTAAGTGTTAATAAATTAGTAAAATTGTACACACTTTTTAAAAATGTACGAGGAGATTGAACTATTTTTTTTTTTTTTTTTGTAGTGAAAGCACTAAAATCCAACATTACCTAGAAAGAAATTAAACTCTTTAAAAGGGGGTGATTTATAAAATTTTAAGGTATTAAATGTAAAATAATGTTATATTCTAATTGACTAATATAAATATGGTTTAAGGCCAAAAATCTATAAAAATGTATGATCTTAAATTTAATCTTATACAGTGTAAAGTTCTCAATTTTAATAAGTTTGCCATATACTCTCAAAGACTTTTTGGTTTATCTAAAAGCCATATTTACTAGTTTTATTACTATTGTTATTTATAAGTTTTGTTATCGTTACTATGTTAAATTAGTAATACTTAAAATCTGTATATGCATGAAATTGTAAATAATAATAAAAAACATATATTACTGTGATGCACAAATAAATACATGTGATCGTGCATATATGAACCATTTGTGTTAAATATTACCTAGTAATTTATTATTTAAAATTATCACATATGCTTAATAGGTATATACGAATAACCTTTACACGGAGACCTGACGCAACGATTCATTATAAATATTGATTAACATTCTCTTAAAGTTGAAGTAAGGATCTTCATAAGATTATTATTTTCAAAATCCGCACAGATTGAGAAATTTTATACATCTAAAATTACTAGAAGTCTCGTGTATAATACATAAAAGTTAAACTAAATACAAGTTGTATCTAAAACTGCGTTATATATTTTATCAACTGTAACTATAATAAGTTAAATATGCTTTAGTCATAAAAATTGAAATTGGTCGGTGACCAATTAAGTTAACATGTTCTTTTGCGTCTTTAAATATATGTTAGCTAAGTAATTATGACATACAAATTTTTTTGGAATTAATCGGATGTATGTACGAGTATCGAACAAATATAGTTTACTATAATTGGTTAATTACTAGTTGTAAAAATAGCGTAAAATCACACAAGCAATTAATCTCTAGTTTTATCTTATACATGCTGTATCATGTGGCTTGTGGTCCTATGGGTAATGCTTATTCAGTTAAGCGAGCCCAGGTGAGTGTAGTACCGGATTGGGTGACCGACTGGGAAGTTATCACTTGGGGACCACAAACTCTAATGATATTAGGCAATGAAGAGGAGAACCTTTGAGCCAATAGTTGCGGAGGTTCGAATCCGAGCCGGCCTCGTTTTCATCCGACCGTTACTCTAGCGAGAAAACTCGTGCGGAGGCGGTACGGTTTCCGGGCGGAAGCCGTTTAATCCTCACTGCACCAGCATGGACCCGGTTCAGACAACATAATCTGGGTATGTGATGGATGAAGGCCTGCCATTATGGAGGGTGCGACTCTAAACCAAAAAAATTAAAATTCGCCTTCCAAAAAAAAATCTTATACATGCTGTAGTACGTTTGTGGATGTCTTGTATAATAAACAGATAGGTCTTTTGTTGTCATAGATTTTTTGGCACACACTAGCAAGAAAGTAGAAGATATAAACATGCAGCAAACAACAAAACAACCTAAAACCCCCCTATGCACAGCATACGACAAATTAATATATAAGAAAGCAATCAATTCGAAACATATGTCAAATGAAGAGACTTTAAGATGTAAAAGGATACAACCAATAAAGATGTGATATGATACTTCATTATAAAAAAGGAACAAAATAAAATAAAATTTTGAAAAATGTGTAACATGGAGTTTATCTATAAATAGACAAGTTTGGTTCTATTGTAATCACACAACACCATGCATACCAAACACTATCTTTTTCTCTTTGCCGCGTTACTCATTTTCATCACTACCACCACCTTTGCCAACCCACAAAATTTCGATCTCGAAACAACTAAAAAACCACCACATTATGGTGAAAAACCACCTTATCATGGCCGTCCACCATACCATAAGCCACCTCATCATGGTCACCCGCCTTTAGAGACGGATGACACTGAAGAGGCTCTAGAAAAGAAGGGAGGGAACCCGGCTTATCATAAACCACCTTATCACAAGCCACCTCATCATGGTCACCCGTCTTCAGAGACTGATGACACTGAAGAGGCTCTAGAAAAGAAAGGAGGGAAACCACCATATCATAAGCCACCTCATCATGGTCATCCGCCTTCAGAGACAGATGACACTGAAGAGGCTCTAGAAAAGAAGGGAGGGAAACCACCTTATCATAAGCCACCATACCATAAGCCACCTCATCATGGCCATCCTGCAACGGAGGTTGACACTGAAGACGCATATAAGCCACCACATCACGGTTATAAACCACCACATCATGGACACCCTCCTAAGTTGGATGATAATGAACCGTAATTATGTGACCTCTTGAAAGACGAGTTGCTCAAAAGTTAACAATAAATAGATGTCTTGGTTTGGTATCGTCTAGCCAAAAATGTCTTATCGTGAAATTAAATAAAATAACTTTTGAATGGGTTTTGTTTCCATTAGCATCGCTATGTGGTTTTTAGTTTATGTTATTACCTTCATTCGAGTCATAGTTTTAAAATGCACTTGAGAGAATGATATGATGCAGTTTTCTAAATTCGTAACAGATCGATATTACGGACACATGCATGCATGTAGATTATATGCGTAAATACATGGACCATTAATTATATATACCACTGTACCGACGATCTATTATAAACTCAAGTTTAACAACTTTGTTCTATTTGGGCTTAATACAAATGTTAGACGTAAAGCTAATCATCACTCTGTTTAATAATCGCCAATTGCATGAATTGAATTGAGGTTCCAAACAGGTTCGTCTCAATGATTTGAGTGGCCTAAAGAGATTTTCTTGATAAAGACCATCAAAGTGACACTCTAAACATTGATTGCATTATTGTTAAAGCTTCGGGTTGTCTCTTATTTTCGACATTTGAGTAACAAAATTTGTATTTTCATGTAAATGTTATCGTGTCTTTAAAGTGTATGTTTAAACTTTCAAAGCCATGTAATATTTAAGGCCTAAATCGCTGGCTTTACTAGTTCTATGGATAATGCGATGATGGTTCCAAAAACATTTTTTGTATTAATGAAGTAAATCCACTACTAGAAAACTACCAACAGCGCTAAATTGCCCAAACTCGGTAAAGAGATGCTAGCAACGGCATTGGCAATGACTTAGGGTATATTGATCGTTGCTAACATGAAAATCGTTACTAATTTTGTTAGGTTGTGGCTATTTAACAGTGATGTTTCAAAAAGGTGGAGGCTCCTTCCAAGAATTCTCCTTTACCCAAAAAAAATAATATTCAATTTATATAAACATCTATATTCATATCTATACTACATTATAATGCATTTGGGACTATTCTATAATTAGAAAGGATTAAAATTCATACTTTTTTCTTTCTTATTATGGAAAGATTTCAAAATTAATTTGTTAGGAAGCAAGTTGGTTAGGAAGCAGTTGGTTGTTCAAACTAAAATTATTTGGCTTAACCATCTCTAATATTTCTACTTATAATTTATAAAGCATGAAAACAACTAAACATGTAATCAAATAACGCAAAATATAATCACACCATACCCACCGCCGCATTGCGCGGGTACCGTTCTAGTTACTATATAATGCATTTGGGACTATTCTATAATTAGAAATTCTTAAAATTTAGACTTTTACTTGTTTATTATAGAAGGATTTCAAAATTAATGGGTTAAGAAGCAGATTGGTTAGAAAGTTTGTTAGGAAGTTTGTTAGGAAGGAAGTTGGTTGTTCAAACTAAAATTATTTGGCTTAATTAACCATCTCTACTTATAAAGCATAAAGACAACTAAATGTGTAACCAAATAACCGAATAACGCAAAATATAAACTCATGTACCCGCCGCATTGCGGGTACCGTTCTAGTAACTTTATAAAATAACAAGCTTGTTACACCAAAAGTAGTCATTCCCTGAATAGATGATGCACGATTCTTTTACTAATCGCCATCAAGGTATCTAAAGTTATAAATACAAATATAGCTGCCGTAAAATTTAGTGCAACTGCACAAACACTTGAATTTCATTTGTAATATTTATTTATTTTTTACCAATTTAGCAACGAAGTTTTCGTGAAAGTTGTCACCAAAATGTTAAACAATAGCAACGGAAACAATATTTCATTGCTAAGCTAAGATTTCATTTTAGTAACCTCTTCGTTGACAAATTCATTGCTAATCTTAAATTTAGCAATGATATAGTGATAATTGCTGAACTTTTGTTACTATTGGCGATTTTTCTAGAAGTCGTCATCAAATATTGTTGTGACGTACGTGTTAATGACTTCTTAACTAGCGAATACCCAAGCTCACATCTATGAAGATTTAATGCAGTTCTATCCATAACGAGAAGATTTATTTTAGGATCGTGAGCCTAAAAAAGTTTATTTGATGTAACAAACGTGTTCCTTATCCTGCTGTAAATTCAATTGAGGTGATCTGCAATTTTTGGAATCGGGTTTATAAAACCATCTTTAGTTTATAACAATTTCATTTTACATTATAATACTACCGTAAACAATATTTTTCTTAAACAGTTGCATCAAAGAGCAAAGTCTAGTAAGAAGTTAGAAAAAACCAATTAAACAGAATATGATCATTACATGGATTGCTAATCAATCTATCCAATTAAGCAATTTTTTTCTAACTCCTGCTACAAAACCAAATAAAGGGATACAGCTTTATATCGTTGCGGAAGAGGTTTTCTTAAGGCCGTTATATAGCAAAGATCATCTTATTTTTATAGATCCATAAATGCCAAGTTGCCGCATGAACCATCACATCAAACTACATCGATTGGCTCGTAGAAATTAGACCAAGTCTGCCGACGAGAACACATCATCTAGCTAGGGAGATGACAGGCCGGTAAACCATAGATCTTCCACCAAGCAAGAGGTCTTTCAAAATGTCAAAAGCAACTTTTGCAAAAAAAACAAAGATATGTTCTATTGATTTGTGTCACCATCACATACCAACAACATACCGTAAACAAAATTAGATTAGCGCTATAGATCATGCAAATCTTTTAATAACAAAATCTCTTAACATACATTAAAATCTAAGGAAAAGTGTATACGTGAGTGACATATACCTGAAGCTTAGGTATAAATTAAACCATTTTAAAACTATGTTGTACTTGTTCTAATGTATTAAAACTATATATCATATTTATCATGTTAGAGTTTGTGGATAAATATTAATAAGTATATGTTTAGTATCGAACTCGAGACCGCGAGATTGCACACTTTACGTATGAGAATTAAAGTTTAATAATTTAATATAAAAAGTTATATTTAATTATTAATTACACAAAACAAATAAAGAATCAAAGTATAAGGACCATGGATAAAAGAGAACAAAAAAACTTGTTCCATAAATTTTGTTATCCTATAAAAGCAAGATCAAGAGTTTATTTTGATGGATCTCTTGTACACATTAAAAAATCGAGTAAATTACATGGTTGGTCCCTGTGGTTTGTTCAAAATAACAACTTTCGTCCCTCGAAGTTTAAAGTTGCATTGGTAGTTCCTAAGTATGTAAACAAATAACACACATGATCCCTATAGGTGAAATTTTCGCCTCCAAAGAATAACATGAATGGTCCCTATAGGGACCAGGTGTGTTATTTGTTTACATACTTAGGGACTACCAATGCAACTTTAAACTACGAGAGACGAAAGTTGTTATTTTGGACAAACCACATGGACCAACCATGTAATTTACTCTAAAAAATCCGAAACCTTATTTTTCACTTTGCTTTTATCGACATGTTCACATATATATATGCCATGCGTAAATCAACATGTTCATGTATATAGATAATTAATATATTATCTTTCTTTATGGATACCGACAATATCATAAATAGTATTTTGATGATTTGTTTCTTTAGTCAATCGATTTGTTTTTTGTTTTTTGTTTTTTTTTTTAAACAAATTTTGTTTTGTGTAATACTTAAAACTAGCATTACTTTAATTCGAATTAGTACGTGTGTACAAGAACGTGGTACAATCACACTATTGATTGTATCTTGGATCGATTAACAAAACGGTAAGGGGTTAATCAATAGATCCCTAATTCACATAAACCTTAATTAGGGTTTATCTTTATTGAAGGTTTAAAGTTTGGTTCTTGTTCTTGCTAGAACCTAAAGGTACGTTCCTATTTAATTTATGTTAATCTTTTATATGTTATAGATGTTCCTACGCTTCCGCATATGTGTTTACCTTCTTTATGATTGCCATGATTCTAATATTATAACAGTGGTATCACGAGCTTGCTATAACATGTAATTGATTACATAAAACACATAAAAAAACGAATTTTTGATTGTTTTAGATACATGTTAGGTTGTTTTATTGATCTAGGGTTCTTTAAAATTTCGTAAACCCTAAAAATTTGGGGGGGGGGGGGGGGTCGATTACCTCTTTACCCAAATTAGGGTTTGTGGTTTTTAATATTAATTGGATTAGAAACCCTAGGTTGCCTACATGTTTACGTATTATTTGGGCGTATCCTATGATCTAATTGGTAATTGTTATGCTTTGATCCGTGACGAAACATGCATGTTAGTCATGGGTTATTAATTGTTTTTAATTGTTAAGTTTTGTCACATGTTTAGATAGATCTAAATTGGGGAAGACCTCATAATTATTAAAATCAATTTATGTGCTATGTGGTATGTGATTGACTTTGGCCTACACAATTGATTCGTCAATGTATGTGGCTCACTTCCATTAAGAGGTGAAGCCCCTAGTTAATTATATGCATATTTAAACCTAGAATTGATTTTATTAGGATCTTTTCTAATCAAGATTGCATGTGGCTATGTGTTTCACTAATTGTTATGATTTACTAGTTGTTTTGATTTGTCTTTATTACTTGTTTTATTGTTTTATTTTGTTGGACACGTTGTAAGCAATAAAAGGGTAATTTTTATAAAGAAAATTAAATGGACTAATAATGGTGAAACCTTAAGTGATAAAGATTGAATCTTGCGGTGTCTTATGTGCCAACAACGGTTCGCTTCGCACGGTAATTCGCTCCAAGGCGAGACTAGCAAGATTCATATTTTATTACATGTTTTGAGATTGAATCCATAAACTTTTGCTTGATTGATGTTTTGTACAACATGCTTTTAAAAGTAACTCATTTAAGACAAAATTCATAGTTGTGGTAAGAAGACTTGGAAAGAGCCTTAGAGTCTGCCTTGGTTATCACACTTACGAATAAGTCTTAAACGAATTTCCTTTAAAATCATTCTTGTAGAAAGTCATCTTAATGTTTTTAAACATCAAGTAAAACTTTGTGTATTAATTTCAAGAATTGGTAATAAAAAGTTTTTTTTAAAACTAATGCTATAAAGATGAGTGCATGCATCTTTATACATATTTTGATTGACACATCAAAATTGAATACCCTTAAAATTTAAGTTACATGCCATCTAACTATAAGAAACACTTGAAGTTATTATTTAGTAAACGTGAGACGCAGGCTAAATTTTAATGACAAGGTAAATTTCCGAGTGTGCGTGAGACCACACATGGAGAATTTGCAGTTTCTAAGTTAGACGACTTAATTAAGTTGATGCGTGAGACCTAGAACTTAAGGCATGAGATGGGATGAAACATGCTTACATGACAAATTGATGAATCAATTTGATGTAAATCCCATAATGATCTAGGAATTGGAAAGTTGTTTGCCAATTATTGTTCGACAGATTACCATCTTTTATACTTTCACCACTAGCAGATCAACTAATGTGGTGGAATCTATGTAAAGTTGGATCCTAGATTTTCAAGAAAATATGTTGGTTATATGAATATATCCTTGGGTATTATATTTTCTTGGAAATATAAATTATCGAAAATACTAAAATTGAATTTTGTAAATTCTTTTAAATGTATTAATGCAACATTAAAACCGTAAACGTAAGTTATTCTTTTATCAAGTAAGTTGATCTACACCTGTAAGGGTTTGTGGTTAGAGACAACTTTACTAAAAGAATAAACATAGTCTTCCTTCCATAAGAGAAGTGTGAGACTTATTCCTAATCCTTTTCATGAATGAGAAAGATATAATAGGAAAATTAGAACTGTCTATGTTCTAAATACATAACTCATAACAAACTTTAATAGTTATGATTATTTGCACTTTATGAGTTATTTAATTAAAATCTAGACTTGTTACTGCACAATGGTAAAAGACAAATTAGATTATTTTATCTAGTTATTTTGCTTTGACCATTTAAAGATACTACATACAATTGTTGGAATGGTAGATCTCTTCAGGAAGAAATTGCATGCCCAATTTTTCAAGTTAATAATTTAGAATGTGATGAATCACATTTATGTAGAAGAATACATTCTTTCAGTACCTAATTAATTGTTACGAATTGGTTTTCTCAAGGATGTAGGAAAGTGAATAGCACACTATTTCCTTTCACGGGATTAATGAAGCATTTACAATGTTGTCGAATTCAGTGGGCGTATTTTGTGTGTATTACTGAATAAGGAATTACAGTAATATTCTCTAATTCAGTGGGAGTCACAAGGATTGTTATCTTGGTGGTACTCTACTTTATCTTTGAATATATCTCAAGATAATTACTTTCCAAATATAGACACTAATATTTTCAAGGATAGTTATGTACGTTTCCTTGATTTATTGAGTAAACTCTATATCTACTAAGTTATGTTAATGACACAAATCATATTGTTCACATTAACAAACGCGTACGTGTTGTTTATGTGGTACATGATGTTGTTCCATGCACAAGTGGGAGAAATTTACATTGTGTGCAAGGTACAACACATAAGAATATGATTTAATAGATTCTCTTAACTGCAAAGTAAGAGACTATAGTTATAATATGATTAATATACATCTAATCTAAGAAACACTTGGTGTTGAAATTTAGTAAACGTGAGACGCAGGCTAAATATTAACAACAAGGTGAATTTCCATGTATGCGTGAGACCAACATGAATAATTTACTGTTTCTAAATTAGACATCTATTAGAATATGTGTCAATAACAATACTATTTCAACTTTAATATTTATGTATTATTGGAATGACATAAATGCATGAAGTAATATAATACTACTTCAATAATTATGTATTCTTAGAATGATATAAGTAAATGAAGTAGTGTGTTAACTTGAAAATATTATTGAAACCAAATGATGGTGTTCATGATTACTTTAATTATACATGTTTATACTTTATTGTGTAGTTATAAACATGAAGTCTTTTAAGTATTACAAGACTTATAATAAAGTAAGACGTTAGCTTGTTATGGTCTTTTAATTAAGATATATACAAGAAGTCATTGAGTTGATCAATAATTTATAATGGGATTATAACACGTTCATGTATTAATAAGACATGAACATGAAGTGACTTGGTCAAAAGTACTTGTGTTATATAAAGCATGAAATTGGTTTGGAAATACTATTATACCATTAAGTTGACTTAGTTGGTAAATAGGTATACCAAAAGGATTATGGTTATCTTATAAATTGTTAGATTGCCTTACAATATTTACTCTAATGAAATACCAAATTTTAAGGTATGTTTAGTTAGGGAAATCAAACTCTTGTTAGATTGTTTGATTGAAGATAATTATGACTTCTTTTCTTCCTAAAGTTTTCAAGGTTAGAAAATTGAGTATGGATTGTATATACTCGATTAGACTCCTAGAAGATTAATAAGACGTTAATGAATTATGAAATGTGATTGATGAGTGCTCAAACACTCATCATTTTTGGTCAAATCTGAACTGCAAAACATACAAAAATACTCAGAAATGCATCAAAATACTGAAAATATTTCAAAATTGTGTTTTATATGTTTTAGATGCAAAAAGAGTAAAAACAGATGAAAAACGTACAAAGTTTGCATAATTGGCAGTTTCAGTCCCCCAACTTTCAAAACTTGTCAAAAATAGTCCCTGAGCACTTATTTTAAAAGAAAAGTCACCAAAGGTCCTTTTGGAATTATAAATTGTCATATTTAGTCCTTTGGTGAAAAATTGGAAAAGTTTTGAGAATTTACAGTTTGGTCCCTGGAGTTTCAAAATTGACATAAAAGGTCCCCGGGTATTTTAAAATGGAAAATTATCAATTTGGGTCCTTATATAAATGGAATGTGGCATGAATGATCCCTTGGAATACTTTGGAAGTTTGGCAATTCAGGTCCCTACAATTTCAGAAAATTACATGAGTGGTCCTTGTCATTTTAAGCTTAAATAACCAAACAAACCAACAAGCCCATCCAAATCCAAAACCTGATCAACAATCCAGCCCCCAAGCCCATCACCACCAATACCCGGCCCATTTCCCATTTTAATAATAAAATCCCACCGTTTGACCCCAGTCAAACCCTTCTCCTTCACCACTGTTCACCTCACCTTTCCCCCGTTTTTCTGCAACCTGTCTCCATCCCCCCTCCTCACCTTTTCCAAAAAATACTCACCTTCCTCCACCCTTGTCCCCTACAACCTTCCCCCTCATAAATTCTCACCTGTAACACCTACCCCCACCCAAAACTACTTGTATCCATTTTTCCCGCCAAAACAAGATGAACGGCCAGGATCAAATTCTTCAATCCAATGGCCCAAATAGATGGTGGGAAAGAGAGATGATATCTCCAAGGACTATAAAAGTCAAGAAAAGAGAAAGAAAGAGGAGTAGTTAGTGTAGAATTAGTTAATTAGGGTATAATAATGTCGTTGTAGTATAATTTTCATATTCAAATGTAATTTTCAGCTTAAATTCACTGTATTAGTAATTATCAATACACTTGTAATCCTTTTCAGTTATTAACTTCCAGTTTTTAGTTTTAAATTCTCAAATTGCAATTTCAAGTTAAAATTCCAAATTGTGTGTTATGGTTTAAAAGTTGTTGTTTTATGTTTATTCAAGCTTTCCTTAACTTAATTATAAGTTTTCTTGGTTGTTTGAAGCCTGGGAATCACCTGGAATTCAGTTCACCAAAATTATTAAAAATAGCAAAAAAACAATTAGTGTAAATTCAATAACACAAAAAGAAGAGTGGAAGAGGTAATGGAATCTGTGAAGTTGGGATTTTTATGGGTGTAGTGTCTCATGGGAGACCTTAGGTGGTGATTTGATACCATGTTTCTCATGTTTCAGCTGTGAACCATATGTAAGTCACAAACTCAAATTTTGCATATCCTTGTTCTAATTGTTATCTGTGTTAAATTAGTGGTCATTTGGTTTTTATTTAGTATACTTAACTTATTTACAACCTTAAATCAGTAGTGTTAGCTTTAAAAATCTTAGGTTGTATAGTAATCAGGTTAATTAGGGAGTGTTTGGAACAGGTGTGTTCCCTGTGTTTTAGCCTTTTTTCTATGTTATAATTAGTTCACATCAGTCACATTAGGTCCTAATAGGTTAAGTAAACAATAAAAATAGGTGTTCTTTTGCTAGAAAGTCAAAATGCAGTATAAAATCTCATATGTAGTTAACTGTTAGGATTTAAGTTTCACAATCATACATACCTGCTCATTAGTTGTTAGGATTACTTGAATTAGTCTCATCATAGTTTATATTAACATGTTTAGCCAGTAGATTAAGCCCAAACTTCACCATAGTCAAATTCCAAGTTTTAGCAAAAAGTCAAAGTAGCATGTCTAGGCAGAAAACCATATTTTGCAAGATTTATTTGGAATTTCGTACTTTGATTCAAGCTTTGAGCTTTTTAGGATTTGTAGCCCCCCACCTCATCTATTGAGTCCTACCTTCACCTTATTTTTGCCATTTTTCTTGTGGGCTCCACACCTGCTCAAAGACACCTGCAGGGCAAGGTAATGCCCTGCTACACAGACCTCAGTCCAACACCCTAACTTTCATGCCCTCCCCAGGACTCATAAGTGGGACCCATAGGCTGAACTTGGGCTTTTTGAAAATCCCTCCACCCCAGCTTGCTACTTCAGTCCTAATATTGAGCTTATCAGCTTATTTCATAAGCTGATTTTGTCCTTAAAGTTGACTGCAGGGAAGCTTGTGGTTTAGTGGTACTTGGATTGCTTATTTGGCCTTATTGGCTTATTCAGGATACCACTCTTGTTGTTCTAGCTTAATATTTGTCCCTTCAGCTTATTCTAACCATAAACCACCCCTGGTCTCAGTTTATAGCTTATTTCTAAGCTTTTTGCCCTCATAGTTGAACAAAGTCAACTGTCTTGGCTTAAGCAATCATTTGTGCTTATTTTTAAGCTTCTGGCCAAACTCCTTTTATTAAAGTTTAATGTTTTAAGTATTTAAAAAGTTTTGAAAAAGAAAAATCCAGAAAAACCAATTTAATTATAAGTGATAGTTTCTATTTAATTTTATTTATCTTGTTAATTTTCATTTTTAGATTTTCATTAAGTAACTTGCATTTTTATATTTTTCTTAATTTCCATTTAACTTAAAGTACTTTCAGTAATTTTTTCAGATTTTTATATTGTCATTTAATAATTATTAGATTTAATATTAGTTTTATTAATAATTAACTAATAATTAAGTATTAAATAGCAAAATTAGTTTTTATAAAGTAAACCCTAGTTTTAATATTTTTCCTAACTTTTATATAATATAATATAATTTTAGGAATTTTTCTAGAATTTCTACTGTTCATCTTCTAGTTTTATAATTTAAATAGTTTAATTAGTAATTATTTAATAATTAGTATAATAATTAGTAAAATAGTGTAAAAATATATAAAACAAACTTTTTATATTTTTCTAGGATTCCTGTAATTGTTAATTAGATTTATAAAAAAATTCTTAATTTTCTAAGTCGTTTTAGTATTTTTAATAATTTAAATTAGTTTAATTAGGTAATTAATATTAAATTAGTAATTAATTAATATAAAAATCATAAAAATACAAAAATACATATTTTTAATTTTGAAACTTGTTTTTAGTTATTTTATAATTTTAGAAATTTAATTTTCACTTTTCTAGTATTTAAATAATATTATATTGTATTTAAGTTATTTAAATATTAATAATTAATATTAATTAGTAATTAATTAATATTAAATAATTAATTAGTGTAAAAATTTATTTTCTTTTTCTAAAAAATTTCTTTTATCCTTTAGTTTGTAAAAAAGTCATTTTCACCCCCTGTGGGTTTTCAGATTTCAGTTTTTACTTTTTATTTTGTACGTTTGCTTAAATTTAATCTGAATGTACACGTTTTTAGGTTTTAAACATTTCTGGTTTTTCTAATTTCACGTATATGTTATTATAGCTTATTTAAGCTATTTCCTTTTATAAATCAGTAGTGTAATCAATCTCAAACCCTTTCCTGTCCAAATTCACCCGATCACAAACCCGTTTGAATACAATCCACACCTCGTCGGGACATAACGACCTGGGGAAACCACTATACTCCACGGAGCATTGACTCTAGGTTGTTTGACTTTGTTGACCATTTCCTTGGTCAATATAAGTTGACCGTTTGGAGCCAATAAAATTTTGGCGCCGCTGCCGGGGAGGTTGTGTGCGTATCCAAACGTATTTGAAGATTGGTGAATCGGGATATACACCCATTGTATATTTATCCATCATTGTTCATATTATCTTCTTATTTACACAAAACTGTTCACGAAAACATTTTAAAATCAGTTTTCAACGAACACAAAAACCCAAAAAGATTCTCTTTCCTATTTGTATATAAATGTCTTTCCAAAAACCCAAAAATATTCATCTTTACCCTCCTACCTTTTTGATTCTTCATTCCTCACCCTCTGTAAACCTTTGATTCTTTCTATGTCGTATCCACACCATTTTGGTTGCCAATGGTGTGGTGGTCCTCATAATGGTGGGAATTGTCCCAACTGTAGTATGGTAGAATCAGGAGATGGGTCTGTCTATAACCAAGCTCCCTATCCTTACCATGACACATCTGATTCATCTTACCAGCCACCACATCATAAGATACTGACATATCTATGTGAGTTTTGTGGAGGCCCTCACCAAGGATTTGAGTGTCAAGCTGGAAACACGTTTGTATATGAACAGTTTTCCAGTGATACTCAGAACTTTGGTTATGACTAATACCCATATGATTCACCAGTCCAGACTCAACAGTTTTACTGTTGTGATTACTGTGGAGGTCCACACTTTAGCTCAGATTGTCAAACAGGAAATCCATATCCTTGTGACAATTTTGACACACCTTATTATGACCAACCTCCACAGTACCAAATGAATCAAGCAATTCTTCCAGAAATTCAAAATGTACTGGAAATACTTGATGAGCTTAAGGGTTTAGTTATAGACTTTGCCCAAAAAGGCACTCATAAAAAATCCATGGAAGAATTGCTAGCTGAAGAGCAGGCTGCTATAATAAATTCCCAAGATGCCTATGAAAAATCTGTTAGGGAATCAATTGCAAAAGAAAAAGCAGCCAGATCTAGCTCTCAGTTCTGTTTTATTCCTGATGACAGTGATGATGAAGATACCCTTGATATTCTTCAATTTTATAAAACTTCATCAAGTTCATCAGTGGATATCCCTGCAGTTGAGATTCCATCTCAAACAACTGCTATCACACCTGAAGTTCACACTCACTCTCTGAACATGGGGGACGAGCATCTTGACACTGTTCCTGAAAAGGAATCGGATGAATTCATAAAGTCTAGTGTTGAGAACCTTGTCCCAAATCCCAGGAAAGTCACAGGGAACTTTGGATCATGTGTGTGATTTACCTTCCGCTCTTGAGTGTTCAAACGATCATTTAGAGACTTTCTCAGATTTTAATGATGATTGTACATCTCATGGAGACATTGAGTATATTGAGGCATCACTCCCACAGTCTGATGCTGATCCTCTTCTTGAGGAGTTCGCCGATGAACTTACTCACATCAATCCTCCTTCAATGGGAAGTGATGATGGTCTCCTTGATTTAGAAGCCGGTCTGGGAGAAATTGAAAGTCTCCTATATCATGATCCACCACTCAGTTCTTATCCAAACAGTCCAATAGAGAATAATAATCACTTTGTGCCTGAAGCATTCAATACTACTCTCACCAATCCTCTATTTGAATTCGAATCTGAATTCATTTTGATGTCTGATAATCCAATCTTTGGTATTCGGAATGAAGATTGTGATGAGTCCACAATGGGACAAGAGTTCACAGATTTACATCTTGTGAAAGATTCTCTTCATGAGGAGTTCTCCGGTGAACTCACTCATCATATCATCACTCCTCCGGAGTATGATAGCCCAGGGGGAGATGCACTCAATCATGAGGATTTACAAATTCCCACCCTCCCTCCCGGGATGTTTTTGAGCTTAACCCTTGAAATCCAAATTCAGGCTAATGAGCCTGCTCTCGAGAAAGAAGATCATATCATAATTTTCATCATTGTTTTCTTCCTTTTCTTCACCTATAAGGTGACTTCTTCTCTTCTTCACTCCTTCGGGAATGAAGATACCATCTTTGATCCCGGCATTTTCATTTACCATTATCTTGAGCCAGGTCTCTCTTTATATCTCATCGGTGTGGAACTTTCACGTGCTTCAAATGTTTGTCCAAACATCTTGAATGAAAGTCCGATGGAGATTGTTTCTTCCACATCATGCTTCCCCAAGAACAAATGAATTCGGGGTCGAGTCAAGCTAGCGACTCGGTAAACAAAAACAGTATCATGTACTTAGTGTTTTCACCCTAAGTGTGGGGGAGTTACCCCTGCTGTGGTTACCAATAAAGTGAAAACCAAAATTGTGTTTCCACATTTAGCTTGTAATGTTGCCCTTTTACGTTCAAAGAGTCGGCATAATAGCCGGGACTTTGAATATTGAGGACAATATTCATTCTAAGTGTGGGGGGTATTCTAGCGAATTTTATCACATTTTACTATCTAGTACCCCCGTTTTTGGCCAAAATTTCAAAAATTAAAAAAAAAAAAAATCACTAAAGTTTCAAAAAAATTTGTGGTTATCAGTCCGCCATGTCTAAACGAAAAAAGGATTGGCTAATCCAGGAGCAAACGGCTCTTGGTAAAGATATCTCAAATCCATTGACGGCTTGCAATTTGCCCAAAATTGTATGGTATCTCAACTCGCCATATCCTAAAAAGTGAAAGAGTTGGCTAGCCCGCAAGATTATGGCTTGTGGTAAAGGCAGTGAAAAAACCATAATTGGTAATCAGCTCACCAAGATGTTGACTATGTCCATCAAGAGTTGGCTAGTCCATAAGCAAACGGCTTTTGGTAAAGACAAATCAAATCCGTTGACAGCTGGTGGTTTGCTCAAAATCACATGGTTATCAAGTGGACCATAGTTCTTACTTGAACTGATACATTTGGCTACTCCAGAAGTAATGGCTTTTGGTAAAGAGATTAAAATCCATTAAGTTTTCAAAACAGTTTATTGCTAGGGACTAGCAATAGTTTAGTGTGGGGGATTGATGAGTGCTCAAACACTCATCATTTTTGGTCAAATCTGAACTGCAAAACATACAAAAACACTCAGAAATGCATCAAAATACTGAAAATATTTCAAAATTGTGTTTTATATGTTTTAGATGCAAAAAGAGTAAAAACAGATGAAAAACGTACAAAGTTTGCATAATTGGCAGTTTCAATCCCCCAACTTTCAAAACTTGTCAAGAATAGTCCCTGAGCACTTATTTTAAAAGAAAAGTCACCAAAGGTCCTTTTGGAATCATAAATTGTCATATTTAGTCCTTTGGTGAAAAATTGGAAAAGTTTTGAAAATTTACAGTTTGGTCCCTGGAGTTTCAAATTTGACATAAAAGGTCCCCGAGTATTTTAAAATGGAAAATTATCAATTTGGGTCCTTATATAAATGGAATGTGGCATGAATGATCCTTTATAATACTTTGGAAGTTTGGCAATTCAGGTCCCTACAATTTCAGAAAATTACATGAGTGGTCCTTGTCATTTTAAGCTTAAATAAACAAACAAACCAACAAGCCCATCCAAATCCAAAACCTGATCCACAATCCAGCCCCCAAGCCCATCACCACCAATACCCGGCCCATTTCCCATTTTAATAATAAAATCCCACCGTTTGACCCCAGTCAAACCCTTCTCCCTCACCACTGTTCACCTCCCCTTTCCCTCGTTTTTCTGCAACCTGTCTCTATCCCCCCTCCTCACCTTTTCCACAAAATACTCACCTTCCTCCATCCTTGTCCCCTACAACCTTCCCCCTCATAAATTCTCACCTGTAACACCTACCCCCACCCAAAACTACTTGTATCCATTTTTCCCGCCAAAACAAGATGAACGGCCAGTATCAAATTCTTCAATCCAATGGCCCAAATAGATGGTGGGAAAGAGAGATGATATCTCTAGGGACTATAAAAGTCAATAAAAGAGAAAGAAAGAGGAGTAGTTAGTGTAGAATTAGTTAATTAGGGTAGAATAATGTCGTTGTAGTATAATTTTCATATTCAAGTGTAATTTTCAGCTTAAATTAACTGTATTAGTCATTATCAATACACTTGTAATCCTTTTCAGTTATTAACTTCCAGTTTTTAGTTTTAAATTCTCAAATTACAATTTCAAGTTAAAATTCCAAACTGTGTGTTGTGGTTTAAAAGTTGTTGTTTCATGTTTATTCAAGCTTTCCTTAACTTAATTATAAGTTTTCTTGGGTGTTTGAAGCCTGGGAATCACCTGGAATTCAGTTCACCAAAATTATTAAAAATAGCAACAAAAAAATTTAGTGTAAATTCAATAATACAAAAAGAAGAGTGGAAGAGGTAATGGAATCTGTGAAGTTGGGATTTTTATGGGTGTAGTGTCTCATGGGAGACCTTAGGTGGTGATTTGATACCTTGTTTCTCATGTTTCAGCTGTGAACCATATGTAAGTCACAATCTCAAATTTTGCATATCCTTGTTCTAATTGTTATCTGTGTTAAATTAGTGGTCATTTGGTTTTTATTTAGTATACTTATTTACAGCCTTAAATAAGTAGTGATAGCTTTAAAAATCTTAGGTTGTATAGTAATCAGGTTCATTAGGGAGTGTTTGGAACAGGTGTGTTCCCTGTGTTTTAGCCTTTTTTCTGTGTTATAATTAGTTCACATCAGTCACATTAGGTCCTAATAGGTTAAGTAAACAATAAAAATAGGTGTTCTTTTGCTAGAAAGTCAAAATGCGGTATAAAATCTCATATGTAGTTAACTGTTAGGATTTAAGTTTCACAATCATACATACCTGCTCATTAGTTGTTAGGATTACTTGAATTAGTCTCATCATAGTTTATATTAACATGTTTAGCCAGTAGATTAAGCCTAAACTTCACCATAGTCAAATTCCAAGTTTTAGCAAAAAGTCAAAGTAGCATGTCTAGGCAGAAAACCATATTTTGCAAGATTTATTTGGAATTTTGTACTTTGATTCAAGCTTTGAGCTTTTTAGGATTTGTAGCCCCCCACCTCATCTATTGAGTCCTACCTTCACCTTATTTTTGCCATTTTTCTTGTGGGCTCCACACCTGCTCAAAGACACCTGCAGGGCAAGGTAATGCCCTGCTACACAGACCTCAGTCCAACACCCTAACTTTCATGCCCTCCCCAGGACTCATAAGTGGGACCCATAGGCTGAACTTGGGCTTTTTGAAAAGCCCTCCACCCCAGCTTGCTACTTCAGTCCTAATATTGAGCTTATCAGCTTATTTCATAAGCTGATTTTGTCCTTAAAGTTAACTGCAGGGAAGCTTGTGGTTTAGTGGTACTTGGATTGCTTATTTGGCCTTATTGGCTTATTCAGGATACCACTCTTGTTGTTCTAGCTTAATATTTGTCGCTTCAGCTTATTCTAACCATAAACCACCCCTAGTCTCAATTTATAGCTTATTTCTAAGCTTTTTGCCCTCATAGTTAACCAAAGTCAACTGTCTAGGCCTAAGCAATCATTTGTGCTTATTTTTAAGCTTCTGGCCAAACTCATTTTATTAAAGTTTAATGTTTTAAGTATTTAAAAAGTTTTGTAAAAGAAAAATCCAGAAAAACAAATTTAATTATAAGTGATAGTTTCTATTTAATTTTATTTATCTTTTTAATTTTCATTTTTAGATTTTCATTAAGTAAATTGCATTTTTATATTTTTCTTAATTTTATTTTAACTTAAAGTACTTTCAGTAATTTTTTCAGATTTTATATTGTCATTTAATAATTATTAGATTTAATATTAGTTTTATTAATAATTAATTAATAATTAAGTATTAAATAGCAAAATTAGTTTTTATAAAGTAAACCTTAGTTTTTATATTTTTCCTAACTTTTATATAATATAATATAATTTTAGGAATTTTTCTAGAATTTCTACTGTTCATCTTCTAGTTTTTATAATTTAAATAGTTTAATTAGTAATTATTTAATAATTAGTAAAATAGTGTAAAAATATATAAAACAAACTTTTTATATTTTTCTAGGATTCCTGTAATGGTTAATTAGATTTATAAAATTTTTCTTAATTTTCTAAGTCTTTTTAGTATTTTTAATAATTTAAATAAGTTTAATTTGGTAATTAATATTAAATTAGTAATTAATTAATATAAAAATCATAAAAAGATAAAAATACATATTTTTAATTTTGAAACTTGTTTTTAGTTATTTTATAATTTTATAAATTTAATTTTCACTTTTCTAGTATTTTAATAATATTATATTGTATTTAAGTTATTTAAATATTAATAATTAATATTAATTAGTAATTAATTAATATTAAATAATTAATTAGTGTAAAAATTTATTTTCTTTTTCTAAAAAATTTCTTTTATCCTTTAGTTTGTAAAAAAGTCATTTTCACCCCCTGTGGGTTTTCAGATTTCAGTTTTTACTTTTTATTTTGTACGTTCGCGTAAATTTAATCTGAACGTACACGTTTTTAGGTTTTAAACATTTCTGGTTTTTCTAATTTCACGTATATGTTATTATAGCTTATTTAAGTTATTTCCTTTTATAAATCGGTAGTGTAATCAATCTCAAACCCTTTCCTGTCCAAATTCACCCGATCACAAACCCGTTTGAATACAATCCACACCTCGTCGGGACATAACGACCCGGGGAAACCACTATATTCCGCGGAGCATTGACTCTAGGCTGTTTGACTTTGTTGACCATTTCCTTGGTCAATATAAGTTGACCGTTTGGAGCTAATAAAATTTTTCATTAGTGATGAATCACATTAAGTCTTAAATTTATTAAGCTACTTATGGGTAGGTTGTTAACAAAAGAATGTCAGGAACTATCAATATGTATTTGTAATATCCAGTGTTGCAAAAATCGGCCGAATCAGCCGATTAATTGGTAATTAATCGGTAATCGGCCCAGGACCTTGGAGAAAATTCCACGGAAATCGGCCGATTAATCGGCCGAGTCAAGAAAATCGGCCGATTAATCGGTAAAAAATCGCTAATCGGCCCCGGACCGCCTCAGTACCGATTCACGATTTTTGCAACATTGGTAATATCCCAAAAAGAAAATATTGTATTGTTGCTCTAATTGCTAAGTATTTATATTCTATATAATGCTAAAAGCAAGTGGGAGTATTTTATCTTGAAAAGATAGAATTACAAGATATATAATCTTCTAAAAACACACTAGTGAAGATCATGATGAGGCTTTAACATGTAAATGATACACCTCAAAGATGATGGAATTCTCATTCATAGATCCACTTGGATATCTCAGATATTTAATTAATATGCTGATGATTATATGATGTAGTATTACCAAAATAATGAATTGGGTAAATTACTCATAATATGGATGTTATAGATGTTGTTCATAAAGATATTCAAATTTTGAAAATTTGGTTTATCTTAATTCTTAATGGTTAGAGAATGAAGATGAGTTTATTCAAAGATTATGTAACCCTAGTGGTTTAAATCTTTGTGAAATAATCATATGAACAAAATTGTATACATATCTTAATGTATGTCTTATGACAAGATTATTAATCATACTTAAGCAATTAACTATGATTGAATACTCTTTCTTAAGCACATTAAAGATACAAAGATGGTTATTGTCATATTTATATAAATATGAAATTTGACAATGAATATCAAAACTCTTTCTTGAATGATTACTTGAGCGAGGACGATAAGTAATCAAAAGGAGTTTATGAATTCAAGAAAATCTTTGGAAGTGTACAAAGTGCAATAATCCATGAATGGATAAATGCATGCATCTAGGAGATTATTCTTATGTTAAATTATTAAATCTATGTTTAGGTTTATAATTAAAATAAGGTAATTTCTAAGTATTCCTGAAAGCTAGTGGGAGTATTATGTTTGATTTACTAAATCATATATGCTGTATAACATATAAGAAGTTACATTCCATATAAGTAAAATGTTAAGACTTAGTTTGGAATGAAACTGTATGTGAAAGATTTAGAAAATAAAACATACAACCTTGGAATTAAAGTTTATTATTTAATAAACATGTGCGGTAAATAAATTCTAATAGAATATGATATATCATTTAGTAAATGAATATACATATTTGTAAAGATAGAACATGAATAAAATCTAAGTATAACTGAAGGATTTTTCATGTGTAACATATTATTGTTGTATCATAAGCATAATGATTTAACAATATTTGATATCTTGTGTAATAGATATTCTAATGAAATATGTTTGAACTTAGAATAATGATCCTCGAACCTGGAATAGCTTCTAAACATTACACAATGGATATTAAGTTTATGGAAATTTTAAAGAGCATATTGTGTTTTATATACAATGATGTTGGTTTAAATTGAGACGACACTCAATAACTAGTCATGGAAGGATTTAATCCTTAGCCATGTGAACTAGTTGTGCTCAACTAAGAGCAGAGTTGCATTATACATTAAAAAATTAGAATACTTAAACTTTAAAAGGTTTGAAAGTTTGATAGTCATAAGATGGTGATTGAGGATGACACACCATTTATGAAAAATTATGTGTAACTATATCAAGATAGTTGGATATACACATACAAGAACTTTGCTTATTGAATTCTTGAAATAAGTATTCTCAAAATTTGGATAGATCAAAGTTAGATGAAATAATGCCTTGTCAACAAGTATGATTGTCATTACTTGAGGCATAATTGTCAACAAGTCAGTACTTGAGACAAAATTCATTAACTAGAAGTATCATGCATTGATCTATTTAGTATTTGGATAAAGGACATTGAGCAATTATTATTTATAATGAATTAAAGTACTTAGTACGTTTGTTTTCATTAATAATAAATTGTGTCTTATATTTGCATGTTTAAATCCGTGAATAACTTATGTTATTCTAAATTGTCCATTGTCAATTAATGATATGGGAATATCATTAAACTAAGATAAATCTGAGTATTGGTTAGAATATACTTGAAAGTATATTGATGCGTTGACATACCAATTTCACATGATATTCAATGAATTGAATATAGGACTTATCCCAACTACATGATTTTACTTTATGGATCTTGTTAGTAAGTAAATCATAAATTTGTTATCCTCAAACTTGAGATACCAGATAAGTGTCATGGATGTAGTGCATTTTTGTGAAGCAATTTACCGCTCACCGTAATAAGGGTTGTTTTCAGAAGTATTGCAAAGTCCATGGGTTATTCTTGTAGTCAAGAAAGAATTTGTTCCTTCAAATTTATTTTGAAGTTTAATACTGCTGGGCCCCTCGTAGGGTTGACAAGATGTTTGCGTGCGCGCGCCCAAAGTCTATCTGAAATACGTTCAGATGTTTTGGTAATCTTGCTCAATCATAAACAACGAGAAACAGAATTGTTAATTAAAGAATGACTAAGATCCATATCTTTATTAACGTGGTATTAGAAACAAAAGGATGATAATTATAATAATGACGAATCATTATAGGTTTCTCCAGGAAACCTACCTCGAGTTGAACTAGGGGCATTGGCGTGTTGCTAGACGCTTACCAATGTCATTATGTTATTAACAGATATCCAAGTGGGAGCTGTTAGAGTTTGTGGATAAATATTAATAAGTATATGTCTAGTATCGAACTCGAGACCGCGGTATTGCACACTTTACGTATGAGAATTAAAGTTTAATAATTTAATATAAAAAATTATATTTAATTATTAATTACACAAAACAAATAAAGAATCAATGTATAAGGACCCTAGATAAAAAATAGAGAACAAGAAATTGTTCCTTAAGTTTTGTTATCCTATAAAAGCAAGATCAAGAGTTTATTTTGATGGATCTCTTGTACACATTAAAAAATCCGAAACCTTATTTTTCACTTTGCTTTTATCGACATGTTCACAGATATATATGCCATGCGCAAATCAACATGTGCATGTATATAGATAATTAATATATTATCTTTCTTTATGGATAGCGAAAATTACTGCAGAGGCTACTGCAGTAATTGGTTGCCTTTTTCAAAGCTGGTTTTTTTTTATTCCCTGAAAGGCCACCAAAATCACTGCAAAATGTACCAGACATCTAATATATACACGTGTCAGCTTCTCGTCATTTATAAAATAAAAAATTAAAAAAAAAAACGTATTTCACATATAGTGTGCAGCGAAATACAATAAAAACGGGCCCACTACATCTCTCTCCTCTCTTTGGACCCACTTGCTTAATAAAAAATATATATATATTTGTATTTCTTAGCATGACTGCAGCGAAATACAATAAATACGGGCCCACTACATCTCTCTACTCTCTTTGAACCCACTTGCATAATAAAAAAATATATATATTTGTATTTTTTAGCATGACTGCAGCGAAATACAATAGTGGGACCACATGCCTGCTTTGTTTAAATTTAAAAAAAAATGTATTTCTGCAAACAAATGCAGCGAAATACATGACCTTCTAACACGTGTGATGTTTGATAGTATGATATTATGAAGGTAGGAAAATCAAATAATCAAAACTATTATCAATTATTCATGCATTTGAATGCACCAATATTTTTATTCCCACATACAACATAATAAAATGTTATATTGATCGAAATCGGTTCCCTCCCACGTTCTCTTTTTCAAAAATAGCACTAGTTTGTTTATTTTTCTAGTGATATATTAAAGTGGGAACAAAAAAAATATGTATTTCGCCTTTTGTTTGCAGCGAAATATGTTTAATTTTTGTTAGGGTTATTTTGAGTGTGTTGTTTGTAAGATTTTATGGTGAGGTTATAACTTTTTTGAGGGTTTTTAGCTTGCAAAAGCAATCACAATGTAACATACATTAATCTTAGCTCAGGGAAAAACACTTTTAATAATTCTTAAAATGTAACATACATTAAACAAACTACAGCAAACATGAAACATAAAATATGTATATATATATATTTTTTTATATTAAAGTGGGTTCAAAAGGTGAAGAGAGGTGTAGTGAGTCCCTAATTAATTGTATTTCGCTGCAATGGTTATGTGAAATACAAATACATTTTTTTTTTATTATTAAAGTGGGTCCATCATGAGGAGAGTGGTTGAGTGGGTCCCTTATTAAAGGTATTTCGCTGCAACCTTGCTAAGAAATGCAACTTTTATTATTATTATTATTATTTTAAAATCAACGAGAAGCTGACACATGTACATATTGGATTTCTGGTATATTTTGCAGCGATTTTGGTGGCCTTTCAGGAAAAAAAAAAAAAAAAAAAAAAAAAAAAAAAAACAGCCTTGAAAAAGGCAACCCATTACTGCAGTAGCCTCTGCAGTAATTTTCGCTTATGGATATTGTGATCGACATGTCACAACAACAACAATATCATAAATAGTATTTTGATGATTTGTTTCTTTAGTCAATCGATTTGTTTTTTTTATAAAAAAAACAAATGTTGTTTTGTGTAATACTTAAAACTAACATTACTTTAATTCGGATTAGTACGTGCATACAAAAATGTGATACAATCACACTATTGATTGTATCTTGGATCGATTAACAAAACGGTAAGGGGTTAATCAATAGATCCATAATTCACATAAACCCTAATTAGGGTTCATCTTTATTGAAGGTTTAAAGTTTTGTTCTTGTTCTTGCTAGAACCTAAAGGTACGTTCCTATTTAATTTATGTTAATCCTTTATATGTTATAGATGTTCATACGCTTCCGCGTATGTGTTTACCTTCTTTATGATCGTCATGATTTTAATTTTATAACAGATCAAAGGAGGATAAAATGAGTTTATATGACTTTTGCTTGATCAATAAACCGCACTGTTTTGTTATGAAGTTTGCACCTTGTCAACAACTCTTACTCATTGTGTTAACTTCTTGTATATTTGATATTTCATATAATGTAATAAAGCGTTAAAGAAATTAATAAGCATGATAGAAAATGACAAAAAGAATGGTATAGATCAACATTTTTATAACTTCGTTTGTGAAAAAACACATTACTTAAGATTATATGACTAAGCTTATACATTGACAACCACAGATTCCCTATTCCTTAAAATCAAACTCAACTTGGATATTTGCTATACCTCGATGAATCATGGGTTTAGTTAAATCTCGATACATTTATATAGAAAGGGTTGTTAGCGAATTGCTTGATTAGATACTTTTTGGTACGCAATCTTTGAAAATTAGTGCTTATTTATTTGAGATAATGTTGCTTTTGGGTTAAATATGACTTATGAGAAAGTTAAAGTTAAAGTTAAAGAGTCGATCGATTAAAATATTTTATACTGAGATTATGTGTGTATCTAACAAAATCTAAGGTACGTGATACGTTTTTATTCCATTTCCAATTATCATAAGCTATAAGCTAGCTGATAAGTTTCCTCTGGGTGTACATCAACAAATAAACATCAAGCAAAGTGTACCTTTTTCATTTCTTTTCTTTTTTTGTCTGATTCTTGTTGGCTTGCAGCAAACTTTTTTTTTTTTTTTTTCTTTCTTTTTTTCCTTCTTGGAATTATAGTGATAACTACAACGTGAAAGATATGTCTTCAAGTCTCGTCGTGTACAAATGTGTACCATAAGTGTGAGCGCGCATATGACATCATTCAGAAAACAATCTTCTTATGGTTTAAGTTAGATGTTTAGGTGGCGTTTAGTTGGAAAACATTTTTTTTCATTTCCTATTTCTTGTTTTGTAGGAAAAGGGAAGGGAGTTTGATTTCCACAAAACAATGGAAAATTTAGAAAACGCGTTTAGTTTGAGAAACGTACGAAAACATTAAAAAAATGTAAAAAAAATCATGCAAAAACGTAAAAGAAATAAAAATAACATAAAAAATCTGTCGAAAACGTACAAAAAGGATGAAAACGTAAAAAAGCTGACGAAAATGTAAAAAAAAACGGATGAAAACGTAAAAAATATGACGAAAACGTAATAAATCTTAAGAAAATATAAAAACGGACGAAAATGTAAAAAATCAGACGAAAATGTAAAAAATCACACGAAAACGTAAAAAAATGGACGAAAACGTAAAAAATCTGACAAAAAAGGAAAAAATCAAACGAAACGTAAAAAATCTGACGAAAACGTAAAAAACAGACGAAAACGTAAAAAATCAGATGATAATGTAAAAAATCTGACGAAAACATAAAAAATCTGATGAAAACGTAAAAAATTTGACGAAAACGTAAAAAAAAACGGACGATAACGTAAAAAGTCTGACGTAAAAGTAAAAAATCTGACAAAAACGTAAAAAAACGAACGAAAATGTAAAAGTCTGACAAAAACATAAAAAAAGGACGAAAACCTAAAAAATCTGACGAAAACGTAAAAAGTCTGACTAAAAAGTAAAAAATTTGACGAAAACGTAAAAAACGGACGATAACATAAAAAGTCTGACGAAAAAGTAAAAAATCTGACGAAAACGTAAAAAAATGGACGAAAACGTAAAAAAATCTGACGAAAACGTCAAAAATCTGACGAAAACGTAAAAAACCGGACGATAACGTAAAAAATCTGGTGAAAAAGTAAACAATCTGACGAAAACGTAAAAAAAATGACGAAAACGTAAAATATCTAACGAAAACGTAAAAAAACGGACGAAAATGTAAAAAATCTGACGAAAACGTAAAAAAACGAACGAAAACTTAAAAAATCAGACGAAAGCGTAAAGAATCGGACGAAAATGTAAAAAATCTGACAAAAACGTAAAAAAAATGGACGAAAATGTGAAAAGTCTGACGAAAACTTAAAAAAACGAACGAAAACGTAAAAAATCTGACGAAAACGTAAAAACTCTGACGAAAAAGTAAAAAATCTGACGAAAACGTATAAAAACACGGACGAAAACGTAAAAACTCTGACGAAAACGTAAAAAACTCTGACGAAAACGTAAAAAATCTGACGAAAACGTAAAAAACCGGACGATAACGTAAAAAATCTGGCGAAAAAATAAAAAATCTGACGAAAACGTAAAAAAACGGACGAAAACGCAAAATATCTTACGAAAACGTAAAAAAACGGACGAAAACGTAAAAAATCTGACGAAAACATAAAAAAACGGACGAAAACTTAAAAAATTAGACGAAAACGTAAAGAATCGGACAAAAATGTAAAAAATCTGACGAAAACGTAAAAAATCTGACCAAAACAGAAAAAACGGACAAAAACGTAAAAAATCAGACGAAAACTTATTAAATCTGACGAAAACGTAAAAAAACGGACAAAAACGGAATAAAACGGACGAAAACTTAAAAAACCTGACGAAAACGTAAAAAAACGGAGGAAGACGTAAAAAATGGACGAAAACGTAAAAAATCGGACGAAAACGTAAAAAACATGGACGAAAACGTAAATAATCAGTCGAAAACGTATAACAACTGACGAAAATGGATTTGGGGTATTTTAATGGAAAATAGGGGAAAACAAAAAAAACATGTTTTGTAGTTTTGTGTATTAAAGTTGGAAATAGGAATTTTGTGTTATGTAGAGAATTTTATTAGAAAACATTAATTTGAACGCGATCTCTGTTTTTCTTGTTTTCCACAAAACATTTTATGAAAAATAAGGGTGTTTTCCCTCAACTAAACGCACCCTTAGAATTTCCTCTGTATTTCAATGAAAGATATATATACTGTTTCTTTCAAAAAAAAAAAACGTTAATTGCATGGCATGTCTTGGTGCATTGAATCCTTGTCTGCATCATGGAACAACTAATTCACTCCAATTCAACCGAAGGAGTTAATTAATTTTAAGTTATAGCTTTAGAAAGAGATATAACTAAAGCTTCATAAAATGACAATTAATAAAGTAAACTGCAAATATCATCCCGTAGTTTGTAACTTTTTGGCACTAATGATCCCTAGACGATAATATTGGCACTAATCATCCTTGAGTGGTGAAACGTTCGGTGTAATACATCCCTCACCACCAGGTGTGGAGCCAAGATATTTTGTGACAGGGGGCACAATTTTTTTTCTTTATTTTATTTTATTTTACGGTAAGCCAAAAAAAGAAACAATTTTGTGCACAAGTGTCGCCTAAATAATCCATTGTCCAAAACAATAAGTAAATAAAATATGTCAAATCAATCCAAAATTTTACATGTGACGATAAAATAATAACCCAATTATTATTACAAACGAAAAAACATTGCGCACAAACAAAAACAATACATGCATATAAAAAAAAACTTAAATTTTAAACAAATACTAGTAGCAGTTATCACATAAATAGAGTTAACTACATTTTTGGTTCTTGTGGTTTACCGGGTGTAACGATTTTGGTCCAATAGTTTGAAAAGTAACGGATTTAGTCCAAAATCCGATGACCCGTAACACTTTTGATCCAAATTTAATAACGTCATTAGTTTGACCAAGTTTGACTGCTAGATATAAGGGTAATTGTGTCATTGTGTATATTGTTAATAAAGAAACTCACACACTCAAAACACTTTCTTATCAAACCACATTCACATACTCTCACTCCCTCTCTAATTCTCTCCTTTTCCAAAATTCCGGCCAACTACCAACCGGCTCCGGCCACTACACCACCTCCGACTAAAAATCAAGACGCTACCACTACCTCCACCGACCGCCGTCACACCAACTCTTTTCTATGTGGTACCAACTTCTCTTGCAGCCACATTAATCGAACAACATATCCACCATATTTTCTGCTAAGAACTATCCCACAACTTACGCACTCTTGTTTCTATCTTCTAAAACATGAACTAAAATACAAGAGCCCATGTAGTTTCTTCTCTTCTCGGTTTCAAGATCTATTAAATGTCTCGGGTATGTGTGGTTTTAATTTTTGTGAGGGTTGTCAACTGTGATGGTTGCCTGGTTGGATGAAGAACACAAGAATGAAATTTTGGTTGGAATGTGAATATGCGAGTGTAGTGCCTGCCAGATGAAATAAATTGATGTTTTATGGCTAAGAAGTGAAAGGGAATAACAATAATAACAATAATAATAATAATAATAATAATAATATATCCCATAAAATAGCTAATTGCGCAAGAGTTTCCAAAACTAAATATTCTTGTGGAAAACTAGAAGGGGTTGAATAGTTTACCGTTTTTTAACTTGATTATCTTTTTAAAACTTTACTTTTGTTCAAAGATGCAAGTACAACTTTGCATGTTTAATTCTTTAAAAAGCTTTACATGTGAATAAAAATTCTAACTTTACTTGTTTCATTCTTTGAAAAGTTTTACGTGTGATTAACAATCCTAACTTTGCTTTTTTAGTTATTTGAAAAGCTTTACATTTGTTTAAAAATATAAACACAACTTTACTTGTTTAATTCTTTGAAAAGCTTTATATGTGATTAGCAATTCTAACTAAAAGATAATATGTAATTGATGAGGCGAAAAATGATCCGTTTTTAGGGGGTCATTTAAACCCGAATCCGACTTTATTTAGTCAAATATTGCTCTAAATCGTTCCTTTTGTGATTTTAGGTACTTGGAGAGTGAATTCTGGAAAAGAAGCCATTTTGGACGTTTTTTGAGCATAAAAGTGAAGAAAACGGCAAAGTATCAATTTTCCATGCTGAAAACACTAGGTGACGGCGTCAAGAGTTACACCCTGACGGCGTCAGACATCAAGAATAAAATACCGTAGTTGATGACGGCGTCAAAAGTCATCCTGACGGCGTCAAAAGGCCAAGAATAAAATACCGTGGTTGGTGACGGCGTCACATAGGCCGTCATAAGTAGATCAAGGCCGTCCGAGGAAGTATTTGGCGGCGAGGTGACGGCGTCACATGGTTGTCTTGACGCCGTCAGCCCAGTTTTCCTATATATAGTTTTCTAGTTTTTACAATAAAAGGAGAGAAGTTTTGGAGAAACCCTAAAGACGAATTTGGTGCAACTTTTACAGGTTTTTCAAGGGTTCCAAACCCTTGATACTTTGCATTGTAATTGAGATAAGTGTTCTTCTAATTCAATCAATATGTCTATGTGTTGGTTGTCTATATCTTGTTCTTGTCTCAATTCCATTATGCTAGGCTAGATCTCTTTTGTGTTTGCTTAGATCTAATGAAACCTAGATATTGATTATGTGTTGATTACTTGTTTATTCTTGTTCTTGGATAAATGATTTTATATGTTAGGCTTAAGAAAACTGGCAGATCTCCAAATGGTAACATGCTTGAACGTCTTAAGAAACATGAACCGAGGCGTACTAGGTCTTTATTGGTTTTATTTAATGCATGAGCCACTGTTTACAATCCCTATAGTTGTGCTGGGTCATGGTGTAGGAGGAGATAAGAGCTCATAGAATTGGGGAGTTATGTATGCCACCCCATGAATGGTATTAAGGAATACGATCCGTCATCCATGCAATTATAACAAGTAATTAACCTGTAAAAGATATCTAGGGAGTAAGGAAGTCTAAGTAAACACATTTTCTCCAATTACTGCTCACAACCTTAGTATGATTAGTTTATTTTCATTTTTATTATTTTATTTTGATTGCATCTTAGTTTTGAGTTAGTTGAATAGCAACTAATTCCGCCCACTCTTTCAAAACCCGAGATTTTACTTGCTTTCTAAAAAACATAAAAATGCAAAAATAATCATCCCTCACCTTTAGAACTAGTAATTAGGCTTTCTAATCCTAGCGACACTATTCCTAAGCTGAACGATCAATCCCCCGGTACTTGTCACTATACTATACTACAACGATCAGGTACACTGCCTGGTGGGGGTTGTAAGCTTCTCGAGATCCCTCGAGAGGTAAAGCCTGTTGCGATTCCCACGCATCAAGTTTTTGGCGCCGCAGCCTGGGGAATAGTTATTGTCTAGGTTAGGATTTCTTTTTATTAGGTCTACTTGCTAGATTCCTTTCTAGTAAGATTTTATTTTTATTTTTAGGTCTTCTTTAGTATATCTTATTTCTTCGTGCCTTTTTTCGTAACTCTTTACCATCCGACATCATGGAAGGTGGTAACATCTTTGAACCCGTCATCCCACCACAACAAAACCCACCATTAGAACCCCTTAGGCCCCGAACCTTAGGAGAGTACTCCCGACCTAGCCATCAAGGCTACCGAAACACCATTGAGCTCACCGGAGCCAATGTGACCCCCTTGCGATCCGACACCATCCGGTTGGTGCAAAGCGGATGTGCATTCCATGGACTTCGTTCCGAAGATCCAAACCAACATCTTAAGGACTTTCTCAAAATCGTAGATTCCATAAACCTAGGTGTTGAAACTAGAGAGACTACCCGTTTACGCCTATTCCAATTCTCTCTACGGGATCAAGCTAGTCAATGGCTTGAGCGTTTACCCGCGGGATCCATCACCACATGGGATGATCTCACCACTCGTTTCCTTGCTCAATTTTTCCCACCGGGGAGAACTACTAAGCTTAGGAATGACATCTTGATGTTCCAACAACGTCAAAATGAATCTCTTTATGAAGCATGGACTCGTTTCAAGGACTTACTCCAAAAAGTCCCTCATCATGGCATAGATCTTTGGCTCCAAGTCCAAATCTTTTATGACCATATCGACATCTCCACGAGGCGAACCATTGACCAATCGGCCGGTGGTAAGCTACGTGATCTTAGTGCGGAACAATCATGGGAACTCATAGAAGATCTTGCTCTCTATGACAACGAAAGTTGGAATGATCCCCGTGACTTGAACAAAATGGTCAAGGCAATATCTTTGCCTTCAAACAATTCTAGCACTCCCGACCATAGGATCATGGAACTTGAGGACCAAGTCAAGTTTCTCATGAAATCCTACGATGCTCCTAAGCCTTCAAGCCATGTGAACAAAATCACTTCTTCATGCGAATTATGTAGTGGTCCCCATGACACTCGTGATTGTGTGGAACTCCCCGGAACAGCTTTTGCGGACTACGCATCCACGCGAACCGACGAAGCGGGAGATAAGTGGTACACTTTCAAGCCCGAGCCAAACACATACGGTGATTCATACAACCCCTCATGGAAAAATCACCCAAACCTTAGGTGGAAACAAAATCAACCCAATTCATCCAACCCACCTAATCGTTACCAACCAAACGGTCCACCATCCAACCGTACTTTCAACAACAATCCTTCTAACAACTATGGTAGTACCAACAATCTTGAAGGATTGATGTCAAAGTTCATGGCATCTCAAGAAGCTCGCATATCCAAGTTTGAAGCCGATTTCAAACAAAAGCAAAGCGAGATGACCACTAGAATTGAGGCATTGTTGAAAGTTCTCAATGACCGAGAAATGGGAGCACTCCCAAGCGACACAGTCAAGAATCCGAAACTAACCGTTAATTCCATATCTTCAGTTTCGTCACCCACTTCATGTCCACAATACTACTCGGTTAAATCAACGAGCACGTGTTTCAAACAAAACCCAGTTCCCCAAAAGGACCAATCAAATAAAACACCCACTATAGAGCCGGTCAAAAGCATAGTTGAAACACCTCTTACGCAAGACCTTGACGATGAATTCAAAGAACTTCACCTTGAACGCCCCGTCATTGATGTCTTAGCGCGTGCTCATTACTATAGTGCCCTCCTAGAAAAATATGAAAAGTATAAGCTAGGTAAAAATGGGACCGCCTTCGTTCAAAACAAGTTGCCTAAAAAGCTTGATGATCCGAGTATATTTGTTTTGCCTTGTAAGATAGGAAGATCCGAAGCTTTCGACACACTAGCCGATTTAGGGTCAAGCCTCAACTTGATTCCCTTATCCTTATTCACCGCTCTTAAGCTAGGAAAGTTAGAGGAAACGGAGGTATTGATAGGGCTAGCGGATGGGAGTATTGCCCACCTGGTTGGAATGATTAAGGATGTAGTTGTTCACGTAGGAAGGTTAACTATATTAGCGGATTTTCACGTCCTAGACATGGTTAGTGACACTACATGCCCATTATTGGTAGGAAGAGGATTTTTAGCAACCGCTAGTGCCATGATAGATTGCAAGGAATCCAAGATAGCGGTAGGAGAAGGCGATACTTGGTCGGTGTATGATGTTAAGAAGCATAGTTATGATTGTGATGATGAACCAACACCGCATTGGGTAGAGATGAATAGGAGACCATCTAGATATGGACCTTGGATAGAAAGGAACTTTATAGGACCTCAATGCCCATTCTATCTAGAAAAAGACTTTGTTGAAAAGACACATTCGGTAGAACAACTCATAGCTAGAGATGAAGAGCTAGATCCCTTTGAGGACCCCTTAATCTTTAGGAAGATGATTGAGTTATTAAGCGTGATGCCCATTAACATAGAAAGGAATAAATGGAAAAGAGAGGGGGATAAGTGTAAATGGAGGTGGGACAAGCCACCTAAAGAAGGTGACGGGTCATGGCATATTAGAATGACCTTGTATGATCCGGATGGAGAGAAGTTTGAAAGGTCATACCATACTAAGGAAACCGATAG
Organism: Artemisia argyi; assembly: GCA_030686995.1. Lineage (NCBI taxonomy): Eukaryota > Viridiplantae > Streptophyta > Magnoliopsida > Asterales > Asteraceae > Artemisia > Artemisia argyi. The sequence continues at coordinate 138,935,719 of CM060684.1, forward strand.
GAAGTTGAAACCTAAGTTCGATCCCAAAGATGTCCTTAACGAGGAACTCACCCGAATCACGTAGTAACCCATGACCTTGAGTCTAGCTACAAGACTCGTAAATAAAGAAAAGCGCTTCTTGGGAGGCAACCCATGTTTTGTGTGATTTTATTTGTTTGATTGTTATTTGCTTCCGTATGCATGTTTTGTTTTTATTGTTGGTTGATCATGTTTCTCAAATAAAATGTGGAAATACTTTACTATGTTGTTTGGCCTAGTCTTAACTCCAACCTAAAAGTATTTTTGCAAAAGATAAGTGTAAGGCGAAACCCCAAATAAGTTTTTTAAGAAACAAACCGATCGTGATTATCCACAATAATAAATGAGCATGTATATTCGTATTTGTTAGAGTCAAATGCTTGTATTGAGTCACAATGAAGTTTTGCAGGATTTTCCAGGAAGTAGGACCAAGTTTTTCCAGAAATTTTCTGGAAACTTAACATAAGAATTTCTGCAGGTCCATTCTGACGGCGTCAGGGGTTTACTCTTGACGGCGTCAGGAGTCAAAAATCTGGAAATTTTACCAGTTTTGTTTTTCTAACGGAGTCTTATGGTTTTTGTGAATTATTAAGTTTTATAATCTCTAGGAAATCTGCAAACTTCATTCCACAAGCATTATATCTTACTTTGTTTTCTAGGATTTAGAAACTTATATAGGATGCCGCCGATTTTACGCGAGGTTGTCTTGTCTATTTTGTCAGGATTCACAGGTTATGTTCGACAAGGAGATGATTTATATTCTCAAAGGGAAGCTTTGATTGTTCATTTTCTTGGAAGAAGATCTAACCTGGCCCACCTATAATACATACCGAGCGAATCAGGGGAGTATTTGATTTCATTCTCTTTACTTTTTCACTTTTACATTCTTTACTTGAACATTGGGGACAATGTTCATCTTAAGTGTAAGGGGAGGGTAAAAAGATGATACCTTACATATGCACTTTCGCTTGAGTTTGTTTTGTTTGATAGTAGATGTGTAATAAAACTATGAGAAATACTTGTTAGTGTAATTTTAACGCCAAATTTAAAATTTTTTACAACATTTAGGAGTGAAACTTTAGCCATAGCAAGCGTCTCATGGATAGGAGATTGTATGACTAGCACATAACCGTATATTCAGAAAAATTTTCCACCCAAAAATGTGAGGTTCGCCTTTAGATTTGATAGGAAAAGCATTTACTATTAGTGCTTATGAGTGTACCGGTAGCATTTAGATTCTAGAACTTGCGTTAGTGATGCATCCCGAGACCGCTAGTGAGACTACATTCGTGTGGTAAGATTTACTACATGATAAGAGGCATTAGGATCACCCTTGTATTAAACCCGTATCATAATTACTTGACCATTTAAGTCATATTACTTGGCTAGTTAAGTCAACTAATTTTTCCCACACCCTTAGCGTTGTACTCATTTTTAGTACACGAAACCCCTAGTACACCCCTCCGAGCCTATCTTTTCGTTTCTAACTTTAAGCATTTTACTTAAAGGAAGAATTTGTTACACCCCACTTAAATGTACAACCAAATCGCCTTAGCCTTCCGTGTATGCGCTCATTTTTAGTGCATTATTGTTATTTGTTAAACCCTAAGTTAACTTTCTAATTGATTACATGGTTGCTAAGTCGAGTCATATCCTGGTACATATTGTTTTGGGACGATTGGGACTCATGGGTAAGTACTTATTTTATGGAGTAATGGGGAAGAACATCACTTATTACCCCCATACGTACGTTAATCTTAAAAGTGCTCCAAGTGTTTTAATTTTCTTAATTCGAGTCATTAGATTAGTTAATTGTAAAGTATGTAAAGATTCAAGTGTAAGGGGAATTCTCATCCCCTATGATGTATTATTTTGGATGGTAGGGTAAGAGTGTATGCAAAAAAAAAAAAAAAAAAAAAAAAAAAAAAAAAAAAAAAATCAAGAAAAAAGAAAAGAAAAAAATAGAAAAAGGAAAAAGAGAAAAAACATACGGACTACCATCCCGTTTCATTCTATGTTCATTTTATGTTTTTGTTATTTTTCATTTATTAGCTTAAGTCGAGTCTAGTCTTGGCTTAGCAACGCCATATTGTACATGTAATTAACCAAGATTGTTAACTCGCCACCAGTAAAACTTCCTTTATCCAACAAAACCGTGTAATTCATATCCCTATACCTAACGTTACAACCCTTTAAAAGACCTCTTTGATAGTTTATCCTAGGTGCTTACGCCATGTGGTGGAGGTTTGATCCTTTCCCAAGCCTATGGTAATCTATTTTGCTATGACAGGTAGTGAGAGATATCTTCCATTTCCATAATGTTATATTACTTTATTACACCCGAGAGATGTGAGTATCTAAACACTATTTGTGAGGTGCTTGTGTATGATCTCCGTGCTTGTCTATTGGTCTTTAGTGGAACGATTATTTGTTGTAATTACTTTTATATTAGTGTTAAATGACCCCTAACTTGTATTTTGAGTAGAATAAAAGCGCATTTGCTAGAGGACAAGCAAATCTCAAGTGTAAGGGTATATGATGAGGCGAAAAATGATCCGTTTTTAGGGGGTCATTTAAGCCCGAATCCGACTTTATTTGATCAAATATTGCCCTAAATCGTTCCTTTTGTGATTTTAGGTACTTGGAGAGTGAATTCTGAAAAAGAAGCCATTTTGAACGTTTTTGGAGCATAAAAGTGAAGAAAATGGCAAAGTATCAATTTTCCATGCTGAAAACACTAGGTGACGGCGTCAAGAGTTACACCCTGACGGCGTCAGACATCAAGAATAAAATACCGTAGTTGATGACGGCGTCAAAAGTCATCCTGACGGCGTCAAAAGGCCAAGAATAAAATACCGTGGTTGGTGACGGCGTCACACAGGCCGTCATAAGTAGATCAAGGCCGTCCGAGGAAGTATTTGGCGGCGAGGTGACGACGTCACATGGTTGTCTTGACGCCGTCAGCCCAGTTTTCCTATATATAGTTTTCTAGTTTTTACATTAAAAGGAGAGAAGTTTTGGAGAAACCCTAAAGACGAATTTGGTGCAACTTTTACAGGTTTTTCAAGGGTTCCAAACCCTTGATACCTTGCATTGTAATTGAGATAAGTGTTCTTCTAATTCAATCAATATGTCTATGTGTTGGTTGTCTATATCTTGTTCTTGTCTCAATTCCATTATGCTAGGCTAGATCTCTTTTGTGTTTGCTTAGATCTAATGAAACCTAGATATTGATTATGTGTTGATTACTTGTTTATTCTTGTTCTTGGATGAATGATTTTATATGTTAGGCTTAAGAAAACTGGCAGATCTCCAAATGGTAACATGCTTGAACGTCTTAAGAAACATGAACCGAGGCGTACTAGGTCTTTATTGGTTGTATTTAATGCATGAGCCACTGTTTACAATCCCTATAGTTGTGCTGGGTCATGGTGTAGGAGGAGATAAGAGCTCATAGAATTGGGGAGTTATGTATGCCACCCCATGAATGGTACTAAGAAATACGATCCGTCATCCATGCAATTATAACAAGTAATTAACGTGTAAAAGATATCTAGGAGTAAGGAAGTCTAAGTAAACACATTTTCTACAATTACTGCTCACAACCTTAGTATAATTAGTTTATTTTCATTTTTATTATTTTATTTTGATTGCATCTTAGTTTTGGGTTAGTTGAATAGCAACTAATTCCGCCCACTCTTTCAAAACCCGAGATTTTACTTGCTTTCTAAAAAACATAAAAATACAAAAATAATCATCCCTCACCTTTAGAACTAGTAAATTAGGCTTTCTAATCCTAGCGACACTATTCCTAAGCTGAACGATCAATCCCCCGGTACTTGTCACTATACTATACTACAACGATCAGGTACACTGCCTGGTGGGGGTTGTAAGCTTCTCGAGATCCCTCGAGAGGTAAAGCCTGTTGCGATTCCCACGCATCAGTAATAAGCAAAGATAAAGAAAGAAACGATCAAACCACAACACGATTGTTTATCGTGGTTCGGCTACAAGGACTCTTTTTCCTTGCCCTACACCCACGCCCCGAGTTTCCAACTCGAGAGTTATAAGCACTAATCAACAAGCTCCTTTCCCGGTGGAGAAACCTTTACAACGTCGCTTACACTTTTACCGACACTAAGCTAGATGTCGAGTTCTTTTACACGGGTACAACCACTCCCATCGTCGCTTACCGATACTAAGCTAGATGTCGAGTTCTTTACCAAGGGTACAACCACTCCCTTTAGTTCTTTTACAAGGGTACAACAACTCCCGACACACTACGTATTTTGAGGCCTAAAATACTAACCGATCACTTCTATACAAGATACACATGAAGTATAAACTACCAAAGTCTATACACAACAAAGCTAACAAGTCTTGCAACTTAGAGTTGAAACTTGTAACTTCTTAGATGAATATGTGAACTCATTTGCTACATAAGAGAATCACACAAGTTAGTAGCTACTGAGTATAATGAGAGAATATGTGTAAAATATGAGTTTAAGTGATGACTCAAAACTAACAAATGGTTTGGTATTTATAGCAAAACATTCTGCAGGTCTGGCGGATACGGCGGAACCCTCAGATGGGTTCCGCCCGTGTACCCCCAGGGTTCCGTCAGGGCTGCAGTTGGTTTTGCAATGAATCTTCCAAACCAAACAAGGTCACATTACATAAATACTAGTCAAACACAAACTTGCACAAGAAAACTTATGGTTAGTCAAACACACTTTCTTTCTATAAATGTATAATGACAAACTTACCGTAAATGTGATGTGATATTTCTATTTAAAGAAATAAATGTGATGTGACAAGACTCTTTCTAAATTAAGAAATAAAAACAATGTTTTGTTTAAAAGGAAATGTAATCCTTAGTTTAAATAAGACTTAAACACTTAAAGTTATGATTTACTCTTAGCTAAAGTTCATACTTTGTCATTAACAAAACTTAGCAAAGATCGTAAAATATAAATAACGTTTTTAGGCGATATCTGTATTAACAATCTCCCCCTTTTTGTTGATGACAAAACATAAACTTTATTTATAAGTAAGTCACTAGTTTTAGTGTTAAGTCTTACAAAGTTAGTATAAAAACTTGTTTTTGCTAAGATGATGTGATATGCAAGAGTTAAGAGAAAAAAAATTTTGAAACAAGTTTAGATATAAATTCTCCCCCTTTTTGTCGAAACAAAAAGAAGAGTAGCGAAGCGGAAGTATGCACTTGCTCCCCCTTGGACGATACTCCCCCTAAATGGAGTGCCAAGAGAGGAGATATGGATTTTGACCCTACAAAACAAAATGTTAGTTGCCACACAAGACAAGTCATGAAAGCATTTCATGTCTAGAACACAACTAAGAGTTGTGAAGTGGAATAATGCAACACTCATGCTCCCCCTTTAATATTACTCCCCTAAATGGAGTATCAAGGAAAGAAAACATGGAAAATGATCCTACAAAAAGAAATGTTAGTTTCTAAAACACAAGATATATGTATGCTACCATAGCGAGGTATAGTTTACTCATCATACCTAAATGGTCAACAAACAATGCACACCTTGTAGTAGAAAGAAATTCATTTCATGTAAAATTTTGACTCTTAGAAAGTCAAGGAAAAGAAATTAGGAAGAAAGCATCTTACTTCTAAAAATAAAAAGAAAAATAAAAAGAAACTAAGAACATAAAATCCTACATCGATAAAAGGAAACCATCATTTTCCTTAATGAGAAACATTTTTCAAAAACAAGGCAATGGTTTGTTAAGGAGGAAAATGTGTGTTGGATGATGTAGCGGGTTTTGTTTTGAATGTTGTGGAGGTAAAACGGTTTTGGTTTGTTGGTTTTGATGTTGAAACATTTTCCAAAAGAAACGGTTTTGTTTCATTTTGGAGACTCTAAACATGAGGTGGTGTTGGTGCTCTAAACTTGGTTTGTTGTTTTAATGAGAAACATTTTCCAAAAGAAACGGTTTTGTTTCATTTTGGAGACTCTAAACATGAGACGATCCAAAATGTGTTTTAGGATAAACCACATTTCATTGGTTAGAGGACCATGGATGTCTTTGTAGATAGGGTGAAACAACAATGATTTTGGGTGGTGATACTCTTGTTGTGGTGGTTGGTTGTGGTCAAAAGACTCATTTTGGTCAAGCAATGACCTTGGTTTTTCATTTGTGAAGGTGGTGGTTTTGTTGGTCTTGGTGGAAGAGATGCTTCTATTTTCTTATACGAAGAAAATAGAGATTCAAAGTGTTGGGAAGGTTCTTGTGGTTGTTCTCGTTGAACAAAGTGATGGAGGCTTGGTTCTCCGGAAGGAATACCATGAAGGTTTTTGTAAATGGGGTGAAACACAAATGATTGTAGGTGTGTATAACCTTGATCATTTGGAAAAATTTAGGGTCTAGCATAACGGTAAGCCAAACTCTCAAGCAATGACGGTGGATGAGGTGCATCATCCAATGACTCATTTGGTTGAAATATTGGTTGTTGTTGGGTTTCCGTTTCGGCAATGGTGTCAAAGAGTGACAATGATGGAGGGCTTGATGGTTTAGGTGATAGGTTTTCAAAAGTTTCCAATAGTGGATGTGGTGATGTTGGTGGTGTATGGAAAAGTTCCATTGGTGTAAGCGTTGGTGATTGATGGTTGAAAAGTGTGTATGTTTGTATTGCCATGTTTCGGAGAGGATGTTGGAGTAGCAAGATTTAGGAAATCTTGAATAGTGGTCATGTTGATGTTGCAAGGTATTGAATATGGTGTTGAGGTAGTAAGGTTAAGGAAATCTTGGATAGGTGAAGAAATGTCAAGTGATGAGCTTGATTTAATGGTTTTGTTGAAGCAACAAGGTTTAACACTAATCCTAGTGGTTTTAGCTTGATGATTCGGATGAGGTGTTTGATTTAGTTATCTCAAATCTTTGGTTTACAAGAGTTTTGAGATTAAGAGAAGTAATGGTGTTGGTGTGAGTTTTGGGGTATTCTAAAGAGATCAAACTTAAAAAGAATTGTGGGAAGGAGTGTTTGGATTTGATGTGTTCCATACAAAGATTGAGGTTTCAAATGATTTGATGTCAATCCAATGGAATTGGGTGGAGTGAAAGACCAACATATGAACTCAATTCTTTGTGATCATGGGAAGTGATTTGGTTTGAAAATGTTCCAATGGTTTGAAGGATCCTTTAAAAGGGTTCCTTGGGTTAGTTATGTTTGAATTCGAATTTTTGGCGGGAAGTGACTTCCTAATTGTTTTAGTGAGTGAGAGTTGTCATAGTATGGTTATTGGAGGTAAGGGAAGATGTTTCTCACTAAAGAAAATGATTTCACACTTTACAAGTTTTGAACTTAAGAAAAATGACAAAAAAAATTCTGCAGGTGACTAGCGGAACCCTGAGACAACACAGGCGGAACCCTCTTGAGGGTTCTGATGCGTGGGAATTGCACCAGGCTTTACCTCTCGAGCGATCTCGAGAAGCTTACAACCCCCACCAGGCAGTGTACCTGATCGATGTAGTATAGTATAATGACAAGTACCGGGGGATTGATCGTTCAACTTAGGAATATTGTCGCTAGGATTAGAAAACCTAAGAACTAGGTCTAGAGATGAGGGATGATTCTTTTTGTATTTTTTGTTTTTTTATGAAAGCAAGTAAAATCTCGGTTTTTGAAGGAGTGGGCGGAATTAGTTGCTAGTCAGCTAACCCAATGACTAAAATGCAATCAAAATAAAATAACAAAAATGAAAATAAACTAAATTAAACTAGTGGTGTGAGCAATATATGGGAGAATTGTGTTTACTTAGATTTCACTACTCCCTAGATATCTTTTACAGGTTAATTACTTGTTATAGTTGTGTGGATGACGGATTGTATTCCTTAATACCATTCATGGGGTGGCGTACTTACTTCCCCAATCCTATAAGCTCCTACTTCACTCCTATGTCGAGTCGGCTAAGAAGCTCCTAACATGGGATCACTAGAATTCGCTCATGCATTAAATACAATCATAAAAACCTAGTACACATCGGTTCATGTTTCTTAAGACATTCAAGCAAGTTACACAATGGAGATCTGCCAGTTTTCTTAAGCCTAACATTGAAATCATTCATCCATTACAACTATAAACAAGCAATCAACCTATAATTAACATCTAGGTTTCATTACATCTAAGCAAACACATGAAAGATCTAGCCTAGCATGTTTAAATCAAGACAAGCATAAGATATATTCAAACAACACATAAACATATTGAATGAATTGAAAGAGGACTTATCTTAATTGAACATGAAAGGTTTCAAGGGGTAAAAACCCTTGAAAATACTGTTACAAACGACCTAGGGTTTATTAGGTTCGACCCTAGTATACTCCACACAAGTTCCTCTTTTAATGAATGAAAAATAGAAAAGTATATATAGATTTTGTGAGGTGACGGCGTCAAGAGTAAATGTCTGACGCCGTCATCTCGCCGCCAATAAACTCCTCGGACTGCCTAGATCTATGTTTGACGCCGTCACGTGTATTCCATTTGCAGGCCGTCACAAAAATTACTCTTGACGCCCTTCTCTTGACGCCTTCAGGTTTTCACTGGGTCGTCATGGATTTTACTCCTGACGCCGCCACAACTTCTTTCTTGACGCCGTTAGGTACTGTTCTCAGCATGGAAAATTAAGTCTTTGCCGTTTTCTTCACTTTTATGCTCCAAAAACGTCCAAAATGCTTCCTTTTCCAGAATTCACTCCCAAAGTACCTAAAATCACAAAAGGAACGATTTAGGGCAATATTTGATCAAATAAATTCAATTCCGGGCTTAAATGTCCCCTTAAAAATGGTTCATTTTTCGCCTCATCATATACCCTTACACTTGAGATTTGCTTGTCCTCAAGCAAATGCGCTTTTATTCTAATCAAAATACAAGTTAGGGGTCATTTAACACTAATATAAAAGTAATTACAACAAATAATCGTTCCACTAAAGACCAAAGACAAGCACGGAGGTCATACACTAGCACCTCACAAATAGTGTTTAGATACTCACATCTCTCGGGTGTAATAAAGTAATATCACAATATGTAAATGGAAAACATCTCTCACTACCTGTCATAGCAAAATAGATTACCATAGGCTTGGAAAAGGATCAAACCTCCACCACATGGCGTAAGCACCTAGGATAAACTATCAAAGAGGTCTTTTTAAAGGGTTGTAACGTTAGGTGTAGGGATATGGAATACACGGTTTTGTTGGATATAGGCGGTCTTTACTGGTGGCGAGTTAACAATCTTGGTTAATTACATGTACAGTATGGCGTTGCTAAGCCAAGACTAGACTCGACTTAAACTAATAAATAAAAAATAACAAAAACATAAAATAAACATATAATGAAACGGGATGGTAGTCCGTATGTTTTTTCTCTTTTCTTTTTCTATTTTTTTTCTTAATTTATTATTTTTTTTTTATTTTTTTTTTATTTTTTTTTTTATTTTTTTTCTTTTGCATACATTCTTACCCTACCATCCAAAATAATACATCATAGGGAATGTACATTTCCCTTACACTTGAATCTTTACATACTTTACAATAAACTAATCTAATGACTCGAATAAAGATAATCAAAATACTTGGAGTACTTTTAAGATTAACGTACATATGGGGGTAATAATATGATGTTCTTCCCCATTACTCCATAACATTAGTACTTTACCCATGAGTCCCAATCGTCCCAAAACAGTATGTACAAGGATATGACTCGACTTAGCAACCATGTAATCAATTAGATAATTAACTAAGGGTTTAAACAAATAACAATAATGCACTAAAGATGAGTGCATACACGGAAGGCTAAGGCGATTTGGTTGTACATTTAAGTGGGGTGTAACAAATTCTTCCTTTTAGTAAGATGCTTAAAGTTAGAAACGAAAAGATAGGCTCGGAGGGGTGTACTAGGGGTTTCGTGTACTAAAAATGAGTACAACGCTAAGGTGTGGGAAAAATTAATTGACTTAACTAGCCAAGTAACATGACTTTAATGGTCAAGTAATTATGATACGGGTTTAACACAAGGGTGATCCTAATGCCTCTTATCATGTAGTAAATCCTACTACACGAATGTAGTCTCACTAGTGGTCTCGGGATGCATCACTAACGCAAGTTCTAGAATCTAAATGCTACCGGTACACTCATAAGCACTAATAGTAAATGCTTTTCCTATCAAATCTAAAGGCGAACCTCACATATTTGGGTGGGAAATTTTTCTGAATGATACGGTTTTGTGCTAGTCATACAATCTCCTATCCATGAGACGCTTGCTATGGCTAAAGTTCCACTCCTAAATGTTGTAAAAAATTTTAAATTTGGCGCTAAAATTACAATAACAAGTATTTCTCATAGTTTTATTACACATCTACTATCAAACAAACAAACTCAAGCGAAAGTGTATCTGTAAGGTATCATCATTTTACCATCCCCTTACACTTAGGAGGAACATTGTCCCCAATGTTCAAGTAAAGAATGTAAAAGTGAAATAAGTAAAAAGAATGAAATCAAATACTCCCCTGATTCGCTCGGTATGGATTATAAGGTGGCCAGGTTAGATCTTCCTCCAAGAAAATGAACAATCAAAGCTTCTCTTCCAGAATATAAATCATCTTCTTGTCATACATAACCTGTAAAACCTGAGAAAATAGAAAAGGCAACCTCGCGTAAAATCGGCGGCAATCTATATATACTAACAAATCCTAGAAAACAAAGTAAGATATAATGCATGTGGAATGATGTTTGCAGATTTCCTGGAGATTATAAAACTAAAGATTCAACAAAAACTTTAAGACTCCGTTAGAAAAACAAAACTGGTAAAATTTCTAGAATTTTACACGTGACGCCGTTAAGAGTAAACTCATAACGCCGGCAGAAGTGACCTGCAGAAATTCTTACGTTAAGTTTCCGGAAAATTTCTGGAAAAACTTCGTCCTACTTTCTGGAAAATCCTACAAAACATCATTATGACTCGATACAAGCATTTGACTCTAACAAATACGAATATACATGTTCACTTAATATTGTGGAGAATCATGATCGAGTTTGTTTCTTAAAAACATATTTGGGGTTTCCCGTTACACTTATCTTTTGCGAAATACCTTTGGATGAAGTTAAGACTAAGGCAAACAACAAAGTAAAGTATTTTCACCATTTTAGTTTTGAAACATGATCTACCAACAATAAAAATAAAGCATGCATACGGAAACAAATAACAATCAAATAAAATAAAAATCACACAAACAAAAACACACAAAGCATGGGTTGCCTCCCAAGAAGTGCTTGTTTTTGTTCGAGTCACGAGCCTGACTCTACCCTTATTTAACGAAAATAGGGGAGGTTTTCCCTACACTTAAAATTAAATGCAGGTGGAAGTAGCGATACACACCCTTAGGGTGGAAATATGCCACGTGAGGAAAGAGTGGTGGATGAATTATATGCTCAAAGGTCTGTGCCCCTATCATCATAACCTTACCTAATTCAATCGGGTTAATGGGTGGATTAAGATTTTCTCCTAGAAAGGGATCATTTTCTATCAACTTCGAAAGACTCCTAGTTTGGGATCCATCTTGACCTAATAAACCCGGTTTAAACCCATAATGTTTCTTGTGATCAATCATAAATGGGTGATGTAAGCATGTAAGGTCATTTTCCACTCCTATATTGGCTTCCTCTCTACAAGGCTTAGAGTCCACTACCTTTAACCTAAGACTACCCGGACTATATGGTTTGATGGGTGGATCGGGTCCTATTTCAATTCCTAAATTTTCATCCATGGATGGAAGATTAGGTAACGGTTTTGGTTGAGGCTCCTGTTCATCAAAACTAGGAACTTCCCTAGAACTAAGAGTAAGGTTATCATTATAAGTATTCAAACCTATATCCTCTAGTTGTGTTTGGTTCAAAGGTTCTACATCTATTGGGGTTCCTATAGTCTCTTCCACTTCTTCTGGGTAAGTCACGGGTGGTATGTGTGCCTCAAATGATGGTAGGACTTGTGGGGTACTTAGTGAGCTTATGTTATTTACTTCATCATTCCCTATGTCACGATCACCTATATCCTCAACATGTGTTTTATTATAATCTAACCCTAACATTTTCCCAAGTATCTCAAGTGCTTCTCTAAGCATCTCAACTTCTATATCCAAATTATAAGGATCATCCTCAATATTCTGACTGCTATATACAAATTGCCCAAAAGATTCATCATGTATTTCTTGAGATTCATCATCATCGATCATAAAACCTAGGTCTTTTTTATCAATGTGATCATGTTCGGCTACATCCTCCATCACATCAAGGTCACCTATGTGTTCATCCTGTATTATGGTAGTGCCTAACCATGACATGCATCTAGGTGGCTCATACGAAACTATCCTAGGTGAAGGCTTATATGGTGCATAGGTTTCACTAAGTGCGGCATTTTGAGGGGTTGATGGAGCTCCTAAGGTGAATTCTTTAAAAGTCTTATGCACTTGGCCTCTTTTCTCAAGGTACTCAATAAAATCAATATAAGATCATATCCTCCTCATTTCATTCCCCTATCTTAATATATCCAAACTGGTGTAATTATATTTTTTCTGGTAAAACTCTAGTGTTGGACTTGGTGGATTCACGTTCTCCATAATGGTGAACGGAAGAGTCAATGGAAAGGTTTTTACGAACAAAGACACAAAGAAAAGATAGACTATGAGAAAGCTAATAAAAAGAAAAATAAAAAACTTACTAGAAAGGAATCTAGAAATTAGACCTAATAAAAAGAAATCCTAACCTAGATAATAACTATTCCCCGGGCTGCGGCGCCAAAAACTTGATGCGTGGGAATTGCACCAGGCTTTACCTCTCGAGGGATCTCGAGAAGCTTACAACCCCCACCAGGCAGTGTACCTGATCGATGTAGTATAGTATAATGACAAGTACTGGGGGATTGATCGTTCAACTTAGGAATAGTGTCGCTAAGATTAGAAAACCTAAGAACTAGGTCTAGAGATGAGGGATGATTCTTTTTGTATTTTTTATTTTTTATGAAAGCAAGTAAAATCTCGATTTTTGAAGGAGTGGGCGGAATTAGTTGCTAGTCAACTAACCCAATGACTAAAATGCAATCAAAATAAAATAACAAAAATGAAAATAAACTAAATTAAACTAGTGGTGTGAGCAATATATGGGAGAATTGTGTTTACTTAGATTTCACTACTCCCTAGATATCTTTTACAGGTTAATTACTTGTTACAGTTGTGTGGATGACGGATTGTATTCCTTAATACCATTCATGGGGTGGCGTACTTACTTCCCCAATCCTATAAGCTCCTACTTCACTCCTATGTCGAGCCGGCTAAGAAGCTCCTAACATGGTATCACTAGAATTCGCTCATGCATTAAATACAATCATAAAAACCTAGTACACATCGGTTCATGTTTCTTAAGACGTTCAAGCAAGTTACACAATGGAGATCTGCCAGTTTTCTTAAGCCTAACATTGAAATCATTCATCCATTACAATTATAAACAAGCAATCAACCCATAATTAACATCTAGGTTTCATTACATCTAAGCAAACACATGAAAGATCTAGCCTAGCATGTTAAAATCAAGACAAGCATAAGATATATTCAAACAACACATAGACATATTGAATGAATTGAAAGAGGACTTATCTTAATTGAACATGAAAGGTTTCAAGGGGTAAAAACCCTTGAAAATACTGTTACAAACAACCTAGGGTTTATTAGGTTTGACCCTAGTATTCTCCACACAAGTTCCTATTTTAATGAATGAAAAATAGAAAAGTATATATAGATTTTGTGAGGTGACGGCGTCAAGAGTAAATGTCTGACGCCGTCATCTCGCCGCCAATAAACTCCTCGGACTGCCTAGATCTATGTTTGACGCCGTCACGTGTATTCCATTTGCAGGCCGTCACAAAAATTACTCTTGACGCCCTTCTCTTGACGCCTTCAGGTTTTCACTGGGTCGTCATGGATTTTACTCCTGACGCCGTCACAATTTCCTTCTTGACGCCGTTAGGTACTGTTCTCAGCATGGAAAATTAAGTCTTTGCCGTTTTCTTCACTTTTATGCTCCAAAAACGTTCAAAATGCTTCATTTTCCAGAATTCACTCCCAAAGTACCTAAAATCACAAAAGGAACAATTTAGGGCAATATTTGATCAAATAAATTCAATTCTGGGCTTAAATGACCCCCTAAAAACGGTTCATTTTCGCCTCATCAGGTTCCGGTTGGTCCGTTGGGCCATTTCTGGATTGCCCAGAAAATACACTGGCGGAACCCATTTTTGGGTACCGCCAGATCCGCCAGACCTGAAAAACTTGGCAGTCTGCATTTTTGACCCGCGAGACGATTTTCAAATTTTTCGAAAACTTCTAAAAACAAAAATATAATTCATATCTGGTTAGGAAATGCAAAAATTGGACTTGTAAAGACGCATACCATTGGACTTTGACCGGGGGCTAGCGAATTTCACTATACTTAGTGAAATTATCATAAACTTGAAAATTTGACAACATGCCAAATGTTGTCTTCCTGCATCATTGTTAGTTCCTACAAGTTCCAAATAGTACCAAATATCTTACCAACACACAACTACATAACACGTAATGTTTAAACGACCAAATTGTTCAAATAGCACCTAGTGCCAAACACTCCTACACACCCGCTCTCATAGACGGTCAATCTTCTTCTTGAGCTTTCCAAGAAATCTCTCGATGTTTTTGAACATCCCCTTTGTTTGCTTGAACTCCGCCGACTCATTTGGAATATCTGAAAGTTGTAAAATGTATTCTAGAGGTGGGAGCCTAGAGTTGGGCAAAGCCTAGAGTTGGAACATGTTTACCTTGGGCTTTGTAGATTTTCCTATCACTTAGTGGGACAAAAGCGTGTGGAATGAGAGAGTAGTCTAGGTGAAGACCTATAGGAGTTGATGGAATGGGAGATATGAACCTAAAGAGATGGGTCAAGAGCACTCCATACGGCATAGACGTTGTGCCTTGCACGGGAATTTCGGCCATTCTCTTGGTCATGTAGTAGGCAAGGTTGAAGGGTTGCCTAACGGACAAGGAGTAGAGCATGTAGCAAAGGCAAACATTGATGTGATCCCGGTTTTCTATGGTGCTAATTACATTGGCTCTAAGGAGTTCTTCCCATTTATTGAATTGGGGCTTGAGTTCATTGAATTCCATTCCATATGGGTCCTTGATGACCTCATTTCCGGTTCTAGTTCTCCGAGTGTTGGTGGTCCTAATGAAGAGGTGGTCACGAAGTTCATCTTTGGACACAAGAGGGGTATCATCGGGATGGATGCGGTCAAAGAGTGTGTCAAGAGTTGTGAGGGAGTGCAAGTCGGAGTAGATGCAAGTACCATGGTTTGGGACACCTAGGATTTGAGCAAACTCCTCGAGAGTGAATGAGTATTGATGACTACTAGCCCTAAAGTTAATAGACATGCGACCATACTCATCCTTGGAGAAGGTGACGGATGCATAGAATTCTAAAATGAACCTAGAACAAATAGGCTCATCGATTTCTAAGAGACACTCAAAGTTGATTGTGGCAAGTTCCGTGTAGAGGTTTGTACCTTCTAAGAAGGATGGATCAATGGTTCACCCTTATGGACATATCATTTTTCTAAGGCTTTGAAAACAATGATTTGAGTTTGAGTAAGACCTTTGGTTTTGTGGTGTTTGGGTAGGTACTTGATGGTGTCCTTGCGGTTGTAGTGAGTTAGAAGAGGCATGATGATTCCTAGAAAATCAAAATTTCACATTTTAGTCTAAGTAAACGACTATTGTAATGTGTATGTTCTAGTGTGTGCCTATATGAAAAAAATGTGGAGGTGCGGTTAACTTGACTCATTTTGATGCTTAAAAACGTTTTATAATGCAAGTGATGTTTCAATGACGTTTTTCATTTGTTTTAACAATGTGGTGAACGGTGGTAAAGTATGGTTGATGACCGAGAGTGGATATGTGAAATGAGGTGGTGATTGCTTGACAACACTTGAAGCTTGGATATCTTCTTTGTGTTCTTCACTTGCTAGAAAGTGGAAGAGACGCATTTCATAATGAAATTCACTAGACTTTTGATGACATAGACAAATATGTTAATGAGAGTATGGATATGACAATTTCCCTTTGTTTTAAAGAGCGACACAAGGGTGAACATAGGTTTATGTATCATGAAAGGTGGTTTAATCTTAATAGGTTAGGTTATAGTGGAGATGACACACTTGTTTGGTTACATTGTGGAATCTTCTTGTGAAGATGACTAGGTGGAGTTATTGGTGAAGATGATATTGACTCTTGGTTTCTTTGAGGGCATGGAAATGGTGGATGACTCGATATTGATAGGACAAAGGATAACTCGGTTTCTCATTTCACATTGGTTGTTTGAGGTTTGAGTGATGAAAGGTTATGAGGAAGATGCTTGAAGTTTTGCTCATTTTGTTAATCTTATGGGCTGAGATATATCACAAGGTGAATGTGATGAGATGATGGTGAAAGAACAAGCGAACTTAAGTGCTAAATGTTTAAGAATGAAACCGTATTGACATTTGTTCTTGTTCCTATTGATTTTTGTGGTTTTATCCTAATGTTCAAAACGAAGGTTTTAAGTCTTATGAGTCTTTACCTAAGTCTAGGGATGATGAATGCTTCTCATTCAAGAGGTTTCGTGAGAACGTTGACAGAATGGTTAACGTATACGACTTTCTTAGCTAAAATGTTCCTCAATGAACATTTTTTACCAAGGCGATGATGACGGATCACAATATGTCAATTAAGAACATAATGGATTGGATTGTCGCTGAAGTCGATGCTTCCTTTGTTGAAGGGATAACAATGTTGACAAAAGAATTCCGTTATTGACACAAATTTGCTTGTTCAAGCGGAGCTTGTTGATGTGCTTCTCCATCCGATGCTAATTTGAGAACCTTACGCGTTTTGGAGAATCATTGGGTAAGTAAGTATAAAAGTGCAAGTACCACTTGGGCTTTTCTTATCAACTTATTACCGACATAATTCCATTTGGCATACACTATGGTTTCGATTCCCGTTCTTTTGGGATACCATAATCCTAGTTGTGTAGTACCTTATGATGAATCCAAACAAGCTCTTTCGAGAGAGTTGTTTTAGGATCTTCTCTAAAAAGAACGAGCACATAGACAAGCACTAAACATAATGTTGGATTTATTCGTTATGAGAATAAGTAAACTTCCAAGCATTTCTCTATGTTTAGTTTTACCTACGGATTTACTAATCTCATTCTTGATAAGTCACAAAGGACTTAATCATTGTGAACATGTGAATAACTAGGAATGTCTTTGAGTGATTATCCTTTGCTTTTGGAGCTTGCTTAGAAAATAAATCTTTCATAGATTTACATTAATTTCTATTTTAAAAGACTCATTTTATTTTAATGGTTGCTTTACTCTAATGTCCAAAAATACTTTTTATCAAATTTATTTAAATCACAACTATGACTTATGAATCAAGTTTTTATGACCTTGTCAATATTGCTTGACTCATTGTTTGACACAAGACGAAAGAATATTGTTTTTCAATCTTAATAATTTATCTTCCTTGTTATTGATTTTTACTTGTATTATCAATTTTGGACTTTCGACTAAGTCATCATCTACCAAATATGATATCTTAGAAGGAGGTGGTCTTTCATCGAATATTAAATTCAATGACTCCTTGACTCTTTGGGTTTATTTACTTAAAACACTATGAGTGTAAATGTCCAAGAGATGCAACATCATAAGACTATGGGTCAAATTTGATGTGCAAATCCTAGATGTTTATAAATCATTTTCTCCCAATCATCCTAATGAATTCAAATGATTTATTTTTCTTTGTGTGTCTTATATGAAATTTTAACAAAATAATGGTTGAATTTAAGACACAATTGAAAATGTAAGGTATAATGTCAAAAGACGTTGTACTACAAATATCTATGAAATGTTGTGGTTTTGCTAGATTTGCAAGCATCACAAAAATGTTGGTTGTCTCATCACTTAGGAGATTCTTAGTTAGTTCACTTGTAGACAAGTATTAAGTAAGACTCACTCAAGAGTTACTCGTGTCTTTTCCCGAAGGTTAAAAGAAGTAAAACACCTTATATCTCCTACTAAAAGTAGTGTCTAAGTCCTTTAATCACAAAGGATCTAATCCTTGTTGTTACTTACACAATATAACCATCTTAGAGTAAAAACTACTAGTATCACTCATGATAGAGCTTAATACTAATCAATATGAAACACTGAAAGGTGAGTTGAAGAGACGTGTACCTTTTAAGCTCCATAGATTAGCCATCAAGAAGATAATCATAAAGCAAATAATCTTGACTTGTAGAAAAACTAAACTCAAATACTTATGAATCCAAGAAGGTTAGACAAACACGTAAAAATATTTGAACATGATATCTTTATCTTTTTATCATGAGCTTCTACTAGAGATAGAATTACTCTTACAATTCTCTCCTAAATTAAACACAACTTGCTTTGTTTTTTATGAGTGCTCAAACACTCATCATTTTTTGTCAAATCTGAACTGCAAAAAATACAAAAACACTCAGTAATGCATCAAAATACTAAAAATATTTCAAAATTGTGTTTTATATGTTTTAGATGCAAAATGAGCAAAATCAAATGAAAAACGTACAAATTTGCAAAATTGGCAGTTTCAGTCCCCCAAGTTTCAAAATTTGTCAAAATCAGTCCCTGAGCATATATTTTAAATAAAAAGTCAACCCAAAGCTTTTGAAAGTCAAAATATTAAAAAATTGATCTTTGGGTAAAAAGTTTTGAGAATTTACATGTTTAGTCCCTGAAGTTTGAAAATTGGCATAAAAGGTCCCTGGGATTTCAGATTTTAGAAAATTGCAATTATGGTCCTTGAGTTATTGGTGCTTGGCATATTGTACCCTTGAAACAAGTTTGGAAGGTTGGCATTTATGGTCCTCAAAGTTTCAGCTTCTGGCAATTATAGCCATTGTGATTTATTCGTAACCAAACCAACCCTTTAATATTGAAACCACCAAATCCAAAGTCAAGCCTACCCTTTGGCCCAAACAACAATACCCGGCCCAACCCTTTGTTATTAAAAACAGCCATGGTCAAAAGCCAGTCAACATCATCCCCTACCTCAACCCCCCGTTTTCCTGAACCTGTCTCCCCCCTCCTCTCCATACTCCACCAACCTCACCAAACCTTCAATTAATTCTTACACCAACCCAACCAACCCCCCTCCTCATTTAATAACTCACCAAACCCCACCCAATTGCCCCAAAAACGTTTTCCCGCCAAAACAAAATTTAAAGGCTGAGATCAACTAAAGTCAATCCAACGGATCACACAGGTGTGGGAAAGTCAAAGCAACATCCCAGGGTCTATAAAAGTGAAATAAAAATGAAGATGAAGTAGTAGTTAGGTAGAAGTAGTATAACTTAGTGTAACAGTGACGAATTGTTGTAATTTTAATTTATAATTGTAATTTTTAGATTAAAATAGTTGTATTCTATGATTTCAGTGTTTATGAAACTCATTACAATCCTTAATTTCAAGTTTCCAAATCATTCTCAGTTCATTTCAATTTTAGTTGTAAAATCTCATTTCACTGTGATAGTTGTTAAAATTGTTGTTTATTGCTTTTCTGAGCTTATTTCAGTTCAAATATTAGCTTTTTGAAGTATTTAAAGCAATTAAGATAGATTTAGTTTAAAAATTCAAAAATACCAAAAAATAGTCATAAATAATTCTTAATTCAAAAAATCAGTCTTAAAGGTAGCACAAGCAAGGGAAATGGTTGATATGGAATGGATATGGTTTCAGAAACCTCATGGAGGTGTTAGGTTTAGTGTAAGTTCCTTGTTCCTTGGTTCTTGATCTCACAGTTAGATCCATTTGTAAGTCACTCTTATGATTTTTGCTATATTACTATACATTTGCTTATTATAGCTTACTTGTTTTTTAAACTTGCTTGGTATAGCTATTTAGAGATAGTTTGAGGTTCACTTAAGTTTATGCAAGCTTTGGTTTGTTTTCCATTTGAAACTGCCCCTATAGGGGGTGTTTGGTTTAAGCTGCAAATGTAGCTTCCAATCGGGTTTAGGAGTAGTAGTTGCTTTAGACAGTTTCATTTAGGTCCTTGAAGTGCAATGTAAACATAAAATTCAAGTTCTTATATCAGAAAGTCAAAATCGCCACCCAATGCCCCCAACAGTTAACTGTTGAGGTATATGGGTCTCAAAACTTACCCATTTTGTTTAAAACTTGTCCTTCTACTCTAATTTAGTCTTAATATAACCCAACACATCAATTTGAGTCAGTTTGATCCATTCAAAGTTGGGAAAAGTCAAATTGCAAGTTTTCTTGGAAAGTCAAATTTCACCCATTAGCAGAAAATCTCAAAAGTTCTAGTAATTGTTTTGAATTTTGTGATTGCCTCCAAGCTTTGAAACTTGTTTCTAGTTAAAGTTCCCCAGCTCAACTTTGGTGTCCTAGCCTTTTTACATTTTTGCAATTTTTCTACTTAGCACCACAGCCACCCAAAGTAGGCTGCAGGGGAGACCTTTGCTCTGCTGCAGCAGCACCACAGCAGTCACCACCACTTTGGTGGTTGCTACAGCCCACCACAGTGGTCCCCACTTGTCCAACTTTGTTCCTTTCAACCCCTGGCACTCTTAAGGTTTTGACCTTTTGTTTGACCCCAAGACCCCTGGGACCCACTTGAAATTACCCCCAACTCTGTCCCAATTTCAGTTAAGTCACAAGTTTCAAGTGCTTATTTAAGTGCTTATTTGTTTGTTCTGTGGTCTCCAATTGCTTATTCTGGTTCAATCATGTCCCAACATCATATCTAAACCAAGTTCCACCATAGTGGGTACCACTTAAGCTCATTTGAGCTTATTTCCCTCTTTGGTCAACTAAAGTCAACTATGGAGCAAATGAGCTTCCACAGTGCTTATTTCTAAGTTACAAAAAAAATGTTTTTACAAAAGTTGTTAGTTTTTAGTTGTAAAATAGGTTTGTAAAAGAAAAATCAAGAAAATCCAATTTAAAAATAAGTGATAGTTTCTATTTAATGTAATTTAAATTTTAATTTTCATTTTTAGATTTTTATTAAGTACTTGGTATTTTTATATTTTTCTTAAATTCCTTTCATATTAAAGTATTTTTAGTAATTTTATCAGATTTTTATTTTATCATCTGGTATTTATTAGATTTAATATTAGTTTTATTAACAATTAATTAATAATTAAGTTTTAAATAGCATAATTAGTTTTTATTAAGCAAGACCTAGTTTTTATATTTTTCCTAGCTTTTATATAATATAATATAATTTTAGGAATTTTTCTAGATTTTTTACTGTTCATTTGCTATTTTTTATAATTTAAAATAGTTTAATTAGGTAATTAATGTTTAATTAGTAATTAATTAATAGAAAAACCATAAAAAGACAAAAATATTTCTTTTTAATTTTTATACTTTCTTCAAGTTCAATTAGAGGTTTAGAAAGTATTTTTGTAAGTTTTTAGTTTATTTTGTAACCTTTATCATTTTTAGTTTATTTTAAATTAGATTTAAAATAGTTTTAATTAATTAATTAGTGTTTAAATATTAAAATAATCAAGTCAATAACTTTATTTTCATTTTAAATTTTCTTTTTATTTTAGGTTTGTAAAAAAGGTATTTTCACCCCCTGGGGGTTTTCAGATTTCAGTTTTCACGTTTTATTTTGTACGTTTACGTTATTTAATATGTAAACGTACGCGTTTTAGGTTTTAAACGTTTCTGGTTTTTCCTAATTTCAAGTCTTGTTCATATAGCTTATTTAAGCTATTTCATTGTACAAATTAGTAGTGTAATCAATCTCAAACCCCTTTCCATCCAAATTCACCCGATCACAAATTCGTTTGTTAACCATCACACCTCGTCGGGACATAACGACCCGGGGAAACCACTATACTTCCACGGAGATTGACTCTAGGTAGTTTGACTTGGTTGACCATCCTTTGGTTAATTAAGTTGACCGTTTAGCATCAATCAAATTTCAGCGCCGCTGCCGGGGAGGTGTGCGCGCTTTTCTAAACGGTTTTGCGTATTAGTGAATCGGGATATACATCCATTGTATATTTACCACCCTTGTTCATATTATCTTCTTATTTTCATATAAAAACAAAACATTTCACAAAAACATTTTAAACTCAGTTTTCAAAAAAAAAAAAAAAAAAAAAAAAAAAAAAAAAAAAAAAAAAAAAAAAACACACAAAAACATTTTCTTTCCTATTTGTACAAAATGTTTATTCAAAAATCCAAAAATAATCACCTTTACCCTCTCACATCTTTGATTCTTCATCCCTACCCCTCCCAAACATTTTGATTCTTTCTATGTCTCACCCACACCTTCTTATTTGCCATTGGTGTGGTAATCCTTATAATGGTGGCAATTGCCCCAGCTGTGGCATGGTAGAGTCAGGAAACGGGTCTGTCTATAACCAGAATCCCTATTCCTACCATGACACGACTGATTCATTCCATCAGTTACCACACCATGAGACTCAGCAGTTTTACTGTTGTGAGTACTGTGGTGGTTCACACTACAGTTATGATTGTCAATCGGGAAACACGCTTGTCTATGAGCAGTTTCCTGATAACAATTATAACTCAAGCACATACAACCCACAGCCACATCAGTTTCACTGTTGTGATTACTGTGGAGGTCCACACTCTAGCTCGGATTGTCAAACAAAGAATCCAATTCCTTGTAACAATTACGACTATTCGTTTTCAAACCCACCTCCACAGTATCAAATGATTCACACAACTCCTCATGATACTGAGCAAGACCTTTTACTAAAGGCTCTTGATATATTGAAAGAACTTAAGGAGGAGTTGGTTACTACATCGTTTCAAGACTCTCGTGAGAAATCTATGGCAAAATTACTTGCTGAAGAACGAGATGCTAGAAACGAATTGAGCATGGAAGAATTGCTAGTCTTAGAGCAAGCAGCTATAACACGTGCCAAATTTCGTAAAGCTGCTCTTCTAGACTGTGATGATGATAGTGATAATGAGGACACCCTTGATATCCTTCAATTTTATAAGGGTTCGTCAGATTCATCATTTGGGATTCTTCCCATTGAAAATCAGGGAGAAAATAATGAGACGGAGAAATTACTAGCAGAAGATCAAATGGAACTTGTACAATCCATGAATGCTAGCTCCTCTCATCTCCATCAGTCTGTTGTTATCACACCCGAAGTTCACACTCACTCTCTAAACATGGGGGATGAGCATCTTATCACTGTTCCTAATAAGGAATTGGACGAATTAATAAAGTCTAGTGTTGAGATCCTTGTCCCAATCCCGAGAGAGTCATAGGGAACTTTTGATCAAGTGTGTGATATTCCTTCCACCCTTGATAATCCAAATGATCAAATTGAGATTGTCTCTGATTCCAGTGGTGATTGTTTATCTTATGGAGACATTGAGTATGTTGATGCATCCCTTCCCCACTCTAATGTTGACTTTCTTCTCGAGGAGTTCGCCGATGAACTCACTCACACCAATCCACTTCAATCGGGATGTGATGATGATCTCTTTGATTTCAAAGATGATCTAGAAGAAGTCGAAGCATTCCTTGCCCTAGATAGTTCAACTTCGTATGAAGTTGATGATAACTATCTTGACTCTGAGGGGGATATTCTGTTCCTTGAAAATTTATTGAATGATGATCCATCACTCAATTCCTATCTCAACACCGGGCTTAGTGATTCACCCACTGATGAAAAGTCTTTATCTTATGGAGACATCAGTGATGTTGATGAAATACCTTCTGAGCCCATCATTGATCACCTTATCATGACTCCTCCGGAGTTTGATAACCCGGGGGGAGATGCACTCAATCATGAGAATTTGCAAATTCCCACCCACCATCCCGGGATGTTTTTGAGCTTAACCCTTGAAATCCAAACTCAGGCTAATGAGCCTGCTCTCGAGGTGACTTCCTCTCTTCTTCACTCCTTCGGGAATGAAGATACCATCTTTGATCCCGGCATTTTCATTTACCATTATCTTGAGCCGGGATTATATCTCATCGGTGTGGAACTTTCACGTGCTTCAAATGTTTGTCCAAACATCTTGAATGAAAGTCCGATTGAGATTGTTTCTTCCACATCATGCTTCCCTAAGGACAAATGAATTCGGGGTCGAGTCAAGCTAGCGACTCGGTAAACAAAAACAGTAGCATGTACTTAGGGTTTTCACCCTAAGTGTGGGGGAGTCACCCATGCTATGGTTACAAAGAAAGTGAAAAACAAATTGTGTTTCCACATTTAGCTTGTAATGTTGCCCTTTTACGTTCAAAATGTCGGCATAATAGCCGGGACTTTGAATATTGAGGACAATATTCATCCTAAGTGTGGGGGGTATTCTAGCAAATTTTATCACATTTTACTATCTAGTACCCCCGTTTTTGGCCAAAATCTCAAAAAATTTTAAAAATTTTCACTAAAAGTTTCAAAATTTTTTGTGGTTATCAGTCCGCCATGTCTGAACGACAAAAGGATTGGCTAGTCCAGGAGCAAACGGCTCTTGGTAAAGACATCTCAAATCCATTGATGGCTTGCAATTTGCCCAAAATTGTATGGTAAATCAACTCGCCATATCCCAAAAAATGAATGAGTTGGCTAGCCCGCAAGATTATGGCTTGTGGTAAAGGCAGTGGAAAATCCATAATTGGTAATCAGCTCACCAAGATGTTGACTTTTTCCATCAAGAGTTGGCTAGTCCAGAAGCAAACGGCTTTTGGTAAAGACTAATCAAATCCGTTGACAGCTGGTGGTTTGCTCAAAATCACATGGTTATCAGGTGGACCATAGTTCTTACTTGAATCGATACATCTGGCTACTCTAGAAGTGATGGCTTTTGGTAAAGAGTTTAAAATCCATCAAGTTCTCAAAACAGTTATTGCTAGGGACTAGCAATATTTTTGTGTGGGGGATTGATGAGTGCTCAAACACTCATCATTTTTGGTCAAATCTGAACTGCAAAACATAGAAAAACACTCAGTAATGCATCAAAATACTTAAAATATTTCAAAATTGTGTTTTATATGTTTTAGATGCAAAATGAGCAAAAACAAATGAAAAACGTACAAAGTTTGCAAAATTGGCAGTTTCAGTCCCCCAAGTTTCAAAATTTGTCAAAATCAGTCCCTGAGCATATATTTTTAATAAAAAGTCAACCCAAAGCTTTTGAAAGTAAAAATATTACAAAATTGATCTTGGGGTAATAAGTTTTGAGAATTTACATGTTTAGTCCCTAAAGTTTGAAAATTGGCATAAAAGGTCCCTAGGATTTCAAATTTTGGAAAATTACAATTATGGTCCTTGAGTTATTGGTGCTTGGCATATTGTACCCTTGAAACAAGTTTGGAAGGTTGGCATTTATGGTCCTCAAAGTTTCAGCTTTTGGCAATATGGCCCTTGTGATTTATTCTTAACCAAACCAACCCTTTAATATTGAAACCACCAAATCCAAAGTCCAGCCTACCCTTTGGCCCAAACAACAATACCTGGCCCAACCCTTTGTTATTAAAAACAGCCATGGTCAAAAGCCAGTCAACACCATCCCCTACCTCAACCCCCCGTTTTCCTGAACCTGTCTCCCCCCTCCTCTCCATACTCCACCAAACTCACCAAACCTTCAATTAATTCTTACACCATCCCAACCAACCCCCCCTCCTCATTTAATAACTCACCAAACCCCACCCAATTGCCCCAAAAACGTTTTCCCGCCAAAACAAAATTTGAAGCCTGAGATCAACTAAAGCCAATCCAACGGCTCACACAAGTGTGGGAAAGTCAAAGCAACATCCCAGGGTCTATAAAAGTGAAATAAAAATGAAGATGAAGTAGTAGTTAGGTAGAAGTAGTATAACTTAGTGTAACAGTGACGAATTGTTGTAATTTTAATTTATAATTGTAATTTTTAGATTAAAATAGTTGTATTCTATGATTTTAGTGTTTATGAAACTCATTACAATCCTTAATTTCAAGTTTCCAAATCATTCTCAGTCCATTTCAATTTTAGTTTGAAAATCTCATTTCACTGTGATAGTTGTTAAAATTGTTGTTTATTGCTTTTCTGAGCTTATTTCAGTTCAAATATTAGCTTTTTGAAGTATTTAAAGCAATTAAGATAGATTTAGTTTAAAAATTCAAAAATACCAAAAAATAGTCATAAATAATTCTTAATTCAAAATATCATTCTTAAAGGTATCACAAGCAAGGGAAATGGTTGATATGGAATGGATATGGTTTTAGAAACCTCAGGGAGGTGTTAGGTTTAGTGTAAGTTCCTTGTTCCTTGGTTCTTGATCTCACAGTTGGATCCATTTGTAAGTTACTCTTATGATTTTTGCTATATTACTGTAGATTTGCTTATTATAGCTTAATTTTTTTTTAAACTTGCTTGGTATAGCTATTTAGAGATAGTTTGAGGTTCACTCAAGTTTATGCAAGCTTTGGTTTAGTTTTCCATTTGAAACTGCCCCTATAGGGGGTGTTTAGTTTAAGCTGCAAATGTAGCTTCCAATCAGGTTTAGGAGTAGTAGTTGATTTAGACAGTTTCATTTAGGTGCTTGAAGTTCAATGTAAACATAAAATTCAAGTTCTTATAGCAGAAAGTCAAAATCGCCACCCAATGCCCCGAACAATTAACTGTTGAGGTATATGGGTCTCAAAACTTACCCATTTTGTTTAAAAGTTATCCTTCTACTCTAATTTAGTCTTAATATAACCCAACACATCAATTTGAGTCAGTTTGATCTATTCAAAGTTGGGAAAAGTCAAATTGCAAGTTTTCTTGGAAAGTCAAATTTCACCCATTAGTAGAAAATCTCAAAAGTTCTAGTAATTGTTTTAAATTTTGTGATTGCCTTCAAGCTTTGAAACTTGTTTCTAGTTAAAGTTCCCCAGCTCAACTTTGGTGTCCTAGCCTTTTTACATTTTTGCAAGTTTTCTACTTAGCACCACAGCCACCCAAAGTAGGCTGCAGGGGAGACCTTTGCCCTGCTGCAGCAGCACCACAGCAGCCACCACCACTTTAGTGGTTGCTACAGCCCACCACAGTGGTCCCCACTTGTCCAACTTTGTTCCTTTCAACCCCCTGGCACTCTTAAGGTTTTGACCTTTTGTTTGACCCCAAGACCCCTGGGACCCACTTGGAATTACCCCCCAACTCTATCCCAATTTCAGTTAAGTCACAAGTTTCACGTGCTTATTTAAGTGCTTATTTGTTTGTTCTGTGATCTCCAATTGCTTATTCTGGTTCAATCATGTCCCAACATCATATCTAAACCAAGTTCCACCATAGTGGGTCCCACTTAAGCTCATTTGAGCTTATTTCCCTCTTTGGTCAACTAAAGTCAACTGTGGAGCAAATAAGCTTCCACAGTGCTTATTTCTAAGTTACAAAAAAGTTGTTTTTAAAAAAGTTGTTAGTTTTTAGTTGTAAAATAGGTTTGTAAAAGAAAAATCAAGAAAATCCAATTTAAAAAGAAGTGATAGTTTCTATTTAATGTAATTTAAATTTTAATTTTCATTTTTAGATTTTTATTAAGTACTTGGTATTTTTATATTTTTCTTAAATTCCTTTCATATTAAAGTATTTTTAGTAATTTTATCAGATTTTTATTTTATCATTTGGTATTTATTAGATTTAATATTAATTTTATTAGTAATTAATTAATAATTAAGTTTTAAATAGCATAATTAGTTTTTATTGAGCAAGACCTAGTTTTTATATTTTTCCTAGATTTTATATAATATAATATAATTTTAGGAAATTTTCTAGATTTTTTACTGTTCATTTGCTATTTTTTATAATTTAAAATAGTTTAATTAGGTAATTAATGTTTAATTAGTAATTAATTAATAGAAAAACCGTAAAAAGACAAAAATATTTCTTTTTAATTTTTATACTTTCTTTAAGTTCAATTAGAGGTTTAGAAAGTATTTTTGTAAGTTTTTAGTTTATTTTGTAACCTTTATCATTTTTAGTTTATTTTAAATTAGATTTAAAATAGTTTTAATTAATTAATTAGTGTTTAAATATTAAAATAATCAAGTTAATAACTTTATTTTCATTTTAAATTTTCTTTTTATTTTAGGTTTGTGAAAAAGTCATTTTCACCCCCTGGGGGTTTTCAGATTTCAGTTTTCGCGTTTTATTTTGTACGTTTAAGTTATTTAAAATGTAAACGTACGCATTTTAGGTTTTAAACGTTTATGGTTTTTCCTAATTTCAAGACTTGTTTATATAGCTTATTTAAGCTATTTCATTGTACAAATCAGTAGTGTAATCAATCTCAAACCCCTTTCCATCCAAATTCACCCGATCACAAATCCGTTTGTTAACCATCACACCTCGTCGGGACATAACGACCCGGGGAAACCACTATACTTCCACGGAGATTGACTCTAGGCAGTTTGACTTGGTTGACCATCCTTTGGTTAATTAAGTTGACCGTTTAGCATCAATCAGTTTTACTTGTTGATAGTTCATTAGAGTTAAATCCTAATCCAGTTCTATCTCTAAATGACTTTTTGACTCTTTAAACAACATACAAGAGCTTTTGAACTTTCTTCAAATTTAGTAAGCATTTTTCCTTTTTCATTTTGCTTTTTAATCTCATGTTTGTAATCTAGACATAATTTACATTCTAGATCAATTTCAACATTACTATCAAGTCTAGACATTTTATCTTCTAACAAGATTTCCTTTTCAAAGTTATTCACAAAGGATTTTGAAGACTCATTGTTAAAGATAGTTTTTAGGTTCATGTTACCTAAAAGTTTAGACTCAATTTCTTATTTAGAAAATTCTAAGATTAATGTGTCAAAACAAAAAAATTTAGTTTCAACATGTACCTTGCTTGTTGTTTCAATAAATTGACAATTTCCCACCGGATCATTGTCTTCGTCTATATCCGTTTCATTCCATGATTCGCAAGCAAGTTCATCAAAACACACGTACTCATCTTCACTTGTACCTTCATTTAAAACATTTAAACTAGTAGTACATGTATTAACTTCTACTAAGTGTCTATCTATTAGTTTTTCTAAAACTTCTAATTCATATGTAAGATCAAATTGATCATCTTTGACTTGACATATTTCTTGATGAAAGTTTAACATATTTTTCCAAATATCATTAGCCGTTTGACAAAAATACATTCTTTCATATTCGGTACTAAAGCTTTATAAATCATTGTTTTAGCTTTAGTATTTTTATCAAGTTTAAGATAGTTATCTTGGTTTTCAAAACTTGTTTTCTTTGGTTTGAAATCACCAAAAGAAATAATATGCCAAAGATCTTGATCAATTGATTTCACATAGTTTTCAAAAATTACTTTTCCATTCAAGTAAGTTTTCTTTTTCAAATAGCGGTGAGTTTTGAATAGGTTGCCCTTCTTTGAGATTTTCAAAATCCATGGATAGATCCAAGTTTTAAAATACATTCTATTTTAAAGATCTTGAGTAACGTAGCTCCTGATACCAATTGTGGAAAACTAGAAGGGGGGTTGAATAGTTTACCGCTTTTTAATTTGATTATCTTTTTAAAACTTTACTTTTGTTCAAAGATGCAAGTACAACTTTGCATGTTTAATTCTTTGAAAAGCTTTACATGTGAATAACAATTCTAACTTTACTTGTTTCATTCTTTGAAAAGCTTTACGTGTGATTAACAATCCTAACTTTGCTTGTTTAGTTCTTTGAAAAGCTTTACATTTGTTTAAAGATATAAACACAACTTTACCTGTTTAATTCTTTGAAAAGCTTTGTATGTGATTAGCAATTCTAACTAAAAGACAATATGTAATAAGCAAAGATAAAGAAAGAAACGATCAAACCACAACACGATTGTTTATCGTGGTTCGGCTACAAGGACTCTTTTTCCTTGCCCTACATCCACGCCCCGAGTTTCCAACTCGAGAGTTATAAGCACTAATCAACAAGCTCCTTTCCCGGTGAAGAAACCTTTACAACGTCGCTTACACTTTTACCGACACTAAGCTAGATGTCGAGTTCTTTTACACGGGTACAACCACTCCCATCGTCGCTTACACTTTTACTAACACTAAGCTAGATGTCGAGTTCTTTACCAAGGGTACAACCACTCCATTTAGTTCTTTTACAAGGGTACAACAACTCCCGACACACTACGTATTTTGAGGCCTGAAATACTAACCGATCACTTCTATACAAGATACACATGAAGTATAAACTACCAAAGTCTATACACAACAAAGCTAAACTTGTAACTTCTTAGATGAATATGTGAACTCCTTTGCTACATAAGAGAATCACACAAGTTAGTAGCTACTGAGTATAATGAGAGAATATGTGTAAAATATGAGTTTAAGTGATGACTCAAAACTAACAAATGGTTTGGTATTTATAGCAAAACATTCTGCAGGTCTGGCAGATACGGCGGAACCCTCAGATGGGTTCCGCTCGTGTACCCCCAGGGTTCCGTCAGGGCTGCAGTTGGTTTTGCAATAAATCTTCCAAACCAAACAAGGTCACATTACATAAATACTAGTCAAACACAAACTTGCACAAGAAAACTTATGGTTAGTCAAACACACTTTCTTTCCATAAATGTATAATGACAAACTTACCATAAATGTGATGTGATATTTCTATTTAAAGAAATAAATGTGATGTGACAAGACTCTTTCTAAATTAAGAAATAAAAACAATGTTTTGTTTAAAAGGAAATGTAATCCTTAGTTTAAACAAGACTTAAACACTTAAAGTTATGATTTACTCTTAGCTAAAGTTCATACTTTGTCATTAACAAAACTTAGCAAAGATCGTAAAATATAAATAACGTTTTTAGGCGATATTTGTATTAACAATTCTCATTCCCAATTCCATTTCCATGTTAATCTTGTTTTATCCTTTTATTAAAGTTTGGTAAAATCATTTGTGTTACGATAAGGAGACACGGACTCAAGAGTACACACGCCAAGAGAAAGACAATAACGGAATCGTCGTGTAGAAATGACTGGAAGTCAAGAAGAGATGACTGAGATGAGTCAAAGGTATCAAATAACAAACATAACATGTAGATGAAATGATTGGCAATCGTCGGTGTTTCCCATAATCCCATTTAATTTCATAAACGTACTTGTTTTATATTTTAAAACAAAGATTCGCCATGATTCGTTCGTTTATAGAATGTTCCAAGTCGAACAACTTTATTAATTCCAAATACGTTTAGATAACCACTGTTATAAATATTATTGTTCGGTAGACATTATTTTCCATTGTTTATCCGTTACGGCTCGAATACATTAAATTCATTATGAATCGAATGTACTATAGTCGTTTCATGTCCCAATAGTCTAAAATGTCCAAGTCCAATAATATTCCAAGTTCAAGTTTATGTTTAAATCCCGGTATTACAAAATCCCAAGTAATCCGACTACCAACCAATCATCAAGTCAAACAGTCAAGGTCACAAGGTCTAATGATTAAGCTTAAAAGCTTAATAAGGTATTCGGACAAATTATTGGATCCTTACCGAATTCGTCAACCCGATAAATCCAATAATTCCTTCGTCTCGCTTATTAATCCAAAGCCAAACCTAAACATCACAAATAAATGATAAGTCATAAGGATGTGTCACACACTAATAAATTCCTTCAACACACTTATCGAGCCCTTATAGGCTCGTTAAACGAATAAGTCTGATAACTATGTCGGTCGGTTCTATTAATGTTAAACCGATCCGTAACTTCACAATAAACCAAATATTATTTCCAACAATCCAAATATAGTGTACTAGAATAAATGTGCCTCGAAACGTCTAATAACCCTCGTGTTTTTCCATTTTTATCCAAATTTAATATTCACACTTAAATTTCGATTTTGTTATTACGTATTAAGGAACAAATTAGATTTGCTAGGATCGAGATCTTAATAATCATGCTACAAATAATATCAAATGTTGTTTTATGAACTCTTACAACCATTGCTTAATAAGCATTTCACTCAATAATTATATGCTTTAAATTAAGCATATATTCCAGTTTTTAAGATCGTCAAACGATGAACAGATAGAACAACAAATAATATTAATGACGTTATTGATAATTTTCTGTGATTGAATATCGCAAAATGTTTTAGGATATCACAAAATGTTTTAGGACATCGATTGTAATAATTACTCGTATAATATATATGGAGGCCACCCAGTTTTTCAACTTTTAACATATAGTCATTTATTGAAATAGCAGGGTACCCGCGCGTTACAGCGGCGGGTACCCTGAAATAAAATTTTTCAATGGAATTAATAAAAATGTCACGGGATGTCATTCCGACACTTAAATTTGCTTGGTCACAGCTTTGTGTATCGAGTCGAGTCTTGGTCAGAGGTTAATGTCTAGGTTAAGATGAAGGGTTGTACATTGTATTTAAGGTGCAGTTTGGTATCCCACTTTGGGAATGGATTTTAATATGATTTGACATTTAAAGGTGTTTGGTTGAAATCCTAAAGTAAAGAATTGAGTACCATGCCCATTTTCAAGACTTTTCTCAAAGTAGTGGGGTGGGAGGGATTTTACAAAATTATGTGAGTCATATTAATTTTGCTTTGTCCTTTTGTCATTTTTATAGTTTAAAAATAGATTTAATCCTTTTCTTAATTTAAAAAATATTTTATTTTACATCAAATAATTATTAATTTATTTTATAATATATATTCTCTCTCCTACATTAAATCCAAATCCAATCCTAATCTACAACTTTACATTTAAATCCAAATCTTAATCTAAACTCATCTATAAACCAAACGGGCCCAAGATGATTGTAATATTGGGTGTAGGGTGTTTTTAATGCTATTAATGTAGAATGAGGGTTGTACATTGTGTTTAAATGATTGTAATATTGGGTGTAGGGATGTTTTTAATGCTATTAATGTAGAATGAAGGTTGTACATTTGTTTAAATGATTGTAATATTAGGTGTAAGGGTATTTTTAATGCTATTAATGTAGAATGAGGGTTGTATATTGTGTTTAAATGATTGTAATAGTGGGTGTAGAGGTGTTTTTAATGCTATTAATGTAGAATGAGGGTTGTACATTGTGTTTAAATAATTGTAATACTGGGTGTAGGGTGTTTTAAATGCTATTAATGTAGAATTCTAAGGAAAATGGTCTGAATTTCAATTCATGCTAGTTTTTGTTATACACAATGCTTTGGTTGTTGTAATTATGAAAATTGCTTGCTTTAAAGTGTTGTAAACCATGCATCGTTTTGTGTACATCTGAATTTTTTGGAGAGAGAGTCATTCCTCCATTATAAGCAGTATAGATAAACTTATAGGCCTCTCATTCGCTCATCTATATGTTTGCTTTCATGTACACCAATTCCGGCCAAATTTATGCCCAAAAACTATTAACTACAAATAAGAAACCAACAGCTAACTTATTCAAGCAAGACGAATGAAAAATTTGATGTGAAATACCGATTATTCCATTATTTTAGTGTGAATTATATTATTAAAAGTACTTTAGAAGCAAAAAAGTGAAATTTCGCTACTCGTTTTCTATTCGTATTAGTTTAATATGTTATTGTTAGTTTATTTCTTGCCGTTTGATAATTATCCTTGTGGAAAACTAGAAGGGGAGGTTGAATAGTTTACCGCTTTTTAACTTGATTATCTTTTAAAACATTATGTTTGTTTAAAGATATACACACAACATTATATGTTCAATTCCTTGAAAAGCTTTACGTGTATATAACAATCCTAACTTTACTTGTTTAGTTATTTGAAAAGCTTTACGTTTGTTTAAAGATATAAACACAACTTTACTTGTTTACTTCTTTGAAAAGCTTTACGTGTGATTAGCAATTCTAACTAAAGACACTATGTAAAAAGCAAAGATAAAGAAAGAAACGATCAAACCACAACACGATTGTTTATCGTGGTTCGGCTACAAGGACTCTTTTTCCTTGCCCTACATCCACGCCTCGAGTTTCCAACTCGAGAGTTATAAGCACTAATCAACAAGCTCCTTTCCCGGTGGAGAAACCTTTACAACGTCGCTTACACTTTTACTGACACTAAGCTAGATGTCGAGTTTTTTTACACGGGTACAACCACTCCCATCGTCGCTTACACTTTTACCGACACTAAGCTAGATGTCAAGTTCTTTACCAAAGGTACAACCACTCCCGTTAGTTCTTTTACAAGGGTGCAATAACTCCCGACACACTATGTATTTTGAGGCCTAAAATACTAACCAATCACTTCTACATACATGATACATATGAAGTATAAACTACCAAAGCTTATACATGACAAATCTAACAAGAATTGCAACTTTAGAGTTGAAGCTTGTAACTTCTCGAATGATCTTGTGAATTCCCTTGCTACATAAGGGGATCACACAAGTCAAATGTTACTGAGTTAGTTGAGAGAGTATATGAAAATATGTCCTGAAATCATTACCCAAAACTAACAAGTGGTTTGGTATTTATAGCAAAACATTCTGCAGGTCTGGCGGATACGGCGGAACCCTCAGATGGGTTCCGCCCGTGTACCCCCAAGGTTCCGTCAGGGCTTCAGTTGTTTTGCAATAAATCTTCCAAACCAAACAAGGTCACATCATATAAATACTAGTCAAGCACAAACTTGCACAAGAAAACTTATGGTTAGTCAAACACACTTTCTTTCCATAAATGTATAATGACAAACTTACCATA
This sequence comes from Artemisia argyi, assembly GCA_030686995.1. Classification (NCBI taxonomy): domain Eukaryota; kingdom Viridiplantae; phylum Streptophyta; class Magnoliopsida; order Asterales; family Asteraceae; genus Artemisia; species Artemisia argyi. The sequence goes on from CM060684.1 coordinate 138,970,555, forward strand.
AATGTGATGTGATATTTCTATTTAAAGAAATAAATGTGATGTGACAAGACACTTTCTAATTTAAGAAATAAAAACAATGTTTTGTTTAAAAGGAAATGTAAACCTTAGTTAAACAAGACTTAAACACTTAAAGTGATGATTTACTCTTAGCTAAAGTTCATACTTTGTCATTAACAAAACTTAGCAAAGATCGTAAAATATAAATAACGTTTTTAGGCGATATTTGTATTAACAATCTCCCCCTTTTTGTTGATGACAAAACATAAACTTTATTTATAAGTAAGTCACTAGTTTTAGTGTTAAGTCTTATAAAGTTAGTATAAAAACTTGTTTTTGCTAAGATGATGTGATATGCAAGAGTTAAGAGAAAAAAAATTTTGAAACAAGTTTATATATAAATTCTCCCCCTTTTTGTCGAAACAAAAAGAAGAGTAGCAAAGCGGAAGTATACACTTGCTCCCCCTTGGACGATACTCCCCCTAAATGGAGTGCCAAGAGAGGAGTCATGGATTTTGAACCTACAAGACAAAATGTTAGTTCCCACACAAGACAAGACATGAAAGCATTTCATGTCTAGAACACAACTAAGAGTTGTGGAGTGGAATAATGCAACACTCATGCTCCCCCTTGAATATTACTCCCCTAAATGGAGTATCAAGGAAAGAAAATATGGATAATGATCCTACAAAAAGAAAGGTTAGTTTCTAAAACACAAGATATATGTATGCTACCATAGCAAGGTATAGTTCACTCATTATACCTAAATGGTCAACAAACAATGCAAACCTTGTAGTCGAATGAAATTCATTTCATGTAAAATTTTGACTCTTAAAAAGTCAAAGACAAGAAATTAGTACGACATTATCCTACTTCTTAAAAATAAAGAAAAACTAAAAATAAACTAAGAACATAAAATGCTACAAGGAAATCATCATTTTCCTTAATGAGAAACATTTTCCAAAAACAAGTCTAAGGTTGTTTAAGGATGAAAATGTGTGTTGGAGGTTGTAACGGGCTTTATTTTGAAGGTTGAGAGGGTGACACGGGTTTTGGTTTGTTGGTTTAAATGGGAAACATTTTCCAAAAAAACGGTTATGTTTCATTTTGGAGACTCTAAGGTTGAGGTGGGTGAGACAAGGATTGTATATGATCCAAAATGTGGGTTAGTATAAACCTCATTCCTTTGGATAGCTCACGAATTTCCCTTCGACACCCTTCACTAATGTGAGCGGTTCTTTCGCAATGATTGCAATCATGGCGGGGAAAGGTTGGTGGAAGAGAGGTTTGATTTGTTGGTGGTGGATGGTTTGAACTTGAAGGATCAAATGTGGATGGTTGAGAGGTGTTTTTGCTTCCTTCATTAGTTGAGTGTAGTGTTGTTTGTAAAACCATAATATGGTTGATTTGAGAGTCAACCATACATTTGAAGGCATGAAGGTGGTTTAAATGAGTGTCAATCTCATCATTGAGGTTTGGAGGTTTTTCCCATATGGATGCTTCTATTTTCTTATAAGAAGAAAGTAGAGATTCAAATTGTTGGGAAGGTTGTTGTGGCGATGGTTGTTGTTGTTGTGGTTGTTGGTTTTGAACAAAATGGCGGAAGCTTGGTTCGCCGAAAGGATTACCATGAAGGTCTTTGTAAATTGGGTGAAACACAAATGATTGTGAGTGTGTATGACCTTGATCATTTGGAAAAATTGATGGTCTAGCATAACGGTAAGCCAACCGTTCTACTAATGATGGTTGATGAGGTTCATCATCTAATTGCTCACTAGGTTGTTGTTGGGTTTACATTTGAGCAATGGTGTCAAAGAGTGACAAGGATGGTGGGTTTGATGATTTAGGTGATAGGTCTTCTAATGTTTCCAAATAGGGTAGTGGTGCTGTTGGTGGTGTATGGAAAAGTTCCATTGGTGTAAGTGTTGGTGATTGAGGTGATGGAGTTTTTGATGGTTGAGCTTGTTGAGAAGGTGATGTTGAATCACTTGAAAGTCTAGTTGGTGGAGGAATGGTGGCTATGTTTGTGTTGCAATGTGTTGGAGAGGGTGTTGGAGTAGCAAGATTAAGCAAATCTTGAATGGTGATTACATTGGTATTGCAATGTGTTGAGGATGGTGTTGAGGTAGTGAGGTTAAGGAAATCTTGGATAGGTGATGAGATGTTAAGTGAAGCATCACTTGAAGATGATGAGCTTGACTTGACGGTTTTGTTGAAGCAACAAGGTTTAACACTAATCCTAGTGGTTTTTGAGAAAGATTTCGATGACTCGGATGATGTGTTGGATTTAGTCATTACAAAGGCGTGGTTTTGATGTTTTGAGAGAAGAGATTTTGATGGTGATGGTGTGATTTGAATTGTTGCAAAACTTTCAAATTTATAGGATGGAAAAGATTTTGAAATGGGTGTTTGGATTTGATGTTCTACCATACAAAGATTGAGGTTTCAAATGATTTTCATGAACATGTCACATCATTTGATGTCAATCCAATGGAATAGGGTGGAGTGAAAGACCAACATATGCACTCAATACTTTGTGATCATGGGGTGTGATTTGGTTGAAAATGTTCCAATGGTTTGAAGGATCCTTTAAAAGGGTTCCTTGGGTTAGTTATGTTTGAATTTGAATTTTTGGAGGGAAGTGACTTCCTAATTGTTTTAGTGAGTGAGAATTGTCCTAATATGGTTATTGGAGTTAATGGAAGATGTTTCTCATTTAGGATAATGGTTTGACACTTTACAAGTTTTGAACTTAAGAAAAATAACAAAAATTTTCTGTAGGTGACTGGCGGAACCTTCGCGATACACAGGCGGAACCCTGTTTTGGGTTCCATCTGGTCCGTTGGGCCATTTCTGGGTTGCCCAGAAATTACACTGGCGGAACCCATTCTAGGGTACCGCCAGATCCGCAAGACTTGAAAAACTAGACAGTCCGCGATTTTGACCCGCGAGACGATTTTCAAATTTTTTGAAAACTCCTAAAATCAAAAATATAATGCATATCTGGTTAGGAAATGCAAAAAATGAACATGTAAACACTCATATCATATGACTTTGACCGGGGGCTAGCGATATTCACTAAACTTAGTGAAATTAACCATAAGCATAAAAGTTGACAAACACCTCAAATATTGTCATTATGCATAAAAGCTCATACAAACATAATCCGACAAACGTAATAAAGAATGAACGTGAAAAACAATACAAATCACATAGTTTAACACATACAAGGTTCTAAAACCTTCATAAGCCAAACACTCCTTAATCACGCTTCTCACAACCGGTCTATCTTCTTATTGAGCTTGCTTAGGTACCTTCCAAAACACTTGAAAATTCCTTTGGTTTGCTTGAACTCTTCAGATGCATTGTCAATGATGGGGAGTTCTTGAAGGTAGTCTAAAGGAGGTAACTTAGAGTTAGGAAGTTTATCGTCCTCGCTCATGTCGGATGATGATGATGATGATGATGGTGAAGGTGAGCGAGTACGTTGCCCTTAGCTTTGAAAACTCGTTTATCACTTAGAGGGACGAAGATGTGAGGAACGAGAGAATAGTCAAGGCACATTCCATTATCGTTAGGAGGAATGGGTGAGATTGCTCTAAAGAGGCGAGTAAGAAGCATTCCATAAGGAAGAGCGGTTGTTCCAACTAAGGGTATGTCGGCCATTCTTTTGGCTAGGTAGTAGGCTAAGTTAAAGGTTGACCGGTGGAAATGCTATAGAGCATGTAGCAAAGGCATGTGTTGACATGATCTCTATTTCCTATGGTACTTATGACGTTAGCTCTAAGAATTTCTTCCCACTTCTTAAATTGTGGTTTAAGCTCATTGAGCTCCATACCAAAAGGATCTTTATCCACATCATTCCCCGAACGATTCTTCCTAGTGGTAGAGGTTCTAATGAAGAGATGTTCTTTAATTGTTTCCTTACTAGCAAGAGGGTTGTTGTATGGATGAAAACGCTCAATATAATCAAGACTTGAAATGGGCCACTTATCCGTGTAGAGACAAGTACCCTCATTTGGGACACCAAGAATGATAGCTAAGTCTTTTAAATCTAAGAAATTTGGTATTTGATTGGTTGTGAAGTTTAGTGATATTTTACCAAAATCATTTGTGGAAAGGTTTACGGTTGTATAGAATTCTAAGATGAACCTAGGACAAATTGGCTCATCGATATCAAGGAGACAATCAAAGTTGATTGCAGCAAAGCTTTGGCGAATGGATGTTCCTTCTAGAAAGGATGGATCAATGGTTCTACCTTCGTGTACATAGCGTTTTTCTAGTGCCTTAAAGGTTTCTACTTGAACTTTGATGAGACCTTTGGTCCTATGGTGTTTTGGCAAGTACTTAAGGGTTTCTTTGTGATCGGAGAAATTTGCGAGAGGCATGTTGATTCCTAGAAAATACAAAATTATATGTTAACGATTTTTAACAATGTGGATGTTCTAATGTGTTCCTATATGCAAACAATGTGGAGACTTGGTTATCTTGACTCATTTTGATGCCCAAATTGTTTTGTTATGCAAGTTTTGTTATAAAAACAAAAGATAACCAAAACTCTCCTTATTGAATGTGTCTTCGATTGAATGTACCCGAAAATACATATTAGTTATGTATTTCCTTTAGCATTCAAGAGACAATATGCAAGTGATGTTACAATGACGTTTTTCATTTGTTTTAACAATGTGGTGAAGAGTTATGTTCTAGTTGTGGATTGCAATTTTTGAAAGACAATGCACTTGGTGTGTTTGGCAAATCAAAATAACAACAAAAAGGATACAATTCTTAACTAATGGAAGACATGATTGGTTAGCAACCAAGTTTTTCATGAATCAAAAAGTTCTATGCATAAACCCTAAGATTCTAGTTAATGAATGTAAATGAGAATGTTATACTTGAATCAAAAATGCAATTATGATTAGAACACTTACAAAGTTGATTGGATTTGAAGAGGTTAGATTGAAAGCCCCAAATTTCGTATGGTTATGTGTTTTAGAGAGGGTGATGGTTGTTTGAAAAGTGAATGATTAAGTTAAGAGGGTGTTTGGTTTTGAAAAAAAAAATAAAACATGCTGCAAATTTGGCGGACCAGGTGGAACCAAAGGGAGGGTTCCGCCCGTATGGTCTGAGGGTTCCGTGGGAACTGCACGGAAAAATTCAAAAGGGATTGTCTTGATTTTTGTGGTTTTATCCTAATGTTCAAAATTAAGGTTTTAGGTCTTATGAGTCTTTGACTAAGCCTAGGGATGATGAATGCTTCTCATTCAAGAGGTTTTGTGAAAACGTTGATGAAATGGTTAACGTATAAGACTTTCTTAGTTAAGACGTTCCTCAATGAACATTTTTACCAAGGCGATGATGATGGATCACAATATGTCAATTAAGAACATAATGGATTGAATTGTCGCTGAAGTCGATGCTTCCTTTGTTTGAAGAGATAACAATGTTGATGAGATGAATTCCGTTGTCGACGCGAGTTAGCTTGTTCAAGTGGAGCTTGTTGACGTGCTTCTCCATCCGATACTAATATGAGAATCATAAGCGTTTTTGAAGAATCAATGTGTAGGTAAGTATAAAAGTGCAAGTACCACTTGTGCTTTTCTTATCAACTTATTACCTACATAATTCCATTTGGCATACACTATGGTTTCTATTCCCGTTCTTTTGGGATACCATAATCCTAGTTGTGTAGTACCTTTTGATGTATCCAAACAAGCTCTTCCTAAAGAGTTGTTTTAGGATCTTCTCAAAAACGAGCACATAGACAAACACTAAACATAATGTTGGATCTAATTGTTATGAGAACAAGTAGTCTTCCGAACATTTCTCTACGTTTAGTTTTACCTGCGGATTTACTAATCTCATTCTTGATAAGTCATCAATAACTTAACCATTGAGAACAAGAGAGTAACTAGGAATGTCTTTAAGTTAAAATCCCTTGCTTTTGGGGCTTGCTTTTATTATCAAAAAGTCTTTCAAATATTGACACTATAATCACTTGATTACTTTGAATAATCTATTTTGTTTCACTAGTTGTTTTACTCTAAATTCCAAAAACTGTTTTTGTTGAATTTGTTTAGACACAACTATGACCTATAAATCAAGTTTTATAACTTATGTCAATTTTGTTTGATTCAATGTTTGACTCAAGGTGAGAAGATGTTATTTTTTACTTTTATCCTTAATGTTTTACAAAACATACTTGTCTTGCCATCATTGGACTTTCGACTAAGTCATCATCTACCAAAGATGATATCTTAGAAGGAGGTGATCTTTCGTTAAATGTTATATTCAACGACTCCTCGACTCTTTAGGTTTCCTTACTTGAGACACTATGAACTTAATTCGTTTTGAAAAAGTCCAAGAGGTACGACATCATAAGACTAAGTGTCACATTTGATGTGTAAATCCTAGATGTTGAAAACTCATTTTCTTCCACACATCCTAATGTATGCTAATGTGATTTATTTCATCTTGTGTGTTTTTATGTGAAATTATTATAAAGGAGTGGTTGAAGTAAAACACAATTTAAGACCCAAAGTATGGTGTTTAAGAATGTTGTTTTACAAAGGTTTGTTTTGCAAGCATCACAAAAGTGTTAGACATTTTAACATTTAGGAAATTCTTAGTTAGCTCACTTGTAAGCAAGAGTTGAGTGAGAATCACTCAAGAGTTTCTCGTGTTTATCTCTTGACGGTTAAAGAACCGAAACACCTTATATCTCCTACTAGTACTAATGACGAAATTCCTTGTCTTAGAGAATCTAATCATTGTTATTACTAATAGCAGGTAAACACTTTAGAATACTACTAATAATACATACTACAACACATAATGCTAGAAACAAGAGACAATCAAAGTCAAGTTGAAGTAATGCGTACCTTTTAAATTGCAAAGAGATGCTATCAAGAGAATAAACACAAAGCGTAAAATCTTGGTTTGACGACACGCTTGGAAACTCAATTACTCATGTATCCAATAAGGTTAGATAATCATATAAAAGCATAGAGCATGATAATCTTAATCCTTTTATCATGAGTTTCTATTTGAGATTGAATTATCTCTAAATCTCTCTTCTAGGTTTAATAAATTTTACTTGTTTTGTTTTACTAGTTGATGGTGCTTTTGAGTTAAATCCTAATCCGGTTTTATCTTCAAACAACCTTTGACTCCTCAACAATCTTTCAAGAGATTTTGAGCTTTCATCAAATTTAGCTAGCATTTTTCCTTTCTCATTTTGCTTTTTAATCTCAAGTTTGTACTCTAGACATAATTTACATTCTAGATCAATTTCAACATTACTCTCAAGTCTAGACATTATATCTTCTAACAAGATTTCCTTTTCAAAGTTATTCACAAAAGATTTTGAAGACTCATTGTTAGAGATAGTTTTTAGGTTCATGTTACCTAAAAGTTTAGACTCATTTTCTAATTTAGAAAATTCTAAGATGAATGTATCAAAGCAAAAATGTTTGGTTTCAACATGTACCTTGCTTGTTGTTTCAATAAATTGACAATTAACCACCGGATTATTGTCTTCGTCAACATCCGTTTCATTCCATGATTCGCAAGCAAGTTCATCAAGACACACGTACTCATCTTCACTTGTACCTTCATTTAAAACATTTAAACTAGTAGCACATGTATTGACTTCTACTAAGTGTCTATCTATTAGTTTTTCTACAACTTCTAATTCATATGTAAGATCAAATTGATCATCTTTGACTTGACATATTCCTTGATGAAAGTTGATTATATTTTTCCAAATATCATTAGCCGTTTGACAAAAATACATTCTTTCATATTCGGTACTTGATAAAGCTTTATAAATCATTATCTTAGCTTTAGTATTTTTATCAAGTTTAGAATAGTCATCTTGATTTTCAAAACTTGTTTTCGTTGGTTTGAAATCACCAATAGAAATACTATGCCAAAGATCTTGATAAATTGATTTTACATAGTTTCCAAATATACTTTTCCATTCAAGGAAGTTTTTTCAAATAGCGGTGGGTTTTGAATAGGTTTCCCTTCTTTGAGATTTTCAAAATCCATGGATCGATCCAAGTTTTAAAATACACTATATTTTAAAGATCTTGAGTAACGTAGCTCTGATACCAATTGTGAAAAACTAGAAGGGGGGGTTGAATAGTTTACCGCTTTTTAACTTGATTATCTTTTAAAATATTACGTTTGTTTAAAGATATACACACAACATTATATGTTCAATTCCTTGAAAAGCTTTATGTGTATATAACAATCCTAACTTTACTTGTTTAGTTATTTGAAAAGCTTTACGTTTGTTTAAAGATATAAACACAACTTTACTTGTTTACTTCTTTGAAAAGCTTTACGTGTGATTAGCAATTCTAACTAAAGACACTATGTAAAAAGCAAAGATAAAGAAAGAAACGATCAAACCACAACACGATTGTTTATCGTGGTTCGGCTACAAGGACTCTTTTTCCTTGCCCTACATCCACGCCTCGAGTTTCCAACTCGAGAGTTATAAGCACTAATCAACAAGCTCCTTTCCCGGTGGAGAAACCTTTACAACATAGCTTACACTTTTACCGACACTAAGCTAGATGTCGAGTTCTTTTACACGGGTACAACCACTCACATCGTCGCTTACACTTTTACCGATACTAATCTAGATGTCGAGTTCTTTACCAAGGGTACAACCACTCCCGTTAGTTCTTTTACAAGGGTACAACAACTCCCGACACACTATGTATTTTGAGGCCTAAAATACTAACCAATCACTTCTACATACATGATACATATGAAGTATAAACTACCAAAGCTTATACATGACAAAGCTAACAAGACTTGCAACTTTAGAGTTGAAGCTTGTAACTTCTCGAATGATCTTGTGAATTCCCTTGCTACATAAGGGGATCACACAAGTCAAATGTTACTGAGTTAGTTGAGAGAGTATATGAAAATATATCCTGAAATCATTACCCAAAACTAACAAGTGGTTTGGTATTTATAGCAAAACATTCTGCAGGTCTGGCGGATACGGCGGAACCCTCAGATGGGTTCCGCCCGTGTACCCCCAGGGTTCCGTCAGGGCTGCAGTTGGTTTTGCAATAAATCTTCCAAACCAAACAATGTCACATCATATAAATACTAGTCAAGCACAAACTTGCACAAGAAAACTTATGGTTACTCAAACACACTTTCTTTCCATAAATGCATAATGACAAACTTACCATAAATGTGATGTGATATTTCTATTTAAAGAAATAAATGTGATGTGACAAGACACTTTCTAATTTAAGAAATAAAAACAATGTTTTGTTTAAAAGGAAATGTAAACCTTAGTTAAACAAGACTTAAACACTTAAAGTGATGATTTACTGTTAGCTAAAGTTCATACTTTGTCATTAACAAAACTTAGCAAAGATCGTAAAATATAAATAACGTTTTTAGGCGATATGTGTATTAACAATCCTGATTAAATTTTAACGAAATTGGTGTAAACGAACATACATACATATTTTGGTGGCTTATAAGTTACTTTTAAAAAATGGGTGGCATGTATAAGAAAAACTTAAAAGTTTGGTGGCCTCCCAATATATATTCCTAAATATATTTATTAAATGAGTTAAAAATATCTTCACACTATTATCTTAACAATGCAAATCTTCTAAATCGAAGAAGTGTATAAATGAGAAGAAAATTGTGTTTAGTTAAATGTCGGGTCTATTGATTGATTGGAGCGGGTTTATGATTCAGACTTGGGTCATTGGATCTGTTTTTTACTATACGAGTTATAATTTATACCCTTGAATATACTAATTACTTTAATGTTTTATGTTTTTATAGTTTTATTAAAAAGGAAATTTGTTTTAAAGTTCGCTTTTAATAATGTCATTTACAAAAAATGACAGTTCCAAACATGAACCGAAAATTAGTCCCGAACATTATGAAAAAAACAATTACTAGTAGATTCAACATGTGTGCATTGCATGGGTCCTGAGGCAGTCCAATCATGTGTGCATCGCACGGGGATGAATATAAAAAGTCTCCAACATTAATGTCATCGCTTCATATTTAAAATAATTTATGTTACTTATACATATTAAAAAAATTACATGTGAAGAAACTTTTTTGAATGTAACATCTTGAAAAAAGTCTTCACATATACTAAACTATTGTTGTATATTTGAGCATCACCATCATACTAACAACCCGACAATTTATACAATCATTTTCGCATGGAACCTGTGACTCAACTTCAATTAAAACTGACATAAATAAAGGCACCAACATTTTTCATGTCATGCTACCAAAAGTTGTGGTAACATCACAACTTAGGAACTTATTGACCAACAAAAGTTGTGATAACATCACAACTTAAGAACTTATTGTCAATAAACTATTTCAAATGCATGTCATGCTTAAAAAAAGTGTGATACCATTACAATTTAGATATATAATGATGAAAATAAGTGCCGAAATGTCAATAAACTATTTTAAAGGTGTGTCATGCTTAGAAAAGGTGTGATACAATCACAACTTATATATATAATGACGAAAATAAGTGCCAAAGATTACATATGAACACTTATTTACGGCCCGTGCAACGCACGGGTAAGAACCAGAAACACTTGCTGAAATGGAACTATATATCAAACCAAAGCTCGTAATTTGCAAAAATTTCAGATGAAAACATTACAAAGAACCAAAATTTGAACCTACAAAAACAGATGGCCAATGCATCTCATGGATGATACTACAGATGAGCTAATGATACTATTTAGATTGTTCAAAAGTTCAAACTTCTACAAATACTGGCGTAGGTCTTCACCAGTTGCTGTTTCCATATCCCTTAGAATTTCTTGAGCCAGCGACTTGACATTTGGTTCCACATCTTCCAACAATTCACCAAGGAATGGTATGGTTTCGGCTATGGATACAGTAAACTCTTCTTTTAGATTATCTAGTAGATACTTCACTATCTTCAACCCCAGTATCCGGGTACGTACCTTCTCACTTCGAGTTTCCATCAAGACCTGTAGGATTTTGACATAATTTCACCATATTCGTCATGTATAACCTTAGGACAGAGAGCTTACATATTCGTCATGTATAGCATTACTTAAAACGCTCAAAATATTTTTTATTTTTCTTTTACTTAGTTTTGAAATCAACTTTTAGACATTGACTATTTACAAGTAAAAAAAATACCCGACTTTCTTTTGCGGGCAAGCCAGACGAATCTGACGTGTAACCCTAAAGTAGACAAAGAAAAAGGTGTGAAGAGAGTTAAAGACCAACCTCATGAACAAGTGATTTCCACAAAAGGTCACTAGCAGATGTAACAGCCATTTGTCCAACACAAGAAACCAACACATCATCCACCTCATTCACAGAGGGTACTTCCGGATGCTGTTCGAGGGAGCTTGGTGGATCAACATCAAGCTGTAAGATGATTGGTTTCAGTAACACCTGTAAAAATAAATCCAAAACAGCCAATTTTTAATCAAAATCAAGTATGACAATAAACTTAATTGAAAGAAAAAATCAGATGCTAGGGCGTGAAGTCGAAGATTAACACACTGAAACAAAATAGAAAGGAAATTTTCACTTACTTGAAAATTTGAGGAGTCAAGAAACTCGAGGTTTCCAGCGTCAAAAAGAAAACATTTATGCAGAGACGACAAAACCAGTGCCCTCACATGCCACTTTCCTACAGATAAAGTAGAATCCTCCTGGCTCTTACTCGTTTCTGAGTCCATAAGCTTTGCCTTCTTCTTTCGAGATGGACCAGGTCTTGCAACTTCATCAGTCAGATGCCGCACCAATCCGTTTAGAATATATTTGAAGTATGGAACAAACAAGGATCTGTAGCATTATAGTAAACAATATTAGAACAAAATTTGAACCAAAGTAGCAAAATCTTGAAGTATAATATTGGTACGAAACGGGTTGAATCAGGTTGGCTAATTAGAGAACTATGTCACACTTTGAGCGACTGATAACCTGTTTAAACAAGAAACTTTCAAACCTTTTGATGGTTAATATCGGATAAAACCAGCTAACTTTACCATTTTGGGGGTTTAAACACTTAAACTTTATCTTTAGTGGTCTTTCCTTTAACCTTTCTTTGACTTTAAAAAAACATGAATATTGGAGTTTACCCTGTAACTTACATATAACTTGTACGAGTAAAAAAGTTAAAATAGTAGGTTTCAACTCACCTGTGGCTATCAACAAGCTTCTGTATTAAATTGAAGAAAGATATTGCCCTGTAGATATTTGCATGCTCTAAATCCTGACTTTGATCCACGTATTCTGACCACTCAACACACCTAATGAAAAGTGGCTTAAACATATTCTCTGTAAGTTTCATTGTAAGAACCACCATTGCATTGATAACATCCTTTTCAACAGCAGTAATACTTTTGATCGAAGCAGGATGCTGGCGACGAAGATCCAGAGCAAGCAAGCACATGTCAAAAATATTTAAATAATAGGCAGATATTGACGATCGATCCATTGTACTAATGAAGTTTCCTAACATCTGAAAAGTAATCGATAAGCTTGAATCCCCAAATTTGATTGCTTCAGAATATATCTTCAAGAGAGGAGGAAGTGACAGGCGAACCTGGTAAAACAAAATATATAATACACAATAGTCATTAATAGAGAATTGAGATCCAACAGCCCTGTTAGCATAGATCGCAAATCACTTTATATTAAATCAAATTAAAGTAGCCAGAAGTGTAATATTACTATATATAACCTCCCAAATCACTTCATATTAAAACACTAGATGATTAATCATAAACAATAAAAAAAATTATAATCACGACATCAATTATTTCATTAAAAGATATGAGCAAACTTATATTAGAATAAAAATATTTGTTAACTAATCGTATTTTGCTTTAAAATATTTGGATTTGGGACAAAGAGTGTCTCCGGTCGACCTAAGCCAAACCGATCCACATACATACACCAAAAAAGTACCAACTGAGACCTGTTACCCGACCCGCAAACTTTGTTACCTCTTATTATAAAGAAATCCATGACAAGGTTAGAATTAGAGTCAAACTTACAGGAACTTTTTCTGTTATGAGTTTTCTCACAGCATCAGCTTTCAACAATAACTTCGAACAGGAGTTATTTGCATATTGGGGACGCAAAACTAAAAGTTCAAAAATACGAGCAAGATACGGGTTCAAAAACCCACCAAGCTTATCAATAACTGCCTCTATCGTAACAAGAATAGACATGAAGAGAGTTTCTTTTGAATTTGATGATCCGCTCAAACTCATATCATCACTATCTTGGGTTTCTGAATTTATACACCTCTTGAAGACATTATCCATGATATTTGGAAGCTCAGGTAAGGCCCGCGGCCCAAGCACATTAATCAATGCGCCAACAGTTCGGAAACATCCAGAAGAGACAGCCAAATCATCGGAATGTATATGCTTAATAACTGTTGCCAGACATGTGTTAAAGATGGAGTCACTTGAAGGAAAAACCGTGACTAAAACTTCAATAGTGGAAACGGCTGAAAGTCTCAAGGAGCTCTGTTTTGATGTATTAGCAGTGTCATCAACTATTTCTAAGATCTCGTGACACATTTGTTCGAAGCGTTCTAACGTAAGTTCATCGAACTGAAGCCATGAGCTTCTTATGCTTGAATTTAATATTCTTTTATTATGCTTCTGAGTCAACACGTTGCATTCTTTCGCCATATCACATAGAAGCCCAAGAGCCTGTTAAAATACAAACAAATGAGTTTAGAGTATGTTATAATTTTGTAATAATTATTGGTGCTGAGTGAAATTTCTAACCTTTCTTCTCAAGTTACGATCTGCATGGCCTAACAATTTGATGATGACTTCAAAGTAAGTGGAAGGCAGGAGACCCTTTCTGACAGATGTCAAAACAGCATGCATAAGCTCCTTTAGTTCTTTACCTACTGAAGCTGGAACACCAAGCTCCTTTCTCCTTGGCCCAACCAGTAGCAAATAGTTGGCGACATGCTCCATTAGTGCCCCACTTGTTGCCTGAAAACGTAAAAGAGAAATAAAGCTTAAAAATGAGATTGAACCAAAATTATCAATTATTACTTTTTTGAAAAAAAAGTTGTTCCGTCGAAATATGATTCAAGAAACTCTACTATTGTAAAACAATGTAAAAGTTCATTTTAATTTTTATCTATTTACGAGGTCTGACAAACTCAAAAACACATTTAGGCAACTTTCAACCCATTTCTGTTTTTACAAAACTTTTTCATATAACCCGTATATAACATGTTCGGATAAAGCATAACCCAGAGCCTAAAAAATATCTACTACACAAATAGCTAACTACGAAAGATTAAAAATCAGACCTGAAAGCTACTGACATCTTCACCAGATTTAAGCTTGAATGCTATTTCAACCCATTTCTGTTTTTACAAAACTTTTTCATATAACCCGTATATAACATGTTCGGATAAAGAATAACCCAGAGCCTAAAAAATATCTACTACACAAATAGCTAACTACGAAAGATTAAAAATCAGACCTGAAAGCTACTGACATCTTCACCAGATTTAAGCTTGAATGCTATTTCAGGATCTTGTAATTTGTCACTAATAAACTGCATTGCAACTAGGAGTTGCAGGACAAGTTGCGGGTCCCATGCACCCATATCTATCTTTTGAAGCGTCACCACAAGTGAAGGAAGCCATACCATGCATGAATACTGCTCACAAATTCGCAAGGCAAATACATACTCCCACTGTGAACGTACATTCGTACTCAGTTTCTCTGAAGTATCCTGATTTGAAGCCAATGATCGGAAAAGGAGGACAAGCAATGAAGCTAAACTGCTGCTCTCCCCTAGAGTCCTGTAAAGTATGTTTGTTAGGTCATATACACCCAAATCAAAGTTATATTATATCAAGTCTAATGTGAATACTGAACACCCTCCAACAAGAAGTGTAACATGACAGCTAATCATAAATACCTCAAAAGGTGCACCATGATAGAAAGTCTCCTATGTTCAGCGACATTAGGCAATATATTCAGAAAAATCTGAGAAAAAATGGCAAGTTAAACTAAGAAAAATAAGTGCCATCATGGTAGAAGTAAAACTATGTTAAGCACAGATTCACATACCTGCAACAGTTCCTCTTGGTTTTCAGTCTTTGACAGCCAGCATGGCACAATAGTAGATATAAGGTCTTCAGATACCTTCTTTGATTGATTGTCCCACTGCCAAGAAAAGAATAGATACAACTAACATTTACTCGCTAAAACGACATGTATAACTAAAAGCTTGGTAAGCATTGACCGATTTGTGTAAAACTTTAGTTAAGCCAAAACTTGGAATTTGAGGTTAAGAACAATCTCTTGTAACAAACACCTCAAGTGCTTCCATACATCATAAGATAGTTGTTAAACTTCTCCCACACATGTGATAAAAAATATTAACAAAGGCTGCATTAAAGATCAATATACCTGTGTAACAGCTGATTCCCCAATAAGGGTAAGAATATCAAGTATGTAGTCCAAGATTCTGTCTGGCATAACCTTTGAAACTGCTGATAACAACGAAAACACATGATTACGTGTTACCGCATCATCTGTGGATCGAGCACAACTAACCAATAGCTTTATGTCGAAACATTCAGCAACTCCATCCTGCAATTTAAATGGTGTCATTATACGATCAATTAGCAGTAATAATACAAACTGACAGATGCAACTGAGTTTTTATAGAACAGAAGAAAACCGAAAATGAGTATAACCTGTGCTCTATCATTGATAACAGAATTTGAGATATCTTCAAGAACTGATAGTAGATTCTGTTGAATGTAACACAATTCATTTTGTGAAATATCAGAAGCAGCTTCTGCATGTTCCTCATCCTGCTTTATAGCTTCATGTATCCACTCTTTATCCATAAAAACAATGCTAAGATGCTTGAACAGTGGCTCCACGAGAGCATTCCTGAAATAAATGATTATGTGTGTGATCCACTCAATCAATAATAAGCACAAAAGATAATAGCAAACCAACTCAATTTATTTAAACAAACTAATGGATAATCATAGCAAAATAAACATATTTTTCAAGTTTTAGGGCACATTCATCAAATAATAAATGTTCCAAGTACAACTACATTACTCTATTTTTTTGAATAAAATGATTTAGGAGATTGTACGCACTTTCAAAAACATGTTAGCCCAAATTCTACCTGTATGACCCATTACTCTTTTACCTGATATTATTACCCTATTTGACACTATTAGAAATAACACATAACCCGAATCAGCTCATTAATAGGCTAACAGGTCATTAAGGACACCTCTAAATTGTCTAGCATCGACTGTTCGAAGCTCACCTGTTCTCTATGTCTTTCTTTAGTAGCAAAATATCGAGTAAAGAACTCAGAAACGAGAGCTTGCTGCAGCGCTTATGACCCGCATCATTATGTAGTTCAGTTTTTAGATGCAAGGATGCTGTCTTTTTCTTCTTCCCATGCGGTGTACCGGTTAAAGGAACTGCTTTTTCCAAAACAAAATCAAGCATCCGCTGTATGATTGAGCTAGAAACCTGCAATATTAGAGGAAAGTAAATGAAGTTGAGAGCATCTCACAAAAAAAACACAAAAGACTACCATAGAAACAAAGAATCAACAATACGAAGATATTGATGATGTACTTACAAGAAAATTCCAAATTTATTGTCCACTACGTTTAAAATACTACAGCAGTGTGGAAATAGTAATGTCTCAAATTTAAAGAGTCTAACAGGTGCTTGTGGAATTATAAATAACAAACAAGAGCAAAATCCCAGCCATACAATATTCCTCGTGAAACCCTTTGAAAAATATTAACATATAAGAGGGACAAATAATATTAAGCAACTGAGTGGCACAGAAAACCATGAAAGGGAGAAATGAATAGAAACCTTTATCTGCAACAAGGCCACCCGAGCCGCATTCTGAATGTCTCCGTTATAGCTTCGAAACAGACACACAAGTTCTTGAAACACAAGTTCCTGCAAGTTAGTAAACAGCCAGTGGGTCAGACAAAATTGCTAGTAAGCATGCTAAATGTATTAGCATAAGATTTCGTGTTTAGATATCCAATATTTTGTGAAGAGCTTAACGATCAAAAATCAGCTTAGAAGCATCTAGCTTCCATTAGAAATAACCTATTAGCATAAGATTTCGTGTTTAGATATCCAATATTTTGTGAAGAGCTTAACCATCAAAAATCAGCTTAGAAGCATCTAGCTTCCATTATAATTACCTGTATTTCAGGCTTGAAACCCCCATACAAAGAGCCATTAAGGCATTTTAAAATAGTAGCACAAGGCTGTATGATGGAAGCATCTTCGGAATATGATCGATCAACCTGCCAGGAAAAAATAAAGAAAAAGGTGAACATATAATTCAAATCAGGCAGCTTTGACCAGAAACACCTTGCAAACAAGTTAACCTTTTAACTAATAGATAATGTCACATATGACTTAAAAAATACACTATTTCAAGTAACTTTTAAGCTATATATATATATATATATATATATATATATATATATATATATATATATATATATATATATATATATATATATATATTTTTCATCCTATTAAACAAAAAACAGAACCCACATCGATCCATTCATAAGTAAATGGGTGTATGACTACCAACCTGAAGTGCCTTCAATATGTATGACTCAACGGCATGCGCACCAGCTGCTGAAGTGAGCTTCGTACAGCACTAAAAAACAGAAAATGTTTAACAAAGCCGTGGGATTCTAAATGCAAAATCATGTAACCTCTTTACAGGAAATTACCTCCAGTAATAGACACAGGATTTTAACTTCAACCCTCGACAATGTTTGATGATGGGATTTATTGCGTCTTTCTAACAAATCTTTCAACAAAGAATCCACTTCTTTAACAAGCAAAACTTGGCTTCCCAAGCCTTTGAGCAAAAATAACACTTTCAGCTGCCAAGGTGTCAATAAAGAAGTTAATATACATTAACTTGGATACATAGAGAACGATGTAACTACTAAAGAGAGATTTGCAAGACAAACCATAGAACTGAGATATAAAACAAGTAAATCAACAATTTTCCATGAACTTACCACGCCATATGGACATAATAACAGCGCAGAGCTCAAGATAAACTTTAGAATGCCGTCCTTTTTAGGTCGATCAAAGCTGGATATATTCAAAAAAGTACATTATATATATGAAGATGAAAAAACTGTCATAATAAATGGTAAAATGAAGGGTAAGAAAATAGAGGTGGCATGATGGTCAGGTTGGGTAACAGGCAATATGAGTCCAAGTTGATACAGGTAATGTTTCAGTAGCGGTCAAACCGGGCGGTCAGGTTAAGCTGACATTTAAACACTTTTGTCCATTCAAAAGAATTTAAATTTTAAAAGTATATACACTGTTTGTTAGGAACATTTTTACAAAGAAAACTCTACTAAGGGAGCTTTGAAGGTAGCCTGAGTGTAACAGATGTATAAAAACTTCAGCCCCATTTGACCCGTTCCTTTTAAGCCAACTTTGTCGACTAGCCCTTTTACCCCGTTTGAAGTATTTAGAAGACAAAAAAAAAAAAAAAAAAAAAAAAAATCAGCCTCAAAATAAGTAAATGTTTTGAAATAGCCATGACTGATTGTAGCAAAATAACTTGATGAACCACCTCTCTCCAACACTCTGTGGCACCAAAAGGCTATGATGTCCGGAGTTTAGCAATGTTGTAAAGAATTCAGATAGAAAATCTATGTCAGATAAAATAAGTTTCTTCTGCTGAACCATCATTGCCAGAACGTCTCCAAGAAAATGACTCCAAACTGCACTTCTCCCTGTGACAGAAGCAACATAGCGTGTTATAAGGTGACTCGAACATTAGTAAGATAGGTCTGAGCTAAAAAAGATGTACCATTTTTTCCTCCAGATTTACTAACATGTGGCCATAGAGTAGATAGTCCTTCAATGCAGCTCATTGTGGCTGTGCGTATTTCCTGTGAAAATAGAATATAAAATGTAAGGGAGGTAAAGAATATAATTGTAATCACCATTGCAAGTATAAAAGCCAACAGAGCATTTAGCATGCAGTTTACCTGAGAGACCAGGAGCAAACATTAAACATGCGAGTAACAATTATAAGAAACAAAGGTGGCATAATGGGAAGGTCAGTTTAAGCCAGCAAACAATATATTACCATTTTTAAGAAAAAGTTATAAAAGAAAAAGGCTTTTGTAATCATTAGACACAATCAAAAATCTTTGTATATAGAAAAGAAAGAAGGTCGTATGCATTATAAAGACTTTGGGACTTTCAACCCATGTGACATGTTCCCTTTAGGCTAAAAGTTTGATTTGAACACTAGGAGATGAAGTCATAAAACACAACCCAAAACAGCCGCCCATAAGTAGTGGTTAAAAATTACCAAATTGACCAATTCGTAAGCAGATGGTTTGAAATTGTCACCCGATCATATGTATTTCTAACCGGTTTAAGGTAGAAGACGTGATTACCATATTGTCACTGGAGAGCGGAACAAGAAGTGAAGGAAATTCAGCAGGTAGTTGAAGCAGTAAGCCCTCATTCACTTCAGTTTTCAAACGGATTCCCTCGTCTAACTGAGAACAAAGAAATGCATACGAGTGCAGGCTCTCTCTTTGGACAGAAGCAGCGACACCTGCAATAATATAATTCTTGTAATGAGAACCATATCAGTAATTCAAGATAATGAGCATCGAGACATAACCCTTTTTTACAGTCCTTTCTATAGTTCAATATTGCTAGATATTTTAGAGCACTATGACTTGTATTGATAAATTGAACATAGAACTAACGAAGATCTCAGACATTCAGTAGAAATGATAGCATAAATGAACAGTAGTATAAAAGATTTCTTTATATAACTGCTTTGTTTATTAGGCGGAAAGAATGGCAGAATTAACACAGAAAAAAATTCAAAGCAGTTACTCACCTTCGTCAGTGAAAAGTGTAGACAAAAATCGAGCTGGTGAATTCTTCTGTTTGGCAACAAGATGATGAAGATGCTTCTTGAAAGCAACCTTAGAATGAGAAGCAAAGAAGGAAAAAAGATTCTGAAGAATAACTTCCTTCTTGTTTTCATCCTGCAAATGTGAATGTTATAGGATAAGAAAGTGCTAAATCCGGATAAATAAAAAGGTTCATAATTATTTTAAGCAACCAGCTTTCTCAAATTTATTCATTTAATCGCTGAAATTTTTAAGAAGTGGTTTACTCCTTAAAGCTTGTTTATTTTAATCTAAATTTATGATCAATCCCTAAAACTTTGTGTACTATATTAGTATGTTCAGCTAATTAGAAACAAAAAGTGAAACTTTGTGGGCTAGACCACTCAAAAACAACATAAGAAATTGCTTACAAAAAAATAAATAAATAAAAAATAAAAAATAAAAATTGTTGGTTAAACTAAGCTATTTACCACAAACGATAATATCACAATGAATGATAACTTTAAACATCAAGTGCTTTGACTAACCTTAGAGGTATCCTCAACAGTTGTTGCAAGAAAGGCATCTAGTAACCTCCAAAATATGCATTTTAATATCTGAGCATTTAACTCCTCAACTTTTACGTCATACATCTGATCAAGAAATCCTTTGCAATCTCTATCCAGCATGCTTCTATTTGACTGTTATAATAGAAAATTAGTTGGTGTAAAAACTGAATACCATTATGTGTTGTTGACAGGTGTACCTCTTCTGTAGAAACTCCAAACCCAGCTGTCTCTGACATTTCCCACTCCTTCGTTGCTACTGGAAAACAGGACTCGTACAAGGCCAAAAATTGACCAAAATCTAAGGCAAATGGGTGAGAAAAATGAAGCAATCAGACTATGCAGTATGCACCGGCATATAAAGCCATTTTATTGACTAGCAAACACACAAATGAAATAAGTATTAGCAAGAAATTTTTTGGAATCCTAACTATATTAGATATTTAGGTTCACAAAATGATGTATTTATTTGGTTTTGCAAAAATGGTGATGTTACTGGCATTATCCAACAATAAAATGGAGTTCAATCCACCTAAAAAAATTCACCTGTATAATTGAAATTTAACTTCATTGCATTTTATAGTAAGAGATTGGCAACCTTGGAATGCAACATTGCTAACAAACAATTAAATAGAAAAAGAAATAGGACCATTTTTACAAACCAACGAAAAAACATCATGTCTGCAGATTTCTCAGTTTTACCAACTTAGAATGGATACAAGCTAACAAGCATGACATATTCTATATAGCATTCTTACCTTTATGTGTCTTCGTTAGAGCATGCAACATTATCAAGAAAAATAATGTTTTCGACAACTCCGAATCATGGCAGTGTCCAGCAAACCACTGTACATATTCATCAGAGTTGGCCAAGAAGCTCTCTGCCATGACACTGACATTATCAACATTAACGGCCGATGTACTTTTATGCGCCAATTTCTGTAAAAAAAATAAACATAACAGTATTAAGCCTGGCACAATATAAAGTATAAACCATAGTTGGCTGGATAGTCTATGCTTTAATGAAGCAGCAATAAATAAAACGTATCATTCCAAACTAATTCGAGGAATCAAAGAATAGTTACTTGCCTGCCCGGAGGTGGGGATGGAAACAAGTTTCTGGTAGAGTGGCCATTTTAACTCCTTCGCGGCACTTAAAGCCTTCAGGTTTATACTCTGGCTCTGATAGGACAAACAAAACAAATGTATATTAGAACGGTTATAAATTGTAGGATAATCGAAACTGCCACTTGTCAAAACAAATTTTAAACAGGCATCCCGCATTAGTAGGCCAGCATCAAAGTGGCCCGCCAACCAATAGGCTGTGGGTTAAGTCAAAAGAGTGAGTATTTCCGTTACTAAAAACAAGGCTTTTTATAGAGAGACCTTCGGCATGATTAGAAGCAAAGGGAATATCATTGCAGCGAGCTCTTTTGTGTATTCTTCTTGGCCTAGGAAGCTTGAAGTTACGTGCTCCAAACATGATATGGTGACATCAGCAGCTAAAGTTGTATTATCCGATACCCCTATACACGAAAATTCAAGCTAGTTAAAAGATTAACAGTTACATATACATCGACAAACATAAATACAAATCGATCAACCAAATTCGAAATCAAGAAACTGTATGCTAATGGAAGTGTATAATCCATTCACAGTGAAACGTCATACATATAGCTTAGGCCATCCGAATAAAACCTACAACAAAAGACTTTTGAAAATATTGACATAAATCACCCTATAATCTTAAGGCTGTTGCAACCTGCAACCACACATAAAGTATTACAGTGGCCATGTTATTAGCCAGTCACCAATTTCCACTATTTACTTCATATGCCACACCTCAACGGCTTATGCACTCAAAGTTCTAATTTGAGAACAGAAAGCTAACAATTAAACCATAATACTTGTACTTAGTTCAGCTCTAACATATAACATGTCAAGATTGCTTCAGCATTTCCAATCTATATTACTCATGCCCTTGACAAGTCTAATGAGTTACTTATAAACTGAGCTACTATAATGAGTTTCTTCAGCAATTTTTACTCTCCGTTGTTGGAGCAGAGCTTAAACCTCTGCACAATGTACCAACATGCCAACACCACCACTTGGCAATTAGGACATATAGAAAATGAGTGTTACATTAATGAATCGAAACATTGATAGCACTATACTAATGATACCCTCTCATGACATTTCTACTATTATAAAATTCACCACAGATGCAAAATTAAATAGATTCATTGAAGAGTTATCGATGCAAAAAACAACTGTTTGAAAGTAATTTTAAGGTCACTATCCAATAACTCATTAACTAATTCAGGCAATATTGTGCGCAGCTAGCAGATGCAAGTACAAATGAGCAGAAATAGAGTAAAGATAGAGTAACAGGAAACGTACCAGAGATCAATATATAGTTGCATCTTTTCAGCACCTTCTGAATGGCATCAAGAAGATCTGAATGTTCTATAAATGCAGACAATCTGCCCATACTTAAAACTGCCTGAACCACACTTAGATCATCATCGTAAAGCCGGCGCAACAGTGCATCATGTACAGTTTGAAACTTCGGAAAAAAAAAATAAAGAGAAATTGAACAAAAAAAACAGAAAAAGAATTAGCATATTGCTTGTTGAATTACAGAGTTCAACATTCTAAACTATATACCTAAAATCCGAGAAATTATACTGCTTGCAGAAATTAACAAATCACCTGTGAATTAACGGACTTGTCTCCAAGACTAGAATCCGCATCCAAACTAATAACCGTAGCACGCCGAACCCTGGCCTGTGATTCATGCAGGCAAAATAAATAATAGAAAAAGAGAAAGAACTTTAAGTAGACCATTCCTCTGAAAGTAGCATACTATATATACCTTAGGATGTTCCAGTCCAAACCAAATTTTTGAATCAGATAATGCAGATGATGAGTCCACACCTCCATCTAATGTCTTACAAAGGATTTCATATGCCAAATTATCTTTCTTGGATAGGCCTTCAATGCCCTAAAAAAGTTAGATAGACACTGAATTTAAGATCAAATTTGAAATAGCAGAAGTAAAAGAGAAGGAGAAGTAGACAATCAAAAGAAACCACGAATGTGTATACATCAAGACAACAAACAACAAACCTCTAGAAAACTTTGAACTGCTTCGCGTAATGCCAGTGGATAATGTTCATTAATGCAGACCAAAATTTGTTTCGCTTTGCTTCCTGTTATATTTATTCCAAAACAACAACAATGAGCAAACATACAAAATCAAGTTGTTGCTAATGTAACTTGAATAGAGGTGACAACTTCAACCCATTTACTAAAAATTAGACTGATTCAGCTGCGTTATATTTCAACAATAATCTTGAAAGAAATGACCCAAAAAGTAGCAAAAAAAAATCACTTTTACTGCTTAAAACCCTCCAACATCATATTCTCCAAGAGATTGAGAATTTATAAACTAATATATGTTTGGTACAATTATCGACACAGTAACTACTAACTAGCTTAAGTAAGATAATAATTACGGACAAAAAGTGTTTGCAGTCAGCCCATATAAACCCAGCCCAGATAATAATTTGGCCACCTCTAAACTTAAATGATGGATCTCAGAATTCATATTTATCCACACTTGACCACATAAAATAGCAAATATCGATTAGCAGTTTGAAATCAAACCTGATGCAGATGATGATGTTTCGGTCCCTTTCTTGGATAACTTCATCAAAGTAGAAAGAAGTTTTGAGACTAGACGACCAACTAGAGCATTAACAGGAACAGTACTTATCAAGGAAAGAAGAACATGATGGCACGTATCATCATCGGACCCATACTCCATAAGAGACTCCAACAAAACCACCAGAAATTTGTCAATATTGAACTCCTTGGTCAATCCAGAAAGTATCCCAGAAAGATCCCTTCGTCACAAAATCAAATCCATGCTCTTAGAATATGAATAAAAAGCATAAAGACAGATTTCAAAAGAAAGATAAACAAAAATGAGCCATTGAGTTCTACCTAATTTCCTTCAAGATATCAACAGCCTTCTTGGGGAGCATTTCTACAGATTGCAGCTGTCATGTGAAGAAAAATGACAAGTATTATTTCATGTTTCACTTGCAGTGCCAATGCAAACGCATGAAAAGAGTACCTGTACGATATTGACCAAAGCCATGAATGACACTCGAAACAACTGCAAATCAGTAGAATCAACTGCATCCTCGCGTGCCACATCAGCAATGGATCGAATCAAGCTTTTGACAAGATTAGGAGACAATGCTGATCTGTTAGCTAGTACACCAACTATCATCAAAGCTCCAGCCTGACGCAATAGCAATCAAGAGCATCTTATATTAAATGATTGTTTATCTCAAACAGCTAAGGGATATTATTAACATGCAATAGTAAACAGCAACAGTTCAATTACTGATCGTGGATGTTAGCAAAAATTAAAAAATTAAATAACTCCGGCATAGAGAGTATCGAAAGTTAAAACAGACCAACGATATCATTTCACTATGCAAAATAGGAAACAGCATGAAGTATTTAAAAAGGATACAAAAAATTGCAGCATTTGGCACACACACTTTAATAAAATGTTCAACAAACGGTCCAATCCTTAAAATGTCCTTATAAAGGCAAAATATAAAGAAAGAGTAGAAGCAAAACTCATCAATAACAAGTTAAAACTAACGAGGTAAAAGGTCCCCACAAATGACACTGAGGCAGGTTTTTGAGACTCTATAATGAAAACTGTTGTCTTTTCAATCTCACCTTGTGATCTATATTCCCTTTTGATGGAGTCTGAAGACCCGAAACCACATATGGAAGTACTCTCTTTACAACATCAGTGTCAATAACAGCAAGAGACCCCAAAACCTCTATAATGACAGCTGTACAGAAACTTATCACAGGCCTTGTGGGTTGAAGCTTCTTGGTAGGTGAAGCCTGAAAAATATGATAACTCCAATGTAAAATCTGAAACGTCTTTAATAATGTCCCTCATTAAACAGTAGACATGCAGTACAAAGACTTACATAGTTGCAGAGAGCCTCTAAAACCCCCATATCGCGCACACATTGCTGCACAATAACCTTCCGGGGTGGCGGTGCACCAGATATTTTAACACCCTCAAGAAACTTCCATTTACCATGGCTAAAAAAAAACGCAATTCTGAGCACTCATTTGCAAGAATTCAAAAACAACATAAGAAGCAGAACAGCATTTTGCCTGGGTCTGGCATAATTGTTAAAAAGGTCCGGTCATATTAGGTCATTTTCTTCCAAATTAATAAGATTAGCATATTAATAGTTGTCTTAAATAATTTTAAAAGATTATTATATTATAACAATAGTCTACTTTATAGGGAAAAAAGTTTAAAAGGTTCTATGCATTAAAAAAAACACACTTTGGGCCACCTTCAACGACCCGTTGAAGATAAAACATGACCTGAACCAACCCATTCATAAGTGATCATGGTAAAGTTGCCATTTCTAATAAATAGCGTAGAGTGAGAAAAGAAGCTTTTATTACTCTGTATCGAGAAGCTGAACTATCCGCACAAAAACATGTGTATCATGGTAAGGCAAAGCACATAGAATTAGTTCCTCGGTGTTGTACACATGGATCCTATAGACAAAAATATGAACACATGAATAGATAATTCAATACAGAAAGACGGGTATACAAGTAAAAAAAGCAACTGTTCTTGATCAAAGCCTTATCCTAACAACTGACGAAAGCGACAGCATACAAAAAACCATAGAAGAAATGAAAGAACGCGAAGAACCTAAATATGAATAATAATGCATACTTGTATCTACGTATTAGATATTCGACTGTCCGTAGAGCTGAAGGTAGCTGAAAATATCCGGAAAGTAATCGCAAATAAGAACTGATTGAAGCATTAATATTTTTATTTTCTTCAATGCCCATAAGTTCTCTGTCCAATTCTCTACTCTTATGTGTAAATAAATCATTCTTGTAGTTCCCGAATCTTTCATCTTGGCTCGCAAGAGCCTCCAACCCTGTCGAAAACACAAATCTCACATTATTTAAATCTGCATTAGTTTTAATGACAATTTATATCAAAAGATCCTATTAAGCATATACTCTAAACTACATCAACAGTTTTATGAGTTATGACCAAATATATGTATCTAACTAACATAAAACAAGGTATGCGTTAATCTTAAAAACGAGAACAAATATGTCACTAACGAGTCAAAATATAGTGCATATAATACCAAAATTCTAAAAACATACTAACTTAGCATTCTAGAATGTAAAACTAAAGTTTACTCAATTTAAGCTATAGCAAAATTATGATTCTAACTTGTAAATATCTTAATTCGAGCTTTCACCTTTTGAGTACCAACATTAATGGTCAGACATCACTAATAACAACTATTTTTGCAGTTGACCTGACTTATGCTTCAATTGTAAAAACTAGAGCAACCTATGTTCTACTGCACCAGATATCCAATCAGTTGAAAGTACATACTAATAACTTGCTAGTTTAACATCTATAGTGTAGAACCAAATTTTAACGTCTATAAGTTAATCACTAGTGTTATACTGTGTTTATTTTACAAGTAGTTTGATTACAGTTTTCGAGTTTTTACTGCTTATCCGCTTATTTTTAAGCAGATGACAAGTTTGAACTTGGAAGTTTTTAATTAATGCAAACTGCTTCTGATTTTCAATAAGCAGTAAGTGACATGCTTGTTCCAAAGTGCTTATATAAATGCAACTTAAATTACGAAAAAAAAACTAGTAGTCCTTTTGGTCTTAAAGAATTTTTGTTACTACGTTATAAGCCAATCCCAACACTATTTCCTAAAGTGCTAAAGTACAGCTTTCAAGTACTAGGATTACTTATTTTTACAGCTTATAAATAAACAGATAAGCTCATTGAGGCGTTTGCATAATCCAAATTCCTTAGGTGTTTGGGATTGGTTATTTTTACTGCTTATATATAAACTCATTGAGGCGTTTGCTTAATCCAAATTCCTACTGCTTTTCATTAAGCAGCTTTATTTCAACATGCTTATTTTGAGATGCAACTAAAATTATCATTTTCAATAAGCAAAACCAAACAATATTTCCTCAAACTTAGAGAGAGAAACATATAAGCTCACGACTGCTTATTAATGAGCAGATAAGCATAAGCTGAATCCAAACACCTAAACTATTAGCTATGGTTAACTTATTTTGACTTGAATTAAAAACTTTAAAATCATAAAAACATTTATAATACGCAATTAAACTAGTAATTAATAAGTCAATAATACCTGAAGAAGCGAGGTTAAATAAAGTATCAATATCAATATCAGCAGCTTCCTTAGCATCAAATAAGATAGAAGGACGAGTGAATGGTCTTTTATGAGGGTCATTATCTGCTTTCACTATTGACCTTATTGCTTCTAATTGTGAAGCTATTGATGTCGCCATTCTTCTTCAATACTTTGTAAAGTTTCTGATGTTAAGATAAATGATAAACCCTAAACCGCCAAATGGGAGGTGGTTGCTGTGGTGGTTTTTGAAAGGTTTGTTTTTAGGGTTTATGGTTTGGGGCTTTGGGCGTCTATATGTTGTAGGGGGTGTGGGTTGTAAAATAATTAATCAAATTAGAAAGAAAACTATCCTAAAAAAAAAAAAAAAAAAAAAAAAAAAAAAAAAAAAGGCTAATATTCATGTAAAGTGAGAGTTTATATCGGCAAATAATTATACTTGCGAACTCGTGGTTCTGATGTGACTACATACTGATATAATATTTACGGGTTCAATTTTACTAGAAAAAAGTCTATGATTAGAAATTACAAATGGTAAATGTTTAAAGATAAAACAATATTTAAACTGTTAATTTAGTGATAAATGTTGTTACAATTTTTAATCAATGATACATTAGGTATAACACATTACTCATTTGTAAGTTTTAAGTTTTAAGTTTTTAAGAAAAAAAGTAAATTACACGGTTCGTCCCTGTGGTTTGGGGTAAATCTCTAATTAAGTTCCTATATTTCTTTTTTTTTTTTTTTTTGGTTGCATGATTGATCCCTATGTTGTAGCTATTGCACACCGTTCGTCCTTATCGTTAACTATGGTTATCTTCTCCGTTAGCTCTCAGTCGTCAAAGGGCAACGTTAGTCCACTAACCAAACGATTGTTTGCAACATTAGTCCTTTATACTAACAGTCATTTCTAATTAAATAAAAATTTGGTTTTCTTATCTAACTCGTCTGTTTTCTTACGTTTTTGTCCGTTTTTACTCGTTTTCGCCCATTTTTACACGTTTTTGTCTTTTATACGTTTTCGTCCATATTCACATGCTTTCGTCCATTTTTCTTACGTTTCATCTGTTTTTTATAAACACAGACGAAAACGTGTAAAAACGAATGAAAACGTGTTAAAACAGAAGAAAACATATAAAAACATACAAAAATGTAAGAAAAACGGACGAAAACGTATAAAAAACGAAAGAAAACGTGTGAAATGGACGAAAACTTGTAAAAACAAACAAAAACGAATAAAAATGTGAGAGAAACGGGAGAAAACATATAAAAATAGACGAAAACGTATGAAAAAGTAGCAAAACGGGCGAAACAATAAAAAAACGTATGAAACGTAACAAAACGGGCGAAAACGTATAAAAAGGTACAAAAACGTGTAAAAACGGATGAACACGTATAAAAACGGACAAGACCTATAAAAACAGACAAAAATATAAGCAAACGTTCCAAAATGGGTGGAACGTATACAAATTGACGAAACGTAAGAAAAACAGACGAAAACGTGTGAAAACGGACGAAAATGTGTAAAACGGATGAAAATGTGTAAAACGGATGAAAACGTAAGAAAACAGATGAGTTAAGTAAGAAAACCAAATTTTTATTTAATTAGAAACAATTTTTATTGTAAAGGACTAACGTTGCAAACATTTGTTTGGATAATGGACTAACATTGCCACTTGACGACTAAGAGCTAACGGAGAAGATAATGATAGTTAGCAATAAGGACGGACAGTGTGCAATAGTTTCAACATAGGGATCAATCATGTAACAAAAAAAGATAGGGACTCAATTAGAGATTTACCCCAAACCATAGGGACGAACCATGTAATTTACTCTAAGAAAAATTATCCATGCTTTATAAATAGAATAAATGTTAGACTGATGCTAATGGGAGTTTCTTGGCAACCATAACCTCAAAAATGCAATGCGTTCCCCAACTAGCCAAGGCAAATGCGACTTGGCAAACTTTTCAAATTTTGCACAACCGAAACTTTCAATTCTTTTGTGTGTGTAGTTTTTTTATTTATTTGTTTTTGTGTGGTATGTTTTGGTTGTGGTTGCGATCGCCTTATTAGCAAATTATGGTTGGGGTGGAGTTGTGGAGAGAGAAAGATAAGGTGACGCTGACATGATGGGGTTGCTTGGGTGAGAAAGTGGTCACCACTAGCATTAGTCTTAAGACAAGTAACACCCTTGGTCTCCATGGTTTGGGCGGGTTGCGAATACAATCTTTAGATCTAGGGTTACGTGCCTGTAGTCTCTAACGTCATGTTTTCATTCTGTAAAAATTAATACCACGGTTTTAAACACAACCAACCACCCTTTATTTTTTTTTTATAAAAGATTACAATAAGAACCGTCCTTAAACAAGTGTGATCCAAACGGTTATAAAGTAAAAGAAGATTGTCCTCAAACGAGTGCAATCTGAAATACAGCAATACAAACAAACACTTCAACTCGTAACTGAACGATTACAAGATGTAAACAATGAGACTGAAACAATAACCAAACGATTAGAACTGCGAGAGACAGAGAGAGCTTTTTGCTTGTGTGTGAGAGAGGAGATTGAAAGTTGTTAGATAAAACCCTATATATGCTATTCTTCAATATTCATAAACCAATGTTCCACTTAGCACCCTAAAGAAACAAAACCAACACAAAAACCACCAAACATATTGGTTAAACATATTGGTTAGTAAAAAAAGTTACAACCCCCCCCCCCCCCCCCTGTGGTTTAAAAACTTGCTAAAGTGTATTGATAATTGAAATAATTTGGTAACTTACATAAAATTTTCAAGAAGTACGTAACCAAAATAATACAATCGGGCCTGCTAATCAAGGACTTCATACTATTTTTTACAATAGAACTTACACCTGGGAGTTTTGTGATTATATGAGGGTCGGTCTATAAGGGCCACTTTTGGTGGAACTCGCTCTCTACAACAATTAATCTTTATGACAATCATGTTTTTTATTGGTGTGTGTTCTTAACTTTACTCGACGCGATGTTTGTTATTGGCTAGTAAAAGAGGATGGATTTTATACAAGAGTTGATAGTAAACCATTCTCAGAGGGCCAAAGGAGTGGTTTAAAAGGCATGCTTGGGATGGTAGTATGACTCATGGATTGTAAAATATAAACATATGTAATATGTGATATTTGATTTGAATTTATAATCTATTTTGCCTTTCCAGTGAAACTAGCCAAATGTTCTCATATTACGGCGAGACGTATCAAACAGAAGTGAGGCATGCTTGGGATGGTAGTATGACTCATGGATTGTAAAATATAAACATATGTAATATGTGATATTTGATTTGAATTTATAATCTGTTTTGCCTTTCCAGTGAAACTAGCCAAATGTTCTCATATTACGGCGAGACGTATCAAACAGAAGTGAGGGAGGATTTGGTTATTCAATTACGTATGTTATGATGGTTGTGTCAAATATTAATTACCACCATACAAACTGTATAATAGGATTATCAAATATTACTACAAGGTGATTAAGGCCGGTAGTATCTAAAAACAAAATTACACCTATATATTTATGCGAATGTTTTGAAAATACAATGATCAATTCAGGTTATAAAATTTGAATCTAGCGAATCTGAAAAAGGGTTTATAATGGAGTTTTTTCTATGTTTTTTATTGTATGAACCATTTCCAATGAATCATTATAACTCTTCAGTGTCGTTCTGTCATGTAACTATCATAGTTGCATCCTTTTGTGAAAGCTCGCATTGAAAACCCACAAGAGCGAATTTGGCCCAATCATTTTTTTCTTATATCAAGCCCAATTTAACCTAATCAAGTCTCAAATCAAGCTGATTAGACTAGAGCATCAACAACAATTTATAGTAAGCACTAAGCACTAACAGAAGTTCACGCTATGTTAGAATCACGAGAGGGTTACTGGGTTAGGATTGCAACAACTTTCTTCAAATTTTCTAAGCATATTATTAGTTATTACCATATTGTACATATTATGCCTTACACAAACCATATGTTACAGATTATTCTTATTACGTCAAAAGAAAGCAATATCAATAGCCTAAAATGTTAAACTAGAAGCACAAACAGAATTCTCACCAACTTTATTCATTATTTAATATCTGGACACCTTCTTTGGTGCCACTCCTTGTTCTTGATCCTTGACCTTGGAATACTACTGTAGATGAGCTATTGGTCTTCTTCGAGAACTGTGTTGCAGCGGCTCTTGCACCAGCTATGGCTGCTTTAAGGGTTGGAGATGAATCCTCGTCTGTTTTAGATTTGATTGAGCCCTTGTTAAGCCCATTAACCAGTGACCCTGGTGTCAAAGAAAACGGGTTCCGTGGGTCTGGCAAAGGAAACTTAATCGGTAATGGTGCTTCAACTGGAGAAAGACCTCTTAGGGCTCCCTCAAGAACCTATACAACCAAAAAAAAAAACAGATAACAAACCAGGAAGAAAAGAAAAAAAGGCAACTCGATACAAAGGAGATGCTTGACTTTGTAAAGAAGTGTGAATAACTGTCTCCCACAAACTAACAGATGCAAAATGAGTAGGCCGACATACGAAACAGTTGATATCGTTTGGAGTGCTATATTAACTGTGATTAGGAAAATTATATATTATCTGATTAAAAAGGTTAAGACACTTGACTGGTTTTAGCCCATTTGACCCGTTTCCTTTTAAACTAATCTTTTTAAGTTTGAATTTCATAGATGAAACATCACCTGATTTAACCCATTCATAAATAAATGGGTCAAAATTGCCAATTCAATGTAAAAGAATGCTTTCATTGTTAACGGGTCGACATAAAGGTTTATTTGGTGTTTAATGAAACAATTTCATGCTCACCCTTCTTTCCAAATTATAAACACCTTGATATCCACGCATTTCAAATGGTATTAGTAATTTCTGCAAAAATAGTTTAGCAAGTAACTTGTTATAATCAGTGCTGTTAGGGAAGAATGATTAAAAACTAAACACAAGATTTAATAAACAGAAAATAAACAAGAAGCAAACCTGTGGTTTCTCACATAGCCAACAAAACGCGGTTAGCCCTTCAAGCCTCACCTATAAAGAGAATTCATAACTAAGATCAAATGCTTACATGAAATTAAACTTAAAAAGAATGTACACTTATTTGCAACTTCTGGTTTAAGCAAAATAAATTAATCATTTGACGCTAAGAAGTCAACTATAGACGCTAAGAGTATAGATCTATATGCCTACCCCTTGAGGAACATCCTCCCATGATGCAAGCTCTTCACTTTTTAAACATCCAACCACTTCAACACAACCTGCTTCAACAACACATTTGAATGTTATAGTGAACTTAACAAACAGAGTATTAAGTGCACAGAAAAGATAGTCTGCAATCAAACTACATTTTTGACAGTTAATAAAAATATATACTAGCAAATAAACAGAATACGTTTATATAATTAGGTAACCTAAAAGCCGTGAAACAGGGTAATGTTCTGGAAACTTGAGATCCGTAACTCCATCTATTTCATATAATTGTCTGTAGAAGTCCTCCATTGCTTTAATTGTTTCAGGATCCGGGACCTTACCGGCAGCATGAATCCAAAGTCGCCCTTTCAATTTCAAAGGCAAATCACGAACATTAGCGGAAAGCCAAAATATTAGTTATTCAAAAGAAAACATAAGGCAATAAAAGATAGAGCACTTCGCATAGACAATATACGATCAGCTTAAAGTTTAAAAAACTCACTGTTTAGTCACATCTTGCAATATTAAGAGGAAATTCTGTAAATAATTGGACTCTATTAAAAAGGCATACACGGTTACAATGTGCATAAAACATAAACTCAGCAATGTACATCTGCTGAATAGTGAAAGGGGGCCACCAAAAACTACGATTTCAATAAAAAGGCAAAGACAGTTCTCCTACAATTTTCGACAACTGTAGATACAAAAGTCGCTGAAACACTACACTACATACTCAGTTTTCCGCCTAAACAAAGCAACTTACTTAGCAGTTAGCACCCTCTTTATAACTTATATAACTTGGCTTAGCAAACCTAATACTTGATTCCAATACCGACTAGGCAACGAGTCAAGTGATATTGTACAACTCTAACTACGATCCCTACTTCGTCATTAAATTACTTATTCAATTATATCTAATAATTTTTCACTCCACATATGACAGAGTCACACAAAACAACTCACGCAGTGGCACTCATAAACGTTACATTCATAGTTTTATCGGGATCACTGATCTACTGTTTTTCTATTCTAAATACAAAATTTCTTGAGTAAAACTGGTAATCACTTCTTTTCTCGCCTAGAACAGACGTTTCGCGACCCCGTAAAAAGTTAGTTACATTAGTCACATTACTATAATCAGTAACAAACAGTAACAAACCCATTATCCATTATATCAGAAGGCTATAAAAAAACCGATAAATACCCGTTATTGGGGAGGGCCAAGACCGTCCTTCGATACGTTTAATTCCGTAAACAAGCAAAGAAGCCCACGGCTGATGCATCGTTAAACATGGGTTTGTATAGTTTCCATCACCTCTGCTTCTACTACCCATTGATTCTTTATAACAGTTTCAATAACCAAGGCACAGTTTGTAAATTAATGGGTTGATTTTGAGTATTTGATGCTGATTCTGGTTGGAAATTGGGATTAGGGTTTATGAGTTTACGGGGGGTGTACGTTTGGATTTGGAATGGAAGTCAACCGCTTTTTAAAGTGTTGTATTCGGTCAGTTAAAGTGTTTACATAAATAGTCCCTCAAGTAGTTATGAGGGGGGCTTAGCATCGCACATCCCAAAACCGATCGGATCGACATAAACCCGACCGAACCGAAAGACTAACAATCTGGTCTAGGTTTCAACTTTTTCCTAGTTTTGGTCTCAGGCCTGTTCAGTCCTGTCTGGTCCGGTCTTACTTACAAACTGACTATTATTTCTTCTTGGACCGAACTGAACCGAACACATTGACCACTTTAAGACAGATCGATCTTAAGAAGATCATTAAATCGGTCTCGGTCCGGTCCGATCCAGTCTTAACCCGATGTTGTAGTTATAAGACTGCTTTCTTTTCTACTTTTTCATATGTTGACTAATCTTTATCTAATGATCTAACTAAACAATAAGCATTTTGTTCCAAAATTTCACTAATACAGTTATACTAAAGTTTATTGATAATGGTTTCTCTTCTTTTAGTAACACAACAGTTGTTATTTATTTATCTTAACTACATATAATGTAAAAATAGTCAACCTTGAAAGTGAACTCTTGAAACTTTTGTCAACATTATTGAAAGTGAAATCTTGAAATCTTATTAAAGAAAATTATGAAATGTAATTAATACTCTTATTAAAACACCTCATTACTCAAAAATACAATGATTTATTCACATTGTACAACCAATTAAAAACATGTTTAACAAATTAAATACAACCAATTAAAACAATTAATACAAAGCACAAACCGGGTTGATCCGGTACGCTTCAAACCCGACGGGTTGAACCGGTTTAATTTGACCCGTTTTCGACCCAACCTAGCTAGTTGACCCGGTTTAAATCAATCAATTTTTCAACCGGAACGATTCAACCGGTTGAACCACCCGGGTCGAACCGGGTTTCAAAACATTATGTTTAATTCCCAAATCTTCAAACTTTTATTATTTTTCATTTATAACCTAATAAACTTTTTTTTTATCAATAAACTATATGTCGCTATAAAATCACGTTGCTATGCACGGGTACTCGTCTAGTTTATTTAAAGAAAAAGTCTGAAATTTGAATTAGACTACAAAAGATATCTACAACATGAGACTAGTGGTAATAAGAGGTATTGCACGCGTCTTTCGACCCTCGAAGATGCGTCTTTGCTATTAGCCTCACCCATGGAGGACGCGTCGTGACATAAAAAAAGGGAGAACTCAATCGTCCCCAAAAGCGAGTTGTAGGAGGGAGTCTTGTTTGTGCCAAGGTCAAAAACTAGTCTTTGGTGGTTATTTTTTTTTTTAAAGAAAATTAACTACATTTTAAACCATAAATACTCAAATACCATATCATTTTTATACACACTTTTAGAACAAATTCAATCTCATTAATAAAATTAAATATTTATCAATTGTCACAACAAATGGATTCCGAACAATTTATTTTTACATCTCGGATGAAAAAGAAGAAGTTAATAGAATCGAGTTAGAGTTTATAAAAGAGGGGATGACATACTATATGAATTATTAAGCTTCCACTTCTAGAATCCAAAAAAACTTGATACCATGAAAGAAGATACATAGATATCGTTACGGTGCTCATGATCATCTCATGACCGCTTACTTCTCTAAAAACGCAATATATGACAAAGACATATTCTGTACGCAATTCCGAATGAGTCGCTTACTATTCACAATTTCACACGCATTGTTCTGGAAATAACTGTTCATTAGCCATATTTTCAACAAGGTAGTGATTATGGGTTGAGTTGGCATTACCGGAAGTGTACATTTACAATCCGTCAATTGGCATATGACGCCGATCTTGATGCTGTAGACGAATATTTGAAAATGAGTAAAAACTTCTCGTGACTCGTGATGCTCTCGAAACTTTATGGTTATTATGGACTTATATGGAGATGAGTTTTTGCGAAGACCTACTTATATTGATGTCGAAAAACTATGTTTATCATGAGGAGAAACATGAGATCCTGGGATGTTAGGAAGCATTGACTGTACGGGTTAGTCGTGCGCTAATTGCCTAAATCCATATCGTGCTCAATATTGTAGGGGAGATCACGGGCCACACCATTCATTTTATGGGAAGTAGTTTATTTGGCATGTGTTCTTTGGTGTTCATGGGGCGAACAACGACATCAACGTTATACGTCAATCTCCTATTTCTAACGATCTCAAAGACAGGAAAGCATTAGAGGTTCCATTTGTGGCTAACGATGTGCCTTATAAATCGGGAGATATCTGGAATGGTCTGTTCATGTTAAGTCTATTTCACAGCCAAGGGCAAATGATTCAAAACGAATAAGGTATAAGGAAGCACATTTAGCAGTAAGAAAAGATGTGGAATGAGCGTTTGACGTGCTAAAAAAAAGTGGGCTATAATTAAAAATAAATCTGCAAGGCCAATGACTCTTAAAAAATTAATGAATATGATGTCCACATGCATCACATTACATAATATGATTATAAAACACAAAAAGAAGGCAATCTCTTCCGACTTTTATCTAGAGGTGCAACATCGTGATGATCCACAAAAAGGTGTAGATTGGCGGGAACACCCTGACCCCAGGTGCCTTTTGGCACCAGCCATTATCCACCCCACAAGGAATAGCTCCGGGCAACTCTCCTGGCCTAGTGGGGTACCAACTGGAGTGAGCCGAGACTCTCGGACTCTTGAGCTCTTATCCACAAAGTCTTTCAAGTGAGCCCATAGGTTTTGCGGAGGTGTGTACCTATCTGGCAACATCGTGATGATGATCTTGTACGAACGCATGAACAAACATTACAAGTTATTAGCGATTTAATCAACGAGGAAACTCATTTAGCCTTTAAAGCCGATCTAGTGGAACACATTTGCCGTCGAACAAATGCACAATAACTTGTAGTTTCGTTCAATTTCAATTTTTATTTTATTTGAATTATTAATATAATGTTTTTTAATTATTAAGGAAATTTCAATTTAATGGTAATGAAAAAAAAATGTTGGTGGTGATGTTAGTTATCTTATTACACTATGTTTGTGGTGATATTGGCTATGGAGAAACGTTACAAGTTATTAGCGATTTAATTAACGAGGAAACTCATTTAAATCTTAAAGCCGATCTACTGGAACACATTACGTTACAAGTTATTAGCGATTTAATTAACGAGGAAACTCATTTAAACCTTAAAGCCGATCTACTGGAACACATTTGCCGTCGAAAAAATGCACAATAACTTGTAGTTTTGTACCATTTCAATTTTTATTTTATTTGAATTATTAATATAATGTTTTTCAATTATTAATGAAATTTCAATTTAATGGTAATGACAAAAAAAATGTTAGTAGTGATGTTAGTTATCTTATTACACTATGTTTGTGCTGATATTGGTTATGGAGAAAGAAATTGATGTGACGCTTTGGCGGTGATGATGTTGGTCATTAGTATCACTAGCCTTAGTAGGCCTTGACAACTAAAATACAAGATGACCTTAAAACAAACTAAAATGTCACATAACAATCATACGGTTATTTGTTGGACGTTATGTTGCAAAACCATAATACTTTAATGGACTAAGACCGAGCGTGATAAGGCCCCCAAGATCGAGTCTTTGGACATGGAGGATACGTCCTCCTTGTTCCGGAGGCCCCCCAAAACGCTTCTAACATGGGAAAAATGCAAGACTCGGTCATGTGCAAGACCGAGTCGTCGGAGGAAGAAATTGAGGCTAACGGTAAAAAAAGTGGTCGTTTGGCACTTTTAAAAAAATAATTTTAAAATTTATTAATTTTTTCCTATAAAACCCCAATACTCTTTCATTTTCATTCATACTTTCAAACACATTCTTTCTTTTACACTCTACATTCTTATCTAAAACAAATGGATTCCGAAT
Organism: Artemisia argyi; assembly: GCA_030686995.1. Classification (NCBI taxonomy): domain Eukaryota; kingdom Viridiplantae; phylum Streptophyta; class Magnoliopsida; order Asterales; family Asteraceae; genus Artemisia; species Artemisia argyi. The sequence goes on from CM060684.1 coordinate 139,008,970, forward strand.
TTTTTTTTACATCCTTGGATGAAGAAGAAGAATTTAATAGTATCGAGCAAGAGTTTTTAAAAGAGACGACGACAATACTATATGAATGATCAAAATTCAGTTCTAGAATCCCAAAAACCCAGACATCACAAAACACGATATCTAGAGATCGTTACATTGTTCATGATTGTCTAATGGCCGCTTCTATCAAAACTCAATGTGTGACGAAAAATTATTCTGTAAGCGATTCCAAATGAACCCGTCACTTTTCACATGCATTGTTCTGGAAATAACTGATAATTTGCCGTATTTCAACAAAGTAGTGATTTTTCAGAAAGAGTTGGCATTTCCCCATTGATGAAGTGTACCTCTGTAATTCGTCAATTGGCATGCGACGTCAATCCTGAAGCTCTAGACGAGTATATGCAAATGGTTGAGAAAACTTCCCGTTATGCTCTCCAAGCTTTCTGTAAGGCTATTATAGACTTTTATGGAGACAAGTTTTTGCGAAGACCAACTTATACTGATGTTGAAAAACTCTATGCTTATCACGAGGAGAAACATGGGTTTTCTAGGGTGTTAGGAAGCATTTATTGTACGAGTTGGTCGTAGGCTAATTTTACAAATGCATATCGTGCTCAATATTGTAGGGGTGATAATGGGTCACATCCATTCATTTTATTGGAAACAGATGCCTCACAAGAGTTATGGATTTGACATACATTATTTGGTGTTTCGGAGCAAACAATGACGTCAACATTTTACATCAATCGCCTATTTTCAACGATCTCAAAGACGGGAAAGCTCTAGAGGTTCCGTTTGCGGCTAACAACATGATGGGGATATTATCTTATTGATGAGATATATTCGGAGTGGTCTGTTCTTGTTAAGTCTATTTCACAGCCAGGTGCGAATGATACGAAGTGAATAAGGTATAAGCAAGCGTATGAAGCAACAATAAAAGATGTGGAACGAGCGTTTGGCGTGATAATTAAAAATCACGCACAACCGATGACTCTTAAGAAAATAACGGATATGATGTACAGTTGTCCACATGCATCATATTACATAATATGAATATAAAAGACAAAGGGAGAACAATCTTTCTCGACTTTTATCTATAGGAGCAACATCATGATGATGATATCATATGAACGCATGAAGAACGTTATAAGTTGTTAGTGATTTAATCAATGAGAAAACTCATATACCCGGTTTAGTGGAACACAATTGGCGTCAAATAAATGCGCCCTAACTTTTAGTTTCATTTTATTTGAGTTTTTATTGTAATGTTTTTATTTTAATTATTAATAATAATTTTACTTTTAGTGTTTTAAAGAAATGAAAATGGAAAAATAAAATAAAAGTTGGTTGTCTTATTACAAGCTGGTGATGAAGTTGGTTATAGAGAAAAAAAAAAGGTGATCTAATGTTGATGTGATGTGATGAATATGATCATAAGATGTCCTTGTTATGGAAATAACAAGTCGATGAATGATTTTTAAACAATGCGCACTAGGCATTGTATAACAAAATCCATTACATATAGCTTAAAGAATTAACATATACATGATCACTTGGGTTTTGCAATCACTTATAATCATATCATTCGTATAACTTGGTCTAGCTCTAACTAAATCAACAAACAAACATAGTAACTATAACAAATAAAAAAGCTTAATGAATAGTGAAAGTCCAATCAATTTTCCAGGTTTACCGAATTCGGCTATTTGAGTCGAATATCGGAAAACATACAAATTAGTACTAACAACTTTGAATTATACTGTATAAACTATAAAGTATAAACACAAGAAATTAGGAAATATAAACCATAAGAAATAAGGAAATAAAACATGCCATGGATATTATAGAAAGAAGGTCTACAAAGTTAGAAGTCCATTCAGTTTAAGCCCAAATATTATGTTTATTAAGTTCATGCAATGGGTCACTACTCACTAGAAACAATCTTGATGTCTTATAAAACAGGTCTGAAATTCCAACTTATCTATCTATTAATGGATTGATAATTTGAAAGTGGGTGTTTGGTAAGAATCAGCGGCAGATCAGATCCACGATGAAAAAGTTTAGAGCATATCTCGTGCACAATTTATTTTGGGTGTAATATAAGTTGGGTTTTCCTAACTTATGCCTTGGGAGTACAAGTTAAACACATCAAAAAATACAAAAAGTATTTAGAGACCCATAAAAAAGTACAAAAAAGTACTCATAGACCCACAAAATTTATGAATCCATGAGTATTTTTTTATACTTTTTTGTGAGACTCTTTGCCCCAAGTGCACAAGTTAGAAAAACACATATGTATAACTTTTGTAGCTAAAAGGAATGGAGTGTTTCTTTTTTTCCTTAGCTAAGGATTCATATGGGTCCCACTTCTATATAATTCTCTTAATTGAGAGGACATGATAAATTAAACCTTGTAGATATAGACCATTTAAAGGATTTTGATTGGCCCCGCCTAAAAAGTAATAATATTAAATGGTATCCCTTAACTAAGGTAAAAAAAGAAACACCCTCAAGTTTGTAATAAGAGAGAGGTTATTCTCATCCCATCTTTTTTACAAATGATACCCTCATCTTTTTTTTCGATTTTTTTTTAAATTTATTATTATTACCTTTTTTTTTAAATAATTTTGTTTATATAAAAATACTATAAACCTAAAATACAGAACATAAAGTATAAAATTTAATAAGTTAAAAGCTTAAAACTGACAAAAAATACGAAACAAAAACTGATTAAAAACCATGTTCTATCGTAAACTGGGAGGACAAAAAAAATCTTTTGTACCTTAACACCCCCCCCCCCCCCCCCCCTCTCCCTTATATCACATCCAGGAGTGAGGATAACATAACCCTTGTAATAATAACAATGATAACAAAGTTACCAGGTCATTAGGTGATTTTAGTAGTAAAAGAAAATATAGTAAGTCATGTTAATTAAAAGATGACTTAATGCAGACAAGCTCAATTTTATTACTTAATATTTTCAGTAATATTTTTTTTATTAAGTCACAAACAAACAATTTTTATATGACTTAATTAATTCAGTTTTTTACATATTAAGTTAATTAAGTCGAAATCAAACACTAAAGAAATAGATTATGGTAATTAACTAGATTCCTCTATTTTTTCACGTTAAGGGTGGTGGCAATCATGCCTCCCAAAATTTTCCATACCTCCCAACCCACCAATAATATCATTCCACCTCATTCATACTTTTTTCATACCTCTCAACCCCTTTTTAGTGGCAACCATACTTTTTTCCATACCTCCCAACCCCTCTTTTGTTTCTAGTGCCCAACGTTCATATTTTTCCAACGTTAACTTCAAACCGTGGAGGGGAAATACGCCGCTGGACCAAACCGCCGGGCATAACCGCTGGGGTGGCGGCGGTGTTCACCGGCGGTTATGGCCAAACCGCTGGGCAAACCGCTGTGGTTGCCACTACCTTAACAAAAACAAAATTGAGCTATTTGATTGACAAGTTAAATTATCTGATTAATATCTATGGATTCATTCACTTGCTCATGAACTCGCAGCTTCGCCAGAAGCTACGAAGGGGGGCCTCGGCCCGGGAAGGGGATAGTGGCCTGAGTGGTCAAAAGCGACAGACTGTAAATCTGTTGAAGTTTTTCTACGTATGTTCGAATCCTGCCTCTCCCACTTGTTTGTTGCAGACTTCAGAGAAAAGAAAAGAGGCATTCGTCAAAATAAATTCTTAGAGAAATTGTTTTTAAAGAAACCAATAGTACGTATGTTTTGTGAGTTTTCTTGTAACACTTTTGGACCTAATTTAAAAATAACTTTACACACAAAATATCAAATACAGTAATATTTATATAGCTAATATTGATGAATAAATCTAAAAGTTTTATATTGATGAATAAATCACACTTACGTTTCTGTTTCGGAAAATGATTTATTTTCTTACAAATCTTCGTAATATAAAATGTCTTATTTCATTCGATGAATCAAATGTACCACCATATTACCGTCCAATAATTTCATGGCATTTTGAATTAGGAAAATGAATCATTTTCCTTTTTTATAAGGTTAATATACAAATATGTTATCAGTCTCTGCAAAAATGTTGCCTAAATTACTGCACTTTAGTTTTGTTCACCCAAGTTACTTAAAGGAGTTACTGGAGCTACTGAACATGTTGAGAAGTCAAAGCCCACAACTCAAACTAATGGAACAGTGCTCAATGCAAGAAGACACTCAATTCACAAGATGCAAATTACACTAAGAAGAAGCTTTGCTCTATGTGGTGTAATGTAGTATAGCTACTTAGTTAGTTATATAGTCTAGTTGACTTTTAGCTTAGTTTGACTTTTATGTATAAATACTACAATGTACTCTCATCTTTCAGTTTAATGGAAATACATCTTTCATTCATTTCACACACACTTCTCTGAATTCAATATGGTATCAGAGCCATCCAGTGCTCTAACAAACCATCATAACTGCCATAACTAACTCCGGTCAACCATCATAGACCACCATAACAAACCATCATACAACACCATAACCCACCACTAATCACCATCATTTCATAACTTCAATCTATCATAATTCACCTCAAGATTCATCAATAACATCACAATTACGTCCAGATTCATTATAATCATCAAGAACACTCAAATTCATCAATAACAGTTTTTCCCGCCAAAACTCATCATCTTCTAACTAACTTCTGCCATTAACGACCTTCATTCATCATGACTAATACTGGAAACACCAATAACACATCATCTTCTACACCAAACACAAATACAATGACATTTGATCCAAATGATCTCAATTCACCCAACCACCCTCTGTTCTTCCATCATCAAGATCATCCTGGCTTGGTTCTAATTGCAAAGAAGTTAACTGGATCTGAAAACTATAGCACATGGAGAAGGTCAATGATGATTGCACTGAATGCAAGAAACAAACTTTCATTGGTTAATGGGGAATTTGAAGAACCTTTGATGAATTCATCAATCAGGTCACTATGGGAAAGAGCAAATGATATGGTCATTTCTTGGATTTTGAATACAGTTTCAGAACAGATTGGAAACAACTTGAATTTTGTTCATACTGCTGCTGCTTTGTGGAATGAATTGAGTGAACACTATTCACAATTGGATGGACACAGAATCTATCAAATCTCAAATGATATAGTTCAATTGAAGCAAGCAAACACACCATTAGAACTGTATTATCACAAATTGAAGGGCTATTGGGATGAATTAGATGTATTGGAAACTCCATACATGTGTACATGCAGGTGTGATTTTGAAAATGGGAAAACAAATGGAGAAAGGGAGCAAAGAAAGAGATTAATGCAATTTCTGATGGGACTAGATGATAGTTACATGAATGTTAGGGGTCAAATTCTGCTTATGCAGCCACTTCCAATGGTTTCTAAGGCATATAGCATGTTGAGACAAGAGGAGAAGCAAAGAGATACCACCAAGGTCAATCCAGTCACAATTCCTACAGCTTTGAACACACACACCAATAGGAACAACTATCAGGCTACCAAACCAAACACCTCTCACAATACAACAAACCAAACATCTGGCTACAAGAGAGCACCTTTTAGGAAAGGAATTACTTGTTCAAATTGTGGGAAAGAAGGTCATTATGGTAATGAGTGCTATAAGATTGTTGGCTATCCTCCAGGTCACCCCTTACAAGGAAAATTTGGTCCACAATCACAGAGAACTTCTGGTAATAGGAGGTCAATTAATGCAGTTGTTGGGAATGAAGAAATCAGTGATGATCAGACCACTACAATAAGCACATCAACCAACACTGATCCTTATGTGTATTGCAAGATGGATCAAATGCATAATCAGTTGAATCAGATGTTGTTGATGATGCAAAACCAAGGACTCAAGGAATTCACAGCTGTTAATCTACCTCACATGGCAGGTAAGTATGTATTCATTGCCACATTTACCTATGGTTTTAAGCAAATTTGGATAATTGATAGTGGAGCTACTGACCATATCTGTACATGTTTAAACCTAATGACTGACTTACAACATTGCACAACACCAATCACAATTAACTTACCTAATGGCACCACTGCCACAGTCACTATGACTGGATCAGTCCAACTAACACCAAACCTTTCACTCAAAGGAGTACTTTACATTCCATCCTTCACTTACAACTTGATATCTATAAGTAGACTCACAAACTCAACACACTCAGCAGTTACTTTCACTCATAATCAGTGCATATTTCAGGGCCATGATGGCTCTCAGACCACAGGCAAGTTACATGGAGGACTCTACACCCTTACACCACCACTCACTACAACATCTTCTACTGTTCTGTCAAGCTTCAGTTCTACATACTTATGGCATTCAAGATTGGGACATCCCTCATTTCAAGTTTTGAAGAAAATCAAGCCAATTTCATCTCTCTTTCATAGTAATTTTGAAACCAAATGTACAGTTTGTCCATTGTCCAAACAACACATGTTACCTTTTCCAAATAGCAATTCTCAAGCAACTAGTATATTTTCTCTCATTCATCTGGATGTATGGGGGCCATACAAACACCCAACAATCAATAAATGTACCTACTTTCTCACTATTGTTGATGATTGTTCAAGAGCAACATGGACCTATCTTCTTCCAAGTAAACATCATGTGTGTTCAACTGTTCAAATATTCAATACTTATGTCAACACACAGTTTCAAACAAAGATAAAAGTTATTAGAAGTGACAATGGGACAGAGTTTTTAAACCAATCCTTCCTCAATTTCACTCAAACACATGGTATAATACATCAGACATCTTGTCCATATACACCACAGCAGAATGCAAGAGTGGAGAGAAAACACAAACATCTTTTGGAAATGGCAAGATCCATATACTTTCAAGCAAACTTCCCAATTCATCTGTGGGGATACTGTTTCCTAGCCTCAACATACCTCATCAACAGACTACCATCAAGGATTTTGAACCACAAAAGTCCATATGAGGTCCTTTACAACACAGAACCAAACCTTGAACACCTCAGAGTTATAGGTTGTCAAGCACATGTCTACAAACACACCACTGATAAGTTTGATGCAAAATCCACACCAACTGTTTTCATTGGTTATCCACAAAACCAAAAGGGATATATTCTATACAACATGCACACTCAAAAGACAATAATCAGTAGACATGTGATTTTTGATGAATCTATCTTTCCCTTTCATAACACCAAACCCACTCCTCATTCTGACCCATTCACTTCACCACTTCAGTATTCTACCATTCATCCTCCAACCAATTCATCTCAACCAACTCACACAACATCTAGCAGCTCACATCAACCTCCCACACCTCCTTCAACAACAACAGAACCTCCAATCATCTCTATTCCAAACACACCAATTCAAACCAATGCTGATACAACTGAACATAATTCAACCACCTCATCAACTGAACCCATCCAACCATCCATCTCTACTCCACCTACCATCTCATCAACTGAACCAGGGACAACTATTCCACCTATCATCTCATCAACTGAACCAGGGACAAGCCACACACCACCTCAGCCAAGGAGAACTTCAACAAGGACAAAGACACTACCAACCAATCTCAAGGATTTCAAGTGCACTTTACCACCATCTCTTGTCAACAACATTACTTCCAAACACCATCATTCTAAATACATAAATTATAAGAATTTGTCACCCAAAACACAAAAACTTATAACATGTACAGATACTTTAGTAGAACCACAATCTTTTATTCAGGCAGCTAAAAACCCAAGGTGGATTGAAGCAATGGACAAGGAGATATATGCACTGGAGCAGAACAACACTTGGATCTATACTACCCTACCACCTGACAAACATCCCATTGGCTACAAATGGGTATTCAAGATCAAGCTCAGGGCAGATGGTACAATAGAAAGATTTAAAGCCAGGTTAGTAGCAAAGGGCTACAATCAACAAGAAGGTGTAGATTACACAGAGACATTTGCTCCAATTGCAAAAATGGCCACAGTCAGAACCCTCATTGCAATAGCAGTTCACAATGATTGGCAGATACAACAACTTGATGTGAATAATGCTTTCCTCCATGGGGATTTACATGAAGATGTCTACATGACCCTACCTCCAGGCTACAACAACAAGTTTCCTCCCAACACTGTTTGCAAGCTTACTAAATCTCTTTATGGACTCAAACAAGCAAACAGACAGTGGTTTGACAAGCTGACAACATTTCTGCAAGGCCTGGGATTCAGACAGAGTTATGTGGATACTTCTTTGTTCACAATCAAACATCAAGGTTCTATCACTTCTCTCTTGGTCTATGTTGATGATATTTTGCTAACAGGAAAAGATCCAACATTTCTTCAACAAATCAAAGACCAGCTTCACAACAAGTTTAGCATAAAAGACTTAGGTTCTATTCATTATTATTTGGGCATTGAGATACTCAGAAACTCTTCTGGCCTCACTATGAGCCAAAGGAAATATGCCATGGATTTACTTAAACATGTTGATTATCTTGATCTCAAACCTGTGGCCACACATATGGATCCAATAGTTAAACTCAATGATATAGATGGTGATCCCCTCCCTGATCCTACACAATACAGAACTATTGTTGGTAAGCTAATCTACCTCACTATCACAAGACCTGATCTCTCATTTGCAGCTCAAGCTCTCAGTCAATACTCACACAATCCAAGAACACCACATCTCCAGGCACTCCACAGAGTTCTAAGATATATCAAACTTTGTCATGGCCAAGGTCTTTTCTTTCCAGCTCACAATACAATGGAGTTAACTACCTATTGTGATAGTGATTGGGCTAGTTGTGCAACTACAAGAAGGTCTGTATCAGGTTTTGCTATCTTCCTAGGCAACAGCCTCATCTCATGGCAATCTAAGAAGCAATCAGTGGTCTCAAGATCCTCAACAGAAGCTGAGTACAGGGCTCTAGCAGATAGTACTTGTGAGATTTCCTGGCTTAAATGTTTACTCTCTGATTTGGGCATACAGATACCTACACCATCACTTGTCATGTGTGATAATGTCTCCACCATAGCTCTGGCAAACAACCCAGTCCAACATGCCAGAACCAAACATATTGAAATAGACTGCCACTTTGTCAGAGATAAGATTAGAAATGGTCAAATCAAACCTATCTTTGTCCCTTCACTAGCACAAGTGGCAGATATCTTAACAAAAGGCCTGAATAAATATCTACATTACAAGTGTTTGTCCAAGTTGAACATCTGTGATCCCTACACAGTGTCAACTTGTGGGGGGGATAAAGGAGTTACTGGAGCTACTGAACATGTTGAGAAGTCAAAGCCCACTACTCAAACTAATGGAACAGTACTCAATGCAAGAAGACACTCAATTCACAAGATGCAAATTACACTAAGAAGAAGCTTTGCTCTATGTGGTGTAATGTAGTATAGCTACTTAGTTAGTTATATAGTCTAGTTGACTTTTAGCTTAGTTTGACTTTTATGTATAAATACTACAATGTACTCTCATCTTTCAGTTTAATGGAAATACATCTTTCATTCATTTCACACACACTTCTCTGAATTCAATATTACTAAACTTTGCATATTTTTCATCAAAGTTACTGAATATTTGAGAACCGTTCATTCCGGTTACTTCGAAAACTGACTACCAGGCGTTAACCGGTTAACCATTGACACGTCATTATATAAAGAAGTTAATATACTAATACTATGTTACCGAACTTTGTGAAAATGTTCACCAAAGTAATTGAACTTTGCGTATTGTTCATCCAAACAACTGAACATTTGAAAACCGTACATTCTAGTCGTTGTTGCGTTTTGATGATAAAACTTCAAGCTATTACAATGAAATTATATACAAAAAGTTGAATGAAGAAAATCAGTTGCACAATGTGGTTGTAAAGATACAAGCAATCTGTCGAAGAAAATGATCGTTTACCTGTATCGAGTTGTTATCACAAGATTAAACAAATGAAAATGAAAAAGAAAGAGAAAAATAAAAACAAATGCATGAAAATATCGATAAAACGGAATAATATAAACTATCGAAGATGTAAGAAAAAAATTAAAAACGAGAAAAAAAGAGGTTGAATACTGTAATGTAATTTCGACTTATCTTTTATATAATAAAAGAAATTACATTATTTTAGAGTGTTTTTGCAAAACCTTTTTCATCGAAAAAAAATTAGACTAATAGAAAAGTTCGATTTTGCCATGTAGACAAAATCAAGCAACATGATTGGTCAATAAAAAGTGAAAATTGAATTTATTTTGGTAAAACTTTAATAAATTTGGTAGATAAATTTGGTTAAGAAAAAAACATATAAAATTATTTGTGTCAAATTTGTGAAAACAAAATCTTAAAAACAGATGAAGTAATTAATAAACTTTTAGTGGTTGAATTTTACAAAAATTATATAGAGTTAAGTGTAAAATTACAAGTTTTCATATTTTTTAATAACTTTATAAAAGTAACAAATAACCCCTTATCGTTTATAGTTTATACCCTATACTTTATAAGATAAACTTTGTTTAAAATACATAAGTATTAGTATTATTTTCAGACTTTCATCTATTAAAATTACAAATTTTTTTAAATATACGATTTAATTTTAATATTTGTTAAATATTTTTTAAAACTAATATTCGTTTTAGACTTTTATCCATTAATTTTTTTTTTTACTATATACGTAAATAAGGGCTCATGTTATTTTATTTGTAAAGTTTAATTTATGCGTACACGATCTTGAATATTAAATACGGCTAAACTATTGTTAACGGGAATATGAATATCAAATGTAAGCACGGGTTACTGTGATATGAAAATAAATATACGTTATTGTACTTATAACAACGAATAATGAAATTCTTATTTAAAGTTTATATATGGATATCCAGAAAAACAATTTTAAAAAACTTTACAAAGCATATTTTAACTTTATTAAGAGGACTTCCCTCACTACGAAAGGTATCTCATGGATGGCGTACCTCTCCTATTCGTGTGGATTATGTGCTACTAAACTCACATATTTTGTAAAACACGATATGAATAATTAAAGTTAAACAACAATATCAACCTAAATCTCAACATCTATGTCAGTTAAACAAAGTTAAATATACAACCAAAATTTTTTTTTACAAAATAATATTATAATAGATATTCATACATAATAAAAAATCCTGAACAAGTATTAGTTATACTTATATCACAATTTTCACGAGTAAAATTTTATATGTCCATGTACTATTAAACAAAAATTTTAAAATAAATTTGATTCATGTGTAAACCCCGTGCGTGCACGGGACTTATAGCTAGTTTTTTTTTAAATAAAAGTATTTATAACATATTAATTTTCTTGATTATTAATCCCTTTAAAACTTCGAAAAGGTTAATATATGACATACAATAGCCGATTAAAAAACAAATATAGTGACATTTTCTTTTTTATATAATAAAAGAATTACGTCATTTTGGAGTGATTTTGCAAAACCATTCTCATTGAAAATAAATTAGACCAATAGGAGAGCTTGATTTTAACACATAGGCAAAATCAAGCAATATAATTGGCTAATAAAAGGTTAAAATTGAATTGATTTTGGTTAAACTTTAATAATGTGAAAAATTTAATTGAGGAAAAAAACACATAAAAATATAGGTGTCAAATTTATAAAAACAAAATTTTACAAAAAGATGAGGTAATTAATAAAACTTTAGTAGTTGAATCTTAAATATATAATATAGAGTTAAATGTAAAATTATAAGTCTTCATATTTTTTTAATAACTTTAGATAATAAACAAATAACGCTTTACACTTTATACCCTTATACTTTATAATATGAACTTTTTTTACAATTACATCAGTATTAGTATTAGTTTGAGACTTTTATTCATTAAAATTACAAAATTTTGTTAATATACGAATTAGTTTTAATATACTTTAAATATTTTAAAAATAAATACTAGTTAAAACATTTTTTTAACTATATACATCAAATAAGGACTCATATTATCCTATTTAAAAGTTTAATTTATGCGTACACGTGTTTGAATATTAAATACAGCTAAATTATTATTAATGGTAATATAAATATCAAATACTAAGCACGAGTTACTGTGATATAAAAATAAATATATGCGATTGTACTTATAACAACGACTCATGTAATTATTATTTAAAGTTTATATACGGATATCCGAAAAAAACATTTTTAAAAAACTTTACGGAGTATATTTTAACTTAATTAATGCTCATTACTCGCATATTTTGTACAACATGATATAAATAGTTAAACAACAACATCAACCTCAACATTTATGTCAGCTGAACAAAGTTAAAACTTTCATCAAATAAAATTCTTGCAAAATATTAATATATATTAATACATAATGAAAGACTCATGCATATTTCTTAGTTGTACTTATATCACAATTTTTACGGTTAAATTCTTATATGTTTATATAGTAAACTAAAATTTTAAAATAAATTTGATGTATATGTAAACCCCGTGCATGCACGGGACTTATAAGCATAAGACGTTTTCAAAGTTTAGTAGTTGGGATGAACAAAAATTAATTTCGGTAATTTATACGAACATTTTTTTTAAAACAGTAATATATGTATATTAACCTTTCTTTTTGAGTTTGTAAATACGAAACAAACTGCATGGAAATTAAAACTTTTAAAAGATAGAATTCATATTAGTAAAATCTAAAAGTAAAACTAACGACATGCCATCTTTTGTAGATATTTTCTTGATTATGGATCTCAGTTTAAGTTGACTTAGTAATTTAGTATTCAACATTTTATAGCGAAAACCGAAAATTCCTAATATATTAAGAGTGGGGAAAGAGAAAGGGAAAAGGAATAAAAATAAATGAGTGAGGTGTGTAATTAATACTTTACCCTCCAATTTACTCTATAATGATTGATTACCCACTACGGGGTAATCAATAACTTTGCACTCCCTAACCAAGCACCATATATTAAGTGATGTGAGCCCTTTTAAATATCTTACCCATTTCTCACCCTCTTTAACCCCATACCAAGCACCCCCTAAGTGAATGTGTGACAACAACTTATAAAAAAGACGTGTTTACTTTTATTTTCAGACCTCACAAAACTAGGCAAAAGTTCTTTATAAATCCAACTTTTACCATAGAAGCAATCAAGCAATCTTAGTCACTCATTTTTTTTTATCAAAATAAAAAAATAAACTTCCACCATTTTTTTAAAACTTAAATATCTCGCAAACCGTAAATCGTCAAGCTACAAAAAAATACCATCGCGGCGAGAATTAAATTACCTTTCTATAAACATGCATTGTTATATACTTTCTGTGGAAAACTAGAAGGGGGGTTGAATAGTTTTACCGGTTTTTCCAATAATTATCTTTTGAAATTTTCCGTTTAATCAAAGATATGAACACAACAACAATATATAACATGCAAGTATAAAGAAAGAAACGATCAAACCACAACACGAGTATTTATCGTGGTTCGGCTACAAGGACTCTTTTTTCTTGCCCTACATCCACGCCCCGAGTATCCAACTCGAGAGTTTCTTTCACTAGTCAACAAGCTCCTTTCACTGGCGGAGAAAACCTTACACATCGCTTACACGATTACCGACACTAAGCTAGATGTCGAGTTCTTTTACAAGGGTACAACCACTCCCGTTAGTTCTTTTACAAGGGTACAACAACTCCCGTCACACTATGTATTTTAAGGCCTAAAATACTAACCGATCACAACTGAAAACACACAATCAAATGAAGTGTAAACTACACAAAGTCTACACGATGCTAAGCTAACAAGTCTTGCAACGTTGTGTTGAATACTTGTAACTTTATATGAACTTGTGAACTTCTTTGATACAAAAGAAACTTCACATGAGAATGAAATGTTAAGGGGTTAGATGAATGATATGAATGTATGTGTGTGAAATATAATAAGAAGTGATGAAACCTAAATACAAACAAATGGCTTGGTATTTATAGCAAAACATTCTGCAGGCCTGACGGATACGGCGGAACCCTCAGATGCGTTCCGCCCGTGTATCTCCAGGGTTCCGCCGGGCTGACAGAAGGTTTTGCAATAAATCTTTCCAAACCAACCAAAGTCACATCAACTAAATTCTAGTCAAACACATTGAATTAAAAGTGGAATGCTTCCAAAAATGTGTAAGAGGTTATGGTAAGTCAAACACACAAAGTTACCATAAATGTATGATGTGATGTTATCATTTTTCTATTTTAAGAAATATAAAAAGTGTTGTGTTTTATATGAAATGTAAAATGTAGCAAATGTCTAATTATGCAAGTCTTTAAACTCAAAGTATGTTTTACTAAAAACTAAAGTTTACATTTTGCTGTTAACAAAACTTAGCAAAGATCGTAAAATATAAATAACGTTTTTAGGCGATATTTGTATTAACAATCTCCCCCTTTTTGTTGATGACAAAACATAAACTTTGTTTTTAAGTAACTCACAAATTTTAGTGTTAAGACTTAAAAAAAATGTTATATTAAACTTGTTTTTCTTAATTGATGAAAATCATTTTAAGTTTAAAAGTTAATATATCTTTCTCCCCCTTTTTATCGAAACAAAAAGTAGAGTAGCGAAGCAGAACTATGCACGTGCTCCCCCTTGGTCGATACTCCCCCTAAAAGGAGTGCCAAGATGGGAAACATGGATTTTGAACCTACAAAAAAATGGTTAGTTGTTGATAATGACATAAAATCAAGCTTGTAGTCACCACACATATGAGAATATAAGCAACCACAATCACAACTCATATATGATCAACCAACAATGCAAATAAGAAAGTAGTAAAAGATGTCATTTCATGTAAAATTTGTCTTTAAAAAAGTCAAAGACAAGAAATGAGAAATATCCTCCTACTTCTAAAAAATAAAATAAAAGATAAAAAGAACCAAGAAATAAAAGAAAAAGAAAATCCTACTTCTATAAGTAGAAGTTATTCAACACATTTCCTAAGTGGGGCAAAAGGCCTCCAAACTTGGTCTAGGATTTTTTTGGGTGGGAAAGAGCATCCAAACGCATGATGATGTGTTGTATAGCAAAACGGGTTTTATCTTGAAATTGGTGAAGCAACATCTTGATACTTTCACCTTGTTGGATCACTTGCTCACATTGTGAGCAAACATGGTGATGAGTGGGTGGAAATGGGTTGTTTGATGATGGTGGTGGTGGTGGGTTGGTTTTGGGTTCTTGATTGGTGGATGGGTTTGGTATGGAGTCAAGCAAGGTCGTTTGAAATTCCATTGCTTGATGGAGGTGATTTTCAACCATGCTTTGGATTTCCTCATAAGAAGGAAAGAAAGACTCAAAGGATTGAGGTTGAGAATGTGGTGGAATTGGGTGATCATGGTTTTCAAAGTTAGGTTCTCCATATAGAGGACCATGGATGTCATTGAAGATAGGGTGAAACAACAATGGTTTTGGGTGATGGTACTCTTGTTGTAGTGGTTGGTTGTGTACAAAAGGCTCATTTTGATTTGTCAAAGGTGGTGGATTTGTTGATCTTGGTGGAAGATCATTGAGATCTTGTACAAAAGGATGTGGTTATGTTGGAGGAGACCCAAATAACTCCATTGGTTCAAGTTTAGGTGGTAGTGGTGGTGATGGAGTTTTGGATGGTTGGGTTGGAGCACTTGGTTGAGTTGGGTCAACGGATGATTTTGTTGGTGGTGGAGTAGTGAGCTCATTAGGTCCTTTGGGTGATGGAGATGGAGATGCAAGGTTTAGAAAATGTTCATTTTTTATGGGTGAGGAGAATTCATCCGAGGATGAGGAACTCAAGTTGATTGCGTGGTTGGACCAAAGTGGTTTGACACTTATACGTGCGGTTCTCCGAACGGGTCGAGATGGTTGAGAGGTTATTGTTGACTTTGTCATTGTAGAAATGGTTGATTAGAGGTTTAGAATCAGAGATTGTGATGGTGATGGTGTGATTTGAGGGTGTTCTAAGATGGTTAAATTTATAGAGGTGAAGAATTATGGAAAGGAGTGTTTGGATTTGATGTTTAGCCATACAAAAATGGAGGTTGCTAATGATTTTGAAGAGTAATGAGGGTTGTCAAATCATTGGAAGTCAATCCAATGAAAATGGTGAAGGAAGAAGACAAAGATTTGCACTAAATGCTTAGTGGTTTTGGCAAATTTGTTGAAGGTATATGTTTCATGGATTTGCAAGGAACCTTTGGAAGGGTTCCTTCCTTTATAGGTGAAGGTTCCTTGAGGTGGTTATGGCTAAGTTTGAAATTTGGCGGAAAATAGGTTTCTATGAGTTCTAGAGGATGAGAAAGACCCTAATGTGCTTAGCAAATAGTAGGGAATGGGTTTCTATCTAAAAAGGATGGTTTGTTGTTGAGTGGAAGTTGAAATGTCGAAAAAAAAATTGCAGGTACACTGGCGGAACCCTCAAATTACACAGGCGGAAACCATCTGAGGGTTCCGTCTGATCCGTTGGGCCATTTCTGGAATTTGTAAAACCTCGCAAAAATTCATATAATTAACTTCGTTTAATTATATATTAATATTGGTCATTATTTTTAATCACCATTTTTACGGGGAAATTTAAAATTTTTCTTATTATACTATATTTACGAAATCACGTCATCCCATAATTCACCAAAACGGCGAAACAAGTTCTCGACACGTTTAACAAAATATTAAAAAAGTTACTAATACTAATTATAACAAATTACAAAAACCAAATAATATTTCAGCCCAACTTTTCTGCGTACTATTCACCAGCCCACCAAGGGCCCAACTTCCTTTTAAATTCCAGTTTTCATTCGAGCAGATCCTCTCCAAAATGCCTCTGTATTTTTCGATTTCTAAACACAACGTCTACATATTTTTGTATCTCCTAATTGTCTACCCACCAAAGAATTAGGACGCCAAATTTTAGCTTCTAAGACGAACGTTTGATACGTTTAATAGAGGCAAAGTGTTTGGCCCAAATCCAACTCAATCGATATATAATAAATTCCAAACTCAACCATTTTAATCCCGGTTTGTTTCAAAATGATTCTAATAATATTTCAAGCATCGTTTCATGATTTATACTGAGTTTCATCAGCTATGGATCAAGTTCTATTCAATTTTCCAATTCGTGTACATGTATATATGTAGTCGACATATATATATTGAAACTCAATTCATACTTGACTTCTCTTCACATTCACATTCTTAAAGTCTTCATTATGACAGTAAAATTCTCCCTCAAACCCAACACTTACTGATTTAGAATAGTAGAACATGTGTCAATGTTTTAAAAACTTTTATATAAACTAGTACGTATACATATTAAACATATAACTCATTTCTTCTTCACCACCTCTCACCCTCACCTCCTTTCCATATTTTCTTGTCCCTCTTCGTCATTTAGAAACTCTAAAAAGACCAGAAGTTATCATCCTTTTTGTTTGGAAGCCATAAAGGGTTATCGGGTTACAAAAACAATAATAACGTTTGGGTTATATAATCAAACGTACGTATTCTTGTGTTTCCTTCCATTTCCTTCGACTCTCTACTATCCTAGAAGCATAGTAAGTCGTTTCCAACTCTTTTGATTTCATTTCAAGCGTTATTTCATGTTCATGCATCACATATATTTTTCGAATGTATATATATACTTTGCTTATTTTTCTACGTACACCCTCACGTATAGAACACGACAAGTGACTAGCCTCTATCTTGGAAGGCCTAAGAGTCACGATACACACTCACTTCACGTTTATTTCTAAGTTACATGCATCATTCGACACTATTTTAGAACCTTGCTTAATCGGTACAAAAACTCTAAATACTTAGAAATATTTCTAAGTCTTTTCATATATAAAAACGTCCCATAAAACAATCATGTATCTTGAAATTTTACTTAACGAGCATAATATATTTTTACACCATCTAATAGACACCATAGCTAGCTACAACTTTCGTATAAATAACATGTAAAAATAAACACGTCTCGACACTCTAAATCGACCAAAGTGAATTGCAAAACTCGTATATACCATAAACACATAGAATTTTTCTAAGTCTTTTTACCCAGAAAATAGTTTCAGATCGCGACCAAAATGACCCTTTAAAACTCAATTCGACTTAATAAGCATACAATATTTTTACACAACCCATTTCTCCTTGCTACAAGCTACAAGTTTCGTGTTTATACTTTGTAATAATAAGCTCGTTTAGACCCTTTAAATTGGCCAAAGTAAAACACAAAAACTCATTTTCAAAACTAATTATAAAAGGTTTAATGGACTAAAAAGCCCAATAAGCTGAAAATAAGCAATCCGTATAAGCTGGACCAAAAAGCTATTTTGATATGATTTTATAACATTAAAAATGAGTCTAGGGATAAGCCCAACTTGTCTCAACGCTCACGGATCGTTAAACGCTAACGGGCCTTTAATTTAGCTCATTAAAGCCCATTTATTGAAAAATAAGTTATTTTTGCAAATAAGTAGTTGAAATAAGTTTTAATAAGCTTCAATAAGCTCCAGAAAATTTAATATAATTTTTCCCATAATTTTTGAACGTTTGGACTAAAAATGTAACGCGACGACACCTAAAAGGACTAAAACTGCCAAACCTTAAAAACTTGGACTAAAACAGTCAAAACAGAAAGTTTAGGATAAAACTTGATATTATTTAATATTCCAAGCTTAGAAAGTTATTTTGGACATGTAGTGGACTATAATTATAAATTATATATAAAAAGGACTAACGGTGTAACGCTAACGCCGTTAGTATAAAAAGTGTAAAAACTGGAAAAGGACAAGGACCAGCATATTATATTTGACATTCTTATTTTATTTTCTATTTTACATCAACCTTCACGTCATATGCATTTTTATTACGTTTTATTTATATATTATTTATTTTTACGTTAATAATATATACAACGATATTTCAAAAATTAATATTATTACTTATGGTTAAAAAGGTAAAACTTCGATGGATAATTTAAATGAAGTATTTTATCATATCGTGCATGGCATAATGATTACACTGCACATCATCTATTCATCATAACGAATAAATATTATTCGTTATTCGTTCGTATTTACCAAATAGTATTTGGTCAAATTCTCAGATAAATTTATTTATCAGGTTCCGTATCAAAGACGTTTCCAAAATCGTTCACATAAATCTCATCCTACTTTACTTTTCATCATTCCCGTATCAATCCAGGTGAGTCATAGCCCCATTTCCAATAATTGTTTTTAACTCATTGGGGGAGATACATGCTTACATATACTTTGATAAATTGATAAGTATATGAATAAAATCATGATTCAAATCAATTTCCTAATTGATATTTATTTAATATGGTTTGTGATTTAAAATGTAGTATATACAATACTTGACGAAATACTGATACTCATATGATAATGCTTTCAATTTGATTATTATGGTATGTGATACATATATTTTACTGATGAATTACTTGATTGAAATACTGATACTCATATGATAATGTTTCAAATTCGATTATTGTGGTATGTGATATACATGTGTTACTGGCGAAATACTTAAACTGAATTACTGATATTCAAACGATAATATTTCCAAACTGATTACTGTGGTATGATACTTGATTACATGATGTTATTCTGAATGATCCCATTATTACCTTGATATTGCCTAAGTTACCTTATCGCCATAAAGTCCCTCAATCATGAGCCATTAATCACTGTTAAGTGGGCGCGAATATAGTGAACAGATTCGAAACCTGTGAATGACTGACCTCCTGTCCCATTAATACTTGACGGAATGCCATTTGCAAATGGTTAGTCGTATTAGTCGTGATACACTATATTCGTAGACAAATATGAATTGGCAAATCACCTATTATTAGGGGGCAAAATTTATCATTGATTTGATAAAACATCTCTTTTGGTTAAGCTTGTGTGTCATGAGGCTTGGGGCAATATCTATAAAGGAAATGTATGTTTTCAACATATATTTAGATACAGCTGTATAGGAATTTGACCATACGTGAATTGTATATCTGATTAAATTAGCATCATGAGTTTCCAGCTCATGTTAGGATTATTAATTCCTTATTTGAATGTGATTGAATACTTATATGATTTATTTGTGATTATAGTCAATATACTCAATACTTGTTTCATTACTGTTTGTATTTTATCAATACCAAATATTCCTGAAATCTATCAAAATAAATGGTTTTTCATAAAACTCTATGAACTCACCAACCTTTGTGTTGACACTTTTAAGCATGTGTATCTCAGGTAATTTAATGGAGCAGGACAAGATACGGAGTGGGCATTTATTACTGTGATAAATTAAAATGGTGTAAAAATCAAATATGTCATTCTTTCAAGACTTTTTATCTTTTAATAAGATTTTAAATCAAAGGGTTCATATTTTATCAAAAATATTGTTGGAATGACAAATAATTTTCAAAACGCTTCTTTTAAGCCGTTTTATGTGATTAAAACTTCGATCCTCCCCGTAACACCTAAATTATTTTTCCGCTGCGACAAACTTAAATTTGGGGGTGTTACAGAATTCCAGAAAAATGCACTGGCGGAACCCATTCTAGGGTGCCGCCAGATCCGTCAGGCCTGAAAAAGTTGGCAGTCCCCGTTTTTGACCCGCGAGACGATTTTCAAATTTTTCGAAAACTCCTAAAAGCAAAAATATAATTCATATCTGGTTAGGAAATGCAAAAATTGGACATGTAAACACGCATACCATTGAACTTTGACCGGGGGCTAGCGAATTTCACTATACTTAGTGAAATTTTCATAAACTTGAAAATTTGACAACATGTCAAATGTCATCATAGTTAGTTCAAACATGTTCCAAATTGTACCAAATATCCTACCAAACCACAAATACATAACACATATTGTTTGAAACGACCAAATTGTTCAAATAGCACCTTTTTCCAAACACTCCTACACACCCGCTCTCATTGACGGTCAATCTTCTTCTTTAGCTTTCCAAGGAATCTCCCAAGATTCTTGAACATCCCCTTTGTTTGCTTGAACTCCGCCGACTCATTCTGAATATCCGGAAGTTGGGAAAGGTATTCTAGAGGTGGGAGCCTAGAGTTGGGCAAAGTCTCATCGTCACTCATTGAGGATGATGATGAGGAGGTAGGAGGATGAGGACGTTTTACTTGGGCTTTGTAAACTCTCTTATCACTTAGTGGGACAAAGGTGTGTGGAATGAGAGAGTAGTCTAGGCGAAGACCGTTAGGAGTTGGTGGAATGGGAGAAATGAACCTAAAGAGACGGGTCAAGAGCATTCCATACGGCATAGCCGTTGTGCCATTCACGGGAATGTCGAGCATTCTCTTGGCCATGTAGTAGGCAAGGTTGAAGGGTTGCCTAACGGACAAGGAGTAGAGCATGTAGCAAAGGCAAAGATTGATATGATCCCGGTTTCCTATGGTGCTAATGACATTGGCTCTAAGGAGTTCCCCCATTTCTTGAATTGGGTCTTGAGTTCATTTAGTTCCATTCCATATGGGTCCTTATCGACCTCATTTCCCGAACGAGTTCTCCTAGTGTTGGTTGTCCTAATGAAGAGGTGGTCACGAAGTTCATCTTTGGACACAAGAGGGGTGTCATAGGGATGGATGCGGTCAAAGAGTGTGTCAAGAGTTGAGAGGGAGTGCATGTCGGAGTAGATGCAAGTACCACGGTTTGGGACACCTAGGATTTGAGCAAATTCCTCGAGAGTAAAGGAGTATTGATGACTACTAGCCCTAAAGTTAATAGACATGCGACCATACTCATCCGTGGAGAGGGTGACGGATGCATAGAACTCTAAAATAAACCTAGGACAAATAGGCTCATTGATTTCTAGGAGACAATCAAAGTTGATGGTTGCTAGTTCCATGGGTAGGTTTGTACCTTCTATGAAGGATGGGTCAATGGTTCTACCCTCGTGGACATAACGCTTTTCTAGGGCTTTGAAAATTTCGATTTGAGTTGGAGTAAGACCTTTGGTTTTGTGGTGTTTGGGTAGATACTTAATGGTGTCCTTGTGGTCGTAATAGGTTAGAGGAGGCATGATGATTCCTAGAAAAACAAAATTTCACATTTTAGTCTAAGTAAACGACTATTGTAATGTGGATGTTCTAGTGTGTGCCTATATGAAAACAATGTGGAGGTTCGATTATCTTGACTCATTTTGATGCTCAAAAACGTTTTAGAATGCAAGTTTTGTCATACAACAAAAGATAACCCAAGCGCTCCTAGTTCAATGTAGCTTCGTTTGAATGTACCCGAATATACATATTGGTTATGTATTCCCTTTAGAATTCAAGAGACATTATGCAAATGATGTTTTTGAACATAACGTTTTGATTTTGTATTCACAATGTGAGACGAAAAAATATTTGTCCTATTTGTGAGAAATTTTTGCAAGAATTTGACATGGGTGTTTTAGTAAGCATGTTAATAACTAATAATAATGCAATTCCTAACTATGGGAAACATGATTAGTTTTGTTAAACACCTAATTTCATGCATGAATTTAACAAGTTAATGCATAACCCCCAAGTTTTTGTTTTTGTGAAAAAATAGAATTCCTAGACTCAGATCAGGAGTGTAATCATGTTTAGAATACTTACAATGATGATTGATGAGCAATGTGAATGAAGGGAGGACCAAAAATTCGTAGGTGTGGATGAATGGTAAAGTGAATAGTAGTAGTTTGGAAGTGGTGGTATGAGATAATGGGTGTTTGGTTTAATATAAAATAAGAAAAGGTTCTGCAGGTTGGCGGATACGGCGGAACCAAAAAGAGGGTTCCGCCCGTTATGGTTGAGGGTTCCGCCGACTCTGCTGAGAAAAAGGCTTATTGATTTGTTTTGATTTTTGTGACTTTTGTCTAATGTCTAGAACTACAATGTAGGTTCCATGAGTCCTAATCCTAGCCTAAGAAGGTTAAAAGGTTCTCGTTTAATAGGTTTTGTGAGAATGTCGGCTATGTTAACTTCGGAAGAAACTTTCTCAATTGAGATGTTTCCCTTTTGAACGTTATCACGAAGGAAATGATGACGGATTTCAATATGTTTGGTACGAGCATGTTGAACTAGATTTTTGCTAAGATCAATGGCTCCTTTGTTGTCACAAAGGATGGTGATGTCCTTAAGTTGAATTCCGTAGTCGACAAGAGCTTGCTTCATCCAAAGAGTTTGTTGACATGCCTTTCCGGCCGAAACGTATTCGGCTTCCGTTGTAGAGATAACGAAAGCCGTTTGCTTCTTAGAGAACCATGAGGTGAGACAATGTCCAACAAAAGTACAAGTACCATTTGTGCTTTTTCTATCAACATAGTCACCGGCATGATCCGAGTCGGCATACACTATGGTGTCTATTCCCATTCCTTTGGGATACCATAAACCTAAATGTGTAGTGCCCTTAATATATCTAAAAATCCTTTTAATGGCTTCGAGATGAGTTGTCTTAGGATCTTCTTGAAAACGAGCACATAGACAAACACTAAACATAATGTCGGGTCTACTAGTCGTTAGGTAAAGTAGACTTCCAATCATACCTCTATATTTAGTGCTATCTACGAATTCACTTTCCTCATCCTTAGTGAGTTTTGTTTCCGTGGACATGGGAGTTTTGATTGATTTCGAATATTCTAATCCAAATTTCTTAAGCATATCCTTAATATATTTAGATTGGTTAAAGAAGATACCATCTTCTAGTTGTTTAATTTGGAGTCCTAGGAAAAAGTTGAGTTTTCCCATCATACTCATTTCAAACTCATCATGCATGATTTTTGAGAAATCCACGCATAACTCTTGACAAGTTGATCCGAATATAATGTCATCAACATAGATTTGGACTATGATAATATGTGAATCTTTCTTCTTAGTGAAGAAAGTATAATCAACTAAGCCCATGGTATACTTATGGTCAACTAGGAAGGTTTTAAGTCGATCATACCATGCTTTTGGAGCTTTCTTAAGTCCGTAAAGAGCCTTTTTAAGTTTGTAAACATGATTAGGTTTTTCAAAATCGATGAAGCCCGGTGGTTGAGCAACATACACTTCTTCATTTATGACCCCGTTTAAGAATGCACTTTTGACGTCCATTTGAAAGAGTTTAAAATTGTGAGCACATGCATATGCAAGTAAGATTCTAATTGACTCGAGCCTAGCAACCGGAGCAAAAGTTTCATCGTAGTCAATGCCTTCTTGTTGATTATATCCTTGTGCTACTAGCCTAGCTTTGTTTCTAGACACAATTCCATTTTCATCCATTTTATTACGAAAAACCCATTTTGTTCCAATTATTGTTTGACTCCTTGGTTGAGGAACTAATGTCCATACATTATTTCTAACAAATTGGTTTAACTCTTCTTGCATGGCTATTACCCAAGACTCATCATTTATGGCTTCGTTAATGTTTTTCGGTTCAATGGTTGACACGAAACAAAAGTCGTTACTTTCATTTTGGGCTTTATATCTTAGTGTTCTCTCATTAATTTTTCCTATGACATTATCTAATGGATGACTTTTGGATTGTTTAACATTAACAATTTCTTTACTTAATGGTTCATCTTCCTTGTCGTTTTCTAAGATTACTTGGTTTTCAATAGCTTGGCTTTCAACTAAGTCATCATCTACCAAAGGTGATGTCTTAGAGGGAGGTGGACTCTCGTCGAATGTTACGTTCAACGATTCCTCGACTCTTAAGGTTTCTTTGTTTAAAATGATGTAAGCTTTACTATTTTGTGAATATCCAAGAAATACACCTTCATAAGACTTTGGGTCAAATTTGGTGAGATAGTCCTTGGTGTTAAGAATAAAGCATTTACTCCCAAACATTCTAAAGTATCCTAATGTAGGCTTTTTACCTTTATATAGTTCATAAGGAGTTTTATTCAAAAATGGTCTAATTAAGGCTCGATTTAAAATGTACGTTGATGTGTCAACGGCGTTACACCAAAACTTTTGTGGAATGTTTTGTTCATTAAGCATTGTTCTACTCATCTCTTGAAAGGTCCGGTTTTTACGTTCTACTACACCATTAGATTGAGGAGTGCGTAGAGACAAAAAGTTATGAGTAATACCATGTTTATCACAAAAGTTTCCAAATTGAAATTCATTATCAAATTCACGACCGTGATCCGTTCTAATAGACACAATACTAGACCCTACTTGATTTTGAATTTTCTTACTTAGAATCTCAAATTTATCAAAATCTTCATTTTTACTTTTCAAAAATTTTGTCCAAGTATATCTTTAGTAATCATCTACTATGACCAAAGTGTAAAAGTTACCCCCATAACTTTGTATAGCGGATGGACCAAACAAATCCATATGCAAAAGTTCTAGACACCTTGATGCGTGGGAATTGCACCAGGCTTTACCTCTCGAGGAATCTCGAGAAGCTTACAACCCCCACCAGGCAGTGTACCTGATCGTTGTAGTATAGTATAGTGACAAGTACCGGGGGATTGATCGTTCAACTTAGGAATAGTGTCGCTAGGATTAGAAAGCCTAAAAACTAGGTCTGGAGGTGAGGGATGATTCTTTTTATGTTTTTAGAAAAGCAAATAAAAATCTCGGTTTTTGAAGGAGTGGGCGGAATTAGTTGCTAGTCAACTAACCCAATGACTAAAATGCAATCAAAATAAAATAACAAAAATGAAAATAAACTAAATTAAGATAGTGGTGTGAGCAATATATGGGAGAATTGTGTTTACTTAGATTTCACTACTCTCTAGATATCTTTTACAGGTTAATTACTTGTTACAGTTGCGTGGATGACGGATTGTATTCCTTAATACCATTCATGGGGTGGCGTACTTACTTCCCCAATCCTATAAGCTCCTACTTCACTCCTATGTCGAGCCGGCTAAGAAGCTCCTAACATGGGATCACTAGAATTCGCTCATGCATTAAATACAATCATAAAAACCTAGTACACATCGGTTCATGTTTCTTAAGACGTTCAAGCAAGTTACACAATGGAGATCTGCCAGTTTTCTTAAGCCTAACATTGAAATCATTCATCCATTACAACTATAAACAAGCAATCAACCTATAATTAACATCTAGGTTTCATTACATCTAAGCAAACACATGAAAGATCTAGCCTAGCATGTTGAAATCAAGACAAGCAAAAGATATATTCAAACAACACATAGACATATTGAATGAATTGAAAGAAGACTTATCTTAATTGAACATGAAAGGTTTCAAGGGGTGAAAACCCTTGAAAATACTGTTACAAACGACCTAGGGTTTATTAGGTTCGGCCCTAGTATTCTCCACACAAGTTCCTCTCTTAATGAATGAAAAATAGAAAAGTATATATAGATTTTGTGAGGTGACGGCGTCAAGAGTAAATTTCTGACGCCGTCATCTCGCCGCCAATAAAGTTCTCGGACTGCCTAGATCTGGGTCTGACGCCGTCATGTGTAATCCTTCTTCAGGCCGTCACCAAAATAACTCTTGACGCCCTTCTTCTGACGCCTTCAGGTTTTCTCTGGGTCATCATGGATTTCACTCCTTACGCAGTCAAATTTTCCTTCTTGACGCCGTCAGGTACTGTTCCCAGCATGAAAAATTAAGTTTTTGTCGTTTTCTTCACTTTTATGCTCCAAAAACGTCCAAAATGCTTCCTTTTCCAGAATTCACTCCCAAAGTACCTAAATCACAAAAGGAACGATTTAAGGCAATATTTGATCAGATAAATTCAATTCCGGGCTTAAATGACCCCTAAAAATGGTTCATTTTTTGCCTCATCATATACCCTTACACTTGAGATTTGCTTGTCCTCAAGCAAATGCGCTTTTATTCTAATCAAAATATAAGTTAGGGGTCATTTAACACTAATATAAAAGTAATTACAACAAATAATCGTTCCACTAAAGACCAAAGACAAGCACGGAGGTCATACACTTGCACCTCACATATAGTGTTTAGATACTCACATCTCTCGGGTGTAATAAAGTAATATCATAATATGGAAATGGAAAACATCTCACACTACCTGTCATAGTAATAGATTACCATAGGCTTGGGAAAGGTTCAAACCTCCACCACATGGCGTAAGCACCTAGGATAAACTATAAAAGAGGTCTTTTTAAAGGGTTGTAACGTTAGGTATAGGGATATGAAATACACGGTTTCGTTGGATATAGGCAATCTTTACTGGTGGCGAGTTAATAATCTTGGTTAATTACATGTACAATATGGCGTTGCTAAGCCAAGACTAGACTCGACTTAAGCTAATAAATGAAAAATAACAAAAATATAAAATAAACATAGAATGAAAAGAGATGGTAGTCCGTATGTTTTTTCTCTTTTCTTTTTCCATTTTTTTTCTTTTTCTTGATTTTTCGATTTTTTTTTTTTTTTTTTTTTTTTGCATACATTCTTACCCTACCATCCAAAATAATACATCATAGGGAATGAACATTCCCCTTATACTTGAATTTTTACATACTTTACAATAAACTAATCTAATGACTCGAATTAAGATAATCAAAATACTTGGAGTACTTTTAAGATTAACGTACATATGTGGGTTATAATATGATGTTCTTCCCCATTATTCCATAACATTAGTACTTTACCCATGAATCCCAATCGTCCCAAAACAATATGTACAAGGATATGACTCGACTTAGCAACCATGTAATCAATTAGATAATTAACTAAGGGTTTAAACAAATAACAATAATACACTAAAGATGAGTACATACACGGAAGGCTAAGGCGATTTGGGTGTACATTTAAGTGGGGTGTAAAAAATTCTTCCTTTAAGTAAGATGCTTAAAGTTAGAGACGAAAAGATAGGCTCAGAGGGGTGTACTAGGGGTTTCGTGTACTAAAAATGAGTACAACGCTAAGGTGTGGGAAAAATTAATTGACTTAACTAGCCAAGTAATATGACTTAGATGGTCAAGTAATTATGATACGGGTTTAACACAAGGGTGATCCTAATGCCTCTTATCATGTAGTAAATCCTACTACATGAATGTAGTCTCACTAGCGGTCTCGGAATGCATCACTAATGCAAGTTCTAGAATCTAAATGCTACCGGTACACTCATAAGCACTAATAGTAAATGCTTTTCCTATCAAATCTAAAGGCGAACCTCACATATTTGGGTGGAAAATTTTTCTGAATGGTACGGTTTTGTGCTAGTCATACAATCTCCTATCCATGAGACGCTTGCTATGGCTAAAGTTTCACTCCTAAATGTTGTAAAAATTTCTAAATTTGGCGCTAAAATTACACTAATTAACAAGTATTTCTCATAGTTTTATTACACACCTACCATCAAACAAACAAACTCAAGCGAAAGTGTTTCCTATGAGGTATCATCATTTTACCCTCCCCTTACACTTAGGATGAACATTGTCCCCAATGTTCAAGTAAAGAATGTAAAAGTAAAACAGGTAAAAGAATGAAATCAAATACTCCCCCGATTCACTCGGTATGGATAATATGGTAACCAGGTTAGATCTTCCTCCAAGAAAATGAACAATCAAAGCTTCCCTTCCAGAATATAAATCATCTTCTTGTCAAACATAACCTGAGAAAACAAACAAGGCAACCTCGCGTAAAATCGGCGGCAATCTATATATGCTAACAAATCCTAGAAAACAAAATAAGATATAATGCTTGTGGAATGATGTTTGCAGATTTCCTGGAGATTATAAAACTAAAGATTCAACAAAAACTTTAAGACTCCGTTAGCAAAACAAAACTGGTAAAATTTCCAGAATTTTACACATGACGCCGTCAGGAATTTCTTCCTGACGCCGTCAGAAGTGACGTGCAGAAATTCTTATGTTAAGTTTCCGGAAAATTTTTGGAAAAACTTTGTCCTACTTCCTGGAAAATCCTGCAAAACATCATTATGACTCGATACAAGCATTTGACTCTAACAAATACGAATATACATGTTCATTTAATATTGTGGAGAATCATGATCGAGTTCATTTCTTAAAAACATATTTGGGGTTTCCCCTTACACTTATGTATAATACTCATAATGATAACATGTATGGTTTATGTGTTATAGATTGAATCAAGTAAGAAAGTTTAGAGAGAGAAAGTGAGTTGGGAGGAATTCCTAGAGAGAGAAAGAGATGAGAGAAAAATGAGAATATTAGATTAAGTGAAAGGAAGCTCCAACCCTCTCCCTTGGGTGGGAGAGGGTATTTATACAAACTACTTGGTGCCTCATGAAACAGGCTGTAGAGCGAGCACAGTGGGTGAAGACCCGACTCACTCCACGGATACTATTTACATATTAACTAACTACTATATAAGCTAACTACGAGCTAACTTAATGCTATTACAATAATTAGGTGACCGAGACTTTTACAGGAATATTTGTATTCCTAACAATCTCCCCTTAAGTGAGGTCACCTTGGAAATTAAGCCTTTTGATCTTCAAGCATTCTTTAGTCTTTGTAGGTCGTAGGTTCTGATTCTTCACTTTTCAGCACACTTTGTACTTCAAGCAATGAACTTGTGATTTGGATTCCTTTGTGATGTGTGATCTTTGAGCTTTCTTTGAGATCATCAGCCACATTAAATCTCCAAGCTCATCCATAGTAGTATCGCCTTCATGTGATGTAGTGACTTTAGGACCGTCATGCTCACACCCTTCAGTATTAGGAGACTTCACATCAGAGTTGCGGATCTGGAGACTTTTCATCAGAGTTGTGGAAACGTTGTTGGTAGTCTCTCAACATTCGTTGTAGTAAGTCTCTCATCATCATTGATGGTGAGGAGGATGTGTGAGCATGAGGTATGGATTGATCCGATTCAGCTGGAAATAGGAGCCATCAACGCCATCTTTATATGTGTCCCTGAAATAAACCAGTTAGCAATGAAGATAGAGAACGAATATGGCTTTGTCATTCGTTCTGCGAGGACAGACTACCCTCCGGTTTTGTGAAAACCGACCTGTGATCAGGTAGAGTTTCTTTTAAAGAAGACTCCCCTTGACAGGAATTTCCAGCTTGTAGTAATGAATTTTCCAAAGAATCCACTTCAGAATCTTCATACTTAGCATGTTCTCATACCGGAACGTCTCAAAGCAGACATCACGATAGAGTGAATCGGTGAATAAATATTCACGGATTGATGATAAATTGATTTATAGAAATCACTCGCGTGTCATATGATAAACATTTTTTGAGACACGACGAGAGTTTTAAGCATTGAATCAAATTTCCATCAAAAATACTTTTGTTTGACAGGTTATACACAATCAATGTGCTCGAAAAATTAGTTTGTGAGCACATTGAAAGGTTTTAGCAAAAGTATCCGTCAATCCATATCCTGGAACAAGTTTGATTCAATTTTGAATCGCACCATTGTTGCTTTCCAGTTGTCACTTGATTATTGATCCAAGATGGATCTCACATGTCACCTACCAAGAGCTTGAAAGATGTTCGCTCTAAAAGGATTTCCATCTTCATTGTGAATATTTTCATATCACTCGGATGTTCTGGCAATACCACAAGGATAATGCGTAGGACTCTAAATATTTTATCTTATTTTCCACATTGTGTGAAACAATAAACATATTTGGAATGTGTTGGAACCCAACACTCCTTGATCGTTGCGGGCTCTAGACTTGATAAGTCTAATGTTAACTATATCTAGGAATGATAATGTTCATAAGATCAATAACTTAGCGGAATAAGAACAATATCATAAACAAGGTTTTTCATTAATAATCTCTAACACTAATATAATTAACATGTTCTACTTTGATCAAGATAGAACATGTTATCTAATCTAAAACACTAATAATCCCTAGGCGTTTATCTCCTACGCCTAGGTTACACACACACCTTTTTAGTCGACTACATTGTGGAAGACTTGTATTAATCTAATGACCCATGTCCTCTTTATATATTAGAGACATCTAGGGTTTACAAGAGGAATCATAATACAATTAGGAAACTAAATATTCTTCTAGAATCTTCCAAATCCTCCATCTTTTTGTAGTTTCCCTTCTTGTCACCTCAAGCCCTTCATGTTACATTCTTCTTGTTTTGTATCATCAAATCAATAAAACCCAACAATCTTCCCCTATTTGATGATGACAAAACATACACATTCTTGTACGAACTTCCCTAGACGAAGTAGAAAAGTTGAGATGATTAAATCTCACCATGAATGAAACAATCTTGTCTTCCCCTTAAGCCATGCCATACCACTCCAACATCTCTTCAAACATCTTTTCGTTATCAACAAATAGAGAACGTATGCAAATAATGATCTTGACCACCACAAACCAATACCACACTCCTATTCAAAGCCTTCCAATGTTTCGAATTGCCCACCATGAAGTACACCAAAATGTTTACTAAAACTGAATCCAAAACAATAGAAACTCCAACTAGCAATAGTAATACTAATCAATAGTAGTAAGAAGCAAACACTTCCACTTGAGTGGTGCATGAACATCAAATGATTAAACACATCATAATATTTTTCCCCTGAAATTAATGTGTTAACCATCTTCATTTATTCTTCAAATCTGTAGGCTATATGTAATTGTTAGGTCACCATTATGTAAACACAAGTATGATTATGTAAGAAATGAGATGAGAATGAGAGTGGGATGATTATGAGAAATTTAGAGAATATGAATTGCAAGAGTTTCCTTAATGTTTTCAAATAACCAACCAAATACAAATAAGGCCTAAGACTAGTATTTATAGGAAAGGAGCTAGGGCAACATCCCTACTCCATCCTTACATAGAAACGTGTGGGCTTCAAGCCCATGGGTCATAATACTTAGGCCTAGTAAACATGTTACTTATCCAATATTCTAAGTAATAAATAACTTAAGCAACCTATTATTACAAATGACCGAGACTTGACAAAATAGTAAAAACTTAGGTTCCAACAATCTCCCCCTAAGGGTCGGTCATCATGGTTGCTTGACGTCTTTGTCGTAATCTTTGACTTTTATAGCTTCAGACGTCTTCAGAAATGATTAGTATAATGATGGATATACTTTGCTCTTTGTCTTTGTTCTTTGATGATGTTGTAGTGATTATGTTATGAAGTAATCTGCCATTCGTCACTCCTGCGTCTGTGGTGGTTGTCCGCCATTCCAACATACTCATACATCTTTGGACTTAGACTTTCACGTACAAGAAGTTCCTTTTCATGCATTGAGATCTTTGTCTTTATACTTTGTAGATTCATCTTAATGGCGTTGAATCTTTCTTTGAACTTTGTGTTGCTAAGATCTTTGGGGAAGCTTTCTTTGACTTCAAGATGTATGTATGAGCATGTTGGAATCTACGATCATGGAAGTGAGGTACCAGCGAGTAAACAGTTAGCAATAAAACAATCGGTACTTACAGATAAGGAATTAGAGCTCATCAACAGCATATTGTGAAGACTCCTTCTAATCCTTATCCAGGCCGTTCCCATATCAGATACTCCCGAAGGAGCTTACGAGACCTACTAGGTAGCTCAATGACTGGGTGAGTCGCTGGGGATCACTCCACGACTGTAGATCGCTATGGAACCATCGCAAACACTAAGCGTAACCCTTGTGAGGTTACCGAAGTGACCTGCTGTCAGGGCTGTTAGATGTTGACCCTGGCAGGATTTCCGTTCAATCATTGAGAAATACTTACGTAGTCCTCTCATAAACGTTCTCGGCAGATTGCTAAGATCTGCGAAGGACTCGATAGTTTACAACTGATGCCCATTGATGTAGAACACCAGCTGTAGAAAAACTAAGTGTTCCTAAGAGATCTTTGATGTATCTCGAGGCTCTAGACTCTATAAGTGCACACCTAGGTTTCCTATGCGGAGACTGGGGATGTCCTTCTTCAATATCAACCGTCTCTAAGAGATAGGTCGATAGGTTACGCGGGTTCCCCTGTGAGAATGAAACAAGTCCTTTTAAGAGAACTTGAGTGGTTAAGAAGGTTTAGTGCATTGCGTCACTGGGTCCATGACGACTTTGTCTTCAATACCGGTATTGTCTTGTGCAACAACCAGTAGCATATGTATTGAACCCGGTGTTTGCCCTAAGGTTGAACATATGGAGGGCTATTTCTTTTCACCCTTTTCTTTGCTTTTCTTTTTAATTCTTCAACTCCTTCTTTCCCATTCATTCATTTCTCCTTTTTTTTTTTCGTATCATACCTAAGGACTTCTAATTCTAACTATGGGAGATGTCCTTGGGTAGATCCCTCCTAACACTTTGAGAGTTTTGTGTACACTTTTGAAGGGCTCCCCCTGCACATGTGCTCATAAGTGTTTAATAAATTTGCACATGCGGGAGGAGCAAGCACTTTTGAATTGATCCACTTTCCATGAACAAGACCGATTCGAGACACGCTTACATCACTAGTTAGACTAGCTTGAAGTTATTACCCGGCCTGATCAAGTTCACAGAAAGTTTCTCGAGATGGTACATTTCTACTCAGACATATCCTTTTCGAGACACGCTTACGTGGTTAGTTAAAGAGATGCATTGTCAGCTTTTAGGTGACAACTAGCTCTAGTAACTAACTTGATGTTATTACCCGTCGAGGATAAGTCCTTTCGATGTTACTAACTTGTATTATCTCGTCAATTCCTGGGTTAATACTGAGTCTAGCTCGCACATGATACAACTTAAAGCTTTGACTTCGTATATTTTAATCACCTTTACATTTTCTCCCCCTCAAAAATAGCATATAAAATGGTGTTTTTGACAAACTTCTAGATTAAAATATGCCTTTTGAGTCTTATGGGGAGATTCATCAAGAACTTTATGATTTCGAGCAAAGTATTTAGTTTTGACAAGTGCTCCCCCTCAACAAGTGATTAGGTCTTATTGAGGTGAAATACTTGTCCTTTTGAGCAGAATTGTGAAAAAATCATAAATGTTTGATTAATTCTACTCAAAAGTAAGAAGCCTTCGCTCCTTATATGAGGATTGAGGCACTGAAGCGTACCTCAGGGTCCTTTCTTTACAAGATCGGGTTGTACACTGATATGCGTGCACAAACCATAATGGAAAAATGATTCAATCAATGAAACAATTGATAATGAAAAATATAACCAAATGTACCAAGTTATTCTTCGTCCGGAAGTGGAGCATCGAAGTTAGTGAACTTAGGTTCTGGTCTTTCGAAGTTTCTGACAGGAAACGATGGTCTGGCACCGATGTAGCTTTCCAGTCGTCTGATCTGTTCCCGTCGAAATAACCTTTCCTCAATCTTTAAGACAAAGTTACGAACTTGTCTTCTTATGCTGGATTTCCATCTAGGTTGTTCCCCCTTAGCTACCTTACGTCTATCATCATTCAACCTTTTTACAAGCCCATCACGAACAAACTTGAGTGTAACATCACAGAATTTGTGTACCTCATCGAACCTCATGAAGCTTTGTAGCTTTTTGCTGTTGATGTAGGTGAAACCAAACGATTCTTGGATGAGAGTAAACTGTGGTGTTTGATAGAGACCATCAAAGTAGAATTGTGGCTTTGTCAAATTGATCTTCTGTTGGTAACTTTCCACTCCAAGCTGAAGATCTTCCACTCTTTCTTGAACAATCAAACGTCGGATGTAAAGAAGTAGTGATGCCATGAAGTTGTACTGTACATCTCTATCGAATCCACGCATTCTGTTTTGAACTTTTTCGAGATACATGTCTTCGATGTCATTGAGATTAAGGTTAGGAAAGTCTGCTTCAGAGAACTTGTACTTCTTTTCATCTTGTCGTTTAACAACAATTTCACGCATGAATATGTAGTTAAACCTTTTCGACTGTTGAATCTCCAAGATAGCGATGATCTTAGATTTCTGCTTCACATTTTCCAATGATGTCTCTCCTAATCTGCTTGTATAACCGAGACGACGACGATCTGGCCAATGTTGAATTCCGTGTAGAGCATCTCTGTCATAAGCTACGATGGAGTTGCTGAAAATACGAGTGGTTTCTTCAATGGCTGGAATTTCGTATCTAGCGGCTGGTACTGAGATTGTGAGTGAGGAAGCATATTTCTCCTTGGATGTTTCCTGAGTGAGCTGGATGTTACGAAGATCTTTGTTGAAGAAGAAGCTGTAAGGTATCTTGGGTTTGTCTGGAAATCCTTTCAAAGGTAATGGTTTGGTCCAGTCAGTGAAGTAAGGTTTTTCATGATTCTTGGAACTGAGATCGATATTCACTTCAGGATTTAACCAGTCAAAGTCGGCAGACATTGCACTAGCTATATTCTGCATGTGATATTCGTATTCGACTTTGTTTCCAGATCTTTTCTTGAGAAATTCTTGTGCATCCTTATTGATTCTTCTGAGCTCTGCCTTTGTGAGTTTGTCGATGTGAAGATCCTTCATAATGACTTGGGTAAACTGTAGAGTGTTACCAGGAAGTGGTTCTTCTTCTTCGAGAGGAGGTTGAGCTTGGACCATTTCTGTCAGCCAATCATTCTGAGGATTGTCATCATTGTCGAGCCATGAATGACGTGTTTTCTTCTTGGATTTCTTAGACTTAGATGTAGCATCTTTGTCTTTAGCTTTGGATGGTGACGAGGGTCCAGCATGAGAATCAGGAATAGGTGGAGCACGGTAATCAGTGTCGGGTTGACCTTGGAAGTCATCAGTTTGTTCCATGAAAATTTCTTCATCTTCGGTTTGACCTTTACTAGTGGTTGAGGGTTGTTGTTGAGTTCCAGGAGGAGTGGAGTCCTTTTGTGGTTGTAGAGAGGATGAGGGACCTGCTCCAGACTTTGATTTCTTTCCTTTGGAGTTTGGGTCAGGATCGTCATCTTTTCTTGTCCGTTTTCTGGTTCCAGCAGCATCTTTGCATGACTCTTTTGACATGTAAGCTACCATAGCATCATACAGGGCTTTTTCTTCAGCTGTCTGTGTGGTTTTGGTGGCAATGTTGTCGAAGAGTTTGACAAGCATATCATTGAAGGACAATTCTTGGACGGTTGGAGCCACAGTAGAAGATTTTGCGGTGTGAAGCGTGAATGATGTAGTAGACAACATCTTCCTCGTAACACTTCTAATTCTGTGATCCAAGTTGTCATTGATTGGTTTGAGAAGGTTTGCTACCTCAGGAGTGATCATCTCAACCAGATTTTCAGTGAGAAAATCATGTGTTGCAGTTCTGATAAATCCTTCGTAATCAGATTTCAAGAACTTGTCGATCAGCTGCGTTGACTCCTGGAATTCCTCAACTTGTTTGGTAAGATTGGTAACCATGTTGGTGAGTTTGTTCACTTGCTCCTGAAGATCAACTGGTTGTTTTGGTTCATTGATCGAATGCTGTTTAGATGCGGTTTCAGAAGGTGTGGGAGATGAGTGCTCGGGTGATGATTCGGACGATGACTCGTTGTGAGAGTCTGAAGAAGAAGCAGGAGGATTCGGATCCTTTGGTGGAGAGTCTTGAGGAGGTGGAGGTTGTGCTGAGGAAGTCTGCTGAGAAGATGACTTAAGAAATATGTTGGTGTCGAACGCTTTCTTCTCTTCGTTTTCCTTTCTACGACGTTCCTCTGCTTCCTCTGCTTCTCGTGCAAGAAACTCTGGAGTAATGAGATATTCATGTTCCTGATCCGTAGCTATGTTCTCTAGACCGCCAACATTCTCCTCTATAGTTGCAGTTTCTGTCATAGTGACATCTCCTGTTTTGTCTGTATCTTTAACGGTGTCATCAGGCTGTGGAGCTGATTCTATCATGGTGGATACGACGGGAGGAATCATGCTGCTTGTAGCTCCTACATGTTCAGACTGATCAATAGGTGGTGGGGTTAAAGGTTGAGACATGAGTCGGCTTTCGAGAGTTGCTTTCTTTTGTTCTTTCCTAAGCTGCTTTTCTTCAGCTCTTGTGTCGACAACTATACTCTTCAGTTTGCGTTTATCGACCAAAGGTTCAACGATAGGTTCGTCTTCATCATCATTAGGCTCATTAATAGTAATCCCTTTTCTTTTCCTTGTCTCTTCTTCATAAGTTTCAAGACTTTGTTGTACGGCGATCTCTATTGCAGGAAATGCTTCATCAGGTGCTCGGTATCTCAGTTCATAGTCTGGTTCTTCTTCTTCAGATTCTGTATCGAACTCAGACTCGGTGTCAGAAGGTGGAGGAGTAGGTTCATCCCGAATAAAGTACTCAGGAGTTGCCTTCTTCTTTGGCTTGGTGACAGGTTTAGGTTTGGGTGTAGGTTTAGGCTTGGTGGAAGTCTTGGGTTTTGACTTAGGAGCATCCTTAGGTCTAGTATGTGGTGAGGCAGTGGTGCTTGTAGTACTCCCAGACTTTACACCGCCTTTGCTACGAGTATTAATTGTTGCTTCTTCCTGTACACCTTTGTAAGCGTTGTCATACAGCTTGTAGTTCAGACTCTGCTTGATTTTGTCATTCAGTAGGTATTCAGGAAGCCTCATTCCTTTGATCTTGGTTGAGGAAGTGGTCGTCTTGATGAATGAGGTGGTGAAGTCGTCCTCGAAGAGGTGCTTCGGCTCATTAGGATCAGCCATCCTTTTGA
This sequence comes from Artemisia argyi, assembly GCA_030686995.1. NCBI lineage: Eukaryota > Viridiplantae > Streptophyta > Magnoliopsida > Asterales > Asteraceae > Artemisia > Artemisia argyi. Next base: position 139,046,502 of record CM060684.1, read on the forward strand.
TGAATTCTGGAGAACTTTTGCAGAGATGTTCTATGATAAGCTTGGTAAATCTTGTGAATGGTATCATAGTCTTCACACGTTCGGTCTGAATACTGTGGACGATATCATTCATGATAGGAACTGCAAAGTCAATCGGTGTCAGAGTCACCATTCCCCAGAATGTTTGCAGGTGTTCGAGCCTTGGATGTTCATGACCACTTTTCCTTCCGGATAAAGATCTTACCATCAACAGACAGAATGTTCTCCAAGGCTGAGGAATATTCTTGGCATTAAATCGGGAAAGCTTGACAAGCGGTACATCATCATCAACCTCATATCCTAATTCAATGAAGAAGTCAAGAAGATCCAGCTCAGGTAGTATAGGAGCAAATTCGCTGTCAGTTTGTGGCATGAGAAGGGCTGTTCGAAGAACGTCATGATCTACAGAGTATTCTTGGCTATCCAATGTAACAGTGAAAGATTTATCGTCCAAGTTAGCATGAGCCGTAAGCCAGAACTGATGAAGGTAGAACAGAGGAACTGAGGTAGAACAGGTGAGCATAGGTTTGCATGGATGTGCAAGTAGAATATCCTTGACAATCTTGCACGAGTTCTCTTTAATACTTAACTTGTCGAAATCAACTCGTGGATTGTTGTCGCCAATCGTGACGTTGTAGTTTTCGGGAGTGATGTCATCTATGGTAAGCAGTGGAAGACTTTGTTCAGTGACGTTCTCATTGGGTTCAGCCATGTTAATCTGAAAAGTATCACCATAAACCAAACATCCAAATTTGTTACGTGTTAGCACAGATGTGAGTTTGGTTATAGATTACTACTAGAGACAGTTAATCACAAATGTGTCATTTTGTTATGAGTGAAGTGTCACATAATGCATATTTGAAGAATCATGAAATCAACTAAACAATGCAACATTTCGCAAATAAGCACAATTGATAATCACAATTCACAATTACATCACATTACACAACACTAATGAATCACAACAATGATACATAGATATAACATGACAAGGCAAAAAAAATTTCGAAAAAATATATCATGGACCTTTTTATCGCAAATTTGAGTAAAGAAACAGATTTCGAAAAAATGTTATAGTGAAACTTTATCGAGAAAGTGACTTCTCAAAAAAATTTCTCAGAATTGACATTTATCGAGATCTTTTATCGAGATCTTTTCTTCGAAAGAATTGAGTTATCGAGAAACATTATTTTTCGATAAAATTTTCGAGAATCTGATGATTTCGAAAAATTTTAGCTCAAATAATGATTTCGAAAAAAAAAAAAAACTAATTTCGAAAAGATTGAGTATGAACAACATTTATCAAGAAACATAAGTTTCTCGATAAGTTTGTAAAAGATTTCGATAAAAACTCAGGTTCTCGAAAAAATTCTTATACAAGAATTAAATCGAATTAAATTGAAGTCACACGTACATTTCCTTCACAAAGAACTTTTCCAATGATTTTGGCCTGTCACCAAGATAGACAAACACTACTTAGACAAAATCACAAAGATTTCGATAACAGCCAAGAACATGATCTCGATAACTACACTTTTGAGACAAATGAGTATTACGGAGCCTAGCGTATCACAACTATATGTATAAAGCTTATCATGACAAATAAGCACAGTAGTCAACACATTAGACTCATTTAGCTCGATATTATTAACGAATGAAGCGTGCAAGCTTATCGAGAAACAAGTTACAATGATGCATATCAACAAAACAAAATCTAATATCCATGTAAGAGACCAAAGAAACATATCCCACCAATAAAATCAAACAAATAAGCATTGAACCATATAAACCCACTTCGACTCGAACCCTAGATTTCTAGATCGAGGCCAACATGATGGAATGTATAAATAAATGATAAGGATGTGTTAGAAACAAGCATAGTAACTAAACCCTATCAAGAATTAAACACCACAACACTTTAAGAGCAATTTTCGAAATCCTAGCCCTAGTTCTCGACATCAAGAAAACATGAAATCGAACCGTTGAAAATTCAATTAACCAAGATCTTAAGTATGTTATGCCCTAGTGATTGCATAGAAACTTACAATTTTATGATCAAGTTCTTGGATGATTCGAATGATTGAGGGCCGTTGGTTTTGATGAAAGGGTTTAAGAGGTTTAAAGTTTGTGGGGGTTTTGGTTTGTACGGTTTGTTTGTTTTATTTATTTTGAAAAATTAAAGTTTAGTCACTTTTAGTCCCTTAACTTTAAGATATATCTATTAGAGTCATAAATAAACTAGCTAACCTAAGTGATATAAGAGATATGCATCCGTAAAGCTAACTTAAGAAGACGTAAAACAAATGAGACAAAGTGATGAAAAAGAAATCGTCCACACACTCTGAAGAACCGTAAAATGCGAGAAACATGCAAGTATACCAATTAAAAATTGGTAAAAGATTTAAGCGTGACTCCCCCTCAACACTTGTAAAGTAAGAGCAAAGTGTTGAATTGAAGCGATATACTTGCATTTTTTATTTATTTATTTTTTTTAAGAAAAATAAAATGTGAAAAATCTTTTTGTGTTTTGATTAATTTATAGTAAAGAAAGAAAACAAAATATTATACAGAGATAGTTGTGATGTTTGACGATCAGTTGTATTTTAAAAACTTTTCCAGATCCTCTGGAGTCAAACATCTCATACCAATTTGGTGAACTAGACTAGCAAACCTTGATGGTGCCAAGGATTTGGTAAGTAAGTCCGCTAATTGGTATTCAGTTCCAACAAAATAAAGTTCAACTGTACCCTTTTCCACATGCTCTTTGATGAAATGATATCGGAGATCGATGTGTTTGGATTTGCAATGATGCACAATTTTTGCAAGAGATAGCAATTGCACTCTTTGAATCACAGTAGATAGGAATCTTGTTGAATATGTAGCCATAATCTTTAAGTTGTGATCTCATCCAAATGACTTGAGCGCAACAAGCAGACATGGCTACGTATTCAGATTCTGTAGACGACAGTGAAGTGCAGTCCTGCTTCTTAGATTGCCATGACACAAGTTTGTCTCCGAGAAATTGTAATCCACCAAATGTACTTTTGCGTGTGTCTAAACATCCTGCATGGTCAGCATCTGAAAAAGCAATTAGTTCGAAACCAGAATCCTTCGGATACCAGATTCCCAAGTTAATGGTTCCCTTAATTTATCGAAGGATTCTTTTGACCTCACTGAGGTGTTTTTCAGTTGGTTTAGACTGATAGCGAGAGCACATGTAGACAGCAAATACTATATCAGGTCTACTAGCTGTGAGATACATGAGGGACCCAATCATACTTCGGTATTTGGTAGGGTCAACGGGAGTCCCATGTAAATCAGCATCTAGTTTTGTGGTATAGCCCATTGGTGTATTATACGTATCACTAGACATCATTCCATGTTTCTTCAAAATTTCAAGAGCATATTTAGACTGATTTATAAAAATTCCACGGGGTGATTGATGAACTTGTAATCCTAGAAAGAACGTAAGTTCACCCATCATGGACATTTCAAAATTGTCTTTCATTAATTTTGCAAAATCATTAGAGTAACTTCGTTTTGTTGAGGCAAAAATGATGTCGTCGACATATATTTGAACAACAAGTAAGTCCTCCCCGTAGGTTTTTGTAAACAGTGTTGGATCCACCGATCCTTTAGAAAATTTATTGGCTAATAAGAAAGTGGACAGTTTGTCATACCACGCCCGTGGGGCTTGCTTGAGTCCGTAGAGTGCCTTTTTGAGTCGGTAAACGTGATTGGGACGCTCAGGATCAACGAAGCCTTCAGGTTGGCTGACATAAACTTCTTCACGGAGTTCTCCATTCAGAAATGCTGTTTTCACATCCATTTGGTAAACCACCATATTCCTGTGTGCTGCATAAGCCAAAAAGATCCGAACAGCTTCATGTCGAGCCACTGGAGCAAAGGATTCAGCAAAGTCAAGACCTTCAAGTTGGGAATATCCTTTCGCTACCAGACGTGATTTGTTGCGTATGACTGTCCCTTCTGCATCAAGCTTATTCTTCCAGATCCATTTTAACCCAATGACAAAGACTCCGTCAGGTCTTTCAACTAATTCCCAGACTTCAAGTCTTATGAATTGCTGAAATTCCTCTTGCATAGATTCAATCCAGTTGTCATAAGTCATTGCATCTTTAATGTTCTTCGGTTCTTCGTGACAAACTGTGAGTGCATAGATACAAGTTTCTCCATCTGTGTGAAGTCGTTGTCTTGTCATAACAGGTGCATCTGGATGGCCAATAATATGAACTAGTGGATGATCACGAGTCCATTTATGTGTTGAAGGGTGTAGTTGATACGTATCTCGCATGTTGGCAGGATCCAAGTTGCGTGTTGACGACTCAGCTATATCAGGAACTGTAGTAGCTGGTGCAAACGGATTAAAGAACGCATCAGGATCTTGCTCTGCGGGTTGTGGAACTGATTGTGGTGTGGGATCTTCAGCTGGATGGAGGGAAGTAGAACCAGTTTGTTCTGCTGTAGATGGTGATACAATTGGAGGACCGTCTCTCTCAACACTTGTAGAAGTTTGTTGAGGTGAGTCTGGTACTGGAATGTTATCAGGTTGAGCAGCGGAATTAGGTGAGACCTCAGTAGGACGGTATTCAATTGTGTCATCAAATAGTGGAGCAAACAAGGTTTCTAATTCTTTGCGGTTAAGTGGCAATGGTTCAGCTGAAGATGCCAGAGAGTTAAGACGGTTGAATTCGGGTCCTAAGCTGTGTTTCTCAGAAGCCATTTGTGTGAGTTCATCAAAATTAGCGTGAATGGTTTCTTGAATTTCTCTTGTACGACGATTCCATATCCGAAAACCTTTGGAATTTTCACAATATCCAACGAACACTCCGATGTCAGCCTTTGCTTTAAGTTTACCTAAATCATCACGATCATTTTTCGGATAGCAAAGTGCTCCAAATACATGAAAGTAATCGATGTTTTTGGTTTCCTTTTATGAACAATTTGATATGGTGTTTTGCGATGGCATTTTGTGATCATGCAACGGTTTTGTGTATAACATGCGGTTGAAACAGCTTCTGCCCACAAGTAATCTGGTAATTGAGCATTAATCAACATAGTTCTAGCAGCTTCCACTAACGTCCTGTTGCGTCTTTCAACCACACCATTATGTTCTGGGCTTCTAGGAATAGATGTTTGATGTTCAATTCCCACTTTCTCATAATAAGACCTAAGTATCTGATTTTTGAATTCGGTTCCATTGTCAGTTCTGACGATTCGCATCGTGTTGCGTAACTGAACTTGAATTTTAGTGAGAAAGGTGATGATCATTGAAGGAGCCTGATCTTTACTTCGTAAGAAATAAACCCAAGTCCATCTGGAGAAGTCATCAACAATTACTAGTATGTAGCATTTACCGTTGATACTTTGAACACGCATCGGTCCACATAAATCCATGTGAAGCAGTTGTAAAACATGATTCGTACTTTGCTCAGGTTTAGACGGAAAATGAGCACGAGTACTTTTTCCTTGTTCACAGGCTGGACATAAGTGATCTTTGGTAAAACGGAATCTTGGAAATCCATCGACAAGTTTATAACGAGCAAGGTCAGTCATAGTTCTGAAATTCAAGTGCGAAAGACGTTTGTGCCATAACCAAGATTTAGTCGATTCAGCTTTGGAGAGAAGACATATCGGAGATGTTGCAATCATATCTGACATTGAGATTGTATAAAGATTGGAGCCACGTGAGCCAGACATAAGATCGTTTCCTTGTAAGTCACGAACAAAGCAAGTTTTCTCACGAAATGCAACTTCTAGATCTCCATCACAGAATTGACCAACAGAGAAAAGGTTGTGTCCAAGGCCTTCCACATAGTAAACACGACTGATTTCAATGTTCCCGCTGATAAAGTCACCATATCCCATGATAAGTGCGTAATGATCATTCCCGAATCTGACAGTGCCAATGAACTTTGAGACAAAGTTTTTCAACAGTTTAAGATTGCCTGTCATATGTCGGGTGCATCCGCTATCAACAATCATACGTTACATTTAGATTTTGATTACAATTTTCCAGATTAGAATCTAAATCTGATGCAACATGAGTTTTATTCAAATTCCTAAGTTGGTCTTCTACTTCTTGAGCTTCTAGGTGTCCTCTCTTACGTTGCAAGTTCCTATTCTTGTTTTTACTTTTTCGCTTGGGTCTGCTAACGCTAGAAGTGGAGACTAGTCCTGTAGAAGTGGAGTTATCAACATTAGTGTTTTGAACAACCTTCCCTTTATCAGTTTTGTTTAATTGATACATTCCTGGTGCTATCACCGTGGTGTCAACCATTTTTCCTTTTTGAAGTAGCTTAACTTTCTCTTTCAAATCAATGATGATGTGATTTTTGTCCTGTATTTCAGACTCAAGTAAACCATTGCAATATTTAATGTCATCGCGGTTTTGTTGCCATTCGGCGTTTTCAATTTTTAAATCCGCAATTTCTTTCTCGTATCGAAGACACCGTCCTTTTAAAGACTCGTTGTTTTTGCAAATCTGATAAGAGTTTGAAACATTTTGACTTTGAAACTTCAATTCCCTTTCAAGACTTTTAGCTTGACACCATTCAAGCCTTTGATTGAGTTGACAAATTTCTTTTGAAAATTGTTTTGTCACATCATCATTTTTAATTCTCAACTTATCATTTTCCTGTTTAAGTGTCTCAATTTCCTCATTCAACAAATTATTATCAACACAATGATCATGCTTAAGCATAGAAGTACCAGAATTATAAAGATCATTCATGATAACAGACAATATATCAGCATTGAGAACTTGTTCCAAGAGTTGATCAGCATCATTTTTCAAAACTCTGTTTCTTTGCTTTTGAATCAAAATGTCATTTTCAGTAGCATTGAAAACGTTTATCATATTTTTGACCTCCTTTTGAAGTTCCTGATCCCAACGTGTAGCACAGAGACGGAGGTGTTGAACAATTGGCTTCATTTGTTTTTGAAAAATATCTCTCTTTTCTCGCTCGTAAGCGGATTGAAAAGTTTCAACTTTTATTTCAGAATTACGTTCAATTGTTTCCTCCAAAATTTCGATGTCTTCCATAAAAGTTTTGAAATAATTTAAGACACGACACGTTTTCGGTAAAGGTGTAAGTTCACCGGATGATGGTAAAGGACCATTTATTTGTGCTACAGTTTGGACAGGGGCCTCATTGTGAGATGAAACATATGACTCTTCGATAAACCATGATTTCTCAGGTAAATCCTTTTGAGTAACAAAAGATTTAGAAAGAGGTGGAGCTTTTGAATAGTCATATGGTGTCCAGTGTTGAACATAACTCATTTTTGATCGACTCTCGTCTTCCAGTTCTTCTTCTTCCTCAGTATCAAAAACAACAGCACGCACAATTGTATTATCAAACATGTGATCAATACTGTAAACCTTAGGATTTTCTTTGAAAGCTTTGTGAAGAAACATTGATTTAAAATCGCAAAGTGCAAATCCTTTATCGGGTCTCGGTTTTAAAGCAAACTTTTGAATTGTTGTGACAGAGTTCCCGTGTTTGTAAACAATGTGACGAAATTCTTTGAGTTGTTTTTCAAGATCAACAATATCACCAAGTAAATCATCTATATATTCCCTTTTTCGTGTTTTATGTTCACAAAACTCCTTTTTGCAATTTGACAATTCTGTTTCAGTTTTTGAAAGGTCTCTTTGAAGACGTTCAACTTGCATTTTCAATTCACACTTCTCACTTTCAAGTTTCGAAATCAACTTTCCGTTTGACTCAATTAAATCTTGCATTTTACGTTGAAGATCTTGTTCTTTGTTGTAAGAATCTTGAAAAGCTTTTTCAAAACTTTTTGCATGTTTAATCTTTTCTTCCTGATTTGAAAGCTGAATTTTATAACACTCAATATCTCTTGCAAATGACGCATTTTGTTCTTTTAAAGCTTTATTTTTCTCGTTGCATTTTATGATTTGCAATTGTTGAGCATCCAGTTGTTTAGATAACAAGATGAGATCAGGGTCTGGATCAAATGATGGTTCATGTTGTTCGAAATGATCATGTTTATCATACTCAATAGGATCATCAAATGAAACAACAGTGTCATCATCGAATATGACAACTGTGTTTATTTGTTCATCTTTTTGAGATGATGAAGATGATTTAGATGGAACAACTTGCGCCATGTCTGATTCATAAGCAGAAGGTGAGACTATTTCATTAATAAAGCATGCATTGAGGTCATGTACCTGAGACAAGCCGTCAGTGTCATACACTGGACCTGAATCATTGAGCTTAAGTTCCTGCATGTTGGCCATAAGCATCACCGCAGCATTGGCTTCCAGATCTTCCATGTCATCATCGTTGTTCACATTTGCCATGAAGTTGTTGTCCTGTTCAGGGAAATGTCCATCTTTTTCATCTTGAAGAGCCATGAGTAATGCCTGCTTGTGAAACTTACTACCCCGAGTTCTCAGTTTGGGACATGCTGTAGCTATATGACCTTGTTCATTACAATTGTAGCACCAAACTGCATTCCCTGAGCTGGAGTTCCTTGTAGCAACTGAGTCAGACCTTTGTTGAGAAGATCCTGAGTTGTTCCTGAACCCTGTATTGTTACTAAACCTCTGACCATTCCCATAATTTCCTGAAGAGCTTCCTGAACCAGATCGACCATAGCTACGATTCTGAATTTCCACTCTTCCATCATTAACAACAGCTTGATTCCTTGTGTTAGAAGATAAACGTTGACGGTTGTTTGTTTTGTTGGAGAATTTGCTGAAAGCACGAGCAATAAGAGCAAGTCCCTGATTCAACGTATGAAAGTCATCATCGTCATCATCATTAGAGTTGGAGTAGTACACAGCATCATTGTTGTTTGACGGAACAAGTTGAGTAGAAGAATCTTGTGGAGATGAATCATAAGGGATCATTTGGTTCGAGGTGGAAGATTGTGGATAACTGAAGTAGTTCTGCTCTTGAACATATGCATGATTAGACATTGGTGGTGGAGCATAGGGAGATTGAGCTACGAGAGCCAAAGAATTTGGTGTTGATGTTGGTGTGTATCCTCCTCGTAGAGCTCTATCTTTTTCCACTTCAGGTTCATGGTGTTTCAGAAAATCATACAACATGCCATATGGAGCATCATGAAGATTCTTCGTTTGACGAACAAATGTCACATATTTATGCCAATCAGGGCCAAGACTACCAACAAATTTGGAGTTCACAGCGATCCTTGGTACTGTGATTTTGTGACGTTCCAGATCATTTACCACATTAGTGAAACGATGATAGTAGGATTCAAGTGACTCTACAGGTTCAATTGTGATGTCAGTGTATTCCATGTAAAGCTTGGATTCCATGTCATCTTTGTTCAATTGAGTACCTTCCATAAGGAGATGAACGTGTTCCCACATAGCTTTGGCTGTTTTCTGAGCATCGACACTTCGATAGATCGGATTAGGTATACCTTGAAGTATATAAGCCATTGCATACTGATCAGCTTCACGATGTAGTTTCTGTTCTTCAGTGAGTGCAGATTCTGGAAGGGGTCTATCACCAGGAGGACGTGGAGGATCAGCATTTGGATCACCAGCTTCAAATCTTGTTGGCCACTCAAATGGTCCTTCAAGTATCACTTGCTTCAGGAATTGCCCATGAGGTTTCTTTAGTTCAAGAAATCGTAGGAAGCGACTTGACCATTGCACATAGTTACCAGGTGTTAGCATTGGAGGTGTCTCAAGTGATCCTGCCTCATGTCGGGATTGTTGAGTTGTAATAACTTCACACATTCTGTCAAACCAGTGAGGTTGTTTGGAGGAAAACTGAGTGTTTTGTTGTGGCACTTGATATGGTTGTTGTTGAGGAATGATCTGTTGTTGTTGCATCATTAGGTAATGATGTAGTGGATTGTATGTTTGTCTTTGAGAAGGTTGTTGATTCATTTGGTGCGGAAGGTAATGTTGTTGCTGATACTGCTGAGGTTGTTGTTGCTGAGGTGAATGTTGTTGAACATGAGGAAAGTAGTGATTAGGTGGTTGAGACATCTTCGAACACTTGTGTAGAAATGGATCTTGTAGAAAGTGTAGAATTAACCAAGTATCGAGAAACTTAGCACAACTTCAGATTTCGAAATATGTGATTTCGATAATAGGGGTTGCGAAACTTTGTCAGATTTTCGAGAAACAATGTTTTCGAAAAACTTAGTAGATTTTTTCGAGAAACAAGATTTCGAAACTTTGCAGGTTATCGAAAAACTAAGATTTCGAAACTTTTCAGGTTATTGAAAAACTAAGATTTTGAAACTTTTCAGGTTATCGAAAAACTAAGATTTCGAAACTTTTCAGGTTATCGAAAAACGAAGATTTCGAGATTTTTCAGGTTTTCGAAAAAACGTTTGCGATAATGGCACTAACGTTTGCGATAACGAGAAAAAGGTAATTTTCGAAATTATACAATTTCGAAAACTTTCCAAATGTCGAAGTACTTAACTTTCTTATACAAGAAAGAAAATACCGAGTCCACACAAACGAAGTCGAGGTAGTGCACTTAGAGAAGATCTCGATAACTTGTAAGTTTATGTTTTTCAAAGAAAGCAATCCTAAAACTCGTTTTTATTTCAAGATACTTGTACTTTTATGTATAAAATGAGTAGATCTTAAAGAAAGTAGAAAACTTTAAGAAAATTTTCAAACTTAATAAGATTTCGATAAAAGTACAAATAAGCAAAATCGAATAGTTTTGTAAAAAGTTTGGAACTTTTTGGTTAGTTTTGATTTTAAACACAAGTTTGTAAGCAAAGATGTGAGAAAAAACAAGAAACTAACAAGAAAGTTTAAAATTTTCACAAAAATTCGATAAAAAAAACGACTTTTAAGATGTAAATCAATGAAAACAATAACTACACCTTCCTCTAGCGAATGATACCACTTGTTAGGTCACCATTATGTAAACACAAGTATGATTATGTAAGAAATGAGATGAGAATGAGAGTGGGATGATTATGAGAAATTTAGAGAATATGAATTGAAAGAGTTTCCTTAATGTTTTCAAATAACCAACCAAATACAAATAAGGCCTAAGACTAGTATTTATAGGAAAGGAGCTAGGGCAACATCCCTACTCCATCCTTACATAGAAACGTGTGGGCTTCAAGCCCATGGGTCATAATACTTAGGCCTAGTAAACATGTTACTTATCCAATATTCTAAGTAATAAATAACTTAAGCAACCTATTATTACAAATGACCGAGACTTGACAAAATAGTAAAAACTTAGGTTCCAACAGTAATGATCACATGTGAAGAAAACCAAATATAACGAATTTGATGAAGAAGTAGAATTTCCCAAACTTGTGTCTTAAATCTTTACTATCCACGTAACTCCATACTTATACCCAACCATAAATATAAGTAGACCGCAATCCCTTGACAAAATCCTCAACTAATATGAGACACTGAGCACTACAATGTAACTCCTTTAAGTGATAGCCAATGTATGCATAGAGCATCATAAGAAAAATCACACATGGCTAGATTCATCAAGATATATGATAAGAACACAAACCTGTGAAACTCAACTACAACATCAAATGAATGATATTCAACCTTCTTCGTAATCAATTAATCCATAAGAACCAAATACGAGCCCTTTTGAAACCTTTAAGAACATAAACTTCTTCCTGTGTGTGTGAGCGAACTAACCTTTCTGTGTGTGTAATCCAAAACCAATCAAACTCATCTAAACTTGTAGATACTTCCCCTTACTGCTCTTAAATCATGCATATATATTGAACCATAAAGCTTTTTACGTGTCTCCATAAATCACAGCTGTACTTTGCAATAAACAGTACCATGCATTCGGCAAGCAGTACTTTGAAACAAACGACAGTACCTTGGAGAATACGAGCAGTACTTTGAACAAATCACGGGCAGTACTTTGATTAAAAGAGCAGCAGTACTTTCAAACACATACGAGCAGCACCTTGAGAGCAGTACGTTGCAGCAGCTTAAACCTGGTAGCAGTACTTTGAAAAATACTCGAGCAGCAGAGTTATTATAGGGAGCAGCACTTTGAACTTTAACTTCATTAATACTCATGAAATCGACCCCACATGCAATTTGTAATATAACCTTGTACTGACCCACGAGTACTTTAACTGAGTCAGCCAATAGGAGTAGCGGCATAACGACAAGGCCATTAATATTCGAACTTTATAATCTTGTACTGACCACACATGCAATTATACGGAGATTTAGAAACGCATGCCCCACTCGCAATTAATTTGATCCATTTGAATGATAAAACTTTTATCAACCGACCCATGATTTTCAAACACACCGACCCATGATCTCAAACTTCTCGTGATCTATTTTGCGCCTTCAGCATGGGCCATCAACTATCATCACATTATAAATCAAGATATACAACCTTGACCCTTAGCTGCTTACCACCGACCCATGTGAATTATAATATTAAAGAAGATGTAACCGACCCATGTTGTGATCCCATCATACCCATTAATACTTAAAGACTAATCCAGTACAAGGTAATTAATTCTATGACGACATGTAGACAAACAAAATAAATAATCTTCAAACACCACCGACTCACCATTAAACCAGTACGAGGTTTCCATCTTGAATTAATTAACGATACCAATAAACGATAACCTCTTTATTACCATCTTGTCGCCACATTAATTAAACCCTTGATTCATGATAACAGCAACCAATCATCATGAACAGTCGATCATTAAACCTTCTACACATCCAATTTGTGATACCTACTAGGGTTCATCGTTATATAGTTTAACTCCCCAAGACTAGTAGGTTAGACACTTTCCAAAACTTAATACCAGACGCATTCATCTCTTGAAAGTGCTCATACAGTAAAAGAAATTATCAACCCTAAAATTTCGAAACCCTAATATTCAAATCGGCTTCAAAGCTTCTTTCTTCCATGGATTATAGGCACCAACAATATATATCCAACTTCCAGTAACGAATTAAGTCAAATAAACACGAATTAAGGAAGTTGAATAACATAGAAACCCAAAAATTCGACTTTACAAAATCTTTGTCTGCAGCAGTTTTCGTCACACCAGAACTTTCCCATAAAAGCTCAGATTGAAAATCCCTCCAGTGGAATAATAGCTAGATATACCAAGAATCTTCACAAAAAATTTAAGCCCGATCCAACGGTTAACGAACAATTGATCACCGTTTGAAAACTGCACTGCAGAAAGTTAAGAAAATTTAAACCAAATTCGATTTTCTTCATCTCTCTTCGACTAAAAACCTTGTAGAATCCCAGATATCACGAGCCCCAGGCTCTGATACCACATGTTGGAACCCATCACTCCTTGATCGTTGCGGGCTCTAGACTTGATAAGTTTAATGTTAACTATATCTAGGAATGATAATGTTCATAAGATCAATAACTTAGCGGAATAAGAACAATATCATAAACAAGGTTTTTCATTAATAATCTTTAACACTAATATAATTAACATGTTCTACTTTGATCAAGATAGAACATGTTATCTAATCTAAAACACTAATAATCCCTAGGCGTTTATCTCCTACGCCTAGGTTACACACACACCTTTTTACTCGACTACATTGTGGAAGACTTGTATTAATCTAATGACCCATGTCCTCTTTATATACTAGAGACATCTAGGGTTTACAAGAGGAATCATAATACAATTAGGAAACTAAATATTCTTCTAGAATCTTCCAAATCCCCCATCTTTTTGTAGTTTCCCTTGTCACTTCAAGCCCTTCATGTTTCATTCTTCTTGTTTTGTATCATCAAATCAATAAAACCCAACAGAATGTGTGTCCTATTGAGATTTATGGATGATCTCTTTGGCTCTAGACTTAATAGTGCATTTTGATCCGCTCCTGGAGACTGGGGAGGTGTCTCCTGTTTTAGGTATCAACATAACTCGCAGTGAGCGGTCGATACATTGCACAGGGTTCCCCGTGAGAATGAAACAAGCTCTTTTAAGAAAACTTGAGTGGTTGGGAAGTTTAGTGCAGTGCATCACTGGGTCCATGACGTCTTGTCTTCAATACCGGTGTTATCTTAGTAACCTCCAGTAGATTATGCATTGAACCCGGTTTCTGCCCTAAGGTTGAATATATGGAAGGCTATTTCTTTTCACCCTTTCTCATTACATTTCTTTTTCATTCTTCAACCCCTTCAGTGCTTACCGAGACTTCACCACTAGAACCTTGTTGGGTTTGTTCCAGTCCTAGCTCTATCTCAGTCCGCACTCTTCCCTTTCTCACTTTACTCCTTTTTTCAATCAATCCTAAGGACTTCTAATCTATCTAGAGGATTGTCCCTTGGAAGATCCTTCCGGTTCTGGTGGATCATGGGAACTCATACCTAACCTTAACCATCCTTATAACTCCATGCATAAAGATAAATGGTCGGTCTTTGGTATTACTTCCACAAACGCCTTTGCTCCCCCTCAATTGTGCATCGATATTCGAAAGTGTTTAGCACATATGTGGGAGCCTATTTATGGAGTCCAAAAGATCACTTTTGATTATCAGATTTCATATTTAAATCACATTCTCTCCCCCGATCAAAAATTTCAAATCTTCCGAGATTTTTGATCTCAATTGATTTAAATAAGTTAGAAAGCTTTTGGGAGAGAAATGCGGTCAATTTTAATATTTTCTGATAAAAGGGACCTTTTACTGCTCCCCCTCAATTTGTGAGGGAGGTTGTTGTGTGTCAGATTCGATGAGTTTCCAAAAGATTTGAAGTTTTAACAAAAACTCTTTGAAAACTAAAACTCTTTGAAAATGTACTCATTCTGACACATAACCATCACAAATCGTTTTGTTGCTTTTGTACAAAGTATGGAGAGTTTTGATGATACATAAAATTTTGAGAAATCACTCTCCCCCTCAATCAATGACTGATGTTAAGACTGAAATATTTTCATAAAATAATAAAGGCATTGATTGAGTGAAAAATTTTATCAAAAATTTTGAGTTCAATTTGATTTTCAATCAAAATCTCATGGTACCACCAAGTTTTGCTCAAATACTTCCCGGAAAAATCATAGAAGGGAAAGTACTTTGCGATAAAAAGAAGATTTCTCTTCTTTATCAAGAAATAATGCACTGAAGCGTACATTAGATCGAGGTTGCACGGATGTAAAGTAATCCATGCCCGGATGAACTTCACCCGGTAAAAGGAACAACCGTCTTTTTGGCGACGAGTTTTCCCCATTTTGAAAAACGGGTTGCTATCTAAAGTAATAGCAAGCCATAATTTTGAAGTCCGGGTTGTAGCCTGAAATGACTACAAGCCATGATTTAAAGTCCGGGTTACAGCCTGAAATGACTGTAAGCCATTTAGGCATGTTTTAAAAAACTCTTGAACTTCTGTTCGAACTTCATTTAAAGACTCGTGTCATTATTGAATGACATTTCTAGGTCCGTAAATGTTATCGATGCCAGAAGACATGCCTTAAAGAAACTATTTTTGGTATTTTTAAATTTTCTGATTTTTATGGATTTTTTGTAGGTTTTATATATCTATATACATTTTGGTATAATATATGTACAAGGATACTATTTAGTTTAAAAAGATGTTGACATGAATACCGAAATGAGGATTTCGTTCAGCTTGTTGTGGAAACGTGTAGTCAACATCTCTTAAACATTCACCACCAAAGCTTTCGAGGCTCTAGAATAATCGTCTGAGTGTAGAGCCTTCTCGATGAGAACCTTTGGTAGCTTCCACCCAAACCGACAATCATGTTCATGAGACCACTTCCCCCAAGTATTTGAAGTGATGCAAAAAGTCTCATTGAATGAAGCTCGAAAACCCGAAGACAACGATAACACTGAAGTAACAAGGTGAACCACGGATCATCTCTGCGGTAATCAATCCCGAAATGTATGATGAAGCCCAATCGCATGACCCTATTGTACATCCCCAATGTACACATTACTTTGCGGTTTGGAGCAGTTGTCAATTCAGGGGAATAAGATATCAACATCTTCATTTCACCAAATGCTTTCCAGCTATCTTACACATACCAACTCAATCCATATTGTACGCATGTATCCAACACAAGAAGAAACGATGACACCAAAGTAACAGGTTGAAGCACTGATCATCTCTGCGGATATCTCCTCCGGAATATATGATTAAGCCTGATCACGTGAACCTGTTGCGCGCCTTTGATGTACACAAATCTCTCCCCTGATGGTTGCGATCCCATCGGAATCATCATACCATTGTGTACATGAAACATTAACCAGAAGCACTTTACCATAACTCTTATTAGCTCAGATGAAGATGTCGATAAGCAATATCATCTCATGCTCCAATTTGTTCTTCTCATATTTCTTCCCACTGAAAGCTGAAGTAATACATACCACAAGTATCAGAAGACCACTTCCCCCTCGTAGTTGGAATGATACACCAAACGCCACAAGTTAATACATTGATATTCTCTGCGGTTATGACATTTATCTTCCCGGGATATCTTCAGTTAAGAAGAAGTATTAAGTGCATCAAGTGTACTCATTATGCATTCAGATGTATGTCTCCTTCCCCCTTGCTGGTTTTGATACCTCAGAATCAGCAACACATTTTACGCTCATCAACTTGAACATTAGTGAGAAGAACAACATTAGCTTAGATGTATCATGTGAGAATCAACTGCCACAGAAACACTTTCTAATTGGGTTATTACTCCCTCCCAATTAGTAAGACCTTTAATAAACTTGCTCCCTCCCAAACTGACGACCCGTTTGATATAACTTTCATGCTTGTTGAAGAAGTATCTCTCAATTCTGCCCAAATTGTCTTCAGTCTCTTAACATGTCATCCACAACGTTAAATGGATCATAGACTCATAATCTATAGCTTCTTCACGGGTTTGTTTGGGGAACGTCATGTCGACATTTTCAACTCACTTAGAATGCTTCCAGTTCTTCGATAAAAACCCCAATGTACACATTTCTCCCTCCATGATGATGACGATCTCTCAGAATCATCATAACTATTTGTACATAAACATATCAACTGGAAGCAATATACAAATCAATTCCCCATGAGTAGATGTCAAAATGAATTCTCTTCAACAATTCTCTGCAGATCAACCTCTAATTAAACCTCTTTTCACTTCCACTGGCTAATAGTAAATGACCACGTATGGAGAATACCCGATATACCAAACTTGAAACTGAAGTAGAGTTCCCCGCTCTTGTATCTTAAGCTTGCACTAATGTTGGAAGAGCGGTGTAGAGAATTTATGCTCCAAGCAAATCTCTAAGTACTCACTACCCAACCAAAGCATGAGACATTACCACCTCTTGCGATTATCCACAACGACAACGGCGTGTGACACTGAGTACTACAACGTAACTCCTTAAAGTGATAGTTAACCAGGTCTTCAACCATCCACCTTGACTGCTGGTAACTAGATAAACCAAGTCTTCAACTTAAATCTCAAGCACGAGCAAGTTATCGTTGAAAGTCATTCATCCATCCAACCCCGACTTCAAGATAAACTAAGAACACGTCTCTGTGAAAGCCAAACTTCAATCTCAAATATGTGATACCCACTCAACTCCGTAGTCACAATTAGTCTTCCTTAGTTAGTAGAACATTAGGTGTTAGAGGAGAGGAGAGTCATTTCATGCATCAATCAACATGTATTTTATTCACACTTCTCCCCCTCAAATATTGCATATGAGGATGCGATTTTTTATTGAACAAGTGAATAGAAATACATGTAGTTTATTCACACTTCTCCCCCTCAAAAATTGCATACGAGGTTGATCCACTGTCCACACTTCTCCCCCTCAAAAATTGCATTTGAAGATGCCATTTTTGATCGAGTGAATAATAACAAATAACATCTGATGAAGGTAATCCACTTGATGAGTGAACAAGCGTGGAAAAAATATGAGGTTTGTTGATGAGAATGGTCAGAAGCAAGAACATTTATCTTCTTCAAAAGATAAAGCGTACTCAAGTGTACACTTTTCTTTTTCTTTGATGAACGGGGCCTGAAGTGTTTTCTGCAGACGCCATAGTGATGAAGTTGAGGACCGAGGCTTGAACTGAGGTGTTCAAACATCATAGTCGTTGAAGAACGAGGCCTGAACTGATGTGAACAGACGTCATAGTGAGCATACATCAACATTGACCTTCTATACCTCCTGAAGTAAGAGATATGCTTGCTTTAGGCCTCCAGACTTTGAGTCTTCTTGTGTGGTGAATGATTGATGTACCTGCAACTGAGTAAGGACTACCTGCACTAACATTACAAACTTGATCGCATATATATGGGTTAGTGACAAAAGTATCCAAACCCTTGGGGGTTTCACGGTCAACCAAGGTATTGCCATTGGTAAGTATCTTTCCGGTAGGTATCCACTTAAGTCCAGCATCCTTAAAAATTCTACCAGTTGGAATCCAATTATGGCAAGGTCTAGGATTGTTAAGCTTCTTATGCACAGTGGAAGGCTTATCGATATTCCTAGTCTCAGAAGATTTAGCAGTTTGAATCCACCTAGGAGAAGTTATAGGTTTATTTTGCTTCTTATGCATTGTGGATGACTTACTATAAATCCTAGACTTAACAGGTTGAACCTTAGCATTGTTCCTCAATATCCTAGGAGGGATCATACAAGGTTGTGAACCTAAGATTCCATCCTTATGAAGTAGTGCCCTTTTCCTAGCCTTTTCTAGATCATAGTTCTTGTGCAAGTCATTTATATCATAATTGTTTTGAACCTTAATGCTAGGTTTCGACACAGTTTTCAAACTAATCCTAGAGGAGCTGGGTGTAGGAGTAACTACTTGTTGAGGTTTAACCGAACTAGAACCAATTATCTTAGGCAAATAATGTGTAGTGACTGGTTTTGTCAAAACTTGTTCCGCATCAACTTGGGAGGCAAACCATGTTTTTGAAAGTTTTGGTCGTTCAGATCTAAACGCAGTCGGTTGCCTAACAACAGATTGGTTTCTATTTGATTGAAAACCTGGTTTCCCCAAGATTGATGGTTTTGCAAACTTAGTATTCACACTATCCCCTGTTGCTTTTCTTAGCTCGTTCTTTAATGCGGTTATTGTGAACCCCTTTTTAAGAAGTTGAGCTTTGAGTGCATCATTTTTGGCAATCAAAGACGTTGTTTGCTCAATCATCTTAATTTTCGTTTCTTTGATTGACTCATTCAAATTGTTACAGTGCTTTTTCAAAGACTCATTTTCTGAAAGTAATTCAGCCACTTTTTGCTCAAAATTTCTAGTTGCAATAACATTACTGTAATGTTTAGCCTTAACTTCATTACACATATCACATATCTCAGTAATACATATTTTTAGGTTGTTGATTGTCAAGTCCTTGGTTTCTAGCTGAGCTTTCAAATCACTAATCATAAAGAATTCACGGAGATCAGGAAGTTCCGGATCTTTACATGGTTGGTTAGTTTGAAAACTTTCTTCCTTTTGTTGCATTGCGATTTCAAGTGAAATACAATGTTTTTCAAGTTGTGAAAATCTGTTTGAAAGTTCATTAAATACATTTATATCAACCATATCATTTGATTTAAAAGACTCAGTTGTAAACAAAGAACTTGACTCATCATCACGTTCAGCATCTTGATCACTTTCTCCCCCTTTATGATTCATATTTGTTAAATCAGAACTGGTATTACTATCAGTCTTTTTCAACAAATATGTGTCATAAGTGGGCATAACTTGATCAGTATGCAGTCGTTCATCAGAAAGCACATTATGATGTTCAGTTAGGGGTACCTCAGCACATGACACTTGTTCTTTTACTGGTCTTAATTCAGTGCCCATGTCTGGAGTATCACTAGTCACTGAGTTGCAGGGTGTGTCAAGTTTATCAGTCTCTGATTCTTTGCATATCGTGAAACCTGACCCAACATCCAATGCTATACCCGAGTCACAAACACCATCACATGATTGTACCCTACATGCCTTCACCTTGTCATCATAAGCAGGTATATGCTGTGCCTTTTCGTTAATGAATCTTTTCACTTTATCCATAAGCTGGACAAGTGTGTCTCTGAACGTGTCAACCTCAATTCCCGTGTGATCAGCAAAGCACTTTTTCGTCATCTCACTATAATGATCATAATCCAGAGTGAATTTCAAATCAAAGAACACTTGGAGTTGTTTGTTGATCACACAAAGGGCAGCCATGGATCCCATTTTGGAAAATTCTCCTTGGTCAAGTTGTTGTTGTAGTTGATCTAAGTTAAGAATCATTGTGCATGTGAAAGTCTGAACATATTGACCAAAGAGTGTTGCAAATGCACGTTCGAATCCCATCTTGAATCCAGTTCCCTCTAAAAGTACCGATAGGTGTGAATGAAGTTGTTGAAAACATTCTATGCAACAATCTTTTGCATTATCGATCAATTTAAGTGGCTGGTGAAGTACACTCTCAGATCTGACAGAGTCTAAAGTAGTAGACATGATATGAGCGAGCACAGGATTTTACAATTCTATGATTTAAACCGAGAAATTGATTCTTTCGTGGGATTTTACAAAATCAAGAAGAAACCGTGAGATGATGCTGAGTACTTAAGTGATTGAGTGTGAGATGATAAACTTTGTAAGGTACAGTAAGTAATCTAAGTCAAGTCACAACAAGTCAAATCACACCAAGTCAAATCACAATTAGTCAAATTGCAGGAATAAACTTGCAACGTCAGATTGTAATTAGACAAGTTGCAACAACTCAAATCGCAACAATTCTCAAACCACAGAACTATTCAACTCGCAGTGTATAATCAACTCACAATGACATGATCAACTAGCAGTACGATCTAGTTTGGTTGATGCAATTAGTTATGGTGAAATTTTGGTCTAAAAACTTAAAACCTCAAAAACTTCACTCCGGAGCGATTATGGGCCTCGAAACTTCGCTTGAATCGATAAATTATTTAGCATGTCATTCACCTCTGTCTCACGGTCGTTTTGACAGGTATTTCGCTAAAAACGGAGTTACGGTTCAAAAGTTATGGCCGATTGAAGTTTTGACGTAAAAGTTCAACTTTGGTCAACTCGCTGAACACCAACTCGCTGAATGAGCAACTCTCTAGAATGGAAACTCTCTAGAATGGCAACTCGCTGAAAGCCAACTCTCTAGAATGGCAACTCTCTAGAATGGCAACTCGCTGAAAGCCAACTCTCTAGAATGGCAACTCTCTAGAATGACAACTCCCTAGAATGTCAACTCTGTAGAATGGCAACTCTCTAGAATGTCAACTCTCTAGATCAACTCGCTAGATCAACTCGCTGAATAGGTCAACTCGCTACTACAATAGGACAAATCAGTCGCTTTCTAGCGATTTGTCCTTTTATCCCAAAATAGTAAACCACCAACTCGCTAGTCAGAATTTCACCAACTCGCTACCAATAATCACCAACTCGCTACCAAGAAAAACAACTCCGAGACTCAACTCGCTAGAAAGAAATTTGACTCAAATTGCTTCAAAAATAAATTCCGTGAATGATACAACTTATCCAAGTGAAAGACAACTATCCTAGAACATCATAGAACATGAAAGTACATCAATATCACTCAACAAGTCACAAAATGAGATCAAACTAGAGAAATACTACACCAACTATTCGAACCAAATAAGAACACAAAACCACTCCACAAATTCGAGCACCAACAATCCAAGGATGAAACCATGGCTCTTGATACCAATTGTATAATACTCATAATGATAACATGTATGGTTTATGTGTTATGGATTGAATCAAGTAAGAAATTTTAGAGGGAGAAAGAGATGAGAGAAAAATGAGAATATTAGATTAAGTGAAAGGAAGCTCCAACCCTCTCCCTTGGGTGGGAGAGGGTATTTATACAAACTACTTGGTGCCTCATGAAACAGGCTGTAGAGCGAGCACAGTGGGTGAAGACCCGACTCACTCCACGGATACTATTTACATATTAACTAACTACTATAAAAGCTAACTACGAGCTAACTTAATGCTATTACAATAATTAGGTGACCGAGACTTTTACAGGAATATTTGTATTCCTAACAACTTATCTTTTGCGAAATACCTTTGGATGAAGTTAAGACGAAGTCAAACGACAAAATAAAGTATTTTCACCATTTTAGTTTGAAACATGATCTACCAACAATAAAAACAAAGCATGCATACGGAAACAAATAACATTCAAACAAATAAAAATCACACAAATAAATAAAGCTTGGGTTGCCTCCCAATAAGCGCTTGTTTTTGTTCGAGTCACGAGCCTGACTCTACCCTTATTTAACAGAAATAGGGGAGGTTTTCCCTACACTTAGGATTAAGTGTGGGTGATAGTAGCAATACACACCCTTAGGGTGGAAATATGCCACGTGAGGAAAGTGTGGTGGATGAATTATATGCTAAAAGGGGTGTGCTCCTATCATCATAACCTTACCAAATTCAATCGGGTTAATGGGTGGATTAAGATTTTCTCCTAGAAAGGGATCATTTTCTATCAACTTCGAAAGACTCCTAGCTGGGGATCCATCTTGACCTAATAAACCCGGTTTAAACCCATAATGTTTCTTGTGATCAATCATAAATGGGTGATGTAAGCATGTAAGGTCATTTTCCACTCCTATATTGGTTTCCTCTCTACAAGGCTTAGAGTCCACTACCTTTGTCCTAAGACTACCAGGAATATATGGTTTGATGGGTGGATCGGAACCTATTTCAATTCCTAAATTTTCATCCAAGGATGGAAGATTAGGTAACGGTTTTGGTTGAGGCTCCGGTTCATCAAAACTAGGAACTTCCTTAGAACTAGAAGAAAGGTCATCACTACAAGTGTTAAAACCTATGTTCTCAAGTTGTGCTTGGTCCAAGAGTTCTACCTCAATTGGGGTTCCTATAGTCTCTTCAACTACTTCCGGGTAAGTCACGTGCGGTGTGTGTGCCTCAAATGATGGTAGGACTTGTGGGGTACTTTGTGGGCTCATGTTATTTACTTCATCGTTCCTTGTGTCAAAATCACCTATATCCTCAACATGTGTTTTATTATAATCTAACCCTAACATTTTCCCAAGTATCTCAAGTGCTTCTCTAGGCATCTCAACTTCTATATCCGAATCATAAGGATCATCCTCAATATTCTGACTGCTATATACAAATTGCACAAAAGATTCATCATGTGTTTCTTGAGATTCATCATCATCGATCATAAAACCTAGGTCTTTTTTATCAATGTGATCATGTTCGGCTACATCCTCCATCACATCAAGGTCACCTATGTGTTCATCCTGTATTATGGTAGTGCCTAACCATGACATGCAGCTAGGTGGCTCATACGAAACTATCCTAGGTGAAGGCTCATATGGTGCACAGGTTTCACTAAGTGAGGCATTTTGAGGGGTTGATGGAGCTCCTAAGGTGAATTCTTTAAAAGTCTTAAGCACTTGGCCTCTTTTCTCAAGGTACTCAATAAAATCAATATAAGATCCTGTCCTCCTCATTTCATTCCTCCATCTTGGTATATCCAAACTGGTGTAATTATATTTTTTCTGGTAAAACTCTAGTGTCGGACTTGGTGCATTCACGTTCTCCATCATGGTGAACGGAATAGTCAATGGAAAGTTTTTTACAAACAAAGACACAAAGAAAAGATAGACTAAAGAAAACCTAAAAAAATAAAAATAAAAATCTTACTAGAAAGGAATCTAGCAAGTAGACCTAATAAAAAGAAATTCTAACCTAGACAATAACTATTCCCCGGGCTGCGGCGCCAAAAACTTGATGCGTGGGAATTGCACCAGGCTTTACCTCTCGAGGGATCTCGAGAAGCTTACAACCCCCACCAGGCAGTGTACCTGATCGTTGTAGTATAGTATAGTGACAAGTACCGGGGGATTGATCGTTCAACTTAGGAATAGTGTCGCTAGGATTAGAAAGCCTAAAAACAAGGTCTAGAGGTGAGGGATGATTCTTTTTATGTTTTTAGAAAAGCAAATAAAAATCTCGGGTTTTGAAAGAGTGGGCGGAATTAGTTGCTAGTCAACTAACCCAATTACTAAAATGCAATCAAAATAAAATAACAAAAATGAAAATAAACTAAATTAAGATAGTGGTGTGAGCAATATATAGGAGAATTGTGTTTACTTAGATTTCACTACTCCCTAGATATCTTTTACAGGTTAATTACTTGTTACAGTTGTGTGGATGACGGATTGTATTCCTTAATACCATTCATGGGGTGGCGTACTTACTTCCCCAATCCTATAAGCTCCTACTTCACTCCTATGTCGAGCCGGCTAAGAAGCTCCTAACATGGGATCACTAGAATTCGCTCATGCATTAAATACAATTATAAAAACCTAGTACACATCGGTTCATGTTTCTTAAGACGTTCAAGCAAGTTACACAATGGAGATCTGCCAGTTTTCTTAAGCCTAACATTGAAATCATTCATCCATTACAACTATAAACAAGCAATCAACCTATAATTAACTGTGGAGTTTGATAGACTCCATGGACCGTTTAGAGCACTAGGGTTAAACAATAACAATGACAATAATAATTACACGCAGCGGAATAAGAACAAATCAAAGTTATTGACACAAGGTTTTTCCCAATCACCTCCAATTATATTTGATCAGAATATAACGTGTTACCTAACTGTAACATGGATCTAAGACACCTCAGACCTTGAAGGATACAAACTAACTCTAATCAACTCTAGTCTAGGCGTTTATAATGCACGCCCTAGACACACACACACCTTTAACTAGACGTCTACATATTGGAAGACTTAATTAATTTAATGACCCATGTTAAACAATAACAATGACAATAATATGTACACGCAGCGGAATAAGAACAAATCAAAGTTATTGACACAAGGTTTTTCCCAATCACCTCCAATTATATTTGATCAGAATATAACGTGTTACCTAACTGTAACATGGATCTAAGACACCTCAGACCTTGAAGGATACGAACTAACTCTAATCAACTCTAGTCTAGGCGTTTATAATGCACGCCCTAGACACACACACACCTTTAACTAGACGTCTACATATTGGAAGACTTAATTAATTTAATGACCCATGTCCTCTTTATATACTAGAGGATTAGGGTTTACAAGATACTACGAAGGACTAATAAATAAAACTTCTTTTGCAAGCAAGTCCTTCCAAATCTTTTGTAGAATTCCTTCTTGTCACTTCAAGCCCTTCATGTTTCATTCTTCTTGTTTTGTATCATCAAATCAATAAATATAATTCCCAACATTAACATCTAGGTTTCATTACATCTAAGCAAACACATGAAAGATCTAGCCTAGCATGTTGAAATCAAGACAAGCATAAGATATATTCAAACAACAAATAGACATATTGAATGAATTGAAAGAAGACTTATCTTAATTGAACATGAAAGGTTTCAAGGGGTGAAAACCCTTGAAAATACTGTTACAAATGACCTAGGGTTTATTAGGTTCGGCCCTAGTATTCTCCACACAAGTTCCTCTCTTAATGAATGAAAAATAGAAAAGTATATATAGATTTTGTGAGGTGACGGCGTCAAGAGTAAATTTCTGACGCCGTCATCTCGCTGCCAATAAAGTTCTCGGACTGCCTAGATCTGGGTCTGACGCCGTCATGTGTAATCCTTCTTCAGGCCGTAACCAAAATAACTCTTGACGCCCTTCTTCTGACGCCTTCAGGTTTTCTCTGGGTCGTCATGGATTTCACTCCTGACGCCGTCAAATTTTCCTTCTTGACGCCGTCAGGTACTGTTCCCAGCATGGAAAATTAAGTCTTTGTCGTTTTCTTCACTTTTATGCTCCAAAAACGTCCAAAATGCTTCCTTTTCCAGAATTCACTCCCAAAGTACCTAAAATCACAAAAGGAACGATTTAGGGCAATATTTGATCAGATAAATTCAATTCCGGGCTTAAATGACCCCCTAAAAACGGTTCATTTTTCGCCTCATCACACCTAGATGTAGAAACCAAGTTTTTAGCCTTATGGCTACTATGGACTTGTTTACCGACTTTGCAAGCGTCACAAAAGTGTTGGTCATATTTCAACTTAGGTAGGTTTCAAACTAGGTCTTTGGAGGAGAGGTTTTGTATAAGTCTCATGTCAGCGTGTCCTAAACGTCTATGCCATAAAGTTGAAGATTCATCTAATGTAGTAAGACACAGTTTGTCTCTAGATGTTTGATCCATCTTCATGACATACACGTTGTTCTTAAGGAGACCCTTGGCTATGGTTATGCCATCTTTAAGTATTTTACTTCCATTTTCACTAAAAAGAACATTATACTTATTACGGCAAAGTTGACTAATACTAAGGAGATTAAAACCTAAGTTATCAACATGAGCTACATCATCTATAAAAAGGGAGTCATGAGAGATTGTACCTTTTCCGATGATTTTGCTCTTAGCTTTACTACCAAACGTAACGTTACCTCCATCACATTTGTGATAAGTTGAGAAGAGGCTTTTGTTACCCGTCATGTGCCTTGAACAACCGCTATCTTTAATCCATTCATCCGGTTCCAAACATACTTTGAGGCACACCTATTTTATGAAAAATACTCAAACATTTTGTCCCCAATTTCTCATGGGTCCATTTTGGTTAAGCATACCATTAACTTGATCCAAGTATGAAAGTAGAACATAAGGGTTCCATGACGTGTAATTTGGAGTTTGGTAATGTCCAGGAGTGTTTTGGTTCCAAACATGTTGGTAGTTTGGTCGTGTGTTGCAGTTACTCTTTGGAAAGGGGCGTTTGGGAATTGGAGTCTTAGGTCTCGGTTGAGTAGTTCTAGTTCTAAATTCGTTTTTACTAAGTCCTACTCCAGTTTTAATAGCAGGTTTTGTTTCATTTTTATATGTGACTTTAACAAATTTTGAACGATCCGAAGAGGAAGTTGTCAATGCTGCTGCAGACCCGGCGGAACCTTTGGGTTCAACGGGCGGAACCCTATTTTGGGTTCCGTCTGTTCCGCGGGCTGCTGTAGCATTTTTGTTAGTTTCTTGTGCTTTCTTTTCTTGTTTCGTTTGACTTATCGAAGTTTCTAGTTTCATGAAACCTAGTCCTGTTTTATCAAATGGTGACTTTTGAAGTTTCATAATTTCATCCGCACAAGAAATACTTTTATCGAACTTCTTAAACTTTGTGGTTTGTTTTATTAGATCATCTTGAGTAATTCTAAGTTTCTCAATTTCGAGTTTAAGCTCTTTACATGATTTGCACGATGTGTCAATACCTTTACTCTTTTCTAATCTCTTAGCTTTTTCTTTTAACTCATAAACTTTATTTTCTAAAATCTCCTTTTTAGTTTTCAAAAATTTATTTTTGTTTATGATTTTTAAGCTTATACACAAAGTTTGTTATATTCTTTTTGTAAGGTGTCATCATCAATAGAAGAGTAAGATGAGTCGGAGAGTACCTCATTTGAGTCGTGAGCCATGAGAGCAATTTCATCATTTTTCGGCTCATCGTCATCTTCTTCATAGTCGCTCCAAGCACCACCCACAAACGCTTGTTGAGATTTGCTTTTGGGTGGTTTTGGACATTCTCCTATGAGATGACTTGTGTCTCCACACCTAAAGCATTTCCTTTCAACCTTTCCTTTCCTATCATCACGATCTTTTCGGAAGGTTTTCTTGTCATCTTTAGGTTGCCTTACAAACTTCCCTCGTCTACGAAAGAACTTCTTGAAGTCTCTAACGGCCATGGCATATTCTTCATCATCACTATCCGAACTAGATTCTTCATCATCACTTGATTGGAATCTAGCTTTCAAGGCAATGGACTTAACCTTTTCTTTCTTGCCTTTAACTATTTCCGAATCTTTTTCCATTACCATTTCATGAACTTTGAGGTTTCCAATTAGATCGTCAAGTGACATGCTTGAAAGATCCTTGGATTCTTCAATTGCCGTCACTTTTGCTCTCCACTTCGGATGGAGTGCTCTAAGGAATTTCCTGATAAAATTCTTGCTACAAAAAGATTCATCAAGTGTTTTAAGTGAAATAATAATAGTGTTAAACCTAGCAAATGCACTATCAATAGTCTCATCTTCGGGAATAGCAAATTGTTCATATTGTTGAACAAGAAGATCAATTTTGTTATTCTTAACTTGTGAGTTTCCTTGATGAGTGACTATTAAAGATTGCCAAATTTCTTTGGCGGTTTTACACATAAAGACTATTTCATATTCTTTCTTAGGCAAAGCATTGTAAAACATCATTTTAGCTTCATTATTTTAAGCAATTAATTTCTTTTGATCTTCATCTTTACTATTCGTAACTATATTATCACCATCAATGATTATATACCATAAATCTATATCTTTAGATTTCACGTAAGTTTCAAATCGGTTTTTCCAATATATAAAACCATTTGCTTCAAAAAGTGGTGGTCTTTGCATAGATTGCCCTTCTTTGTAATTTTCAAAATCCATGGATCGTTTTAAGTTTTAAAACACAATATATTTTAAAAGCTTGAGTAACGTAGCTCTTGATGCCAATTGTGAAAAACTAGAAGGGGGGTTGAATAGTTTTACCGGTTTTTCCAATAATTATCTTTTGAAACTTTCCGTTTAATCAAAGATATGAACTCAACAACAATATATAACATGCAAGTATAAATAAAGAAACGATCAAACCACAACACGAGTGTTTATCGTGGTTCGGCTACAAGGACTCTTTTTCCTTGCCCTACGTCTACGCCCCGAGTATCCAACTCGAGAGTTTCTTTCACTAGTCAACAAACTCCTTTCACCGGCGAAGAAAACCTTACACGTCGCTTACACGATTACCGACACTAAGCTAGATGTCGAGTTCTTTTACAAGGGTACAACCACTCCCGTTAGTTCTTTTACAAGGGTACAACAACTCCCGTCACTCTATGTATTTTGAGGCCTAAAATACTAACCGATCACAACTGAAAACACACAACCAAATGAAGTGTAAACTACACAAAGTCTACACAATGCTAAGCTAACAAGTCTTGCAACGTTGTGTTGAATACTTGTAACTTTATATGAACTTGTGAACTTCTTTGCTACAAAAGAAACTTCACATCAAGATGAAATGTTAAGGGGTTAGATGAATGAAATGAATGTATGTGTGTGAAATATAATGTGAAGTGATGAAACCTAAATACAAACAAATGGCTTGGTATTTATAGCAAAACATTCAGCAAGCCTGGCGGATACGGCGGAACCCTCAGATGGGTTCCGCCCGTGTATCTCCAGGGTTCCGCCGGGCTGACAGAAGGTTTTGCAATAAATCTTCCCAAACCAACCAAAGTCACATCAACTAAATTTCTAGTCAAACACATTGAATCAGAAGTGGAATGCTTCCAAAAATGTGTAAGAGGTTATGGTAAGTCAAACACACAAAGTTACCATAAATGTATGATGTGATGTTAACATTTTTCTATTTTAAGAAATATAAAAAGTGTTGTGTTTTATGTGAAATGTAAAATGTAGCAAATGTCTAATTATGCAAGTCTTTAAACTAAAAGTATGTTTTACTAAAAACTAAAGTTTACATTTTGCCGTTAACAAAACTTAGCAAAGATCGTAAAATATAAATAACGTTTTTAGGCGATATTTGTATTAACACTTTCGACGAACTTTTTTTTTTTTTTCAAATTTTCCGCCCAGAAAAATCTTATATGATTTGTAAAAACCATATATGATTCGTTAAAATCAAATCATATATGATTCTTACGAATCATATATGATTTTTAAAAATCATATATGATTCGTAAGAATTATATATAATTTGATTTTAACGAATCATATGATTTTTACAAATCATATATGATTTTTCTGGGCGGAAATTTTTTAAAAAAAAGTTCGTCGAAAAAAAAAAAGTTCGTCGAAAGTATATAACAATGCATATCTATATAAAGATGATTTAATTCTCGTCGCGATGGTATTTTTTTTGTAGCTTGACGATTTACCGTTTGCAAGATATTTTGTTTTTTAAAAAAACGTGAAAAATAAAAATAAGTGGCTATGATTGGTTCATTGATTCTATGGCAAATATGAGATCTTTATTGATCTCTTCTCCACAAAACTAATGTTTAACTAGATGTATATTTCATCCTTAGTTGCAGGGGTGAGCAAACAAAACCGAAAAATCCAAAATCGAACCGAAAACCGAAAAAACCGAACCAAAAAAACAATCAAAACTAAAAACCGATGGTTTGGTTTTTAATTTTTCAAAAACCGAAAAATACGGTTCGGTTTCGGTTTTCGTCCAAAAATCGAACCGTAAAAACCGAACCGAACCGATTTTATTATATAATAATATATAATTGATATAATATGAATAAATAACTAAATAAATCAAATTTATAAATACATATTCATTTGTGGGTAAATTTATAATATATTTATCTTAATGTTTATATTTATATGTATGTTTTTCGTTTCGTGTTTTTACTTGATAATATACCAATAAATATATGACGATGATCATATTATGTGTATGTTCACGTGCATGTGTGTGTCTCATCTATATGACTATATGTGTAATTATAGAATTATGAATAAACATTATTATGCTTAGATTGAGAAAAAAAAAAAAAAAAAAAAAAAAAAAAAAAAAAAAAAAAATAACCAATTTTTTATGTAATACAAGTTTGTTGTTATAAAATTTCCATGCTCAAATATAAACGGTTAGAAACCGAAAAAACCGAAAAACCGAACCGAAACCGATAAGAAACCGAATAAACCGAACCGCCAAAAACCGAACGGTTTCAGTTTTAGGTTCTATAAAAACCGAACATTTCGGTTCGGTTTCGGTTTTAGCCAAAAACCGACCCAAACCGAACCGTGCACACCCCCTACTTAGTTGATTTTATTATTATTATTATTATTATTATTATTATTATTATTATTATTATTATTGGTTTGGCAGTTGTGAAATAAATATTGACCTTCAAAAAATTATTATTATTATTATTATTATTATCATAAAAATTTACATGAAGTTGGATGTGAGTTTAGACACAAGTTGCGCTCCTACTCATTTCTGAATACAAAAGCTTATTTTATAAAAATTAAAAACACCACTTTTAACATTATTTGAGTGGCTAATGACAATAGACTTAATGCGCGAAAGTATGTCTAAAGCCTCCGTATCAAATTCCTCGAACGTAGAAAAAACAAATGGTATGAACTTATATCCGTTGTCCTCACATTTCGACGCATA
Source organism: Artemisia argyi (assembly GCA_030686995.1). Lineage (NCBI taxonomy): Eukaryota > Viridiplantae > Streptophyta > Magnoliopsida > Asterales > Asteraceae > Artemisia > Artemisia argyi. The sequence continues at coordinate 139,077,744 of CM060684.1, forward strand.
CTTTCACTTTTTCCTCTCCACAACATTGTACAAGGCTACCCAAAGAGCCCATGAAGTCGCCCCAATACCAGCAAATGGTATGAACTTATTATTATTATTATTATTATTATTATTATTATTATTATTATTATTATTTGTTTTTTATAAATATATCCGATTGATTGACATATTTGGTAAACGCTTTCAGTTTTTAATTAGTCTTTGTATTTGGCATTTTAGGGGTAAATTCATAAGTTTCCAAGATGTGATATAGGACCCTAGTCACGTGCGTATAGGGTATCTTTGATAAAAGTAACTCTTGCTATATAAAGATTACGCTGGAGATTGAGATTAGGGGTGTTAATCGGGTCGGGTTGGTCGGGTTCGGGCCAATAGGGTCGGGTCCAAGTCGGGTCGAGGCTCAAAATAACATACCCGAACCCGACCGGTCGACCCTATTTGAACTCGGGTTAGTCGGGTTCGGGTCAAATCAGGTATGGTCAAATCGGGTCGGGTCAAGCCGGGTTCGGGTTTGTGCCATTTACAAAATCACATAATTTTATTTTTATAAACTTAGTAGATACACGTTTATACGTGGAAGATAAGTTGAGAGATAAAGTGTAACTATGGATAAAAGACGTATTATTGCATTAGTAGGGAAATTGCAACTTATTATAACTTGCATAAGTTGCATCAGTAAGCAGTTGTATCATTGCATCAGTAGGCAAGGTACCATACTACACAAATATAATAGCAACAACCATGATAAGCCAATAATACCATGTTACACAAGAAGTAAATATACCATCTGTTACAATTTACAAAGTAGTTACTATCTTGGTTCTTGGAAGTTGGAATTGAGAGTGAAACGTTAATGTGATATGATCATTTGTATGAGTATACTTTTGACACCAATAAATGGGCCAAGTTTACAACATGGACCATTATACTTGTGCTTGCAATCGCATAAAGATTAGAAAAAATAATAAAAATTCAGAATTAAAAAAAAAAAAAAAAAAATCCTAACTCGGGTTGACCCGAACCCGAATAAGAAACGTATTTTGACCCGATACCCGACCCTATTTCATATTCGGGTTGACCCGATTGACTCGAGTAACCCGACCCGACTATTCTTATTCGGGTTCGGGTCCGGGTCCGGGTCTGGTCAGGATTTTTGATACCCTTAATTGAGATTATGAAAAAAGATTATTTTTAGGGTGGTGGTAATGGGCTCGGTATGCAAGCGGTTTGGGTTGAGCGACAATCTTTGTTGAAACGACATGGAAGAATTATGCGTTGGAACAATTAATTTTTTGACCGTTTGGACTAGAAGTGTAGGAATCATGGTCGCCACTAAAAAAGGGTTGAGAGGTATGAAAAATGTATGAATGAAGTGAAATGATATTATTAGTGGGTTGGGAGGTATGAGGTTTTTTGAGAGACATGATTGCCACCAACCTTATGGAAGGTGATATGTACACCACTAAGATGATGTGCACACCACTAATTCTGCATTTGAATGTTGTACTGTGTGCATCATCAGTGTAATTTAGTGGTGTGCACACCATTTTTAATGGTATACATATCACCTCCCTATTTTTATAAGCTACATAAAGGGTATGTTAAAAAAAAAAAGGTAACATTATAGCTTATAAAAATAATCTCTTTTTATAATCTCGATCTCCTGCACCATCTCCAGCCCAACAATAGTTACTTTTGTCAAATATACTTGAAGTAGCTTTTAGTTTTCAGAGATTATGGAAGATTATTTTTATTATAATATCTTATAAGTTCTGTCAAACAAAGATTATTTTTTAAGTAACTTATTTTTTTGAAACAATAAATATAATCAACAATCTTGTGCCAAACATATGAATATCATGTTACCACTATCTTACAGCTCTTGTATTATGTATTTGACATGCTCTTACCTTTCCAAAATATGGGTTTTCATAGTTCGCAACACGTACAAAAAGATGAAAAAAATCCACAATGAAGCTTCGTACGTTAGTTTGATAAAACCCTACACTCGTATGTTTGAGCCCTTATTTTGTGTAGGGTTTCATTTTTTTTTATTATTTTATTATTATTTTTTTTCATTTATGTAATGTCTTGTATTCATAGTAGTTTAGTTGATTATGGTTAATACAATTCTAGTTTCCATAAAAAAAACTAATATTAATCAGATTTTAAATACAAAGCTGAGCATAACAGTGTTTATACAGGAAATTAGGGTGCGTTTGGTCATTTGTGGATGGATTTTAATTTGGATTTAGATATAGGTTTGGGTTTTAAAGAAATAATAAAATAAAATATATGATAAATTTAATTATTGTTTGTTGTAAATTATAATATATACTAAAAAGCGTGTGGGGTACTGTAGCAACAGTACCTACGCAAGTTTCATGTGAGCCCATTTTAGTCCCTAAGGTTAATGGTCAATTGCGAAGTTAGTCCTTAACGGCCGTTATCTAACAAGCGTAGGGATTAACTGTGCAACAAGGCGCCACGTTAAGGGCTAAAATTAAAAATTCATTTGCTACAGTGCGAAATAGTGTAGCACAATGTTGCTACAGTGTCAAATAGTGCCGTGTACTGTTATTAACTATTTTACGATTTCAGTCCCTCAGTTAGGTGTAAATTCCACCGTTAGTCCCCCGTTAGCGTTCTTTTGCAAATTTAGTCCTTACTAACAAAAAAAATATATATATCAATCGTTTTATTTTGAGTTTATATTAAAAACAACAATCCCACAGCAACGCGCGGCGGCGCGGGTGCCCCAACTCGTATTGATATAAGATTTGAAATTATAATTTAATTTTATAAAAAGAAGCATAAAATATATTAAGCGATGGATATTAACATGTGGACCACATATAAGAAAAAAACACCAAAATGGATAGAAATTTTGTACTATTTAAACTTTGGCCAGAGATAGTAGATAGTAGCATTAGGGATAGTAGTGTTTTGGATTCGACATGATTTTTATAGGTCCAACCCTGTTGAAAATATATGTGGATCAATAACATCAAACTCGAGTCCCATTGACATTTGGTAATGAATGAAAATGAAGGTAATTGATGGGTGTCTCATTCCCACTATATTTAACTTTTCCGTTTAAAAATATTTCGGTAGAGAAAGAAAATTCTTAGAAACATACATTGATCACGATGTTGTTCTTTTTGTTTGTTTTTTTTAACTATCGAGGTTTTTATTGCGGGCGTGTTACGAGGATGAAACAATCTTTGTAACATCCCAAAATTTAGTGTTTTTGTTACGATATTAATAGTATTTTCATGAATTTAGAAAGTTATCAAAGATAGTAGTTAATGGAATAAGGATCTGATAATGCAAATAGTTAACGAAAAAAGGACCTTCCATGTAACAGAATGAACGGGAGGGATTAACGCTGCAAACATAGGAGTTAAATGTGAAATGACAAAAGTTCCCTTATGGGCTTATAATCTATTATTGCAGGGACTTAACTCCTCAACCCTAACATGTGTCTCATACGTGTAATCAAAGGAGATTTAGGAGGGAAAAATGGGTAGCCATTCTTATTATCTAAACAATTTCTAGGTACAAGAGAAAGTCATAGGAGAATTTGAAGTGCTAAGAAAAGCTTAGAAGATTTTTAGTACTCCTAATTAAGATCTTATCAAGGTAAGTTCGGAAGTCATAGTTATCATGATTAATGTTATAAGTCAATTGGGGTTTCTATGTAAAATGGGTATTATGATACCTTAACTTTAGTTATGATGTTTCGAGATTAAAAGATGATTATTTTATATATGAAATTTAATTAGAAGTAATTTGGTAGAAATGAAATTTAATTAGAAGTAATTTAGTAGAAAGTATGTTATGACATTAGTAGAAATGATGACATGAGATAGTTATGATGATTAGTTCATGCTTGACAAAAAGGGGTGTTTGGCACAATCTTTTACTTAAACAAAGTTTAGTAGTTAGAGAAGAATCTTATGTGTTATGGATGAAATAATAGTATCTAATGAAGTTAGAATGATCATCATGTGTTTAGGTGGTCGTGAAAAGCAAGAGGAGAACCGAACCCAAGCATAAGGTGAGTAACAAATTAGTTTAGCACGATTAGTAGTTTAGCCATGCTTAGCATGAGCATGAAGGTTTCTAGTTAGATGTTTAGTAGTAGATTATAAAAATGGATGATATATATGGTTTATAGTTCATGTCATGGGTGCCTAAGCGACGCATCATTAGTTATATTACGGGTGCCCAAACGATGCACCATTAGTCATGTTAGCGTGCCTAAGATATGCACGAAGAAGAAACTCCCACCATAGTAATGTTCGTATGAGATTGTCTTAGAGATCACTCATATAGAGCATGTGAAACAATAAACATATTTGGCACATATGAATTAGCTATGCTGCCCTTTTAGTAGTGATGAACCCGAAATGCATCCGTGCAAGAGGGTAAAGGCCGCATATGAGTACTCACTGCCTATAGAAGGGATTCCTATTATAACAAGTCGATTAGATACCGCACCATAGTAGCAATTCGATAGATATCGCATCAATAGTAGCAAGTCGATTAGATATCGCAAATTTAGTAGTTATCCAATTGGATATTGAATATGTTTCAGAAAGAGTATTACATAGCAATAGTATCATGATTCCATAGCAAATAGTATCATGTTTATAGAAGAGTCACGACCCATGTAGAAATGGGCGGATTTAGTAACAAGATAGAAACTAGATTATGGATATGTCATGTTTAGCTTTAGCTCCTTTTTACTCACTATGTCTAAATGACTTACAATTTTTTATTTATGTTTTTATGTATGTACTTGAAGTGGATTGCGGCTTGATAGTAGAAGATATTTCATTTTGGAGGAACGGTATGCTCGGGGGTATACATGACGGACATTTCATCTGCATTACTTGATCTCAGCTTGTAAACACCCCAACATGTTTTTAGTAGAAGCACTTTTTATGTCTAAACAGTTTGAAGTCAATAATGGATCATTTTGTATGTTTATGAACATGTAATTTGGTTATGGGTCAAAACGGAAGTGTTTCAGATAACTTCCTCATTTTTGGAATATTAAGCTTCCGTATGTCGTTATGTAAAAACCCTTGTACAATTATGTTATTCAATATATATGAAATATGTTTTTCAGGTTTCGCGTATTTTCGATCAGTAGAAATATGGTTTCCGAAAAATAAAGTTTGGTACATTAGAAAGCCTATACGGCATATAATGTATGTCAATACGGCATATGTTATATAAAAATACGAAATTTTTCAAGGGCGTTCAATCTGTTATATCAAATTTGATTTCTTGTATTTTTCAATCTTGTATAGGATATGTCTATACGACGTAGAGGTCTGTCATATAAGAAAAAGATTTTTTTTTCAAGGGCGTTTCAATCTTTTATCGAATTTGTGTATTTTGATTTTGAACTTGGATGACCCAGTTAAAAACTAACTCAACTAATAATCCGAGTTCTAGTGAAACCAACTTGTACTCAAGGTCATCTTTGTTTTCCAGGTTAGTGTGTATTTCTCGAATCCCACACGCCATTTGAATATCAATACGTCTAGAAGTGTTAAATTGTAGTTTTTAATGCCTCTTTCTAAATTTACAGCAATCTATTTTTACCTATATATAAAACAAAATAGATACCATGTATGAATAGGGTTTGTTTTGCTTTCAATTTTGCTAAAGCTGAAAATATAGAAACTCGAACGTATAAGAACCATCCCGGTTAGCACTGCACAAACATAACAGTTGTTAATGTTGATCCCCTTCTAAATAGTTCATTAAGGATAAGAGATTGTAAAGCAAAAACTATTCGGCAAGTTGGAAGAATGGAACTCGGTACCTCCTTTCTAAAAGAGAAGTCATTACCCACCAAAACATACTTAGAAAATATTAGCAAAGGTTACCATATATATATTCACCGGATATGTGAAAATTGATACTAAAAAGTAATTCGTTTTTATGAAAAAACAACTAAAAATCCTATAATGCATTATATGATAATTTACAAGCAACATTCTGCATCCGTGTTTGATAGATACTAACATATTTTTGGACATCTTTGTATCTTCTACAAAAATCAAATATACTAATAATCTGAAAGTAACACAATTCGTAGATTATCAAAACATTATAATAGTTTGTTCCAAACAAATACATTACGGAGTATAATAAAACATCTAAAGTATATATATTGTAGGCCACATTTAATTAGACTGATAGTTTGGAAATATTAATTCATATTCTGATTAGAAATGTTTCACGCGTTTTCATTCATGGATAGTAACAGCAATAAACATCAAATTATCAATTTCTAGGAATATTACAACACATCATTATCCATTTAACTTATAGTTAATTGATCGAATGTAATATACCAGGACTTATTATGAAAAAACAAAAGCAAAAAAACAATAATAGTCAACATTATACTTATACCGTTGTTTGCTGCCTGCTGGATACTCTCTAGATATATATAAATAAATATAATTGAAAATATGAAACCAACATTTGGATCCGCATACTTATATATGTACTAATAATGAACACACGACCTAAAACGACTTTGTGTTAGAAATATTTTTATCTAAAACGTAAAATGTTATATATGAAATTAATTTTTAGAACTACTAGCTAGGGTCGATCAAAGTTCTCTTTGTAAACCTTTGTTTCTTGAACAACAAGTAATTAAGGTCGAGTCTTGTTCTTTGCCAGCTTAAGTATAGTAGGTCCTCTTTGATTAGCAAAATATCCTGAGCTAATCTCAGAGTAGTAAAATCTAGCAGTAATCTCAAACTATATACGGAAATCAAAACTTTTAAAAGATAGTTAGCTAGATTTCTTATTAGTGAAATCTAGCAGTAAAAAAACAACATTCCATCTTTAATTTATAGTATCTAGCCATATCTCATGAATCTCCAATTACTTTGTCTTTTTGTAAATCATATATATGCTTAATTTTGGATTTCAGTTTAAGTTTGACCTAGTATTCAATCTTCGATAGCGAACACCGAAAGTTCCAAATACGTTAATTGAATGTGACAAATACATAAAAACGATAATGACGTGTTTACTTATATTTCCAGTCGACCTCATTGAATCTGGTTTACTGACTGTATATAATTGCAACCTTAATTGATTGATTGATGTATTAGGCAAATGCCAAGAAGTTGCAATAATGCTTTGTAGCTTTCAACTTTCAATTATTTATTTATTTTTTTTTTAACTGCCGACTATATTAAAAAAAACTAGCAATGAGGTAGAAGAATTACAAACAAATAAGGTTAGGATTTTGCATCCAAATAACCCAATTAAATGAAGAACTACAACGATTATAACACCAAGGAAAAGTCCTTTGAACTATATCATCAAAAAGGAGATCCTTAGGAGGAGGACTCTTATATAAAAAAAGAGACGGTTTCTAAATCTCCATATAGCCCACTACATCACATAGCAAGAAGTCCCCTGATTCAACCCTTTAGTGTTCCAAGCATTAGGTTTAGGATCTCTTTGGAATCGCGCAACATTTGCATGAAGGCGAAGACGACCAATCCATATGGTACATAAATTCTCAATAAGACAATCCAAGTTAACAACCTTAATAAAACGAATGAAAGCAAATCTTTTACTGGCTTTGGATTTCTTGAAATTAAAGGAATGAAAACATCAATTACTGTACCGTAATCGCTACACACCTTCCACAGATCTCGGGACAAAAAGTGATCGGGGAAGTGTTAAATGTTACGTATAAACATTAATAGGTAAATGTCTAGGATCGAACACGAGACCTCGGGATTGCACACTTTACAAACAAGAATAATGTAAATAAATATATATGTTTATTAAATGTATGAAATATATATATTTATGACACTTAATGGACTAAACGGTCGTTAGTTGTTAACCGTATGGACTAACTATCGTTTAATAAGAAAGATAAGGACTAGAGTGTAACTTGGGAGTCAAGGAGGTTCTAGAAACCCCTTGTGGGTTCTATGGCCGGTCGACCCACACCCCATTGGGTCGATCCATGCCTTCCTTGTGCTCCAAGATATCACCTAGTATAAATACAAGGCCAAGGGTTAAACCTACACATCTTTTGTGCACACACACTAACCCTAAAAATCTTGTTTTCTTTCTTCTTTGCTTGGCAGATCGTACCCCCCCCTCCAAGGGATCTTTGGGTCGATTTTCTAAGTACAAAACATTAAGTGATTTGTTTACTTGCAACAACCTTTATTCGTTGGTAGTTTGTGTGTACAAGAACGAGGTAATTACTTACTTTAGTAATTATCAAGAGATCGATAAACAAAACGGTAAGGGGTTTATCATTGATCTAATTGTCCAAGAATCAAGGTTTATCGAAGTGCATCGGGTACGTTTACTATTTATGTTTTAGTTAATATTTATGTGTTATACTTGATCCTAGATTCCGCAATACGTGTATTTGATTGTCAAACTCTAACAGGAAGTTCGTAACAAATACCGAGTTCGATATCTGTTGAGTATGATCCTCCTTTTGATTTGTTCGACCACCCGTTAGGAGCAGCCATGAAGAGGGTTTTTGACTCAAGAAGTCAATTTTGTTTTAGCTTTCAACTTTCAATTAATTTTTCTATATGGAATATGAGGGGTATAATTCGATATGGTGTTTATCACAGGACACTAATCGTGGACACATGTTATTCAAAAATACTACGTGAACTGCAAAATTTAGGGGAACGAGAAGATCATATTGCGTTTTTTACAAATAAAATATTATATTATGAGTTTGACTCCTAACACTAGTTTTTTCATTGTTTGCAACACATACGCACAAACATGTAGCACACTAACACTAGCTAGAATTCTTACTCTTTTCTTTTTAATGGTTAATTATATAAGATAAGAAAATATAGATCATTTCAAAAATAAAATAATTGAGAAAATAACTGTTTAAGTGTATGTATGATTGGAAATCTAGACTTGTATATTAATTTTGTTTGTTCATATCTAAATAACATTTTCGAAAACATTAAGACATTCTGATTTGATATGTTTCACGCGTTTTGATTCATTGAAACATGAGAGTGACAACAATAAACATGTCTTCAACTATCAAAGGTTTTAGATTTTTTATTTTTTTATTTTTTTGAAACACAACAATATATACACAACACCAAAACATTACAAACGAAGGCATCTAACTTACATAATCGAGACGATTAAAGGAAGCAAGACCCAAGCAAAGATACAACCCCACAAGGGCATTACACAAAAATATCAAAAATACCCAAGATAATACACTATAACTAGCCACAATAGAACACCTGGATCATGCCACATTTCTATCCAAAAGAGACTAGAACATGACCCACCATTAAATATATAAATGAAGGGAACATGTCATAGACTTGAACAGAGGACATGAGAAAAAATGTACTACTATGACTAGCCTAAATTCTATCCCAAACTGCTGCTCCCAGCTTAATATTGAAAAACATTGACTGCAAACTACTTGCAGCATGAATACCAAAACTGACAGCAATAACTTCAGCAGAAGAAGCACATGAAACATAGCCAAATCTAAATAACTTGCCACATACTAATCCTAGAACCATCATAGCAAACATGTACTTTTGTTGACATATGCGCAATACCTGTAACTGACCACACCAGATTAGGCTGCAATTCGTTCTTGAAATTATTTTTGTAGCCTGCGTTTTAAAGGATCTATAATCCATTGTTGCCAATCTATCTCACTTGACTTTCTCGATCTTCTAGTAATCCATTCGAAGCTTTTTAGTTTTATGTCTTGAACAATTTTTTGTTTTAGATTTAATTTTAATTGTTACTACACAATATCTCTATATATGTTATTGACACTTTTGATAAATAATAGTAACTGTGGTACGCTAAGACGACACTTCAATTTGCAAGCGCTTATATGCACACGATTTAAAACAACTATGGCTAGAACCTTTTTGCATTATACATAGATATTTAGGTCACTTGAAATTTCAGATTTTCGAGCACAAGGTATGGTGTGTTGCCTGCGTTTTCAGCCTATTGCGTGAGCCAACCACACCGGTCCTCGCGTTATAGAGTCTCACGCTTTGGCCACGATTTTTTTTATTTTTTTATTTTTTTTTTTATTTTTTTTTTTTTATAGGTGGAGCTAGCTAGAAGGAGGAGTTTTGTGTTTTTAAAATTTTATCTTTTAACATTATAGTGTTATCTCTCTTACAATTTAGCCTAGAAAATGTACAAAACTCTCTCTCTCTCTCTCTCTCTCTCTCTAAATTGGTTTAAAAAGCTGACGTAACACTTTTTGCTATAACACGAGCCTATGACTTGGTTCAGAATGTAGTGCTATTTATAGTATATATATCAAACAAACTCAACTCTAGCTAATGCTATATATTTTCCAGTATTAAATCCTCGAATACGTGGTCTCAAATATCAAAGGTAAAAGGTGATCTTAACAATGTTGGGATTAATCTCCCATTATTATTTAACAAGAAACTTGGATACGGGAGAAATACACCATTGTGGCATGATAATTGGCTATATGGGTCCTCTTTTCGAGATACAATTCTCAAACAAGCAACAACCCAGTCACATCCGGCCTAGTCTCCGAGCCGCTTCCCAGTTTAACTTGTTGAACCAGGTGGGTCAACGAGTTTTTAGTTTTAATTTATAACAACATGGTGGTATGCTATATTAGCGAGTTGACATAAGTAATTAAATTCGGCTAGGTATATTCCTTACTGAAATCTTTTATTTCGGCTTCATTTATACTAAACTAAACGTAATATTAGTATGTACGGCTTGTTCTTAATTTTCTCAACGTAGTTTTCCATAAGTATAAATATTTAAAATAATAATAATAATAATAATAATAATAATAATAAATTGAGCTTTATGTGCTTGCTCAGGCTTCAGATGATTCGTAAAGGATATACGCTACGTTTGGCGCAAAGCTTTTTTTGAGCTTTTTGGGGCGATGGGCGGTGAGCAATAAGCTTTTTTATTTTTAGTGTTCGTTTGGCAAGAGAGCTGTGAGCTTTGCTATTTTATAGGAAAGCTCATTTTTCCAATGCTTCTGGCTATGTTTGGCATGGAGCTTTTTTGGAGCTTTTTTAGTTAATGAGCGGTGATAATGAGCTTTTTTATTTTTAGTGTTGTTTGGCAAAAGAGTGGTGAGCTTTGCTATTTTTTAGGAAAGCTCATTTTTCCAATGCTTCTTTAAGAAGCTGTGAGCGGAAAGCACATTTTTCACAGCTACTGCTCGCAGCTCACTGCCACTGCTCACAGCTACTGCTTACAGCTACTTTTGCCAAACATAGCCTCTTTATGAAGCTGTGAGCGGTGAGCTGTGACTACTGCTCACAGCTACATTTCACAGCTCACAGCTCACAGCTACTGCTCACAACAAATTTTGCCAACATAGCCATAAACAACGAACTCATTGTTATAGGACTTTTATATAACTATTTAATTATATTATTGTACTAAGTTCATTAGATTTAAGTTTTTAGAAATATTTTGAATTATGTTCGAACAGATTTATCCTTGCATCATTCTATTGTTAATTAACTTGCTTTCAAGTTATTGCAGAATTTTAGTAAAGCCAGGTGGATTACACTTAAAAAGATTTTGTGTTTCATTGAGCAAGATCAATGAGACTCTGCCTAGGATGGACGAAATGGTAAGAGTGGTGATCGATACGCGGTGATGTGTGGAAATACCACATCGCCTCCTCCCCCCCACCTATCCAACCGTTCAAGATCATCTTGCAAGGGGCTTCCGTTCCACACGCATTTCCTATTTACATATGGGGAGGGATGATGCAGCGTTAATGTGAAATGGAGTGATAGTGTGAAGTGAATAGAGTAATCCTTTAACTGTAAGCGATGAAGACAAAACCAACCAATAAGTTTAATATACATTCTGTAGCTTTCAAATCCTTTGATAAATCAATAAAAAACAATTCTCTAAGGCAGCAGTTATAAGGACGGGGTCCTTTTTTTATTCTAACGGGGGTATGCCAAATTTGGCATTTTGTGACTTTTTTTTTTTTTATTTTTTTATTTTTTTTTATTTTTATAATTTTGTTTATATCAAAAAGCTATAAACCTGAAAGTGCGGAACAGAAAATATAAAGTTTAATATGTCAAACTGTTAAAACTGTCAGAAATACGGAACAGAAACTGGGCTGCGCTGGGAAAAAAAGGGGGACAAAACAAGGAGACAAGGGGCTGACACCCTTGTCCCCCGTTAGAATAGTACGACCCTTCTCTAAACAAAAAGTCGTAGGCTCCTTTAACTAGTTATCAGTAACAAACTACTCCGTAGTACGACATTACTGATAATTAAATTAACTAACTATGCATGCTTTCATCTAATAAAAGAAAGCAAATTCGATTGTCAACTTTCAAAACTATAATTAAACAAAAGTAAATGTATCTATTATATCTTAAATCTCAAATTGGAAAGTAGGTTAATGGAAGTCAAAAATCATGTCTACATCAAAAAAAAAAAAAAAAAAAAAAAAAAAAGGCAATGCCTGAATTATGAGCCTGATAACTTATTGCCCATTTGCGAAAAAAAAAAAAAAAAAAAAAAAGTCAAATAATCGCAAATGGGCAATAAGTTATCAGGCTCATAATTCAGGCATTGCCTTTTTTTTTTTTTTTTTTTTTTTTTTTGCATGATGTTCAATTATCTACAATTTTGTTGGAATCAAAAACATTGATGAAAACAAATAATTAATAATCAGTTACCTTTTGATGCATAGATTTAAACAACTCATTGGTTTATTTGGTGTTACACGAATTGAATAAAGTATGCATTGAAATCAATCCTAAAAATAAAACTCACTTAGAGATGAAACAATTGCGTTATCTTACTACTGAATTCGAAAAATTGGTCTACATGCATTGATTGATTGTCTAATCCTGTGTGGGTGCAAATTAAATTCACTTCCTTTGGCATCCAATCTCTGTTACTCATACTTGAAAAAATGAGGGTAGCTGGCCGTTGACCTGATTAAACATTTAGCTGATTAGGAAAGCAATGTGGGGCCTTGAAATAATTAGCGGATAATGAGCGGGTCTCAACTGATTTTTATACGCTAGACGTATATTCGCGTAAAGCGATGGTGTACAGCGGCAAATAATAATACTTGCGAAATTGTGATTCTGATTTGACTTTTGATACAAAACTTGTGTTTTTTAAAATTAATATAGAGTTTGTTTTTGAAAAGTTGTCAAATTTAGAATTGATAAAAAAAAAAACATAATTTAGGTTGCAAAGTTTTTGAAAAGCTGTCAAGTTTAAAAGATATTTAAGGGTAATTTAGGTAAATTACACTAATTTAGGTTTCGAGATTTCAAGATTCAAGTTTCAAAAAATAGATGCACTTTTTAAAAGTAGCATAGATATAAGCTCTCGTTTTTATTCCAGATATGAATTTGTTGCTCCAATAAAATTTATGTGGATAAATTTCACATAGACTCCACGTCTATAGACATGTCTTATAAGCTATAAACCAATATTTGAAGATGTTGTTGTTAGCATAATAGCTCGTAAGTGGCTCACGAGCCCATATTTAATTTTAGGGTTTTACCCTTTGTTTCTAGTATATATATTTATTGTATGCTATTCTTTGTTTCATCACTTCAATAAGACTTTGTAATATATGATTGGTTTCTACATGGCATCATAGCTTTTAGGGTTGTTAGTATTGCAGATTAAACTTTTGTTTGGTAATCGGTTAGTCTATTTTGGTTTATACTTCTGTTTGATTCTATTTAGATTACATGTTTGATTGTTATTTGACTGTCACATACTTTCGCGATTTGTTATTAGGGTTTGTTTGTTTCTAGTTATTTGGCTGTTCGTATTAGATTTTGGTATTCGATTGATTAGTTTCGGGTTTTTAGCCTTGTGGGACCGGTTGGCACTAATAGAACCGGTAGAACGTTCTAAGAAGTTTTGCACCTTATATTACTAGGAGTGACTCATAGCATTTGGTTCAGTTCCTAATGGCATTACGACATGATTTTGAAGGTCTGTGAGGCTCTATTCTCCATCGTGATCCTTTACCATCTGTTGTTAATGAACTGATAGAAAAAGAGATTTTTTTGAAGTCGTTTGAAGTCTTAGAATGATAATAAGTTTGTTGGTCTTTCTATTTTTGCTACGCAACGTACACGGTTTCACGACATCCATTTGCACTCAAAATAGGCCTAACTTTAAGGTTGTTATCTATGAGTGTGCTTATTTCAAACAGATTGGTCATTGAAAATCTTAAGGTCCTAATGCTCTTAAAGGAAAACAACAAACACCTCAGAATTGACAAGCACATCAATGACCATCTCAGCCTAATAATGGTGTTGTTTCACCTTCTTTGGATCTATCTTTGAATGAGCAATTTCAACAGTTCCTAACCTTTCACCCTAAAACCTTAGCAACCTCTTCTGATAATGGGTTGTCATCCTCAAGTATTGCCTTTGCTTAGTGGATCTTGGATTACGGTGCTATTTATCATATTGCTCATCTTTTGTCTCAGTTTATTTCTTTAAATATTCAAAATCGATTATGGTTGCTAATTGTGGTTGTATGCCATTAGCAGGTGTTGGCTCTGTGCTTTTTTTTTTTTTTTTTTTTTTTTTTTAAGCAGGTGTTGGCTCTGTACTCACACCATCTATTTCGTTGTCTAATGTTTACTATATACTAATTCTTACTATGAATCTTGCTTATGTTGGTCAAATATGCGATTTTGGATACGATGTCAAATTTTCTATTTTAGATTGTTGTATACAGGACCGACGAACTTAGAAAGTGATCAGGACAGGCCACTGGGAAGGAGGACTCTATAGCTCGAAGAACATTAAAGAATCAATGTATTTTTGGGTAAAAGGGAATTTTCACCCTGATAAAATATATTAACAAAAAAAAAACCATTTAAAGAACAATAGAATGTGGCTGAAATGCCACATTAACCTCAAGCAACCGCTTGAACAACCACTAGATCATTTATGACATGCCATAAATGAACAACTAGCTATCAACAACTAGAACAACCACTAAAACAAAAAAGACATGTAAAACAAATAAATAAATCCCAATAAAAGATATGTTTTTTCATCTCATTTAAAGTTTTTAGTGTCGTTAGGGGCATTATGGCAGTCAGAAAGTCATGCTATTTCTTATTATATTGGTTGTAAACTTGCAAATTTTTTAGCCTTGCTATTTAATAAAAGTGTTTCATTTTTTTATGTTCCTTTTGATCTTATGCATTTTGATGTATGGGGACCTTCTCCTGTTTCTGTAAAAGGAGGTTCAAATACCATGTTTCGTTTATCTATGATTATACTCGTTACACTTGAGTTTACTTTTTGAGACGTTGCTATGATTTTATTTCAATATTTATGGATTTTGGAGCTCTTGTAAAAGCATAACACTTAAGTGTCATAAAATGTTTGCATTGCGATTGGTGGGTGAATACACTTCTAAAGATTTTACATCTTTGCTTGCTTCAGATGGGAAAATATACCAAATTTATTATACTAACACCCCTGAACAAAATGGAGCTGTTGAAACTAAGCATCACCATCTTGTTGAAACAACGGGATTTTTCTTTGTCTGCCAAGTTTCCTAGTTTCAATTAGGGGGAAGTGGTTCTTATTGCTAATTATGTAGTAAATAAGATCCGAACCTCTTATAATTCTGGAAAATCTCCTTTTAAGCGATTGTATGGTCACGTTCCTGATTACTCTTATTTGTTGTATTTGGTTGTACTTGTTTCGTTCTTAAACCACATGTCGAATGTACCATGTTGTCTCCTAAATCTACCTTGTGTGTCTTTTGGGGTTATGGTAATGGTCAAAAGGTTTATTGTTGGTATGATTCAGTTGGTCAAAAATTGTATATTTCACGTCATGTTGAGTTTTCGAACACGTTCCCTATTTTTCTGTGCCCTCTAGTTCACATATGTTGACTAAATCTGAACTCATTAAATTGGATCTTTTTTATGTTGATTTTGAACAAACTCTTCTAGTTTGAACTCCTATCATAACAGAACAAACCTAAGAAATACCCCCCCCCCCCCCCCCCCGAAATATCTAAAAAACCACCACCTATGAATTAGAACGCACCACTACTGAAAGACCACTAGTTAAAACTGTTACCAAACCACCTTCTACGACTACCGAATCATCTACTAAAGCTGTTGTTGTTGGTCCTCATCCAAGTGTTCGATCACAGCTTAATTGTAAGTATTCAAAAAAGGACTATTTTGTTTATTTTTGTTATTCTAGTACCTTTAGCTTGTTTATTGATTCTATACATAGTTTTCATGAGCCCGCGTCCTATATAGAGGATTTTTTTTAATCTACTTTGGTAGGTTGGTATGGCTTGCATAGCATCAGACTCAGATGTGAGACTTAGTATTGTGGAAAGTTGACAAGCCTATGGTATGGCTCTTTGTAGGTCTACAATATTAAAACAAAAAATGTTGGATCAATTGAGTAATATAAGGCTCGTCATGTTGCTTAAGGTTAGGTTCAAGGGTATGGTACGGATTATGTAGATACATTTGCTCTTGTTGCATAAATAATAAATGTTAGAACTTTGATTGCAGTTGCTTCTAGTCTTAAATGGAAATCAAAAATTCATTTTTTAATGGTGACCTTAATGAATAAGTTTATATGACACCACCCCGTGGTGATTTCACAAACCATGAGAAGTTTACAAGCTCATAAAATCTCTTTATGGTCTCAAATAGGCACCACGTGGTTGGTATGAGAAATTTGCAACAGTAGTTACCTCTCTTGGGTTTGTCTTTATCCATCTTGATTCAACATTGTTTGTTAAACTATCTAGTGCTCGGCGTATACTTTTGTAGTTATATATTAATGATATAATTAATATTGCGGATGATTGTGTTGGAATTTAATCATTGAAGTCTGAGTTAGCTCATCATGTTGCTATAAAGAATTTGGGATTACTACGTTATTTTCTTGGTATTAAGGTTGCTTCTTCACCAAAAGGTTATATCTTGTCTTAGTCTAAGTATATAGCTAATTTACTTGATTATGCAAGAATTACAGACAAAATTGTTGAAGATATTCCTATTGATGCAAAGGCAAAATACACTCTAGATATATCGGGTGATTGTGGGAAGTTAGGTTTCTCTTACAGTTACACGTTCAGATATATATATCTTATGCAATTTCATATTGTTAGTCAGTTTGTCTCGCCTCCCACAACGGTTCATTAGGCTGATGTTTTACACAATCTTACTTATCTTCGGGTACTCAATTTCAGACACTTTGTTTCATTCTACGTCTACCTTAGACTAGCGTGCTTATTGTTATTCTGATTGGGTGATTCTGTTTTTCGCAAATCTACTATAGGGTTTTGTATATTTCTTTGTGATCCCTTTATTTCGTGGAAGAGTAAGAAACAAGATGTTATTTCTAAATCTTTTACCGAAGCTGAGTACCGAGACAAAGTTGTGACTACTAATGAGGTTGTTTGGGTTAAGTTGGTTGCTTGCAAATATTGGTGTTTGTATCAGCCATTCTATTTAATTACATTGTAATAATCGTAGTGCTATTCAGATTGCGTGCAACTCGATGTTTCATGAATGCACCAAGCATACTGAGATAGATTGTCATTTCCCTCGTCATCATCTTCATGATGGCACTATCTTTACCATTTGTTCATTTTGTTTTACAGATTGCAATATATTTACCAAGCTATACTATGGACCACACTTTTGTTTTCTGACTATTAAACTCTCAATGTTTCACACTGAAGCATTGCGAGTTTGAGAGTGATGTTAGCATATCACTACAAGAATCAGGAGAACAGGCGACGAGCCTATTCCCGTCGACACAATGTCGACGGCAATACGCAGAAAACGACAAAAAAAATGCTTGACCGAGCCAAGCTGCGTTGAATTTTTCGGGTTCATACGCTCCCGTCGACATGTCGACGGGAACATAATGGTCAAAATTCCCAGGCTCAATAATTGCCAAAACTTTGGCGCGAAATTATCCCGCCTTAATTGTAAAACCCTAAATTTCCGGTATCACATTTTGACAACTAATT
The DNA here is from genome assembly GCA_030686995.1 of Artemisia argyi. NCBI lineage: Eukaryota > Viridiplantae > Streptophyta > Magnoliopsida > Asterales > Asteraceae > Artemisia > Artemisia argyi. The sequence goes on from CM060684.1 coordinate 139,095,846, forward strand.
TAAATTTTACCCTAAGTATTTGATAATAATTATGAAACAATTAAGACTATGTAATTTGTATTTAAGAACTAACTAATCTATACTCAAATAATTGTTTATATTTTATTTTCCTAATAATCCAAATTCTATCCTAAGCTACAACAAGAAAACGTTTCTCCCTTTTTGTCCATATGAAGAAAACGAATTACACTAGCCCAATATGACTTATACGTGTGAAGTAAGAACCAGAAAAGAAGTTGAGTATATTGGATAAGAATTAGAAGATCTCATAAATTTCCCCTTGTCACACATAAATGATTTGATACGTATCTTTATTTCCAAAACTAAGTTACACGTTTTTCCTTATTCTAAACATACGCTTTTTAATTTCCCTTAAACCGTATATCATCCCATCCTTTTCCCTCCTGGCATCGACATCAAACAAAGACAAAAAGAAAACCCTAAACCTATCAAGAAAAATGGCGGCAGCTCCATCCCTTTTTTTTCTCTCCTTCTGTTCGATCCAAATGGTGTACAAAGGAGGTTCAAGTGTGGTGTTCAAACGTGGTTCGAAGGTGTAGTTGATCGTGGTGTGTTCTGGTTCGACCTAGGCTTGGCATACATGATGTTTTTGTTCGAAAAGGAGGCTACGAAGCATGGGTTTGTTTGGTTCAAAAGGTGATTGAACGTGTGGGCTTGATGCTGCTGTTCGAGGGTTTCAGTCCCGTTCGGTGTGGTAGTGTTTCATGAGTATTCGATCGTGTTCTTCTTGTTCGTGTATTACAACTTCAAGGGTAACATCTTCTTCCCTTGTTCTATTCATTCTTCTCTTGTTTGATTCTTGTTGTGATTCGGTATGTATTTGTTTGGTCTTGTTTTATATGATCGCATGAAATCATAAGATGTTCACAAAAAATCTAAACCAAATGCAAATAAAATAACGACCTAGTGAACTTATCTAAGCGACCCTATGAACATGTGTATTCGTATCTTGCATGGGTCACGTTTGCTTGTTGTTTTGGCATCGACATAAAACCTGGTTTAACTTGGTTCCTTGTCCTGACCACGCGACAAGGGTATCGTATCATCCTTGCCTATTTATCTTTCGTTTTGATCTCATGCCTATCGATTAACATGTTACCTGATATAACTAATGAATCGACCTATAAAATATGTTTTGAAATTCTGTTTTGGTACATATAACGACCTGCACTCTTTCGACCCTTAATCTAATCCTAAACATAATTTTAATCAAGTTAAAAAGAGTGTTGAGCATGCATGTATTCGGTTTATATTGTCACATAAGATAACTCTTGGGAAAACTTAACAATAACTGATCTGCATTTCCATTTGACTCATAGGATATACTTTGTCTTACTTTTCTCTTGATCTAATCTATATGCGTATTAAACCAAACCAAGATGAGCTAAAAAGGAAGAAACGCATGCATGAATTTTTTTATGGGGTAATTGTGTATTTGCCCTATGGAAAAACCCATGCTTCAAGCCTAGCCCCATGCGACTTCGAGTAAAGGGTTTTGCCCCAATTCGACTTATGCGGTTTATGCCATTATGTTCATATGGCCATTTTTGCCCCAAAATCAAGTACATGTGTGTAAGTGTGTGTAAGACCCAAGTACACTTGTGTAAGTGTCCTTTTGTATGTGACATGTACCTATGTGTAAGTGCACTATTATGCAACATGTACAATTTTTTTAAAAAAGTCAAACTTTTGAAAAATAAAATATAATTTATTTTTTATGCAAAATGTACTTTTTAATGAGATTAGATGTTTCAAATAGTTATATGTACTTTGTTATGCGTTTTGTACAAAATTTTATTTGATTTGATATGTTGAAAGTTTATGTACTTGATTATGCGACTTGTATTTATCCCGAACCTAAGTGTTAAGATTCAACCTCCAAACCAAGTCCCTAACCAACATCCAAACCAAGTACAAAACCTTACAAAACCTTACCACATTTCATCTCCTTTTCAAATATAAACATAACATCTCTCTCCCATCTCATAAAGCAGCACCACCACCATGTTACAGCCACCACGGTACAGCCACAGCACCACCACGTTAATATGTTCTTGCTTTATTTGTTATGTTGTTAAATTTTTACTAGTTCTAACAATTTTATAAAATGTAAAAGATATTAGTTAGATTTATATTAAATGCATTGACCATTGTTAAACATTGGGCACTCAACAGTCTTTCATCGGATAACCAACCGGTGGTTCATGTACCAAAGTGTATCAATTCCCCACGGTCCTCTACATATACCTCATACCACAATGACACACACATACAACTTTTTTCTAAAGCAAAACAACAATGGCTCCACTACCACTTTTCGATGAACTTGCTCATGCTTGTGGTTCCACCTTGTTGGAACGCCAGCTAGATTTGTATCTTGAGAGATCTTCTGCCAAAGACAAGGATCTGGAGCGTGATATCACGAAAGTATGCATGAAGTTATCTGAGTCCATCAAAGAAGCCCAAGCTTTTCTGAATGAAGTCGATGTCCTGAAGGGTAGGGTCGAGGCTGTGGAGACTGCAAAGTTCCTTAGGCAGCGTCAGCATAAGGATCTGCTTCGGCTGATGGCTCTAATGATTTCTATGAAGGAGACTGAGTTGAGCATGCGTGAGAAAGATATATTTGCTAAGAAGCTGAAGGGATGGTTGCCATTCTAAGTCTCTGGGTGATGCTCTTGGAAGTCTCTGGATGGATTTCGGATTTGGTTTATGTTTAACATGTTTCTTGTTTATGTTTATCATTATCATTATCATGTTTCTGGTTTATGTTGATTTGGACATTGGACTCTTAATTTTTTTTTATCTAATGTTTATTGTTTATGTTTATCAATTTTTGCTCTGTGGTTTATGTTTAATGTTTATATTTTTTGATTAAGTTTGGTTATGCTACTCTCCCTAAATTCCTTTTAAAAAAATGCATATGTTATTTGTTTTAAATATTTTTTGCTCTATGGTTTATGTTTATCGTTTATATTTTTTGATTAAGTTTGGTTATGCTACTCTCCCTAAATTACTTTTTAAAAACTGCATATGTTATTTGTATTAAATCTGCAGGTTTATGTTTAGGATCATTCTTATTTTTTATGCGGTATGATACTGTTACATGAATCGACTTTTGAATTTATCCCATATAATTAATGACGTTTTATTTAATATTGTAATGTTGAATTTATCCCATATTCGTTTTTAAAAAATGCATATGTTTTTTTTATTAAATCTGGTTTATGTTTAGTGATCATTTTTCTTTTTTATACTCTATGATGTTGTTACAAGAATCGACTTTTAATTTTATAATATATAATTAACGATGTTGTTTAATATTGACTATGTTTGATTTACTCTCCCTAAATTCCTTTTTAAAAGCTGCATATGTTATTTGTATAAAAACTGGTTTATGTTTATCATTTATCTTTTTTATGTTCTATGATGGTGTTACATGAATGGACCTTTCAATTTATAATATATAATTAATGAGTGTTTGTTTAATATTGGTTATGCTAAAATCCCTAAATTCCTTTTTAAAAACTGTATATGTTATTATGTGTATTAAATCTGATAATTTGCACATTAATAGTATCAAGTTTGATAATTATTTTGTTGTTATTCTTCAAACTAATATTATTTTAGTTATTGTTTTTTATTATGTATTTATGTTTTTAGAAAAAATACAATCTTAAATGGGATTTTTTTATAAGTATAAAAATATAAGTTATAAGTAATTTTTTGAATTTTAGGAAGTTATCCATTGCATAAATGAGGGGTTTAAATTGTAAAGTTGGACATCTTCCTAAATACTGCATTCCTCATTTATGCATGGGAGAAGATGGAAAGGCTGCATTAACAACCAAACTGAATGTTACAATGCCTCGAGAGTGTCTTTGTGGTGTTATTTTTACACATTGCAATTTGCTATCATTAATTACAACCACCAAACCCCTATTTTCATTATATATACTAATACATTGATCACATACTTTTAACCCTATATTTTCAACATACATTTACCCACTTTTTAACCCTAACCTTAAGATGGCAGACACACCAAACCTTAATGAGATGAAAGATGCAACAGAATCTGGTAAGCTAGTTGATGCGTTCAAGCTGTTGGTAACGCATGACAAAGCAGAGGAGATAAGTATTGGGGAGGAGAGTAGCCAGTTGAGGGCGGTGATTGATAAGAATGAGAAAACAGTAACTGAGGTAGCTACCTCATTTACTCGTTTCAATGCTGTGGCTGAAACTGGCCGTCAATGCCTGCTTGAAGTTCAACAAAAAGACCGCAGGAAGCTTGATCTGTTGGCTCAACTACTGGTGCTGTCTCGTCAAAGCTTGGAGGAGAAGGATGAGCTTTTGGAGAAGTTGGAAGAAGCTGAAGCGGATGACGAAGATTAGTATGTTTTGATCAATGTCTTTTGTGTTTTGCTGTATGTACTAGGGTTGTGTCTATATGTTTATTATCAATCAATGGAACAACGGATCAAGCATGATCAGTTATGTTTATTACACTATTTATGGCTTATTACCTTTTAGAGTATATTTATTTTTATTTTTATTTGTTTATTTATTTATTTTTTGGTATAAAGGGTAAAGTAGTGTGTGTGTTTGACTTTTGTTATCTCACACATTTCTCTCTCACAGACGGTCAAAACAAGTTGGTAGATCTCAATAGCAGATTTAGGGTTTTCAATCTAAGCCAAAATTAGTCAAAATGTATATTAAACAATCAAATATTTATCAGGGCTATGATAAAGGATTCTAGTCTTTGATGATTCAGCCTAATATTTCAGGTATTCGATTCAAGTCTTGACAGTCTTTTGATTGGGATGCTGATACTGGCAATCTTGATGATATAGTTGTTGAAGTTGGAACAATAAAAAAAAGGTTAGTGGATACTTTATTTGAATCATTGAGTAGTTTGTATCATCTTAGGCCATTTACTTTATGTCGAAATTTGTTTGAAGGGAAAGTTCATGTTGTCATATTTCATTTGAAGTGTTTGGAAGTTCTTCATTTGTGTAGTAATGAGTTTGTTTGGAGTTTGTTTGTGGTTGGTTTGGGGTTTTCGGATACCGTTGATCTGTTTCAATGGAAAGCCATCTTTCAATTTGAGTATATATTTAACTTTGTTTGGTTTAACAGCTATAAAATGAGGTATGGTGTTTTATATATCTTTACTAAATTGAGGTATGGTGTGTGGATATATGATTCATTCTATACTTACATTTTCCTTTGAAGTGTATTTCGTTTAATCATTTAGTGTTTATTGAAACATGTCTAGTTTGATATGGGTCTTACCCTCTCAAAACCAAACCTGATTCCCAACTTTAGTTTACTGTCATAGTACCAATTTTGATACGACCCAAATTTAGAGTATCATTAATATGAAGGTTTTTTGTGTTAATTTATCAAACCCTCTAAGCTTGCGTATCACAAAAGTAGTAAAATTCCATAACAATAAACAAGTCTAAAAACAAGGCAAACACAATGCACAAGTTTGAATGCTACTGCAGAGACATCATTGCAAAATATAGATTGATAAGTTTAATTGTGATTTGACAAGGCTCTTATCCTCTCAAAGCCCAACCTCCCCTTATGCACATTTAAGTTCACTGTCCTATTAATAAGCTTGATATGACCCAACTGTAGAGTGTGTAGGTGTGGGTTTATATTGAGATTGTGTGTGTGTGTGTGTGTCGGTTTAATATGTATTTTTCTATGGTTATGATTGTTAATATCTATTTATATTTGACTTATAAGGCCAGTTGGTTAGAATGCCACCCTTGAGCCACACCCATGAATAGTTATTCATCATTAACTTCCCTTCCTCATGCATCAAGACACAATAACTACAACTCATTTTATTTGACCAAAACTCATAACTATATTTATATAAAATATAACTTATCATATCATCCATGGCTTCTTCTTCTTCCTACAATTTGGCAACAACAGTGAAGAGGCACTTCAAGAAAGAGTTGACTCAAGAGAGGGGTCGTTTGAAGAGATTTGTGAAAGAACGTAATCAAATACAAAAGCAAGTTGAAGACCGTCAAGTTGTACTCAATGAGACTCAGCATCTGGTCCCATTGGACGAAAATAGAAATGCTATTATACATTCTCTAATTGAAACATGGGTAAGGGAGCGTAACAGGATTGTTTTGTTAACTGCTCTAATCAATGATATCAGTGATGGGATTCAGGAGAAGGAACACCAAGTGCAGCTTATGGAGGTCCAAGAAGAAGAAGCATGTGCACCAAAAAAATATATAAAAAAAGTCTCCTCTGATGAAGATTAGAGTATGATCATGATGATTGTGTTTTGCGGTTATATTATGGCAGTTATTTTCTATGTTTATGTTGTGTAACTTTTAATGAAATGGCTTTAAGCCTTGTCTTGTAATGACTTTGATGAATGATTAATATTAAGTTGTAGTTATCTTTAATATTCAAAGTGATGTCTACATATAATTTTACCTGTACGTGATGCGCATTAGTATGTTAGAAGCAGGTTAATAAAATTTTTGTACATCACATGATACCGCAAAAACATAGTAACTCGTCACCAGGTTCAACATCAAACAAGAACAAAATTGATCTTTCAACAAGTAAACAAACTTACATTTCAAGATTAAAGACACATACACACACACTTAGTGAAACATTGTTAACATTTATGATAACATAGACACATACATACACACAAACTTAGCGAAACATTAAGAAGTAAACAAATTATCTTCAATCTCTTTGTAGACATCAATAATTTGTTTACGTAGTGACGCTATTGTTGTATTGCGTTCTTCAATCATCTTCTGGCGTTCCTGTATGATCTCCTCATCCCTCTTGATTTGTTTTTCAAGTATTTTTATACGGTTGTTATAAAGATCAATCAGCGTTTTTTCAGTTCCATAAGCGCCAGAATGGCATTTATCCCATATATCTTGGGGTATGTCGAAAATCTTGTACTTCTCAGGAATAGGAGGAATAGGATCATCTCTTGCTCGTTTATTTTTCCTGGAATCAGCGTTTGATGATGAAGATGCCATTAGGGTGAATGATTGACAGAATGGGTGAGAGACTTTGTTATTTATACTAAAACAAACAATTCAATCCAATTGAAAAGTCACTAACCACCAAACAGTGTGTTTAAAAAATAACTACGAACGGTGTGTTTAAAAAGTCACTAACCGTTACTAATGAATCACTAAACCCTGTGTCTATTCCAAAATTTAAAAACCGTTCAGTTGGCTGTACACATGTCTTACAACAACTATAAATAAATAGGTAAGTTTTACACCTTATTTTGTTCTTTATTGACTAGCACTAGTAAGTAGTTAATACTCCTTTACCTACCTCACATTATGAAGTAATTATCCTACCAACTAGGATAGTAAAGTCTCCTTCCAAATTTCTCAAGAACATAGATATGGCAGAATCTGTAACTCAAAAATTAAAGAGAAGGAAAATGGGTAGTAATGATAGACAGGTAGAGGAAGTAGGTGGTTGTATAATTGGTCTTGGTATTAGAAGTGGGAACAAAACAGGAGAGGGTGGTGCAAAGATAGAAGTGTTGGACGAAAGATGCTTCATATGTTGTGGGGATGTTAAGTGTTGGAGGCATTGTGATGTGATACTTGAACAAGCAGGTTGTGAAACGGAAGATGAAGTAAGTTGTGGTGTCATTGGTCTGGGTATTACAAGTACAAACATAAGTGCATGGCGTGGTGCTAGTGCAACTCAATCAACTAAAGCAAAGAAGAAGACTAAGAAGAAGACTAAAAAGAAGCCAAGAAAGTTCATTCAAAACCACACCAGAAAATAAATCACTATGCTTTTGGGTATGTCTAAACCAAAAACTGAATCACTACGTTTATTCTGTGTTTTAATGTTTCATTAATGTGAGTTTGTTGTTTATGTTTGTGATACCTATTGAATTCAATAATGAAGTTTAAACATATGTCAAGACATTATTCATACAAAATCTGGATCATGAGATCCATTACATCACTAAGATCCATTACATCACTAATCTGTAAACAAACAACCCCCTCATGGATATTTCTTCTTCACAACAACCTCAATCTTCTTAAACATATTGTCTTTGACTTTCCTAGCCATCATCAACAGGGCCTTCGCCCTACGCTTATCAATTGTTTGTAGTCTCTTAAGCTTCTTTGTATTGCTCCTTGCAATTCTTGCACGTGAATCTCTTTGAAGTCTAACAATAACATCCCCCCTACGTTCCACCCTTTCAGTAATTTTTTTGGACTTGTACTCCAAATCGTGTGCCTGCTGAAAGTCTTGAAGAATCTCGGTGTGGTTGTAAGGGCCAAACATTAGTTCAGTTAGCACATACGTGTTACAGACAACCTTTAAATCAATATCACATTGAGAGTTTTTCATGGTTAAGGAAATAGGGATGTGTGTTTTGCAAGTGGGTGTTTTGAGAGATGCGTATTTATTATGGACGTGTTTGCCTATAAAAGGGCTTATAAGATTGCCACGTACTGTGTATACATGTGTTGGACCAAAAAAAAACATTTACATGACAGTTGACTTTATGGAATTCAACATTTGCAGTTTGACTTCTCAAATTGTAAATGCAATGGGTGCAAATGGGTGCAAATGCAATGGGCACAAGGGAGCGAGTGACTAGGTCACTCCCATTCAACATTTGCAAGTTTCACTTTTGGAAGTCAAAATGCAATACATTTAAACAAAGAATACAAACATAGAATCCAACAGACAATAAAGTGAAACATATTGTTCAAGAACTAGGAACTGCAGGCTCATCATCTGACTTCATCTTTTTTGTTGGCCTGTCAACATGAGCTATGTGATTGGGTGGTATAATTACTGTTGTAGAGTCAATTCCCTCCTGAACATCTTCATCTTGGTTGACTGTAAGGTCTGTTAAATGCACTATATTTGATTCCTGTATGGTATTTGGTAGCACACGCCGAGTACTTCTTCATTATGAGTACCATACACCTCCCTAGACTGGTAACACAGACTCCAATAATATAGGATGATAAGAAGGAAAAAGAGGATATGGCAAAAGAATGTATTTGCACCAAATACACTTTTACGACATCCTCTCTTCCCTACTTATCACTCTATAGTATAACAGGATGCACTCATAAGGTAGTTTTATATAGCGCGACATGAGCAAGAAAAAGAGAATGTGACAAAATGAATCTGCACCAAATACACTTGTACTCCTCTTTTTTCTTTCTCATCTCTCGCTATTAAGAAAACTTTATGAGCTGTAAAGCTATTGATTAAAAAAGGATTGTGTTTTCTCGTAAAAAAACATACCACAAATTTATCGCAAACAACACGGGACTTACCAGTTAGAACTGTCTACATATGCAAGTGGAGACACTTTGGTACTTTCAGCCTTCATTCGAAATCTCATTGCCATATCGACGAAATTTGTGCAAGGATTTACGCCAAATCGATTGCAATGACACTGACATAGGAATGGGTTTTCGAGGGGAAGCTCAAAGTACCAATGTGTGCCCAATTAAAAAGTTATCGATTCTAGAAAAGCATGTGAGTCAGTCGTGTTGAATGGGTTAATGAAGGATGGTGGATTGCCATGAACAATACACGATATATCATTATCACAATCAACACAACTCAATTATCAAGGCCCATCTATCTGACGATGTATGTGGGTTCCATTGCTTAAATTGACCGAGTTAGCTAAGGTCATTGGAGTGTCTCTGTGTCAATATCAAGCACTTCCGTGTGCGTAGGTAAATCTCTCACTTTAAGCAATGGAAGCCATCTACAACGTTAGATAGGTGGGCCTTGATTATTGAGTTTTCCAAAGTGAAGTTGAATGTATCAAGATGTGTATTGTCGCATTTGTGGATGAGTAACTATGCTTAAATTCCAGTCTCATTTATGAAGTTAAACAATTCATCTAAGGCAAAGTAATGCGGCCACCAAATACATACCTTGTTACATTAAACTTCTCTTTCACTCACTATTTCTAGAATCTACATTTATAGCATATCGATCCTTAACTTTGTTAACTAACTATGTAACATATATAAACTAAAATATTTCGCAAAAGAGGTTTCATCAGGAAATATATACATTAAAAAATAGGAATACACTTTCAGAAACCCTAGAATTGATACGTATAACAACTAATCAATTTAAAATATTAACAAATGAAAAATGAGGTGGAAAAAGTTCTTTTGAATTCTTAAGTTGTTGATACTAACAAACGGTGCTGAATGTCTGTTACTAAAGTAAAATAGGTTCTGCCATATTAATTTGATTTTAAAAAAACAATATGATAGAAAGGTCATACAAATAAAAGTGTATTACATGCAAAAGGATTTACGTCAAACATCATAAATGTGGGTGAAGTTGATGATGATAATTTTGGGTGTATGATACACTCCTGAAAAGTGTATCCTACACCCAAAAGTATCATCATCACTTCACCCTCATATATGATATTTCATGTAAATACATTCAAATGTAATATACGTTTGAATCTATAAAATAGTTTGAGTAACATGGCTCGTCTTGACTGAGATAATGAAGGAGTGTGGCATGTCATGTCAAACATCATAAATGTGGGTGAAGTTGATGATGATAATTTTGGGTGTATGATACACTCCTGAAAAGTGTATCCTACACCCAAAAGTACCATCATCACTTCACCCTCATATATGATAATTAACATAAATCCATTCGCATGTAATACACGTTTGAATCTATAAAATAGTTTGAGTAACAGGACTCGTCTTGAATGAGATAATGAAGGAGTGTGGCATGTCATGAACAATAATCACTACATCATTATCCCTATCAACACGTCTCAATAATTAAGGCTGAATCATCTGTCAACATAGACAGATTCCAATGCTTAATTTGGACACCGTCAAGTATCACTTATGTGCTTGATATAGGTTACATGTTTTGGCTATTTCAAAAAGAGAATGAAGATCTAGCAAAAGAAAACTTTTTATCAACATTAAACGGACGACTTTTCATCACTTGTTTTTGTCCGATAGATCTTCATTCTGTTTTGAAAGAGGCAAAACTTGTCATCAAGATGAAACACATAAATGAAACTAGATGGTTACAAGATTATCAATGGAATCCATCTAAGTTGATAGATGATCCTGCCTTAATAATTGAACTTCTTCTTATAAATTTTAGATGGAATCCATCTAAAATAAGCTTCACATTCAAACTCTTATATAGATTCAGCCACTATATAACACACATAAAGTTGTACATGTTAACTACCATGTAACACACTTCATCTACGTTATTTTTTTAGTATTCTTTTATTTTTATTATATTTTTTCTTTTTAAAAATTGATTTTTAGCTAATCGAATGCAACTTTTTTCAAAACAGATTTATTTATCTCATAGAAGACTTAAAGAACAACATATTAACGCTTGAAGTGTCAAAACATCTAAGTCAAAGCAGACTAAAGGTCACTATTAGACTTAATCTAGGGACACCTAAGAAGCCCAGAAGAAAAAAACTAAAACAGATCCAAATAAACACCTACTGTAAGCTATCGAAAATGGTCAAAATCTAGCCATACGATACTTAATCTATTACTTGACTTATTTTTAAAATTATAGAAGATTAAAGTTAACTGAATACGAACAAAATTAAATAATCAAACTAAGTTTGAGTTTTTATATAAAAAAAGTATAAATAAACTAGTCTCATCTTTTTCCTTTTTTTTTTTTTTTTTTTTAATATTAAGTAATAATTAAAAAAAATATAATTAAATTGCACAAATTTTTAAAATAATTTACAAGGCTATGCGTACCGCCAATGTACTGAAATCTTGGCAATTACAATCTCAAGCTGTCAAAACAGTTGCCCAAACCGGTTCCCTCTGATCGAGAGTACAGACTATTTCCGCCGTGTCTTAATCACAAGCAGGATGTATATAGGCTGAGGCCCGATATCTGAGTGCAACTCCGCTGGGTTAAGTAAGCAGATCATCTATGGTTTCGACATGCCCGGGATCACCCCTAGACCCGTTTATGTCTTGTTTTTTCCCATAGAATAGCTGCTTACCACCATTCTGATACAACACTTATATCGATCGCTATCGCAAAGACAAGTACACAAGTTTCCACAAGTAGCACTTGAAAAATCACTTTTAAAAATTGTGTGAAGTCTCATTTTCTTCAAAATCATTTTTATAATCAATATTGATTTATTCAATATATCATAAGTTGCATTATATAAACCAAAAAACTTTCCACAACTAGCACATAAACTGTCATAGAGTTGAACATAATATGTCCTAAATCTTAAACTGCCGAGACACCCCAAATCAACTGCAAGACAATTAAAATTTTTGACAACTAGCATATATCACGTAAACCAGAAAAAAAGTATAAAATATAACCCACAAACAATCCAATCAATCTCAACTTCCAAGACTACCCAAATCCTAAACTCCATCGACCTAGACACAACAAACTGTAGACTAAACAGAATAGAGAGACTTACAGTGCTTTCCTCGGTATGCAGCGGAAGACGAAACTGATTATCCAACTTGGTAATCGTGGTAGTCTCTAACCTCTTCAAACTTAACTCAGTTGAAGAGGTTAGTGACTCCCACGATTGCTAAGCAGATAAATAAATTGAGAGCCTTGTAAATAGGATTTACTTCGGATATAAATCTCCCAAAAACAGCCATAAACCCTACCACTAAATAACCTGAAATACATAAAGCCCTAACCCTAACCCTAAATCAATTTGAATAATCATCGAACAATTAAACCAAATAAACAAACCATAAACCTAAATTAGAGTAACCCTAAATCCTATTGATAATTCGTTACCTAACCCAAATCATTTTTTTAACGATTGGACCTCAGATCTGTGAGTGAAGAGAGTGCAAACGCTTTGTGAGTGAGAGAGAGAGAGAGAGAGAGAGAGAGAGAGAGAGAGAGAGAGGAAGTAAGCGTGTTTCAAAAGAGGTGTACGGTTTTATAAGCGTGTTATTTTTTTTAAAAAGAGGCGTGCTAGACACGCTTGGTAAAAAAATAATTAAATATTTTCGAAACAAAAAAAAATGTGGGTTTGGAGTAAGGTTCGGGTGTTTGGATCTTAAAACTTTGGGTAGGAGTTAGGTTCGGTGCAATAATGCATAAATAAAAAAATTATTAAAAGTACAATTTGCATAATTTTGGGTAGGTTCGGATGTTTGGATCTTAAAACTTTGGATTGGATTTAGGTTCGGTTAGGAAAAGGTCAATAATGCATAAAAAAAATAATAATTACAAGTACAATTCGCATAATTTATGATTGGAGTTAGGTTCGGGTGTTGTACATTAAAACTTTGGTTTGGAGTTAGGTTCGGTGTTAGGTTCGGTGTAATAATGCATAAATTAAAAAAATATTATAAGTACAATTCGCTTAATTATGGGTTTGGAGTTAGGTTCGGGTGTTAGATCTTAAAACTTTTGGTTGGAGTTAGGTTCGGTGTTAGGTTCGGTGCAATAATACATAAATAAAAAAAAGTATTAAAAGTACAATTTGCATAAGTTAAAAGTACAATTCGCACTAGTAATAATTATAATTTTTACATGTTTGACTTATTTTGCCAAAAAATACAAGTTGCATAATAGTTGACACTTACACAACTACAAGTACAATCACTATTACAAACATCAAATCGAATAATAATTGTACAAGTTGCATAAAAAAATAATGTATACTTTATTTGTTACTAGTTTGACTTTTTTTTTAAAAATAGTACAAGTTGCATAATAGTTCACTTACGCATAGTACAAAAAGGACACTTACACAAAGGTACTTGTGTCTTACACACACTTGTAAAAGTGTACTTGGTACTAGGACATGTGGCAAGATGGTATTGGTTTGTACGATTCGCTTAGGTTACATAAGTCGCAATGGGGCAAATGCGAAATGTAAAAAAAAAAAAGGGCAAGGCTTGAAGCATGGGTTTTTCCATGGGGCAAATACACAATTACCCTTTTTTTTTTATCTGTTCGAATCAGAAATAAGTAAACAATAGAAAAATCTCGCATGAAATAATAATAATAGCAAAGTTTGCATGAAATAACGTTTTCGAAAGCTATCTAACTCGCGCTATATCTCGTCTTCGACTTATATAAAATTCTGCTTTGAATTGCAATGCATTCGACCTATGTGATTTACTATTCGGTTCATAAATGTATTTGCCCGACTCAAGTAGTATATTATGGAGGCTGTGATCGTGTCGTGTTGTGTGACCATATTGTGTCGTGTTTTACTAAACTTTTTTCGGCCCGTTACCACGTATAAAACGCACCCGAAGTAATCGAGTAAACCTGCTTGAAAACATGCATGCTATGACCTGGTTGTGTCCCCTGATTGATACACTATGTCGATTCTTTTTCACTAATGAAACGCACCCTTTAAAAATGACCATAAAACCTGTCATGTTGATATTCTAATACATGTGCATGGGAATAGATTGCATTGTTTGTTGAATATAAAAAGGCCACACAATTAGTAAGAAATGATTATTTATATGTTGAGAAATATTGATGAATCTTTGTTACGTAAAATATAAATAGCAAACAGATCCATGTATGTTATATTAGTGTCGAGTTCGAATTGGGTTTAGTGGTATAATCCGAATCTCCTAATTGTTTCTAACGAGGTGGATCACCCGCGCGTTGCCGCGGGATGTTTTGCCAAAGAATGTAAAAAAAAATTAAAAAAAAAAAATTAACGATGAACAGTAGAATGAACAGTACTTACGACCGTTAGTTACTGTACATTCTACTGTTCAATTTCACTGTAGAGCACTGTAGCAAAAACTACTATTCCTAAGAAGCCTGCTGAATGTTAGTATGTATAATATGGTGAAATAAGCCTTAAAACATAGGTTTACACTTTTAACCCTAAACCTTGGTATTTGACATATGAAATCCTATACTTTACTAAAATGACATATTTAACCTTTAACTATTATATTGGTCATTTTAACCTTTAAATATATTTAATTGTCATTTATAACGCTAAAGTATGAAATTACTAATTCGGGAAACTTACCAAATCGTGAAAATTACTAAAAATGGAAAACCGACTAAAATGAGTAATCTGATTTAAAATGAGTTATTAATAATAAGACAATCGTGAATTCGTGTAGATTCGTTGAAGAAGGAGTGACTTCCTATTCTTATGTGTGATATGGTTTCTTTGGCGGTTTGAGGCACATATATTCTGCCTTTTTTTAGTAAAGGTCTTTTTTTCTCTCATGACTCTTTACTTTTGATGTATGATTCTATCCTTTTTAAGCCATTGCTATGCTTCCCTTTGTCTGATCGTATTTGATTGATCCAGTTTTGTTATGATTTGCTTGATATTTGTTGCATGCTATAGTTCTTATTCTTATAGCATTCTTATGCCCTATTTGTTGCCCATTATTTGATTAATTTGTAGCCAGTCATGGGGAGTCCATGGCCTTGCCACTGATGCACCAATGGTATTGGCACTATCTGTGGAGGTGGGTTTTAGTCCACAGCATTCCCTCTAAGCTAGCTATTCAGGCCTATATTTATTATTGTATATGTTTACTTAGCCTAGAGCTTTGTGCATATATATTTGTTTTGCAGGGGGCGTATGGATGCATCCTAGGTACTTAGTTTAGTATTTTGGTGATTGGTTTAGTGTGTATGCAATACACCCCTTTCACATAGTACATTGGAGGTGTACAACTCCTATATGCGCATTAGTATTTGTTGGGCATTTCTGTTAGTTCTACCTTTATATGATCCTTATTATCTTGTCTTCTCTATTGTGATTAACTCATGTTGTTTTCTTTTTCAATTGCTTACACTTATGATCCGTTTCATTTTCATTTGATTCGTTTGATATTGTATATTAGTATTTCATTTGATTATATTTTGTTAGTCCTACTATATGTTCCATATTCCTTGACCTTTGTCTCAGCAGGTTTGCTTGGACTAATTTCGCATTCACTTTCGTTTTTCTTTGTTTATTAGGTTTCATTTGTTTATATCTGTTCACTGGGCTTTTTAAGCTCAACCGCACTTCTTTTCCTGCGGCAGGTTTTAGAAGGAAGCTGGGTTGGGTGAAGAGTGCTTAGGAGCTCTTAGTGGACTACACCGTTGTTAGCTTCCCATGGATTAGATTTGGGCTTAGAGTTCTCTTTGTTATTAGTTTGTATTTAGTTTAGAAGTTGTAATATTTAGAGTTAGCACCTTATCATATATTTAGATTTCCTTTTTAACCCTTGTATTAGTAATTTATTTCCGTTTACTTGTGTTCTGATTTGACCCCAAAATGTTACACTTTAGCCCTTTTCGGGTTGGGGTGTTACATTAATAATCCCGTCGACGGGATAATATTAGAAACGAGTTATTACATAATTAACGTGTGATTAGCGTTAATTATGTATTTTGGTTTAACGGTCCCATCGACATGTCGACGGGATTTGAAAGTAAAAAAAATATAGTAAATTAGTGGCCAATATACATGGCGGGATTTTTCCCGCTTGTTTTTTCCCGTCGACATGTCGACGGGATTATCTCCACAAATATACTAACTATATATATTCTCACAAAATCATTCCCATCTCATTTTTTACCTATACATGTATTCACAAAATCATTTCCGTTTCATTTTACACATACATTCTTGATTCTCACAAAACACAAATAACAATGGATGGTTTAACGCCGGAAGCTCAACGTGCTGCTGAAGCTCAAGCTCAACGTGCTGTTGAAGCTCAAGCTCAACGTGTTGCTGAAGCTCAAGCTCAACGTGCTGCTGGAGCTCAAGCTGCTGCTGTTGGAGGTGATGATGAAGCTGAAAGCAGGTTTGACCTCAATACCGAAATTGATAATCTGGAAAACAGAATAACATATCTGGAAGCTAAGTTTGCACGTCACAAGGAAATGAGCAAGGAAGGAAAAGATGGTGCGAGTTCAAGCAAAGCGGGAAGTAGCCGCAAAAATAAATAAACGGGTTGTTTCGTTTGATCTATTTTGTTTGGTTGTCGAGTTGTTTAGTTTGAGTTGTTTCGTTTGCATCCGACTGACATGCGTGGTCGTGGTTGTCGGGATACATTGCCATGTCAAGTTTTGCCTCCAACATCCTTAATCTTGTCTCTAGCACCTGTTTTTGTGCCTCCAACATGTTTATTCTAAGATCTTTTTCATGACAGTTTGAGCACCTTGTTGGAGCAGATCCAGAACCGCTTGATGTTGAAACTCTAAGTGAAGCGAACATTTTGGCGATTCGTTCCTCCTTCCATATTCCATTGTCCCACCTTGTTAAAGAGTAAAAACTATTATTTTTAACAACTAACAAAATTATTTATATAATACACAAAAAAGTATGTAATTGTTCACCTTCGAGAAAGGACACGCATAGTATTGTTGATCCCTTGAGTGAGGTCTACGCGATTCTCGCAATATTACGTATCCTCGTTCACAAAGACAAGGAAAATCTTCATATTCCACCATCTTCACCATGATAACAGTGTGTGTTAAGTGAGGTTGAGTGGTTGTGAGTGGTTGAATCGTGACCGGGGTGGCCCGATCTACAAGTTGAGGTGATAAAAGGTAGTGGCCGGAAAAAGATTCCGACGGCCGGAAACTGCTGGTGTCGCCGGAAAATGAAAACTGCTAGAGAGAGAGAGAGAGATAGTGAGATGTGTGTGTGTGTGTGTGTGTGTGTTTATATATTAGTTAGATCTCATGAACCCTACTTTCTGAACCTGGTCACTGAGCCTGAACCCCACTCAATGAACTCCGGTCACTGAACCCCCTGATTGTTTAACATCTCATGTACAACCATATCATCTCGGCTCATTCGTTTAACATCTCGTGTACAACCATATCATCTCGACTCGTTCGTTTAACATCTCATGTACAACCATATCTCATCTCGACTCATTCGTTTAACATCTCGTGTATAACCATATCATCTCGGCTCATTCGTTTAACATCTCGTGTACAACCATATCATCTCGACTCGTTCGTTTAACATCTCCTGTACAACCATTTGATTGCAGGAATTCTTCGACTTGGAGACCCACAAGCTAAAAAAAAATTGGGAAACTATTCGGAGCAGCCTGAACCAGTATATAGCTAAGCGCTACTCCGAAAATAAGGGTGAAATGAAGAAAACTTATTTTACCCTGAAGGGTGGGCCAGGGGCGGTGGATGTCATACGACAAAACCCTCATCCGAACGTTGAGCCGTCCGTGTGGGAGGAGCACCTGAGGTATTACATGAATTAGAAGACCCTGAAGCGAGCTGCGGTGAACAAGGAGAACCGAAAGTAGAACAATGTGTACAGCCGCCACGGTTCCAAGTCATTGGCCGCTATTCGCCACGATCATGTAAGAAAAATTTTATTTTTATAAAAGTATTTTATTTTTATAAAATTATTTAAGTTTAATTAAAAATATATATAGTGTTTGATTTGTCATTTTTAATTTGTTTCATCTTATATGCATGCGTACATACAGTTTCAGAACAGCAAGGACAAGCAGTACCCGTCACTCATCCAGAGCTTTTACGACACACACTTCGACGAGGATGGTGCTTGGTTGCAGGATGAGGCGCGGGTTCAGTATGTAAGTATCATTTTTTTTTAATTTATTATTTATTTATTTATTTCCCCAAACACGCACGCACTTTAATGATTCATTGAAATATAATCTTGTAATTAACCCGACATATATATTAATTTTCTCAATTTTTTCAACTAAATAGGAAGAAATGGTTCGGCTGAGAGATCTGGGAGCGAATACGCCTGAAGGGGTGGCGTACATGGAGGAGCAGATACTTGCTATGGTTCTAAAGGGCAAGCAGCGGGGCCACATAGCCGGATGTGGTAGGGTGGTACCCGGCCTGAGGAGGCCACCGTTACCATGCACCCCGCCTCCACCTCCAGGTATGTACAGTGTGATAATATAGTAATCATAGATTACTCAAGATCATGACTCAAATTAAGTATTGCAATAGCTGTTTTTAAATTTTGATTATTTCGTTTTCAAAAATAGCCAAGATGGAGGCGAAGTTTGCTGAGGCCCAGAAGAAGATTGCTGAGGCCGAGAAGAAGAGCCAGGAAGAAGTTAAAGAACGTAAGGCCATGGCGGCGCGGCTCGATTTGGTGACAGGTTTTATGTCGGCCAACCCGCGATGGCACGAGTATCTTAGTCAGGTGGGTTCTCAGCACGCGGATGGCTCGGGCAATGGGTCTGGCGCTGGAGGTAGTGGCTCAGCTGGAGGGAGCGGGGGTGACAGAGGTGATGAGGATGGTTTTGGTGATGATGAGTGATTTGGGGATGTAGAGGTACAAACTTGGGTTATTTTGTGTTGTACTTATGTTTGAAACAATATTTTGGCGACCCTTATGTTAGTATTGTGTAGTTAAACCTTTTGGCGACTTGAACATCGCGGATATTGAAACATTTGTGGATATGGCAGCTAGGTTTAGATATTACCACACCCCGTTTTGTAGACTTTATATGTTTTAATGCATTTTGAGGGTGTTTAGCGATAATTTGCAAGTGTTTTAGCAGATGTCGAGTTGTATGTGTTTAGGACATGTTAAAATTGATTGGTTACAGGTTCTGGTTGGTTACAGGTTTTGGTAGATTTTTTCTGAAAAATTTTCCGGAAAAATCTGGAAAATTATTGGTTTTGCAGCCTGCTGTTAGCAGCATATCACAATGGTACCGTCGACGGCACCGTAAATCCAAAAATATCGATAATTTAATGATACCGTCGACATGTCGACGACATAATTAAGCCAAACTTTGACCAGCAAGTTGACTTGACTAAACGGTACCGTCGACATGTCGACGACGGTGTATAAAACGCAATTAGCGTTTAATAATTATAATGTTAATTAGTTATACACTCCCGTCGACTTGTCGACGCGAACAATTTGACGGACAAACAATTCCTTTGACTCGAAAATGAAGTGGGACCCACAATGTCGACGACGATTGTCGACGGGAACACTGTTGCCGACGGGGCATCCTCGTCGTTACGTTCCCGTCGATATGACGACGGCAACCAATAATGCCGTCAACATGACGACGGCAACGTCGACGGGGAAGCCATCAATTGTACTAGTGATAATAGCCCATAAGTGGCCCACAAGCCCATATTTAGTTTTAGGGTTTTACCCATTGTTTCTAGTATATACTCATTGTACGCTCTTTTTTGTTTTATCATTTTAATAAGAATTTACAGTGTGTTTATTTCTACATCACTGCAAATGTTAATCTATAGAAGGTTTATAATTTGTAAACAAGAAGAAGGTAGATAGAGGGCTTATCTCTACTAGATTATAAAGCATTTAAGACTTTCTAAAAATAGAATTCTTAAAATATTAAGTTAATATATTTATTTATTATGACGAATTTTAATAAGTATAATTTTATAGCATTAGTTATACACTTTAAAGCACTTTATTTAGACATGTTTTAAAAAATAACTTAAAAAACACAATGTAATTTAATATAAGGAAAAAAAAAAAAAAAAAACGTTTATAATC
The DNA here is from genome assembly GCA_030686995.1 of Artemisia argyi. Classification (NCBI taxonomy): domain Eukaryota; kingdom Viridiplantae; phylum Streptophyta; class Magnoliopsida; order Asterales; family Asteraceae; genus Artemisia; species Artemisia argyi. Next base: position 139,116,430 of record CM060684.1, read on the forward strand.
ACAAATACCTATTAACTTTTCAACTCTTCTAATAAATGTTATTTTTAAAACACCCCTAAAATAAAAATACATGTTATTAAGCATATTGTAGAAACTAATAAATTACACAAAGCTTCATACAATTTATATACAAACAAGTTGATGGTAAATATGATTTTAAAAACTGGACCGTACCAACGGGTTCAACCGGTTTAATCGGGAACCGGAGTCACTACCGGTTCATTTAGTCAATAAAAGCCGTTTGAAGAGCTGAGAGGACTGTCGAAACCGCTAGAAATGGGTGAACCGGGCCCGATCGGGATCATTTTCTTCTTGTTTTTCTCATATTAATCAGCTCGTCATTGTTATTTTGTTGATGCATTGACTTTAATCAAAAGGTACCCACCGTCCTAACATGCGGACACTCTACTAGTTTATTGAAAAAATGAGACAAGCTGGCGTTGACCTGAATATAGATTAGATAGACAGGGAAGGAATGTGAGGCGTTGACATTAGCGTATGAGAGCATATGCTTCAAAGATTCTAAGTGTTGCCTCTTAAATACCCATGAATTCAACTCCTAATTCACTCATCTCTTTTTCTTCAATCAATCTCTAAAACCATTGGATAGCTACCCTCTTAACAATGTAATCAAGCTTCTTCTCTATCTATCTATTTCTCTTGCATTACATGTTTTTCGTCGACTAATTGAAAAAATAAGAATTAAGCAACATATCATGTCATAGTTTTTCGTCAATAGATATAAAGTTAGCTAGTTTTAAATTGAAGTTTTGCTCGCTAAGTTTTATAAAACATTCATTCTCATTTCTTTTGTAATTTTCGGTTTTAAGTTAGGAAATAGGGGATTTGTGTTTTGCCAAGAATTTTTTGAAAATAAAAAATTTTGAACGCGATCTATGTTTTCTTTGTTATGTACAAAACATTTTATCGAAAAATAGATGTTTTCCTCTAACTAAATGCAACCTAAATTTTCCATGTAATACTTTTCCGAATTAACTCTGTTTTATGCCAACAATAATATGGTACGATATCTACATACAAAGTCTATTTAATTCCAAATGTCAAAAATTTAGACATCAGGTACAAGTAAAACATATAATAACAGAATCATTTACCATTTCCTTCTTTAAATTCATTTGTATATCATGTAAGATAATAATTTAAGGTTTATAGTTTTCTTAAAATTAAAAACATGCATGTATGAGCTTGGGTTTAATTAAATTTTAAAGTCTTTTGCAGACAACAATAGTTTCCAAAGAGGAGTGTATCCATGGCTCGAGAGCAACTACAAGTGCTTAGTGCACTTGATTCCGCCAAGACTCAATTGTACCATTTCACGGCGATTGTAATTGCGGGTATGGGTTTCTTTACTGATGCCTACGATCTCTTTGCCATTTCGCTTGTCACGAAATTGCTAGGAAGAATATATTACCACGTAGAAGGTTCGCCCAAACCTGGAACCCTACCACCTAGTGTGAACTCTTCAGTTACTGGTGTCGCCCTGGTTGGAACTCTATGCGGTCAACTCTTCTTCGGGTGGCTTGGTGACAAAATGGGCCGCAAGAAAGTTTACGGAATGACTTTAGCTCTCATGGTTGTATGTTCCTTTGCTTCTGGTCTCTCTTTTGGGAACGAGGCAAAAGGTGTGATGGCGACCCTTTGCTTCTTTCGGTTTTGGCTAGGGTTTGGTATTGGCGGCGATTATCCTCTCTCGGCTACTATTATGTCCGAATATGCTAACAAGAAAACCCGTGGTGCATTTATTGCTGCGGTTTTTGCTATGCAAGGGTTTGGTATTTTGGCTAGTGGAGTAGTGGCTTTGATCGTGTCGGCTTCTTTTGACCACGCGTTTAATGAACCATCCTATGCAACGAATCCCGTATTGTCCACAGCCCCACAGTCGGACTACATTTGGCGTATTATTCTCATGTTTGGCGCTATTCCAGCAGCCTTGACATACTACTGGCGTATGAAGATGCCTGAAACCGCACGTTACACTGCTTTGGTTGCAAAAAACGCAAAACAAGCTGCACAAGATATGGCTAAAGTTTTACAAGTTGAGATTGAAGCTGAAGAGCACAAGGTCGAGAAAATTGCAGCTGACAAGAGTAACTCATTTGGGTTGTTCTCCAGAGAGTTTCTTCGTCGCCATGGCCTTCACTTACTCGGAACCACCTCCACTTGGTTTTTGCTAGATATCGCTTTCTACTCACAAAACCTTTTCCAGAAAGACGTTTTCACAGCTATCGGATGGATCCCCGCGGCAGCCAAAATGAGCGCTACGGGTGAGGTTTACAAAGTTGCAAAAGCTCAAACCCTAATCGCTCTTTGCAGTACTGTCCCTGGTTACTGGTTCACTGTCGCTTTCATCGATATCATTGGTCGTTTTGCTATCCAACTCATGGGATTCTTTTTCATGACCGTGTTCATGTTTGCTCTTGCAATCCCGTACCACCATTGGACCTTACATGAAAACCGTCTCGGTTTTGTGGTCATGTACTCATTAACATTTTTCTTCGCAAATTTCGGCCCTAACGCCACAACTTTTGTTGTCCCTGCCGAAATCTTCCCAGCCAGGCTACGGTCCACTTGTCACGGTATATCCGCAGCGGCTGTATATCCGCAGCGGCTGGGAAGGCTGGTGCCATTGTCGGTGCATACGGGTTTCTCTATGCTTCTCAAAGCACCGATCCTCATAAGACCGACAAGGGCTACCCTACAGGTATCGGAATTAGGTACTCGCTCGTTGTTCTTGGTATCATCAATTTCTTAGGTATGGCTTTTACGTTTTTGGTACCTGAACCAAACGGAAGATCTCTCGAAGAATTATCGGGTGAAAATGAGGAGGCCGAGCCTACTGGAGTTTCAGTTGCTCGGGCTTGATTGACTGAATATTGTTTGTAACACAAGAAATATGTGCTCTTACAAATTACTTTTGTGTCATTTTCTTTCTTACGTATTATTGCTTTACGAATCTTGTAAAGATTCAAAAAGGGAAACTATATGTTCCATTTTGTTTGTAAGTGATGGTCATATATAAACTCTATCTTTGTGTAGCTAAATGTTTTCAAGTTTTTACCTAGGGGTATGAAGAAACAAAAACCCTATACTGATCTTTGTATGATGATCAATATGTTAGAATATTGTAAACTCCGTAGGTTATGATTTATTATTGAAGACCATTTATAATGGTGTAAATCCTAATGCTCGATCAAACCCATAAATCGGGCTTGGGCCTAATTATCCATTAATACTTCCTCGCAGTTCGAGCGGCAAAATCGCGAAAGCTTGAAATAGAGTAGTAAACTAAGAAAGCAAAATAAAAACAATAAACCAAAATAAAACAGGATAACCCAAAGTATCCCGTGTATATATATATATATATATATATATATATATATATATATATATATATATATATAGGGTGAGGTTATTTTAAAAGGGCCTTATAATAAAAAGTGTAGGAAGGATTGTGGGAGTGACATGTGTCACCCCCTTACCATATCATATGACACATCATATAACACGTGTCACCCCCCCCCCCCCCCCCCCCCCCCCCCCCGCAGAAATTTTATTTTTCCCGGCAAAAAAAAAAAAAAAATTTTGGGCAAAAAAATTTTTTTTTCCCGCCAAAAAATTTTACTGCATCACTGTTATAAATTTACTGCATCACGGTTATAAAGTTACTGCATCACGTTTAATGCATCACAATTATGATTTTACTGCATCACGGTTACTGCATTCATGGTTTTAATGTTATTGCATCATGGTTATAAAGTTATTGCATCATGGTTATAAAGAAAATGAATTATCATAAGTTTTCTGCATCATATATGTATGTAACTGCATCACAATTAAAATACGATTCTTTTTTAAGTTTTGGTGCATCTTTATTATAAGTTATTGTATCATAGTTAATAGTTTAGTGCATCAACTATGTTGCAGTAACTTATAACCTTAATGCACTAAAATTTAAAACTGTGATGCAGTAACTTTTATAATTGTGATGCAGTAACTTTATAACTGTGATGCACTAAAAAATTTTGGCGAGAAAAAAAAATTTTTTTTGCCCAAAAAACTTTTTTTTTGCGGGATTTTTTTTTTTTTTTTTTTTTTTTTTTTTTTTTTTTTTGCCGGGGGGGGGGGGGGGGGGGGGGGTTGGGGTGACATGTGTCATATATGATGTGGCATAGGGGTGACACATGTCGCCCTCACAATCCTTCCTACACTTTTTATTAGAAGGCCTTTTTTATTTTAACACACACACACACACACACATATATATATATATATATATATATATATATATATATATATATATATATATATATATATATTTTACGGATAACCAAAGTATCCCAAACAGTCGTCTCGGGAATAAGAACCCTAGATTCGACACCAATAAAGGTCATCTTGAGAATTAATATCTTCGATTCGACATAAAAAACAAACAGTTAAATAACTATATTTTTTTTTTTTCTTTTTTTTTAACCGAGCATCAACTTTTTTAAACGAACAATCGATCCCATCTCTGTTTCGCCATTTATTGTAATTAGGCCAAAGGAATTAAATCCCTTATATCTTACGCACGTTCGCCGAGAAAGAAACATCACATATATCAAATATGAATGTTTTCTTTGATGACTAACGACTGTGATTGGTTTTTTTCGAGAATGATGACGTTTTTTTTTTTTCTTTTTTTTTTTTTCCTTTTAATGGTGTGTTTTGACGGGGTGGTTTAAGGGAGGCGGCTCAACATAGCCACCTAGGTCTGAGAATCAGACTCGCTCTGATACCATGTTAGAATATTATAAACTACGTAGGTTATGATTTATTATTGAAGACCATTTATAATGATGTAAAATTGTAAACCCTAATGCTCAAACCCATAAACCAGGCTTGAGCCTAATTATCCACTAATACAATAGGATACCTTAATATTCTTTGTTTATAACGTGTCTGTATTTGAGTTTGATATTCAGATCAATATAATTCACGTGGATTTATTTTACGATTAATTAACTCTGGTGAGTGTGAAGGTTATTTATTAAAAGATACATAAATCACGAATGCGTCTGTTAAATTTGCGAAGTTTTAAATCCTTATGCAAACCAATAATCTTACATGAGTTCTATTCGACTGAATTTAGTTTAGCTCATTGTTAAAAAAATGTTGGAGTTAATTGTTCTTTTAGTACCTCGAACTAGAACTCGGTATTTTGTTTTGTACCGAATAAAGTGTAAGCGAAGTTAAGTTAGTTCTACCTCAAACTAAAACTTGGTATTTAGTTGTATTGGAAAAAATGTAAGCGACATGTAAGATTTCTCCACCGGTTAAGGAGCTTGTTGACATAGTGTTTAAAAACTCTCGAGTTCGGTATTCGAGGAATGGAGTAGAGTGAGGAAAAGAGTATTCGTGACCGAACCACTATAAATACTTGTTGTAGTTGTGTATCGGTTTAATCTTTTCATTTTTTTACTTATTTGCCTTGTATCTTATTTATTATCATTATTATTGTTTACATTAGTGTTATTTATTATTTACATCGGAAGATTTCACATGTAGTTGTTTGGAGTTATCTCTCAATTTGCAAGTGTATAAATTTATCCCTATGTCCTTTAACAAGTGATTTACAATTTCTAATAATAGTGCAATCCACTTTAGTAAACTTAACAACACAATTATCATCACATAGTTGACTAAAACTAATCAAATTAAAACCTAGACCACTAACATACTCAACATTAGTTATTTCTATGGAGTCATGAAACATTACCTTGACCGATGATTTTGCCGCGTAGGTCGCTCCTAAGTACGACTTGTCCACCATCATACTCCTTGTATGAAGTAAACAATTTCCTATTCTTGGTCGTCTTTTTAGTGCAACTGCTATCCACTATCCATTCCTCCAGGTGTAGATCACATTTGAGGCACACCTACAACCAAATTTGCAATTAAAGTTTTTGGTACTCATTGTTTCTTGAGTCCACAATTTTTAGCATGAATTGTGCCTAAGCTGAACATCCTTTGGTCTTGAAACAAGACACATAGTGTCTCAAGACCATTATTTGAAAATATAGACCAAGGATTGTTTGAAAAATTATTTTTAATTTGAACTCTTGGTCCAAAGTCATGTTGGTTGTAAAGTCTAAAAAAATCCTTGGTTTAAGTAGGAGCTGTCTCTCCTTTCGTATGTGTTATGTCGTAGATATGATGACCTTTGATTATTATAATTTTTTTTCTTGGTTTAGATTTGTTGTGACTAAAAGAACGTATCATATGTAGAGTAGGTATAGTAGGTCTCGGGTTAACTCGAGTCGGTGTGTAACCAAGTCTATTATGTGAAACCGGTTTATAAACTTTTTTTTTGGTTTCATTAGTTGTAATGGATGTTTGATTACCTCGAGTAGTTGCAAAACAAGCATGAGTAATTACAAGTTTAGATTAAACATTAGAAGATTCGACGAACCCAAAGTTAACATTGGCGCGTTGGATGACGAGTGGGTAACGCGCCAGCTTCGTTAATTTTTGGTGTCCAAGTTTTCATTTTCTTTTACAAACACTAAGGTTTACTTAGACACTCAGAATTTGTTTTCTTATCAAGTTTCGAAAAACCAAGACCTTCCTAATCTTGAGACATTTTTTGATGACTTAACATGTCATTTAAAACACCACTACTCTTTTTGAACTTAGCTAAACTTAACTACTCTTGTTGAAGTTTGTATACTTCATTATTCAAAGAGTTAATCTCAAGTGTGAGAGTCTCACATCTTTACATAGTTCAACAACTTCTTTGCAATAAACGAGTCTCTTTACTTCACGTTCAAGTTCATTGATTATTTTCCTTAAGTTTGGTTTGCTATTGTTCAAGAGAGTGTTTTTCTTAAGTATTGTTTCAAACATTTTAGTAAAATCTTTATTAAGTTTCAAGAGTTCCTCATTCTCTTTTTGTAAATCATGGATATTGAAATTATTATTAGAAATAAAAGAGTTAGGATATACCTCTTGAGTTTCAAACGCCATATGACAAGTAGCATCATTTCCCCGTTAATCACCGTCTTCACTATCACTCCATGCTCCGCCAATGAACGCCTTGTTGTCTTTCGGCTTTGGACAATCAATTATGATGATTCTTGTCATCACAATTATAACAACCCCGTTTACACCTTGAGCTTTCAACACCTTGGTTTTCATAGCCATGACCTCTTCCAACCTTATTTCTACCATCCCTGTCACCATGGTTATTTAACCGATTACCTCTTATAAACTTACCACCTTTACGAAAGAACTTTATAAGGTCCCTTCAATTAGTTTGGTCTTTCCATCATGTTCTTCATCTTCGTCACTTCCGTCTTAACTATCACTAACATCACTAGTTTGATCCCTAGTGACCTTAGCCTTAAGTGCTAAATACTTAACCTTTTCCTTCTTGTCCTTTGAAACACCATTGTCATTCTCCAAGACCATTTCATATACCTTAAGATTACCAATTAGCTCATCAATGGGAAGATTTCCAAGTCTTTATTTTCTTCAATTGTCGTCCCCTTTGGCCGCCACTTCAACGGAAGAGCTCGAAGAAACCTCCTTACATGGTTCTTATTACTATAACTTTGATCTAAAGATTTTAAGCTTGTAACAATAGCATTGAACCATGTATAACCAATATCAATGGTTTCTTCATCCGAGATTCTAAACTTCTCATATTGTTGTATGAGTAGATCAATTTTATAATCCTTGACTTAGGAGTTACCTTGATGAGTAATAATAAGTGTATGCCAAACCTCCTTTGCTCTTTTACTCATAAAGACTCTCTCGAACTCCTTTTGGAGTAAGGCTTTGTTGATCGTCATCTTAGCTTCACTATTTTTGCCAAGCTTCTTCTTCTCATCAACATCTAGATCCAAATATGGTTTCACCACCATCAACTTTGTTTCCGGATCTTCCACCCATAACATAAAGTCACCATTTTGGATAACTTCCCACAAGTCAATATCCTTTGGCTTAGAATAAGTCTCAAATAGGATTTTCAAAAAAAAAAAAAAAAAAAAAAAAAAAACCCCTCAGGCTCTAGCAAAGGTAGTATTTACATATAACACCCTTTAACATAGTTCTCTTGAGCTATGGATCTAGACTCAACTTTTTCAAATATTACCTTCGAATTTTTGAAAAAGAAGCTTTTGCTTTAAAACACCTTATCGGGAAGGTTTTAATGCTAAAAAACTTGAGTATCCCGCTCTGATACATATTGTAGAACCTTAGAGGGGGTGAATTCGGTCTTTTCGACTAACTTGAATTTTACCAACTTCTAGTCTTAAAGATCACTAAGTGGTTATACAACAATAATAATAATCAACCAAAATCGCAACCACAATGTAAAGTGAGTAAATAACAACACGATTTATACTGGTTCGGGATGGGTGGTTTAGACTATCCGTACGTCCGATTGCGAATCCACGACTCCGATACTATTACTAAATATAATCCTTTCAGTGGACTATAAACCATTACAACTTCACTCCACCGATATGCATAAAGATGGATGCTCACTAAGAAGAGATACTCCAATGGTATTTCACCCTCGCAAAACCACCATCAAGAATCTCGTTATTCGACTTACTACTAAGACAACAAAGACCTCAAAGACTTCCCCACCGAAAGTATCAAACCCCAACTAGTTCTTCCTGAACTAGGCTTAGCCACCAAGCTACAAAACTTCTCTTACAACTAAATTGAATGATAGATAGTTGTTTATACAAATCAAGCCCTAACCTAACCTAGAAACTCGAGTCTAGTATAAAGGGTATATAGAAAAGACCCTTGACACAATTCACAATAGTAGATTAGGTTCTTTTGAATATTATCTTGCGGATGATAATATTCTTTCAATTGATGATAGATAAGAAGTTTAGAACACAATAAGATAGTAGACTTAGATTGTTGAGAGAAAAGAAAATAGATGGAAAGAAAGTATTAGCATGACGTAAGTATCAAATCACAAGAGCGGGGTATTTATAACCAAACCACAAAAATTCCCAAAATGTGACTGGCGCACTAAGGAGGCGTTGGCGCCAGGTCACATCTCGAATTTTTTTGGGTTTTGATTATTTAGTATCCGACTCTTGTTAAACCTCCAATTGCACTTCACCTTTGACCTTCCCAATAACCTTTAGGTGTTCTCTAAGGGTTGGTTATTACATGATGGATAAAACTTTGCCTCCCACATTTAAAATTCAAATTTCAAATTTAAAAACTAGTTATTATAAGGATGAGTTGTAAAGATGTGATGGATGTAAGTGTGTAAGAGATTGTGTAAGGGAAGCTAGTTGGAAAAGCTTGGAGAGGAAGGATGTATGTGAGAGATATGAGTTGTCATTTAAATTTCAAATTCAAATTTGTGAGAGGGATGAGTTGTGTTTGTCATTGAAGGAGGACACAAGAACAATATAATATTTGTTGGAGAAGAAATCTAGCTTGTAAGGTGTGTAAGAAAGTGTATGAGATGAGTTGTATCAAGATTTTATACGGGAGGTGTTATTTGAATTCAAATTCAACTGAAAAAGGTTGAGAGTGTGTGTGAGTAGAGTATGATTATGTGTGTATGTGTGTGTGTATGTTTCAAATTTGGATGATAAGTTTTGTGAGGAAGATGAGGATGTATAATTGGCACATAAGGGAATGTTGTGGTGTAGGAGACCAGAGTACAACAAAGTATAAAAAGGTATAAGGGAATGTAAGAGAAAATATTTGCGTGGGAGAATGTAAATTAATTCAAAGGATTATATTTCAAGAACTTAATTTCAAGTATTCAAGTTTGATAATCTTTAGTTATCTCACAATTAAATCTTCCACTAATTATCTTGATGCAAGTAAGAAGAGTGCTTTGCATCAAGGTAAATCATCATCTCATAAATTAGAGAATTATGTTTACGCAAAGTGACCTCAACTTAAGTGATCAATAAGAGAGTAAATCGGTTTGTGATTAGAAAGGATGAACGTAAGGATTCTGGTCACTTGAATACTTTCCTTTGAAGTTCTAGTGAAAGTATAAACATCCTATGTTTGAGGGAAAACAATTTGCCTGGCTAGGGGCTTTGTAAAAATATTTATGAGTGACGTTTTGTAAAATTTGGAGGACTTTATTTTAGACACCTCCTTAAGTCTAAATCTTAGAGGAAACTTCTTAAATATCATGTATGAACTTGAATTGAAAGATGCATCTTCGTCTAGTAAGAGGTAAGCCGACTTGAAAAACCAAATGCATCAGAATTCACGAGGTTGACGTGCTAGGGAGGTGTGGCTCGCGCCAGCCAGCGCGCCAGTCCCAAAAATGTCGATTTTTGGTTTTTGGCTATCGCTTGTGATTTTAAATGTCCCGAATATATATTTGTCATCATTAAGATATTATGAGAGCCTCGGTAATTAATGCACCAACAAAACTGAATGTGAGAGAGATTTGAGAGAGTTAGATACTAAAATAATATCCGGATTAACTTGTTGCAACCGGCTTGGTCAACTAGTTTTTAGTTTTAATTTATAACCACATGGTGGTATGCTATATTTAGCAAGTTGACATAAGTAATTAATTTCGGCCAGGTATATTCCTTATTGAAATCTATTATTTCGGCTTCATTTATACTAAAATAAACGTAATATTAGTATGTACGGCTTGTTCTTAATTTTCTCAACTTAATTTTCTCAACAAGGAGCTTCCGTTCCACACCCATTTCCTATTTACATATGGGGAGGGATGATGCAGCGTTAAAGTGAAATGGAGTGATAGTTTGAGGTGAATAGAGTAATCCTTTTAACTCTAAGCGACGAAGACAAAACCAACCAATAAGTTTAATATACATTCAGTAGCTTTCAAATCCTTTGATAACTCAATAAGAAAACAATTCTCTAAACAAAAAGTCGTATGCTCCTTTATTTAGTTATACGTAACTATCTACTCCGTAGTACGACATTACTGATAATTAAATTAACTAACTATGCTTTCAGCTTATAAAAGAAAGCAAATTCGATTGTCAACTTTCAAACTAGGCTTAAACAAAAGTAAATGTATCTACTATATCTTAAATCTCAAATTGGAAAGTAGGTTAATAGAAGTCAAAAATCATGTCTACATCATATATATACTAGCAGGGTACTCGCGCGTTGCAGCGGCGGGTATCCTGAAATAAAATTTTTCAATGGAATTAATAAAAATGTCACAAGATGTCATTCGACACCTAAATTTGCTTGGTCACAGCTTTATGTATCGAGTCGAGTTTTATTGAGTCGAGTCTTGGTCACATGTTCATGTCTAGGTTAAGATGGAGGGTTGTACATTGTGTTTAAATGATTGTAATATTGGGTGTAGGGGTATTTTTAATGCTATTAATGTAGAATGAGGGTTGTACCTTGTGTTTAAATGATTGTAATATTGGGTGTAGGGATGTTTTTAATGCTATTAATGTAGAATGAGAGTTGTACATTATGTTTAAATGATTGTAATATTGGGTGTAGGGGTATTTTTAATGCTATTAATATAGAATGAGAGTTGTACATTGTGTTTAAATAATTATAATATTGGGTGTAGGGGTGTTTTTAATGCTATTAATGTAGAATTATAAGGAAAATGGTCTGAATTTCGATTAATGCTAGTTTTTGTTGTACAAAATGCTTTGATTGTTGTAATTATGAAAATTATTTGCTTTAAAGTGTTGTAAACCATGCATCATTTTGTGTACATCTGAATTTTTTGAAGAAAGAGTCATTCATCCATTATAGGTAGTATAGATAAAAAAAAAAAAAAAAAAAAAAAAAAAAAAAAAAAAAAAAAAAGCTAGCAAATAGACAATAAGTTATGAGGCTCATGCAAAATGATACAGGCATTGCCTATTTAGTTCATTTATAAACCGTCTTCCACTTTGTATTTTTTTGGAAAGGTGAATTTCAACTTAGAACTGATCACTTTCGCGGAAAGCGAAGGCCCCATCGTCACCCCGCCAGACTATGTTGTCTTAACCGAGTCCACGCTGATCTCAGGTGGTAACGGGTTTCTCTCGGAAACCGTACTGCCTCCACACAAGTTTACCTTGCTGGAGAAACAGCCGGATGAAAACCAGGCCATGCTCAAGATTCGAACCCCCGCAACGAGTGGCTTAAGGGTTCAAATTCATCATTGCAATATATCTCCGGAACAATATGGTCTACAAGTGGACCACAAGTGAGGACTTCCCGGGTAGTCTTCCACTTTGTATGAATTCAAAGATTTTAGAGGTCACCTATTTTTTTGCATGATGGTCAATTATTTACAATTTTGTTGGAATCAAAAACATTGATGAAAGCAAATAATCAGTAATCTGTTACCATTTTGATGCATAGATTTAAACAAGTCATTGGTTTGGTGTTACAACTTACACGAATAAAGTAAGCTTTGAAATCAATCCTAAAAATAAAACTCACTTATAGAGGAAACAATATATTGCGTTATCTTGCTCTTGAATTCGAAAAATTGGTCTCACATGGATTGATTGGTTGTCTAACCCTGAGCGGATACAAATTATTATTGTACAAATTAAATTCACTTCCTTTGACATCCAATCTCTGTGACTTCTTGAAGGTGGATAGAGGGTTCAAGTTATTCTACTGGCAAAAATGAGGCTAGCTGGCCGTTGACTTTATTAGATATTTAGATGATTAGGAAAGCAATATGGGGCGTTGACATACTTAACGGATAATGAGTGGGTCTCGGTTAATTTTATACACAGGAACTCGTGTTTTTATTTCAGATTTAAAATTGTTGCTCCAATAAAATTTATGTGCATAAATTTCACACAGACTCCACGTCTTGACGTCTATAGACATGTCATATAAATCAAGTAAAGCTTTTATCAATTAAGCAACTCGAGCTCGAGCTGGACTTGATCGAGTCAAATTTTTATCAAGCTCAAGCCCAAAAATTAGCTCAAAACATATAAAGAGCCAAGCTCAAGCTTTTGATAGCTTGACTCGGGCTCCTATCAAACTTTTTTGAACTTTAATATAAATATCTTTCCATTACAAATTTATATAACTAACTATGGATAATTTGGGTATTAACATAATTATAAAGACTTACTTTGTAAATAATTGAAAATGTATTTTAGAATGTCATTTAAACTTAATTAATCCAAATGTTTTGTATTCTACCTTTTGTATTATTCACACTTCTTGGGCTGTTGACTGTTATAGTGTTATCATTTGTATAAAGCGCAAGTGAGTTTGGCTATTATAGTTTAAGTTTGTTATATTTTATAGATACAATGTTTTTATATACATTCAAGCTTTTCAAGCCGAGCTCAAGCTTTAATCGAATTTTTCAAGCCAAGCTCAAGCCTGGATGATTAAAGCTCGTCAAGCTATCCAGCCAAGCTCAAGCATATCTTATAAATTTCAAGCCAAACTCAAGCCTTGTTAAGCTCGAGCTCGGCTCGACTCAATTACACCCCTACTTATAAGTTATAAACCAATATGATGTTGTTAGAATAATAACCCGTAAGTGACTGACGAGCCCATATTTAGTTTTAAGGTTTACCCTTAGTTTCTAGTATATATACTCATTGTATGCTCTTCTTTGTTTTATCAATTCAATAATACGTTGCAATATGTGTTTGGTTTTTACGTATCATCAGAGCTTTCAGGGTTATTAGTATTGCGGATAAAACTTTTGTTTGGTAATCAGTTGGTCCATTTTGGTTTATGCTTCTTCTTTTTGATCGTATTTAGATTTACTTGTTTGATTGTTATTTGGCAGTCACATGCTTTCAAGATGTGTTATTAGCGCTTGTTTGTTTGTGGTTAGAATTTGTTCGCTTATACACTTTTCTAATTGAATAGAGCTAGTGGTCCATTTTTTGGTGATGCTTTCTAGTTTAGAGAGTTTAAATCTAAGTTCTTGATTGGATAACACAAGTTGTTATTCTTAATTTGAAGTGTCATGTAGTGATTTCTAATACTTTTTAGGTTAAAAGGTTTATTGCTACACTCACTGAGTTCCTTCAAATAGAGGTAAACTTGTTAAACAAATTCATCATTTGTTCTTCCACAGAGTAGAGGTCAACCAAGGTATAATCAGGTACATGTTTCCTATCATAGTTATCATTCATTTCTAAAAGTGTGTGTGCCTTTTTCATGGTGATCTCTACACAATGACCTGATCTTGCATCATTTTTCCCAACATAGGGCTCCTTTTCAGCTAGAGCCATATATGCCTTAATCTTCGTAGTTGCATCATCATCTGATGACAATTCTTCCTCATCCAAGTCATATGTCTCAACCATCAACCCATTTTCTTTGTTCTTGTTATTTGAAGATGAGAGTTTCTGAGTGAGAAGAGCCAATTCAGTTTTCTCCCCTATATATAGGGCTCTTAAGTCCTTTTCTGGTTTTTCCAAACGCTTGGAGTTGATTTGGTGAGAATGATGAGTTAGATTGATATTTAGTTTTTAGGGATATGAATGTGAAGAGATTTTATTCTTAGGGCAATCTTTCTGAAAGTGTCTTGTCCTTCCACATCTGAAACAAGTTTCTTTTGACTTGTCTATTGTTGCCCTAGTTGTACCTACTCTCCCTGATCTTTTATAGAACAACCTCTGATTAGCTAGAAGGGCGTTGTCAGAGAGGAATTCCTTGCTTCTTCTTGTGTCTTCTTCTATATGAGAATCACTATGATGAATGTAAACACGAGAGTTCGAAAACAAAGTAGCTGACATAGAGGTCTGCATATGAAATTTCTTAGATTTAGGTTCACATGTATGGACGATTAATTCCATCTCATAGTTTACATGCCAAAAAGTGTGGCTAGACTATCATATTTAATAGAATTGTTGACCCTCTGAGTCTAATTTAGACTCAACCACTTTCTGGGAAAGTTGTTAACAAAGGTGGCATTAACCTCTACTTGAGAAATTTCTACAGATATGTTTGAAAGGTCATTCAATAAGACTTTTAGCCTGATGTAAGTTTGTGCAACTTTTTCAACATCAAGAGCCTTAAAGGCATTGAATTTCAACATTAGGGCTTCAATCTTAGTATCTCTGGTTTCAGAGGGTCCTTCATGATATAAGATAAAACCATTCCACATTTCTTTGGCTGTCTTAGAACTGATAACAGATTTCATGGTGTCCTGTGGAAGATATGAAATAATAATACTTTTTAACTACTATCTTGATTAACAAGTATTCTTTCATTATAAGACCATTGTTTTTATAGCTTAGCCAAAAAGTTTTCATGTGTGAAGGCAAGACCTTCGGGATGAATGAACCATCTTCCAGTATCTGAGAAGGAAATGTTCTAATCCATTGAGATATACCAAAAACCTGTCCTTCCAATCTAGACAATCGTCCATGTCTAGTAAAAAAAGAGACCGGAGTAACATGAGCTCATCCCCTTAAATTTAGGAGTTGTGGAAGATCATTGCTAGAATGTTAAAGGTAATGGTGGGACCAGTGTTCATTGGACCACCAGTTAGACTAGTGGTGTTACAAACATTGTCTTCATTATTTCCTGACATGAATGGATCTTGGTTTTACAAAATTTGGACAAAATTTTGACTATTCGTGCACTTGTTTAAAAGTTTTAAGACCAAATTTACTCTAATACCAATTGTTGTTCCCTAATCAATGTCAATTTTAGAAACAAAGTGTAAAACAATTTAAACAAACTACACAAAGGTTAACATTTTCAATGTATAACGCTTTATTGATATGAATCATAGAATTACAAGTGTTGTGGAAAACAATTAATTGAATGACAATGTAAAACATCTATCTCATCAAGCAAACTTTGAAACAAAGTTTGCAACTGAACTTATGAGGTCTCTCTAATAGGATCAACGGACCTATTGTAAGTTCAAGAGAATAAATTGATGTGATCAAATAAGTACTATATTTATGCATCATTAATCCTATGTATATTACTCATTTACTATACTTTAATATGAGAAACATTGCTTTATTGCTTATATTTGTTATTTTGAGTAATTATGAAGAAATATTGGAAAATAACGGAAAACGACATAACTTGGCGCTTAAACAGAAGAAATCCACAAGCCCAGCAAGTGCGTACGACATATCCACATCTGGTGATACACCGCATACATTACTTAGAAGATTTATAAGAAGAAATGTACTCAGAAAAATACGGCGCATCCAAATATGATGGTATGCCCTATTGGAGCCCTTGAGGGAAGAACCTAAGTCAACTGTATGAAGAATACAACGTATTCAGTATCTGGGAATACGATGTATAGAAGCCCTTATCTCGAAACCAAAAAAGACAGAAATTAAAGGCATATGGCGTATCCAAATCTAGTGATACGTCGAATTGGTGGAACACAGACGAACATATCCGAATATTCTATTAACGGAGCCTACTCTAAAGATCTTGAATACATTGTATTGACCCCAATACGCTGTATCGACTTTTGAGACATAAAACTATAAATACGATCCCTTATTACATTTTAAGGCTAAAGTTTCACAACACTAGACAACCCTAGGAGCATTATAACATTAGAAGAATAGAAGGAAGTCAAAATGCCTCGTATCACCACACGAAGTATAATCATTCGGTTTGCGTATCGATTTCATAATGATTATCGTTTGTGTATTGTTTATTATTTCTTTCATGTTTGCTACTAAGATTATGGGCTAACACCCTTAGGTGTTAGCCAAGTTGTGAATACTTTGTTAATTTGATTCCATTTATTTTGATTTAATTAATTTACGTTGGACGGCTTATATGTTTATCACTCAAATAAATTTTCGTTTACTAGTTTATTGTTGGATGTCTATTGCTAGATCATAGATTGCTAGATTGACAACATGCATTTATGATCCTTATCATAGTGGTTAGGGGTTAGTAACAATGATGACTGTTAATGGCTTCGCCATTAGGACTAGAGGTGGACCAAGCCGTAGGTTAGACGGAAAATTACTAAGATAAGTAAGTTAACATAGTGTTCTTTCAAAGGTGACCATTGCGAGAGAGTAAGTAATGCTATGACCGTAGGTCACAATAGATCAATCTTATAGATTGGTTGATAATGCGAGATTGATATTGTTAGCCTCGTAAGTTACTCGAGGGTCAGGGATTGATACTCATAAAACTAAGTATCTATGACCATTTGGCTTAGTTTACATTTCATTTTCACCAACATAAGTCATTAGATTATTAAACTAATAACATATCAATAAGAAATTACAGGATTAGCTTGGCTAACACTTTCTTCCCAACTTGACCACACTCGTAGTTTAATGCGTTAGTCAATTTTATTTGTTTTTAGTAGAATAATTAATTAAACATCGTGTCAATCTCTTAGATTGGAAACTCCCTAAAAGTATTAGAAAGACCGTTAGGTTATATTTAAGTTTCACTACTCCTTGCGAACGACCTGTACTTACCAAACTAGCTAGGATTGACCAGGTACACTACCCGTAAGTGTTATTGTATAGGTTGAGTTGGCTATTATAAATTTAATACGAGATTTAACACATCATAAATGCTCTTCAATAACTATTACAATAAATATGTGAAGTGGTAGCATTTACTCTCGACCAACATTCCCTTTTATACTAGGTACGAGGAATTCACTTTGTGGGGTTATGTAAGACATGTTAAGCATCCACTAAAACTGGTACATAAAGTACATCTTCCATTTAATGTTTTTATTCTTGGAAACACACCAAATGTACTTTAGTGAATAGTTCAATAAATTGTTCACTACTTTTCACCAACTCGTACTTGCTTTAACTTTTATGCAAAAGCTATTTTATCCCGTTCTTTTGATTCTTTGAAAAGTACTGCAAAAACTCGCAAGGGATTTGAGCTATGCTCTATTAGAGGTTAGAGAGCTGAGAGGTTCATTAGGGTATTCTCGACTTCTGACGAACCTTTATCCTTCAGCTTTAATTCTTTCTACATACTCGCTGACCTGTATTAGCTAGAGAGTATGTTTTCAAGTAATATTCGACTTCTTTAACGATGTCTATGACTAGAACTTTTTTGAGGTTGCTCACTGATTTCATTATCAACGAGTTTTCTTAATTTTCTCGTTGATTTCAACATCAACAAATCGTCTTTACTTACACTAATTTAGGTTCAAATATAGCCAAAGACCATTGTGTTAATACAAATACGCCATAAAAACGTTCATTTATATTTCTCGATCTCTCTATGTTTTGTCGATAACAATCATAAAATTATCTCTAGTAGAAGTTAAAGATCAGATGTTTTTTTAACAATTATTTTGTTACTAAACTACACATTATTTACTAGTTACTTATACATATGTTTTTAATTATACACTTAAGAAAATATATTATTTACCTCATGCATGACATCACTTGGCAAGATACTTGGAAGATTGATACGTGGGAATTGCGCCCTTGCAACAGGTTTTACCTCTCAAGAGATCTTGAGAAGCTTACAACCCCCGCCAGGCAGTGTACCTGATCATTGTAGTATAGTATAGTGACAAGTACCGGGGGATTGATCGTTCAACTCAGGAATAGTGTCGCTAGGATTAGAAAGCCTACTAAACTAGGTCTAGAGGTGAGGGATGATTCTTTTTGTATTTTTATATTTTATGGAAAGCAATTAAAATCTCGGGTTTTGAAGGAGTGGGCGGAGTTAGTTGCTAGCCAACTAACCCAATTAACTAAAGATGCAATCAAAATAAAATAACAGAAATGAAAATGAAACTAATATACTAATGTGGTGGAAACAATAATGAGAGAAGTTGTGTTTGCTTAGATTTCATTACTCCCTAGATATGTTTTACAGGTTGATTAGCTTGTTACAATTGTATGATGACGGGTCATATTCCTTAATACTAGTCGTAGGGCCGTGTACAATATTCCCTAACTCTATAAGATCCTACTTCACTCCTATGTCGAGCCGTTAGAAGCTCCTAACACGTGATCATTAGAATTCTCTTACGCATTAAATACAACCAAAAATCATAGTACACCTTCGATCATGTTTCTTAAGACGTTCAAGCAAGTTACAAATGGAAGTCTGCCAGTTTTCTTAAGCCTAACATCGAATACAATCATCCGTAACAGTTATAAACAAACAATCAACCCATAATCAACATCTAGGTTTCACTACATCTAAGCAAACACAATAAAAATCTAGCCTAGCATGTTAAAGAGAACACAAGCGTAAGATATAATCACACAACACATAGACATATTGAATGATTTGAATAAGTACTTATCTTTAATTGAACATGGAAGAATCAAGGGGTTGAAACCCTTGAAAAGCTGCTAAAATTCGTCTAGGGTTTATTCCCTCAAAGTTTTACACAAAGTTCCACACTAATGAATGAAAATTGGAAAACTATATATAGATTTTACACCTTGACGGCGTCACGTTATAGCTTGTGACGCCGTCAACTCACCGCCATGATGAAATTCGTATTGCCTAGATCCAATTGTGACGCCGTCATGTAGGAAAGAGCTCTGGGCCGTCACGTGTAATTGGATCCTGACGGCCTTGGTGACGCCGTCAGGCCAATAAGCTTGAAAACTTTCTGTGCCGTCACGTTATAAGTTCCACATCCACCTCTTTTGTAACTCTTGACGCCGTCACTTGTAGAACTTTGACGCCGTCAGGTACTGTTCCAGCAAGGAATTTTGAGACTTAGCCGTATTCTTCACTTTTATGCTCCAATAACGTCCAAAATGCTTCCTTTTTCCAGATTTCTCTCCAAAAGTACCTAAAATGATAAAAGGAACGATTTAGGGCAATAATTGATCAAATAATCTCGAATTCGGGCTTAAATGACCCCTTAAAAGCGGTACACTTTTCGCCTCATCAAAGATTTACCTGATCTCACAAGATTTATTGGGTATATGTGACCCAAAACACCAAACTTATGACCCAAAATCTGGACTTGGTGATCCAATATTCGGACTATTTGATCTAGATACCCGGATCCCTCGGGTTACGCTGGCCGGATATCCGTTGGATCAGCCCGGTCAGATACCAACTTGCCTATAAATAGAAGGCCATTTCTTCATTGTTACTCCCTACTCTCTTTCATAACTCTTCTTATATTCTTATATATCTCTCTAATCTCATATCATTCTTGTAGTTTATTTTTGGTGAGTCTCTT
The DNA here is from genome assembly GCA_030686995.1 of Artemisia argyi. NCBI lineage: Eukaryota > Viridiplantae > Streptophyta > Magnoliopsida > Asterales > Asteraceae > Artemisia > Artemisia argyi. Next base: position 139,136,573 of record CM060684.1, read on the forward strand.
TAAGTTCTTCATGAAAGACAAGATCACGATTTTGCTTACAAGACTTGGAAGCTTCAAGAGAAGTATTGTTAGCCTTCATCGTCATTACAAGATCAATGATTTGATACTTCTATTTCATTCATCACATTGTACCATAAACATGTAGTGTAAGTTTGTGTTGTTAGGTTGGTTCTTCCTTCGTAAAGAACTCGGTATTTAGCTTTGTACCAAATAAAGTGTAAGCGACGTTGTGAGGTTTCTCCACCAGATAAGGAGCTTGTTGACATAGTGTTTATGAACTCTTAATTTGGGTACTCGGGGAGTGAAGTAGGGTAAGGAAGATGCCCTTGTAACCGAACCACTATAAATACTTGTGTCACGGTTCTATCCCTTCTTTACTTTACTTTATCGTATTTATTTCATTACTTATATTCTTGCATTATCAATACCTCGCTATCCAAAAGGTTTCACATATACTCGATCTAATTATTTTGAAACTAAATTCAATCAGTAAAACTATTCAACCTCCCCACCCCTTCTAGTTTTTCACACATTGGGCACTGAATTGGCCCAATAGAAATATCGCCATCTTGTTGAAACAACAAGATCCTTTCTTTTGTATGCAAAGGTTCCTAGTGTCTGTTGGGGGAAGTGGTTCTTACTGCTACTTGTGTCGTAAATAGGATCCCGACCTCTCAAAATTATGGAAAATTCCCTTTTGACGATTGTATGGTCACATCCTTGATTACTCTTGTTTATTGTATTTGTTTCATTCTTAAATGACATGTCGAATGTAACAGGTTGTCTCCTAAATCTACCTTGTGTGTCTTATTTGGTTTATGTTAATGGTCAAAAGGGTTATCGATAGTATGACTCGTTTGGTCAAAAATTGTACACTTCATACCATGATGAGTTTTTAGAACACGTTCCCTATCTTTTTATTCCTGCTAGTTTACATCTATTGACTAAATCTTAACTCATTAAATTGGATCCCTTTGATGCTTAAATTAAACAAAATCTGCCGGTTGTGAATACTATCATAACAAAACAAACCGAAGAAATATCCTAAGAAATACACATAGAAACCACCACTACTGAATTGAAACCCACCACTACATACTCAACCTTCTCCTACGACTACACAATCATTTACTAAAGTTTTTGTTGGTCCTCCTCCACGTGGTCGACCAAAGCGTAATTGTAAGTATACAAAAATGATTGATTTTTTTATTCTTGTTATTCTAATTCCTTTAGTTTGTTTATTGCTTATCTACTTTGTTTTCATGAGTGTGTGTCCAAATAAGAGGTTGTTTGTAAGCGGCCATTTGGCTCTCTTTGGGTCTATAAGATTAGAACTAAATTGGATGGGTCCATTGAAAGCTATAATGATCATCTTGCTGCTAAAGGTTTTGTTCAAGAGTATCGTACATATTATGAAGAGACATTTTCTCATATTGCAAAAGTGATTACTGTTAGAACTTTGATTGTAGTTGCTTCTAGTCATAAATGAAAAAAAAATCTCAATTGGATGTCAAAAATTCCTTTTTGAATGATAATCTGAATGAAGAAATTTATATGACACCATCTCCCGGTGATATCACAAACAAGGAGAAGTTTGTAAGCTCATAAAATCTCTTTATGGTCTCAAATAGGCACCACGTACTTTGTATGAGAACTTTGTATCAGTAGTTACCTCTCTTGGGTTTGTCTTTAGCCATCTTAACTCCGCATTATTTGTAAAATATTCTAGTGCTCGGCGTAGACTTTTGTCGTTATACGTTGATGATATGATTATTATTGGGGATGATTGTTTTGAATTTGAATTATTGAAGTCTGAGTTAGCTCATCATTTTGCTATGAAGAATTTGGGTTTATCATGTTATTTTCTAGGTATTGAGGTTGCTTCTTTACTAAAAGGCTATATATTATCTCAGTCCAAGTATATAGCTAATTTACTTGTCGTGCAAGAATTGCCAAACAAAATGGTTGAAGACATTCCTATTGATGCTAAGGCAAAATGCACTCCTATGAATAGTGATCCTTTGCTAGACCCAAGTTTGTATTGAGCGATTGTGGGACGTTTGGTTTCTGTAACAGTTACCTGTCCAAATATATCTTATGCAGTTCATACTGTTAGTCAGTTTGTCTCGGCTACCGCAATGGTTTATTAGGCTGGTGTTTTACACATTCTCAGGTATTTTCGGGTACTTAGTTTCAGAAACTTTGTTTCCTTCTACGTTTACCTTAGGCATGTGTCCTTATTGTGATTCTGATTTGGATAATGCATTTGTTTCTCGCAAATCAACTACATGGTTTTTATATCTTTCTTGGTGATTTTCTTATTTCGTGGAAGAGTAAAAACAACAAGTTATTTCTAAATTTTTACAGAAGCTGAGTACCGAGCCATGCCTCTGACTATTAGTGAGGTTGTTTGGTTACGTTGGTTGATTGCATATATAGGTGTTTGTATCAGCCATTCTACTACGTTACATTGTGATAATGGTAGTGCTATTCAGATCGCGTGTAACTAGATGTTTCATGAACGCACTAAGCATATTGAGATAGATTGTCATCTCACACGTCATCATCTTCAGGATAGCACTGTCTCTCTACCATTTATTCGTTCTGTTAATTTTCAGATTGCAGATGTATTTACCAAGCCAGACTCTAGACTACACTTTCGTTATCTTACTGACGAACTCTCAATGTTTCATGCTGTATCATTGTAAGTGTGAGAGAATGTTAGCATAATATCCCATAAGTGGGCCACAAGCGTATATTTAGTTTTAGGGTTTACCCTTTGTTTCTAGTATATACTCATTATACGCTTTTTCTCTTTGTTTTTATCAATTTAATAGACTTAATTTGCATTATGTGTTTATTTCTACGGTTGTAAGTACTGCAAATGTTAATCTATAGAAGGTTTATAATTCGTAAACAAGAAGCTAGAAGGTGGATAGAGGGTTTATTTTTTGAAAAAATGAGACAAGCTGGCGTTTATAATAAACAAGAAGAAGGTGGATAAAGAGTTTATTTAGTGAAAAAATGAGACAAGCTGGCGTTGACCTGATTAGAGATTAGATAAATAGTGAAGCAATGTGAGGCGCTGACATTAGCGGATGATCAGCATATGCTTCAAAGATTCTTATTGTTGCCTCTTAAATACCCTTGAATTCAATCCCTAATTTTCTCATCTCCTTTTCTTCAATCACTCTCTAAAACCATTGGATAGCTACCCTCTTAACAATGTACGGAGTAATTAAGCTTCTTCTCTATCTATCTATATCTCTTGCATTACATGTTTTTGGTAGACTAATCAAAAATATATAAAAATAATAATAATAATAATAAGCAACAGATCATGTCGTAGTTATTCGTCAATAGATTTAAAGTTAGTTAACTTCTTTGCTGTTTTAGATTGAAGTTTTGCTCTCTAAGTTTTATGAAGACAATCATTCTCATTTCTTATAATGTCTTTACTTGTTTTAGTAACTGGTCTCAATTTTCATTGTTTTAAGCTGTTCGAAAAAACAATGGACAAAATTTGTCATCCATAGAAAATAACATACCTTTATGATTGAGCAAAAATCAGTAAAGTATGATCATTTTAACCCTTATTGCTTAATTACTTATCTCAAAACAGTGTCACTCACTTATATAGTCTAACGTAACGTGCTTTCATAATTGTCAAGTGTGTATATCAATATGTCATTTTTATTCATATATGTATGTATGAGCAAATCAAATCAAAATGATTTAAATTCAGATAGGGATAGTTGACGATATAGTCCAAGGATATGGTATATTTGTTTTATTCATATATACTTGTTAGTTTTGTACATGCATGCATGATATATATGTACAAATTGTTTGTTTGCTTAGTTAACTAACAATAAAAGAGATTTGCACTATTAGGCCATCAATTATGTCACAATATTTGATAGTATGCAAACAATAAAGTACTCCATGTAATACTTTTCCAAATTAACTCTGTTTTATACTAACAATAATTAATTATGATACGATATCGACAAATTCTATTTAATTCCAAATTTCAAAAATTTGGACATCAGGTATAAGTAAAACATATAGTTAGAGAATCATTAACCGTTTCTTTAAATCCATTTGTATATTATGTAATAAAATAATTTAAGGTTTAGTTTTCCTTAAAAAAATATGCATGTATGAGCTTTTGGGTTTCATTAATTTTTATACTTCTCTTTTGCAGACAACATTAGTTTCGAAAGAGGAGTGTAGCCATGCCTGGAGAGCAACTGCAAGTGCTTAGTGCACTTGATTCGGCCAAGACTCAATTGTACCATTTCACGGCGATCGTGATCGCCGGCATGGGTTTCTTTACCGATGCCTACGATCTCTTTGCAATTTCGCTAGTAACAAAATTGCTAGGTCGAATATATTACCCCGTAGAAGGTTCACCCAAGCCAGGAACCCTACCACCTACTGTGAACGCTTGGGTTACTGCTGTCGCCCTTGTTGGAACTCTATGTGGTCAACTCTTCTTCGGGTGGCTTGGTGACAAAATGGGCCGTAAGAAGGTTTATGGAATGACTTTGGCTCTCATGGTTGTGTGCTCTTTTGCTTCTGGCCTCTCTTTCGGGAACGAGGCGAAAGGTGTGATGGCGACCCTTTGCTTCTTTAGGTTCTGGCTCGGGTTTGGCATTGGAGGCGATTATCCTCTCTCAGCTACTATTATGTCCGAATATGCTAACAAGAAAACCCGTGGTGCATTTATTGCTGCGGTTTTTGCTATGCAAGGGTTTGGGATTTTGGCTAGTGGAGTAGTGGCTTTAATCGTGTCAGCTTCTTTTGACCACGCGTTTAATGAACCATCCTATGCAACGAACCCCGTATTGTCCGTAGCCCCACAGTCGGACTACATTTGGCGTATTATTCTCATGTTTGGCGCTATTCCAGCAGCCTTGACATATTACTGGCGTATGAAGATGCCTGAAACCGCACGTTACACTGCTTTGGTTGCAAAAAATGCGAAACAAGCTGCACAAGATATGGCTCGAGTTTTACAAGTTGAGATTGCAGCTGAAGAGCAGAAGGTGGAGAGAATTACAGCGGACAAAAGTAACTCATTTGGGTTATTCTCCAAAGCGTTTCTTCGTCGCCACGGCCTTCACTTGCTCGGAACCACCTCCACTTGGTTTTTGCTAGATGTCGCTTTCTACTCACAAAACCTTTTCCAGAAAGACGTTTTCACAGCTATTGGATGGATCCCCACGGCAGCCAAAATGAGCGCTACGGGTGAGGTTTATAAAGTTGCAAAAGCTCAAACCCTAATCGCTCTTTGCAGTACTGTCCCTGGTTACTGGTTCACTGTCGCGTTCATCGATATCATTGGCCGTTTCGCGATCCAGCTCATGGGATTCTTTTTCATGACCGTATTCATGTTCGCTCTTGCAATCCCGTACCACCACTGGACCTTACATGAAAACCGTCTCGGTTTTGTGGTCATGTACTCATTAACATTTTTCTTTGCAAATTTCGGCCCTAACGCCACAACTTTTGTTGTCCCTGCCGAAATCTTCCCAGCCAGGCTACGGTCCACTTGTCACGGTATATCTGCAGCGGCTGGGAAGGCTGGTGCCATTGTCGGTGCATACGGGTTTCTCTATGCTTCTCAAAGCACCGATCCTCATAAGACCGACAAGGGCTACCCTACAGGTATCGGAATCAGGTACTCGCTCTATGTTCTTGGTGTCATCAATTTCTTAGGTATGGCTTTTACGTTTTTGGTACCTGAACCTAACGGCCGATCGCTCGAAGAACTGTCTGGTGAAAACGATGGGGAGGATAAGGAGGTTGCTACTACTGGACCTCCTGCTTGATTAACAAAGTATTGATTGTCACACAAAAATTATTTGATTTTACAAACTGGTTACTTTTGTGTTTTTGTGTTGCGTACGTATCATTGCTTTAAGAATCTTGTAAAGATACAATAAGAGGAAACTATTATGTACCATTTTCTTTGCATCTGATTAGATGCAATTTGCCTTTTGTGAGTGCACGTAATTAATTATTTGCTATTTTCTGTTATAAAGCTGTAACAATTCCATAAAGTTGTAATTAAGAAAATTTATTTTCAAAGCCGAAGGTATGATGATATTGTGTTAACCCTAACTCTGTGCCACGTAAGCGTTATATCAGATTTAACATTTCAACCTTAACCTAATATATATATATATATATATATATATATATATATATATATATATATATATATATATATATATATATATATATATATATTTTTTAATTATAACTCAACTATAACACCACATCTTGAGCCTCATTTTTATCATAACTCAATCAAAAAAACCTCGAGTTATAACTTAACATGCACAGTCACGGTGTGGTAACTCATCCTTAACTCATGTGCAAGTTAGCCCATAATACCACGTTATTGTGTTAACGCATGCCTTAATGACCACCCTTAACAAATGACTATGGTGTGGTAACTCATCCTTAATGCAGGCCAAGTTAAGCCATAACTCATGTGCAGCGTTATCATACTGAGTGCTCTTATTTAAATGAATACGTAGTATTACAATTCAAAGTTGAATTTTCAGAGGTGACTTTTGTACCGTTTTAGATGTATATGTTTACTAGTCACATGACCCGTCCGATGGACGGGCTAGCGTCATGTAAATTTAATAATATTATTACTTATTAGGTCCATACATTTAAGTTTAAAGTTACATATTTATTTTGTTAATAATAAACATATTGTATCAAAATTGTATAATTGCATATTTGCATTGTAAAAATTTAACTATAGATACTTAAACTGATAAAAACAGTAAATAAAATTAAAACATGATTAAGACATTAAATTTTTAATATTGGAAGCATTACTAACATGTAAAAATATAACATGTATAAATTGATCATATAAAAGATTACTTAAGGAACAACATATCTTCGTTAACATGCTTTCGTGAAAGTTGCACAACATGTTACATAAAAATAAATATTAACGACCTTGTTGTCAATAAATATTGCAGTGACCAACTTTTCGTTATCGCTATTCACTTAGTTGCTCACATTGTTTTGTTTCTTGCTCGCTTTGCCACATTACCAATTCACTTATAGCTCGCGTCGCTTGGCCATGCTTCGAGCAGTTGAAAATGAGCTATGTAGTGTCTTAGATGGTTGTCGTATATGTTGTGATCGGAACTTGAAATGGACTTTTTTTCACCTTTCTTGTCTTACACGTGGTGGTTACCTGTAATCCCACGGATACATCAATAAATATCGGATAAGCACAAAAGCAAAAGATCAATGTTTGGAACATGTTACTGTAAAAACTAAAGAAACGTTCAATAAAATCGATCAAATTTGGGGTCTTCATAATGTATACATTCTAACATGGAACTGCTCAAAACCACATGGCTAACATTTGCAAGAAGTTCAACAATTACTTTTTCAAGTAAAATTGTGAAGTCCAAATTCATTAACACAAGTTCAACAATTAATTTTTCAAGCAAAATTGTGAAGTCCAAATTCATCAAAAGAGAGTGTAGATTCTACCCGAACGTCTATAACAACCTTATGTTATAATTTGGCGCAACTTCATTATATATCACCATTTCATACTATATACCCAAAAAATCTTTAGCTTGCAAGTCATGTGTGTTGCTCTTCTCTCTCGCGATATGTATCATTACGATGAACATTCAAATTAAATTTTACTATGTCCTGGCTTATCACATAAAGTGATGGGCAAAATTTTGCGTAAAAAATCTTACAGTTTTCAATGGATCAATTTAATTCTTATAGCTCCAAAATCTTACCGTTTTGAATGGGTCAGACCCGTCAACAGAATTGCATAAATAAAGGTCAATATAATATAAAATCTACAACAAAAACAAAATTTAATTTTTATAGCAGCAAGAAAAGGTGAAATTATAACCATCAATAGGATCCTTGAATGTCAGTTATGGAAAATGGATTGGAATTTATAGTATACCTGTTTTCGATCTCAGTTACAATCTCAAAGTGACCATGTTCTCGCACAAATAGTTTTCCTTCTTGCCTTAACTTCCTATCTACTTCTGCAATCACGGATTCTAACTTGCACCTGAAATGAAAATGTATCTCTTAATTATGTAGGCTGGCAACAAATATCCTTGCGGTTTTATAGGGGCGCGTTACAGACTCTAGTACTTTTAAAAATTTACTGATGTTATACATCAAATAATGCTTCAATATTACTACTCTTTACTACTGAGGTGTGTTTGTCTCTCTAAAAGTGTTTCTATGATTTTGAATAATGAGTATCAAATCAAAACAACCTTCTGTTGTGGCTTGAGGTGAAGCTTTGGAAGATCAAAAGAGATGGATCACCTTTCTGGAGAAAATATGATCAGCATGAAGATCATATGATGTTCTTGGGTAACTGCTGAATAATTCACAACAATTATGCTATATCCCAAAGAGTCCACCTTCGTATGTAACTGGAAGACACTCCTATATAATTGGAAGCGTGTCTAGTGAAAAAAGTGGCACTACATTTCTCAGCTATACCTTCAAATCTCTGAATGCAACAATAAATCTGAAAATGTTTGAGAACAATAAAAAATGTTAGAACCAAATCCATCATTTTTTTTTTTTTTTTTTTTGTTCTTTAGAAGTATTAATGACTTTAACTTTCACTTACCCTCTCATATCCATAACATTTCTGATGGCTGACCAGTCAATTTCCAAACTATTCAAATACTATTTAGTGACAACATTTTTCTAGCACTTATAGTCATCGGTGAAGTCCTCTAGTGCATGTTGTCCGTACACAACAGCTTTGTGCCTACGAAGTACGAACTTCACCCATGGCATGTAAATACCTAAAATCAAGACACCAAAAATATGATAAAAGTTAATAACATAGTATTAAACTAATAAAAATTGTTAGCATAAGAAAAATAGCATTAAAGTTGTTGTCATGGGGCCCGAAAGGTGTTTCATTGTTGCTACCAGTGTTATTTTGTTAGTTGTTGTCAAGAAAGGTGTTTCATTGTTTCTACCAGTGTTATTTTGTTAGTTGTTGTCACGGTGATTGGTAGTTAATACTTAGATACTCTTTTTTAAACTTCACGAGGATTTACATTAGGAATATATACTTGTTATGCAATTAGCCCTACACAAACTTTCAATATTTCCCCAAGAACAATACCCAATGGCCGGCCGATAGCCGGGCTAGTGTCATAATTTTCAGATTTGAATATTTATCAGGTACATATCTGGCCATTCTCCTTTGATTTTGTTTTTTTAAGATTCATCTGACGTTATTGAGTTTTGAAGATGAAGAAAAAATAGGTTTGATTTTGAATGAAATTAAGCGACTGCTTGATTTTGAATATTTGATTTTGTGCCTGTTTTATGGATCCATCTTGTTTCAAGGTAAATGACAGATCGTGTTGGTTTGATTATTTGACTGCATAGATCGAGTGAAATGAGTTGTTTGAAACGAAGCCTACTAAATAATAGTCATAGTAATTTACATGTATGTTGCAAAGTTATCATCTACGCGCTATAACAAAGTTTGCTCTAAGGGCCTATTTGGATTTATCTTTTTGAAATGCTTAAATGGTACTTTGCTGTTTTTTCAATTTTTAGGTATAAGCTTCTGTTAATTAAATTATATAATCAAATTTTTCTAAGAAATTATGGATCACAGGCTGATCTTAATAAATAAGAAAATTTGAGCATATGATCTTTTTTACAAATTCAAACAAAACAAATAAGCCTAACTTAAACACTCTTTGAAATTGAACAAAATAAATTCTAACCCATTCTTTTGACCCATTTATAGATGAGTAATAATCAATAACATACCTTTTATCAAAATGAAGGGTATCTAGATGATATCTTTCGGGTGCACGTATCATATGAGTTCTCCCACCATTTGAGCAACAAAGTTTCTCAGATGCATCTCTACATAGTCTTAAGCCACTTATAACTCTTGACAGAGACTTATGGGATGCCAAGATTCATCATTATCAACAGACCCATGGTTCCGATGATGAGTTCTATGGCTAATTCTCGTGTAATTACAACCATAATTAATACTAATTTATAAAAGAGAATAGTTTAAATTATCTATTAAGTATGAATTTATTCTTGAATAGAAACATACCATCCATGGTAGGGTATAAGGATATATGAATGAAGAATATGCCCAACCACACTATTGAGTTTTGTGTTGTTAGAAAAGCTTCGAGGCCACTGTCCAATAAAAAACCAAATCATAAACCTATAGTTATGATTTAGAACAACCATTGACACAAAAAGTTGAAAACTTTTTATATAATTTAGAGCTTTAACTATTTAATTACAAATCATGGCCAAGAACAAACAAAGCCTAGAACATGGTTCTTTGAGCAAACCAATACATGGGCCAAGCTACCATATTATTAAAATAAGCCGCACCACCCGAAAACCACCACCAAGTATTTCATTCTAAACTTGTTTGACTACACCTTTATATCAAGAGCACTTGCAATCTCAATTAATGAATCCATATAGCTTGATATAGTATATCTTCTCAAAGCATACAAATCACTACCAGAGTAGGCAATCATCCAGTATTCATAGTCTAGGATTATATGAACACAAGGCTTTTGACAGATTAATCATCAATGATTCCAAAATCGCATCATTCAAATCATACTATCAACGATTCCATTTCATCAAAATCCTTTATCTAGTATAAAACCATATTAAAGGTTCAAATTTATAAAACTACCTAAGTAGCCCTAAAATAACCTTGTCCCTAACAATAACATATATAGCAACTGATCAAATGTGAGTAAAATTAAAATTCTAGATGATAATTGAATGCAATTGATTCTTGTGGATTTGAATCCACAAAATTTAATCAATTTTAAATAAGCAAATTCATATTCTGTGTTGAATTGCATGTATAAAATAATTGAAAATCAAATTTAAAATTAAACAAACCTGGATAAAGATTGTAGATTCAATAGTATCATCAAGACCTTAACTTCAATCATCATCTAGTGTTTCTATTTAATTAGAAATCTCCGGTAAACAATTTTAAAGAAACGTATTTTTTTGAGGTTATTGATGGAACGAATATCATGAGGCTGTGATTGTGTGGTGTGAATGGTGAAAATTGTTTGCTAAAGATGGAATTGATTGATCGGCGTTTGTGTTTACTGGTTTGATTTAGCATTGAGTGATGGGAGGCGTGATTATAGGCATGATTTTTGTTAGGGTTTGAATGATATTGAGAAAAGTGTGCGTGAGGATTAAGGTGATAGAAGGAGGAGTGTGGGAGGAGCGTGTATTTGGTTGCCAGGTAATTAAAATGAGACAGTCTGGCATTCTTTTGCAGTTTCCACATATTTCTTTCATGCCAAGTGGCATATGTGAGGTAGCATGTTCTTCTATTATATATATTGGGAGATTAAATAAGCTCGATACATACAACATACAAGACGTAATTCATAAATAGAAGGGAAAAAGGCATGAAAATGTAACAAATTTGTCATATTTTATCTTGTTGTATAGCAATCTTTATTTTTACTTATTTTATATATTATACTTTTGAATTCCGTCTATTGTATTATTGTATGTATTTTTTGACAATTTTACTTTGTCATTTATTGACACTCTTATTAATAGGTAAGGGCAAAATTATCATAAGATGCACACAATAAGCGAAATTCAAAAGTATAATTTGTATAATAAAAAATAAAATAAAATAAATAAATAAATAAAGTAAAATAACTACACAACAAAGAAAAAAGTAGTAAATTAGTTACATTTTTGTGTCATTTGCCGAAAATAAAATGTCTATAATAGAAAAATAAAGTAAAAAAGAATTACATTACAAAGCAAAAAAGGTCAAGTTAGTTATATTTCCGTGTATTTTGCTCTTAATTTATTGATCACCCATATAACTCAATTTGTTTCATTAGTGTAGCTCAAGTAAACAACCTTTTTCTTGTTACAATGTTAATGCGAGGAATACCAACATGTAGACAAGTGTGTGCATCTGTTTAAATTGTATACGTGAAATAAGAATTGATTGGATGCTAATACTTGACCATTTGAACCAACAATAAGTTTGTTTTACATAAATATATTGTATCTTTGACTTTCCTTTAAATGGAAAGGATTAAAATTAATACAAACATAATTACTAATATTGAAAAGAACTGTTTTGCTATGAAATTAATACATTTCGGAAGTTACATTACTGGAAATTAAATGTAGGGTTGTAAGTTGTAACAACCCATTAACAACATCATCACCGTTACTCCCTTCAGCCCTCCAACAAACACACAATGTCACATCCTACTTATTATACGCTTTCATATCTCTCAATCTCACTGCAGCCGCCGACACCAACTAATTCCACCGCCACCACTTCCAACAGCATGTGTTGCCACCACCACCGTTATACATATACATACTTTTTTTGGGTAAAGGGTATTCCACCCGGTAAAATATAATACTCCAAAAAAATGTTTAAGTACAATAGAATGTGGCTGATGTAACACATTAACCGCAAGTAATCACTTGACTCAACCACTGAATCATTTATGACATGCCATAAACGACAACTAGCTACAACCAACTATACCTCCAAACCAAAAACCAGCATAAAAGATACAATTTATGCAATATATATATATATATATATATATATATATATATATATATATATATATATATATATATATATATATATATATATATATATATATATATAACAACCTAGTTAAGACAAAAATCTTAAATTTCAGCAGCCTTTAACTAAGCAGGGGAGAGGCCAAAATTATCATCTTCATTATTTTTGTCTTCACCCGCATCCGCTTTGCATTGCTTACAAAGACTCTGCTCATTACCTCCACTTCTAGAATACAAGGTCCTAATGTGATCATCAAAAACTTCATCACCTTCGCTGTCAGAAACTACCACATTGCCCACCTTAAAGAATGGGTTACTACCTACCTTAGTTGAAGAACAACCTTTTTAAGAGGTTTACCATCATCATAGACAAGGGTAGCTTTCTCATCAAAAATAAGTTTTTCAAGCATCTCAATTTTGTCAACAATAGGAGTGTTCTTCATATGTGATGGACACGTAGTTTTGGGAGAAATGGAGATAACTTCAGGAGTACAAGTAGTGCCAATCACAGGTTTCAAAACCGAATCGTATTCCGTAAGCACATCAAAATTGTTCTTCCTATCAATTATTATTCTTACCTTGGTTATCTCAGGAAGGAGCCGTACTATTAGTAGGATCAGTAGTAGGTTCGTTACAAGAAGTAGAACCTACATTAACCATTAGAGAACCTGTATTCGATTGGACAGAAGGTTTAGAGGTCGATGCTCCTCTATTCTTTGGCTTAGTAACAGGCCTATAGTAATACGAAACTTTAGGCTGTTGAAAAAGAATCTCATCAACATGACGATTAGTACCCTGAAGCTTATCTTTTCCTTTCTTCTTATAAGCTTCAATGAAACCTTCTTCATAAACCAATGATTTATCTTTCACAACCAGTTTCACTATCTTAGGACATCCATCATCATTGTGATCAAATACTTTACAAGTCTCACATCTTGGCGGCTTCCACTCATATATTCATTTTTTTCAAATGAATGGCCTGACCCATTAGGGTAATGGATAGCAACTACAAGAGAGTCAAGTAAGGCTTCCTTTGAGGACACTTCCACAAGGGTCCTAGCATAGGAATTACGACCCCACGACTTAAGGCACATCGTACTCATGTAGAAATCAAGCATGATAGGATGACCAATTTACGTTGTAATCAAACTAAGACCAACCTCAGAATATGCAAAAACCGGAATATTATTGAGTTTAACCTAAACATGAACTAAAGTTATATCATCTTTTGTAAGTTTAGTGTTCGGGGTCCAAATATTCAAAAAAATAGTCACCAATCATATCAACCATGGACCTTCTTCCAACACCCTTTCCATACCCTCTTTGGCTTCAAATTTGTTTAAGATCTCACTAGATCTCGTGACTTTGGTTTTGGTTGATGTGGTATTGGACCCGGTGAGTTACAATAATTTTTACGGAGAGATCCAGCCAATGATGAATATCATCTTGTTGTTAAATTTTGATTAATGATATTTCTTTGAGTCCACTTACGATTCTGTTTGTTGATTTTGAAAGTTAACACAAGAAACCATAAATTTGACGCTAACACAAACCAATCTCACCTCCATCACAACCGCCTCCATCTCTTGGCGGTTTTTGTGTTGTTGACAAAATTATTGTAAAAATTCTGTTAATACAAATATCGAATAAAAATGTTATTTATATTTTACGATCTTTGCTAAGTTTTGTTAATGACAAAATGTAAACTTTAGTTTCAAAGTAAATCATAATCTTAGTTTTAAAGACTTGCATAACTAGACATTTGCTACATTCTATATTTCATAAAACACAACACTTTTTATTTCTTAAAATAGAAATGTCACGTCACATTTATGGCAAGTTTTGTCAATATACATTTATGGAAAGAAAGTGTGTTTGACTAACCATATGTTTGCTTACACAAGTTTTGTGTTTGACTAGATGTAATGAGATATGACATTGTTTGGTTTGCAAGATTTATTGCAAAACCAACTGCAAGCCTGGCAGAACCCTGGGGGTACACGGGCAGAACCCATCTGAGGGTTCCGCCGTATCCGCCAGACCTGCAGAAGGTTTTGCTATAAATACCAAGCCACAAGTTTGATTTTTGGCTTATCATTCTACATCATATTTTCACACACATTCATTCATTCTTTCATCTAACCCTTTAACCTCTCATATGTGAAGTTTCTTTTTGTAGCAAAGAAGTTCATGAGTTCATAAAAAGTTATAAGTATTCAACACAACGTTGCAAGACTTGTTAGCTTAGCATTGTGTAGACTTGTGTAGTTTACACTTCATTTGATTGTGTATTTTCAGTAGTGACCGGTTAGTATTTTAGTCCTCAAAATACAAAGTGTGACGGGAGTTGTTGTACCCTTGTAAAAGAACTAACGGGAGTGGTTGTACCCTTGTAAAAGAACTCGACATCTAACTTAGTGTCGGTAAACGTGTATAAGCGAGTGTAAGGTTTTCTCCGCCGGTGAAAGGAGCTTGTTGACTAGTGAAAGAAACTCTCGAGTTGGATCCTCGGGGCGTGGACGTAGGGCAAGGAAAAAGAGTCCTTGTAGCCGAACCACGATAAATACTCGTGTTGTGGTTTGATCGTTTCTTTCTTTATACTTGCATGTTATATATTGTGTTTGTGTATATATCTTTGATCAAAACGAAAAGTTTCAAAAGATAACTAAACAAGTTAAAAAGATTTCAAACAGTAAACTATTCAACCCCCCTTCTAGTTTTCCACAATTGGCATCAAGAGCTACGTTACTCAAGCTTTTAAAATATATTGTATTTTAAAACTTGAAACCATCCATGGATTTTGAAAATTACAAAGAAGGGCAATCTATGCAAAGACCACCACTTTTTGAAGCAAATGGTTTTATATATTGGAAAAACCATTTTGAAACTTACATGAAATCTAAAGATATAGATTTGTGGTATATAATCATTGATGGTGATAATATAGCTTCTAATACTAAAGATGATGATCAAAAAAAATTGATTGCTAAAAATAATGAAGCTAAAATGATGCTTTACAATGCTTTACCTAAGAAAGAATATGAAAGAGTCTTTATGTGTAAAACCGCCAAAGATATTTGGCAATCTTTAATAGTCACTCATCAAGGAAACTCACAAGTCAAAGATAACAAAATTGATCTTCTTGTTCAACAATATGAACAATTTGTTATTCCCGAAGATGAGATTATTGATAATGCATTTGCTAGGTTCAACACTATTATTACGTCACTTAAAGCACTTGATGAATCTTTTTGTAGTAAGAATTTTGTCAGGAAATTCCTTAGAGCACTCCATCTGAAGTGGAGAGCAAAAGTGACGGCAATTGAAGAATCCAAAGATCTTTCAAGCATGTCACTTGACGAGCTAATTGGAAACCTCAAAGTTCATGAAATGGTAATGGAAAAAGATTCGGAATTAGTTAGAGGCAAGAAAGAAAAAGTTAAGTCCATTGCCTTGAAAGCTAGAGTCCAATTAAGTGATGATGAAGAATCTACTTCGGATAGTGATGATGAGGAATATGCTATGGCCGTTAGAGACTTCAAGAAGTTCTTTCGTAGACGAGGGAAGTTTGTAAGGCAACCTAAAGATGACAAGAAAACCTTCCGAAAAGATTGTGATGATAGGAAAGGAAAGGTTGAAAGGAAATGCTATAGGTGTGGAGACACAAGTCATCTAGTAGGAGAATGTCCAAAACCACCCAAGAGCAAGCCTCAACAAGCTTTTGTGGGTGGTGCTTGGAGTGACTATGAAGGAGATGACGATGAGCCAAAGAATGATGATATTGCTCTCATGGCTCACGACCGAAATGAGGTACTCTCCGACTCATCTTACCCCTCTATTGATGATGAAACCTTACAAAAAGAATATAACAAACTTTGTGAATTGAGCTTGAAAATCATAAACAAAAATAAGTTTTTGAAAACCAAAAAGGAGGTTTTAGAAAATGAAGTTTATGAGCTAAAAGAAAAGGCTAAGAGATTAGAAAAGAGTAAAGGTATTGACACATCTTGAAAATCATGTGAAGAGCTTAAACTCAAAATTGAGAAACTTAAAATTACTCAAAATGATCTAATAAAACAAACCACAAAGTTTAAGAAGTTCGATAAGAGCATTTCTTGTGCGGATGAAATTATGAAACTTCAAAAGTCACCATTTGATAAAACAGGACTAGGGTTCATGAAATTAGAAACTTCAAAGGGTCAAACGAAACAAGAAAAGAATGCACAAGAAACTAACAAAACTGCTACAGCAGCCCGCGGAACAGACGGAACCCAATTCAGGGTTCCGCCCATTGAACCCAAAGGTTCCGCCAAGTCTGTTGCAGCAGTAACACCATCCACATCGGATCGTTCAAAATTTGTTAAAGTTACATATAAAAATGGAACAAAACCTGCCTTTAAAACTGGAGTAGGACTTAGTAAAAATGAATTTAGAGCTAAGACTACTCAACCAAGACCTAAGACTCCAATTCCCAAATGCCCCTTTCCAAAGAGCAACTTCAACACACGACCAAACTACCAACATGTATGGAACCAAAACACTCCTGGACATTACCAAACTCCAAATTACATGTCATGGAACCCTTATGTTCTACTTTCATACTTGGAACAAGTTAATGGTATGCTTAACCAAAATAGACCCATGAGAAATTGGGGACCAAATGTTTGAGTGTTTTTTGTAAAATAGATGTGCCTCAAAGTTTGTTTGGAACCGGATGAATAGATTAAAGATAGCGGTTTTTCAAGGCACATGACGGGTAACAAGAACCTCTTCACTACTTATCATGAATGTGATGAAGGTAATGTTACGTTTGGTAGTAAAGCTAAGAGCAAAATCATCGGAAAAGGTACAATCTCTCATGACTCCCTTTTTATAGATGATGTAGCTCATGTTGATAACTTAGGTTTTAATCTTCTTAGTATTAGTCAACTTTGTCGTAATAAGTATAATGTCCTTTTTAGTGAAAACGGAAGTAAAATACTTAAAGATGGTATAACCATAGCTAAAGGTGTTCTTAAGAACAACATATACGTCATGAAGATGGATCCAACATCTAGAGACAAACTTTGTCTTACTTCATTAGATGAATCTTCAACTTCATGGCATAGACGTTTAGGACACGCTAACATGAGACTTATTCAAAACCTCTCCTCCAAAGACTTAGTTCGAAACCTACCTAAGTTGAAATATGACCAACACTTTTGTGATGCTTGCAAAGTCGGTAAACAAGTCCATAGTAGCCATAAGGCTAAAAACTTGGTTTCTACATCTAGGTGTCTAGAACTTTTGCATATGGATTTATTTGGTCCATCTGCTATACAAAGTTATGGAGGTAACTTCTACACTTTGGTCATAGTCGATGATTACTCAAGATATACTTGGACAAAAATTTTGAAAAGTAAAAATGAAGCTTTTGATAAATTTGAGATTCTAAGTAAGAAAATTCAAAATCAAGTAGGGTCTAATATTGTGTCTATTAGAACGGATCACGGTCGTGAATTTGATAATGAATTTCTATTTGGAAACTTTTGTGATATTAATGGTATTACTCATAACTTTTCGGCTCCACGTACCCCTCAATCTAATGGTGTAGTAGAACGTAAAAACCGGACATTGCAAGAGATGAGTAGAACAATGCTTAATGAACAAAACATTCCACAAAAGTTTTGGTGTAATGCCGTTGACACATCAACGTACATTTTAAATCGAGTCTTAATTAGACCATTTTTGAATAAAACTCCTTATGAACTATATAAAGGTAAAAAGCCTACATTAGGATACTTTAGAGTGTTTGGGAGTAAATATTTCATTCTTAACACCAAGGATTATCTCACCAAATTTGACCCAAAGTCTTATGAAGGTATATTTCTTGGATATTCACAAAATAGTAAAGCTTACATTGCTTTGAACAAAGAAACCTTAAGAGTCGAGGAATCATTGAACGTAACATTTGATGAGAGTCCACCTCCCTCTAAGACATCACCTTTGGTAGATGATGACTTAGTTGAAAGCCAAGCAATAGAATGTCAAGAGATCTTAGGTAATGACAAGGAAGATGAACTATTAAACAAAAAACTTGTCAATGTCAAAGAATCTAAAAGTCATCCATTAGATGGTGTCATAGGAAACATTAACGAAAGAACTCTAAGATCAAAAGTTCAAAATGAAAGCAACTACTTTTGTTTCGTGTCAACCATTGAACCGAAAAACATTAATGAAGCCATTAAAGATGAGTCTTGGGTAATTGCAATGCAAGAAGAGTTAAACCAATTTGTTAGAAATGATGTATGGACATTAGTTCCTCAACCAAAGAGTCAAACTATAATTGGAACAAAATGGGTCTTTCGTAATAAAATGGATGAAAATGGAATTGTGTCTAAAAACAAAGCTAGGCTAGTTGCACAAGGATATAATCAACAAGAAGGCATTGACTACGATGAAACTTTTGCTCTGGTTGCTAGGCTCGAGTCAATTAGAATCTTACTTGCATATGCATGTGCACACAATTTTAAACTCTTTCAAATGGACGTCAAAAGTGCATTTCTAAACGGAGTCATAAATGAAGAAGTGTTTGTTGCTCAACCACCAGGCTTCATCGATTTTGAAAAACCAAATCATGTTTACAAACTTAAAAAGGCTCTTTACGGACTTAAGCAAGCTCCAAAAGCATGGTATGATCGACTTAAGACCTTCCTAGTTGACCATAAGTATACCATGGGCTTAGTTGATAATACTCTCTTCACTAAGAAGAAAGATTCACATATTATCATAGTGCAAATCTATGTTGATGACATTATATTTGGATCAACTTGTCAAGAATTATGTGTTGATTTCTCAAAAATCATGTATGACGAGTTTGAAATGAGTATGATGGGAGAACTCAACTTTTTCCTAGGACTCCAAATTAAACAACTAGAAGATGGTATCTTCTTTAACCAATCTAAATATATTAAGGACATGCTTAAGAAATTTGGATTAGAAGATTCGAAACCAATCAAAACACCCATCTCCACGGAAACTAAACTCACTAAGGATGAGGAAAGTGAATCCGTAGATAGCACTAAATATAGAGGTATGATTGGAAGTCTACTTTACCTAACAGCTAGTAGACCCGACATTATGTTTAGTGTTTGTCTATGTGCGCGTTTTCAAGAAGATCCTAAGACAACTCATCTCGAAGCCGTTAAAAGGATTTTTAGGTATATTAAGGGCAATACACATTTAGGTTTATGGTATCCCAAAGGAACGGGAATAGACACCATAGTGTATGCCGACTCGGATCATGCCGGTGACTATGTTGATAGAAAAAGCACAAGTGGTATTTGTACTTTTGTTGGACATTGTCTCACCTCATGGTTCTCTAAGAAACAAACGGCTCTTGCTATCTCAACAACGGAAGCCGAGTACGTTTCGGCCGGAAAGGCATGTCAACAAGCTCTTTCGATAAAGCAAGCTCTTGTCGACTACGGAATTTAACTAAACGACATTACCATTCTTTGTGACAACAAAGGAGCTATTAATCTTAGCAAAAACCCGGTTCAACATGCTCGTACCAAACATATTGAAATCCGTCATCATTTCCTTCGTGACAACGTTCAAAAAGGAAATATCTCAATTGAGAAAGTTTCTTCCGAAGACAACATAGCCGACAATCTCACAAAACCCCTTAAACGAGAACCTTTTAACCTTCTTAGGCTAGGCTTAGGACTCATGGAACCTACATTGTAGTTCTAGACATTAGACAAAAATCACGAACAAATAAAAACAAATCCATAACTCTTTTTCTCAGCAGGGTCGGCGGAACCCTCAGACACAACGGACGGAACCCATTTTTAGGGTCCGCCGTATCCGCCGACCTGCAGAACCATTTTTTTGTTTATATTAAACCAAACACCTATTATCTCATACCACCACTTCCAAACTGCTACTATTCACTTTACCATTCATCCATACCTACGATTTCTTGGTCTTCCTTTCACTCACATTGCAAATCAGTCATCATTGTAAGTATTCTAAACTTGATTACAATCCTGATCTGAGTCTAGGAATTCTATTTTTGCACAAAAACAAAAACTTGGGGTTATGCATTAACTTGAGAAACTCATGCATGAAATTAGGTGTTTAACAAAACTAATCATATTCCCCATAGTTAGGAACTGCATTCTTACTAAGTGTAAACATGTTTGCTAAAACACCCCATGTCAAATTCTTTCAAAAATTTCTCACAAATAGGACAAATATTTTTTCGTCTCACATTGAGAATACAAAATTAAAACGTTATGTTTAAAACATCACTTGCATAATGTCTCTTGAATGCTAAAGGGAATACATAACCAATATGTATTTTCGGGTACATTCAAACGAAGCTACATTGAACTAGGAGTGCTTGGGTTATCTTTTGTTTTATAACAAAACTTGCATTATAAAACGTTTTTTAAGCATCAAAATGAGTCAAGATAACCGCACCTCCACATTGTTTTCATATAGGCACACACTAGAACAACCACATTACAATAGTCGTTTACTTAGACTAAAATGTGAAATTTTGTTTTTCTAGGAATCATCATGCCTCCTCTAACTCACTATGACCACAAGGACACCATTAAGTACTTACCCAAACACCACAAAAACAAAGGCCTTACCCCAAATCAAGTCAATGTTTTCAAAGCCTTAGAAAAAAATTATGTCCATGAGGGTAGAACCATTGACCCGTCCTTCCTAGAAGGCACAAACCTCTACACGGAATTTGCCACAATCAACTTTGAGTGTCTTTTAGAAATCGATGAGCCTATTTGTCCTAGGTTCATTCTAGAATTCTATGCATCTGTCACTCTCTCCACGGATGAGTATGGTCGCATGTCTATCAACTTTAGGGCTAGTGGTCATCAATACTCCTTCACTCTTGAGGAGTTTGCTCAAATCATAGGTGTCCCAAACCATGGTACTTGCATCTACTCCGACTTGTACTCCCTCTCAACTCTTGACACACTCTTTGACTGCATCCATCCCTATGACACCCCTCTTGTATCAAAAGATGTACTTCGTGACCACCTCTTTGTTAGGACAACAAACACTAGGAGAACCCATTCGGGAAATGAGGTCGATAAGGACCTATATGGAATGGAAATGAATGAACTCAAGCCCCAATTCAAGAAATGGGAGGAAGTCCTTAGAGCAAATGTCATTAGCACCATAGGAAACCGAGATCATATAAATCTTTGCCTTTGCTACATGCTCTACTCTTTGTCCGTTAGGCAACCCTTCAACCTTGCCTACTACATGTCCAAGAGAATGGCCGACATTCCCGTGCATGGCACAACGGCTATGCCGTATGGAATGCTCTTGACCCGTCTCTTTAGGTTTATCTCTCCTATTCCACCAACTCCAAACGGTCTTCGTTTTGACTACTCTCTCATTGCACACACCTTTGTCCCACTTAGTGATAAGAGAGTTTACAAATCCCAAGGAAAACGTCCTCATCCTCCTACCTCCTCATCATCTTCCTCAATGAGTGAAGATGACACTTTGCCCAACTCTAGGCTCCCACCTCTAGAATACCTATCCCAACTTCCGGATATTCCAAATGAGTCGGCGGAGTTCAAGCAAACAAAGGGGATGTTTAAGAATCTTGAAAGATTCCTTGGAAAGCTCACGAACAAGATTGACCGTCAATGAGTGCGGGTGTGTAGGATTGTTTGGCACTAGGTGCTATTTGAACAATTTGGTCTTTTAAACAATGTTGGTCATGTATTTGTGGGTTGGTACAACTTGTGATACTATTTGGAACATGTATTAACTTACTATTATGCAGGTATACAACGTTTGGCACGTTGTCAAATTTTCATGTTTATGAATTTTTCACTAAGTATAGTGAAATTCGCTAGCCCCCCGGTCAAACTCCTATGGTATGCGTGTTTACATGTCCATTTTTTGCATTGCCTAACCAGATATGCAATATATTTTCGATTTTAGGAGTTTTCGAAAAATTTGAAAATCATCTCGCGGGTCAAAATCGCGGACTGTATAGTTTTTCAGGTCTGGCGGATCTGGCGGTACCCTATATTGGGTTCCGCCAGTGTAATTTCTGGGCAACCCAGAAATGGCCCAACGGAACGGACGGAACCCTCACACGGGTTCCGCTTGTGTAATCCAAGGGTTCCGCCAGATTTCCTGCAGTTTTTTTTTTTTTTTTTTTTTTTTTTTTTTTTTTTTTTTTTTTAGTTTTCAACATTTCAACATCCACTCAACCACATACCATCCTTTTAGTTAGAAACCTACTTCCTGCAATTTGCTAAACACAATAGGATAGTTCTCATTCCTTATAACTCAAAAAAAACCATTTCCCGCCAAATTTCAAAAATAGCCATAATAACCTCAAGGAACCTTCACACATAAAGGAAGGAACCCTTCCAAAGGTTCCTTGAAATCCCTGAGACATATCCTTCAACAAATCTGCCAAAACCACTAAGCATTTAGTGCAAATCTTGTCTTCTCACTTCACCATTTTCATTGGATTGACTTCCATAATTTGGCAACCCACATTAGTCTTCCAAATCATTAGGAACCTCCATTTTTGTATGGCTAAACATCAAATCCGAACACTCCTTCCCACACTCCTTCATCACTATAAATTGAACCATCCTAAAACACTATCAAATCACACCTTCCCCATCACAATCTCTAATCTTTAAACCTTTTTAACCATGACTAAGTCAACTATCACCTCTCAACCATCAAGACCCGTTCGGAAAACCGCCGGAATAAGTGTCAAACCACTTTGGTCTAACCAATCCATCAACCTAAGCTCCTCATCCTCGGATGAATTCACCTCACCTATAAAAAATGAACATTTTCTAAACCTTGCATCTCCATCTCCATCTCCATCACCCAATGAACCCAATGAGCTCACTCCACCACCAACAAAGTCACCCATTGACCCAACTCCCCCAAGTGCTCCAACCCAACCATCCAAAACTCCATTACCATCAACATTACCTAAACTTGAACCTATGGAGTTATTTGGGTCTCCTCCAACATCGCCACACCCTTTTGTACAATATCTCAATGATCTTCCACCAAGACCAACACAACACCACCTTTTGCAAATGAAACACCAAGGTCATTTCTTGACCAAAATGAGCATTTTAACCACAACCAACCACCACAACAAGAATACCACCAACCCAAACCATTGTTGTTTCACCCTATCTACCATGACATCCATGGTCCTCTTTATGGAGAACCAAATTTTGAAAACCATGATCACCCAACCTCACCACATTCTCAAGCCCAAACCTTTGAGTCTTTCTTTCCTTCCTATGAGGAAATTCAAAGCGTGGTCGAGAATCACCTGCATCAAGCAATGGAATTTCAAACCACCTTGCTTGACTCTATACCAAACCCAACCTCCAACCAAGAACCAAAAACCAGCCAACCCTCAAACCAAGAAACCAAAACCAACCCATTTCCACCCACTCATCCTCATGTTTGCTCACATTGTGAGCAAATGGGTGAAAGCATCAAATTGTTGCTTCACCAATTTCAAGACGAAACCCGTTTTGCATTCCAACACGTCATAGAACGTTTGGATGCTCTTTCCCACCAAAACAAATCCTAGACAACACTTGGAGGCCTTTTGCCCCATTTAGGAAAGTAGGATTTGATTTTTTTATCTCTTGGTTATTTTTAGTTTTTTTTAGAAGTAGGAGGATCTTTCTCATTTCTTGTCTTTGACTTTTAAAAGTCAAATTTTACTTGAAATGACATCTTTTTCTACTTACTTACTTGCATTGTTGGTTAATCATTTTTGAGTTGTTATTGTGGTTGCATTATGTGTGGTAACTACAAGCTTGATTATATATATCACCAACTAACCATTTTTTTTGTAGGATCAAAATCCATGTTTCCCATCTTGGCACTCCTTTTAAGGGGAGTAACAACCAAGGGGGAGCACGTGCATTATTCTGCTTCGCCACTCTACTTTTTGTTTCGACAAAAAGGGGGAGAAACATATATTAAACCTTTAAACTTAATATGTGTTTCATCACTTAAGTAAAACAAGTTTAATATAAAAAAAAATTTAAGTCTTAAACACTAAAATTTTGTGAGTTACATAAAAACAAAGTTTATGTTTTGTCATCAACAAAAAGGGGAAGATTGTTAATACAAATATTGAATAAAAACGCTATTTATATTTTACGATCTTTGCTAAGTTTTGTTAACGACAAAATGTAAACTTTAGTTTCTAAGTAAATCATAATCTTAGTTTTAAAGACTTGCATAACTAGACATTTGCTACATTTTACATTTCATAAAACACAACACTTTTTATTTCTTAAAATAGAAATGTCACATCACATTTATGGCAAGTTTTGTCAATATACATTTATGGAAAGAAAGTGTGTTTGACTAACCATATGTTTGCTTACACAAGTTTTGTGTTTGACTAGGTGTAACGAGATGTGACATTGTTTGGTTTGCAAGATTTATTGCAAAACCAACTGCAAGCCTGGCGGAACCCTCGGGGTACACGGGCGGAACCCATCTGAGGGTTCCGCCGTATCCGCCAGACCTGCAGAAGGTTTTGCTATAAATACCAAGCCACAAGTTTGATTTTTGGCTTATCACTCTACATCATATTTTCACACACATTCATTCATTCTTTCATCTAACCCTTTAACCTCTCATATGTGAAGTTTCTTTTTGTAGCAAAGAAGTTCACGAGTTCATAAAAAGTTACAAGTATTCAACACAACGTTGCAAGACTTGTTAGCTTAGCATTGTGTAGACTTGTGTAGTTTACACTTCATTTGATTGTGTATTTTCAGTAGTGATCGGTTAGTATTTTAGTCCTCAAAATACAAAGTGTGGCGGAGTTGTTGTACCCTTGTAAAAGAACTAATGGGAATGGTTGTACCCTTGTAAAAGAACTCGACATCTAGCTTAGTATCGATAAACGTGTATAAGCGACGTGTAAGGTTTTCTCCGCCGGTGAAAGGAGTTTGTTGA
Source organism: Artemisia argyi (assembly GCA_030686995.1). Taxonomy (NCBI): domain Eukaryota; kingdom Viridiplantae; phylum Streptophyta; class Magnoliopsida; order Asterales; family Asteraceae; genus Artemisia; species Artemisia argyi. The sequence goes on from CM060684.1 coordinate 139,162,244, forward strand.
CTAGTGAAAGAAACTCTCGAGTTGGATACTCGGGGCGTGGACGTAGGGCAAGGAAAAAGAGTCCTTGTAGCCGAACCACGATAAATACTCGTATTGTGGTTTGATCGTTTCTTTCTTTATACTTGCATGTTATATATTGTGTTTGTTTATATATCTTTGATCAAAACGAAAAGTTTCAAAAGATAACTAAACAAGTTAAAAAGATTTTAAACGGTAAACTATTCAACCCCCCTTCTAGTTTTCCACAAATTCGCATTTTTGGATTATTATTCATTTTTACTATTCACTTTCACTATTCACTCCTAAAATTTTTATTTCACATTCTCGTAAGTTAACCTATTTTAATGATAATCTGAGAGTTTGACGCTCATCAGATCATTTCTACAAAAATCACGAAACCGTGTCTGAGAATTACTTTAAGGTTTAAACATCATTTAGGCATCCCGATATCTCCACACAACATTACAATCAATAGAAATATTATTTTTCACCTTTCATGACATTCTCAAGAAATTTGGAATTTTACATTTTCCGAATTTGCGTTTTACGCGATTTACGCGTTCAAAGCTTATGTTTTCAGATTGAACAACACTTGCGTGACCTATTAAACTTATCACTCATTTTTATAAGATAATAATGGTATATTGATAAGTTTAACCATTTCTATAAGTTTTGTATTTTTACGGTACCCAATTTTATGTTTTGTGATTTAAATACTTACCCTTGACAATTACCGGGACAAAACTGACTCCATAAAAACAAGATAATACCAAAACTCACCTAGTCACCTTCCCTCATTTATGTAGGATGGGGAGTCACCATATATGTGTCTTGATCCTAACCCTTGCACCATTAGATCAAAACATGTGTTTTACTTCCTAAGTAAGGCTTTCTAGGATCCATACATGTGTAACCTTCATGAAGAAGTCTTGCAAACTAACCTCCTCAAAAGCCTATAAATACCCCTTCCTCCCTTGTTCTTGCCATCCATCACCACACAAAAACACACAATCCATTTGCTAGTTTCCTCCAAGAGTTCTAGTCTTTATCAATTCCAAAGCTCTTGTCAAGCTTTTATTGATCCAAAGTCTTAGATCTCACTTCCTTTGGTGATCTTCCATCCACACAAGAAGTGTTCTAGTAGAAGAATACAAGTGCCTTCTCAAGTAGTCACAAGTTGGTGTCAAGAGCTTGGAGAAGTTGGAAGCTAGAGATTCTAGTTCAATCAAAGCCCTAATCCTTGTTCTTAACTTCCTTACTTTAGAGCTGGAAGAAATACTTCCATACATAAAGTTACACTTACATCTTAGAATATTATACATAAGTTGCAATATTTTTCTAGGGAAGTAAGACATAGACGAAATGACGAACTAACGTGCGAAATTATATCACACCTGTTTTTAAGATCTTTCAACCAGTTGTATCTAAAGAACTGGATGGTCATTTAGGTATAGTAAGAGATTTCTATAGTCATGAACGGAGTTGATAAGGCGAAAAATGAACCACTTTTAGGGGGTCATTTAAGCCCGAATCCGAATTTATTTGATCAAATATTGCCCTAAATCGTTCCTTTTGTGATTTTAGGTACTTGGAGAGTGAATTCTGGAAAAGAAGCCATTTTGGACGTTTTCGGAGCATAAAAGTGAAGAAAACGGCAAAGTCTCAATTTTCCATGCTGGGAACAGTAGGTGACGGCGTCAAGAGTAATTTCCTGACGGCGTCAAACCTCAATAATAAAATCCGAGAGTTCATGAAGGCGTCAAGAGTTTTCCTGATGGCGTCAAACCCCAAGAATTAAAATCCGTAGTTGATGACGGCGTCACACACATGGCGTCAAGAGTAATTTGTGTGACGGCCTAGGCCTTGACGACGTCAGAAGTAGATCAAGGCCGTCCGAGGAAGTATTTGGCGGTGAGATGACGGCGTCACACCTGTGTTCTTGACGCCGTCATCCCTATTTTCCTATATATAGTTTTCTAGTTTTTCACATTTAAAGGGAGGAGTTTTGGGAGAAACCCTAAAGACGATTTTGGTGTAACTTTACAGGTTTTTCAAGGGTTCCAACCCCTTGATACCTTGCATGATTAATCAAGATAAGCGTTCTTCTAATTCAATCAATATGTCTATGTGTTGGTTGTCTATATCTTGTTCTTGTCTTAATTCTATCATGCTAGGCTAGATCTCTTTTGTGTTTGCTTAGATCTAATGAAACCTAGATATTGATTATGTGTTGATTACTTGTTTATTCTTGTCTTGGATGAATGATTTATATGTTAGGCTTAAGAAAACTGGCAGATCTCCAAATGGTAACATGCTTGAACGTCTTAAGAAACATGAACCGAGGCGCACTAGGTCTTTATTGGTTGTATTTAATGCATGAGCCACTGTTTACAATCCCTATAGTTGTGCTGGGCATGGTGTAGGAGGAGATAAGAGCTCATAGAATTGGGGAGTTATGTGTGCCACCCCATGAATGGTATTAAGGAATACGATCCGTCATCCATGCAATTATAACAAGTAATTAACATGTAAAAGATATCTAGGGAGTAGTGAAATCTAAGTAAACACATTTTCTCCAATTACTGCTCACAACTTTAGTATACATTAGTTTATTTTCATTTTTATTATTTTATTTTGATTGCATCTTAGTATTGGGTTAGTTGAATAGCAACTAATTCCTCCCACTCTTCCAAAACCCGAGATTTTACTTGCTTTTATAAAAATATAAAAATACAAAAATAATCATCCCTCACCTTTAGAACTAGTATTTAGGCTTTCTAATCCTAGCGACACTATTCCTAAGCTGAACGATCAATCCCCCGGTACTTGTCATTATACTATACTACAACGATCAGGTACACTGCCTGGTGGGGGTTGTAAGCTTCTCGAGATCCCTCGAGAGGTAAAGCCTGTTGCGATTCCCACGCATCAAGTTTTTGGCGCCGCAGCCCGGGGAATAGTTATTGTCTAGGTTAGAATTCCTTTTTATTAGGTCTACTTGCTAGATTCCTTTCTAGTAAGATTTTTATTTTTATTTTTAGGTTTTCTTTAGTCTATCTTTTTCTTTGTGCCCTTTGTTTGTAAAACCATTTTCATTTGTCTTCATGGCGGATGAAATTCTATTTAGATCATTAACTATAGAGGAACAATTAGTTTACTCGGATAGATTTGCTTCCTGTTGTTCCAATGAATTTTTAAGTGATCTTAGATATATACAAGAAGAGATGGGTGTAAAGTTTGATAGGTTTGATGAGTTATGCGCATGTGTGACCTATATTAAACAATCATTGTTAGGATCAACTCCTTTTAGTAAGACCCTTTGGAAAAATTTTGAGGAAAGCCTCCTAACAGTGAACCATGAGTTCAATGAATTGATGGATTTGTATACATCACAACTTGAAGAAACAATTATGGAGGATTTAGCCGAGCATGATCATATTGAGCAAAAAGACCTAGGTTTTATGATCAATGACTTGGAATCTCAAGGAACACATGATGAGGATATAGATGATATTGAGATAAAGAAGGATGAGGTAAATAACACAAACCTACAAAGTACCCCACAACTCCCATCATCACTTGAGGAATACACACCACCCATGACTTACCCGAAAGATGTAGAAGAGACTATAGGAGCCCAAATAGAGGTAGAACCCTTGTACCAAACACCACTAGAGGATATAGGTTTGAATACTTGTAGTGATAACCTTACTCTTAGTTCTAGGGAATTACCTAGTGTTGATGAACCGGAACCTCAATCTTCACACAACTTTCCATCCTTAGATATACATCTAGGAGACAAAAGAGGAGCCGACCCACCCATCAACCCATGTAGTCCGGGTAGTCTTAGGATAAAGGTAATGGACTCTAAGCCTTGTAGAGAGGAAGCCAATATAGGAGTGGAAAATGGCCTTACATGCTTACATCACCCATTTATGATTGATCACAAGAAACATTATGGGTTTAAACCGGGTTTATTAGGTCAAGATGGATCCCCAACTAGTAGTCTCTTGAAGTTGATAGAAAATGATCCCTTTCTAGGAGAAAATCTTAATTCACCTATTAACCCGATTGAATTAGGTAAGGTTATGATGATAGGAGCACACCCCTTTGAGCATATAATTCATCCACCACTCTTTTCTCATGAGGCATATTTCCACCCTAAGGGTGTGTATCGCTACTTCCACCCGCACTTAATCCTAAGTGTAGGAAAAACCTCCCCCATTTCCGTTAAATAAGGGTAGAGTCAGGCTCGTGACTCGAACAAAAACAAGCGCTTCTTGGGAGGCAACCCATGATTTGTGTGATTTTAATTGTTTGATTGTTATTTGCTTCCGTATGCATGCTTAATTTTTATTGTTGGTAGATCATGTTTCTCAATTAAAAAGTGGAAATACTTTATTATGTTGTTTGGCCTAGTCTTAACTCCAACCTAAAAGTATTTTTGCAAAAGATAAGTGTAAGGGGAAACCCCAAATATGTTTTTAAGAAACAAACCGATCATGATTCTCCACAATATTAAATGAACATGTGTATTCGTATTTGTTAGAGTCAAATGCTTGTATTGAGTCATAATGAAGTTTTGCAGGATTTTCCAGGAAGTGGAACCAAGTTTTTCCAGAAATTTTCCGGAAACTTAACATAAGAATTTCTGCAGGTCCATTATGACGGCGTCAGGGGTTTACTCTTGACGGCGTCAGAAGTTAAAAATCTGGAAATTTTACCGGTTTTGTTTTTCTAACGGAGTCTTATGGTTTTTGTGAATTATTAAGTTTTATAATCTCCAGGGAATCTGCAAACTTCATTCCACAAGCATTATATCTTATCTTGTTTTCTAGGATTTAGAAACTTATATAGAATGCCGCCGATTTTACGCGAGGTTGTCTTGTCTATTTTGTCAGGTTTTACAGGTTATGTATGACAAGAAGATGATTTATATTCTGGAAGGGAAGATTTGATTGTTCGTTTTCTTGGAGGAAGATTTAACCTGGCCATCTTATTATCCATACCGAGCGAATCAGGGGAGTATTTGATTTCATTCTCTTTACTTTTTCACTTTTACATTCTTTACTTGAACATTGGGGACAATGTTCATCTTAAGTGTAAGGGGAGGGTAAAAAGATGATACCTTACATATGCACTTTCGCTTGAGTTTGTTTTGTTTGATGGTAGATGTGTAATAAAACTATGAGAAATACTTGTTAGTGCAATTTTAGCGCAAAATTTAAAATTTTTTACAACATTTAGGAGTGAAACTTTAGCCATAGCAAGCGTCTCATGGGTAAGTACTTATTTTATGGAGTAATGGGGAAGAACATCATTTATTACCCCCATATGTACGTTAATCTTAAAATTACTCCAAGTGTTTTGATTTTCTTAATTCGAGTCATTAGTTTAGTTAAATGTAAAGTATGTAAAGATTCAAGTGTAAGGGGAAAGTTCATCCCCTATGATGTATTATTTTGGATGGTAGGGTAAGAGTGTATGTAAAAAAAAAAAAAAAAAAAAAAAAAAAAAAAAAAATCGAAAAATCAAAAAAAAAAAAAAATAGAAAAAGAAAAAAGAGAAAAAACATACGGACTACCATCCCTTTTTATTCTATGTTCATTTTATGTTTTTGTTATTTCTCATTTATTAGCTTAAGTCGAGTCTAGTCTTGGCTTAGCAACGCCATCTTGTACATGTAATTAACCAAGATTGTTAGCTCGCCACCAGTAATAACTTCCTTTATCCAACAAAACCGTGTATTTCATATCCCTACACCTAACGTTACAACCCTTTAAAAGACCTCTTTGATAGTTTATCCTAGGTGCTTACGCCATGTGGTGGAGGTTTGATCCTTTCCCAAGCCTATGGTAATCTATTTTGCTATGACAGGTAGTGAGAGATATCTTCCATTTCCATAATGTTATATTACTTTATTACACCCGAGAGATGTGAGTATCTAAACACTATTTGTGAGGTGCTAGTGTATGACCTCCGTGCTTGTCTATTGGTCTTTAGTGGAACGATTATTTGTTGTAATTACTTTTATATTAGTGTTAAATGACCCCTAACTTGTCTTTTGACTAGAATAAAAGCGCATTTGCTTGAGGACAAGCAAATCTCAAGTGTAAGGGTATATGATAAGGCGAAAAATGAACCACTTTTAGGGGGTCATTTAAGCCCGAATCCGAATTTATTTGATCAAATATTGCCCTAAATCTTTCCTTTTGTGATTTTAGGTACTTGGAGAGTGAATTCTGGAAAAGAAGCCATTTTGGACGTTTTTGGAGCATAAAAGTGAAGAAAACGGCAAAGTCTCAATTTTCCATGCTGGGAACAGTAGGTGACGGCGTCAAGAGTAATTTCCTGACGGCGTCAAACCTCAATAATAAAATCCGAGAGTTCATGAAGGCGTCAAGAGTTTTCCTGACGGCGTCAAACCCCAAGAATTAAAATCCGTAGTTGATGACGGCGTCACACACAGGGCGTCAAGAGTAATTTGTGTGACAGCCTAGGCCTTGACGGCATCAGAAGTAGATCAAGGCCGTCCGAGGAAGTATTTGGCGGCGAGATGACGGCGTCACACCTTTGTTCTTGACGCCGTCATCCCTATTTTCCTATATATAGTTTTCTAGTTTTTCACATTTAAAGGGAGGAGTTTTGGGAGAAACCCTAAAGACGATTTTGGTGTAACTTTACAGGTTTTTCAAGGGTTCCAACCCCTTGATACCTTGCATGATTAATCAAGATAAGTGTTCTTCTAATTCAATCAATATGTCTATGTGTTGGTTGTCTATATCTTGTTCTTGTCTTAATTCTATCATGCTAGGCTAGATCTCTTTTGTGTTTGCTTAGATCTAATGAAACCTAGATATTGATTATGTGTTGATTACTTGTTTATTCTTGTCTTGGATGAATGATTTATATGTTAGGCTTAAGAAAACTGGCAGATCTCCAAATGGTAACATGCTTGAACGTCTTAAGAAACATGAACCGAGGCGCACTAGGTCTTTATTGGTTGTATTTAATGCATGAGCCACTGTTTACAATCCCTATAGTTGTGTTGGGCATGGTGTAGGAGGAGATAAGAGCTCATAGAATTGGGGAGTTATGCGTGCCACCCCATGAATGGTATTAAGGAATACGATCCGTCATCCATGCAATTATAACAAGTAATTAACATGTAAAAGATATCTATGGAGTAGTGAAATCTAAGTAAACACATTTTCTCCAATTACTGCTCACAATTTTAGTATACATTAGTTTATTTTCATTTTTATTATTTTATTTTGATTGCATCTTAGTATTGGGTTAGTTGAATAGCAACTAATTCCGCCCACTCTTCCAAAACCCGAGATTTTACTTGCTTTCATAAAAATATAAAAATACAAAAATAATCATCCCTCACCTTTAGAACTAGTATGTAGGCTTTCTAATCCTAGCGACACTATTCCTAAGCTGAACGATCAATCCCCCGGTACTTGTCACTATACTATACTACAACGATCAGGTACACTGCCTGGTGGGGGTTGTAAGCTTCTCGAGATCCCTCGAGAGGTAAAGCCTGTTGCGATTCCCACGCATCAGGAGTCCACGAAAGAGTTATTAGTCTAAATTGGTGAGTCAAAAATGCTAAATTTCTTGTTTATATGCTTTCATTGTCATTAATTTTTTTTTAAACAGCTGATGATATTATAAAAAAGAACTAACAAAGAGCTAGGACAAATTGTTATCTAACAAAGGATTTTGAATCCATTGGTTCCAAGAAATATGAATCTTTCTATTCCTACTAGAAAACCAAAGAAAGGAATAACTAGTGATGTGATTAAAAAGATCTTTCCAATGTCAGTCCTTTATGCCGAAGATGAGTTGGTTGTGAAACTTCCAAATAACCCAAAGAGAGACCCCAATAATAGATTATAACACCAATTTCCTTGAAGCTCTAATATTTATATTATCAAGCCACGAAAACACCTCTGTAAAAGAGCTCATCGTGTTTGGGTAAAGATCAACCCATTTAAAAGTTAAATCCCAAATGGTTGATGCAAGATCACATGTCCATAATAAATGATGAGATGTTTCAGGGTGTTTTGAACAAATAGGGCAAGCAGAATAACTTAACTCAACACCTTTTCTGCTAAGATTCCATCAAGAAGGGATGCGGTCTCTAAGAATTCTCCAAACAAAAATGTTCACTTTCCTTGGATTAGATTTACACCAGCAAGTAGCGGGGGCTTCAACCGGGAGGATAAGGTGATCGATGTGAAGCCGAGTATGTTTACCAGTGAACATTTTTTATTGAGAGCATTCCATTTCCATTCATCTATAACTTCTCCTAATTGAACATTAGTAACCAAATTTTGTAACTCTTCCAAATGACTTCCTATAGTACCACCTGTTATTGGACGAGACCAGCTCCAAATCCATTCACGATCCCATTTTCACTAACCAGGCAATCCTGGTTAGTTTCCGGACAGAAGAGGCGGCGGTATTTGGTTGTGAGAGGAGTATAAAATATCCATGAATCTCGCCAAAATTTGGTACCTGTACTATCATTCACTTTACGAATAAGAGTGGAGAATGGAATTATACCTTTTTCATTTAAACTATTGATCGATTTCACTATACGAGCCCATACACCTGTGCCACGACATTGGGAGTAAAAACAAGAGCCGAGATCCCCCGAATGACCATGTATATCTGTTATAACTCGCGACCACAAAGAATGTTGTTCATGATTAAATCTCCACCTCCATTTTTGGATTAGCGCTAGATTAAATGCATTTAGACTTCCAATGCCAAGACCCCCTTGCAATTTGGGAGAAATAACTGATTTCCATGCAATCCATGATATCTTTACAGCCTCTCGTTGCTTCCCCAAAAGAAGTTTGATTGAATTTTCTCCAAGGTGTTGTTAACATGAGTAGGCATTGGGAAGATTGATAGAAAGTATATCCCGAGCGAGCCTAAAACTGAGGAGATCAAGGTCGATCTACCACCAATGGAGAGCAAGCTAGATTTCCATCGAGATAAGATTTTGTTGATTTTATTAACAATAGGAACCCAACTGTTGATCCTTGCCATGTTAGAACCGATCTGTAAACCCAAACAAGATAAAGGGAAACATTGAGCTTTGCAACCAGTAACCAAAGCTAAATTGCTCACTTCTGAAGGATCCACCCCAACTCTAAAGAGGTTGTATTTGTGAATGTTGAGTTTAAGGCCTGATACTTTGTAGAAGCAGTTAAGGAGATTCACCACATTTGAAATATTCACACTAGACCATTCCCCTATTAAAAGCACATCATCCGCAAAGAATAAGTGAGAAACTTGAAGAGAATGCAACTTAGCACCATAAAATAATCCTACATTGATAACATCCTCTATAGCAACATGTAATCCTTCCATAACAAGAATAAAGAGAAATGGGGATAGGGGATCACCTTGCCGAAGGCCTTGTTGAAGATTGAATTCAATGGTAAGGCTACCATTTACTAAAACAAAAGGTTTAGCTCATGACAGACACCCGTGTATCCAAGATCTCTAAGTATGGCCAAAACCCGTAAATTGTAAAACTTGATCGAGAAAGTCCCATGAAACTGAGTCGAAAGCTTTTTTGAAGTCAATTTTAAGAATCATTAACTTCGCTATCTTCCATTTATACCAATCAATGATCTCGTTGACCATCAGAGGGCCATCAAGAATCTTTCTTTGAGATACAAAAGTTGTTTGTTCACTACTTATAACGGTTGCTATAACCTGCGAGAACTGATTGGCAAGAATCTTTGCAATGACTTTGTATTGAGCACCAATAAGGCTAATCGGTCGAAAGTTTGATACCACAAGAGGGTTGGCTACTTTAGGAATTAAAGTAATAAATGAGGAGTTACAACCCCTGTATTAATTTAATAAGTATGGTTGGATTAGTTGAAAAAACCCCTGTCATTTGGACGCAAAGCCGAGTGTTCAATCTTCTCTCTGTAAAAAGGTCGGAGGTCTTTTTTGAGCGCTAAATATTTTTCACTTTTCCCTCTTATTATCAGAATTGTATTATCATCAAAAAAAAGAATTTGCATAGTGGTAGAAGGCAAACGAGCAACAAGTTGCGTCGCTAACCTCTTTTAGAAGCAACTTATCTACTTTCGGGTAAAGATAAAATTGTCTACATCTAACCTCTTTCATATCTCTAGTAAAACGAGATTCGGTGCCGTTTAATTTGATTTTGATTGGCTTTCATTACTATTAATTTATCTTGTCATTGGTTTTTGATGTTTATGCAATTTCACTTTCATTGGCAACTCTTTATCTATACTACATTATAATGCACTTGGGACTATTCTATAATTAGAAATGCTTAAAATTCAGACTTTTTTCTTGCTTACTATGGAAAAATTTTAAAATTAATTTGTTAGGAAGCAAGTTAGTTAGGAAGTTTGTTAGGAAGCGGTTAGTTGTTCAAACTAAAATTATTTGCCTTAACCATCTCTAATATCTCTACCTATAAAGCATGGAGGCAACTAAACGTGTAACCAAATAACACGAAATATAATCACACGGTACCCGCCGCCGCATTATGCGGATACCGTTCTAGTGTTTCTTAATAAGTTGACATCCATTTTTTTATTCCCTCAAAGTGATCGAACCGAAAGTCAATGACTGATAAACCTTCTGTCATTCCAAACAAGTTGTTCAATTCGCATATGTTAGTTTGGGATAACATTTTTTATATAAGTTTTCTTAATTGAAATTATCTTACAAATATTCAGTATGTGTGAAGAGGTAGATTTTATACAAAGTATTATGGCATCATATAACTATTTTACAAGTTTATTAATAAATGTGAGAAATTCTGTGAAACAACTAATATTTCATTAGTACACAATTAATGATAGTAGTAATTAACAATAATAGTAATAACATTAACAAGCAACCCAAACACAAACACGAACACACATGCCACTAGTTGAAGGACCCACGTTGTAACTGTGTGTTGGTCGCCTTATACTACTCGACTACTTTCTATTTTAGGTTATCCTTTCCCTTAATAAATTCAGTATCAAATTATTACGGAGTATTAAGTATCTGTCCATCATTAATAACTAAAACGGTACTCGCGTAATGCAGCGGCGGGTACATGTGACTATATTTTGCGTTATTCGGTTACACATTTAGTTGTCTTTATGCTTTATAAATAGAGATAGTAGATGTGGTTAAGCCAGATAATTTTTAGTTTGAACAACCAACCTGCATCATAACAAACTTTTTAACCAATTAGCTTCTTAACTAACTTCCTAACCAACCTGCTTCTTAACCAATTAATTTTGAAATCCTTCTATAATAAGCAAGTAAAAGTCTGAATTTTTTAAGCCTTTATAATTATAAAATAGTCTCAAATGCATTATATAGTAGTATAGATTACGGAGTATCATACTCTTCATGTACGGTAATATTGCTTATATAATACCTCTCTTTTTATAAGCTTTTAACAATAACATGCCTTTTGTTGATTAACGGTTATTAACACAAAATTTGTCGTTTTGACTATGTTTTAAAAGCTTTTAGTTTATGTCTGAATACGTTTAATGTATTAGTTGATTTATACAAATAAGTAATCATTTCAAACACCACAAACGCCTTACTTTGACGATTTTACCAGGTTTGAAAAGAAATTAAAGAAATGAGTAAAAGAGAATAGAAAGGATTAGTCTAAGTGCAAATATTAGAGCTGGCAAATCGTGTCTTAACAAGTTTTGAGCGCACGAATAACATAAGTTTCAAACATGAAAATGACTCGTTTAATACTTGGTTTTGGTGGTTTGAGTATGACAAATATATGTTTTATGTATGAAAAAAGTTAAATATTGAACCCTAGAATACTAAAAAACAATTATTTTAAAAAATAAAAAAATTGCATAGTACATTTTTTCCCTTAACAGATCTTAACAGGTCCTAACAGGTATTCAATTTGCCAGCTCTAGCAAATATGATATAATGTTCAAATGATGTAAAAATCACAACTCATTATATATATATATATATATATATATATATATATATATATATATATATATATATATATATATATATATATATATATATATATATATATATATATATTGCCTGTATCAAATTAAATAGTGTAATGTTTTCTTATAAACAAATGAACGGGGGTAGAGGGTTGAGATATTTTGAACAAAAGAGGCAAGCTGGGGGTTGACATTATTAGAGATTAGCTCATTGGGGAAACAATTTGAGGGCATTGACATTAATTAGGATATAAGAGCATATGCTTTAAATGATTCTTAGTGTTGTGCATCGTTAAATACCAATGCAGCAACTCATCCGTTCTCACAACCTAATCTTTCATTACTTCAATCTTTCATTACAACGATCTTTCACCAACATCGTTTCATAGCTACCCTCTTACAAGGTATGTTCTCTAAAGCATTTCAATGTTTTACATCAAACTAAATCAAGAAAATAGTCGAGCAACGTATTATAAGCTAAACAGTTAATTAATCAGACTACAAGCTAGTTTGTCTTTGTTAAGTTTACGTGTATCTATGTTGATATAATTTATTCATGCACAAAAAAGTTACTGTACGTGAACTGAAATGATCAATTGCTTATGCTCATTTTACAATTTACTAAATCATTTAGTTACTACATGCAGTATACCGCTTCTTTGTTTAACATGTGTCTAGTGTAGCTTAAGTAAGAAATTTGCTAGACTCACATAAAAGTATCCACAAAAACAATCCACTCGCTGAGGTGTCAGCGGATGATTGGTTTTTTGTGGGATCCAAATCCCACAAAAACCAATCACCCGCTGACACCTCAGCGAGTGGATTATTTTTGTGGATACTTTTATGTGGATGTATCATTGCTCCTTAAGTAAAGACAATTTTAACATAGTAACTAAAGATTGAAATTTAGATGTTTAAAATGCAGATGGATGGGTTAAGATTGAAGAATTTAAGATCCATTAAATAACGTGTACTTTTAGTAACTAAAGATTCAGATATATAGATGTTTAAAATGGAATTTTTTTTTTTTTTTTCTTTTTTCTTTTCTTTTCTTCCATTGTTGTCTAGCTATCTTTATTTTTCCACTTGTATATATCATATTTTAAATTTCGTCTATTATATGTATTTCACTATTTTACGACAAGTTTACTCTTTTTATTATCAACACACCTATTGACAAATAGGAGCACAACAAACGTAATTCAAAACTATAATGTATACACTAGAAAAAAATAAAAATTGCTACACAAAAAAGTAAAGTGATAAGTTAGTCACATTTTCGTGCCTTTTGCTTTTAATTTATTGGTCACCCGTATAACTCATTTTTTTTTTTCTCGCTACAATTTTGATACGAGGAACACCAACATGTAGACAAGCTAGTATGTGTGTATCTGTTTTACTAAATTTTTATACGTAAATATGAATAGACTAGGTGCTAATACTTGCCATATGGACTAACAATAGGCATGTTTTACATAAATATATTGTATCTTTGTAAATGCATGCAGGCCTTTTGTTAATAAAGTAACTAAATTAAGAGTAATAAATATTTGTTGGAGTTTTTGATTTAACTTGTCGTCCTCTTTTTTGCAGGCAGATAGTATCGTAAAAAGAAATTAGCCATGCCTGGAGAGCAACTGCAAGTGCTTAGTGCACTTGATTCGGCCAAGACCCAACTGTACCATTTTACGGCGATTGTCATTGCCGGTATGGGTTTCTTCACCGATGCCTACGATTTGTTTGCCATTTCGCTAGTCACAAAATTGCTAGGCCGAATATATTATCACGTAGAAGGTTCACCCAAGCCTGGAACCCTACCACCTAGTGTGAACTCGTCGGTTACTGGAGTCGCCCTTGTTGGAACTCTATGTGGTCAACTCTTCTTCGGGTGGCTTGGGGACAAAATGGGCCGAAAGAAAGTTTACGGAATGACTTTAGCTCTCATGGTTGTATGTTCCTTTGCTTCTGGTCTCTCTTTTGGGAACGAGGCGAAGGGTGTGATGGCGACCCTTTGCTTCTTTAGGTTTTGGCTAGGGTTTGGCATTGGAGGCGATTATCCTCTCTCAGCGACTATTATGTCCGAATATGCTAACAAGAAAACCCGTGGTGCGTTTATTGCTGCGGTTTTTGCTATGCAAGGGTTTGGTATTTTGGCTAGTGGAGTAGTGGCTTTGATAGTGTCAGCTTCTTTTGACCACGCGTTTAATGAACCATCCTATGCAACGAATCCCATACTGTCCACAGCCCCACAGTCGGACTACATTTGGCGTATTATTCTCATGTTTGGCGCTATTCCGGCAGCCTTGACATACTACTGGCGTATGAAGATGCCTGAAACCGCACGTTACACTGCTTTGGTTGCAAAAAACGCGAAACAAGCTGCACAAGATATGGCTCGAGTTCTACAAGTTGAGATTGCAGCAGAAGAGCAGAAGGTAGAGAGAATTAGTGCGGACAAGAGTAACTCATTTGGGTTATTCTCCAAAGAGTTTCTTCGTCGCCACGGCCTTCACTTGCTCGGAACCACCTCCACTTGGTTTTTGCTAGATATCGCTTTCTACTCACAAAACCTTTTCCAGAAAGACGTTTTCACAGCTATCGGATGGATCCCCGCGGCAGCCAAAATGAGCGCTACGGGTGAGGTTTACAAAGTTGCAAAAGCTCAAACCCTAATCGCTCTTTGCAGTACTGTCCCTGGTTACTGGTTCACTGTCGCTTTCATCGATATCATTGGCCGTTTCGCGATCCAGCTCATGGGATTCTTTTTCATGACCGTATTCATGTTTGCTCTTGCAATCCCTTACCACCACTGGACCTTACATGAAAACCGTCTCGGTTTTGTAGTCATGTACTCATTAACATTTTTCTTCGCAAATTTCGGCCCTAACGCCACAACTTTTGTTGTCCCTGCCGAAATCTTCCCGGCCAGGCTACGGTCCACTTGTCACGGTATATCCGCAGCAGCTGGGAAGGCTGGTGCCATTGTCGGTGCATACGGATTTCTCTATGCTTCTCAAAGCACAGATCCTCATAAGACCGACAAGGGCTACCCTACAGGTATCGGAATCAGGTACTCGCTCTATGTTCTTGGTGTCATCAATTTCTTAGGTATGGCTTTTACGTTTTTGGTACCTGAACCTAACGGCCGATCGCTCGAAGAAATGTCTGGTGAGAACGATGGGGAGGATAAAGAGGTTGCTACTACTGGACCTCCTGCTTGATTAACAAAGTGGTGTTTGTCACACAAAAAATATTTGATTTTACAAACTGGTCACTTATGTGTTTTTGTGTTGCGTACGTATGATTGTCTTATGAATCTAGCAAAGATTCAAAAAGGAGCAGTTATATGTACCATTTTGTTGGCCTCTGACTGGATGCGATTTACCTTTTGTGTGTGCACGTAATTCTTTATTTGTTTACTTTTGTGCTTCACCGATTGTATTATAAAGTTGTAACAATTCCATAAAGTTGTAGCAATTTTTGTTTGTAATATTTATATGAATATTATAATTATAATTTACACAGGTGACTTTGGTGTCATTTGAGCCGTATTTGTTGATTAAATGCTCGATGTGTTTAGATATTGAAAAACGTTTATCTTGAATTAAGTATGAGACATTTCTGATGTTTGTATTTTTTAGGGAAAATTGTCCAGAAATGTATCAAACTTGCCACTTGTTCCTATTGTATGGTATGAACTTTTTTTTTTCCTATTGTATACATGAACTTTGTTAATCACGTTATTGTATCAATAAATCCCCAAGATGATGAGGTGGCATGGATTAACCTCACTAAACACCCTTTTAATTACCAAACCTGATTTGCATTACTTTGGGCCTCTAATGACAACTTTCAAAAACAAAGGGGGACCAATATGTAACTTATGACTTTTATACAAAAAACCCCACACCCATTTTTCCCCAAATTCCACCCACGACCTAATTTCGCTCACAAACCCTAATTTCACGGACGACCTAATTTAATCAGAGAACATTTGATGTGTGTTGTGTTATTTCAGGTATGTTTCTTTAATTTTGTTCATGTTATTCGTAATTTGTACATATTGCATAAACCCTAATTCGTTATTATTGTAACAGCATGATACCTGGTACGAGTTTGCACCAATTTGATGTTTGGAATGATGGGTATTTTGCACATTTACCTCTTAGGTATAAAGATGGTGTTAATCTAAATATGGTTGTTAAGAGGATGGGTTATGAAAAATTTGCTGAGTTCTTGGAAGAAAAATGTGGTAACCCCTTTCTAGGGTTGTATTACAAAGTACCAAAAGTTGAATTAGAGGATGGATTAGTTAGAGTAAGTGATGATAAGCAAATAGCATACATGTTTGATGTTGCTGACTTGTATGGTAGGCTAGAGTTGTATCTTGACCACATAGGTATGGATTTGTCAGAGTATGAGGCTAAGGCAGACACATATGATATGGATGCCTGTGTTTTTAAAGCAAAAGAAAGTGTCTCAAAGCAAAAGAGGTATTGCAATGATTTTTCAGTAGATGAGATGGTTGATTGGGCTGAGATGGAGGCTGAGTATGAGGGGTCATCCTCTCACCATGGTGATTTGGCTGGGAGTGGTGCAGATGGTCATGTGGCTGGGAGTAGTGCAGATGGTCATGTGGCTAGGAATAGGGTAGATGTTGATTTGGGTGGGACTTGTGAAGATGCTGATGTGGCTAGGAATAGGGTAGATGTTGATAAGGGCAAAGACAAGGTTACAGTAGATGAAGAAGAGGGTGAGTATGATTCTGAGGTGAGGTCAGGGAGTCAAGCATACACAGTTATATTGTAGGTTCTGGCATGTTATCCCTGCTGGTGGGAATGTATTTGAGGTGAGGTCAGGGAGTCAAGCATACACAGTTGATGAACCTAAAAACACTTGCACATGTAGAATGTGGCAGTTATCAGGTATACCCTGTGTTCATGCAACAAAAGTAATATTATATATAAACAAGATGCCTGAGAGCTATGTTCCAGCTTGGTTTAAAACAGACTTGTATCATGTAACATATAGCAGTTACATGAAACCTGTTGATGGGATTGATTTTTGGCCAGACCAGAGTATGTACTCACTTATTTTGCCTCCCAAGCCCAAAAAAATGCCTGGTAGGCCTAGGAAGAAAAGAATTAGATCAAGGAGTGAGGGGGTAGCTCAACAAGAGTGTCAAAGGTAGGTGTAGTAATGAGTTGTAGCATCTGCCACCAACCTGGGCACAATAAAAAAAGTTGCAAAAATGAACCTGTTCAAGAGATGCCTAAAGAGAAAAAACCTAGAGGAAGGCCTAGGAAGCGTAAGTTGAATGAGGGTGAAAATGTTATAGTTGAAAATGAGCCCACAGAAACAAATGTTATAGTTGAAAATGTTGGTGGGTCAATTGTTGGTGGGTCAAATATTAGGGCAGATGCTAGAAGTGGAGCTAATAGGAATAGAGTTGGCTCAAGTAGGAGTGGAGGTGCCAAAAGTGGGTCAAATAATAAGAGCAGTGGGTCAGGTAGGAAAAGTTTAAAAAGATCTTGTACATCTGCTTATGCAAGATGGTTTGGTGATCCAGAAAGTGATACAGTTGATGCTAGTGAAAGGGTTAACACTGAAGCTCAGAATGATGAGCCTCAAACTGTTGAACATGTTGAAAATGAAGGTCAAGTAGAGATTGAGTTGACTGGTACTCAAACTGAAATCATGCATGTAGATGAATCTCAAACTCAGAATGATGATATTGAAGTGCAAGAACCAGAGGAGGAACAACAACAAATTCCACAAGCTCAAGTTGTACAGGCAAGATTGAGGAGGCCAAGTGAAAGAATCATGAAGAACAAGTTGGCAACCAAGATCCATGGCCAGGGCAGCACTCCTGAAGCTGCACTGGTTGTAGATGATGCTTGAGGAAAGAAAGTAACATGTGCCCATTTTGTACATCTTTTGAGGGCAAACTAATGTAACCACCCTTTTGTAACTAATTATGGGTCTGTACATTGCAACAGCTATAACCACTAATATGGTGTAGCAACTAATATGGTGCAGCAACTAATATGTTTAGTTGATGAAATGACCATCACACATTAGCCCATTTTGTACATCACACAGGGCACATTTGATGGTCATTGTTCAACTCTTAAATGCAATGAAATGCTTATGCAATATTTAATGTTATCTTGTATCTGTGCCAACTAGTGTATGTTACTTTAGTGTTTGTACATTGCAAGAAAAACAAAACTTAACTTATACCAAGAACCTATGATACAGGCCTATATGGAACTTTTGTAGGTACACTACTGTTTTTTTCAAACTGCAAAAAAGTCAATGCTAGCTTAACCTTCCTTTGGAATCTGGTCATTGTAACTTGTGATCATTGATACTTGTGGTCATCTTTAATAGCATTGGCTTAAAACGCCAACTACTAGCAATTAAAACGCCAACTACTTGCACTATATAACATACTAACATCCATCACAAAGTGTGTAACGTTTAACAAATGGCTTCAAACAAAGGAAAAAGGTATTCATCCAACTTCTTTACTAATCAGTTACATCTTCAGTTTTCACTTTTCTTTACTAATCAGTTACATCTTGTTACCATTTTTTGGCAGAAATTATCAACATTTCAAGTGATAGCTCTGAGGCAAAATCATGTGATCCACCTTCATATGCCTTTTCTTCAGACAGTGGTCTATCCGATGGATGGTCGGATTACTTTCCTAAAGAACCAAATCCTTACAAAGTAACTTCTAAAAGGGTTGAAAGCACTCCAACTGTGATTGACAAAAAGGAAGCTAACTTGGCCTTTGTTGCAAGGAAGAAAGTCCTAGGGCTGCCAGCACCAGCAACATGGAAAGATCGTGGTATCAAAGCATGGGTTCCAAAAGGGAAAAAGTACTAGCTTTCAAGCTCATGTGGTTACAATATATGTAAGTATCATGAATGGTTTAGGTAACCATCATTCAATAAAAACATTGTAGCCCTAACATGATTCAATGAAATGGTTATCTTTTATGTGTTCAAATCTTACTCATTTTCAAACACTTTGACTGTTAACCAAGTGCACATAGGAAAAACAACCATGTAAAACCAACACTGAATCAAATATATCTTAAAGTTACTTACCATTCAACATTTGAAACTAACTTACAAACTTCTTCTAAACTACCCATCAACAACCTACTTGCCTAGTGACATACCTATCCCAACACATATTACACACAAACAACCTAACATCACCATAAACAACTTATCATACACTTCCAACTTGGCCTTTGCAGCCTTCAAATCATCTCCCAACCTTGACTTTGTGACCTTCAACTCTTCTTCCAACCTTGACTTCTCCAACGCCAATGACTCAATCATTGGTCCATTGTCCATTCCTCTTTGCCTTTGTAAGCAACCATACACCAACTCTTTGTAATATTGACTTGGAAGGTCATCATCAAGAAACTCATACACACGACAATGGTCACATTTTACATACCTCTTGCCTGGATTCGCCCTTGAGCTTGATGTTTGAACCCTTAATTGACGATTACAGTTGCAAAAGAACTCAATCTTACCTCCAATTAGACGGGATTTGGCTGAACTAGAAGTACTCATTTTTAGGGTTCTTATTTGAGTTTTGCGTACCGTTTGGGATATAATGGGGGGAAATGGGGAAAAATGGGTGTGGGGTTTTTTGTATAAAAGTCATAAGTTACATATTGGTCCCCCTTTGTTTTTGAAAGTTGTCATTAGAGGCCCAAAGTAATGCAAATCAGGTTTGGTAATTAAAAGGGTGTTTAGTGAGGTTAATCCATGTCACCTCATCATCTTGGGGATTTATTGATACAATAACGTGATTAACAAAGTTCATGTATACAATAGGAAAAAAAAAAGTTCATACCATACAATAGGAACAAGTGGCAAGTTTGATACATTTCTGGACAATTTTCCCTATTTTTTATTTATTTATTATGGAGTATTTATTTTTAGAGTAAACTACACCGTTCGTCCTTGTGGTTTGCGTTGACCAACGAGTTTCGTCCTTTGACCAAAAAAAGTGCACCGTCCGTCCTTAAATGCGAAACGTTATCTACCGTTGGTCCCTGCCTCTAACGGCCTTCATTAACTGCCGTTAAGTCATCAATACATGAGGGTATTTTCGTCTTATGAAGTCTACACATAAAGATAAAATAATTATTTTTCCTTTTGTAATCTATCTCTCTTCTTTAGTCCCTCCACCAACACCTTCCCACCAACCACTACCTCTTCATCTTAATCTTCCCCCACCACTACCACCATCCACCACCAGTCTCGCCATCACCGTCCACCAATCTTACCACCTCCGACAACCCTCAAAAACCCCGAAAGTCCGAAACCAACACACCCATCTCATTCTCTCTTTATATGTAATCACCAACACCTCATCTTCATAAAACTTAAATACATCCACAAAACCCATGATCTTCCATCTTTATTAAAAATCATCACCAACTGCAAAACTCATTCAATCCCATCTTCATCCAACCCATTTTAAAACAAAAAATTCATATCCCCTGTTTTGAACTTGTGTCTAAGTAAAAAATGGAACGGGACCATATATAGCTATAAGATTCTGTAATACTTGCAAGAAGATTTGATTCTTTAACACATGATACATGGAAACTAATTATCCATGACTTGACTTTTATTTTTTTAATTAAAATAAGTTGTCATTAAGATAGATAAAGACACACTTTTAGAACAAGAGAAAACAAGCTTATCAAGTTATCAGTTATTAGTATTACTTCAAATTTCGCCATAACTTTCACCAAAGATTACATTATTCATAACTTGTGATTTTATCCATACTAAAAAAATAAAAAGCATTCTTACAAATTCTCTAAAATATACAAACTTAATTTCAAGATCCAACATTCACGGTGTCAAATCTAAATTTTACATTTCGATACAAAAAAAATAATAATAAATAATAATAATAATAATAATAATAATAATAATAATAATCAAGAACACCCACTAAATTCAAAAGAAAATCAAAGTTGAAACGCTCAAAACCACCATAAAAAATGAATCAAAATCCAAACAACCAATATTCAACAATTTCCCACAAACCAATTATTCACCCGTTAGAGACAAATCATAACGCAAATATTCACCTACCCTCGAGCTTCTGGATCTTGATTTTTAGATAAAGTAGCATGTTGGCGAGGTATCCCGTCATAAAGCTCATCCTCTTTGACACTATATCGATACACACTTTTTTTTAGGGATAGAAATCTCTTCTTCGTTGGCTTTGTTTCAAGAGTGGTCATGGTAGTGGTGATGGCATCAGCAAATGGTGGTGATAGATGCATATTATTAGTGGGATTTGTAGTGATGATGGTTTTTCAAACTTTGGTAGAGAAAAGAAAGATTTTGTGTGAATGAATCTTTAATGGTTGACATATTTTCCCTTCAGTGTAGATTAATGTAGTGTTTTGTTTTCTTATGTGTATGAAGAAAGATGATGGTAAGTGGTGATGGTTGTAAGAACAAAAAAGTGGAGGTATTAATGAGTGGGAAAGATGAAGCAGATAGAAGTCGTAAAAGGACGAATATACCCTTACATGTTTAGACTTAACGACTGTTAGTGTGTCTCGTTAAAGCGAAGGACCAACGGTACATAACGTTTCGCGTTTAAGGACGGATGGTGCATTTTTTTTGGTCAAAGGACGAAACTTGTCGGTCAACGCAAACCACAAGGACGAACGGTGTAGTTTACTCTTATTTTTATTTTTTTCTGTTGAGAAACTTTTACCACTATGTATTTTTGTTACTGTATTATGTTTTTGGTGAAAATGATGAACATATATTGAAAAATCAACATTTACAAGCATAAAGAGAAAATGGTATAGACATGCATAAACCATTATACAAACTTGAAACAGACGACTGTATAAATGAGTTGATTGTATAAAGAGAAAATCAAGGACTTATACATGTATTATGTCTCAAGAGATTGTATAAATGAGTTGATTTATATACCTGTAAGTGGCTATTTCGAACACAACAAACACTTAATTTTCGTTGAAAAATGAGGCAGGCTGGGAGTTGACTTGATTAGAGTTAGATCACAACTGGGGAAGTAATGTGAGAGCGTTGACCGTAACTGATAAGAGCATATACCATAATATGCTTTACATGATTCATAGTATTGTGCATCTTTAAATACCAATGAGCTGAACTCATATTTCTCTCATCATATCTTCTTTATTCTCTCTCAAAAAAAATCTTTTTGATAGCTACCATCTTCACAAGGTAACGCACTCTCTTTCTCTTTCTCTCTTTTATGATTTTTCATGCGCGCGTGCACGAGTTTTGTATATTCAATCTAGCATTAGTCTATATTGAGTCCATCAAATAATTTCCTCAAAACAACCATATATATTGGAGCATCATCTCATGAAACAATAGTATAACTCCTTCACTGCAAATGTCCAGCTGGCTATAGGTAAAGAAGTCTATGGAGCAATTGGTTTTTGTTTCAATCCCAACTTCTAGTTAAATGTCACTGGAACAGGTGCTCACTACACGAGCTAGGTCTTTCGGAAAGTGTCAGTATGAGAGTTCTCCCGCCGATTTAATTTAAACTTTTGAAAAGAATTTCCTCAAAAGATTTATCAAATTTATAGTTTAACTTACTTAGCTTAGTAACCTTATCTGGTTTGATTTTCTTTATTTCTTAATTTCATAAGTTTAACGTTCTTCAAGTAGATGACCAAAATAACAATTTTCTTCCTACAATTATGGCACAAGGAATACCAACATGTGGACAGCTATTTTTAAAAGAAATAAAAAAAATATATATATATATATGTAAATAGATTGGGTAACCAATAGTTGACTGTATAGTCCAATAATGTTGTTTGTTATATTTGTTATATTATTAGTATTTTTATATGCATGTATGAATAATGACTTGTAATTAAGATACAAAAAGAAGAGTAGTAAAAGTCTTTGCTCATCAATTTATGTCACCATCTTTGACCAACTGGCTCTTATTTTATCGTTTGGAAATTTTTATTATTAACAATATTAATAATTGATGATATGACATGCACCTTTCAATATTACTCCGTAACTTCTTTGATTATTTGATAGTTATATAAGTGTTTTTTTTTTTTTTTTTACCTAATACAAATATGCATTAGCCAACAATAGTTTATATTGTGGTTTTTGGTTTCAATAATTTGTTGTGTTTTTCTTTTTAGCCAGATATAGTTTCCAAATAAGAGTGTAGCTATGGCTCGAGAACAACTACAAGTGCTTAGTGCACTTGACTCGGCTAAGACCCAATTGTACCATTTCACGGCAATCATCATTGCCGGTATGGGTTTCTTCACTGACGCCTACGATCTCTTTGCGATTTCCATAGTCACGAAATTGCTTGGTCGTATATACTACCACGTAGATGGTGCAAAGAAGCCCGGAACCCTACCACCCGGTGTGAATTCTTCGGTTGTTGGTGTCGCCCTTGTTGGAACTCTATGTGGTCAACTTTTCTTCGGGTGGCTTGGTGACAAAATGGGCCGAAAGAGGGTTTATGGAATGACTTTGGCTCTCATGGTTGTATGCTCTCTTGCGTCTGGCCTCTCATTCGGGCATGAAGCAAGAGGTGTGATGGCAACCCTTTGTTTCTTTAGGTTTTGGCTTGGGTTTGGTATCGGTGGTGATTATCCTCTCTCGGCCACAATAATGTCCGAATACGCAAACAAGAAAACCCGTGGTGCGTTTATTGCTGCAGTTTTCGCTATGCAAGGGTTTGGAATCTTGGCTAGTGGGGTGGTCTCGTTGGTTGTTGCGGCTGGTTTTGATCATGCGTTTAATGCTCCATCATATGCAACAGACCCTCTAGGATCGACAGTTCCACAAGCGGACTACGTATGGCGTATTATTCTCATGTTTGGTGCCATCCCCGCAGCCTTGACTTATTACTGGCGTATGAAGATGCCAGAAACTGCGCGTTACACTGCTTTGGTTGCTAAAAATGCGAAACAGGCTGCACAAGACATGGCTCAAGTTTTACAAGTTGAGATTGAAGCCGAAGAGCACAAGGTTGAGAAAATTGCTGAAGATGGTAGAAATCAATTTGGGTTGTTTTCAAGAGAATTTCTCCGACGTCATGGACTTCATTTGCTCGGAACCACATCCACTTGGTTCTTGCTAGACATCGCCTTTTACTCACAAAACCTTTTCCAAAAAGATGTTTTCTCCGCTATCGGGTGGATCCCTTCTTCGGAAAAAATGAGTGCCACCGGTGAGGTCTTAAAGATTGCAAAAGCCCAAACCCTTATTGCACTTTGCAGTACTGTTCCTGGATATTGGTTCACTGTGGCTTTCATCGATATCATCGGTCGTTTTGCTATCCAACTCATGGGATTCTTCTTCATGACCGTATTCATGTTCGCTCTTGCGATCCCATACCACCACTGGACCTTACATGACAACCGTCTCGGCTTTGTGATCATGTACTCATTAACATTTTTCTTCGCCAACTTCGGCCCTAACGCCACAACGTTTGTTGTCCCGGCTGAAATCTTTCCAGCCCGGCTGCGGTCCACTTGTCATGGTATATCCGCAGCGGCTGGGAAAGCAGGAGCCATTGTCGGTGCTTACGGGTTTCTCTATGCTTCTCAAAGCACCGATCCCCATAAGACCGATAAGGGCTACCCTCCAGGTATCGGAATCAGGTACTCGCTCATTGTTCTCGGTGTGATCAATTTCTTGGGTATGGCCTTTACGTTTTTGGTACCCGAACCTAATGGTCGATCACTCGAAGAGATGTCGGGTGAGAACGAGGAGGAAATGGAGCCTACTGGCCGATACAACGGAACTGCTCCTGCTTGATTTTGCACAAGTATTATTTGTTTTTACATACTGTTCGCTTTTGTGTTCTTTTGTTGTGTAGGGACGAACGATTGTTTTATGAATCTTGTGAAGATTCAAAAAAGGCAACTATAATCATATGTAAACAACCTTTTGTGTTCGCACGTAGTTAGATATTTGTTCTTTTCGTCCTTCACCTATCGTAGTATAAAGTTGTAACAATCTCATAAAGTTGTAGCAAGTTGTAAAGTCGTCACAATTATTGTTTCTGAATAGTTTATATGAAAGTTGCTCCTTTCGTCTTAAAATAATTATGCCAAACAAAGTTACTACGTAGTATTTTTTTTATTTTATTTTTTCTTTTATTCCTTTTTGCAGAATATATATTTATCATTAATTAATTATTTATGATTTTTTAAAAGTCTAATCAAGGGTGATATAATAAACGCCAATCAAAATTTTTTATTTATTTTTAGTAATGGATAATTAAATTGAAAAATCATAAAACGTAAATTATTAACTTTAAACGGAAGAATTATATATTTCAATTTAAAACTAGAAAGGTATATTGTTTTCCTGTCCTTCACATTATAAAATAAAGAAAATATATGCTTCGATGTGTATCCAAAAATGTCGTTGTTATAATCCAACAATATATTATTTAATAACCTTATTTTAGTATTTGCGTACAATGTGTCCATTGAGTCGTTCAACAGTTTATATTGATCATCCACTAACTGACAACCGGTTCAAACCATTTAAATAGTTTTCTTGTCGCTTATATTTTGTCTGCTGATCGAATTGGATTTTCAATTGTTTGAGAGTAAAAGCCCAATTACTAAACGAATTACGATCGTGTTTATCTTTCATATATAGACCCACAAGAAATAACAAAAAGCGATAATTTTGTCAATACCCTTACAAAACTTAAATATTACACCGATATCATTACGAATTTCAAAATTACGTCAATATTTTTACAAAACTTTAAAAATACTCATTAATAAGCAAATAAACATTTTAATCTTTATTGAATAATTATAATGTTTAACCAATTATCTGAATAATAATTAAATAGTTATGTTACATTTTTTCCCTTCTACCATAATTAAACAAAAAAAATTTACACCGGTTCGAGTCACTAAATTGTTTTCTTCCTTACAGTTTTCATGCTTCTTTACGATTGACTGTGTGAACTAAATATCAAGAAAATAAGCATCTACTTCCCTTCGTTTAATCGAAGATTGTTGTTAATACAAGGGACCACACATGTATACTCATAACTTATTGGCTTTGTCACCATTTATCTTTTCTTTGGCTCTCTTTTTCTTGATGATGGTTGTAAAGATGACATTGTATTTTTCTTGCTGCCATTCGAAAAACTATTGCTATAACATTTATTTGTTAAACCTGATCCGTTTATAAGGTTGTTCACACACAATAACTACTAAAAATAAAATTATACTACGTAATACTTATTCTACACATATAGATCTACATATTTTTATCATTATTATTATTATTATGTTTGGTGACTATAGATATGAGGCTTCAATTTAATCCTAATAAAGAAGCAGGGACTATCAAGGAAGAAGCAGAAGAATGAAGTTGACTGACTTTTTAGTTTGACTATTTCAAGGCAAAAACGTAAAATAATGCTGCAATTAATATTCAGATAATAGATTTAGATATTATAATTATTTAACATAGAATAAAATGTTTATTTGGATATTATTGAGAATTTTTTAAGTTTTGTAAAGATATTGACGTAATTTTGAAATTTATAAGAATATTGGTGTAATATTGAAGTTTTGTAAGGATATGGATGAAATTCTCCCTAACAAAAATAACTTACGGTCGTTAGTAAATAACTTAAAATTCCGTTTTCTTCTGATTTTACATGTTTTCATCCGTTTTCTTACGTTTTTGTCTGATTTTACACGTTTTCTTCCGTTTTCGTCCGTTTTTTTACGTTTACGCCCGTTTTTTTACGTTTTCACCCGGTTTTTACGTTTTCGCCCGTTTTTTTACGTTTGCACCCGTTTTTTTACGTTTTCGCCTGTTTTTTTACGTTTACGCCTGTTTTTTAACGGTTTCACCTGGGTTTTTACGTTTTCTTCATTTTTTTTATGTTTACGCCTGTTTTTTTACGTTTTCACCCGGTTTTTTTAAGTTTTCTTCCGTTTTTTTCGTTTTCGTCCGTTTTTTACTTTTTCACCCGTTTTTTTACCTTTTTGTCCGTTTCTTACGTTTACGCCCGTTTTTTTACGTTTTCTTCTATTTTTTTTTACGTTTTCGTCCGCTTTTTTACGTTTACGCCGTTTTTTAACGTTCTCACCCGGTTTTTTACGTTTTCGCCCGTTTTTTTTACGTTTTTGTCTGTTTTTTTACGTTTACGCCCGTTTTTTACGTTTTCGCCCGATTTTTACGTTTTCTTCCGTTTTTTTACGTTTTCGTCCCTTTTTTTACGTTTACGCTCGTTTTCTAACGTTTTCGCATGGTTTTTATGTTTCTTCCGTTTTTTTTACGTTTTCGTCCTTTTTTTACGTTTACGCCCGTTTTTTAACGTTTTCAACCGGTTTTTACATTTTCTTCCATCCTTTAACCGTTTTGTCTATTTTTTTTACGTTCACGCCCGTTTATTAATGTTTTCACCAGGTTTTTTATGTTTTCTTCCATCTCTTAACCGTTTTGTCCATTTTTTACGTGTTTTTTAACGTTTTCGTCCGTTTTTTTAATGTTTATGCCCGTTATTTTACGTTTTCACCCGGTTTTTTACATTTTCTCCCATTTGTTTTACGTTTTCATCCATTTTTTTCGTTTTCGACTGTTTTCGTTTTCTTCTGATTTTCACGTTTTTTTTATTCGTTTTCATTTTCGTAAACATAAAAAAATGGAAGAAAACGTAAAAACCGGGTGAAAACGTAAAAAAACGGGAGTAAACATAAAAAAAACGGACGATAACGTAAAAAACAGGCGAAAATGTAAAAAACGGAAAAAAACGTAAAAAACCAGGTGAAAACGTAAATAACGGGTGTAAACGTAACAAAATGAACGAAAACTTAAAAAAAACAACCGAAAACGTAAAAAAAATAAGCGAAAACGTAAAAAACCGGAAGAAAATATATAAAAAAAAACCGGGTGAAAACGTAAAAAAAAGGGCGTAAACATAAAAAAACGAAGAAAACGTAAAAGAACCGGGTGAAACTGTTAAAAAACTGGCGTAAACGTAAAAAAACAGATGAAAACGTAGAAAATATGGAAGAAAACGTGAAAACCGGGCGAAAACGTAAAAAAACTGGCGTAAACGTAAAAAAAGGGACAAAAACGTAAAAATAATAGGCGTAAACGTAAAAAAAACAGACGAAAACGTAAAAAAGACGGAAGAAAACGTTAAAACCTGGCGAAAATGTAAAAAAAACGGGCGTAAACGTAAAAAAAGGGCGAAAATGTAAAAAAACGGAAGAAAACATAAAAAAAAACCAGTTGAAAACGTAAAAAAAACGGGCGTAAACGTAAAAAAACAGACGAAAAAGTAAAAAAAAAATGTGCGAAAACGTAAAAAGATAGGCGAAAACGTAAAAAATAGGCGAAAACGTAAAAAAAAACCGGGTGAAAACGTAAAAAAAACGGACGAAAACGTAAAAAACCTGGCGAAAATGTAAAAAAACGGGCGTAAACGTAAAAAAACGGGCGAAAATGTAAAAAAAACGGAAGAAAATGTAAAAAACCGGTTGAAAACGTAAAAAACCGGTTGAAAACGTAAAAAAAC
Source organism: Artemisia argyi (assembly GCA_030686995.1). Taxonomy (NCBI): domain Eukaryota; kingdom Viridiplantae; phylum Streptophyta; class Magnoliopsida; order Asterales; family Asteraceae; genus Artemisia; species Artemisia argyi. The sequence goes on from CM060684.1 coordinate 139,190,875, forward strand.
GGGCATAAACGTAAAAAAAATGGACGAAAACGTAAAAAAAACGGGCGAAAACGTAAAAAAGCCCGGGTGAAAACGTAAAAAAAACGGGCGTAAACGTAAAAAAATAGACGAAAACGAAAAAAAACGGAAGAAAACGTGTAAAATCGAACAAAAACGTAAGAAAACGGATGAAAACGTGTAAAATCGAAAGAAAACGGAATTTTAAGTTATTTACTAACGACCGTTAGTGTAAAGGACTAACGATGCGACATTTTTTACATACAATGACAAAAAATGTCAAGTTTTGTGTTACAATGGTAAAATAAATAGTTGGCAACATACAATGGTAAAAAGTGTCAAGTTTAATGAATTTTTTTTATCATTTTCCCTTCAAAATATTTTAGGGTGGTGAAAAGTAAAATTACTAATATACCCTCCAACCATATATAATAATCACGTTTTTCCAATACTCTTAATTTGTTTTTCTTCCTACGGCAGTAAACTTCTCCACTTCTTAGAGCATAAGGTGTCTTAACTTCAGCGCCACATCAGCTTTAACTTTTAAACACTAAAAAAAAAAAAAAAATAAAAAAAAAAAAAAATAAAATAAAAAAAAAAAAAACCTTATCATATCAACTCAACTATTTTCAAATTCAACTTATAAACTAAAACTAATATTTCATTTATTAAAAAACATAACATTAATTCTTAAACATATTACAATACGAATTAAAAAATATATATACAACGAAAAAAATACGAAATAATAAAAACACAACACAAAGCAAACTACAACATAAAGGAAATTACGAAATGCAATTAAATCTAGTGTCGAGGTTGCAAATCTCAATCATCAAAAATTTCATCTTTTCTTCATTGATCCAACCCACAACGTTTCGATCCCAATTAGTAGTCTCAATCATCAAAAAATTTCATCTTTTCCAACTTTGTTATCGTTTCATCTTTTACTTTACCTGCCCGATACGCCTCTTGGGCGGTTTCCCATTTGATACGATACTCGGATGCCATAGCCTCCCCGAATTGGCTTGACGAGCTCGTTCCTCTAGTACTCGCCCCCCCCCCCCCCGGTACTTGTCGTGCTCTCGGATTTGGCTTTCTTCGAAGTACATTTTTTGCCCATTGGACGTTGTTGTTCATCATGACCAAATAACGCCTCGTTTGTTTGGCTTGGGACATCGCCGGTAAATCAAGCGGATACGGTGCGTCCCATTTCTTATGACTACGAAAAACCTCTCACGCCTCCTTGTTATTAAATGGCACACTTTTGTGCTCGTCACGGTACATTTTTCTAGCCCTTTGCATGATATCCATCTCATTTTCCCCACTTTTTTGGCACGTTTCGAACGTTTGTAGTACGCGTTGAACTTTGTGCAATCATGGTTTAGCGTTTTCCACTTGCCTTGTATCATAGCCTTGTTGCATTTTTGAAAATTGAGTCTATTGAACTCATTAATTACCCATTGCTAAAACGTAACGCGAGCTTGTGCACACCCAACTTGTGAATCCTCGGTAGCGGCCACATAACACTTTGCAAGTATTTTTCCTTACTTAATTGCCAACGTGTATTAGCCACGTCGGGATTTTTTTCATTCTCCTCGATTGGTTCGGGGTCATTGGATTTTTTGGCCTTTCGTTTACCACCACGTTTGAATAGCTTTGTAGGAGACGTAGGTGTTTTGGAAACTTCATTTTTTCCGATTTGTGTTTGTGATGATTAGGATGGCGGTTGTGATTATTGTGAGAATTGTAGATTTTGGAAATTGGTGATTAGTGTGTTTTGTTGATTTTGTTCCCAATATAAAAATCGTTGATGTTGTAGGTAAAGTTCTTGGCTCGACAAGCCGAGTGGGTTAGTGATTGACGCTAAACCGCCAACTTATATTGACCAAGGAATGGTCAACAAAGTCAAATAGCCTAGATCAATACTCCGGGTAATATAAGGTATCACCGGGTCGTTAAATCCCGTTGAGGTGTGAAATGTAACTTTAGCGTGCTTTGTGATCGTGTGTTTATTCACAGAAAGGGTTTATGATCAGAATTATTTGGAGATTATTAACAAATATAGCTTAGGAAAGCTACGTGATTGATTACGGGAATTTAGATTACAAGGATTTGAGCTAAAACCTAAAAACGTACGTTTTAATTAAAAACGTATACATACGAACAAAACAAAAAGTACAACTGAGGGACGGAAACGGTTACAAGTGTAAAATTAATATTTTTACAATCCTAATAATTAAAGAAAATTTTAAGAAAAATAAAAACTATTTTTACACTATTTAATTAATTATTATTAATTAATGACTAATTATCTATTTATTACTAATTAAACTAATTAGAATTATTAAAAACACTAAAGAGACTTAGAAAATTAAGAAAAATTTTACAAATCTAATTAACCATTACTGGAATCCTAAAAAATTATAAAAAGTTTATTTTATGTATTTTTAAACTAATTAACTAATTATTAATCTAATTACTTATTAATTTCTAATTATATTATAAAAAATAGAAAATGAACAGCAAAAATTCTAGAAAAATTTATAAAAATATTTTAACTAAAATAAAACCTAGAAAAAATATAAAAACTAGGTTGTACTTTATAAAATATAACTATGCTATTTAATTACTAAATATTAATTAAAACTAAATTAAACTAAAATTAATTATAAAAAACACTAAAAGACAAAATAAAAATCTGGAAAAATTTATAAAATTATTTTAACCTAAAATAGAATTTCTAAAAATATAAAAATGATATATTGCTTATAAATAATCTAAAAAGAAAATTAAAAAGATAAATCCTATTAAATAGAAGCTATAACTATAATTAAAGTTGATTTTTTTGTTTTTTTTTTCTTTTTCCAAACTAATTAACCACTAAAAACAAAAACTTTTACTGAAAAAACTTTTAATATAACCCAAGGAATAAGCACTTGGAGTGCTTATTGATCTCACAGTTGACTTTTGTTGACTGTGAATGTAATTAGGCTCAAACCAAAGAAGGTGGGGTCCACAATGATGAAATATGGTTTCTCTGAGTTACATGAACTGGAATAAGCAAGATTCAACCACTTAAGCAACTTAAATAAGCTACAACTCACAAATAAGCACTTGCTTATTACAAGTCTGAGGCAGATTTGGGGACAAGATTTAGGAGCTAATCCAGGTGGGGTCCACTAGTCTAGAGGTCAAAGCAATGGTCAATTAGTCAACTATGGTAGGAGGGGGGTTGGGAGATGCCAAGGTTTAGGTGTGGGACCCACTGGGTTAACCACAAAATGCCACCAAAGGTGGTATGTTGAACTGAGGTCTGATCTGAGCAGGGGACAACCTTGCCCTGCAGTCCACTTTCAAGGGCACTTTGGTCACTAAAAAAAATTCACAAAAATGCAAAACTTGTAGAAATCTAAAGTTCAAGTGGTAGAGTCTAAACACAAGCAATTTCAAACCCCAATTCTTAACACACAAATCAGATTAATTGTTGCTATTTTTGTGAAAATCTGAGAATAAACTTTTGACTTTTTATAAGAACATGCAAGCTTTGACTAAAATGAATTTCTATTGGTCCTAGATGATTACTACTGTTATATTAATCCTAAAAGAAGCCAGTTTAAGCAATCTTAACAAGTTTTAAGCTGAATTCAAGATTATGCCATGCTAAAACTTAAACAGTCAAGCAGAATTAATCTTAGATCTGGGATTTGACTTTCTTGCTTAAGAACTGCCTAAACAAAAGGTTATCTGAGCTATGTTACTACTAGTAATGAAATCTAAGCAGACCAATATCTCCAATGACAACCAATGCACAACATAACAACTTAAACCAAACACCCCTATATTATGACTGATTTGAGATTTTTGTACCAAATGGTAACACAGATCTATGACACCAACTCTAAACCATTTTTTATAGTTGCAATGCTTATAATAGCTTAGAAACAAAAACTTACACAACTACTTCTTGCTTATGCTAAGTTGCTACAATTAACAATGGATATAGAAATTTTTTAGAACAATAACAACAACTGAGCAAGTTAACTACTCAAAGCAAAATTTCTGCTGATTATCACACAAGAAGCCTACAAAAACAAGTATATGCAGTACCACAATACTTAATCAATCAAAAAAAAAAACAAAAGATGATAGCTCACAGTGTGCATCAGCTGAGAACTTTTGAAACCAAGGAACCATTTTTACCAGCCTATTGAATCCCCATGGATTCACTAACCCAGGGCCATCCCATATCCACCTTGCTCCATGCTTATCTTCCCTCTCATATATTTTTTTTATTTTCTGGTTATTTATTTATTTTTATTTTTTTTATTATGGAATGAAACTCAAAATGGAAAATACAACTCAAATTTCTGAAACAACACTTTTATTAGTACTGAAAGATTGAAATTACAACTGACAATTGGATTGAGAATTAAAAGTACAATGCTTGAAAAAAAAGAAATTACATTAAAATTAACTAAAAACTAGATAAGCTGCTCCACTCCTTCTCTTTCCTTTTTATACTCCAAATTAGGGTTTCTGAGAAGTCTTTGTCCTTTCCCAGCAATGAAAACAACCATTGGATCAATACTTTCAATCATGGCCGTTTAAAACTTTTCGCGCCCAAATTGCTTTTGTCTGCTTCCTTGATTATTGAGGCCAGGAGGGTAGTTTTTGGATGTTAGTGTTTGGTTTGGAGTAGGAGGAGGTGGGTTTTGAGTGTGCAGGTGGTGAAGGTAGGGGTGATGATGAAGGGGGTTTGGCTGGTAGCAGGGGTGAAGTGAGGTGGGAGGTCAACGAAGGTCAAGGTGGAGTGGTATTAAAATGGACGGGGGTTAATAAACTTTGGAGGTGGGCTTCTTTTGTGATTTGGCTTGGTGAGGAGTATGGGCTTGGGGTGGATCAGTTTTGGTTTTGGGTTTGGATAATAATACATTAGGATTCGTTTGGTTTTGTAGAAATTAAATCACAAGGACCAATTTGTAATTACCGAAAACATGAAGGACTGAAATTGCCCTTATTCCATAGTGTTACAAAGGACCAATGTTGCCCAACTCCAGTAGTACAAGGACCACAAAAGTTAAATTTCCATAATATTAAATCCCGGGGACCAAAAATGACAAGTTTCCAAACTCGAGGGACCAATATTGTAATTTCCACAAACATTTTACCCAAGGACCATTTTTAACACATTTTGATTTTCCAAGGATAAAAATGATTTTTTCTTTCAAAATTATCCCACCAGGGACCAAATCTGCCAAATACTGAAACTCCAGGGACCTTTTATTGCAATTTTGGATTTTGAGGGGTAAAAGTGTAATTTTCTCAAACTTTTTCACCCAAGGACTTATTTTGATAATTTTTGACTTTTCTTTGCCTTGGGTTGACTTTTCTTTCATTTTAAACTTCTAGGGACTAGTTTTGCCAAATTTTAAAACTTGAGGGACTGAAACTGCCAATTGTGCAAACTTTGTTCGTTTTTCATTTGTTTTTAAACATTTTGCATCTAAAACATATAAAACACACTTTTGGGATAAATTGTGTATTTTGATGCGTTTTTGGGTGTTTTTGGATGTTTTGGCAGTCCAGATACGATAAAAATGATGAGTGTTTGAGCACTCATCAATCCCCCACACTAAGCTATTGCTAGTCCCTAGCAATCTTTTGAGAAAAAACTTGATGGATTTGAAACTCTTTACCAAAAGCCATCACTTCTGGAGTAGCCAGGTGTAAGAACTGTGGCACACCTGATAACCGTGTGATTTTGAGCAAACCACCAGCTGTCAACGGATTTGATTTGTCTTTACCAAGAGCCGTTTGCTCCTGGACTAGCCAACTCTTGATGGAATAGTCAACATCTTGGTGAGCTGATTACCAATTATGGATTTTCCACGGCCTTTACCACAAGCCATAATCTTGCGGGCTAGCCAACTCATTTGTTTTTGGGGAGTTGAGGAACCATACAATTTTGGGCAAATTGCAAGCCATAAACGGATTTGAGATATCTTTACCAAGAGCCGTTTGCTCCTGGATTAGCCAATCCCTTTTGTCGTTTAGACACGGCGGACTAATTACCACAAAAATTTTGAAATAAAGTGAAAAAATTTTTGAAAAATTTGGGCCAAAATGGGGGTACTTGAAAGTATTTTGCGATAAAATTAGCTAGAATTCCCCCCCCCCCCCCCCCCCCCCCCACACTTAGAAATGAATATTGTCCTCAATATTCAAAGTCCCGGCTATTATTCCGAACCTATGAACGTAAAAAGATAAAATTCGAAGCTAACTGTGGAAATATTGTTTTGTATTTTTCACTTTATTTATCTGTACATACAATCACACATTTTTTTTTCTTTTTTTTTTTTTTTTTTTGAACTTATATACATATATACATTTTCAAATTAGCGGGGGGTTGGCTATTCCCCCACACTAGGGTGGTAGAAAGTAGAAAGAAGTCAGAAATACGGGTGAAAACCCATATATGTTGCTAATTTTTGTTCACCGAGTCGCCAGCTTGACTCGATCCCCGAATTTAATTGTCCTTGGGGAAAGTTTGGAGATCTGGGACAACCATGGATGGTATGTCCTCTCCAAAGTAGTGCTTCAAACGATGTCCATTCACTTTGAAATTAGGTCCGCCATTTTGTGATAACTCGACGGTGCCATAAGGATAAACCTTAACGATAGTGAATGGACCAGTCCATCGGGTTTTGAGCTTTCCCGAGAAGATTTTGAGTCTAGAGTTGAAAAGAAGGACTCGATCACCAACGTTGAAAACGCGGTTTTTGATTTTTGAGTCATGAATCTTCTTTGTCTTTTCCTTATAGATCAAAGAGTTCTCGTAAGCATGATCACGAAGTTCGTTTAATTCATTTAGTTGAACTTTTCTGTGATCACCCGCCGTTTTGAGGTCAAAATTGGCATGCTTGAGGGCCTAATAGGCTTTATGCTCAAGCTCGATCGGAAGATGGCACGCTTTCCCGTACACAAGTTTATAAGGCGTACACCCAATGCGTGTTTTGTAAGCCGTACGGAAAGCCCAAAGTGCATCATCTAATTTGTTCGACCACGATGCACGATTCTCACCTACAGTTCTTTCCAATATTCTTTTAATGCCCCGATTGGAAACTTCGACTTGTCCACTCGTTTGAGGGTGGTACGCAGTAGAAAGACGGTGAGTTACACCGTACTTTTGCATGACTTTGTCAAATTTGTCATTACAGAAGTGCGTACCACGATCACTAATAATAGCACGTGGAGTTCCGAATCGGGCAAAAAGAGCTTTTAAAAATTTCACAACTACTCAGGCATCATTTGTGGGTAAAGCTTTCGCTTCAACCTATTTTGACAAGTAGTCAACTGCCACGAGTATGTATTTGTTGCCGTGAGAGGATGGAAATGGCCCCATAAAGTCGATGCCCCAGATATCAAAGATTTCACAAACTTGAATTGCATTCTGAGGCATTTCATTCTTTTGTGAAATATTCCCGTGACGTTGACAAGCGTCACAGGACTTGACCAAATCTTGGGCATCCTTGTAGATCGAGGGCCAATAGAAGCCGGAATCAAACACCTTTTTGGCGGTGTAGTTGGGATTGTGGTGGCCCCCCGTGGGACCAGCATGGCAAGCCTTTAAAATTTCAGCGGCTTCCTGACCATACACACACCGCCGGATGACTTGATCCGCGCATATTTTGAACAAGTAGGGGTCGTCCCAAAAGTAATGTTTTACATCTTTGAAAAATTTATTTTTTTGTTGGGACGACATCCCTTTCACAATGATGTTACCCGCAAGATAGTTTGCAAAGTTGGCAAACCACGGGGTAATCGAGTCTCCACGAAATGAAACCACATTGAGGGTCTCGAGAGGAAATGTTTCATTTATTTCCTTTTTCTCGAAAGCATTTTGGTGAGGGTTTTCAAGACGAGAGAGATGATCAGCAGCTAGGTTCTCAACTCTTTTTTTATCACGAATGATGATACCAAATTCCTGAAGGAGGAGAACCCATCGGAGGAGTCTCGGCTTTGCATCTTGTTTTGCAAATAGATACTTCAAAGCCGAATGATCCGTATACACTATGCTTTTAGTCAGTATCAAGTATGGCCGGAATTTTTCAAAAGCATACACCACAGCTAATAATTCTTTTTCAGTGGTGGTGTAATGACTTTGAGTCTCGGTCATAGTCTTGCTGGCATAGTGTATAGGCTGAAAATGTTTTGTTTTGCGTTGCCCCAAGACTGCCCCTATCGCATAATCACTAGCATCACACATGAGCTCGAAGGGCAAGTCCCAATTTGGGGCAACAAGAATCGGTGCCTTGGTAAGCCTTTTCTTTAATGTTTCAAAGGCTTCGATGCACTCAGGGGAGAAGATAAAAGGAGCATCCTTCTCGAGGAGATGGGTCATAGGCCGGGCGATTTTAGAAAAATCTTGAATAAACCTACGGTAAAAACCGGCGTGACCTAAAAAGCTCCTAACACCTTTCATAGTCGTGGGATGAGGCAATTTTGCAATGACGTCCACTTTGGCTCTGTAAACCTCAATCCCGTTTTTTGAAATTTTATGGCCGAGGACAATGCCCTCTTTGACCATAAAGTGACTCTTCTCCCAATTTAGACATAACTTTGTGTTTTCACAACGTTTTAGCATGCTGTCTAAATGGGAGAGACATGATTAGAACGAATCCCCAATGACCGAAAAATCGTCCATAAAGACCTCCATACTTTTCCCGATCATGTCGGAAAAAATGGCCATCATACATCTTTGAAACGTGCCCGGAGCATTACATAGGCCAAATGGCATACGTTTATATGCGAAAGTTCCATAGGGGCACGTAAAAGTGGTCTTTTCTTGGTCTTGCGGGTCAATGGGAATCTGAAAGTAACCCGAGAAACCATCGAGGAACCAATAGTACTCATTCCTCGCTAATCTCTCGAGCATCTGATCCATAAAGAGCAGAGGAAAATGATCCTTACAGGTGGCGTCATTCAATTTACGATAATCAATGCAGACGCGCCAACCCGTAACCAAACGAGTTGGAATTAACTCATTTTCCTCGTTTGTGACAACAGTAATGCCACCCTTTTTTGGAACACAATGAACTGGGCTGACCCAAGGACTGTCCGAGATAGGGTAAATCAATCCGGCATCAAGAAGTTTTAAAACCTCTTGTTTGATAACCTCGTGAATTTTTGGATTCACCCTTCTTTGATGTTGGACCGCAGGTTTGAAGTCATCGTCCATTAATATCTTGTGAGTACAAAACTCAGGGTCGATGCCCTTGATGTCGGAGAGACGCCAAGCAATTGCTCGCTTATGAGACTTCAAAACCTTTATAAGAGCAGCCTTTTCCTCAACACTTAAGTCTTTAGCAATTATGACGGGTAATTTATCATCACCCTCCAGAAATGCATATTCAAGATGAGGCGGCAAGTCCTTAAGTTCAACCGCGAGAAAGTTATCAGTTTTCTCAACATTTTTGACTTCCTCCTTATGAAGTATTTGTGGTAGAACAGGAAGAGGAGAGGGATCTTTGTTTAATAACCTTTCAAGCATGAGAACATCCCCCTCAAGGTCAATCTCTTGGTTATCGATTCCATCGGGAATCGAATCACTTTTGAGAAAGCCCTCAATTTTTTCTAAGATGAAGTCACTTCCCTCAAACGGAGTGAGGGAAGGAGAAGAATTGGCAATAATGGGGTGAGAGGATGGAATGAAGTTTTCACTCGGAGAATCATCGACAAAACCTAGAACCTCTTGAGCGTACTCCTCAGACGCAACATCAATGACATCAATTCGGTTAACCGTTTCGGCGTCATAATTAGAGGAGTACCTTGAAGTTTGATCGAGGTTAAAGGTTACAGCTTCATTACCAACATGAAGAGTTATTTCCTCTTCGCGCACATCAATTAACGCACGACCCGTCCTTAAGAATCCTCTCCCAAGAATGAGAGGAACTCGTGGGTCAGCATCGAACTTAACTACAACGAAGTCAGCGGGGAAATGGAACTTTCCTACTTTCACGAATACGTCTTCAGCAATGCCGAGAGGACGAGAGATTGAACGGTCGGCAAGCTCGAGAGTCATGCACGTAGGAGCAAGTTCAGGAAGAGAGAGTTTCTCCCACACTGAGTAAGGCATCAGGTTGATGCTAGCGCCAAGATCGGCTAAGGCGAAGCATTCAACCATCCCAGGGAAAACACATGGAATGAGAAATCTCCCAGGGTCTCCAAGCTTCTTGGGAAGCTTCTTTAAGATAACTGCTGAGCAGTTTTCGTTCAATGGAGTCTTTGCCATTTCGTATAATTTTTCCTTGTTGCTTAACAAGTTCTTGATCATCGATGTGAATTTGGGCATCAGGATGATAGCATCCGCAAGGCTAACGTCAAAATGCAAATCTTGAAAGATTTGATAAAACTTATCCATTTGGTGACTAGCCTTTTTGCGGAGCTTTTGCTCATTAAGTCGTGGCGGGTATGGTAGTGAAGGTTTGGATTTAGGGTTCTCTCCAGGAGTTGTTGGTGGTTCAAACACAACTCCCGGTTTTGGTACAAGTCCTGATTTTGGTACAATTTCTGGAACAACCTGAGGGTGGACGTGTGCGGTACTTCGTGGGCTAGTAGATTGCACCTTGTCCGTGGTTGCCTCAGGCTCAACTTCCACTTCCTCGGAATAAAGAGGAGGAGGAATAGGAGGAACTGGCGGCTCTTCATAAGCTTTACCACTGCGTGTAGTAATAGCTTTGAGTTCACCCTTGGGGTTAACAACTGTATTAGCCGGGAGACCTCCTGATGTAGAGGGGGAGTGAGATGATTCATAAGACTAGCAAGCATATTCTCAATCTTGCTTTGATTTTGATCAATTTTGTTGTTTGTTGCCATCAACTCACTCTTCAGCTCCTGACCCTGTTTGGCTATTGATGATTGGAAATCATTCTTCAAATTTGAGATTTGATTTTGCATTGCCCTCATTTTGGTCTCATTAACTTTGATGTAGTTATTGAGCTTGTTTGGGAGGGGATCTTGATAATTTGGAGCTGAATACCCTTGATTACCCCTTTGGGGTGGGTTTGATTGACGGGGGCAGGATTTTGATTTTGCATATTAGGTCCCCTTGGTGGATTAGGATTAAACCTATTTGGATTTTGAAGAAACCCGGGTGGTCCACCCTGATTGCTAGCCCGGTGATTTGGTTCCACTTGAGGACGGTATTGGTTACCTCCTTGGTTGGAATTGCCGGCTATTGCATTTACTTCGAATGGATTGCCTTCGATGGCAGTGCAATTATAATATGAGTGTGGACCACCACAAGTGACACAAACTTCTATCTTTTTGATTTCAGCTTGTGGGGAAGAATGAGGAGAAGAAAGTTTCTGACTTTGAGTCAGAACTGAGTTTTGGGTGAGAACCAATGCATGGATAGCTTCCGTGAGTGTGTCAAGTCTAGCATCGGTGCTAGATTGAGCCACGGGCGATGAGGTAGAAGGAACAACATTCCTTTGGGAAACAACCGGTTTGCTTCGGGGAATGCGGACCTTAGATTTATTCTCAATGATCGCTAAAGCATCCTTTGTGGTGCGATTCAAGAAGTTACCTCCAGCGGAGGCATTTAGAGAGTCTTGATCGGATTGGCTTACACCATTGTAGAAAGTATCAAGTTGCATAAGATCGGAGAAACCGTGGTGAGGGCATTTTCGGAGCAATTCCTTGTAACGATCCCATGCCTCACTAAAGGATTCATCAAATTTCTGCGTGAATTTCATGATCTCATTCTTGAGACTCGTGGTTTTGGAAGGAGGAAAGAATTCATTTACGAACTTTTTCACAAGATCTTCCCATGTCTCAATAGATCATGGAGGTTGTTTTTCAAGCCAAATCTGGGCTTGTCCCTCCAGGGAGAATGGGAAGAGAAGAAGTTTGATTGCTTCACAGGGGACATCTTTGCATTTGATGGTGTATGTGATTTTATTGAACCATCGAATGTGATCTTGAGGATCGTCCCTCTCATAACCGTAGAATTGACGTGATGTGGCCAGGTTTATCAACCCTGTTTTAAGCTCAAAATTATCGGCCATGATTGCCGGAACAACGATAGCATCTTCGTAACCCTCGACGGGTGCTTGGAGAAGCTCATTCATAGTGGGTTCAACCGCCATGATGACAGCTGAAGGTGGAACAGCTCGGATCTCAGATCCGACTGTTGGTGCAGAACGTCTACGAGGTCTTCGAGGTTTCCGGACAAGCTCACGTAATGGGCTAGTGGACCTTGAAGAACGAGTGCGCATGCACTAGGGATAAAAACTTTTTGGACAATATTTTTGTTATCGTCCCGTAATCCAGAATCGTTTCTCTTTAAGAATCACCTTAAAAGAAAACCGAATCAAAAAACGTTACGATATGTTTTTGTTGTTTTTTAATTTTTTTGGTGTTCTAACACTTTAGGAAAAGTGTTAATGACTTTTTTATGTGTTTTGATTTTGAAAATATTCACAAGTGATGGTATTTGTACAGTGAGTGAGGTGAGATAACACTAATCTCGAAAGACGCTGCAGAAACGCGCACACCTCCCCGGTAACGGCGCCAAAAATTGATTGACGCTAAACCACCAACTTATATTGACCAAGGAATGGTCAACAAAGTCAAATAGCCTAGATCAATACTCCGGGTAATATAAGGTATCACCGGGTCGTTAAATCCCGTTGAGGTGTGAAATGTAACTTTATCGTGCTTTGTGATCGGGTGTTTATTCACAGAAAGGGTTTATGATCAGAATTATTTGGAGATTATTAACAAATATAGCTTAGGAAAGCTACGTGATTGATTACGGGAATTTAGATTACCAGGATTTGAGCTAAAACCTAAAAACGTACGTTTTAATTAAAAACGTATACAGACGAACAAAACAAAAAGTACAACTGAGGGACGGAAAGGGTTACAAGTGTAAAATTAATATTTTTACAATCCTAATAATTAAAGAAAATTTTAATAAAAATAAAAACTATTTTTACACTATTTAATTAATTATTATTAATTAATTACTAATTATCTATTTATTACTAATTAAACTAATTAGAATTATTAAAAATACTAAAAAGACTTAGAAAATTAAGAAAAATTTTACAAATCTAATTAACCATTACTGTAATCCTAAAAAATTATAAAAAGTTTATTTTATGTATTTTTAAACTAATTAACTAATTATTAATCTAATTACTTATTAATTTCTAATTAAACTAATTATATTATAAAAAATAGAAAATGAACAGTAAAAAATGTAGAAAAATTTATAAAAATATTTTAACTAAAATAAAAGCTAGAAAAATTATAAAAACTAGGTTGTACTTTATAAAATATAACTATGCTATTTAATTACTAAATATTAATTAAAACTAAATTAAACTAAAATTAATTATAAAAACCACTAAAAGACAAAAGAAAAATCTGGAAAAATTTATAAAATTACTTTAACCTAAAATAGAATTTCTAAAAATATAAAAATGATATATTGCTTATAAATAATCTAAAAAGAAAATTAAAAAGATAAATCCTATTAAATAGAAGCTATCACTATAATTAAAGTTGATTTTTTTGTTTTTTTTTTCTTTTTCCAAACTAATTAACCACTAAAAATAAAAAATTTTACTGAAAAAACTTTTAATATAACCCAAGGAATAAGCACTTGGAGTGCTTATTGATCTCACAGTTGACTTTTGTTGACTGTGAAGGTAATTAGGCTCAAACCAAAGAAGGTGGGGTCCACAATGATGAAATATGGTTTCTCTGAGTTACATGAACTGGAATAAGCAAGATTCAACCACTTAAGTAACTTAAATAAGCTACAACTCACAAATAAGCACTTGCTTTTCACAAGTCTGAGGCAGATTTGGGGACAAGATTTAGGAGCTAATCCAGGTGGGGTCCACTAGTCTAGAGGTCAAAGCAATGGTCAATTAGTCAACTATGGTAGGAGGGGGGTTGGGAGATGCCAAGGTTTAGGTGTGGGACCCACTGGGTTAACCACAAAATGCCACCAAAGGTGGTATGTTGAACTGAGGTCTGATCTGAGCAGGGGACAACCTTGCCCTGCAGTCCACTTTCAAGGGCACTTTGGTCACTAAAAAAAATTCACAAAAATGTAAAACTTGTAGAAATCTAAAGTTCAAGTGGTAGAGTCTAAACACAAGCAATTTCAAACCCCAATTCTTAACACACAAATCAGATTAATTGTTGCTATTTTTGTGAAAATCTGAGAATAAACTTTTGACTTTTTATAAGAACATGCAAGCTTTGACTAAAATGAATTCTATTGGTCCTAGATGATTACTACTGTTATATTAATCCTAAAAGAAGCCAGTTTACGCAATCTTAACAAGTTTTAAGCTGAATTCAAGATTATGCCATGCTAAAACTTAAACAGTCAAGCAGAATTAATCTTAGATCTGGGATTTGACTTTCTTGCTTAAGAACTGCCTAAACAAAAGGTTATCTGAGCTATGTTACTACTAGTAATGAAATCTAAGCAGACCAATATCTCCAATGACAACCAATGCACAGCATAACAACTTAAACCAAACACCCCTATATTATGACTGATTTGAGATTTTTGTACCAAATGGTAACACAGATCTATGACACCAACTCTAAACCATTTTTTATAGTTGCAATGCTTATAATAGCTTAGAAACAAAAACTTACACAACTACTTCTTGCTTATGCTAAGTTGCTACAATTAACAATGGATAAAGAAATTTTTAAGAACAATAACAACAACTGAGCAAGTTAACTACTCAAAGCAAAATTTCTGCTGATTATCGCACAAGAAGCCTACAAAAACAAGTATATGCAGTACCACAATACTTAATCAATCAAAGAAAAACAAAAGATGATAGCTCACAGTGTGCATCAGCTGAGAACTTTTGAAACCAAGGAACCATTTTTACCAGCCTATTGATTCCCCATGGATTCACTAACCCAGGGCCATCCCATATCCACCCTGCTCCATGCTTATCTTCCCTCTCATATTTTTTTTTTTATTTTCTGGTTATTTATTTATTTATTTATTTTTTTATTATGGAATGAAACTCAAAATGGAAAATACAACTCAAATTTCTGAAACAACACTTTTATTAGTACTGAAAGATTGAAATTACAACTGACAATTGGATTGAGAATTAAAAGTACAATGCTTGAAAAAAAAGAAATTACATTAAAATTAACTAAAAACTAGATAAGCTGCTCCACTCCTTCTCTTTCCTTTTTATACTCCAAATTAGGGTTTTTGAGAAGTCTTTGTCCTTTCCCAGCAATGAAAACAACCATTGGATCAATACTTTCAATCATGTTATTTAAATAAAACGCGAGTTAAAATTAAAATAAACGCGAGTGCGCGAAATAAAAAGTGAAATTTACGCTACGCAAACCCTACGGACATGAAAATTACATTTTTACGATCCTAACGATAAAAGAAAATTTTAGAAAAAAGAAAATTATTTTTTTGACTTTTTAATTATTTATTATTAATTAAATACTAATTAAACTAAAATTAATTATTAAAAATATTAAACTAATTATGAAAATTACGAAACTTTTTCTAAAATTACTTAATACTATTATAAGGCTAAGAAAAATATAAAAGTAAAGAAAAGCTTATGAATAAGCTGAAAATTAAGCTGATAAGCTTGTATAAGCTTAAATGAAATTGAATACTATATAAACAAGCATGGAAACTATAAACACTAAGTTACACTAGCCCAGATGGTGCTTGGTGTTGGACTGGTTTTGACCAGAGTTTGACCAAGAGGTCTCAGGGTCGAATCCCACTTATGAGCATTTTTGCAAATTATTTTTCTTTTTGGTTTTTTCTGTTGCAAAACTAATTACCAACATTAATAAGCAAACTTTTGTGAAAAATGCTTTTATGAAAAGCTCATAAAAAGCTTATACAAGCTGAAAACATAAACAGATGAGGCTTATGGAACTAAAGGGTGATGTGTGATGAAAAAAACTAGGCAATAAGCTGTGAACTAGCACCTAAGTGGAAAATAAGCTAACAACAACCTTGACAGATCCAAATAAGCTAAATCAAACAGCAAATAATCACTAAAATAAGCTGATTAGGCAGATAAGCAAATTCCAAATTCCACAATCCAAACAACCTACACAGGCTATTTGCAGCCCTATGTGGGCCCCACAATTGAGCTTAAGAATCCAAAATAAGCTTTGGACCCAGAAGCTGACCTGGAAGGCTTCATAATAAGCCACAAAGTACAAGCTGGGACTCACTGGTGAGTCTTTGAGGAGCTTATGAAAAAGCTTGCTTACTCTGATTTCTCAGCATACAAAAGGAAATAGGACAAGGTAAAAGCTGATAGCAGGCTTATCAAATAAGCTGGAAAATACAAAATGAGACCTGATCCTACAAGCTAGCCATGAGACCTATCCAAAAAGCCAAAATTTACAAACTGGGGCCCACTAATGAGATCTGTGGGAGCTTTGGAAGTTGGGATGATGAATCTGATAAGCTGTAGCAGGGCATAAGCATGCCCTGCAGGCTAGATTAAGCACTTGTACAGGTTTAAAAAAAATCTTAAAAATATAACAAGAGTAGGACTCTAGAGTTAAGCTGGTAGACAGTAATTCCTCAAAATTTCAAGTCCTAATATTAAGCATAAAAATCACCAAAATTCCTAGAATATTTGGATTTTCTGCAAATGACTCAATTTTGACTTCTTGAAATTTGATCCTAGTTTGACTTATGTTAGATTCTACCTATCCTAGATTACTTAAAGTGATGTAATAGATTAAAATGAAAGCAACTTAAGCTATCCTAACTACTAATGAACCTGTGTGAGTGATTATGGTACCAAAAGCTTTAACAGTTAATGAATAAATAAGATCAAACATACATTTTGACTTTCTCACTAAATCCTACCAAGTTTAAGGCTTAACTGAGCTACTTTTGACCCTAGGAATGAAAAATCAACAATCTATAGTACTAGAACTCTCCTGAGCACAGTGAGATTTATAAATCCAAACACCCCTTCTATAATGGTACCCAAAGCATTTCAAAGGATTTTTACCAATTAACTTTCAACCTAAGCTAACTATTGTATATTAAGCTAAAACAAGCTTACTTAAGCAGAAAACAACAAGCATTAAACAACTAATACCAATTGAAACTACTGATAACAAGGTATGTGCAAAAATTAATAAAGCAAAATTGAAATGAGACTTACAATGAGGTTAAGGGTTTATCTTGAAGGGATATGAAAAGTAAACCTGCAAATGCTTACTAAGAATAACTAAAAGAGACATGTGACCATCCAAACAAGCCCTGGATAAACTCAATAGCTTATTTGTCCTTACAGTTTGACCACAGTTGACTTTTAGGAATTTTTTTTTTAGCTAAAGACTGTTTAAATCTTAATGAGCATAAGAGAGCTTATAACTAACTGCAATGGGGCTTAAGAGACAGTTACATACAACTTTTATATTAAAATGATAATTTCACCAATACTTTAAGCAAAAGCTGAATTCAGATTAAGAATTTTTAACATTTCATTCACTGAGCTTTGAAACACAACAATAGAGTTCAGGAAATAATAAAACTGGAATTACAATTTAAAATGACAAGTTAAACTAATTTTACATAAACATGAAATTTCACTACTACTACTCTAGTTACTACTAAAAACTCAAAAAACTAACTGCTATGCTCCATCTCTCTCTTCTTATAGGGACCTCTTAGGGTTTCTGAGCACTTCCCACATTGATTTTGAGCCAATGGATCACCCAAAATAATCTTGACTTTGGCGCCCAAAATGGTTTTTGTCTGTTTCTCTGATTATTGGTGCCAGGGTATGGGATTTTGGTTTTTAGTGTTTGGAGGGATAAGGGTGATATTTTGAGTGTATCAGAGGTTATGATGATGAGGGTGAGATGGTTTTGCAGGCACATGGAGGTGGTTTTGAGAGGGGGGGGGGGGAATGGTTTTGACCGGGTGTTTAACTGAGGGTATAATAAAAACGGGAGTGGATTGGATTATACTATTTTTGTGTTGGGCTGGGAAATAATTTGGGCCAAGGGAAAGATGGGGTGGGCTGTGTTTGATGTTTGGGTTTGAAGTTGGTTTTTGTTTTTATAATTAAGGGTCCGGTTATGTTTGTAATAGTCATAGGGACCAAAAGTGAATTTCCACAAAACCAAGGGACTTATAGTGCAATTCTGCCAAAATATCACAAGGGTCATTCATGCAAAGCTCAATATTCCCAAAAACCATTTTTTGCAATTTTTTTAATTTTCAAAAATTCCCAAGGACTAAATTTGCAAATTTCCAAACTCCAGGGACCAATCGTGTAAATTTTCCAAATTTATTACCCAAAGTCCGTTTTTGAATACTTTTGATTTTTTGAGGACTTGGGTTGACTTTTATTTCAAAATAAATGCATAGGGACTATTTCTGCCAAATTTTGAAACTTGAGGGACTGAAACTGCCAATTGTGCAAACTTTGTTCGTTTTTCATTTGTTTTTAAACATTTTGCATCTAAAACATATAAAACACACTTTTGGGATAAATTGTGTATTTTCATGCGTTTTTGGGTGTTTTTGGATGTTTTGGCAGTCCAGATACGATAAAAATGATGAGTGTTTGAGCACTCATCAGTTAGGGAAAGGGATGTTGGGTGATGATGAACCCGCATTCGGGATTGAAGATGAGCCCGCGTTTTGGTTATTCCACCCACTCATGAGATTCAAGAAACTATCGTTGTTGTTGTTAAATCTCGACATTTCTTTTTAAGCAAATGGAAGTTTATGTAGATGAGATTGAGTTGTGGAAGTGTGAAAAAAAAATTGTTTGTTAATTGGTTATTACGGTGGGAAAAAGGTTTTGAATTTTATATATATATATATATATATATATATATATATATATATATATATATATATATATATATATATATATATATATATATATATTATTTTTTTTAATGCAACTAGCCATTTATAAACGTTGTAGGGCCAAAGTTGTATTTTATTTTTATTTTTTTAATAAATCCAACGGCTAGTTAAACGTTGGTAGGGGTAAAATGATTTTTTTTTTATTCTTGCTGCCCTTAACGCAACGTTAACACATTTTAACGCAGCCTTTCACGCGACAATCCGGTGTGGTAATGTGGATTTAACACACCCTGCGTTAACCTTTCACCCACTTGGTAACTTAACATACCGAGTGCTCTCACCAGTAAGTTTGCATCTTTATTATGCAATGTTTTCTAACATAATAAGAGGTTTTTATGTGTTGTAGTAATAGGATTATGATATGGGATATATGTTTTATGATTCTAAGACTGCCCACAGAAGACATACATGATCGACATTGGCGATCGATCCCCACTCGATCGACTTCTGTGGGGATTCGATCGCAAAAATAAACCCAAATGGGTCGTCTGGCTGATCGATTAGATTGTCCATTTATTTTGCAGTTAATTGTTCTATCCATTGCAAATATATACGTTGGAAAGTTAAAATAATAATAATAATAATAATAATAATAATAATAATAATAATAATAATAATAATAATAATAATAATAATAATAATAATAATAATAATAATAATAATAATAATAATAATAATAACAACATTCTTTTAACCCACTTATAAATACCACATATTAACACAACATATAACACACTTCAATCAATAAATCTAAACAATTTCTATATTTTTTCACACCATGAATTCTTACGAGATATTTATTACCGATTCGTCTTCGGATGATGAAAATAAAGTTAGTAGCAAGTTTTTGATGTTTGCGAAGAGTGTTAGGAGGCTTATCAAGCGACACAACCTAAACTCACACGAAACCATATTAGTAGGGATCGTTTGGGTGCACTTAACCGTTTAGTGAGTGCTTACTTTTCCGATCGTCCAAGATACGGCGATCAAGCGTTCCATGCTCGTTTCCGAGTGAGCCGAAGACTATTCACACTAATTGTTCGAGAGGTAACCGATCATTCACGTTATTTTCAACAAATTTCTAGTTGTGCGGCCTTACTTGGTATTACTCCATTGATGAAGTGTACTTCGTCAATTGGCATACGAAGTCAATCCTGATATGCTAGATGAATATGTGCAAATGGGTGCGTCAACAATTCGTGAGTGTCTCCAAAAATTTTGTGAGATCATCATGGAGTTATATGGTCCAGAGTATTTGCGAAAGCCGGCGGTTACTGTTTACTGACATTGATAGACTCTATGAGCATCTCTATCGAAGTCATGGGTTTTCTGGGATGATAGGAAGCATTGATTGTACAGATTGGTCGTGGGAGAATTGCCCACATACTTTAAAAGCTCAATTTTGTAGGGGTGATCACGGGTCAACTCCTTGCATTTTATTGGAAGGGACTGCCTCCCAAGATTTATGGGTTTGGCATGCGTTCTTTGGTGTCTCCGGGATGAATAACGACGTAAATGTTTTACGTAAATCACCGCTTTTCAATGATCTCAAAAAGGGGAGAGCACCGGATGTGGAATTCTTTGCTAACGGAGTGCTTATAAACGAGGATATTATCTTGCTGATGGGATGTATTCGGAATACTCTGTTATTGTAAAGTCCATTAAAAATCCAGGGATGCATGATGACAAACGAATATTGTATAAAACGATGCACGAAGCAGCAAGAAAGGATGCGGAGCGTGCTTTTTGGTGTACTAAAGAAGAAGTTCCTAATGATTAAACATCCGGTTAAAGGATTTGACAAAGAGCGTCTATCACATATAATGTACACATGCATCATATTACATAATATGATAATTCAAGACGAAGAGCGAGTGATATCTGCCGAATTCTTTCCAGCGGAGCAGCACCGTTCTTATGATCCCTTAAAAACACATGAGGAATCGTTGGAAATTACCAGGGAGATATGCAACAAAACAACTCATCTTAACCTCAAAGTCGATTTGGTGGAAGACATTTGGTATCATCATAATCTAAACTAGTTTAGTCATTTTATTATCGTAATGTTTTAATGTTATTTGAATTTTATTGTAATGTTTTTATTTTATTTGAATTATTATGTAATGTTTTAATTATTAATGAAATTTAAGTTTGTGTTAAAAATATTTTTTAAAAAAGGGTAAACTACAAAAATGGTCATTAACCTATCGCGAAAGTGCAAAAAAGACCCCGAGTCATAAAGGCATGCAAAAATGCCACTAACGTTCCGTATAAGTGCAAAAAACCCACCGAGACGCACTGTTCACTAATTGTCGTTAGTTTTCCTCGTTAAGTGCAGTGAAATGACTAATATACCCTCATCTTCTTTCCCATTTGAATTTCTTTTGAATTTCTAATTAATTTAATTCCAAAATCAAGAAAATCAAGAACAAAAACCCAGAAATGCGGAAATGCAAACACAGCCACCACCACCACCCTCTACCACCACACAACCAACACCACCATCACCTTCCACCACAAAGAATATCAATAACATAAAACTATAGTCACATTCTAGAAACAAGATACCTAAAATTTCTTAATAAGACAACATAACAACATGCCAATAAGAAGAAAACGCCTTGACTGAATTATGAGTCAACATTTTCATACATGCTTATTATACTCTTGTCTCAATTCTATCAGCAGTCCAATCTCATAATCAAAGATCAGATGTTTATATACTTGAATAAATAAGCTATGTGAAAATCAAACCAAAAACACGATATATCAGCAATCCAATCTCATAATCAAACCTTAAGTAGTTATATAGTCACAACCGATAAACAACTTTCGATAAATTACTACTAGTAGTATTCAGTGAATCAAAGTATAATTATTTACAAACAAGCAAATCATGTATTGGTTTTAATAAGCCTTAAGCATTAACTAGAGTTGAGCACAACATACGAATTAGCTATAGCTGAAAAAGACTTTGGTTGTTAGAGGGAAAGGTGTCATTCCTCAAGTTTGCTTGCCACTCCTACGTGGAGTTTGATTTGCTTCGTTATTGCTCGCCATGACACCGAAGGGGCCTCGTTGTAGCTCGCCACTCGTTCCCTCCTCGTGCAGACAACGAGCAATGTTTCGGACAAAATCGTCCTTTTTTTCCTCTTTTCTTTTGTAATTAGTTTATTTGTTTTGGTGTGTGTATTGGTGTGTGTTTTGTTGCAGCAAATCTAGAAGAAGAAGATGATGAAACATGTTTTGGTCCTTGTGTGTTTAGTTCTTGTGGTTTTATTTATTTACAGTTTGGTCCTTGTATGTTTACTCTTTGTGGGGTTTTTTTTTTTTTTCTTTTTTTTCTTTTTTTTTTTTTTTTTTAATGTAACTAACACTTTTTATTTTTAGTTATTAGTATTTTTTTTAATGAAATAAATTTAATTTGATTGAAAAATGAATAAAAAAAATAAAGTTGTTAGTGGTGGGCATCAAATGAGTAAGTTGAGGTTAGTTGTGAGAGAGGAGGGTGTTAGTTGTGAAGAGATGTTGGGTGATGTGGCACCCGTGAGCCCCAAATGAGGAGATGAACCTAATTATGGCACTTTTCCCTCTTATGGTTTATAATCAAGTTTGCCATTACACATTTGAACAAACACCATGAGTGCATTACACATAACTAATTAATACACTCGCAAAATGAACAACCGTAAACAATCACATAGAAAACAGTAAACATTAACCAAAATTAACCAATATCGTTCCATTCAATTCCATTAACTGTAACCGATATACATCAAAATAAGGCGTAACTAGGAACAAAAAAAAAAAAAAAAAAAAAAAAAAAAAAGTAAACAGATGAATTAATTAACCAAAAGTAACAACTCCCATTCCATTAAGTGCCTAACCGCTAGTAAACTTGGTAACAGCCTTAGTTCCTTCACTAACAGCATGCCTAGCAAGCTCCCCAGGTAACACAAGCCTCACAGCAGTCTGAATCTCCCTACTCGAAAGCATATTCTTCTTATTATACCTAGCCAACCTACTCGCCTCCTGAGCCAGTTTCTCAAAAATATCATTTATAAAACTGTTCATTATCCCAATCGCCTTGCTCGAAACTCCGATATCTGGATGAACTTGTTTCAACACTTTGAAAATGTTGATCTTGTACGTCTCCATTGATTTCTTGTGCTTATTCTTTTTCGTGTCTTGTGATGATGCGTCTTTTGGGATCTTCTTTTCGACTTTGGGTTTCGGGGCTGCTGGGGATTTTTCGGCTATTGGTTTCTTTCCTGCTGCTTTTGGTGCCATTTTTGATGAAGTGAAAATAAGTGTGTGTTTTAGTGTGCAAAAATGAGGGGTGCGGATTGTGATCTTTGGCCGTTGGTTTTTCTAAATATGCTTACGCGATTGCTTATGGATTGAAGACAAAATGGCTATGGCTAGTAGCATTCTTGTTTGTTTGAATTTCATGTTGTATTTAAATTAGCTTATAAATTGCTTGTGTATATGGAGATGTATAGAATTTTCAAGTAATTGAAATTTATGAATTAGACAGGCACTATGTTTTATGTGGTCCATAATCCACAAAACCTCAGGCATAGGTTCATAGCATGTTCAGGTATTACTTAGTAGATATCATACCATGTTCTTCCAGTAATCAGTGCATAGGTTCAAACGGTAGTACAATGGAAAAAAGACAAGCAGCCCATCTGGTACAATTTGAGCAAAATTGACTAGAGAAAAAAAAATCAAAGAACACTTAATAATTGCAAATTCAAAAGAAATTCAAATGGGGAAGAAGACGAGGGTATATTAGTCATTTCACTGCACTTAACGAGAAAACTAACGGAATTTGGCTCTCAGTGGCTTTTTTGCACTTATCCGTAACGTTAGTGGCATTTTTGCATGCCTTTATGACTCGGTGTCTTTTTTGCACTTTCGCGATACATTAGTGACCATTTTTGCAGTTTACCAAAAAAAAAAAAAAAAAAAAAAAAAAACTTGGTCGCCCTTACTGAGGCACCCAATCGCCTGCACGACGTTGAAGAGAGAAAGCTGACGTAACAGAGAAAATGAGGGGGTTTGTTGTCCTTACTGTGGGTAGCCTAATAAAACCCATGAAACAAACACTAAAAATGTCTCTTAAGAAATATCTAATGAGATGAAACGAATGAAAAATAATATTACTACATCAATATGGAATGCACGTTGTCAATGATTTTACAAGCATATTGTCTTAAAGCATTACGAATTATTAATGTAACAAGTTATTATTTTTATGTTTTACATTCGTTTACAATTATATATGTTCTTTTATGTAATTTACTTCTTATAAGTATAGTTAATAACTAATTATCAGATATTTTTATTGGAAAAAAAGATACAATATGTATCTCATATTAATAACTTGCAGTTTAAAGCTTACATAAGCCAGCTTATAGTTTATTGTGCGAAACATACCTTTAATTTGCATTTTGCACAAATAAATGAATAATAAAGTAGATTCAGTTGAATTAGAAAAACAATTAAAAAAAAAAAACTCTTTATTTATTTATTTATTTTTATTTTTATTTTTCTTTTCAAGCATGATTTTGACAACATTGTATTATTTATACTTTTTACAATGTCAAAAAGTTAGATTATCCTTTTGGTAGTAGTTACCAATAATATAATCATTATATATATATATATATATATATATATATATATATATATATATATATATATATATATATATATTTTGAACAAATAATCATTATACTTGATAATGGAAAAAGATTGAAAAGAGTTAGGAGCCGGTCACGTTTCATATATGGGGGACATACATGGTATCTTAGAGGGGAAGGTGTATTGAAGAGGCAAATCTCTTTATTTGAGGCTCACGGGTGTCACATTATGTCCCCTCATCACTAACAACTAACTTCAACTAACTCATTTGGGTCGCACAACTTACAACTATATTTTTTTTATTCATTTCATTAAATAAACTAAGTTCATTTTATTAAATTAAAGACAAAATTACACTGATAGTCCATGTGGTTTACACGGATTGCAAGTTTAGTCCCTAAGTCAAAATAAGTATACCAGACATCCCTAATTTTGAAACTTGTCTCCCTTTTAGTCCCTAATTTGGATGGGCCGTTAGTTTATCCGTTAAGTTATTTGCACCGTTAGTCATTCGTTAATATTTTTTGCACTGTTAGTCCTCATTTTCTAAAAAAGTACCAATTTTTTGCACCGTTAGTCCCTCCATTAATATTTTGCGCCGTTATCAATCTTTTTACGTTTTTGTCCCTTTTTTAACGTTCTCGTCCGTTTTTTTAACGTTTTCGTCCATTTTTTACGTTTTGTCAATCTTTTTACGTTTTCGTCCATTTTCTTACGTTCTCGTCCGTTTTTTTTAACGTTTTCGTTCAACTTTTTTTACGTTTTTGTCAATCTTTTTACATTTTCGTCTATTTTTTTACGTTCTCGTCCGTTTTTTTAACGTTTTCATCCATTTTTTACGTTTTCGTCCACTTTTTTTTTACATATTAGTCTGTTTTCTTATATTTTATCCGTTTTATTACGTTTTCGTTCGTTTTTTTTACGTTTTTATCTGTTTTCTTATATTTTTATCTGTTTTCGCCTTTTTTTATGTTTTTGCTCATTTTTTTGTGATTAGGTAAGTACACTAAAAGAAAATTTGATATTTGAGAAAAATGTTTCTGTGTCAATTTTAAATCACAATTTTGACCATTTTCTTGTCTGAATCATCAAAAGTGTAAAACACGAAAGTTGTCCGGAATGATGTTTTACACTAAGATTCGCGAGATTTTAACCAGAAAATGCAAAACAAGGGCTGTCTACTACCAAAACTTAAGCCATTTTTTTTACCAAATTCATAACTTATAAACTTATAAACTCTTGTAAATTTTTGTACTTGTGTAAATCATCAAACTTATTTGAAAAAAACGGACAAGATAAAAACGGATTAAAATGTATGAAAATTTGAAAAAAAAAACTCACAAAACTTGTAAAAATGGACAAAAACATATAAAAACGTGAGAAAAACGGACGAAAACGTAAAGATATTCATATAGTTTTCTCCTCTAAGACATATACACTAGCCGGTAAGCCCGATTTGATATATAACTAACGAATGATAACGAACGAAAATGGATTAAGTTTTGGTAGTAAACAGCCCTTGTTTTGCATTTTTCAGGTTAAAATCTCATGAGTCTTGATGTAAAACATCATTTCGGACAACTTTCGTGTTTTACACTTTTGATGATTCAGAGCAGAAAGGGGACAAAATCGTGAATTATAATCGATACAGAAATATTTTTATCAAATGTCAAGTTTTCTTTTAGTATATTTACCTAATCAAAAAAAAAAATACTAAAAAATAAAAAATAAAAAAAGAGCGAAAACGTAAAAAAATGGACGAAAACATTTAAAAACATAAGAAAACAGACGAAAACGTAAAAAAGCAGATGAAAACGTAAAAAAATGATGAAAACGTTAAAAAATGGACGAGAACGTAAAAAAATGGACGAAAATGTAAAAACATTGACAAAAACGTAAAAAAATGAACGAAAACGTTAAAAGAACGGACGAGAACGTAATAAAATGGACGAAAACATAAAAAGATCGACAAAAACATAAAATAAAAATGGACGAAAACGTTAAAAAATGGACGATAACGTTAAAAAAGGGACAAAAACGTAAAAAGATTGGTAACGGTGCAAAAATATTAATGGAGGGACTAACGGTGCAAAAAATGTGGACTTTTTTAGAAAATGAGGACTAACGGTGCAAAAAATATTAACGAAGGACTAACGGTGCAAATAACTTAACGGATAAACTAACGGCCCATCTAAATTAGGGACTAAAAGGGTGACAAGTTTCAAAATTAGGGATTTTTGGTGTACTTATTTTGACTTAGGGACTAAACTTGCAATCCGTGTAAACCACAGGGACCATCCGTGTAATTTTATCTAAATTAAAATTACAATACAAGAAAATAAAAACATACGCAACGTAAAATAATGATACGGTTAAAAAAACGAAACGTATAAAAGGAGCGGGATAAAATTAAATTTCAAATTCAAAAGATGGGTGGGATTTCAAAAGTGAAATTCAAATTCAAACTTCAAAATAAAAATACAATACATTAAGCACATTTATTCAAATACAAACGATACGGAAGTACAAATACACACGATACGGAAATACAAACACAAACGATACGGAAATACAAACACAAACGATACAGAAAGTCGTTAATCCCTATATCTGTTCCATATGAGGCTGTTTCTCAAAATGAACCACACGTGAATATATTTGAAGCCTTGCCCACCAAAGCGTTCTTTGAAAATGTTCATTGCATTGTGAAGACGATCATTGACCTCACTTGTATGCTGCAAATTCAAGTAAATATCATTGAATTTTTTACATTCACATGTAATTCTTGCCTACTTACCCGTTATTTGGTTTTGTTACGAAAAGGACCATCAGATTGGTTGTTAAACCTTTCTGTAACCTCATTCCAAAAAGCGGTTTCGCCATGGTGTTCGTGAACGATTAGCTACATGTCGGCTAGTAAGTTTTCTTTTTCAACAGACTAACGATTAGCCATTGTAAAATTATTTAGAAAGTGAAGTGTGAGCAAAATAATATGTTATGGTATGCTTTATATAGGGGTGTTTAGAAATTCAAATTTAAAAAAATAGCAGGATATACTTAAATTTCAAATTCAAAAAACGTGCGGTTAAACCTTTAAATTTCAAATTCTAAAAAAAATGTGTGGATAAACCTTTCAAATTCAAAAGTAAAATAAATAAATAAATAAATAAAAAGGAATGTGCGGATAAACCTTTCAAATTCAAATTCAAAAAACAGAGCGATTAATATTTAAATTTCAAATTCAAGAACGGTCCTATAAATAGTCATTCACATAGGCACACAATACACTCACAATTCACACACAAATCATATAGAATTCACAAACAATTCATACGAAACAATGTCACACAACAATTCACCAGATAACGAGTCAGTTTACAACACCCCACCCGAAGATTTGTTTCCCGTATTCCCATATGACAATCCACCACAAAACACTCCACCGGAAGTTCTGTTTCCACCGGTAAACAATCCACCACAAAACCAACCCAATGCATTTGGGTTGACTGATAAACAACTCTTCGAGCAAGATATGCAAGTCTTGTTAGAGGTTTAAGCGGAGGAAGAATGTCAGGCAAGAGCTTGTGAGGTGCGGGCAAAAGCTCGTCAGGATCAGTTAAACCGTGAAACAATTTCACGATAGGCTTTGGGATTAAACCCTGTGTTAACGAGTGACGAGGGCTATGACACAGACTGAATCGTAGTTTATTTTAGAAAGTTGTTTATTTTAATCGTTGTTTAATGTATTTTATTCGTACGTTGTTTAATGTGTTTGAATTCCATATTTTATGTATTTCAATTTCGTGTTTAGTGTATTTTCATTTTGTATTTTAAAAAACAATTATATTAACAACTATACATATTTAAAACTTTACAAAACTTTTACATTTACAAATATACAAAAGAATAAAACAATGACAAAAGAAAGGGGAAAAAAGGACGAACTTGTCAGTGGGTGAAGCTCGTCGTGCAGACGAAGAGCTTGATTTTGCCGGGGGGGGGGGGGGGGGGGGGGGGGGCAGCGGCGAGGGTAAAGAGCCCTCCACGTAGGAACAACGAGCTTAGGTGAAGAGCTGCACCTTCCCCTCTTATTTATTTTGTGAAAATGTTTACAGTTTGTATGTGGCGAGTTTTATTCTGAATGGCAAGTTGTATTGGATTTTGGTTCACATACCATTTTGACATCATAATGGAATTTTGATTTAGGTCTACTATAATCATGTTAGTACAAATTTACCTAGAAATAATAATGTAATTGCATATGCTGTATATACATTAGTTGTAGTGTACGTTGCCGTTTTAGTTAACTACTGCACATTTTGGCTTCCAAATATATAGCAATTAGTGACACACAAAACACAAAAGATTATCTAACAAAATGGTAATCACTATCCCACACCTCCTACACATGCCCTTGTATATTTGTCATTTTTTTTCCTTGAAAAGTTGTGACCCGTTTTAATCTAATTTCTTTTGTACAAACTAATAAGAGAAAAATACTCTTAAAAAATAGATTCATCAAATTTTTAATAAGTATCCCAATAGCATTTGAGTTACTACTTGATTTAATTCTTTGAATTATTGGATTTCAAACGGATCGCGAGCAAAACAATTTTGGTAGTTTTAACATCTTCAATTCGTTTCCCATATAGATGGCAATTTGAATTTAGTCGTTTAACGTGGTTCAACCATCTCATACAATAAAGCAGTCACAATAGCTTTTAAATATTCAAAAGTTGTAGCTTTTAAGCATTCAAAAGTTGAGATTTTAGATATTAGTTCATACAATTTACTTTCGTTTCATAAGCTTCATTTTCATAAGTGCATAAAGATTTATAGGAACAAAATTTTTCTATGTTGTCTGCTGCGAACCTCGTAATGTTACAAATATCTTGTAATTTTTTGGGTAGACAAATGGAATTTTTGTTGTTATAATTATAAAGAAATATAAGTCTAATATTCTAGTTGACTTGGACAATGGTTCACACAAAGTCCGTCAACTCTACGACATTAATGAGATCAGATGCCAACAGCTTGCCCCACAATAATTGCACGCTAATATCCAATTTACATAATACTCCGCAGTAGGGAAATAGGGTGGAAAATAACTATGTGGAAAAAGATGTACAACGTTAAATTGTTCGGTTAGAAAAGCATTCAACATTCTATTTTTATTTTCCAATGATGTTCTGTTGCGTGCTTGGTCCAATTGTCCGCAAAAGGAAAATAGGGTGGAAATAACTATGTGGAAAAAGATGTACAACATTGATGCACCTGTCTGTCTTCATATGTACTGTTGTGTCAGTTGTTGTACTAGTCTGCGAGATTTCTACCTTGATTCGGTCATACATGTTAGTTGGGGTAATGTACTGTAATTTTTAAGAGGAAACTGAAAAAAGCATTTATTATAGAGATTGATATAAAATTCTCAAAAATGTATATAAGTTTAATTTAGCATATCATATGATAGTTCATTGTGTGAAAATTTTGACAAAAAGTTATTGAGTGTATTGTTTGAGTTGTATTATTCAAATTAAAATAATAACTCCTCTCTCCCTCTCTCTTGTCTGATATTTAATTTGTTGACTAACGCTTTTTCCACCTTCGTTTTCTTAATTTTCATTTTCTCACCAATTTCATTTTACTCTACCACTTCAGCTCAACACTTTAATCAAAAATCATATTATTAACAACATAAGACTTCATTTTTTCCTTGAAATTACATGCAAATGATTCAATTGAATATAAATTCATGTGTACAAATGAAACATCCGAGTTTGATCCGAAGTGATAGATAAAGTTTGTGAAAAAATAAAGTTGGCCAAAAAAATTAGTTTAAAGATAGAAATTTTATCATATATGACCGTAAATATCATAGAAATAAGAAAAACGACAAGAATGAGAATATAGGAAAAATAGAACTGGCAGAAAAGCCAGAATAAATTATTATTATTTTTATATCATAAAAGGTGATAAACAAAGATAGTCTTAAAATACAAAACAAAATAACAAATAGGTTGTCTTCATTAACCATTGTCCCCGGATAAACAAACCAATCAAATTATATAGTTGATCTTCTTGAAGACGAACTTAAGCAATTTGGAAATGATGTTGAACTGATATCCAAAGGTTAACGATCATCATCACCATCTACAATTCTTCAACATAAGCTTTTAATTTAATAAAAATGTGTCTTTTTATCTAAGGATATATATATATATATATATATATATATATATATATATATATATATATATATATATATATATATATATATATATATATATATATATATTACGAGTCTCATGCCACCTATGCTTTTAAGTTATAAACTATGTTTAAACATAACAAAGATAAAGAGACTTAATATTTATGTCTAAACTCATATCAATGGGCTTGTGGTCCACTGGGCATGTCTTATTCAGTTAAGCGTGCCTAGTGGAGAGTAGTACCGGTTTGGGTGACCAAATCGGGAAGTCCTCCTTTGTGGACCACTGCTCTGTCGGTACGATTTCAAAGTCCTTCAATGAAGGTTTCAACCCACCTGGATTCGAATTTGAAGAAGGCAGAGTTTACTTCAATTTAAGTGTCGTGCCTTCGGGCAGCTTAAGTTGAAGATTTTCTCACATCGGGTTTCAAATTGGACATGGATTTCCCAAGTAACCGTTCAAAAAAAATGTCTAAACCCATGTCTCATCATTGACAATTTGACACATCGATATTCAAAAGTCAATGTTCATCATCAACGTCTGCAACTTCTTCATCTGAAGCTTCTAATTTTAAAAACGTGGCTTTTTATTTAACAAAATGGAGAAAATAAAATTTTTGAGTTTCATGCCACATATACGCCTTTATAACATGTTATTAAAGCTTACCAAACCTTATCATCCATCTTAGTAGATAATCAATTTGGTACAAGATGGTCTTCTTATGTCCACTTTGAACTATGCTTAATAAAGAGACTTAATTCAATTGAACACTTATGGTCTTCTTATGTCCAATTTGAACTATGCTATAAACCACCTAAAAATTTTCCTACTTTGACATGTACGATTCTTTTGAATCGAATTTAATTGCCTAGGTTATAATGACAACATTAGTAGCTTGCTTGTTTTGTATCTTGTAATATATTAATTGTATTTTTTTAATCAAAAATAGTTTAATGCTAAAATTGATTATGTTGTATCTTTAGCTTTATTATTTGAATTTTTTAAATAGTTGTTTTTGTGTTTGAATAATTTGTACAATATGCTTTATTATTTGTATTGCTTAATTTAAGTTTAAGAGATATCTTAGTGACATTTAATTAAAAAAAACGTGATTTCTCTATTATATGTAGTTAAGGTGTGGGATCCCTTACAAAGTGACAAAATTTTAAAAAGCCTAAAAAGAAATTACATGCTGCCACGTGTCTCCGCTCTTTTCCCCCCCAAAGGATAGTTATGTAATTTTGTGTCCTCCCGCTATATATTCTTTCTTGCTTCTTTTTTTTTTTTTTTTCTCTTCTCAGTTCTCTATTTTCATTTTTATTATTTCTTTGATTTCACGATGTGCTCATCCCCATTCATACCATCATCATCATCATCATCAGATCTAATACATCAATGTCTTCATCACCATCGTCGTCTCCATCACCATCGCTGTCTTCACGCCGTCAGCACCACTGTCTTCTCGCCGTCACCATCAGGTACCAACTAATAAAACTCTTTTTTGTACTTTTCAACTTCATAATAATCAGGTAAACATACAATATCTGTTGTTGAAATGTGATCGATATAATGATGCACACCAAGTGCTCGATGAAATGCTTCAACCAGATTCAGGTCATAAATGTGATAGAAATATGGTTTTAATGGCGATTGATGATCTTCAGGCGTTTAAGCAAGGAATTATTGATAATTTCTATTTTATTTTTATAAGTTTTATGTTTTGTTATCTGCTTATTTTTATCAGAGGTTCATCAATTAGTGATTTTTTTGTTATCTGCTTACTTTTATCTGAGGTTCATCAGTTAGTTGATTTTTTGTTACATGCTTACTTTTATCCGAGGTTCATCAGTTTATGCTTTTTTGTTATATTTTTTTAGTAGATGAACAGATTAAATACCAGTTTATATGATTTTGTGTGTGTCGTCATTAGTTATTACATTCCTTGTTATATGCTTATTTTTTATGTTAGGTTCATCAATTTATGCTTTTTTTGTTATTAGCTAAGCTATTATGTTATATCTTAGGTTCATCAGTTATTGTCCTGTGTTACTATAGGTTCATCAGTTATTATAGGTTCATCAGTTGTTATAGGTTCATCAGTTATTATAGGTTCATCAGTTATTATAGATTCATCAGTTATAATAGGTTCATCAGTTATTATAGGTTCATCAGTTATAATAGGTTCATCAGTTAGTTTATTCTTTTTTAGTTGATTAACACTAGTTTTTTTGATTCATCAGTTATATTTTCAGCTATTATGTTATCATAGGTTCATCATTATGTTATTATAGGTTCATCATTTAGTGCATTTTTTATTAGAGGTTCATCAGTTAGTCTATTTTTTATTAGTTGATGAACATATTAGCTTAGCTATTATGTTATATCTTAGGTTCATCAGTTATTGTCCTGTGTTACTATAGGTTCATCAGTTATTATAGGTTCATCAGTTAGTTTATTCTTTTTTAGTTGATTAACATTAGTTTTTTTGGTTCATCAGTTATATTTTTAGCTATTATGTTATCATAGGTTCATCATTATGTCATTATAGGTTCATCATTTAGTGCATTTTTTATTAGAGGTTCATCAGTTAGTCTATTTTTTATTAGTTGATGAACATATTAGCTTAGCTATTATGTTATATCATAATAGGTTCATCAGTTAGTTTATTCTTTTTTAGTTGATTAACATTAGTTTTTTTGGTTCATCAGTTATATTTTCAGCTATTATGTTATCATAGGTTCATCATTATGTTATTATAGGTTCATCATTTAATGCTTTTTTTATTAGAGGTTCATCAGTTAGTTTATTTTTTATTAGTTGATGAACATATTAGCTTAGCTATTATGTTATATCTTAGGTTCATCAGTTATTGTCCTGTGTTACTATAGGTTCATCAGTTATTATAGATTCATCAG
Source organism: Artemisia argyi (assembly GCA_030686995.1). Classification (NCBI taxonomy): domain Eukaryota; kingdom Viridiplantae; phylum Streptophyta; class Magnoliopsida; order Asterales; family Asteraceae; genus Artemisia; species Artemisia argyi. Next base: position 139,224,600 of record CM060684.1, read on the forward strand.
TTATAATAGGTTCATCAGTTATTATAGGTTCATCATTTAGTGCATTTTTTATTAGAGGTTCATCAGTTAGTCTATTTTTTATTATCTGCTTATTTTTATCAGAGGTTCATCAATTAGTGATTTTTTTTGTTATCTGCTTACTTTTATCACATGTTCATCAGATGAAGTGCAATGCTATCAGAGCTCAAATTGCAGCTAAGAAGGCTAGTGATAAAGTTGCTATAAAGGAAAGCAAGCAAAAAGGAGGTTGGCCGCTAAGAAGGCAAAGTTTTCTAAAAAGAATACTTGTGTAGTTACTTAGTTACTATTTCACATTTTTTTGTACATCAATATAAAAGTATCATTCATCAATACGAAGTATCGTTCATCAATAAAAAGATTTATTCATTTGTTCATCAACATAAAAGTATTGTTCATCAATAAAAAATGTTGTTCATTTGTCTGTCATTAAAGATAGTTGTTCATTTTTTTCATCAATATAAAAGTGATGTTCGTCAATTTAAAAGTGATGTTTATCAGTAAAAAGAGTTGATGAACCACAAAATAACATAATGTTAATCAGTTCATCAATTTTCTAACAAAAAAAACTATATTATTCATCAGTTATTATAGGTTCATCAGTTATCATACGTTCATCAGTTATTATAGGTTCATCAGTTATCATAGTGTTCATCAATTGTCTAAAAGAAATCAAAATGTTCATCAGTTAAGGTCACAATGTTCGTCAGTTAATCAGTTAGTTGTTTGTTCATCAGTTAGTTTGTTTATCATTTAATCTTTGTTCATCAGTTAAAAAAAGCTAAAAATAACAAAGATAACAAAAAATGTATTGTAGTACATCAATTAGTATATTTAAATGTATTTTTATAAGAAAATTTTCTTTTAGGCATTTTATCAAACACTTTGTGTGCGCTAAATATGACTAAGACGCCATCTTTAACGTACGATATCTCACTCATATCATATCGGATTTGAGTGATTCAAATTTCTGGGTAAAGAATGGCCAAAAATCTACAACTTTCGTGTTTTAAGTTTTGCATAATTCGGCCATTTAACTAGACGAAATTAGAGCCAAAAATGCCAAAAATTTCAAGAAAATCAACACCACTTAAAAAGTTGAAAAAAAAAAGTTGCGATTCATATATTAAAATGCATACCAAATTAAAGAGAATTAAATTTTAAAAATTATGGTGAAATCGGTTTTTTGTAAAAATTTATCGTTTGAAAGTTATTTACGTTTAAAGTTTGTGGTGGAATTTAAAAACGAGTTAAGATGACTAATATACCCCTAAGTGAGAATACTAATAAAAAAAAGGAGGAAGGTTCCATCTTCACCGTCAGATGGTCTTGGTTAGGGATCCAACAACTCAAATTTCTTTTTATGCTTTTTATTTTTGCTCCCCTTTGCAAGGGATCGCTTCCCATGTAGTTAAAATATAAATTTAAGTTCCCAACTATATTTTTTGTAAGGTAAACTTATCAGTACCTCCTTATCTATACTACATATAAAGCATAAATGAATTTTTTTTCAAAATTTTAAGACTTACAAAATTAAGCATGGTTTACAACACTTTTATGCACCCAATTTTCAGAGTTACAACAAAGTAAGCATATTGTACAACAAAATAGAGCGTGGTGTCATTTAAAAACTAAAATTCCATCAAATAACGTTAAAGTTATTAAAAACACCCCTTCACCAAAAATTACAATCATTTAAGCACAATATACAATAGCTGCAACCAATTTTCAGATTTACAACAAAATAAGCATAGTGTACAACAAAATAAGCATGATGTGATTTTCAGACTTATTTTCAGATTTACAACGTTAATGCTATTAAAGTGGTCAATGTTACAAGAAAAGAAACATAGTGTATAACACTTTGACGCACATAATTTTCAGACGTACAAGACAAGAAACATAGTGTACAACCAAACACCACATTAATGCTATTTAATGTAGTCAATTATTTAACTGGTCAATAAATACAATTAATACAGTTATTAAAACACCTCTTACATAAGAAATACAAATTATCAAGCACATTGTACAATCAAATTAAACACAATTTCTGCATTAAATTTCACTACTACAGTCAAATGGGCTTGATCCCGAACGGGCGCGGACCAAACAGGCTCGAGCCTGAACAGGCACGGGCCAACGGGTTCGAGCCCGAATGGGCACGGGCTATACAATATTCTTGATATATAAATTTATCGTCAAAAAGTACATAATAAACTAAAATACATTATTTATCGAAAAAATTTATTTCAGAGTACCCTCCGCTGCAATGCACGGGTACCCTGCTAGTTTTCATAATTTACCATTACTTTTCAGACTTTCAGATGTAACAAATGTGCATATTTTTTTGTCAGTTTGTTTCGGTAATAAAACTCTTTTGATATATTTTGTGTTGCAGGATTGCATTTGAAAATTGAAAATATTTTATTCCCAATTATAGTTAGAAGAAAATTTTAAAAATAAAAACAAATGTAAATGAGGAAGAAAAAAAAAAATGCTACATCAGAAAAAGTGCAAATAATGTGAGGATATGAATAACACCACTAGGAAAAAACTCATACATCACATAGCTGATATTATACGTGAGCCAATCACTAAACTAAAGCTGGTTGTTCACATGCAAATAAAATAGGCATGTGATATCCACGCCCTTCCTATAAACTTATCCCCACCCTTTTTTTTATTTATTTATTTTTTTTCATTTTTTTGATTTTTTTTTTTTATTTTTATAATTTTGTTTATATCAAAAAGCTATAAACCTGAAAGTGCAGAACAGAAAATATAAAATTTAATATGTCAAACGCTTAAAACTGTCAAAAATACAGAACAAAAACTGACAAAAAACTGTGTTGTACTAAAATAAAAGGACAAACCATGGTCAAACATGGCAGGCTAGGGATAAGGAGGGCGGAGATAACACATCCCATAAAATATGAGAGGCTGGGAGAGTTGTCTAAAACTCTAAATTGTTAATTCTCAATTATTATCACATCCTAATATTAGTTTATTCACTGATCGTCAATCATTAACGTTATTGTTGTTCATCTTAGGGATACATACAAGATCCACAAATAGAGGTATGATGACGATGTATTCTTTTGCACATATCCGTAAATTACTCTTTCGATTATTGGGGATATACTAATTTATAATTTGTCTACTTATGGTATGTTTGGCAAAATAGGCTGAGGCTGGAGCTAGATTGGGGCTTGGGGCTAGAACGGGAGATGTGGTTATATTATAAGTCGAATTAGAATTTTTATTTTTACAAACTTGTTTGACAAATTAGTTTAAGTTAAAGTTTATTATTTTAAAATTGCTAAAAAGAACATATAAATAAATTAAGACAAAAATACACCGTTGGTTTTTAAACTTTTCACGAAACATCACAGGGCACCTTAATTTTTAAAAAACATCGTGTGGCCTCCAAAACTTGGGATTTTGAGGCTGATTGCATCCCCCGGCCCGTAATAGGAACAGCAACGTCCCGTTATAGTTCTCAAAACCTCGTTACATGTTTACTTTAGAGGGTATTCCTATCTTTTTACAGAGTCGCATTTTTCTCTCTCTATGTGTACTTTCCAGCAGACGTCTAATCCTTTTTTCCTGCCATTATGACTAATATAAGTAGCACAAGTACTCATTGCTCATCCCCAAACTTGTTTTGGAAGCCTATAAAAAAAACCCTAATGCAATGTCACCCATCAAATCTAATAATTTAAGTAAAAAATCAAGAATCTCAAACCTTAGATTTACATTATGGCAAATCAGGGATGCACCTTACTTTGATAGCCATGAAGTAGAGAGAAGTTGGGCAAAGAGGCAATATGGTTAGTGTTTTTTTTATGATCTTTTACTAGTATGTATCTCAGATTGTTTAATGGTTTTCCCCTTTTTTGTTATAGAATCGTAACAATGTTTTGTTTACTTTTTGAACAGCAAATCGACATGGTGATTTTAGCATGCGAGTTTACCATAATGGCTTATTCAAAAACTGGCCAGAACGGATCTACGAAGGAGGCCAGGAATGTCAGGTTGATTATGTATGTATTAATGAGATTTCTATCGATGAACTTGATGCTCTGATGACCCAAATCGGTTATACTGAAATCCAAACCAATTACTACTATTTTCTTAAACCTGGTATGACATTGGACGATAGCTTATATAGTTTTCCTGAAGTTGCCAATCTTGAGCTGTTGAAAGAAATTGTGGAAGAACATAAGCTGATAGATGTGTATGTTGAAATAGGTAAGACTAGGTTAGAGTTGTCTGAGATGTTCCCACAGTCTATTAACACTGTATTTTTGGAGATGGATGAACCTAATAGAAAGATAGCTCGTGTTGCTATTCAATCGTGCTGTAGACGTTTGGTTCTAGATGACATAGATAATATCCCGGACCTTAACCCATTTATGCAACTTACGCAACTACCTGTAGATGCCTCATACGTTAGGGAATCTAGTGAGTTGCCACACATTGAGCCCGGTTTTTGAAGTCTTGACATGTATGCCTTTACCAGCCAACCTGTTGATAACAGTGATGGTGCATTAGTCATTATTGATAAGGAAAATACTTTTCAGGACCTTGATAGTTTTGATGTTAGTCTGTTCAGAGTGACTAAGGATAAACCGTTGGAGAAAGTAGGGAGACCACTAGTTGATGGCAATAACACCTTTGAGGAACTTGATGTGGAAGTTACTCTATTCCAAGTCAATCAGGATAACCAGTTAGAGAATGTAGGAGGAGAACCTGTTGGTGGCAACAACATGGAAGAGGATGGTGATGTTGATATCATTCTGTTCCAACAGAGTGATACTAGTCACTTAGGCAATGTAGGTGATGACACAATTCAGGCAAATGAAAACAATGTTACTGAGGAGAATCATGTACAGGTTGCTTTATTCCAACAGAGTCAGACTCATGAGTTAGGCAACGCAGGAACATCTACTAATAAAAGTGATGACTTGAATTTGGAAACTCAATTACCTGTGTTGGATGATGTAACCTTCCGTAATTGTTCCTCATGAACAGTAAATATAAACTTATGATTTACGAATCATTATGATAATTAAAAACCATTTTTACTGATAACAAAATTTTTATTTGTTAGTCGAGATATACTTTTATAATCACAACGTCGTTTGTGATCACCGTTTACTTTGGAACGCGCTTACACACGAACCTAGATAGTCTAAGTATCGCAAATTAATTTTTTTACTAACGTTTAATAAAGTAACGTAATATATATATATATATATATATATATATATATATATATATATATATATATATATATATATATATATATATATATATAATTGATACGCGGGATTGCGCCCTCGCAACAGGTTTTACCTCTCAAGGGATCTTGAGAAGCTTGCAATCCCCGCCAGGCAGTGTACCCGATCGTTGTAGTATAGTATAGTGACAAGTACCGGGGGATTGATCGTTCAACTCAGGAATAGTGTTTGTTTGGATTGAAATTAATCTAACTAGGTCTAAAGGTGAAGGATGATTCTTTTTGTGTTTTTATATTTTTATGAAAAGCAGGTAAAAATCTCGGCTATTGGAAGAGTGGGCGGAATTAGTTGCATTTCTTAATACTATTCGTAGGGCCGTGTACGATCTTCCCTAACTCTATAAGCTCTTACTTCACTCCTATGTCGAGCCGACTAAAAGCTCCTAACATGAGATCACTAGAATTCATTTATGCATTAAATACAACCATATAATCGTAGTACACCTTCAATCATATTTCTTAAGACGTTCAAGCAAGTTACCAATTGGAAGTCTGCCAGTTTTCTTATGTCTAACATTGATATCATTCAATTAAACAAGAGACAATAGGAAACAAGAATTATAAGCTAAACCAATTAGACCTATCGAAGTGTCACACCCTAATTGATGAAGATAGACACAAACATCAACAAGGAATCAATAAGATCTAATCAATTATATACAAGTTTCACACAATAATAAGTAAACACAAGGTGAATTAGCAAAACATCATCAAAGAAGAGCAAGCAACAATGATAATGGAAAACATAATTAAGATAGAATCAACAAACCAATATATGATGTTTATGGAGTGATTGAAACCCACTAAGTTGCTGGAAAAATACCTACCTTAACCCAGGAATCGACCTTAGGGTTTAAAAATAATGAAGTTATGATGTTGTATTTATAGGCTCTTGACGGCGTCAGCCCTAAGGGGTGATAGCGTTATGACCATTTTTCCACCAAATCGAAGATTTTTTTGTCCCGATCGTTTCCTTTTTTGAATCGCTCAAATCCGATTTCGTATGCAAAAGTTATGGCCAAAACAGTGTCAGCTACTCCGCGCGTAAGTTATGATTGTCTTGACCAACATGTGACGGTTTTACTAAGGTTTCTTCTTGTGTAAGCCTTCTTCCTGACTTCGTCACTCTATATCATCTGACGTCGTCAGGTTGAATCCTGACGCCGTCATGTGTAAACTTACTCTGGGCCGTCACGTGTAATCTGACCCTAATGGCATTGGTGACGCCGTCAGGTCAAATTGCCTTGAAATAATTATGGGCCGTCATGTGTATTTGCCATATCCACCTCTTTTGTCAAGCTTAACGCCGTCACTTGTAGAGCCTTGAATCCGTCAGGTACTGTTCCCAGCAAGGATTTTGAGACTTTGTCATTTTCTTCACTTTTATGCTCCAAAAACGTCCAAAATGCTTCCTTTTACAGATTTCTCTCCAAAAGTACCTAAAATGACGAAAGGAATGATTTAGGGCAATATTTGATCAAATAATCTCAAATTAGGGCTTAAATGACCCCCTAAAAGCGGTACACTTTTCGCTTAATTAAATATCCCTACACTTAGGATTTGCTTGTCCTCAAGCAAATTAGCTTTTCCACCAACAAAAATACAAGTTAGGGGTCATTTAACACAAATATAAAAGTAATTACAACAAATGATCATTCCACCTTAATCAAAACAAGCACGGAAATTATACACTAGCACCTCACATTAAGTATTTGGATACTCTCATCTCTCAGGTGTTGTAAATTTATATGTCATAATTGAAAATGGAGAAATATCACTCACTACCTGTCATAGCAAATAGATTACAATATCCTTGGGAAAGGATCAAAAACTTCCACCACTTGGCGTAAGCACCTAGGATAAACTATCAAAGAGATCTTTTAAAGGGTTATAACGTTAGGTGTAGGGGATATGGAAAACACGGTTTTGTTGGATAAACAGATATTTTACTGGTGACAAGTCAATTGTCTTAGTTAACTACATGTACAATGAGACTTTGCTAAGCCAAGACTCGACTCAACTTGAACTAACTATGACTCTTTTTGGATTTTTTTTAAGACACTATTTGACTTAAACATAAATAAAAGAAACGGATGGTAGCCCGTATTTTTTCTCTTTTCTTTTTCTATTTTTTTTTCTTTTTTTTATTTTTCATCTTTTTTTCTAGGTTTTTTTTTTTTTTTTTTTTTTTTTTTTTTTTTTTTTAATTAATTAATTAATTTATTTTTTACACTTTTACTCTACCATCCAAAATAATACATCAAAGGGAGCTCGTTTCCTCCCTACACTTGAGCTTTTACATACTTTACAATCACTATTCTAATGACTCGAATCAAGATAATCAAAACGCTTGGAGTACTTTTAAATATTAACGCACATATGGGGGTAATAATTGACGTCATCCCTATTACTCCATAACACAAGTACTTTACCTATGAGTCCCAATCGTCCCAAAACAATATGTACAAGATATGACTCGACTTAGCAACCATGTAATCAATTAGACAATTAACTAAGGGTTTAAACAAATAACAATAATGCACTAAAGATGAGTGCATACACGGAAGGCTAAGGCGATTTGGTTGCACATTTGGGGTGGATTGTAAACAAATTCTATCTTTAAGTAAGATGCTTAAAGTTATAAACGAAAAAGATAGGCTCGGAGGGGTGTACTAGGGGTATCGTGTACTAAAAATGAGTACAACGCAAAGGTGTGAGAGAATTACTTGACTAATGAAGTCAATGTAATTATATAAAACACAGGTGTAAAAACATGGGTTATCCTAATGCCTCTTATCATGTAGTAAATCCTAATTACACGAATATAGTCTCACTAGCGGTCTCTGGATGCATCGCTATCACAAGTTCTAGAATTTAAATACTACCGGTACATTCACAAGCATTAAGAATGAATGCTTTTTCCTAAAGATCTAAAGGAGAACCTCACATTTTTGGGGTGGAAATTTTTGAGTGGTATGGTTTTTGTGCTGGTCATACAAATCCTATCCATGAGACGCTTATTAAGACTAAAGTTTCACTCCTATATATTGCAAAAAATTTTAAATTTGGTGCTAAAATTGCCCTAACAAATATTTCTCTCAGTTTTATTACACATTCACTATCAAACAAAACAAAAATCAAGTGGAGTTATAGTTTCTAATATACCCTCCCTACACTTAAACCGAACATTGTCCCCAATGTTCTAGATACATGATGTAAAAGTAAAAATAAATAAGAATGAAAGAAACTAATACTCCCCTGATTCATTCGGTATGGACGATGTGATAACATGGTTAAATCTTCCTAAAAAAGAATGAACATGATAAGCTCCACTCCAGAAATATAATCATCTTCTTGACCAATATAACCTGTAATCAACAAACACAAAAACCAAAGCATCAAACCGAACAAAAATCACAACTAGATGTAATTCCAGACTTAGAAATAGAAACAAAACAAAACAATAAAAGGATAGGATACTTGTGGAATGAATTACAAATAGGAACTCGTAAAACATATCCACAAGTATTGACACACAAACAAGATAGAATATATGCTAATCATGAATTGTGAATTTTTCATGTTCGAATTTTGTTCTTTTTAACAAAATATAAACTTCCCTACACTTATCTTTTTGTAAATACCTTTATATGCAATTAAGACGAGGTTAAAAACAAAATAAAGCATTTTCACAAATTGTTCGAAACATGAAAATTAAACAAATATGATTAAGCATATATGACACAAACAAATAAAATAAAAACATCAAACAATTAAAAACATGGGTTGCCTCCCAAGAAGCACTTGTTTTTGTTCGAGTCACGAGCCAGACTCTACCCTTATTTAACGAAAATAGGGGAGGTTTTCCCTACACTTAGGATTAAGTGCGGGTGGAAGTAGCGATACACACCCTTAGGGTGGGAATATGCCACGTGAGGTGAAGGGGGTGAGTGAATGGCTTCCTTCATCCTAAAACTACCCAGATAATATTGGTTGAGGGGTGGGTCGGTTCCTCTTTTGTCTTCTAGATGTATATCTAAGGATGGAAAGTTGTGTAATGGTTGAGGTTCCGGTTCATCAACACTAGGAAATTCCCTAGAACAAAGAGTAAGGTTATCACCACAAGTATTCAAACCTATATCCTCAAGTGGTGCTTAATCCAAGGGTTCTACCTCTATTGGGGTTCCTATAGTCTCTTCTATTTCTTCTGGGTAAGTCACGGGCGGCGTGTGTGCCTCAAATGATGTTAGGACTTGTGGGGTACTTAGTGGGCTTGGGTTTTCTACTATCTCTTCCATCACATCAATATCACCTGTTTGTTCATCTTGTATTATGGTAGTGCCTAACCAAGACATGCAACTAGGTGGCTCAACTCTAACCTCATGTGTGTCGTATGTTTTGGTGAAATCTATCCCGCTCATGCAACTAGGTAGTTCAAAACTAACCATCTCATAATCTTGGTTTGAATCTAAGTTCATGTTCTTAGAAACTAGGTCATCTTGCTCATACGAATCTACCAATTCGTTGAACTTATAGGTCATGGTTAGGAAGCTTTTCTCAAAATTCATCCAACGGGTCTCACTAAAAGGAAATGATCCTGATAATGATCGTCTAATAGAAATCACACATGCATAGAATTCATCAAACCCATCTAACTTTACCCCCAACTCCTCTTGGATGTCACTAAGATCACACAAAAATTCATTGGAATGATAAGAAGCAAATCTATTAATGAAATATAATTGTTCCTCTATTGTCAGTGATCTAAATGGGATTTCGTCCGCCATAATGACAATTGAAAATGGTTTTACAAACAAATGGCACAAAGAAAAAGATAGACTACAAGAAATCTAATAAAAAGAAAATAAAAATCTCACTTGATATGAATCTAATGAGTAGACCTAATTAAAATAAAATTCAACCTAAACAATAATTATTCCCCGGGTTGCGGCGCCAAAAACTTGATACGCGGGATTGCGCCCTTGCAACGGGTTTTACCTCTCAAGGGATCTTGAGAAGCTTGCAATCCCCGCCAGGCAGTGTACCTGATTGTTGTAGTATAGTATAGTGACAAGTACCGGGGGATTGATCGTGTAACCCCCGGTACATTTTCTAAACTTACTTCTAGCCAAAATATTTATTTTCGTACCTGGGACACATTAAAACTTTTTATTTTCTGATGATTTGGGCTTGGGAAACGTGAGATAAATTGGAAACGAGAACTTTATTCCTTGATTGACTCAGCACAACCTAGAACACTCGAATTGTATTGCATTTGCCAAATTATTTGAACTATTTTGAGTTTTGGAAAAACTCTGAAGTTTATGCTTGACTTTATTGAAAAAATTATTTCGTGAACAATGGCGCAAGTTTCGTAAAATTTAGAGTCCGTTTGCTATGTCGTTCGAGCCCCGAAGCGTTTAACGTTATAAGTTTACTATGTTGGCGATATTAGTCCTTGGAGTATCACCCTCCATCCACCCCACACTTTCATTAATTTCAAAACTAACCCTACACTATTTTAACCATATATAAACCCCACACACCCCATTTTCTTTCATTTTCAATATATTAAACACACACACTCCACCAAACTCTCTCCCCTCTCTCTCTTGTTCGCCGGCCGACCCACCACCGCCGGCCACCCATCTCCGGCCGTCGGAAAATTATTCCGGCCAACCCAAAATTTCTAACTTTTTATATTTTATAGATCGGGACGTCCCCGTTCCGGTTGTACAAGCCGATTTAATCAAAACCACCTCTAACCCCCTCAAACCATCACCACCGCCGCCATCCTACCGCCGGTAAACCACCCCCGCCGCCCCTCTTTTCTTTATTTTCTTTATTTACTTTTATTTTCAAAACCTTCATTTTAATTTCTATATTAAATCCGATTTTAATAATAAAAGTTTTATAAAAATGTTTTGATATTGTTTTTGAACCTAAAAACTCATGTGGATTTCTTGTGTCTTCGACTCGGCCGCGACACGGTATAACTCACCGAGTCAACTCGTGACTCGGTGAGGGATTGGTTTATTATTGGTGTTGTTTGGTACTAGTGACAAGGGAGTGTCTAATTTTGTGTTTGGATTTGATTTTGGAGGGCCCGTTTGGTTGTGTCGTGTCTCGGCAGCCACGAACCACCACCACCGAGCCTTGGGTGGTGGTGGGGAGGGAGTATGATTATTGTTATTGTTGTTGGGTGAGTGTTTGGATTAATTTTAGGTTGGTTTGGTTCGGATTTGGATGATTTTGGTTGAGCCGAGGTGGAGTAAGGCTCGGTTTGGATATTGATTTGGTTTCGGATTATTTAGTTTTGATACGTGTTTGGTTTTAGAGTTGTTATTATTGTCGTGATGATTATTTTTGGGTATTGATTAATAGTCTCGGAATATATATATGTTTATTAGAAACGGTAACTAAATAATAAAATGGATAATATAGATATGAAACATAAAATAAAATTTATATAGTTTAGTGGACTTAATATCGAACATGTCTTCGTGTATGACATTGTGAGCTTGTATTGGATGTATCGGATTTACGGCCATAGTTATTTGGATGTTATGGACCCTTTGGTACACGAGACGGTAGGGTAGGTTAGACCCGTAAAGATCTTAACGTACCTGGAACCCGAACAAATACAAAATGGTCGATAAAACCTAAACAACTAATGGACAACGCGAATGATATATCCAATCATATTTACTTATATATATATATATATATATATATATATATATATATATATATATATATATATATATATATATATATATATATATATATATATATATATATATACATATACGATAATATTATTTAAAAATAATAAAGAGTCGTTGACTCGGGAAACGTTATATAAACGGGCAGGTCATGCCGAAACTTCGTAAAATTCTTTATAAACTTATATTATTTTACTAAATATTATTATTATTTGAAAACCTTTTGTTTCGACATTATTTTGGGGAAAACGGGTAAAATCCGAGACTTATTGTACGCGTTATTATTTATATTTATTTGAGTGAGCTCTTCTATTCGTATTCTTTTCTTCACATTTCTTTTCGACGACTTTCTTCGAGGAGTTCTTTCGTCTTTCTCTTATATTTGGTTGATTCGTCGACTTATTTCTTTTCTAACTTTTGTCTCCCACACGAGACTTTTACGAAATCTATTTCTTCAAATGCCATTGTGTTTACAAAATCTTTTATTCAAGCATTAGTTATTGAGATATTCGAGTATAGTTCTGAGTTATGCCATTTATATTGATTAGGTTGTGCTAAGGTTCAATTGCTGTGACGCTTTATTGGTTGATTACTATATCTCATTTCCTGCTGCTATTATTAAGGTGTGATTCATAGCCCCGCTTTTTATATTTTAGTTGTTTATAAACTCATGGGGTGAGACACATGCTTTAAATGTTTTACGAGCACAAGTATTATTTACTTTGGTATGCTTTTTCCTGAATGATGATATATATATTCCTGACGATGTGCTAAGTAGCTTGTCTTGCCGGAAAGACCCTCAGATCATGAGCCATTAGTCACCTGCGGGTGAGCGCGAACTTAGTTTATAGGCCTATAGGACTGACCATCCCACTCGTAGTTGTCAAGGGCTTGACATGCGGGTGTACTATTTATCGTTTTGCTGGGTATTGGCAAGTACTCAGCCTTGGGGGCACTTTTTATTATGAAATTCTGCGGTTATTGATTATGTCAGTACATCGTACTGTTGATTGGTTTGGTTAACGTTTTGCGTGTCATGAGCTTAGTACCATCAACCGTATGTATGCACAGGGATGCCTCTACATATTGGGTGTTATCTTGATTACCCTGGTATTTGCATTTGTTGCTTATATCGTATGATTAAAACCCTTGTGCTCAACTTAATTATTTTAAACCTATGGATTACACTCAACCTTTGTGTTCACTTTTAAGCATGTGCTTCTCAGGTACTACTGCTATTTAATTTGTGGAAGTGTTATGATCTTGGGCATGGTGGAGTAGCTGGAGGAAGGAAGTTTTCTGTCAAGGCAGCTTATTTATTTCTACTATCATTATTTATCATGTCATTTGTAAAACCTTGGTGTGTTTTTAAATGTTTTCCGCTGCTATACTTATTTACTTTCCGCTGCTAAACTTTGTATTTCTACTACCATACTCGGATTTCCGCTGATAAACTTTATCATTTTCCGCTGCAAATCTTATCTTTATTCCGCTGCTATTTTGTTAAAGAGTCTATGTACTCTAAATTGGTTTGTAAAACGAATGATATGTTTTTGAGGCATTTTTAAACGTCCCGTGTTGTGGTCGTTTGCTAAAAAGATGCCTGGTTTCGATTCGCGTAGTGCCCCCAGCATGTAAGTTGCCGTATTTTGAGTTGGGGGTGCTACAGAATGGTATCTGAGCATGGTTTATAGAGAACGAGCTCGCACTCGACTATAAACTTTTTCCTGGAGTCAAAATGTTTTGAGACAGAAAGCCGACAGCCTTCCATGCCACTTCGCGCCCAGGTATTTCTTTTAAACTTTACATATATATATGTTTTATATTGAGATTGGTTTGGACTTTTCCCACTATCATGCTTTGGCTTATAAAATGGTTTTTCCTCGAAAATTTGGCTAGTATTTTTATGCTTTTCTTATACTCTTGTAGAGTATCATGTCTGTCCCAGTTCCCCGTGATCAGGTTCCGATCCCACCTGTTGTTGACCCATTGCCATTAGGAGATGATGTTGAGTTAGAGGTTGATGTTGAGTTGGATGTTGATGTTGGTTTAGATGATGAGGTAGGTTTAGAGGATGATGTGGATATTGAGGATGATGGAGATGAGGAGATGGATGACGATGATGATGACGAGGAGGATAGTGATGAGGAGTTTATGGAGGAGGATCAGGATGTTCCCCTGCCGCCTTCACCTGTTGTGTCGGATGTGACGTATGAGTCGGATACTTCTGAGGCATTAGGATACGCGCTTGAGGTTGAGGTTACTTCTACGCTCGAGATTGGTGAGTCCTCGGCAGCAGCCCGTGTTACTCCGTCAGAGCTTAGAGCTGCTATGAGTCGTTTGAGGCAAGATGTAGAGTGGTGTAGGAATAGTCATAAGAGTATCACTAGGCGTATGAGTGATAGGCAGTCTGAGGTTGCAGGATTGAGGAAAGAGGTTCAGGATGATAGGAGAGATGTATATGGAGCTTCAGAGGCAGGTGGAGAGGTCGAGTTGGTTGGAGCGGATGAGTGTTACATTTCAGGAGCGTATGGATTCATTAGATAGGAAGATGGTCGAATTGGAGGAGATGGTTGACAAGTTGACCATGAAGGAGGTGTTCTTGGACATTGATAGTCGACACTATCATACTAGTATCAGCGAATTATGGAGTGAGTTGCATGAGATGCAGAGACAGGCCTATGCAGAGAGGATGACCCGCCTTAGGTCTTATGACGGCATTGATGCGATGGCTATGTATCGAGATCGTTCAGGAGATCAGTGATTGGATCATTTATAGTAGTTGGTATCTTAATGGTAGTTTACCTAGTATATGCTAAACTGAATTCTTCAGTTGGTAGATTTTATTCGAAACTTGTACTTGTTTTGCATATCTTGCAAGACCTATGTCAAGTATAAAATCTATGACATAATATGGTGATGTACGATTTTGATGTTGAATTCTTACTATATCATGGTCTTGATACACGATAATATGAGTTTATGGTTAATGTACCATGAAATATCTTGAGAAAGGATGTCACGCATTCCTAGCTCACATGGCTAAGAAGGAGTCGGGAGAGAAGCGACTCGAGGATGTTCCTGTAGTGCGTGATTTTCCTGAAGTATTTCCTGAAGATTTGCCGGGACTTCCGCCAGCCCGACAAGTGGAGTTTCGCATCGACTTAGTTCCAGGAGCTGCACCTGTTGCACGTGCACCGTATCATTTAGCGCCATCGGAAATGGAGGAGTTATCGAAGCAATTGCAAGAGTTGTTGGATAAAGGATTTATTCGACCGAGTTCTTCGCCCTGGGGAGCTCCAGTATTGTTTGTAAAGAAGAAGGATGGATCATTTAGGATGTGCATCGACTACCGAGGATTGAATAAGTTAACCGTGAAGAACCGCTACCCGTTACCAAGGATTGATGATTTGTTTGATCAGTTGCAAGGATCGAGTTACTACTCTAAGATTGATTTGAGGTCTGGTTATCACCAACTCAAGGTTCGGGAAGAGGATATTCCCAAGACGGCATTTAGGACCCGTTATGGTCATTATGAGTTTCAAGGTATGCCTTTTGGTTTGACCAATGCACCTGCAGTGTTCATGGACCTCATGAACCGAGTGTGCAAGCCTTATTTAGATAAGTTCATGATAGTCTTTATCGATGATATTTTGATATACTCAAAGATAGAGGAAGAGCACAAACGACATTTAGCTATGATTCTTAGGTTGCTCAAGGACGAGCAGTTGTATGTTAAGTTCTCTAAGTGTGAGTTTTGGATTTGGAAAGTGCAATTTTTGGGACATGTAATTGATAGTGAAGGATTACATGTGGATCCCGCTAAGATTGAGGCAATTGAGAAATGGTCAACGCCGGTTAACGCCACAGAAATTCGTCAATTTCTAGGATTGGCTGGGTATTACAGGAGATTCATCGAGGGATTCTCCAAGATATCTAAACCGTTAACCGCATTGACTCACAAGGATAATAAGTATGAATGGGGAGAGGAAGAAGAGAAGGCCTTTCAGACCTTGAAGCAGAAGCTTTGTAGTGCACCGATATTGGCTTTGCCAGATGGAGTAGAAGATTTCGTGGTTTATTGTGATGCCTCGCATCAAGGATTAGGAGCAGTTTTGATGCAACGAGGAAAGGTTATGACATATGCTTCCCGACAGCTTAAGACTCATGAAGAGAAGTATACCACTCATGATTTGGAGTTAGGAGCCGTGGTTTTTGCCCTCAAGTTGTGGAGACATTACCTTTATGGTACTAAGTGTGTTGTCTTTACCGATCACAAGAGTTTGTAGTATATTTTAGATCAGAAGGAGTTGAATATGCGACAACGACGATGGTTGGAGACGTTGAGCGATTATGATTGCGAGATACGATACCACCCGGGAAAGGCAAATGTTGTGGCTGATGCTTTAAGTCGCAAGGAACGTTTGAAACCGTTACGCGTTCGAGCTTTAGTCTTGACGATTAACTCGAATTTACCCGCTCAGATTCTGCAAGCACAAGAAGAAGTCATGAAAAGAGTAGAGCTTAAGGAGGAGAAAGTTGATGGGATGATTAGAAAGGAGAAACTTGAGAAACGTTCAGATGGAACTTTGTGTTACAAAGGAAGAAGTTGGGTGCCCTTGTTTGGAGGACTGAGAGACTTGATTATGCTCGAGTCTCATAAGTCAAAGTATTCCATTCACCCAGGATCTGACAAGATGTATCAAGATGTGAAGAAGTTATATTGGTGGCCCAATATGAAAGCTGAGATTGCCAATTATGTCCGTAAGTGTCTTACGTGCGCCAAGGTTAAGGTTGAACATCAGAAACCGTCTGGTTTGCTAGAACAACTGATGAGGCGAAAAATGATCCGTTTTTAGGGGGTCATTTAAGCCCGAATCCGACTTTATTTGATCAAATATTGCCCTAAATCGTTCCTTTTGTGATTTTAGGTGTTTGGAGAGTGAATTCTGGAAAAGAAGCCATTTTGGAGCATAAAAGTGAAGAAAACGGCAAAGTACCAAATTTCCATGCTGAAGATACAAGGTGACGGCGTCAAGAGTAATATCTTGACGGTGTCAGACATGAAGATTAAAATACCGAAGGTGGTGACGGCGTCAAACGCCTTCATGACGGCGTCAAAGTGGCAAGAATAAAATACCGTGGTCGGTGACGGCGTCACATAGGCCGTCATAAGTAGATCAAGGCCGTCCGAGGAAGTATATGGCGGCGAGGTGACGGCGTCACAAGTAACTCTTGACGCCGTCAGCCTACTTTTCCTATATATAGTTTTCTAGTTTTTTCATTAAAAAAAGGAGAGAAGTTTTGGTGAAACCCTAAAGACGAATTTGGTGCCTCTTTTACAGGTTTTTCAAGGGTTCCAAGCCCTTGATACCTTGCATTGTAATTGAGATAAGTGTTCTTCTAATTCAATCAATATGTATATGTGTTGGTTGTTTATCTCTTGTTCTTGTCTCAATTCCATTATGCTAGGCTAGATCTCTCTTGTGTTTGCTTAGATCTAATGAAACCTAGATGTTGATTATGTGTTGATTACTTGTCTATTCTTGTTCTTGGATGAATGATTTATATGTTAGGCTTAAGAAAACTGGCAGATCTCCAAATGGTAACATGCTTGAACGTCTTAAGAAACATGAACCGAGGCGTACTAGGTCTTTATTGGTTGTATTTAATGCATGAGCCACTGTTTACAATCCCTATAGTTGTGCTGGGTCATGGTGTAGGAGGAGATAAGAGCTCATAGAGTTGGGGAGTTATGTATGCCACCCCACGAATGGTATTAAGGAATACAATCCGTCATCCATACAAATATAACAAGTAATTAACATGTAAAAGATATCTAGGGAGTAGTGAAGTCTAAGTAAACACAATTTCTCCAATTACTGCTCACAACCTTAGTATAATTAGTTTGTTTTCATTTTTATTATTTTATTTTTAATATATCTTAGCTTTGGGTTAGTTGACTAGCAACTAATTCCGCCCACTCCTTCAAAAACCGAGATTTTAATTGCTTTCATAAAAATATAAAAATACAAAAATAATCATCCCTCACCTCTAGAACTATTAATTAGGTTTTCTAATCCTAGCGACACTATTCGTAAGCTGAACGATCAATCCCCCGGTACTTGTCACTATACTATACTACAACGATCAGGTACACTGCCTGGTGGGGGTTGTAAGCTTCTCGAGATCCCTCGAGAGGTAAAGCAAGGTGCGATTCCCACGCATCAAGTTTTTGGCGCCGCAGCCCGGGGAATAGTTATTGTCTAGGTTAGAATTTCTTTTTATTAGGTCTACTTGCTAGATTCCTTTCTAGTAAGATTTTATTTTTATTTTTTAGGTCTTCTTTAGTCTATCTTATTTCTTCGTGCCTTTGTTCGTAACTCTTCACCATCCACCATCATGGCAACCAATGAATTTTCCAACCTTAGGATCACTAGGAGTCGTAGCACCACTAAAGACCTTGTCTTGCCTTATGCAGAACCCGAAAGAGAAATGTGTAGGTTAAGACGAACTCACTCAACACCTGAACCATCCAGCATTGCTATCGACTTTGATGCACCTCTCTCTGAAGAAAATTCAGAAAATCACATCACAACCCCTAGCTCCCACAACGAGATGAATACCCCTATAATACCTCCTCCTAAGCGTCTCAAGGACTACTCTTCCCCAACTCCTCGTGGGTTTTCCAATGCCATTGTCTACCCAAACGAACACACCAACGAGGTCTTGCATGCAAATGATGTTTGGCTTGTCAAAAGTGTGTGTAAATTCCACGGACTTGATGAGGAAAATCCAATCCAACACATCAAGGACTTTCTAAAAATAGTGGACACCATCCATACGGATGGGGCTACTAGAAACACATCCCGACTGCGATTCTTCCCTTTCACCTTATACGAAAAAGCCCAAGAATGGTATAACAAACTCCCTTCCGAATCTATTTTCACATGGGAGCAACTCATATCCAAGTTCTATGAGAAGTTCTTTCCACCTGGAAAAACCTCAGCATTTAGGGATAGGATCCTTCGTTTCCGAAAGGGGAAGGATGAACCCTTCCATAAAGCGTGGACTAGATTCAAAGATTTAATAAGACAAGTTCCACATCATGGCATTGAACTTTGGCTCTTGGTCCAAATCTTTTACGAAAATATCTCCTCTAATGACCGGAACGGAATTAACCAATCTAGGAAAGGAAGATTGGCCAATCTTAGTGCCGAAGAAGGATGGGATAGGATTGAAGAATATGCTCAAGATCAGGATGACACTTGGGATGAACCTGAGTCGACTGTCAGCATTTCTGAGATCACCGTGGATCGGTTGAGCAAAATTCACAAAAAAGCGGAATACATAGCTGGATCGCGGTCACCTAAACAGCTGTCGAATCCTTACCTGATCTGCGATTACTGTGGAGGCCCGCATGAGGTAGAAGAATGCGGAGGAGCAGCCACAACTGAACATGCATGCTTGTCAGGAGGGGACATTTATGCTGATCCCTCCCTCTTACCTTTTTACCAAAATGACGATTACACCCTTTGGGGAAATCTGGTAAGGAGAAGAGAAGGGGAGGAAGGCCCTGAATTCAAAATCAGTAGCAATTTCGAAGATGACCTTGGTCACTTCACTCAAGAAAAATACTTGCAAATGAAAGAGCTTAATGAGCTTTTCGATGAGCAGCAGGAGGGTATTGGAGAATTTTTCAACAAGCTTAACTCAGCCTTAGATCACCTCCAAACGCCGTTAGAAAGAAAAAAAGACCCTATGCTCGCGATAACCACACGAGCTGGAACGATAACCAAGGATCCCCCTTACCCAAACTCGTCCCCCGTCACCCTCGATTCAGACAAACCTGGGGAGGAGGAGCAGGATGTCGGCATTGGCACCCCAGACCAACCGCCCGTGACAACCCCTTCCCCATCAGCCCTTCCTAACCCACCTGTGAGAATTCCATACCCATCCCGATTAAGGAACCAGAAAACTGAGAATGATAACAAGAGGTTCTTGTCATACCTAAAAAACTCTGTTGTCACCATACCTCTCCTTGATGCTTGCTATCACATGCCAAAGTATAGCGCATACTTCAAAAAGCTGCTCGCTAACAGGAAGAAGCTCGAGGGTCTTGTAACCCTGGGGGAAGAATGCTCAGTGGTAACCCATCGAGGGCTACCAAAGAAGGTAGACGATCCGGGCAGCTTCACCTTGCCTTGCTCCATAGGACCTCTATCAATCAAGAATGCTCTCGCCGATTTGGGAGCAAGTATCAATCTCATGCCTCACTCTATGTTCCGTAAACTAGGATATTCTGGATTGAAGTCTACCCGTATGAACATCCAACTAGCCGATAGATCAGTCAAGTACCCCGTAGGGATATGCGAGAATGTGCTAGTCAAAGTTGGGAAATTCAAATTCCCGGTCGACTTCGTAATCCTAGATATGGAGGAGGATGACTTGGTCCCTATCATCTTAGGTAGACCATTTCTTGCTACCGCTCGTGCAGTCATCGATGTCTACGATGGCAAATTAACCTTACGAGTGGGAGACGATAGCACAACCTTCGACATTAAGGATTCTATGGAACTCTCCCTCGAAGCAGCCAACCGGCTCTACTTTATCGGGGAAGTAGATGAACTCACAGATGTCATTGATAGTTGCATCGATGAACAAATCGATGAAGGCTGGCTATGGGACGAAATTTTTCTGCCTTTGCTAGAGGTGGAAAAGACGGAGAATGTTAATGTAGTCTCCTTCTACCCCAGACAAGAGGCAATGGAGCATCTCGAGCTCTGAAAGCCCAAAAACAAGCTCAAACCTTCTATTATCGAGCCCCCTGACGTAGATCTTAAAGAGCTCCCTAATCATTTGGAATATGCCTTTCTTCAGGGGGAGGACCAACTCCCGGTAATCATAAACTCTTCCTTGGAAAAAGAACAAAAAGTTAAACTCTTAGAGGTCCTAAAAAAATACAAGGGGGTACTCGCATGGAGTGTGGCCGACATTAAGGGGATTGATTCAACTTTTTGCACCCATAAGATTCTTATGGAGGAAGATTATAAACCTACTGTGCAACCCCAGAGGCGAGTGAACCCTAACATTAAGGAAGTAGTAAAGAAAGAAGTTATCAAGCTTTTGGATGCAGGACTGATTTACCCGATCTCGGATAGCCCATGGGTCAGTCCTGTGCAGGTTGTACCTAAAAAGGGTGGAATGACTGTAGTAAAGAATGATAAGGGTGAGATGGTGCCCCAGAGAACTGTCACTGGATGGCGGGTGTGCATCGACTATCGAAAGCTCAATGATGCCACGAGGAAAGATCACTTTCCCTTACCATTCATTGATCAGATGTTAGAGAGATTATCTGGACACGAGTACTATTGCTTCTTGGATGGATTCTCTGGATATTTTCAAATCCCCATAGCACCCGAGGACCAAGAAAAGACCACGTTTACTTGCCCCTATGGAACATTTGCCTACAAAAGGATGCCTTTTGGGCTATGCAATGCCCCCGCCACCTTCCAACGTTGCATGACCGCAATCTTTCACGAACTCATGGAAGATAGCATGGAAGTTTTCATGGATGACTTTTCAGTCTTCGGAAACTCCTTCGACCGCTGTCTTGCTAATTTAGAAAAGATGCTTAAACGTTGTGAGGAAACCAACTTGGTGTTAAACTGGGAAAAGTGTCATTTCATGGTAAAGGAAGGGATTGTGTTAGGGCATAAGATCTCAGGGAACGGAATAGAGGTGGACCAAGCTAAAGTTGAAGCTATATCTAAGCTACCGTACCCCACGACTGTTAAGGCAATACGCAGCTTTTTGGGGCACGCCGGATTTTATTGGAGATTCATAAAAGACTTCTCAAAAATTGCCCGGCCAATGACTCAGTTGCTTGTGAAGGATGCTCCATTCGATTTTTCCCAAGAATGCAAAGATGCTTTCGATCTCCTAAAAAGAGAACTCACTCAAGCTCCAATCATGATCACACCCAACTGGGAGTTACCATTTGAAATCATGTGTGACGCCAGCGACTACGCCGTCGGGGCTGTATTAGGTCAACGACGTGACAAGCTTTTCCAACCTATTTACTACGCTAGCAAAACCATGAATCCCGCTCAAGAGAACTACTCCACCACCGAAAAAGAATTATTAGCCGTAGTATTTGCATTCGACAAATTCCGACAATATCTTGTCCTTTCAAAGACAGTCGTCTTCATTGATCACTCAGCTCTTCGATATCTGTTTGCAAAGCAGGATGCCAAGCCACGACTAATTCGGTGGATCTTGTTATTACAAGAATTCGATGTTGAGATTCGCGATAAGAGGGGGGCAGAGAATCTAGCCGCAGATCATCTATCTCGTCTTGAAAACCCCTTGGATAAACACGATAGAAGTGAGATTAGGGATTTGTTTCCTGACGAACAACTAATGTCAATGATGGATTCGGAGCCGTGGTACGCCGACTTTGCTAATTACTTCGCGAGTAGATGTAGGCTTGTTCCAGAACACCTGACTAAGTACGAGAGGAAGAGGTTCTTTTCCCAACTAAAATACTACTTCTGGGATGAACCCTTTTTATTCCGAAGGTGTCCTGACCACATTATAAGGCGTTGTATTTCGGAAAATGAGGCAGTTAAGATTATGAGAGAATGTCACTCTGGTCCCTCTGGCGGGCATCATGGGATAAATGTTACCGCTCGAAAGATTCTCGACGCGGGATTCTATTGGCCCACAATTTTCCGTGATGTAAAAGAAATGGTGCAGGCGTGCGATGCATGTCAACGAGCCGGAAATATATCACATAGGGATGAAGCACCTCAGAACTTTATACAAGTTTGTGAAGTATTCGATGTTTGGGGGATTGACTTCATGGGACCCTTTCCCTCCTCAGGGGGAAACGAGTACATCTTAGTCGCTATTGACTATGTTTCGAAATGGGTTGAGGCACAAGCCCTTAGGACCAATGATGCAAGAGTAGTCATTCATTTCCTGAAAAAGCTTTTCGCAAGATTCGGGATTCCGAAAGCTCTCATCAGTGATAGGGGGACACATTTTTGCAATGCACAAATGGAAAAGGTCATGAAGAGGTATGGAGTACCCCATCGATTCTCCACCGCCTACCATCCACAAACCAATGGCCAAGTCGAAAACACCAATAGAGCTATTAAAAGAATACTTGAAAAAACGGTTAGTCAAAACAGAAAGGACTGGTCATTCAAACTCGACGAAGCCTTATGGGCATTCCGAACTGCTTACAAAACACCTATTGGAACGACCCCATTCCGCATGGTGTATGGTAAGGCATGTCATTTACCGGTAGAATTAGAACACAAGGCTTATTGGGCGCTTAAGGCATGCAACTTAGATTATACAACTGCTGGGAATAATAGGTTTTTGCAGTTACACGAGCTTGATGAGCTTAGACTAGAAGCCTACGAATCCTCCATCACATATAAAGAGAGAGCTAAAAGATGGCATGATCAAAGAATTAAGAAACCCAAAGAATTTTCAGAAGGAGACAAGGTCCTATTATACAATTCTCGGTTGAGATTATTCCCAGGAAAACTTAAGTCTAGATGGTACGGGCCGTTCACGGTAAAGAATTCTTCTAGATTTGGAGCGGTAGTGTTAATTGATGATGAAGGTAGGGAATTCACGGTTAACATACAACGTGTAAAACATTACCAAGAAAATAACAATGAAATGATTAATGAGGAGGATGTGATGTTTGATGATGAGATCACGTAGTAACCCATGACTTTGAGTCTAGCTACAAGACTCGTAAATAAAGAAAAGCGCTTCTTGGGAGGCAACCCATGTTTTGTGTGATTTTATTTGTTTGATTGTTATTTGTTTCCGTATGCATGTTTTATTTTTATTGTTGGTTAATCATGTTTCTCTACTAAAATGTGGAAATACTTTATTATGTTGTTTGGCCTAGTCTTAACTCCAACCTAAAGGTATTTTTGCAAAAGATAAGTGTAAGGGGAAACCCCAAATATGTTTTTAAGAAACAAACCAATCATGATTCTCCACAATATTTAATGAACATGTATATTTGTATTTGTTAGAGTCAAATGCTTGTATTGAGTCATAATGAAGTTTTGCAGGATTTTCCAGGAAGTAGGACGAAGTTTTTCCAGAAATTTTCCGGAAACTTAACATAAGAATTTCTGCAGGTCCATTCTGACGGCGTCAGAGTATTGCTCTTGACGGCGTCAGGAGTTAAAAATCTGGAAATTTTACCGGTTTTGTTTTTCTAACGGAGTCTTATGGTTTTTGTGAATTATTAAGTTTTATAATCTCCAGGAAATCTGCAAACTTCATTCCACAAGCATTATATCTTACTTTGTTTTCTAGGATTTAGTAACTTATATAGGATGCCACCGATTTTACGCGAGGTTGCCTTGTCTATTGTTGTCAGGATTTACAGGTTATTTATGACAAGAAGATGATTTATACTCTGGAAGGGAAGCTTTGATTGTTCGTTTTCTTGGAGGAAGATTTAACCTGGTCAACCTAAAATCCATACCGAGCGAATCAGGGGAGTATTTGGTTTCATTCTCTTTACTTCTTAACTTTTACATTCTTTACTTGAACATTGGGGACAATGTTCATCTTAAGTGTAAGGGGAGGGTAAAAAGATGATACCTTACATATGCACTTTCGCTTGAGTTTGTTTTGTCTGATAGTAGATGTGTAATAAAACTACGAGAAATACTTGTTATTGCAATTTTAGCGCCAAATTTAAATTTTTTTTACAACATTTAGGAGTGAAACTTTAGCCATAGCAAGCGTCTCATGGATAGGAGATTGTATGACTAGCACGTAACCGTATATTCAGAAAAATTTTCCACCCAAAAAATGTGAGGTTCGCCTTTAGATTTGATAGGAAAAGCATTTACTATTAGTGCTTATGAGTGTACCGGTAGCATTTAGATTCTAGAACTTGCGTTAGTGATGCATCCCGAGACCGCTAGTGAGACTACATTCGTGTGGTAGAATTTACTACATGATAAGAGGCATTAGGATCACCCTTGTGTTAAACCAGTATTACAATTACTTGACCATTTAAGTCATATTACTTGGCTAGTTAAGTCAACTAATTTTTCCCACACCCTTAGCGTTGTACTCATTTTTAGTACACGATACCCCTAGTACACCCCTCCGAGCCTATCTTTTCGTTTCTAACTTTAAGCATCTTACTTAAAGGAAGAATTTGTTACACCCCACTTAAATGTCACCCAAATCGCCTTAGCCTTCCGTGTATGCGCTCATTTTTAGTGCATTATTGTTATTTGTTAAACACTAAGTTAACTTTCTAATTGATTACATGGTTGCTAAGTCGAGTCATATCATTGTACATATTGTTTTGGGACGATTGGGACTCATGGGTAAGTACTTATTTTATGGAGTAATGGGGAAGAACATAATATATTACCCCCATATGTACGTTAATCTTAAAAGTGCTCCAAGTGTTTTGATTTTCTTAATTCGAGTCATTAGATTAGTTAATTGTAAAGTATGTAAAGATTCAAGTGTAAGGGGAATGCTCATACCCCTATGATGTATTATTTCGGATGGTAGGGTAAGAGTGTATGCAAAAAAAAAAAAAAAAAAAAAAAAAAAAAAAAAAAAAAAACGAAAAAAAAAAATAAAGAAAAAAACAAGAAAAAGAAAAAAAAAAGAGAAAAAGAAAAAAAAAAAGAGAAAAAAAAACATACGGACTACCATCCCGTTTTTATTCTATGTTCATTTTATGTTTTTGTTATTTTTCATTTATTGGCTTAAGTCGAGTCTAGTCTTGGCTTAGCAACGCCATCTTGTACATGTAATTAACCAAGATTGTTAACTCGCCACCAGTAAAACTTCCTTTATCCAACAAAACCGTGTAATTCATATCCCTATACCTAACGTTACAACCCTTTAAAAAGACCTCTTTGATAGTTTATCCTAGGTGCTTACGCCATGTGGTGGAGGTTTGATCCTTTCCCAAGCCTATGGTAATCTATTTTGCTATGACAGGTAGTGAGAGATATCTTCCATTTCCATAATGTTATATTACTTTATTACACCCGAGAGATGTGAGTATCTAAACACTATTTGTGAGGTGCTTGTGTATGACCTCCGTGCTTGTCTATTGGTCTTTAGTGGAACGATCATTTGTTGTAATTACTTTTATATTAGTGTTAAATGACCCCTAACTTGTCTTTCGAGTAGAATAAAAGCGCATTTGCTTGAGGACAAGCAAATCTCAAGTGTAAGGGTATATGATGAGGCGAAAAATGATCCGTTTTTAGGAGGTCATTTAAGCCCGAATCTGACTTTATTTGATCAAATATTGCCCTAAATCGTTCCTTTTGTGATTTTAGGTGTTTGGAGAGTGAATTCTGGAAAAGAAGCCATTTTGGACGTTTTTGGAGCATAAAAGTGAAGAAAACGGCAAAGTACCAAATTTCCATGCTGAAGATACAAGGTGACGGCGTCAAGAGTAATATCTTGACGGCGTCAGACATGAAGATTAAAATACCGAAGGTGGTGACGGCGTCAAACGCCTTCATGACGGTGTCAAAGTGGCAAGAATAAAATACCGTGGTCGGTGACGGCGTCACATAGGCCGTCATAAGTAGATCAAGGCCGTCCAAGGAAGTATATGGCGGCGAGGGTGACGGCGTCACAAGTAACTCTTGACGCCGTCAGCCTACTTTTCCTATATATAGTTTTCTAGTTTTTTCATTAAAAAAAGGAGAGAAGTTTTGGTGAAACCCTAAAGACGAATTTGGTGCCTCTTTTACAGGTTTTTCAAGGGTTCCAAACCCTTGATACCTTGCATTGTAATTGAGATAAGTGTTCTTCTAATTCAATCAATATGTATATGTGTTGGTTGTTTATCTCTTGTTCTTGTCTCAATTCCATTATGCTAGGCTAGATCTCTCTTGTGTTTGCTTAGATCTAATGAAACCTAGATGTTGATTATGTGTTGATTACTTGTCTATTCTTGTTCTTGGATGAATGATTTATATGTTAGGCTTAAGAAAACTGGCAGATCTCCAAATGGTAACATGCTTGAACGTCTTAAGAAACATGAACCGAGGCGTACTAGGTCTTTATTGGTTGTATTTAATGCATGAGCCACTGTTTACAATCCCTATAGTTGTGCTGGGTCATGGTGTAGGAGGAGATAAGAGCTCATAGAGTTGGGGAGTTATGTATGCCACCCTACGAATGGTATTAAGGAATACAATCCGTCATCCATACAAATATAACAAGTAATTAACATGTAAAAGATATCTAGGGAGTAGTGAAGTCTAAGTAAACACAATTTCTCCAATTACTGCTCACAACCTTAGTATAATTAGTTTGTTTTCATTTTTATTATTTTATTTTTAATATATCTTAGCTTTGGGTTAGTTGACTAGCAACTAATTCCGCCCACTCCTTCAAAAACCGAGATTTTAATTGCTTTCATAAAAATATAAAAATACAAAATGGGAAAGAATAACAATGGATTTTGTCACCAAGCTACCAAGGACTTCGACAGGATTCGATGCTATTTGGGTAATAGTCGATCGATTGACTAAATCCGCGCACTTTTTGCCAATCAAAGAGAATTACAGTATAGATAAGTTGACTAGGCTCTACGTAAAGGAGATAGTATCTCGACATGGAGCGCCCGTGTCTATTATCTCAGATCGAGACGGCAGGTTTACTTCAAACTTTTGGAAGTCACTTCAAGATTCGTTTGGCACGAACCTTGACATGAGTACCGCTTACCATCCACAGACCGATGGTCAAAGCTAGAGAACCATCCAGACTTTGGAAGATATGTTGCGTGCGTGTGCGATTGATTTTGGGAATGGATGGGATGTCCATTTGCCCTTGATTGAGTTTTCTTACAACAACAGTTATCACGCGAGTATTAAGGCCGCACCGTTTGAAGCACTCTATGGTCGAAAGTGCCGATCACCTATATGTTGGGATGAAGTAGGAGAAGCCCAGCTTATTGGACCAGATTTAGTTCGTGAAACGACCGAGAAGATTGCTTAGATTAAAGATCGATTGAGAGTTGCTCGTGACCGACAGAAGTGTTATGCAGATGTGAGGCGTAAACCCCTGGAATTTCAGGTAGGAGATAGGGTTATGTTGAAAGTATCGCCTTGGAAACGTGTGATCAGGTTTGGTAAGAGTGGAAAGTTGAACCCCCGTTATATTGGACCATTTAAGATTGAGAAGAGGATTGGTCCTGTGGCATATAAGCTAGAATTGCCACCGGAGCTCAGTAGAGTTCACCCTACGTTCCACGTATCGAATTTGAAGAAGTGTTTGACCGATGAGACCGCTGTAATTCCGCTTGAGGAGATTGATATTGGTGAGCAATTGCATTTTGTTAAGCGATTGAAGAAGAGTCGTATTCCTCTTGTGAAGGTTCGATGGAATTCCAAGAGAGGATCAGAGTATACTTGGGAACGCGAGGACGAGTTTAAACGCAAATACCCAAATCTTCTCAAAACAGGGACTGGCAACTCGAAACTAAATCCAGGACGGATTTCTAAATAAGATGTATGTGATGTAACCCCCGGTACATTTTCTAAACTTACTTCTAGCCAACATATTTATTTTCGTACCTGAGACACATTAAAACTTTTATTTTGTGATGATTTGGGCTTGGGAAACGTGAGATAAATTGGAAACGAGAACTTTATTGCTTGATTGACTCAACACAACCTAGAACACTCGAATTGTATTGCATTTGCCAAATTATTTGAATTATTTTGAGTTTTGGAAAAACTCTGAAGTTTATGCTTGATTTTATTGAAAAAATTATTTCGTGAACAATGGCGCAAGTTTCGTAAATTTTTGAGTCCGTTTGCTATGTCGTTCGAGCCCCGAAGCGTTTATCGTTATAAGTTTACTACGTTGGTGATATTAGTCCTTGGAGTATCACCCTCCATCCACCCCACACTTTCATTAATTTCAAAACTAACCCTACACTATTTTA